>OX336389.2:126533840-128933840 GCA_946902985.2 Meconema thalassinum
GCACAGGAGTGTCAAGTGAAGCAGAACCCCCACTACTCCACTACTGTTATTTCTTGTCCTAGAGACTTGAAATTTATTTTGGGGGTAGAGGGGGTCAAGACCATTCATTTATGTCAAACAAAATTTTTTGAAAACTCTTTAGTTTCTAAATTATAAAAATTTCAAAATTGAACTTTTTTCAAAAAAATGTAAAAAATAAAAACGTTTTATTATAAAAATAAAGGACATAGAGGCCATTATTTGCAGCCCAATGAACACATTTTTGAATGTTTGGTTATATGAAAAATCGCCTACTTTCCCAATTGAACTTTTTTCATTTTTGTCTCACATACCTGGAACTTGGTTTACAAGTAGAGGGGATAGAGACCTTTCATTTATGTTAAACAAACTTTTTTGTAGAATTCCTAGTTTCCAAAATAGTGACCATTTTTTCCAAATTTTATTTTTGTTGACCTAGAGACCTGAGACTTGGTGTTGGAATAGAGGGGGTAAAGACCATTGATTTACGTCAAACAAACTTTTTTGTAGAATTCCTAATTTTGGAAATATAAGCCCATTTTGAAAATTTTATTTTTGTTGTCCTAGAGACATGAGACTTAGTGTGGGGGTAGAGGGGGTAAAGGCCATTCATTTATGTCAAACAAACTTTTTTGTAAAATTCCTAATTTTGGAAATAAAACCCTTTTTAAAAATTTTATTTTTTTGTCCTGGAGACCTGGGACTTGGTACAGTTGTAGAGGAGGCAAAGGCCATTCATTTATGTCAAACAAACATTTTTTGTTAACTTTTTAATTTCGGAAATATAACCCATTTTCGGAAATATGTTTTGGAAAATTTGAAAAATACATTATTTTTGGACTGAGAGTGGTATAGAGGTAGGTGTTGGAGTTAACATATGTCTTTTCAGGATTTTTAGTTTAATGATATAGCCTACTTTCCAAATATTTTTTTGAAAAATTTGAAAAATACACTACTTTTTTGACTAGGCATGGGATAGAGGTAAGTGTAAGAGTTGAGAGTCATTGATAAACCTTAGAGTACTTTGGATTTTTTTTGAATTTTGTGTGTTGTTGTTGTTGTTGTTGCTGCTTACAAACATGGCTGTAAGCATTTTGCAGCCATAAAAAAAGGACTGACATACTTTCCAAGACCAAATAATAAGCCCCCACAAGCAAGAGCAAATATGAAAGAGCTAATACAAAAGCCAACAAAAGCCAACAAAAGCCAACAACAGCCAACAAAAGCCAACAAAAAAGCCAACAAAAGCCAACAAAAGCCAACAAAGGCCAACAAAAAAGCCAACAAAAACTGACCAAAAAAAGCCAACAAAAAACTGATCAAAAGAGCCATGTAGCATGTCGGTAGTTGAGTGAGTTGTCATATTGACCGATAGATAGCAGGCTGGTAGTTGAGGAGTATTGCTATCGACCGCTAGATAGCATGCTGATCGTTCAGTGAGCGAGTATTGAAATGGAGCGCTAGGTAGCATGCTGGTCGTTCAAGTAGTACTCATAGTCACCGCTAGATAGCGGAAACATACTTTGCGTGTCGCATGCAGTTATTTAACAAAGTTTTACCTCATAAAACGTGCCTGTATAAGCTTTGTACAAAAATTGAATATACAATTAACCACTAAGTGTTTAGAACTAACATGTATAGCCTTGTGTAGGGAATATTGGGGTCCTTAGCAAGAAAGAGTGCCTAACACACATGAGTGTACAGCCTTTTGATATGCAGTAAGTACCTGATAACCTTGAGTAGGCCATAAGAATATTTTCAGTTGACTACTACCTGTCACAGTGTTTACATTGTGAAAGACCGTTGAAGCAACCAGTCTTTAGCCTTGTCATAAGCAGTGAACAGCTGTTACCCTTAACCAGGGGTATATTAGAGGACCCTTATCAAGAATATCATCAGTTGACTACCATTATTCACAGTGACCACATCGTGAAAGACTGTCAAAACAACTATTGTACAGCCTTGTACTACTCAGTAAGTAGCTGTTGGTCTTGACTATTGTATATTAGAGAACCCTTAGCAAGTATATAATCAGTTGACTACTACTTGTTACAGTGTTCACATCGTGAAATACCGTCTCACTGTCCAGTCTACAGCCTTGTCATACGCTGTAAAGAGTTGTTGGTCTAGACTAGGGGTATATTAGAGGACCCTTCACAAGAATATCACCAGTTGACTACTACCTCTCATGGTGTTCACATCGTGAAAGACCGTATCTCCGACCAACCTCTAGCCTTGTGATACGCAGTAAGCAGCTGTTTGCAGAAATCAACATTCGTGATGGAAGAACCCATTCCTAGCTATATGTGTAAAGAGTGTGGAAAGACTTTTCTTCGGGACTATCATAGGAAGCGTCATGAAGTTTCGTGTGGGGAATTTCATGAGTGTAAAACGTGTGGCTGTACATTCAACAATGCCTACAACGGACGTCGTCATGAAGAATGTTGTAATGTTGTGTCGGCAGCTAAAAGACAAAAAGCAGAGCCTACAAAACATTACCTACTGTCATTGGTCCCTGACGAAAGTGGACTTATTGAATATGAGACATCTTTTGAAGGTCGACTTAAATCCTATTTCATTCGTTGTGATACGTGTAGGGATTTAAATGCATACCTTAAAGAGTCCAAACAGCAAATAATACAAGCTATGCAGAAAGAACTAGCAATGCACAAGTCGATAAAAGTTAATCTTGTGGCTGAATGTAGATTCATTCATACATCTACCAATGAAATTACAGATCGTGCTTTTAAAACACGAAATCAGGCCCTATTTTTGGAAACGGACTTAAGTAGTTTCTTGGAAACACAATTTACAAAGTTAACTACGGAAATGGAGGAATCTGAGCTAAAAGGTAGTAATTGGGCTTTGTTAGCAGTGGAAGGAGTACGATTGAAAATAAATAAGTATAATCCCTTGCGTGGCAGCACATATATTCCATTACCAGCAGCTATACAAGCAAGAAAAGCCTGCATTAATCCTCAAAACTTAAAGGATGAAAAGTGTTTTATGTATGCCATTTTAGCAAAACTGGTTAAAACGAAAGCTGAACGCGTTAGTAAATACAAGGACCTGGACAACAAGTATGATTTTTCTGTAATATCATTTCCTACATTACTAGCTGACATTCCCAAATTTGAAAAAGCCAACGATATATCCATTAATGTATTTGGACTGGAAAAAGACAACAAAGTGTTTCCTCTAAAGATTGTGGATCAAGAGCTGCAAGACCATCGCGACCTCCTCCTGTTAAGTTCATCATCCGCTCAGAACCACTACGTCTTTATCAAAGATTTTGATAAACTAGTAAGACATCAGATTACCCGCCATGAACATAAGATATATACGTGTAAACGGTGTTTTACACACTTTGATAATCGATATGGACAACAAGGAATGGAAAAATTGAAAGAACATAGAGCTTTGTGTGTCCAGCATGACATTGCTAGGGTTGAAATGCCTATTAAAAACCCCATTGTTAAATTTTTAAACGTGGAAAAAATGCTGAGAATACCTTACGTTATCTATGCTGATTTTGAAAGTATACTGTTACCCTATCAAACATGTCTACCTAATCCTGAGGCAAGTTATACAGTGCCATACCAGAGTCATGTTCCTATGAGCTTTGGTATATACGTTAAACCCTCACCTGCTGTGGAACACATAAAGACAAATCTTTCAAGCCAACCTGTTATTTATCGTGGGCCTGACGCTGCAGAAAAGTTTATGGACTGTTTGATCTCAATAGCTAATGAAATTGATCGCCTTTACACCTTAAATGTTCCAAATGCCTTAACTCAGGCTCAAGAAGCAGAGTTCCAATGTTCTGAAACCTGTTATTTGTGTCAAAAACCATTTACCCAACAGGACTGGAAAGTTCGAGACCACTGCCATATTACAGGGGAATACCGTGGAAGTGCTCACAATAACTGTAATTTGAGGTGTAAAACACGAAACCCCGTTCCTGTGTTTCTACATAATATGAGTGGCTACGACGCAAATTTCATTGTAAAGCAATTGGGGTGTACTACTGAGAGAGTGGATGTTATCGCTAACTCCAAAGAAAAGTACATTTCCTTTACCAAATATGTAGGAAATGTTAAGCTTAGATTTGTGGATACGTTTCGGTTAATGCCGAGTAGTTTGGAAAACTTAGTTTCCAACTTAACATCATACCCTGAAATAGACAAGTACTTTGGAAAAGAAAATGCAATGCTCATGACTCGTAAAGGGGTATTTTGTTATGACTACATTGACTCATGGGAAAAGTTAAGTGAAACGCGTTTACCTCCAAAAGAGGCATTCTTTAACAAATTAAGTCAAAAAGATGTTAGTCAAGAAGACTATGAACATGCCAAAAATGTCTGGAATCAGTTCAACATTAAAACTCTAGGGGAATATAGTGACCTCTACCTAACATCAGATGTACTCCTTCTTGCAGACAGCTTTGAAATGTTTAGAAACAAAACACTAGAAACACACCGAGTGGATGCTGCACACTTCTTTACTTCGCCTGGTTTAAGTTTCGAGGCAATGCTCCTTTACACAGGCATTGAACTGGAATTGCTACAGGATTACGATCAGATTCTTTTAATCGAGTCTGGAATACGTGGAGGCATATGCCAGGTGTCTCATCGGTATGCTGAAGCTAACAATAAATACATGGAAACCTATGATTCTGAGAAACCATCGCAGTTTATTACCTATGATGATGCCAACAACCAATACGGGTGGGCTATGTGCCACTCCCTTCCTTATGGTGGATTTCAGTGGGTTTCTCCAGATACTGTTGATCTAGAAAAACTAAAGAAAGACGATCCTGTGGGATACATTCTAGACGTTGATGTTGATTACCCATCTGACCTTCATGATCTACACAACGATTTACCTTTCCTACCAGAGTGTACACAACCTAAGGATTCGTCTCTGAAAAAACTAATTCCTCATCTTGGAAATCGAAGGCGATATGTTGTTCACTACATGGCATTAAAACAGGCTTTAGATCATGGAATAAAATTGATAAAAATTCATCGTGTGTTAAAGTTTAAACAAAGACCTTGGTTAAAGGCATACGTTGATTTTAATAACAACCTTCGAAAACAAGCCAGAAATGATTTTGAGAAAAATCTGTACAAATTATTCAACAATGCCATTTTTGGGAAAACAATGGAAAATATCCGTAAAAGAATAGACATACGTCTTGTGACTGACAGCAAAAAGGCAGAAAAGCTAATAGCTAAACCAACATTCATCGACAGAACAATTTATGGTCCCAACCTAGCTGCTTTCCACATGGCTAAACGTAACATTGTATTCAATAAGCCTATATATATTGGAATGTGTATACTGGATATTTCAAAAACTCTAATGTATTCCCACCACTATGATGTCCTGCTACCCTATTATGGAATGGACAATCTTAAACTCATGTATATGGATACCGACTCGTTCATTTATTTGGTTAACACCCCAGATGTATATCAAGACAAGTTGGATTTCCTAGAACACCTGGACACATCAGATTATCCTACTAATCACATATGTTACTCTACATCAAACAAGAAAACGTTGGGGAAATTTAAAGACGAGGCTTGTGGACAAATTATAAAAGCATTTGTTGGACTTAGAGCTAAAATGTACGCTTTAGACATAAATGGTAAAGAAATCAAAAAGATTAAAGGTATTAACAGAGGTGTTGTCAAAAATTGTATAAGCTTTCAAGATTATAAGGATTGTGTCATGAAAAACAATGTAAAAAGAATACCAATGAACATTATCACTTCTAAACAACATGACATATCATCTATAAGACTAAACAAAATTGCTTTGTGTCCTAATGATGATAAAAGAGTGATTGATGCTAATGGTATAGGTACACATGCCTATGGTCATTACTCAATCATTGACCATGCTTAAAGAGTTAAGTTATGAATATCAAAATCTTCTGCCTGCAACTAGCAAATACATAAAACAATTTAGGAAATAAAACAATAACACTACAAAAATAAAATAAAATAGTAATCATAATCAAAAAATAAATAGAAAACAAAATAAAAACAACTGTACAATTTATAACAAAAAAGAATATATATATATAAAAATGTATTATGTGTAAATAGTGTACATGTATTTAAAATAAAAAATATTGTATGGACACTGCTTGTACATTTTTAATTACTACCCACCTCTCTCCACTCCTAATGCAAAATGAACATGTAAAACACAAATTGGAAAATCCATGTTTCCATATTGACAAAATAGAAAAAGCATTAAACTGAAATTTTAAAAACTGTAAATGGGAATTTCGTAAATTGACAAATGTACAACAACAAATTGGAAAATCCATGTTTCTATATCATGATATTGAAAAACTTTAAACTGACATTTTAAAAACTGTAAATGGGAAATTGTGAAATTAATAAATGTGTAAACAATAAAATGCAAAATCCATGTTTCCATATTATGAAATTGTAAAACTTAAAATTAACATTAAAAAAACTGAAAATGGGAAATTAGAAAATTGACAAATGCGTAAACAACAAAATGAAAGAAAAAATACTCGGTTGGGGTAGTGATCTTGTTGTACAGTAGCCTATAAGACTAGCATAAGGATAGTTGCATGAGCACTTATATACTTTGTGTATGTGCATTAGCCTTTGGATTAGCTTAAGTTAGGTTTGGTATAGTTAGGTTTAGTGAGGTTAGGTATGTGACCTTGTAGTTTACTCTTTTCGGAAAATGTAAAATGTAAAATCTAAAATCAAAAAATCTTAAATTTAAAATGTAAAATCTAAAAAAAAAAACTAAAAACTAAAATACAAAAAATCAAAAATGTAAAATGTAAAACCTAAAAAATATAAAATGAAAAAATCTAAAATCTAAAATGTTAAAATGTAAAATGTTAAAATGCAAAATCTAAAATCTTTAAATGAGGTTTCTGTGGGTTAGGTTAGGTTAGGTTAGGTTAGGTTATAACTAAGTTTATTATTTGTGCTCTCACATTTGCTCTTACTTTTTTGCTCACACTTTTTGCTCACATTTTTTTTCTCGCACTTTTAGGTTAGGTTAGGTTAAGTTAGGTTAGGTTAGGTTAGGTTATAACTTAGTTTATTATGTGTGCTCTTACGTTTGCTCTCATATTTGCTCTGACTTTGAAGTTAGGTTAGGTTAGGTTAGGTAAGGTTAGGTTAGGTTAGGTTATAACTTAGTTTATTATGTGTGCTCTCTCATTTGCTTTTACTTTTTTTTGCTCTGACTTTAAAGTTTGGTTAGGTTAGGTTAGGTGAAGTTAGGTTAGGTTAGGTGAAATTGGGTTAGGCAGAATGGCTGCAGTATGAATCAAAAGCCAGCCAGCTCCTGTCAGTTTTGCCTCACAAGGCTGAGTGTACCCCGTTCCACTCTTGAGACCAGAAATTAAATTTCTTGGCAGAGCCGGGATTCGAACCTCAGGAATGACCTCCAAGAATGCTAGTCACTACACTAAGTGGTTGACAATATAAGGCTGGTCTTGATTATACATGATCAATTAATAATAACCTAATAATAATAATAATAATAATAAATATTCCATTTACCAACTACACGGCCGAACTCCCCCTGTGACATCATTCATGGTCTCAGGACATGGCGGCCATCTTGCCCATTAGCCCCTGCCCCAGCTCTGACTGACCTCTCCATAAGAATAGCATAGAGTGATTGCGCGTGGCGGCCATCTTGCCCATTAGCCCCTGCCCCAGAACCGCCCTATATTACCTACTCCTGTGGCTGAACGAAACGCATTATTCAACATGGTGGCATTGCTGTCAGGGTTCCTCCGAGCGGCAATCCGTAAGTAGCGGTCATCCACTACAGTAGTAGCCCTTGGGCGGCCTGAGCGAGGCCTGTCATCGACAGTTCCTGTATCTCTGTACCTCCTCCATGTCCGAACAACATCGCTTTGGTTCACTCTGAGACGCCTGGAAACTTCCCTTGTTGAGAGCCCTTCTTGACACAAAGTAACAATGCGGACGCGATCGAACTGCGGTATTGACCTTCTAGGCATGGTAGAACTACAGACAACATGAGCAGCGTACCTTCGTCCTGGTGGAATGACTGGAACTGATCGGCTGTCGTACCCCCTCCGTCTAATAGGCCCTGCTCATGCATGGTTGTTTACATCTTTGAGCAGTTTTAGTGACATCTATGAACAGTCAAAGGGACTGTATCTTGGATACAATATACACAGTCAACGTCTATATGCCGGAGATCTGGGAACCGAGGTGATGCAAAACTTTTTTTGATGTGTGTATTACAGCAATCTAACTGAAACTTTGTATGTTGATTGAGGCTATTAATATAAGTTCACCTATTGTGCAATACCAACATGGCGTCCAAGAGAAGTTAAAATATTTAAATGGAATTTACTCGCGATATAATCATCCGAACGCTGTGAAACTTGGCACGGTATATCTTCATACAAGCCTTAATATCCTGGCGTCTAATTTTTTGAAATTTGATGAGAACTTAAATATGGAGGATGTACAATTTCTTAAAATCTCGTTGTCGTTTCTCGTGTCCCAAGTAATGCCAGTTGGGTATATGGAAATGTGCTATTTAGGTCTTCACGGAACTAGGCCTACTTGTTAAGTTTAATATGTAGTATATCACTCTATCTTATTTTTTCCTGACCTGATTTTAATTGCAGCAAATCAAAATCATTTTGTTTTATGTATTTGTTATTATATCTTGGTAATATTTCATCAAAATATTCTAGTATGTATTATCTAGTGTGTAAGTATTAATAGCTAAGACAAATACGAGTACTTCATGTACGGAAGGTAGTTTCTTGGGCTTGTTTGCCTGCGTGCTTTCATATTGGAAATAAATAAATAAATAAGTTAATACATAAACAAACAAATAAATAAATACCGTGTATTCATATCCAGAATACAACTTGGGAGTGCTTTCTACCAACAGGTATGGGGTCTAGTATGGAACAAGGATATACCAATTAAGGCTAAATAAGTTATTTACAAAGCATATTATGTTCCTATAATGACATATGCAGCAGAAACTTGGACAGTGACTAAGAGGGATGAGAGCAGAGTACAGGCAGCTGAGATGAGGTTCCTGAGAAGTATGGTCCAGAAAACGAGGAGAGACAGAGTGAGAAATGAAGATATAAGGAAAGAACTGGGAGTACAGAAACTAAATGACAAACTGGAGCAAAACAGATTGAGATGGTTTGGACATGTCAAACGGATGAATGAAGTAAGGCTACCAAGACGAGCACTGGAACGACGGATGACAGGGAAGAGAGGACAAGGAAGACCAAGAATGCGTTGAATGGACTCGGTGAAGCATAGTATTAGAAAACGGAACCTGGATTGGAACACAGTGTCGGTAGAGGAATGGTGGAACGACAGAACAAAGTGGAGAGGATCAATATTTGCCCCCACCCAGTGTCAGCTGGAAAAGGGGAAATGAAGATGATGATGATGATTCATATCCAGGAATGTCAGCAGGAATTCAAAGATAAAAATATACATAACTCTTTTAAGGCCTTAATGGCTGAGAATGCTTGGTGATGAGCTGATGACCTTCAGAGAGGAGCATTGGCTGTTACGGTGTGAAAGGAAGATCTTGAGAATCATATTTGGAGCAGTAAGAAATCAGGATGGATGGAGAATTAGGACAAATGTGAAGTTACATGTTACAAGGATTGTTTGGTCAAGCTGATATTGTAGTGAAAATTAAGCAGGGAAAAATTAGGTGGGCTGGTCATGTACAGAGAATGCCATAAACCGGCGCAGTAAAGATATTTATAGGAAACCCTGATGGGAGAAGGAGAAGAGGAAGACCCAGGAAAAGATGGTTCGACGATGTTGATGACTATCTGAGAAAGGTGGGGGTCAAATGCTGGAGGAGGAAAGTCGAGGACCAAGATAATGAAGGCAGTGATCAAGGGAGTGGGTGGGTGGATGGGTGAGTTAAGTAATGAAGAATCATTCAGAGCGTAATTACGCAATTAAAACGAAACATAGTAATAAAGACAAACCGCATAAGGGACCTTGCTGAAATAAGCCATGAGAATAATACACTGAATACAACGCGCAGCGGGCATGTTGAAAATGACTATGAATTACTTAAATTATTTTAAGCTACAATAGCGATAATTAGTATTGATGTAGAACCTTGACAGTGGCTTTCAATGACGATTTTCAAAGAGCAATGACTCCATACATTCACGATGTCGGCTGGGAGTATTCTTAGAATTTGAATATTATTAACTCATAATTAACGTGAATTATGGTGAGTGAGTAGTACCATATAAAAGGCGTCGCTAGCATTAATCATAAGAATATCACGCTGAATATAGCGCGTAGCGGCCATTTTGAAATTATGGGTTGTATATAAATAGATATACATTTTAGTTTTACAATAACTAAAATTAGTATTGAAGTAGAACTTGTGTGTGTCTTTTTATGCCCAAGGGAAAATAACAGCCTCGCTATAGCCTATACCTAAAGATGGTGGCTAATCGTACTATTAAAACATCTAAATCAATAACTCGGGATTCAATTGCGCAATTAACACGAAACTTTGGAAGCGAGGACTTTAGTATAAGAGACTACACACTGAATATAGCACGTAGTCGCCATCTTGAATATACTATGTAAGACATTATTATCGATAAACCACAATTATTACAGTTATAATGACGAAACGCAGCATAGTAGTCTCAAATAAGAGGCTATCTCTGAATAAGGCACACGATCTACGATACTATTTTTTTAATTTTTATTAATGCAGCCAATGGCCATGTACTTTTCTTTTCAGGATGGGTCAGGGAAGCGATATTGGAAGGAAATCGGCCGTGGACCTATTGAAAGAAACCGTTCCGGCATTTTCCTGGTGGTGAAAATGGGAAACCACGAAAACGATTTTCAGGACGGCCGAGGTGGGATTCGAACCCACACTCTCCCGATGCCAGCGAGGCACGAGGTAGATAAATTCAAGATGGTGGATGTACGTACAGTATATTTCGAATGTTAGAATCAATTCCTCTGGATGCAATGGCGGAATTGCAACGAAAGATAGTATACGAGGAGTCTCATACAGCGTATAGCGTTCATATCAAGAACATTCATTGATTGCTAATGACAATGAGTTATTACTATATACGTACATTTGTGAGAAAGTAGTCACATGTTCTTTACTGAACATCTCTTTTAATTGTACAGTTTAAAATTAGCCTACGTTGGGACAAATCATGGACCTATACCTGGCATGACTGTTTGAAAGGATCTTAGTCAACGGCATTCTAGCATAATTTTTACATTGCTATGAGGCGTTATTTCTAAGGCTCTCTACTCTACTGCCCAAAGTTGCGGGATCGAATACCATCAAAATCAATTGGCAGTTGAGGGTGCTTAAATTCGAGACAAGTATCATTAGATTTACTGGCACGACAAAGAACACCTCTAGAGAGAAATGTTGAAAACACGGTGTCTCTGATATCACATCACTTAAGTAGGATGTTCAATGCATGACATTTCTATTGTTATTATTACTTACAAAGGTAAGGGCCTCCGTGGCTTAGGCGGCAGCACGCCGGCCTCTCACCGCTGGGTCCGTAGTTCAAATCACGGTCACTCCATGTGATATTTGTGCTGGACAAAGCGGAGGCAGACAGGTTTCTCTCCGGGTACTCCGGTTTTCCCTGTCACAAATTTCATTCCAGCAACACTCTTCACTGTCATTTCATTTCATCTGTCATTCATTTAATCATTGCCCCCGGGGAGTGCGACAGGCTTCGGCAGCCGACACAGTTCATATCCTCGCCGCTAGATGGGGGCTTCATTCATTCCTTTCCCTGACTGGAAGCAGGCTGTGGATTTTCAGTTTCAAAAGTCGTCCCCTAAAGGTACCCAACTCAAATATATTGTACGTTCGGGACCAGTCGGCTTGATCCGCGTCTGGTATTAGTAAAGATACGTGATTCTCAACATTTTCGAATATTTCAACCGTTTCGAAAGTGACCCGCACTGCTGAGATCCGGGTTCGATTCCCGGTTCAGACACTAAATTTAATTCTGGTTTTAGGGCAGAAAAAGTCAGCCATGTGAGGTAGAAATGAGAACAGGCGGTTTCGGTTCCCACCTCAGCCATCCTAGAAATGGTTTGTGTCGTTTCCCACTTCTACTCCAGGCAATTTTCGGGGTACATAAATTAAGGCCATTGCCGGCTCCTATCCAAACCTTAGCTCCAGTTAGATATACACACACTAGTAAAATCATCACAATGACACAGGTTATCAGACAGATTCAACATACCCAAGTAGACGGGGCTACATGACCACGATGTCGCCAAGGCCCTAAATGAAACATTTTCAAATGATGCCCCGCGGCGCAGCCATGCGCGTAAAATTGTTACATTCAAATTGATGTTTAGTTTAGGAACTGCGATATCGCGGATATTTTGGGCGTGTTTAATTTGTATGATAACCTGTGTTATTGTGATGGCTGTACTAGTGCGTGTATTTGTAAATTGGGGATAGGAAGGAGGTGACCGTGGCACTAAATTAGGAACCATTCCAGTATTTGCCTGCAGTAGAAGTGGGGAAACCACGGAAAACCTCCTCCAAGATGGCTGAGGTGGGAATCGAACCCTCATCTTCTCAGTTTTGCCCCACGAGGCTGAGTGTACCCCGTTCCAACCCTCACATCAGAATTGAAATTTATTGGCAGAGCCAGGAATTGAATCCAAACCTCCGGGGCCTCAGCCAAGAACGCTAGCCGCTACACCACGAGGTAGTCCCCTTTACGCGGTTTATTCCACACTCCCTCCAGGCAAATGTCGGGATAGCATCTTATTTCTAATTCCGGGGCACCTACCCCATTCCCGTCCGTAATACAACCTGTGACAATAAAGTTCGGTGAATAGTCCTACACTATCAACATAGATGAACGATGCACGACAGTGACCCTATTGTTCTTCGAAATAGTCCCCTCCCGTAACTACGCATTGCTGAGATCGGCGATACTTGTCCTGGAAACGTTGCAAGAAGGCGTCCTTTGGGATGGTGTTCAAAAGGCTCGTCACGTTTCGGTCGGTGAATAAAGTCAGAACGGTCGACCTGGCAACATTGGCGACACACAACGCTACGTGTAAGACCTACTGTATTTGACACAGTGCGTGTTTAGAAGGATGAATTTATGCAGCCTACCATGCACACCTGTTCGGCGGGTTGCAGCGAGAAGGATGAATTTATGCAACCTACCATGCACATCTGTTTGGCGGGTGATTGTGAGAAGGGTGAATGTTCTGTGGAATGAAATGGCTTACCTGAACACCATCGTCATGGGCGACGAGACCTGGTGTCTGAGGTACGCCGAAGTCAAGCGTCAAAGTATGGAGAGGCGGGGTCCAGGTCTAGGGTCACCGAAAAGCCCTGAAGGGCCAGAGGTTTTCGAACATTTCGGACATCCAACGTAATGTGACGACCCAACTGAAGGCTATCACTAAAGAGTTTCCAGGACTTGTACAGACATTCTCAGAAGGGCATAACCATCCACGGGGATCACTTCGAAGGACAGTAACTGCTGTTTCAGGTAAGCCAACAATCCGTTCGTAATATAGACCCATTCACTGGAATTTTCTTTCACGTGACGAGCCTTTCGAACACCATCCCAAAGGACGCCTTCTTGCAAAGTTTCCAGGACATGTATCGCCGATCTCAGCATTGCATATTTACGGGAGGGGACTATTTCGATGGACAATAGGGTCACTGTCGTGCGTTGTTCATATATGTTGATAGTATAGGACTATTCACCGAACTTTATTGTCACAGGTTGTAGTTAACGTTGCACACACACATACACACACACACACACACACACACACACACTACTACAGTCACCATATAAATACAGGTTATCAGAAAAATTCAAGTCATCCTACTACACGGGGCTGATAACCAAGATGTCCAAAGACCATAAATGAATTATAACAATACAACAACTCAAATGATGCATTCTTCTAAAAATATATAATATACCGTCCTCGTATATGGGCCTATATGATGTACAGACTGTGCCAAATTGTCTCTTTCACTGTTATGATTTTCACTCATTTGTATCGGAAGCAAAATATACGGTAAGTCATGACGTCATGATTAGGGCTAGGATTTTTATGTAAAATCAACATTCAAAATACTGTATGTACATATTTATGTAATAATATTAAGTGGAATATGTAATATTACATTAACAAATTTTAAAATATGTAATATGGATTTAATTTTATTTAAATGATTACACATGATATTACATGAAGATTCCTCAATTTATTCAGCATATTTTTGCAAAAGAAAGATTGTTACAATAATTAATTAATTAAGCATGTCCATATTGTAATAAATTTAAATAAATTCCATTATTACTGTATGTATGAGAAAATGAGTACGAACTCAAGAATAAGTATTGTGGGAGGCACTTTTGTTTGCTCTGTGGGAGGAAATATAGCAGCCTTTCTGACTAACAGGTTGGAAAGTAGAATCTCAGGCACTCACTGGACAACTGAAATAAACTCATGTCCAACCGCTGAGTCTGCGGCAGGGTGTGGAGTGGACTCCCAGCCCCTTATCTCCACTGATATTTTTCTTGGAATTCTTCCTTGGCACATTCTCACTAGCTTATGATATGAATTGCTTGGAAAATCCGTTTCATGTACCTGAGTTTCTAGTGAACAAATATTGTCGTACAGATTGATTTGAATTAGTACCGAATAGCCTATTTAACTTGCGAAAAAGTACTTTTTTTTACAGTAAGAGACAGAAAATGTAATTTACACAAAAAGTAAAAAGACGTTGAAAATGGCATTATGATCAAATAGTGTATGTAAACTAAAGAGACAGAATATGAATTTTAACATTTAAAAAGTAAAAAAAAACACCGTTATAATGTCATTATGATTATGTGTAATATGTAACAGTAAAATGTAACTATATGATAGCTAAGGTTCTAATTCATGGACGTTTATCATTTTCATTATTTCTGTCTGTTAGGTAGTCAGCCTGAAGGCTGGTTGGATCCTCAAAAAGTACCGCCGTTAGGTTATGTGGGTAGATACCCACAAAAACCCAAGGCAGCACTATATTGAGGCGTACTGGGCAAGAAGAGGAGTGAGGTAATTTGCCATTGCTTTCCTCACCGAGTCAGAACAGCAGTACTAACCCTATGAGTAGAACTTTGCACAGCATCCATAGGCACTGACATTTTCAATTATGTGTGAGCAAAGGGAAATATATATGTATTTACATATTATAAATCCTAGCTCGAGTTATGAACATAAACATGATCTGGGGAGAGGATTGGGAACTGAAAGGTGCTCAGACCCAGATTGCGGTACCAATTTCTGAGGCTATTCAATAACGGGTTCTATTGCATAGGCATTATAATGCAGTTCATTCTGTGTGGTTGTTCGGCTGCAGATGAACGCTGGCTTATCAAATCGAAGATAGCACCTGACCTGAGCGAGGCATACAAGTGCACAAACTAATCAGGGCGGGAGAGATAAGATAGCCTGCTTTGAACACGCATGACCACATAGTTCAAGACGCACTCAAGAGATGTCGCGCGCACCTGGATTTCCGCCTGATTCAGCCGATGCATTACAAGCCTGTACTGACCTCTGTGGGGATTTGCATTAACCTGAACTGTTGGTTCGAATCAGTGTTCAGTGTTATCAACCGTAATACATATCAAAGAAATCCGTAGCAAGAACCTCTAAGATTTAGTAGATTACATTTAATTAAAATTGGTGAAATGTGTAGAATAACAAGACGCAATTCTAATATACAATTTGGATTTCTAATTCTGCCAATGTTTTACAGTCTTCGTTGCCACCAGAGTTTGTTGTTATTGTTGCTGTTCTAAGGACGGAACTTCTAAGTCATGCCTGTCGACTGAATGTGTCCGATAACCTGTATATCTGTGATGACTGTACAAGTGCATGTAACCGTACTTATTAGGATCTGTTGTTGCCGTTGTTGATTTACGGTATTTAGTTACTTGGCACCATCGTGGTCATAATTATAGTCCTGGGTGTGTGGAATCTGTCTGATAACCTGTGTCATTGTGATGACTGTACTAGTGTGTGTATTAGTAATTGAGGCTATGATTTGGGTAGGAGACGACTGTGACCTTAATTTAGGTGCCATGCTGCATTCGCATGGAGTAGAAGTGGGAAACCACGGGAAATCCCTGGTAGGATCATGTAAGCATTATAACACATAACATATTGTAACCGTTCCAACCTAAATAGACTCCATGATTTTCAGTTGGTTTCCACGGGGCATGTTCGGTCTCTGGGGATCATGTAATACAGCATAAAGTAAGAAAGAGTCTTTCAGTAGGTTCCTTGGTTCAAAGTAATATGACATACTCATGGGCAGGATTAATAATATATAAATGCTATGGAAACAATCTATATCTATTATATCAAACAAAGTGTCCTGTCTGACTGACTGACTACTGACTGACTGACTCATCATCGCCCAGCCAAAACTATTAAAGTTAGAAACATGAAATTTTGGGGATTTGTTCGTTTAATGTCGAAAACGCCCACTACGGAAGGATTTTTGGATATTCCTGTTCTAAAGGGGTATTAAGGGGGTATATCTGCATTTAATTGAATAACAATATCTCCCGATTAGTTTCATTGTGGGATGCGATACTCGGCATATAAACTCATCATTAAAAATAAGAAGACATGTGTCTGAGGGTTTTTCGATGTGGTGTATATTATCAGGTGAAAGGGGTGAAAAGTGGGGGTTGAAGGATTCCTAACGGAGCGTGTATCTCTTTAACGACATAGGCGAGGAGATTGAAACTCAGCGGAAAAAAATCAGCCTAGAAATAAGTAAATAGGTGTTCGACCGTTTTTTCATAAATCCAATTTAAGGGCCCTATTGGGAGGGGTGAAATTCTGGAGGAAAGAAAACAGGAAAGAAAGTGTCCTAACTGATTGACTGACTCACTCACTCATCAAACTCTGGGGGAAAACACCTCTAAAATAAGTAAATAGGTGTTCGACCATTTTTTCATACCCCTATTTAAGGGGTTCATGGGGAGGGGTGAAATTCTGAAAAATAAATGAAAGAAAATGGCCTGACTGACTCACTCATCAACGCCCAGCCAAAATTATTGAAGTTAGAAACATGAAATTTTGGGGATATGTTTGTTGTATGTCAAAACCGTCCACTAAGGAAGGATTTTCGGATATTCAGGTTCTAAAGGGGTCTTAAGGGGATTAAACCTGCATTTCATTGAATAACAATATCTCCCGTTTCGTTTCATTGGGGAATGTGATACTCGGCATATAAACTCATCAGTAAAAGTAAGTAGAGATGTGTCTGAGGGTTTTTCGATGTGGTGTATATTATGAGGTGAAAGGGGTGAAAAGTAGGGGTTGAAGGATTCTTAACGGAGCAAGTATCTCTTAAACGACAGAGGCAAAAAGTATGAAACTTGGGGAGAAAAATCGGCTTGAAAAATAAGTAAATAGGTGTTCGACCGTTTTTTCATAAATCTAATTTAAGGGGCCCATGGAGAGGGGTGAAATTCTGGGAAAAAAACGTCCACTACGAAAGGATTTTTGGCTATTCATTCATCATCTCCCAGCCTATCATATTGCAGGTGGAAACATAAAATTTTGTTGATATGTTCGTTGTATGTCGAAAACGTCCACTAAGGATGTATTATTGGATATTCATGTTCTAAAGGGGTGTTAACGGGGTTTAAATCTGCATTTCATTGAATAACAATATCTTAAGAGTGGTTTCATATGGGGCTGTGATAATCGGCATCTAAACTAATCATTAAAAACAAGTAGTTCCGTGAAGAACTATACAGCCTATTTTCATATATCCTATTTATATTAACTGCCACTATCAACATACAAAATTTCAGTTTGATTAACGTAATAGATTCGTAGATATTGAGTACCGACTAAATATTTCGGATGGTCGCCATGTTGGATTTTATATATGTAGGTCCTAGAGTTACGTAATGTTACATGAAGATTATAGTGTACGTGTAGCATTCAAACTTCGATCGCGTGATTAGGACACAAGAAGTAATAAGGAGATTTTAAAATTTCGCACAGCTGCCATCTTGTGGTTATGGAAACAATTGAAATAAATTAGATGCCAGTGGATTAACATTCGTATAAGGATTTACTGTACCAAGTTTCACTGCACTCGGATGGTTAAATTGCGAGAAACGTCCATGTGAATATTTATACTTCGCGACGCCGCCATGTTGGATTTGTGCTCACCAGGTTATTTAAAGTCCTATAGATGAACTTAAGTTCATAGCCCCTATGAACATAAAAAAATCAGTTTGATTGCTATAATAGATTCGTAGATATTCAAAGTCGTCTGAATATTTTGGATGTTCGCCATGTTGGATTGTTAAATGTATAGGCCATAGAGTCATGTACCATTGAAGGAAAATTATTGCGTAGGTTCATTATTCAAACTTTCACTTCGATCGCTTGATTACGACACAAGAAATAAAAATTTAATTTTAAAATTCGCACAGCCACCATCTTGAGGTTATGTAAACAATTGAACTAAATTAGATACCAGTGCATTATGATGTGTAAAAACATTTCCTGTACCAGATTTCATTGCGTTTGGAACATTAAATCGCGAGAAAGGTCTATTTAAAAATTTCAAATTCGCTGGGCCGCCATGTTCATTATGTAGTTAACCGCTTTTTGAAAGTCTTATAGGTGAACTTCCAGTAGAGCTCTTTATCTCCGTATAAAATATCAGGGTGATATAGCTAATAGTTTCAGAGATATAGAATGCCGGTGAAATATTTCGCTCATCCGCCATCTTGTGGTTGTATAAACAATTGAACAAAGTTTGATTTCGGTGCATTACAATGTGTATAAACATATACTGTACCAAGTTTTATTGCGTTTGGTTGGTTAAATCGCGAGAAACGTCTATTTATAGTCGCAAATTCGCGGGGCCGCCATGTTGGTTATGTAGTTACCAGTTTTTCAAAAGTCACATAGGTGAACTTCTAGTAGTTCCCTTTATCACCGTAATAAATTTCAGGGTGATACCGGTAATAGTTTCAGAGATATTGAATGCTGGTGAAATACTTCGCACAGCTGCCATGTTGGATTGGTAAGACGTATTAAAATTTGAAGGGCACGGTCGAGGTCGCCCGGAATATTACTATGAACTTACCGAGTTTCATTGAAATCTCTCCAGCCGTTTAAATGTTATTAGGGACACACACACACACACACCTCACACACACGCACACACACACCGACAAAAGGTGATCTCATAAGCCTATTTTTTCAAAATTGATACAGGCTAATAAGCAAAGATGTGTCTAAGGATTTTTCCATGTATTGTACATTATGAGTTGAAAGGGGTGAAAAGTGGGGGTTGAAGGATTCCTAACGGAGCGTGTACCTCTTAAACGGCATAAGCGAGGAGTTTGAAACTCAGAGGAAAACAATCAGCTTAAAATAAGTAAATAAGTATTCGACCGTTTTTCATAAATCCAATTTACGGGGATCACGAAAGGGGGGGGGCTGAAATTCTGTAAGAAAAACGTCGACTAAGGGAAGAATTTTTGTATATTCACTCATCATCCATCAGCCAAAACTATTAAAGTTAGAAACATGAAATTTTGGGGATTCGATCGTTTAAAGTCGAAAACGCCCACTAAGGATGGATTTTAGGATATTCCTGTTCTAAAGGGGTATTAAGGGGGTAGACCTGCATCTCATTGAATTACAATATTTCCCGATTGGTTTCATTGTGGGATGCGATACTCGGCATATAAACTCATCATTAAAAATAAGAAGACACGTGTCTGAGGGTTTTTCGATGTGGTGTATAGTATCAGGTGAAAGGGGTGATAAGTGGGGGTTGAAGGATTCCTAACGGAGCGTGTATCTCTTTAACGACATAGGTGAGGAGATTGAAACCCAGCGAAAAAAAACCAGTCTAAAAATAAGTAAATAGGTTTTGGACCGTTTTTTCATAAATTAAATTAAAGGGCCCTATGGGGAGGGGTGAAATTCTGGAGGAAAGAAAGCAGGAAAGAAAGTGTCCTAACTGATTGACTGACTCATTCACTCATCAAACTCTGGGGGAAAACACCTTTAAAATAAGTAAATAGGTGTTCGACCATTTTTTCATAAACCCTATTTAAGGGGCCCATGGAGAGGGGTGAAATTCTGGGGGAAAAACGTCCACTACGAAAGGATTTTTGGATATTCAATCATCATCTCCCAGCCGAACTTATTGTAGGTGGAAACATAAAATTTTGTTGATATATTCGTTGTATGTCGAAAACGTCTACTAAGGATGTATTTTTGGATATTCATGTTCTAAAGGGGTGTTAAGGGGGTTTAAATCTGCATTTCATTGAATAACAATATCTTAAGAGTGGTGTCATATGGGGCTGTGATACTCGGCATCTAAACCTATCATTAAAAACAAGTAGTTCCGTGAAGAACTATACAGCCTATTTTCATATATCCTACTTATATTAACTGCCACTATCAACATACAAAATTTCAGTTTGATTGACGTAATAGATTCGTAGATATTGAGTACCGACTAAATATTTCGGATGGTCGCCATGTTGGATTTTATATATGTAGGTCCTAGAGTTATGTAATGTTACATGAAGATTATTGTGTACGTGTAGCATTCAAACTTCAATCGCATGATTAGGACACAAGAAGAAAAAAGGAGGTTTTAAAATTTCGCACAACTGCCATTTTGTGGTTATGGAAACAATTGAAATAAATTAGATGCCAGTGGATTAACATTCGTATAAGGATTTACTGTACCAAGTTTCACTGCACTCGGATGGTTAAATTGCGAGAAACGTCCGTGTGAATATTTATACTTCGCGTCGCCGCCATGTTGGATTTGTGATCACCAGGTTATTTAAAGTCCCATAGATGAACTTAAGTTCATAGCCCCTATGAACTTAAGAAAATCAGTTTGATTGCTATAATAGATTCGTAGATATTCAGAGTCTTCTGAATATTTCGGATGGTCGCCATGTTGGATTGTTAAATGTATAGGCCACAGATTCATGTACCATTGAAGGAAAATTATTGCGTAGGTTCATTATTCAAACTTTCACTTCGATCGCTTGATTACGACACAAGAAATAAAAATTTAATTTTAAAATTCGCACAGCCGCCATCTTGAGGTTATGTAAACAATTGAACTAAATTAGATACCAGTGCATTAGGATGTGTTTAAACATTTCCTGTACCAGATTTCATTGCGTTTGGAACATGAAATCGCGAGAAAGGTCTATTTAAAATTTTCAAATTCGCTGGGCCGCCATGTTCATTATGTAGTTAACCGCTTTTTGAAAGTCTTATAGGTGAACTTCCAGTAGAGCTCTTTATCTCCGTATAAAATTTCAGGGTGATATAGCTAATAGTTTCAGAGATATAGAATGCCGGTGAAATATTTCGCTCATCCGCCATCTTGTGGTTGTAAAAACAATTGAACCAAGTTAGACTTCGGTGCATTACAATGTGTATAAACATATACTGTACCAAGTTTTATTGCGTTTGGTTGGCTAAATCGCAAGAAACGTCTATTTAAAAGTCGCAAATTCGCGTGGCAGCCCTGTTGGTATTGTAGTTACCAGTTTTTTAAAAGTCACATAGGTGATTTTCTAGTAGTTCCCTTTATCACCGTAATAAATTCCAGGGTGATATCGGTAATAGTTTCGGAGATATTGAATGCTGGTGAATTAGTTCGCACAGCCGCCATGTTGGATTGTTGAGACGTAACAAAATTTGAAGGGCACGGTCGAGCTCGCCCGGAATAGTACTATGAACTTACCGAGTTTCATTGAATTTTCTCCAGCCGTTTAAAAGTTATTAGGGACACACACACACACACACACACACACACACACACACACACACCTCACACACACGCACACACACACACGGACAAAAGGTGATCTCAAAAGCCTATTTTTTCAAAATTGAAAATAGGCTAATGAGCAAATATGTGTCTAAGGATTTTTCCATGTATTGTACATTATGAGTTGAAAGGGGTGAAAAGTGGGGGTTGAAGGATTCCTAACGGAGCGTGTATCTCTTAAACGGCATAAGCGAGGAGTTTGAAACTCAGAGGAAAACAATCAGCTTAAAATAAGTAAATAAGTATTCGACCTTTTTTTTCATAAATCCAATTTATGGGGATCACGAAAGGGGGGGGGGGGGGAGGGTGAAATTCTGTAAGAAAAACGTCGACTAAGGGAAGAATTCTTGTATATTCACTCATCATCGATCAGCCAAAACTATTAAAGTTAGAAACATGAAATTTAGGGGATTTGTTCGCTTAATGTCGAAAACGCCCACTAAGGATGGATTTTTCGATATTCCTGTTCTAAAGGGGTTTTAAGAGGGTAGACCTGCATTTCAATGAATAACAATATCTCCCGTTTGGTTTCATTGTGGGATGCGATACTCGGCATATAAACTCATCATTAAAAATAAGAAGACACGTGTCTGAGGGTTTTTCGATGTGGTGTATATTATCAGGTGAAAGGGGTGAAAAGTGGGGGTTGAAGGATTCCTAACGGAGCGTGTATCACTTTAACGACATAGGCGAGGAGATTGAAACTCAGCGGAAAACAGGATGTTCAGTAAATAACATATAGCCTACTTTCTCCTAAATGCCTGGGTATTGTTATAACTCTTTGTCCTTTTCAAGGAGTATGAATGAATGTTGTTTGTAGTAGCTTGTTGAAATACAACGTGTTATAGGGATATTAAACATGAATATGAGGTGCCCTTTGCTAGTGCTACCTCTGTACCAAATTCCGTTCAATTCGGTTTCACCGTGTTTGAATTGAAAGGGGGAATCGAATTGCACACCTACTTGGCCACCATATGCAAACTATTGGGCTGGTGTTCTTGCAGTTTGGTCAGAGTATGTTTCCCACATAAAGATATGGTGTTGCAAAATTTCGTAGAGACTAGATTATTAGGTTGGTCGTAATTACATTTTAGCTTTTAACATTTGGTTGGCCGCGATTACGTTTCCGTCAAGATAGCGGTGATATAAAACATGACACTGAGGTGCCCTTTGCTAGTGCTACCTCTGTACCAAATTTCGTTCATTCGGTTCCACCGTGTTCGAATTAATAGGGGGAATCAATTTTGACATAAAGATGGCCGCCATCTGCAAACTATTAGGCAAATGACCTATTAGATTAATCAAAGGATGCTCCCTCCACAAAGGTATGTAGTTGCGAAATTTGGTAGAGATCGGATGATTAGGTTAATCGTAATTTGATTTAAGCTATGAATATTCGTGTGGCCGCCATTACGTTTCAGTCAAGATGGCGGCGATATAAAACATGACACTAAGGTGTCCTTTGCTAGTGCTACCTCTGTACTAAATTTCGTTCCATTCGGTTGCACCGTGTTCGAATTAATAGGGGGAATCGATTTTCACACAAAGATGGCCGCCATCCGCAAACTATTACGCTGATGACTATTAGTTTGGTCAAAGGATGCTCCCCCATAGAGGGATGTTGTTGCAAAATTTGGTAGAGATCGGATGATTAGGTTAGCCGTAATTTGATTTAAGCTTTGAACATTTGTGTGGCCGCCATTACGTTTCCGTCAAGATGGCGGCGATATAAAACATGACACTGAGGTGTCCTTTGCTAGTGCTACCTTTGTACCAAATTTCGTTCAATTCGTATTCACCGTGTTCGAATTGATAGGGGGGGGGGGACAGACATTCAGAGTACACACTCACTCACATACACACACCCACACACACACACACACACACACACGCACACACACACACACATACACACACACACACAGACTCACACACACACATACACACACACATACACACAGACAGACACACTTTTTTCGCCCTGTGTTGATCACATAAGTCTACTTACATTTTTTGCAAAAATCGAAAGTAGGCAAAAAATCAGCCTAAAAATAAGAAAGTAGGTGTTCGACCGTTTTTAATAAATCCAATTTAAGGGGCCCATGGAGATGGGTGAAATTCTGGGGGAAAAACGTCCACTATGAAAGGAGTTATGGATATTCACTCATCATCTCCCAGCCAATCTTATTGCAGGTGGAAATATAAAATTTTGTTGATATGTTCGTTGTATGTCGAAAACGTCCACTAAGGATGTATTTTTGGATATTCATGTTCTAAAGGGGTGTTAGGGGGGTTTAAATCTGCATTTCATTCAATAACAATATCTTAAGAGTGGTTTCATATGGGGCTGTGATAATCGGCATCTAAACTAATCATTAAAAACAAGTAGTTCCGTGAAGAACTATACTGCCTATTTTCATATATCCTACTTATATTAACTGCCACTATCAACATACAAAATTTCAGTTTGATAGACGTAATAGATTGGTAGATATTGAGTACCGACTAAATATTTCGGATGATCGCCATGTTGGATTTTATATATGTAGGTCCTAGAGTTATGTAATGTTACATGAAGATTATTGTGTACGTGTAGCATTCAAACTTCAATCGCATGATTAGGACACAAGAAGAAATAAGGAGATTTTAAAATTTCGCACAGCTGCCATCCTGTGGTTATGGAAACAATTGAAGTAAATTAGATGCCAGTGGATTAACATTCGTATAAGGATTTACTGTACCAAGTTTCCCTGCACTCGGATGGTTAAATTGCGAGAAACGTCCATGTGAATATTTATAATTCGCTTCGCCGCCATGTTGGATTTGTGATCACCAGGTTATTTAAAGTCCTATAGATGAACTTAAGTTCATAGCCCATATGAACTTAAAAAAATCAGTTTGATTGCTATAATAGATTCGTAGATATTCAGAGTCGTCTGAATATTTCGGATGGTCGCCACGTTGGAGTGTTAAATGTATAGGCCATAGAGTCATGTACCATTCAAGGAAAATTATTGCGTAGGTTCATTATTCAAACTTTCACTTCGATCGCTTGATTACGACACAAGAAATAAAAACTTAATTTTAAAATTCGCACAGCCGCCATCTTGAGGTTATGTAAACAATTGAACTAAATTAGATAACAGTGCATTACATTGTGTATAAACATTTCCTGTACCAGATTTCATTGCGTTTGGAACATTAAATCGAGAGAAAGGTCTATTTAAAATTTTCAAATTCGCTTGGCCACCATGTTCATTATGTAGTTAACCGCTTTTTGAAAGTCTTATAGGTGAACTTCCAGTAGAGCCCTTTATCTCCGTATAAAATTTCAGGGTGATACAGCTAATAGTTTCAGAGATATAGAATGCCGGTGAAATATTTCGCTCATCCGCCATCTTGTGGTTGTATAAACAATTGAACCAAGTTAGATTTCGGTGCATTACAATGTGTATAAACATATACTGTACCACGTTTTATTGCGTTTGGTTTATTTAAATCGCGAGAAACGTCTATTTAAATGTCGCGAATTCGCGTGGCCGCCATGTTGGTTTTGTAGTTACCAGTTTTTCAAAGGTCACATAGGTGAACTTCTAGTAGTTCCCTTTATCACCGTAATAAATTTCAGGGTGATATCGGTAATAGCTTCGGAGATATTGAATGCTGTGAAATTTTTCGCACAGCCTCCATGTTGGATTGGTGAGACGTAACAAAATTTGAAGGGCACGGTCGAGGTCGCCCGGAATAGTACTATGAACTTACCGAGTTTCATTGAAATCTCTCCAGCCGTTTAAAAGTTATTAGGGAAACACACACACACACCTCACACACACGCACATACACTCAGACAATAGGTGATCTCATAAGCCTATTTTTTTTTTCAAAATTGAAAATAGGCTAATAAGCAAACATGTGTCTAAAGGATTTTCCCATGTATTGTACATTATGAGTTGAAAGGGGTGAAAAGTGGGGGTTGAAAGATTCCTAACGGTGCGTGTATCTCTTAAACGGCATAAGCGAGGAGTTTGAAACTCAGAGGAAAACAATCAGCTTAAAATAAGTAAATAAGTATTAGACCGTTTTTTTCATAAATCCAATTTATGGGGATCACGAAAAAGGGGGGGGGGGGGGGGGGAGGGGAGGGTGAAATTCTGTAAGAAAAACGTCGAGTAAGGGAAGAATTTTTGAATATTCACTCATCATCGATCAGCCAAAACTATTAAAGGTAGAAACATGAAATTTTGGGGATTTCTTCGTTTAATGTCGAAAACGCCCAATAAGGATGGATTTTTGGATATTCTTGTTCTAAAGGGGTATTAAGAGGGTAGACCTGCATTTCATTGAATAACAATATCTCCCGATTGGTTTCATTGTGGGATGCGATACTCGGCATATAAACTCATCATTAAAAATAAGAAAACAGGTGTCTGAGGGTTTTTCGATGTGGTGAATATTATCAGTTGAAAGGGGGAAAAGTGGGGGTTGAAGGATTCCTAACGGAGCGTGTATCTCTTTAACGACATAGGCGAGTAGATTGAAACTCAGAGAAAAAAAACAGTCTAAAAATAAGTAAATAGGTGTTCGACCGATTTTTCATAAATCCAATTTAAGGGGCCCATGGTGACGGGTGAAATTCTGGGGAAAAAACGTCCACTACGAAAGGAGTTTTGGATATTCAATCTTCATCTCCCAGCCTAACTTATTGCAGGTGGAAACATAAAATTTTGTTGATATGTTCGATGTGTGTCGAAAACGTCCACTAAGGATTTATTTTTGGATATTCATGTTTTAAAGGGGAGTTAAGTGGGTTTAAATCTGAATTTCATTGAATAACAATATCTTAAGAGTGGTTTCATATGGGGCTGTGATACTCGGCATCTAAACTAATCATTAAAAACAAGTAGTTCCGTGAAGAACTATACTGCCTATCTTCATATATCCTACTTATATTAACTGCCACTATCAACATACAAAATTTCAGTTTGTTTGACGTAATAGATTCGTAGATATTTAGTACCGACTAAATATTTCGTTTGGTTGCCATGTTGGATTTTATATATGTAGGTCATAGAGTTATGTAATGTTAGATGAAGATTATTGTGTACGTTTAGCATTCAAACTTCAATCGCATGATTAGGACACAAGAAGTAAAATGGGGATTTTAAAATTTCGCACAACTGCCATTTTGTGGTTATGGAAACAATTGAAATAAATTAGATGCCAGTGGATTAACATTCGTATAAGGATTTACTGTACCAAGTTTCACTGCACTCGGATGGTTAAATTGCGAGAAACGTCCACGTGAATATTTATACTTCGCGTCGCCGCCATGTTGGATTTGTGCTCACCAGGTTATTTAAAGTCCTATAGATGAACTTAAGTTCATAGCCCCTATGAACATAAAAAATCAGTTTGATTGCTACAGTATAATAGATTCGTAGATATTCAAAGTCGTCTGAATATTTCGGATGGTCGCCATGTTGGATTGTTAAATGTATAGGCCATAGAGTCATGTACCATTGAAGGAAAATTATTGCGTAGGTTCATTTTTCAAACTTTCACTTCGATCGCTTGATTACGACACAAGAAATAAAAACTTAATTTTAAAATTCGCACAGCCGCCATCTTGAGGTTATGTAAACAATTGAACTAAATTAGATACCAGTGCACTACAATGTGTATAAACATTTCGTGTACCAGATTTCATTGCGTTTGGAACATTAAATCGCGAGAGAGGTCTATTTAAAATTTTCAAATTCGCTTGGCCGCCACGTTCATTATGTAGTTAACCGCTTTTTGAAAGTCTTATAGGTGAACTTCCAGTAGAGGCCCTTAACTCCGTATAAAATCTCAGGGTGATACAGCTAATAGTTTCAGAGATATAGAATGCCGGTGAAATATTTCGCTCATCCGCCATCTTTTGATTAAATAAACAATTGAAGCAAGTTAGATTTCGATGCATTACAATGTGTATAAACATATACTGTACCATGTTTTATTGCGTTTGGTTGGTTAAATCACAAGAAACGTCTATTTAAAAGTCGCAAATTTGCGTGGCCGCCATGTTGGTTTTGTAGTACCAGTTTTTCAAAAGTCACGTAGGTGAACTTCTAGTAGTTCCCTTTATCACCGTAATAAATTCCAGGGTGATATCGGTAATAGTTTCGGATATATTGAATGCTGGTGAATTATTTCGCACAGCCGCCATGTTGGATTGGTAAGACGTAAAAAATTTGAAGGGCACGGTGAGGTCGCCCGGAATAATACTATGAACTTACCGAGTTTCATTGAAATCTCTCCAGCCGTTTAAATGTTATTAGACACACACACACACACACACACACACACACACACACACACACACCTCACACACACGCACACACACACTGAAAAAAGGTGATCTCATAAGCCTATTTTTTCAAAATTGAAAGTAGGCTAATAAGCAAACATGTGTCTAAGGATTTTTCCATGTATTGTACATTATGAGTTGAAAGGGGTGAAAAGTGGGGGTTGAAGGATTCCTAACGGAGCGTGTATCTATTAAACGGCATAAGCGAGGAGTTTGAAACTCAGAGGAAAACAATCAGCTTAAAATAAGTAAATAAGTTTTTGACCGTTTAATCATAAGTCCAATTTATGGGGATCACGTAAAAGGGGGGGGGGGGGGGGGGGGTGAAATTCTTTAAGAAAAACGTCGACTAAGGGAAGAATTTTTGTATATTCACTCATCATCGATCAGCCAAAACTATTATAGTTAGAAACATGAAATTTTGGGGATTTGTTCGTTTAAGGTCGAAAACGCCCACTAATGATGGATTTTTGGATATTCATGTTCTAAAGGGGTGTTAAGGGGGTTTAAATCTGCATTTCTTTGAATAACAATATCTTAAGAGTGGTTTCATATGGGGCTGTGATACTCGGCATCTAAACTAATCATTAAAAACAAGTAGTTCCGTGAAGAACTATACTGCCTATTTTCATATATCCTACTTATATTAACTGCCACTATCAACATACAAAATTTCAGTTTGATTGACGTAATAGATTCGTAGATATTGAGTACCGACTAAATATTTCGGATGATCGCCATGTTGGATTTTATATATGTAGGTCCTAGAGTTATGTAATGTTACATGAAGATTATTGTGTACGTGTTGCATTCAAACTTCAATCGCATGATTAGGACACAAGAAGTAATAAGGAGATTTTAAAATTTCGCACAGCTGCCATCTTGTGGTTGTGGAAACAATTGAAATAAATTAGATGCCAGTGGTTTAACAGTCGTATAAGGATTTACTCTACCAAGTTTCACTGCACTCGGATGGTTAAATTGCGAGAAACGTCCATGTGAATATTTATACTTCTAGTCCCCGCCATGTTGGATTTGTGTTCACCAGGTTATTTAAAGTCCTATAGATGAACTTAAGTTCATAGCCCCTATGAACATAAAAAAATCAGTTTGATTGCTATAATAGATTCGTAGCTATTCAGAGTCTTCTGAATATTTCGGATGTTCGCCATTTTGGATTGTTAAATGTATAGGCCATAGAGTCATGTACCATTGAAGGAAAATTATTGCGTAGGTTCATTATTCAAACTTTCACTTCGATCGCATGATTACGACACAAGAAATAAAAAACGTAATTTTAAAATTCGCACAGGCGCCATCTTGAGGTTATGTAAACAATTGAACTAAATTATATACCAGGGCATATCATGTGTTTCTTTTTATTAGGCATATGCCTGTTAGAAGCACAATAAATCCAAATAAATAAATAATTAAATAATTACAATGTGTATAAACATTTCCTGCAGCAGATTTCATTGCGTTTGGAACATTACATCGCGAGAAAGTTCTATTTAAAATTTTGAAATTCGCTTGGCCGCCATGTTCATTATGTAGTTAACCGCTTTTTGAAAGTCTTATAGGTGAACTTCCAGTAGATTCCTTCATCTCCGTATAAAATTTCAGGGTGATACAGCTAATAGTTTCGGAGATATAGAATGCCGGTGAAATATTTCGCTCATCCGCCATCTTGTTGTTGTATAAACAATTGAACCAAGTTAGATTTCGGTGCATTAAAATGTGTATAAACATATACTGTACCAAGTTTTATTGCGTTTGGTTGGTTAAATCGCGAGAAACATCTATCTATAAGTCGCAAATTCGCGTGGCCGCCATGTTGGTTTTGTAGTTACTAGTTATTCAAAAGTCACATAGGTGAACTTCTAGTAGATCCCTTTATCACCGTAATAAACTTCAGGGTGATATCCGTAATAGCTTCGGATATTGAATGCTGGTGAAATATTTCGCACAGCCTCCATGTTGGATTGGTGAGACGTAACAAAATTTGAAGGGCACGGTCGAGGTCGCCCGGAATAGTACTATGAACTTAAGGAGTTTGATTGAAATCTCTCCAGCCGCTTAAAAGTTATTAGGGGTAAGCCCACACACACCTCACACACACGCACACACACACACGGACAAAAGGTGATCTCATAAGCCTATTTTTTCAAAATTGAAAATAGGCTAATAAGCAGACATGTGTCTAAGGATTTTTCCATGTATTGTACATTATGAGTTGAAAGGGGTGAAAAGTGGGGGTTGAAGGATTCCTAACGGAGCGTGTATCTTTTAAACGGCATAAGAGAGGAGTTTGAAACTCAGAGGAAAACAATCAGCTTACAATAAGTAAATAAGTATTCGACCATTTTTTCATAAATCCAATTTATGGGGATCACGAAAAGGAGGGGGGAGGGTGAAATTCTGTAAGAAAAACGTCGACAAAGGGAAGAATTTTTGTATATTCACTCATCATCGATCAGCCAAAATTATTAAAGTTAGAAACATGAAATTTAGGGGATTTGTTCGTTTAATGTCGAAAACGCCCACTAAGGATGGATTTTTGGATATTCCTGTTCTAGAGGGGTATTAAGAGGGTAGACCTGCATTTCATTGAATAACAATATCTCCCGATTGGTTTCATTGTGGGATGCGATACTCGGCATATAAACTCATCATTAAAAATAAGAAGACACGTGTCTGAGTTTTTTTCGATGTGGTGTATATTATCAGGTGAAAGGGGTGAAAAGTGGGAGTTGAAGGATTCCTAATAACGACATAGGCGAGGAGATTGAAACTCAGCGAAAAGAAATCAGACTGAAAATAAGTAAATAGGTGTTCGACCGATTTTTCATTAATCCAATTTAAGGGGCCCATGGTGATGGGTGAAATTCTGAAAAAAAAAACGTCCACTACCAAAGGAGTTTTGGATATACACTCATCATCTCCCAGCCTAACTTATTGCAGGTGGAAACATAAAATTATGTTGATATGTTCGTTGTATGTCGAAAACGTCCACTAAGGATGTATTTTTGGATATTCATGTTCTAAAGTGGTGTTAGGGGGTTTAAATCTGCATTTCATTGAATAACAATATCTTAAGAGTGGTTTCATATGGGGCTGTGATACTCGGCATCTAAACTAATCATTAAAAACAAGTAGGTCCGTGAAGAACTATACTGCCTATTTTCATATATCCTACTTATATTAACTGCCACTATCAACATACAAAATTTCAGTTTGATAGACGTAATAGATTCGTAGATATTGAGTTCCGACTACATTTTTCGGATGGTCGCCATGTTGGATTTTATATATGTAGGTCCTAGAATTATGTAATGTTACATGAAGATTATTGTGTACGTGTAGCATTCAAACTTCATTCGCATGATTAGGACACAAGAAGTAATAAGGAGATTTTAAAATTTCGCACAGCTGCCATCTTGTGGTTATGAAAACAATTGAAATAAATTAGATGCCAGTGGATTAACATTCGTATAAGGATTTACTGTACCAAGTTTCACTGCACTCGGATGGTTAAATTGCGAGAAATGTCCACGTGAATATTTATACTTCTAGTCGCCGCCATGTTGGATTTGTGATCACCAGGTTATTTAAAGTCATATAGATGAACTTAAGTTCATAGCCCCTATGAACATAAAAAAATCAGTTTGATTGCTATAATAGATTCGTAGCTATTCAGAGTCTTCTGAATATTTCGGATGGTCGCCATGTTGGATTGTTAAATGTATAGGCCACAGATTCATGTACCATTGAAGGAAAATTATTGCGTAGGTTCATTATTCAAACTTTCACTTCGATCGCTTGAATACGACACAAGAAATAAAAACTTAATTTTAAAATTCGCACAGTCGCCATCTTGAGGTTATGTAAACAATTGAACTAAATTAGATACCAGTGCATTACAATGTGTATAAACATTTCCTGTACCAGATTTCATTGCGTTTGGAACATTAAATCGAGAGAAAGGTCTATTTAAAATTTTCACATTCGCTTGGCTACCATGTTCATTATGTAGTTAACCGCTTTTTGAAAGTCTTATAGGTGAACTTCCAGTAGAGCCCTTTATCTCCGTATAAAATTTCAGGGTGATACAGCTAATAGTTTCAGAGATATAGAATGCCGGTGAAATATTTCGCTCATCCGCCATCTTGTGGTTGTATAAACAATTGCACCAAGTTAGATTTCGGTGCATTACAATGTGTATAAACATATACTGTACCAAGTTTTATTGCGTTTGGTTTATTTAAATCGCGAGAAACGTCTATTTAAATGTCGCGAATTCGCGTGGCCGCCATGTTGGTTTTGTAGTTACCAGTTTTTCAAAGGTCACATAGGTGAACTTCTAGTAGTTCCCTTTATCACCGTAATAAATTTCAGGGTGATATCGGTAATAGCTTCGGAGATATTGAATGCTGTGAAATTTTTCGCACAGCCTCCATGTTGGATTGGTGAGACGTAACAAAATTTGAAGGGCACGGTCGAGGTCGCCCGCAATAGTACTATGAACTTACCGAGTTTCATTGAAATCTCTCCAGCCGTTTAAAAGTTATTAGGGAAACACACACACACACCTCACACACACGCACATACACTCAGACAATAGGTGATCTCATAAGCCTATTTTTTTTTTCAAAATTGAAAATAGGCTAATAAGCAAACATGTGTCTAAAGGATTTTCCCATGTATTGTACATTATGAGTTGAAAGGGGTGAAAAGTGCGGGTTGAAAGATTCCTAACGGTGCGTGTATCTCTTAAACGGCATAAGCGAGGAGTTTGAAACTCAGAGGAAAACAATCAGCTTAAAATAAGTAAATAAGTATTCGACCGTTTTTTTCATAAATCCAATTTATGGGGATCACGAAAAAGGGGGGGGGGGGGGAGGGGAGGGTGAAATTCTGTAAGAAAAACGTCGAGTAAGGGAAGAATTTTTGAATATTCACTCATCATCGATCAGCCAAAACTATTAAAGGTAGAAACATGAAATTTTGGGGATTTCTTCGTTTAATGTCGAAAACGCCCACTAAGGGTGGATTTTTGGATATTCATGTTCTAAAGGGGTATTAAGAGGGTAGACCTGCATTTCATTGAATAACAATATCTCCCGATTGGTTTCATTGTGGGATGCGATACTCGGCATATAAACTCATCATTAAAAATAAGAAAACAGGTGTCTGAGGGTTTTTCGATGTGGTGAATGTTATAAGTTGAAAGGGGGAAAAGTGGGGGTTGAAGGATTCCTAACGGAGCGTGTATCTCTTTAACGACATAGGCGAGTAGATTGAAACTCAGAGAAAAAAAAACCAGTCTAAAAATAAGTAAATAGGTGTTCGACCGATTTTTCATAAATCCAATTTAAGGGGCCCATGGTGACGGGTGAAATTCTGGGGAAAAAACGTCCACTACGAAAGGAGTTTTGGATATTCAATCTTCATCTCCCAGCCTAACTTATTGCAGGTGGAAACATAAAATTTTGTTGATATGTTCGATGTGTGTCGAAAACGTCCACTAAGGATTTATTTTTGGATATTCATGTTTTAACGGGGAGTTAAGTGGGTTTAAATCTGAATTTCATTGAATAACAATATCTTAAGAGTGGTTTCATATGGGGCTGTGATACTCGGCATCTAAACTAATCATTAAAAACAAGTAGTTCCGTGAAGAACTATACTGCCTATCTTCATATATCCTACTTATATTAACTGCCACTATCAACATACAAAATTTCAGTTTGATTGACGTAATAGATTCGTAGATATTGAGTACCGACTAAATATTTCGGTTGGTTGCCAAGTTAGATTTTATATATGTAGGTCATAGAGTTATGTAATGTTAGATGAAGATTATTGTGTACGTTTAGCATTCAAACTTCAATCGCATGATTAGGACACAAGAAGTAAAAAGGGGATTTTAAAATTTCGCACAACTGCCATTTTGTGGTTATGGAAACAATTGAAATAAATTAGATGCCAGTGGATTAACATTCGTATAAGGATTTACTGTACCAAGTTTCACTGCACTCGGATGGTTAAATTGCGAGAAACGTCCACGTGAATATTTATACTTCGCGTCGCCGCCATGTTGGATTTGTGCTCACCAGGTTATTTAAAGTCCTATAGATGAACTTAAGTTCATAGCCCCTATGAACATAAAAAATCAGTTTGATTGCTATAATAGATTCGTAGATATTCAAAGTCGTCTGAATATTTCGGATGGTCGCCATGTTGGATTGTTAAATGTATAGGCCATAGAGTCATGTACCATTGAAGGAAAATTATTGCGTAGGTTCATTATTCAAACTTTCACTTCGATCGCTTGATTACGACACAAGAAATAAAAACTTAATTTTAAAATTCGCACAGCCGCCATCTTGAGGTTATGTAAACAATTGAACTAAATTAGATACCAGTGCACTACAATGTGTATAAACATTTCGTGTACCAGATTTCATTGCGTTTGGAACATTAAATCGCGAGAGAGGTCTATTTAAAATTTTCAAATTCGCTTGGCCGCCACGTTCATTATGTAGTTAACCGCTTTTTGAAAGTCTTATAGGTGAACTTCCAGTAGAGGCCCTTAACTCCGTATAAAATCTCAGGGTGATACAGCTAATAGTTTCAGAGATATAGAATGCCGGTGAAATATTTCGCTCATCCGCCATCTTTTGATTGAATAAACAATTGAAGCAAGTTAGATTTCGATGCATTTCAATGTGTATAAACATATACTGTACCAAGTTTTATTGCGTTTGGTTGGTTAAATCGCAAGAAACGTCTATTTAAAAGTCGCAAATTTGCGTGGCCGCCATGTTGTTTTTGTAGTACCAGTTTTTCAAAAGTCACATAGGTGAACTTCTAGTAGTTCCCTTTATCACCGTAATAAATTCCAGGGTGATATCGGTAATAGTTTCAGATATATTGAATGCTGGTGAATTATTTCGCACAGCTGCCATGTTGGATTGGTAAGACGTAAAAAAATTTGAAGGGCACGGTGAGGTCGCCCGGAATAATACTATGAACTTACCGAGTTTCATTGAAATCTCTCCAGCCGTTTAAATGTTATTAGACACACACACACACACACACACACACACACACACACACACACACACACCTCACACACACGCACACACACACTGAAAAAAGGTGATCTCATAAGCCTATTTTTTCAAAATTGAAAGTAGGCTAATAAGCAAACATGTGTGTAAGGATTTTTCCATGTATTGTACATTATGAGTTGAAAGGGGTGAAAAGTGGGGGTTGAAGGATTCCTAACGGAGCGTGTATCTATTAAACGGCATAAGCGAGGAGTTTGAAACTCAGAGGAAAACAATCAGCTTAAAATAAGTAAATAAGTTTTCGACCGTTTAATCATAAGTCCAATTTATGGGGATCACGTAAAAGGGGGGGGGGGGGGGTGAAATTCTTTAAGAAAAACGTCGACTAAGGGAAGAATTTTTGTATATTCACTCATCATCGATCAGCCAAAACTATTATAGTTAGAAACATGAAATTTTGGGGATTTGTTCGTTTAAGGTCGAAAACGCCCACTAATGATGGATTTTTGGATATTCATGTTCTAAAGGGGTGTTAAGGGGGTTTAAATCTGCATTTCTTTGAATAACAATATCTTAAGAGTGGTTTCATATGGGGCTGTGATACTCGGCATCTAAACTAATCATTAAAAACAAGTAGTTCCGTGAAGAACTATACTGCCTATTTTTATATATCCTACTTATATTAACTGCCACTATCAACATACAAAATTTCAGTTTGATTGACGTAATAGATTCGTAGATATTGAATCCCGACTAAATATTTCGGATGATCGCCATGTTGGATTTTATATATGTAGGTCCTAGAGTTATGTAATGTTACATGAAGATTATTGTGTACGTGTTGCATTCAAACTTCAATCGCATGATTAGGACACAAGAAGTAATAAGGAGATTTTAAAATTTCGCACAGCTGCCATCTTGTGGTTGTGGAAACAATTGAAATAAATTAGATGCCAGTGGTTTAACAGTCGTATAAGGATTTACTCTACCAAGTTTCACTGCACTCGGATGGTTAAATTGCGAGAAACGTCCATGTGAATATTTATACTTCTAGTCGCCGCCATGTTGGATTTGTGATCACCAGGTTATTTAAAGTCCTATAGATGAACTTAAGTTCATAGCCCCTATGAACATAAAAAAATCAGTTTGATTGCTATAATAGATTCGTAGCTATTCAGAGTCTTCTGAATATTTCGTATGTTCGCCATTTTGGATTGTTAAATGTATAGGCCATAGAGTCATGTACCATTGAAGGAAAATTATAGCGTAGGTTCATTATTCAAACTTTCACTTCGATCGCATGATTACGACACAAGAAATAAAAAACGTAATTTTAAAATTCGCACAGGCGCCATCTTGAGGTTATGTAAACAATTGAACTAAATTAGATACCAGGGCATATCATGTGTTTCTTTTTATTAGGCATATGCCTGTTAGAAGCACAATAAATCCAAATAAATAAATAATTAAATAATTACAATGTGTATAAACATTTCCTGCAGCAGATTTCATTGCGTTTGGAACATTAAATCGCGAGAAAGTTCTATTTAAAATTTTCGAATTCGCTTGGCCGCCATGTTCATTATGTAGTTAACCGCTTTTTGAAAGTCTTATAGGTGAACTTCCAGTAGATTCCTTTATCTCCGTATAAAATTTCAGGGTGATACAGCTAATAGTTTCGGAGATATAGAATGCCGGTGAAATATTTCGATCAACCGCCATCTTGTGGTTGTATAAACAATTGAACCAAGTTAGATTTCGGTGCATTACAATGTGTATAAACATATACTGTACCAAGTTTTATTGCGTTTGGTTGGTTAAATCGCGAGAAACGTCTATCTATAAGTCGCAAATTCGCGTGGCCGCCATGCTGGTTTTGTAGTTACTAGTTATTCAAAAGTCACATAGGTGAACTTCTAGTAGATCCCTTTATCACCGTAATAAACGTCAGGGTGATATCCGTAATAGCTTCGGATATTGAATGCTGGTGAAATATTTCGCACAGCCTCCATGTTGGATTGGTGAGACGTAACAAAATTTGATGGGCACGGTCGAGGTCGCCCGGAATAGTACTATGAACTTAAGGAGTTTGATTGAAATCTCTCCAGCCGCTTAAAAGTTATTAGGGGTAAGCCCACACACACCTCACACACACGCACACACACACGGACAAAAGGTGATCTCATAAGCCTATTTTTTCAAAATTGAAAATAGGCTAATAAGCAAACATGTGTCTAAGGATTTTTCCATGTATTGTACATTATGAGTTGAAAGGGGTGAAATGTGGGGGTTGAAGGATTCCTAACGGAGCGTGTATCTTTTAAACGGCATAAGAGAGGAGTTTGAAACTCAGTGGAAAACAATCAGCTTAAAATAAGTAAATAAGTATTCGACCATTTTTTCATAAATCCAATTTATGGGGATCACGAAAAGGAGGGGGGAGGGTGAAATTCTGTAAGAAAAACGTCGACAAAGGGAAGAATTTTTGTATATTCACTCATCATCGATCAGCCAAAATTATTAAAGTTAGAAACATGAAATTTTGGGGAATTGTTCGTTTAATGTCAAAAACGCCCACTAAGGATGGATTTTTGGATATTCCTGTTCTAGAGGGGTATTAAGAGGGTAGACCTGCATTTCATTGAATAACAATATCTCCCGATTGGTTTCATTGTGGGATGCGATACTCGGCATATAAACTCATCATTAAAAATAAGAAGACACGTGTCTGAAGTTTTTTCGATGTGGTGTATATTATCAGGTGAAAGGGGTGAAAAGTGGGAGTTGAAGGATTCCTAATAACGACATAGGCGAGGAGATTGAAACTCAGCGAAAAGAAATCAGACTGAAAATAAGTAAATAGGTGTTCGACCGATTTTTCATTAATCCAATTTAAGGGGCCCATGGTGATGGGTGAAATTCTGGGAAAAAAACGTCCACTACGAAAGGAGTTTTGGATATACACTCATCATCTCCCAGCCTAACTTATTGCAGGAGGAAACATAAAATTTTGTTGATATGTTCGTTGTATGTCGAAAACGTCCACTAAGAATGTATTTTTGGATATTCATGTTCTAAAGTGGTGTTAGGCGGTTTAAATCTGCATTTCATTGAATAACAATATCTTAAGAGTGGTTTCATATGGGGCCGTGATACTCGGCATCTAAACTAATCATTAAAAACAAGTAGGTCCGTGAAGAACTATACTGCCTATTTTCATATATCCTACTTATATTAACTGCCACTATCAACATACAAAATTTCAGTTTGATAGACGTAATAGATTCGTAGATATTGAGTTCCGACTACATATTTCGGATGGTCGCCATGTTGGATTTTATATATGTAGGTCCTAGAATTATGTAATGTTACATGAGGATTATTGTGTACGTGTAGCATTCAAACTTCATTCGCATGATTAGGACACAAGAAGTAATAAGGAGATTTTAAAATTTCGCACAGCTGCCATCTTGTGGTTATGGAAACAATTGAAATAAATTAGATGCCAGTGGATTAACATTCGTATAAGGATTTACTGTACCAAGTTTCACTGCACGCAGATGGTTAAATTGCGAGAAATGTCCACGTGAATATTTATACTTCGCGTCGCCACCATGTTGGTTTTGTGATCCCCAGGTTATTTAAAGTCCTATAGATGAACTTAAATTCATAGCTCCTATGAACATAAAAAAATCAGTTTGATTGCTATAATAGATTCGTAGATATTCAGAGTCTTCTGAATATTTCGGATGGTCGCCATGTTGGATTGTTAAATGTATAGGCCATAGATTCATGTACCATTGAAGGAAAATTATTGCGTAGGTTCATTATTCAAATTTTCATTTCGATCGCTTGATTACGACACAAGAAATAAAAACCTAATTTAAAATTCGCACAGCCGCCATCTTGAGGTTATGTAAACAATTGAACTAAATTAGATACCAGTGCATTACAATGTGTATTAACATTTCCTGTACCAGATTTCATTGCGATTGGAACATTAAATCGCGAGAAAGGTCTATTTAAAATTTTCAAATTCGCTTGGCGACATGTTCATTATGTAGTTAACCGCTTTTTGAAAGTCTTATAGGTGAACTTCCAGTAGAGCCCTTTATCACCGTATAAAATTTCAGGGTGATACAGCTAATAGTTTCAGAGATATAGAATGCCGGTGAAATATTTCGCTCATCCGCCATCTTGTGGTTGTAGAAACAATTGAACCAAGTTAGATTTCGGTGCATTACAATGTGTATAAGCATATACTGTACCAAGTTTTATTGCGTTTGGTTTGTTTCAATCGCTAGAAACGTCTACTTAAAAGTCGCAAATTCGCGTGGCCGCCATGTTGGTTTTGTAGTTACCAGCTTTTCAAAAGTCACATAGGTGAACTTCTAGTAGTTCCCTTTATCACCGTAATAAATTCCAGGGTGATATCGGTAATAGTTTCGGAGATATTGAATGCTGGTGAAATATTTCGCACAGCCGCCATGTTGGATTGGTGCGACGTAACATAATTTGAAGGGCACGGTCGAGGTCGCCCGGAATAGTACTACGAACTTACCGAGTTTCATTGAAATCTCTCCAGCCTTTTAAAAGTTATTAGGGGGACACACACACACACCTCTCACACACGCACACACACACGGACAAAAGGTGATCTCATAAGCCTATTTTTTCAAAATTGAAAATAGGCTAATAAGCAAACATGTGTCTAAGGATTTTTCCATGTATTGTACATTCTGAGTTGAAAGGGGTGAAAAGTGGGGGTTGTAGGATTCCTAACGGAACGTGTATCTCTTAAACGGCATAAGCGAGGAGTTTGAAACTCAGAGGAAAACAATCAGCTTAAATTAAGTAAATAAGTATTCGACCGTTTTTTAATAAATCCAAATTTTGGGAATCACGAAAGGGGGGGGGGGGAGGGGAGGGTGATATTCTGTAAGAAGAACGTCGACTAAGGGAAGAATTTTTGTATATTCACTCATCATCGATCAGCCAAAACTATTCAAGTTAGAAACATGAAATTTTGGGGATTTGTTCGTTTAATGTCGAAAACGCCCACTAATGATGGATTTTTGGATATTCATGTTCTAAGGGGGTGTTAAGGGGGTTTAAATCTGCATTTCATTGAATAACAATATCTTAAGAGTGGTTTCATATGGGGCTGTGATACTCGGCATCTAAACTAATCATTAAAAACAAGTAATTCCGTGAAGATCCATACTGCCTATTTTCATATATCCTACTTATATTAACTGCTACTATCAACTTTCAAAATTTCAGTTTGATTGACGTAATAGATTCGTAGAGATTGAGTACAGACTAAATATTTCGGATGGTCGCGATGTTGGATTTTATATATGTAGGTCCTAGAGTTATGTAATGTTACATGAAGATTATTGTGTACGTGTAGCATTCAAACTTCAATCGCATGATTGTTAGAAATGTGTAACCCAACAGCTGATCTGTGGTTTAAATACAGCGCCAGGAAGCGCAACGCCATTGGTGGCGGTTCTAGTTACGAGAATATTCTCGTTGATTCTTTTGTCTGTTTTTGTATATATACGTCTGCATGTAACCTTGTCGTTCAGTTTCGTATTAAACATGTATACTGCATATACGGCTAGACGTCTTTCTCCAGCCATATACTCCTACAGGTTATGGGCTCCAGCTGGATCATTGACGAGTGTATAGTTTTCTGACCAGTGTGATTCTATTTGAATTAACAAAACTGTGATCGCGTGCAACAAGTGTGTGCATCATGGCGGAATCAAGCACCGGTTCTCTATAACTTCGAGAAACTGAAGGGGAGAGAAAACTACATTGACTGGCATTTCCAGATGAAGAATTATCTTATGCATGATGATCTTTGGAAGAGCATATCTGGTTACGCAGAAGATGATAAAACGGGCGCAGAGGTTAAGGTACGACGCGACGAACGTGCTTTGTGCAAGATTAACCTTATGGTGGAAAAGAGTGTTTTTCCGTACGTCATGGAAGCAAAAACGGCGAAATCAGCATGGAATTCGCTCGAGATGGCATACGAAGATAAAGGCGCCAACAAGCACACAAGAATTCTTCGCCAACTGTGTTCCACCAAGCTTGAACAATTCAAGACTATGGAAGAATATGTCACCACAGTTTTGGGGCTCTCCCAGCGTCTAGCAGCAGTTAAAAAACCACTTGATGATGAATTTCTAGGTGCCTTGCTCTTGCAGGGACTACCTGATGACTATGAACCTATGATTATGGCATTGGAAAATTCAGGCCCAGAGTTGACTAGTGACTTTGTGAAATGTAAACTGCTACAGGAAGACAAACGCAGCTCCAGCAAAGAAACAGCCGTCTACACCAACAGGAGTGGATTCAAGAATACTAAACCCAAGAAACCATTCTGTTGGAACTGCCGTAAAACTGGCCACTGGAAACAAGATTGCAAACACCAAAACAAGACAGCAGCACATCAAGCAGATGCCAAGCCACTAGAGAAGAAAGAAGAAAAGAAGAAGGGTAGGGCTCTCCTCACAGCACTTGGAGTTGATACCCACTCAGCAGACAGCTGGTACATGGACTCCGCAGCCTCCAAACACATGACTGGTAGAGTGGATTGGATGTCAAAATTTGATGATAAAAGGGAGGTTGGATATGAAGTCACCGTAGCAATCGATTGCAAACTATATAGTGGCGGCATAGGTGATGTTCCAGTACAAGCAAATGTTTTTACAAAGGTGAGCGATGTTCTGTATGTACCTAACCTTACAGCAAACTAGCTCTCTGTGAACAGTATTGTTAAAAAGGGGCATGTAATTGTTTTTGATGAAAAAGGTTGTAAAGTGTTTCAAGACAGTGACTGTCAAGTTACAGGTGATGTGCAATTATTGATTGAAGAGTCAAATGGACTTTATATCTTAAATAACTCAGGTTCTGTAAGTGCAAATGCATCAGCAGTGTCTTGTTTAAGTGATGCTAAAAGTGTTTGTTCAAAAAGTTCTAATTCTAGAGAATTGTGGCACAAAAGGTTAGGCCATCTCAATCACGTGGGGATGGACTTGTTAAAAAATGGTTTGGCTACCGGTATTGATTTTTCGGGTGAAAAGCAGCTCTGTGTTCCATGTATAGAAGGGAAACAAGCTCGACAGCCCTTCAAGACCACCAAGCATCGTGCCAAGAACCGACTGGACCTGTTGCACAGTGACCTGTGTGGACCGATGCCTGAGGAATCCTGGGGAGGAGCCAGATATTTTCTCACCTTCATCGATGACCTTACGAGGAAGGTTTTTGTCTTTTTTCTAAAAAGGAAAAGTGAGGTAAGAGAAATCTTTGAACAATTTGCTAATTCTGTTGAAATTGAGTGTGAAAGGAAAATCAAGGTCATACGCTCTGACAATGGTGGGGAGTATTGTAATAAAGCTATGGATGAATTTTTCAAACAGCGTGGCATCAAGCATCAGCTAACGGTCAGGTACACACCAGAGCAAAATGGAACTGCAGAACGCATGAACAGGACTCTGAATGAGAGAGCACTCACTATGATGCAAGGTGCAGCTTGTGACAAACGCATGTGGGCAGAAGCTGTCAATACAGCTGCATATCTTGTCAACAGGTCTCCTGCACGGAAAACACCAAATTCAACACCAGAACAAATGTGGACTGGAGAAAAGTAGACCTGACGCACTTAAAAGTGTTTGGATGTAATGCCTACGTTCATATTCCAGATCAGCTGGGAAGAAAACTTGATCCCAAGACTGAGAGAATGGTATTTGTTGGGTACTCGTATGAGAAAAAGGCGTACCGGCTCCTGCATCCAGTAACCCATGAATTAATCACAGCGAGAGATGTGATTTTTGATGAGATGTCTTTCCCTGCTCTAACAGATCCTCCAGTGGTACCAGGGAATACAATAATACCCCTAATCACTGAAAACAGTAAACCACTATTGACTGCATGTGATAGGGATGTTCCAGATCCAGCTCCACAGCATAATGAAGAAGTGGAAGTTGAGCCTGATCATCAAGATAATCCATCACAGCACAATGAGGAAGCGCGTCGCTACCCCCAGCGAGAAAGGAGACCAAGACAATATCCTGATTACATTCTGCATTACACTCATTGTTCTGATCAAAGTGAACCATGTGCAGTAAGTGAAGCCTTGTCATCACCTTACTCTAAGGAATGGCATAAAGCCATAAAGTGCGAAATGGATTCCATGATGGTTAATAAGGCGTGGGTTTTAGTTCCTAAACCAGAAGGTAAAAACATTGTACAGAATAAGTGGGTGTTTAAAGCTAAGCGTAATACAAATGGTGATGTTGTAAAATATAAAGCAAGGTTGGTTGCAAAGGGTTTTTCACAGCAATTTGGCATTGACTTTGTTGAGACATTCTCGCCAGTTGTGCGGCATGGCACACTCAGAATGTTGTTTGCTTTAACGGTTGAATTAAATTTACAGATTGATCATCAAGACATTGAGACTGCTTTTATCAATGGAGAGTTACAGGAGGAAATATTTATGTGTCAGCCAGAGGGCTTCCAGGTGAAGGGAAAGGAAGACCAGGTTTGTTTGCTCAAAAAGGCCATTTATGGACTAAAGCAGGCTGCACATATGTGGCACAGAAAGGCTCATACAGTTCTGCCTGCTTCGGGCTACACAAACAGTCATAATGAGGCATGTGTTTACAGAAAGAGTATCGGTAATACTGTAATTCTTGTTGCTCTGTATGTTGATGATTTCATTGTGTTCCACAATAATCCGCAGGAAGTTAGTAAACTAAAAGATGTCTTAAAACAAAATTTCATGATGAAAGATCTTGGACCTGCAGCTCAGGTTCTTGGAATGCAAATAGAAAGGGACACAGATAACAACATACTCAAAATTTCTCAGACGGAGTTCATAAAAAATCTGCTCAATAAGCCAAAAGCGTGGACGATAAACCTAATCAGCAGCTGATAGGTTCACTCATGTATTTGAGTGTGTGTCCTAGACCAGATATTGCCTATGCATTGTCATATTTAAGTCAGTTTAATTCTTGCCACAGTGAGGAGCATTGGCTTGCAGCCAAAAGGGCACTTAGGTATCCTAAAGGTACGATAAACCAAGGACTCATTTTTAAGAGCACTGGTTTAGATTTGGTAGGGTTTGCAGATGCCAGTTTTTCCACAGATAGTGATAGTAAGTCCTATACTGGTTATCTTTTCAAGCTTGCTAATGCTGCCATATCATGGGAAGCTCATAAGCAGAGCTCAGTTGCTACCTCATCGACAGAGGCTGAGTATGTACCTTTGTCAGAGGCTGCAAAGGAAGCAGTTTATCTTAAGAATATGATGTTTGATTTGATTGGTTCTAATCAAGGTCCAATTAAAATTGAATTTGTTAAAGGTGAATGTGATTTGCAGTGTGTGTTGATGGATTGTAATCAAGAAATTGATTTGTATATTGACAGTCAAAGTGCACAGAAAATTGCAAAAAATCCTGTTTTTCATAGCCGCACTGAACACATCAACACCAAACATCATTTCATTAGGGAAAAGGTTCAAGAGAGAATCATTTCATTGCACTATTTGTCCACACAAGATATGATTGCAGACATTCTCACCAAACCATTACCTAAACCAAAACATGTGTATTGTACCCAAGGAATGGGATTGAACTGTTAATTAGAATTTTAAGTATACATTGTGTTCAAAAAAAAGTTTGCAGTAATAGTATTATGTTTATGTAGGGTACTCTATGATTGAAGTCTGGTATACAATGACTATTACATTCTAGATCAGCTATTGGTTGAAGTGGGTGTGTTAGAAATGTGTAACCCAACAGCAGATCTGTGGTTTAAATACAGCGCCAGGAAGCGCAACGCCATTGGTGGCGGTTCTAGTTACGAGAATGTTCTCGTTGATTCTTTTGTCTGTTTTTGTATATATACGCCTGCATGTAACCTTGTCGTTCAGTTTCGTATTAAACATGTATACTGCATATACGCCTAGACGTCTTTCTCCTGCCATATACTCCTACAATGATTAGGACACAAGAAGTAATAAGGAGATTTTAAAATTTCGCACAGCTGCCATCTTGTGGTTATGGAAACAATTGAAATAAATTTGATGCCAGTGGATTAACATTCGTATAAGGATTTACTGTACCAAGTGTCACTGCACTTGGATGGTTAAATTGCGAGAAACGTCCTTGTGAATATTTATACTTCGCGTCGCCGCCATGTTGGATTTGTGATCACCAGGTTATTTAAAGTTCTACACATGAACTTAAGTTCATAGCCCCTATGAACATAAAAAAATCAGTTTGATTGCTATAATAGATTCGTAGATATTCAGAGCCGTCTGAATATTTCGGATGGTCGCCATGTTGGATTGATAAATGTATAGGCCATAGAGTCATGTACCATTGAAGGAAAATTAATGCGTAGGTTCATTATTCAAACTTTCACTTCGATCGCTTCATTACGACACAAGAAATAAAAACTTAATTTTAAAATTCTCACAGCCGCCATCTTGAGGTTATGTAAACAATTGAACTAAATTAGATACCAGTGCATTACAATATGTATGAACATTTCCTGTACCAGATTTCATTGCGTTTGGAACATTAAATCGCGAGAAAGGTCTATTTAAAATTTTCAAATTCGCTTGGCGCCATGTTCATTATGTAGTTAACCGCTTTTTGAAAGTCTTATAGGTGAACTTCCAGTAGAGCCCTTTATCTCCGTATAAAATTTCAGGGTGATACAGCTAAAAGTTTCAGAGATATAGAATGCCGGTGAAATATTTCGCTCATCCGCCATCTTGTGGTTGTAGAAACAATTGAACCAAGTTAGATTTCGGTGCATTACAATGTGTATTAACATATACTGTACCAAGTTTTATTGCGTTTGGTTGGTTAAATCGCTAGATACGTCTCCTTAAAAGTCGCAAATTCGCGTGGCCGCCATGTTGGTTTTGTAGTTACCAGCTTCTCAAAAGTCACATAGGTGATTTTCTAGTAGTTCCCTTTATCACCGTATTAAATTCCAGGGTGATATCGGTAATAGTTTCGGAGATATTGAATGCTGGTGAAATAATTCGCACAGCCGCCATGTTGGATTGGTGGGACGTAACAAAATTTGAAGGGCACGTTCGAGGTTGCCCGGAAAAGTACTATGAACTTACCGAGTTTCGTTGAAATCTCTCGAGCCGTTTAAAAGTTATTAGGGGGACACACGCACACACCTCGCACACACGCACACACACACGGACAAAAGGTGATCTCATAAGCCTATTTTTTCAAAATTGAAAATAGGCTAATAAGCAAACATGTGTCTAAGGATTTTTCCATGTATTGTACATTATGAGTTGAAAGGGGTGAAAAGTGGGGGTTGAAGGATTCCTAACGGAGCGTGTATGACTTAAACGGCATAAGCGAGGAGTTTGAAACTCAGAGGAAAACAATCAGCTTAAAATAAGTAAATAAGTATTCGACGGTTTTTTCATAAATCCAATTTATGGGGATCACGAAAAGGGGGGGGGGGGGGAGGGGAGGGTGAAATTCTGTAAGAAAAACGTCGACTAAGGGAAGAATTTTTGTATATTCACTAATCATCGATCAGCCAAAACTATTAAAGTTAGAAACATGAAATTTTGGGGATTTCTTCGTTTAATGTCGAAAACGCCCTCTAAGGATGGATTTTTGGATATTCCTGTTCTAAAGTGGTATTAAGAGGGTAGACCTGCATTTCATTGAATAACAATATCTCCCGATTGGTTTCATTGGGGGATGCGATACTCGGCATATAAACACATCATTAAAAATAAAAAGACATGTGTCTGAGGGTTTTTCGATGTGGTGTATATTATCAGGTGAAAGGGGTGAAAAGTGGGGGTTGAAGGATTCCTAACGGAGCGTGTACTCTTTAACGACATAGGCGAGGAGATTGAAACTCAGCGGAAAAAAATCAGCCTAAAAATAAGTAAATAGGTGATCGACCGTTTTTTCATAAATCCAATTTAAGGGGCCCATGGTGACGGGTGAAATTCTGGGGAAAAAACGTCCACTACGAAAGGAGTTTTGGATATTCACTCATCATCTCCCAGCCTAACTTATTGCAGGTGGAAACATAAAATTTTGTTGATATCTTCGTTGCATGTCGAAAACGTCCACTAAGGATGTATTTTTGGATATTCATGTACTAAAGTGGTGTTAAGGGGGTTTAAATCTGCATTTCATTGAATAACAATATCTTAAGAGTGGTTTCAGATGGGGCTGTCATACTCGGCATCTAAACTAATCATTAAAACAAGTAGTTCCGTGAAGAACTATACTGCCTATTTTCATATATCCTACTTATATTAACTGCCATTATAACCTTCAAAATTTCAGTTTGATTGACGCAATAGATTCGTAGATATTGAGTACCGACTAAATATTTCGGATGGTCGCCATGTTGGATTTTATATATGTAGGTCCTTGAGTTATGTAATGTTACATGAAGATTATTGTGTACGTGTAGCATTCAAACTTCAATCGCATGATTAGGACACAAGAAGTAATAAGGAGATTTTAAAATTCCTCACTGCTGGCATCTTGTGGTTATGGAAACAATTGAAATAAATTAGATGCCAGTGGATTAACATTCGTATAAGGATTTACTGTACCAAGTTTCACTGCACTCGGATGGTTAAATTGCGAGAAACGTCCATGTGAATATTTATACTTAGCGTCGCCGCCATGTTGGATTTTTGATCACCAGGTTATTTAAAGTCCTATAGATGAACTTACGTTCATAGCCCCTATGAACATAAAAATCAGTTTGATTGCTATAATAGATTCGTAGATATTCAGAGTCGTCTGAATATTTCGGTTGTTCGCCAATTTGGATTGTTAAATGTATAGGCCATAGAGTCATGTACCATTAAAGAAAATTATTGCGTAGGTTCATTAATAAAACTTTCACTTCGATCGCTTGATTACGACACAAGAAATAAAAACTTAATTTTAAAATTCGCACAGCCGCCATCTTGAGGTTATGTAAACAATTGAACTAAATTAGATACCAGTGCATTACAATGTGTATAAACATTTCCTGTACCAGATTTCATTGCGTTTGCAACATTAAATAGCGAGAAAGGTCTATTTAAAATTTTCGAATTCGCTTGGCCGCCATGTTCATTATGTAGTGAAGCGCATTTTGAAAGTCTAATAGGCGAACGTCCAGTAGAGCCCTTTATCTCCGTATAAAATTTCAGGGTGATACAGCTAATAGTTTCAGAGATATAGAATGCCGGTGAAATATTTCGCTCATCCGCCATCTTGTGGTTGTATAAACAATTGAAGCAAGTTAGATTTCGGTGCATTATAATGTGTATAAACATATACTGTACCAAGTTTTATTGCGTTTGGTTGGTTAAATCGCTAGAAAGGTCTATTTAAAAGTCGCAAATTCGCGTGGCCGCCTTGTGTTTTTGTAGTTACCAGTTTTTCAAAAGTCACATAGGTGAACTTCTAGTAGTTCCCTTTATCACCGTAATAAATTCCAGGGTGATATACGTAATAGTTTCAGAGATATTGAATGCTGGTGAAATATTTCGCACAGCCGCCATGTTGGATTGGTGCAACGTAACATAATTTGAAGGGCACGGTCGAGGTTGCCCGGAAAAGTACTATGAACTTACCGAGTTTCGTTGAAATCTCTCGAGCCGTTTAAAAGTTATTAGGGACACACACACACACCTCACACAAACGCACACACACACGGACAAAAGGTGATCTCATAAGCCTATTTTTTCAAAATTGAAAATAGGCTAATAAGCAAACATGTGTCTAAGGATTTTTCCGTGTATTGTACATTATGAATTGAAAGGGGTGAAAAGTGTGGGTTGAAGGATTCCTAACGGAGCGTGTATCTCTTAAACGGCATAAGCGATGAGTTTGATACTCAGAGGAAAACAATCAGCTTAAAATAAGTAAATAAGTATTCGACCATTTTTTCATAAATCTAATTTATGGGGATCAAGAAAGGGGGGGGGGGGAGGTGGAGGGTGAAATTCTGTAAGAAAAACGTCGACTAAGGGAAGAATTTTTGTATATTCACTCATCATCGATCAGCCAAATCTATTAAAGTTAGGAACATGACATTTTGGGGATTTGTTCGTTTAATGTCGAAAACGCTCACTAAGGAAGGATTTTTGGATATTTCTGTTCTAAAGGGGTATTAAGAGGGTAGAGCTGCCTTTCATTGAATAACAATATCTCCCGATTGGTTTCATTGTGGGATGCGATACTCGGCATATATACTCATCATTAAAAATAAGAAGACACGTGTCTGAAGGTTTTCCGATTTGGTGTATATTATCAGGTGATAGGGGTGAAAAGTGGGGGTTGAAGGATTCCTAACGGAGAGTGTATCTCTTTAACGACATAGGCGAGGAGATTGAAAATCAGCGGGAAAAAATCAGCCTAAAAATAAGTAAATAGGTGTTCGACCGTTTTTTCATAAACCCAATTTAAGGGCCCTAAGGGGAGGGGTGAAATTCTGGAGGAAAAAAAACCAGGAAAGAAAGTGTCCTAACCGATTGACTGACTCACTCACTCATCAAACTCTGGGGGAAAACACCTTTAAAATATGTAAATAAGTGTTCGACCATTTTTTCATAAACCCTATTTAATGGGCCCATGGAGAGGGGTGAAATTGTGGGGGAAAAACGTCCACTACGAAAGGATTTTTGGTTATTCACTCATCATCTCCCAGCCTAACGTATTGCATGTGGAAACATAAAATTTTGTTGATATATTCGCTGTATGTCGAAAACGTCCACTAAGGATGTATTTTTGGATATTCATGTTCTAAAGGGGTGTTAAGGTTGTTTAAATCTGCAATTCATTGAACAACAATATCTTAAGAGTGATTTCATATGGGACTGTGATACTCGGCATCTAAACCTATCATTAAAACATGTAGTTCCGTGAAGAACTATACAGCCTATTTTCATATATCCTACTTATATTAACTGCCACTATCAACACACAAAATTTTAGTTTGATTGACGTAATAGATTCGTAGATATTGAGTACCGACTAAATATTTCGGATGGTCGCCATGTTGGATTTTATATATGTAGGTCTTAGGGTTATGTAATGTTACATGAAGATTATTGTTTACGTGTAGCATTCAAACTTCAATCGCATGATTAGGACACAAGAAGTAATAAGGTGATTTTAAAATTTCGCACAGCTGCCATTTTGTGGTAATGGAAACAATTGAAATAAATTAGACGCCAGTGGATTAACATTCGCATAAGGATTTAGTGTACCATGTTTCACTGCACTCGGATGGTTAAATTGCGAGAAGCGTCCATGTGAATATTTATATTTCGCTTCGTCGCAATGTCGGATTTGTGATCACCAGGTTATTTAAAGTTCTACACATGAACTTAAGTTCATAGCCCCTATCAACATAAAAAAATCAGTTTGATTGCTATAAAAGATTCGTAGATATTCAGAGTCGTCTGAATATTTCGGATGGTCGCCATGTTGGATTGTCAAATGTATAGGCCATAGAGTCATGCACCATTGAAGGAATATTATTGCGTAGGTTCATTATTCAAACTTTCACTTCGATCGCTTGATTACGACACAAGAAATAAAACCTAATTTTAAAATTCGCACAGCCGCCATCTTGAGGATATGTAAATAATTGAACTAAATTAGATACCAGTGCATTACAATGTGTATTAACATTTCCTGTACCAGATTTCATTGCGATTGGAACATTAAATCACAAGAAAGGTCTATTTAAAATTTTCAAAATCGCTTGGCGCCATGTTCATTATGCAGTTAACCGCTTTTTGAAAGCCTTATAGGTGAACTTCCAGTAGAGCCCTTTATCACCGTATAAAATTTCAGGGTGATAGAGCTAATAGTTTCAGAGATATAGAATGCCGGTGAAATATTTCACTCATCCGCCATCTTGAGGTTGTATAAACAATTGAACCAAGTTAGATTTCGGTGCATTACAATGTTTAAAAACATATAATGTACCAAGTTTTATTGCGTTTGGTTGGTTAAATCGCGAGAAACGTTTATTGAAAAGTCGCAAATTCGCGTGGCCACCATGTTGGTTTTGTAGTTACCAGTTTTTCAAAAGTCACATACGTGAAATTCTAGTAGTTCCCTTTATCACCGTAATAAATTCCAGGGTGATATCGGTAATAGTTTTGGAGATATTGAATGCTGGTGATATATTTCGCTCATCCGCCATGTTGGATTGGTGTGACGTAACAAAATTTGAAGGGCACGGTCGAGGTCGCCCGGAATAGTACTATGAACTTACCGAGTTTGATTTAAATCTCTCCAGCCGTTTAAAGGTTATTAGGGACACACACACACACACACACACACACACACACACACACACACACACCTCACACACACACGCACACACTCACGGACAAAAGGTGATCTCATAAGCCTATTTTTTCAAAATTTAAAATAGGCTAATAAGCAAACCTGTGTCTAAGGATTTTTCCATGTATTGTACATTATGAGTTGAAATGGGTGAAAAGTGGGGGTTGAAGGATTCCAAACGGAGCGTGTATCTCTTAAACGGCATAAGCGAGGAGTTTGAAACTCAGTGGAAAACAATCAGCTTAAAATATGTAAATACGTATTCGACCGTTTTTTCATAAATCCAATTTATGGGGATCACGAAGGGGGGGGGGGGGGGTTGAGGGGAGGGTGAAATTCAGTAAGAAAAACGTCGACTAAGGGAAGAATTTTTGTATATTCACTCATCATCGATCAGCCAAAACTGTTGAAGTTAGGAACATGACATTTTGGAGGTTAACGACATAGGCGAGGAGATTTAAACTCAGCGGGAAAAAATCAGCCTAAAAGTAAGAAAATAGGTGTTCGACAGTTTTTTCATAAATCCAATTTAAGGGCCCTATGGGGAGGGGTGAAATTCTGGAGGAAAGAAAACAGGAACGTAAGTGTCCTAACTGATTTAAACTCAGCGGGAAAAATCAGCCTAAAAGTAAGAAAATAGGTGTTCGACAGTATTTTCATAAATCCAATTTAAGGGCCCTATGGGGAGGGGTGAAATTCTGGAGGAAAGAAAACAGGAACGTAAGTGACCTAACTGATTGAATGACTCACTCACTCATCAAACTCTGGGGGAAAACACCTTTAAAATAAGTAAATAGGTGTTCGACCATTTTTTCATAAACCCTGCATTTCATTGAATAACAATATCTCCCGTTTGGTTTCATTGGGGGATGTGATACTCGGCATTTAAACTCATCAGTAAAAGTAAGTAGCGACGTGGATATTCCTGTTCTATAGGGGTACTAAGGGTGTAGACCTGTATTTCATTGAATAACAATATCTCCCGATTGTTTTCATTGTGGGATGCGATACTCGGCATATAAACTCATCATTAAAAATAAGAAGACACGTGTCTGAGGGTTTTTCGATATGGTGTATATTATCCGGTGAAAGGGGTGAAAAGTGGGGGGTTGAAAGATTTCTAACGTAGCGTGTATCTCTTTAACGGCATAGGCGAGGAGATTTAAACTCAGCGGGAAAAAATCAGCCTAAAAGTAAGAAAATAGGTGTTCGACAGTTTTTTCATAAATCCAATTTAAGGGCCCTATGGGGAGGGGTGAAATTCTGGAGGAAAGAAAACAGGAACGTAAGTGTCCTAACTGATTGAATGACTCGCTCACTCATCAAACTCTGGGGGAAAACACCTTTAAAATAAGTAAATAGGTGTTCGACCATTTTTTCATAAACCCTATTTAAGGGGTTCATGGGGGAGGGCTGAAATTATGAAAAATAAATGAAAGAAAATGGCCTGACTGACGCACTCATCATCGCCCAGCCAAAATTATTGAAGTTAGATACATGACATTTCGGGGATATGTTTGCTGTTTGTCAAAACCGTCCACTAAGGAAGGATTTTCGGATATCCTGGTTCTAAAGGGGTCTTAAGGGGGTTAAACCTGCATTTCATTGAATAACAATATCTCCCGTTTGGTTTCATTGGGGGATGTGATACTCGGCATTTAAACTCATCAGTAAAAGTAAGTAGCGACGTGTCTGAGGGTTTTTCGATGTGGTGTATATTATGAGGTGAAGGGGATGAAAAGGAGGGGTTGAAGGATTCCTAACGGAGCAAGTATCTCTTAAACGACAGAGGCATATTGTATGAAACTTGGGGAGAAAAATCGGCTTGAAAAATAAGTAAATAGGAGTTCGACCGTTTTTTCATGAATCCAATTTAAGGGGCCTTGGAGGTGGGTGATATTCTGGGAAAAAAACGTCCACTAGGAAAGGATTTTTGGATATTCACTCATTATCTCCCAGCATAACGTATTGCAGATGGAGACATAAAATTTTGTTGATATGTTCGTTGTATGTCGAAAACGTCCACTAAGGATGTATTTTTGGATATTCATGTCCTAAAGGGGTGTTAAGGGGGTTTAATTCTGCATTTCATTGAATAACAATATCTTAAGAGTGGTTTCATATGGGGCTGTGATACCCGGCATCTAAACTAATCATTAAAAACAAGTAGTTCCGTGAAGAACTATACAGCCTATTTTCATATATCCTACTTATATTAACTGCCACTATCAACATACAAAATTTCAGTTTGATTGACGTAATAGATTCGTAGATATTGAGTACCGACTAAATATTTCGGATGGTCGCCATGTTGGATTTTATATATGTAGGTCCTAGAGTTATGTAATGTTACATGAAGATTATTGTGTACGTGTAGCATTCAAACTTCATTCGCATGATTAGGACCCAAGAAGTAATAAGGAGATTTTAAAACTTCGCACAGCTGCCACCTTATGTAATTGTTAAATGTATAGGCCATAGAGTCATGTACCATTGAAGGAAAATTATTGCGTAGGTTCATTATTCAAACTTTCACTTCGATCGCTTGGTTACGACACAAGAAATAAAAACCTAATTTTAAAATTCGCACAGCCGCCATCTTGAGGTTATGTAAACAATTGAACTAAATTAGATACCAGTGAATTACAATGTGTATAAACATTTCCTGTACCAGTTTTCATTGCATTTGGAACATTAATTCGCGAGAAAGGTCTATTTAAAATTTTCGAATGCGCTTGGCCGCCATGTTCATCATGTAGTTAACCGCTTTTTGAAAGTCTTATAGGTGAACTTCCAGTAGAGCCCTTTATCTCTGTATAAAATTTCAGGGTGATACAGCTAATAGTTTCGGCGATATAGAATGCCGGTGAAATATTTCGCTCATCCGCCATCTTGTGGTTGTATAAACAATTGAACCAAGTTAGATTTCGGTGCATTACAATGTGTATAAACATATACTGTACCAAGTTTTATTGCGTTTGGTTGGTTAAATCGCTAGAAACGTCTCTTTTATAGTCGCAAATTCGCGAGGCCGCCATATTGGTTTTGTAGTTACCAGTTTTTCAAAAGTCACATAGGTGAAATTCTAGTAGATCCCTTTATCACCGTAATAAATTCCAGGGTGTTATCGGTAATAGTTTCGGAGATATTGAATGCTGGTGAAATAATTCGCACAGCCGCCATGTTGGATTGGTGAGACGTAACAAAATCTTAAGGGCACGGTCAAGGTCGCCCGGAATAGTACTCTGAACTGACCGATATTGATTGAAATTTCTCGGGCCGTTTAAAAGTTATTAGGGGGGAAACACACACATCACACACACACATACACACACACACACGCACACGCACATACCAACGGACAAGAGGTGATCTCATAAGCCTATTTTTTCAGAATTGAAAATAGGCTAATAAGCAACCATGTGTCGAAGGATTTTTCCAAGTATTGTACATTATGAGTTGAAAGGGGTGAAAAGTGGGGGTTGAAGGATTCCTAACGGGACGTGTATCTCTTAATCGGCATAAGCGAGGAGTTTGAAACTCAGAGGAAAACAATCAGCTTAAAATAAGTAAATAAGTATTCGAACGTTTTTTCATAAATCCAATTTATGGGGATCATGAAAAGGGCGGGGGGGGGGGGGGGGAGGCGAGTGTGAAATTCTGGAAGAAAAATGTCGACTAAGGGAAGAATTTTTGTATATTCACTCATCATCGATCAGCCAAAACTATTAAAGTTAGGAACATGACATTTTGGGGATTTGTTCGTTTAATGTCGAAAACGCCCACTAAGGAAGGATTTTTGGATATTCCTGTTCTAAAGGGGTATTAAGGGGGTAGACCTGCATTTCATTGAATAACAATATCTCCCGATTGGTTTCATTTTGGGATGCGATACTCGGCATATAAACTCATCATTAAAAACAAGATGTTCAGTAAAGAACATATAGCCTACTTTCTCCTAAATGCATGGGTATTGTTATAACTCTTTGTCCTTTTCAAGGAGTATGATTGTATGTTGGTTGTAGTAGCTTGTTGAAATACAACGTGCTATAGGGATATTAAACATGAATATGAGGTGCCCTTTGCTAGGGCTACCTCTGTACCAAATTTCGTTCAATTCGGTTTCACCGTGTTAGAATTGATAGGGGGAATCGATTTGCACACATACTTGGCCACCATCTGCAAACTATTGGGCTGATGTTCTTGCAGTTTGGTCAGAATGAAAATGAAAATCCACAGCCTGCTTCCAGTCTCCGACCGGGTCAGGAATGGAATGAATGAAGCCCCCATCTAGCGGCGAGGATATGAACTGTGCCGGCTGCCGAGGCCTGACGCACTCCTCTGGGGCAATGATTGAATGAATGACAGATGAAATGAAATGAAAGTGGAGAGTGTTGCTGGAATGAAATTTTGACAGGGAAAACCGGAGTACCCGGAGAAAAACCTGTCGGCCTCCGTTTTGTCCAGCACAGATCTCACATGGAATGACCGGGATTTGAACCACGGACCCAGCGGTGAGAGGCCGGCGTGCTGCCGCCTAAGCCACGGAGGCTTACTAGTTTGGTCAGAATATGTTTCCCAAATAAAGATAGGGTGTTGCAAAATTTGGTAGAGACTAGATTATTAGGTTGGTCGTAATTACATTTTAGCTTTTAACATTTGAGTGGCCGCGATTACGTTTCCGTCAAGGTAGCGGTGATATAGAACATGACACTGAGGTGCCCTTTTCTAGTGTTACCTCTGTACCAAATTTCGTTCATTCGGTTCCAACGTGTTCGAATTAATAGGGGGAATCAATTTTGATATAAAGATGGCCGCCATCCGCAAATTATTAGGCTAATGACCTATTAGATTGGTGAAAGGATGCTCCCTCCACAAAGGTATGTTGTTGCAAAGTTTGGTCGAGATCGGATGGTTATGTTAGTCGTAATTTGATTTAAGCTTTAAACATTTGTGTAGCCGCCATTACGTTTCTGTCAATATGGCGGCGATATTAATCATGAAACTGAGATGCCCTTTGCAAGTGCCATCTCTATACCAAATTTCGTTCCATTCGGTTTCACCGTGTTTGAATTAATAGGGGGAATCGATTCTGACACAAAGATGGCCGCCATCCGCAAACTATTAGGCGAATGACCTATTACATTAGTCAAAGGATGCTCCCTCCATAAAGGTATGTAGTTGCAAAATTTGGTAGAGATCGGATGATTAGGTTAATTGTAATTTGATTTAAGCTTTGAACATTTGTGTGGCCGCCATTATGTTTCCGCCAAGATGGCGGCGATATAAAACATGACACTGAGATGTCCTTTGCTAGTGCTACCTTTGTACCAAATTTCGTTCAATTCGCATTCACCGTGTTCGAATTGATGGGGGGCACAGGCATTCAGAGTACACTCACTCACACACACACAGACACACACACACATATACACACACACACAGACTCACACACACTCATACACACACACTGACAGACATACTTTTTTCGCCCTGTGTTGATCTCATAAGTCTACTTTCATTTTTTGCAAAAATCGAAAGTAGGCTAATAAAAAGACACGTGTCTGAGGGTTTTTCGATGTGGTGTATATTATCCGGTGAAAGGGGTGAACAGTGGGAGTTGAAGGATTCCTAACGGAGCGTGTATCTCTTTAACGACATAGGCGAAACTCAGCGGAAAAAAAATCAGCCTAAAAATAAGTAAAATAGGTGTTCGACCGTTTTTTCATAAGTACAATTTAAGGGCCCTATGGGGAGGGATGAATTTCTGGAGGAAAGAAAACAGGAAGGAAGTGTCCTAACTGATTGACTGACTCACTCACTCATCAAGCTCTGGGGGAAAAACACCTTTAAAAATAAGTAAATAGGTGTTCGACCATTTTTTCATAAACCCTATTTAAGGGGTTCATGGGGAGGGGTGAAATTATGAAAAATAAATGAAAGAAAATGGCCTGACCGACGCACTCCGCATCGCCCAGCCAATGTTATTGAAGTTAGATACATGACATTTTGGGGATATGTTTGTTGTATGTCAAAACTGTCCACTAAGGAAGGATTTTCGGATATTCAGGTTCTAAAGGGGTCTTAAGGGGGTTAAACCTGCATTTCATTGAATAACAATATCTCCCGTTTGGTTTCATTGGGGGATGTGACACTCGGCATATAAACTCATCAGTAAGAGTACGTAGAGGCGATGTCTGAGGGTTTTTTCGATGTGGTGTATATTATGAGGTGAAAGGGGTGAAAAGTAGGGGTTGAAGAATTCCTAACGGAGCAAGTATCTCTTAAACGACAAAGGCAAAAAGTATGAAACTTGGGAGAAATATCGGCTTGAAAAAATAAGTAAATAGGTGTTCGACCGGTTTTCCATAAATCCAATTTAAGGGTCCCGAGGAGAGGGGTGATATTCTGAAAAAAAAAAAAAAACGTCCACTAGGAAAGGATTTTTGGCTATTCCATGCATCATCTCCCAGCCTAACTTATTGCAGGTGGAAACATAATATTTTGTTGATATGTTCGTTGTATGTCGAAAACGTCCACTAAGGATGTATTTTTGGATATTCATGTTCTAAAGGGGTGTTAAGGGGGGTATAAATCTGCATTTCATTGAATAACAATATCTTAAGAGTGGTTTCATATGGGGCTGTGATACTCGGCATCTATACTAATCATTAAAAACAAGTAGTTCTCGTGAAGAACTATACAGCCTATTTTCATATATCCTACTTATATTAACTGCCACTACCAACATACAAAAATTACAGTTTGATTGACGTAATTAGATTCGTAGATATTCATTGTCGTCTGAATATTTCGGATGGTCGCCATGTTGGATTGTTAAATGTATAGGCCATAGAGTCATGTACCATTGAATGAAAATTATTGTGTAGGTTCATTATTCAAACTTTCACTTCGATCGCTTGATTACGACACAAGAAATAAAAACCTAATTTAAAATTCGCACAGCCGCCATCTTGAGGTTATGTAAACAATTGAACTAAATTAGATACCAGTGCATTACAATGTGTATTAACATTTCCTGTACCAGATTTCATTGCGATTGGAACATTAAATCGCGAGAAAGGTCTAATTAAAATTTTCAAATTCGCTTGGCGACATGTACATTATGTAGTCAACCGCTTTTTGAAAGTCTTATAGGTGAACTACCAGTAGAGTCCTTTATCTCCGTATAAAATTTCAGGGTGATACAGCTAATAGTTTCAGAGATATAGAATGCCGGTGAAATATTTCACTCATCCGCCATCTTGTGGTTGTATAAACAATTGAACCATGTTAGAGTTCGGTGCATTACAATGTGTATAAACATATAATGTACCAAGTTTTATTGCGTTTGGTTGGTTAAATCGCGAGAAACGTTTATTTAAAAGTCGCAAATTCGCGTGGCCGCCATGTTGGTTTTGTAGTTACCAGTTTTTCAAAAGTCACATACGTGAACTTCTAGTAGTTCCCTTTATCACCGTAATAAATTCCAGGGTGATATCGGTAACAGTTTTGGAGATATTGAATGCTGGTGAAATATTTCGCACAGCCGCCATGTTGGATTGGTGTGACGTAACAAAATTTGAAGGGCACGGTCGAGGTCGCCCGGAATAGTACTATGAACTTACCGTGTTTCATTGAAATCTCTCCAGCCGTTTAAAAGTTATTAGGGGGACACCCACACACGCACCTCACACACACACACACACACACACACACGCACGCACACACTCACGGACAAAAGGTGATCTCATAAGCCTATTTTTTCAAAATTGAAAATAGGCTAATAAGCAAACATGTGTCTAAGGATTTTTCCATGTATTGTACATTATGAGTTGAAATGTGCGAAAAGTGGGATTGAAGGATTCCTAACGGAACGTGTATCTCTTAAACGGCATAGGCGAGGAGTTTGAAACTCAGAGGAAAACAATCAGCTTAAAATAAGTAAATAAGTATTCGACCGTTTTTACATAAATCCAATTTATGGGGATCACGAAAGGCACGAAAGCGGGGGGGGGGGGGGGGGGAGGGGAGGGTGAAATTCTGTAAGAAAAACGTCGACTAAGGGAAGAATTTTTGTATATTCACCTATCATCGATCAGCCAAAACTATTAAAGTTAGGAACATGACATTTTGGAGATTTGTTCGTTTAATGTCGAAAAAGCCAACTAAGGAAGGATTTTTGGATATTCCTGTTCTAAAGGGGTATTAAGGGGGTAGACTTGCATTTCATTGAATAACAATATCTCCCGATTGTTTTCATTGTGGGTTGCGATACTCGGCATATAAACTCATCATTAAAAATAAGAAGACACGTGACTGAGGGTTTTTCGATATGGTGTATATTATCCGGTGAAAGGGGTGAAAAGTGGGGGTTGAAGGATTTCTAACGTAGCGTGTATCTCTTTAACGACATAGGCGAGGAGATTGAAACTCAACGGAAAAAAATCAGCCTAAAAGTAAGTAAATAGGTTTTCGACCTTTTTTTCATCAATCCAATTTAAGGGCCCTATGGGGAGGGGTGAAATTCTGGAGGAAAGAAAACAGGAACGAAAGTGTCCTAACTGATTGAATGATTCACTCACTCATCAAACTCTGGGGAAAAACACCTTTAATATAAGTAAAAAGTAGTTCGAACATTTTTTCATAAACCCTATTTAAGGGGTTCATGGGGAGTGGTGAAATTATGAAAAATAAATGAAAGAAAATGGCCTGACTGACGCACTCATCATCGCCCAGCCAAAATTATTGAAGTTAGATACATTACATTTTGGGGATATGTTTGTTGTATGTCAAAACCGTCCACTAAGGAAGGACTTTTGTATATTCTGGTTCTAAAGGGGTCTTAAGGGGGTTAAACCTGCATTTCATTGAATAACAATATCTCCCGTTTGGTTTCATTGGGGGATGTGATACACGGCATATAAACTCATCAGTAAAAGTAAGTAGAGACGTGTCTGATGGTTTTTCGATGTGGTGTATATTATGAGGTGAAGGGGATGAAAAGTAGGGGTTGAAGGATTCCTAACGGAGCAAGTATCTCTTAAACGACAGAGGCATATTGTATGAAACTTGGGGAGAAAAATCGGCTTGAAAAATAAGTAAATAGGTGTTCGACCGTTTTTTTTTCATAAATTCAATTTAAGGGGCCTTGGAGATGGATGATATTCTGAAAAAAAAAACCGTCCACTAGGAAAGGATTTTGGGATATTCACTCATCATCTCCCAGCATAACGTATTGCAGGTGGAAACACAAAATTTTGTTGATATGTTCGTTGTATGTCGAAAACGTCCACTAAGTATGTATTTTTGGATATTCATGTTCTAAAGGGCTGTTAAGGGGGTTTAAATCTGCATTTCATTGAATAACAATATCTTAAGAGTGGTTTCATATGGGGCTGTGATACCCGGCATCTAAAGTAATCATTAAAAACAAGTAGTTCCGTGAAGAACTATACAGCCTATTTTCATATATCCTACTTATATTAACTGCCACTATCAATATACAAAATTTCAGTTTGATTGACGTAATAGATTCGTAGATATTGAGTACCGACTAAATATTTCGGATGGTCGCCATGTTGGATTTTATATATGTAGGTCCTAGAGTTATGTAATGTTACATGAAGATTATTGTGTACGTGTAGCATTCAAATTTCAATCGCATGATTAGGACACAAGAAGTAATAAGGAGATTTTAAAACTTCGCCCAGCTGCCACCTTGTGGTTATGGAAACAATTGAAATAAATTGATGCCGGTGGATTAACATTCGTAAGGATTTACTGTACCAAGTTTCACTGCACTCGGATGGTTAAATTGCGAAAAACGTCCATGTGAATATTTATACTTCGCGTCACCGTCATGTTGGATTTGTGATCGCCAGGTTATTTAAAGACCTATAGATGAACTTAAGTTCATAGCCCCTATGAACATAAAAAATCAGTTTGATTGCTATAATAGATTCGTAGATATTCAGAGTCGTCTGAATATTTCGGATGGTCGCCATGTTGTATTTTATATATGTAGGTCCTAGATTCATGTAATGTTACATGAAGATTATTGTGTACGTGTAGCATTCAAACTTCATTCGCATGATTAGGACACAAGAAGTAATAAGGAGATTTTAAAACTTCGCACAGCTGCCACCTTATGTAATTGTTAAATGTATAGGCCATAGAGTCATGTACCATTGAAGGAAAATTATTGCGTAGGTTCATTATTCAAACTTTCACTTCGATCGCTTGATTACGGCACAAGAATTAAAAACTTAATTTTAAAATTCGCACAGCCGCCATCTTGAGATTATGTAAACAATTGAACTAAATTAGATACCAGTGCATTACAATGTGTATAAACATTTCCTGTACCAGAATTCATTGCGTTTTGTACATTAAATCGCGAGAAAGGTCTATTTAAATTTTCAAATTCGCTTGGCGCCATGTTCATTATGTAGTTAACCGCTTTTTGAAAGTCTTATAGGTGAACTTCCAGTAGAGCCCTTTATCTCCGTATAAAATTTCAGGGTGATACAGCTAATAGTTTCAGAGATATAGAATGCCGGTGAAATATTTCGCTCATCCGCCATCTTGTGGTTGTATAAACAATTGAACCAAGTTAGATTTCGGTGCATTACAATGTGTATAAACATATACTGTACCAAGTATTATTGCGTTTGTTTGGTTAAATCGCTAGAAACGTCTCTTTAAAAGTCGCAAATTCGAGAGGCCGCCATATTGGTTTTGTAGTTACCAGTTTTCAAAAGTCACATAGGTGAACTTCTAGTAGTTCCCTTTATCACCGTAATAAATTCCAGGGTGATATCGGTAATAGTTTCGGAGATATTGATTGCTGGTGAAATATTTCGCACAGCCGCCATGTTGGATTGGTGAGACGTAACAAAATTTGGAGGGCACGGTCGAGGTTGCCCGGAATAGTACTATGAACTTACCGATTTTGATTGAAATTTCTCGAGCCTTTTAAAAGTTATTAGGGGGACACACACACACTTCACACACACACACACACACACGCACACGAACACACACTCGGACCAAAGGAGATCTCATAAGCCTATTTTTTCAAAATTGAAAATAGGTTAATAAGCAAACATGTGTCGAAGGATTTTTCCGCGTATTGTACATTATTAGTTGAAAGGGGTGAAAAGTGGGGGTTGAAGGATTCCTAACGGAGCGTGTATCACTTAAACGGCATAAGCGAGGAATTTGAAACTCAGAGGAAAACAATCAGCTTAAAATAAGCAAATAAGTATTCGACCCTTTTTTCATAAGTCCAATTTAAGGGGATAACGAAAGAGGGGGGGGGGGAGGGGAGGGTGAAATTCTGTAAGAAAAACGTCTACTAAGGGAAGCATTTTTGTATATTCACTCATCATCGATCAGCCAAAACTATTAAAGTTAGAAACAAGAAATTTTGGGGATTTGTTCGTTTAATTTCGAAAACGCCCACTAAGGAAGGATTTTTGGATATTCCTGTTCTAAAGGGGTATTAAGGGGGTAGACCAGCATTTCATTGAATAACAATATCTCCCGATTGGTTTCATTTTGGGATGCGATACTCGGCATATAAACTCGTCATTAAAAATAAGAACACACGTGTCTGAGGGTTTTTCGAATTGGTGTATATTATCAGGTGAAAGGGGTGAAAAGTGGGGGTTGAAGGATCATAACGGAGCGTGTATCTCTTAAACAGCATAAGCGAGGAGTTTGAAACTCAGAGGAAAACAATCAACTTAAAATAAGTAAATAAGTATTCGACCGTTTTTTCATAAATCCAATTTATGGGGATCACGAAAGGGGGGTGGGGGGAGAGGGGAGACGAAATTCTGTAAAAAAAAAACGTCGACTAAGGGAAGAATTTCTGTATATTCACTCATCATCGATCAGCCAAAACTATTAAAGTTAGTAACATGACATTTTGGGGATTTGTTCGTTTAATGTCGAAAACGCCCACAAAGGAAGGATTTTTGGATATTCCTGTTCTAAAGGGGTATTAAGAGGGTAGACCTGCATTTCATTGAATAACAATATCTCCCGATTGGTTTCATTGTGGGATGCGATACTCGGCATATAAACTCATCTTTAAAAATAAGAAGACACGTTTCTGAGGGTTTTTGGAAGAGGTGTATATTATCAGGTGAAAGGGGTGAAAAGTGGGGGTTGAAGGATTCCTAACGGAGCGTGTATCTCTTTAACGACATAGGCGAGGAGATCTAAACATAGCGGATAAAAATCTGCTTAAAAATAAGTAAATAGGTGTTCGACCGTTTTTTCATAAATCCCATTTAAGGGGCCCATGGAGAAGGGTGAAATTCTGGGGAAAAAACGTCCACTACGAAAGGAGTTTTGGATATTCACTCGTCATCTCCCAGCCTATCGTATTGCAGGTGGAAACATAAAATTTTGTAGATATGTTTGTTGTATGTCGAAAACGTCCACTAAGGATGTATTTTTGGATATTCATGTTCTAAAGGGGTTTTAAGGGGGTTTAAATCTGCATTTCATTGAATAACAATATCTTAAGAGGTGTATCATATGGAAAAGGAAGGAAGCTTGTAGTTTAACGTGACCGTTAATCTAGAGATCATGAGCCACGGGACCTCCTTTTTACGTGGAATCCGAGCCACAGAACGTGGCATTTCACTTCGAAAATCTCACATGCATTGACCGGGAATGTATCATATGGGGCTGTGATACTCGGCATCTAAACAAATGATTAAAAACAAGTAGTTCCGTGAAGAAATCTACTGCCTGTTTTCATATATTCTTCTTATATTAACTGCCACTATCAACATACAAAATTTCAGTTTGATTGACGTAATAGATTCGTAGATATTGAGTACCGACTAAATATTTCGGATGGTCGCCATGTTGGATTTTATATATGTAGGTCCTAGAGTAATGTAATGTTACATGAAGATTATTGTGTACGTGTAGCATTCAACCTTCAATCGCATGATTAGGACACAAGAGGTAATAAGGGGATTTTAAAATTTCGCACAGCTGCCATCTTGTTGTTATGGAAACAATTGAAATAAATTAGATGCCAGTGGATTAACATTCGTATAAGGATTTACTGTACCAAGTTTCACTGCACTCGGATGGTTAAATTGCGATAAACGTCCATAGGAATATTTATACTTAGCGTCGCCGCCATGTTGGATTTGTGCTCACCAGGTTATTTAAAGTCCTATAGATGAACTTAAGTTCATAGCCCCTATTCGTAGGTATTCAGAGTCGTCTGAATATTTCGGATGGTCGCCATGTTGGATTGTTAAATATATAGGCCATTGAGTCATGTACCATTGAAGGAAAACTTTTGTGTAGGTTCATTATTCAAACTTTCACTTCGATCGCTTGATTACGACACAAGAAATAAAAACTTCATTTTAAAATTCGCACAGCCGCCATCTTGAGGTTATGTAAACAATTGAACTAAATTAGATACCAGTGCATTACAATGTGTATAAACATTTCCTGTACCAGATTTCATTGCGTTTGGAACATTATATCGCGAGAAAGTTCTAATTAAAATTTTCAAATTCGCTTGGCCGCCATGTTCATTATGTAGTTAACCGCTTTTTGAAAGCCTTATAGGTGAACTTCCAGTAGAGCCCTTTATCTCCGTATAAAATTTCAGGGTGATACAGCTAATAGTTTCAGAGATATAGAATGCCGGTGAAATATTTTGCTCATCCGCCATCTTGTGGTTGTATAAACAATTGAACCAAGTTAGAATTCGGTGCATTTCAATGTGTATATACATGTACTGTACCAAGTTTTATTGTGTTTGGTTTGTTAAATCGCTAGAAACGTCTATTTAAAAGTCGAAAATTCGCGTGGCCGCCATGTTGGTTTTGTAGTTACCAGTTCTTCAAAAGCCACATAGGTGAACTTCTAGTAGTTCCCTTTATCAACGTAATAAATTCCAGGGTGATATCCGTAATAGTTTCGGAGATATTGAATGCTGGTGAAATATTTGGCACAGCCGCCATGTTGAATTGGTGCGACATAACATAATTTGAAGGGCACGGTCGATGTCGCCCGAAATAGTACTATGAACTTACCGTGTTTCATTGAAATCTCTCCAGCCGTTTAAGAGTTATTAGGGACACACACACACACACCTCACACACACGCACACAAACACGGACTAAAGGTGATCTCATAAGCCTATTTTTTCAAAATTGAAAACAGGCTAATAAGCAAACATGTGTCTAAGGATCTTTCCATGTATTGTACATTATGAGTTGAAAGGGGTGAAAAGTGGGGGTTGAAGGATTCCTAACGGAGCGTGTATCTCTTAAACAGCATAAGCGAGTAGTTTGAAACTCAGAGGAAAACAATCAGCTTAAAATAAGTATTTGACCGGTTTTTCATAAATCCAATTTATGGGGATCACGAAAGGGGGGGGGGGAGAGGAGGGTGAAATTCTGTAAGAAAAACGTCGACTAAGGGAAGAATTTTTGTATATTCACTCATCATCGATCAGCCAAAACTATTAAAGTTAGGAACATGACATTTTGGGGATTTGTTCGTTTATTGTCGAAAACGCCCACTAAGGAAGGATTTTTGGATATTCCTGTTCTAAAGGGGTATTAAGAGGGTAGACCTGCATTTCATTGAATAACAATATGTCCAGATTGTTTTCATTGTGGGATGCGATACTCGGCATATAAACTCATCTATAAAAACAAGATGTTCAGTAAAGAACATATAGCCTACTTTCTCCTAAATGCATGGTATTGTTATAACTCTTTGTCCTTTTCAGGGAGTATGATTGAATGTTGGTTGTAGTAGCTTGTTGAAATACAACGTGCTATAGGGACATTAAACATGAATATGAGGTGCCCTTTGCTAGTTCTACCTCTGTACCAAATTTCGTTCAATTCGGTTTCACCGTGTTTGAATTGATAGGGGGAATCGATTTGCACACATACTTGGCCACCATCTGCAAACTATTGGGCTGATGTTCTTGCAGTTTGGTCAGAATATGTTTCCCACATAAAGATATGGTGTTGCAAAATTTGGTAGAGACTAGATTATTATGTTGGTCGTAATTACATTTTAGCTTTTAACATTTGGGTGGCCGCGATTACGTTTCGGTCAAGATAGCGGTGATATAAAACATGACACTGCGGTGCCCTTTGCTAGTGCTACCTCTGTACCAAATTTCGTTCATTCGGTTCCACCGTGTTCGAATTAATAGGGGGAATCGATTCTGACACAAAGAAAGCCGCCATCCGCAAACTATTAGGCGAATGACCTATTAGATTGGTCAAAGGATGCTCCCTCCATAAAGGTATGTAGTTGCAAAATTTGGTAGAGATCGGATGATTAGGTTAATCGTAATTTGATATAAGCTTTGAACATTCGTGTGGCCGCCATTACGTTTCAGTCAAGATGGCGGCTATATAAAACATGAAACTGAGGTGCCTTTTGTTAGTACTACCTCTGTACCAAATTTCGATCCATTCGGTTGCACCGTGTTCGAATTAATAGGGGGAATCGATTTTCACACAAAGATGGCCGCCATTCGCAAGCTATTACGCTGATGACCTATTAGATTGGTCAAGCGATGCTCCCTCCATAAAGGTATGTATTTGCAAAATTTGGTAGAGATCGGATGATTAGGTTAATCGTAATTTGATTTAAGCTTTGAACATTCGTGTGGCCGCCATTACGTTTCAGTCAAGATGGCGGCGATATAAAACATGACACTGCGGTGCCCTTTGCTAGTGCTACCTCTGTACCAAATTTCGTTCCATTCGGTTCCACCGTGTTCGAATTAATAGGGGGAATCAATTTTGACATAAAGATGGCCGCCATCCGCAAACTATTTGGCTAATAACCTATTAGATTGGTCAAAGGATGCTCCCTCCACAAAGGTATGTTGTTGCAAAGCTTGGTAGAGATCGGATGGTTATGTTAGTCGTAATTTAACTTAAGCTTTGAACATTTGTGTGGCCGCCATTACGTTTCTGTCAATATGGCGGCGATACAAAACATGACACTGAGATGCCCCTTGCTAGTGCTACCTCTGTACCATATTTCGTTCCATTCGGTTTCACCGTGTTTGAATTAATAGGGGGAATGGATTTTCACACAAAGATGGCCGCCATCCGCAAACTGTTAGGCTAATGACCTATTCATTTGGTCAAAGGATGCATCCTTTATAAAGGTATGTTGTTGCAAATTTTGGTAGAGTTCGGATGATTAGGTTGATCGTAATTTGATATAAGCTGTGAACATTTGTGTGGGCGCCATTACGTTTCCGTCAAGATGGCGGCGATATAAAACATGACACTGGGGTGCCTTTTGTTAGTACTACCTCTGTACCAAATTTCGTTCCATTCGGTTGCACCGTGTTCGAATTAATAGGGGGAATCGATTTTCACACAAAGATGACCGCAATCCGCAAACTATTACGCTGATGACCTATTAGTTTGGTCAAACGATGCTCCCCCCGTAAAGGTATGATTTTGCAAAATTTGGAAGAGATCGGATGATTAGGTTAGTCGTAATTTGATTTAAGCTTTGAACATTTGTGAGGCCGCCATTACGTTTCCGTCTAGATGGCGGCGATATAAAACATGACACTGAGGTGTCCTTTACTAGTGCTACCTTTGTACCAAATTTCGTTCAATTCGCATTCACCGTGTTCGAATTGATAGGGGGGGACAGACATTCATAGTACACACACTCACACACACACAGACACACACACAGTCCACACACAGACTCACACACACACATACACACACACACTCAGATTCACACACACACATACACACACACAGACAGACACACTTTTTTCGCCCTGTGTTGATCTCATAAGTCTACTTTCATTTTTTGCAAAAATCGAAAGTAGGCTACTAAGAAGACACGTGTCTGAGGGTTTTTCGATGTGGTGTATATTATCAGGTGAAAGGGGTGAAAAGTGGGGGTTAAAGGATTCCTAACGGAGCGTGTATCTCTTTAACGACATAGGCGAGGAGATTGTAACTCAGCGGAAAAAAATCAGCCTAAAAATAAGAAAATAGGTGTTCGACCGTTTTTTCATAAATCCAATTTAAGGGGCCCATGGAGATGGGTGAAATTCTGGAAAAAAAAACGTCCACTACGAAAGGAGTTTTGGATATTCACTCATCATCTCCCAGCCTATCGTATTGCAGTTGGAAATATAAAATTTTGTTGATATGTTCGTTGTATGTCGAAAACGTCCACTAAGGATGTATTTTTGGATATTCATGTTCTAAAGGGGTGTTAAGGGGGTTTAAATCTGCATTTCATTGAATAACAATATCTTAGGAGTGGTATCATATGGGGCTGTGATACTCGGCATCTAAACTAAACATTAAAAACAAGTTGTTCCGTGAAGAATTATACCGCCTCTTTTCATATATCCTACTTATATTAACTGCCACTATCAACATACAAAATTTCAGTTTGATTGACGTAATAGATTCGTAGATATTGATTACCGACAAAATATTTCGGATGGTCACCATGTTGGATTTTATATGTGTAGGTCCTAGAGTTATGTAGTGTTACATGAAGATTATTGTGTACGTGTAGAATTCAAACTTCAATCGCATGATTAGGACACAAGAAGTAATAAGGAGATTTTACAATTTCACACTGCTGCCATCTTGTGGTTATGGAAACAATTGAAATAAATTAGATGCCAGTGGATTAACATTCGTATAAGGATTTACTGTACCAAGTTTCACTGCACGCGGATGGTAAAATTGCGAGAAACGTCCATGTGAATATTTATACTTAGCGTCGCCGCCATGTTGGATTTGTGCTCACCAGGTTATTTAAAGTCCTATAGATGAACTTAAGTTCATAGCCCCTATCAACATAAAAAATCAGTTTGATTGCCCTAATAGATTCGTAGATATTCAGAGTCGTCTGAATATATCGGATGTTCGCCATGTTGGATTGTTAAATTTATAGGCCATAGAGACATGTACCATTGAAGGAAAATTATTGCGTAGGTTCATTATTCAAACTTTCACTTCGATCGCTTGATTACGACACAAGAAATAAAAAATTAATTTTAAATTCGCACAGCCGCCATCTTGAGGTTATGTAAACAATTGAACTAAATTCGGTACCAGTGCATTACAATGTGTATAACCATTTCGTGTACCAGATTTCATTGCGTTTGGAACATTAAATCTCGAGGAAAGTCTATTTAAAATTTTCAAATTCGCTTGGCCGCCATGTTCATTATGTAGTTAACCGCTTTTTGAAAGTCTTATAGGTGAACTTCCAGTAGAGCCCTTTATCTCCGTATAAAATTTCAGGGTGATACAGCTAATAGTTTCAGAGATATAGGATGCCGGTGAAATATTTCGCTCATCCGACATCTTGTGGTTGTATAAACAATTGAACCAAGTTAGATTTCGGTGCATTACAATGTGTATATACATATACTGTACCAAGTTTTATTGCGTTTGGTTGGTTAAATAGCTAGAAACGTCTATTTAAAAGCCGCAAATTCGCGTGGCCGCCATGTTGGGTTTGTAGTTACCAGTTTTTCAAAAGTCACATAGGTGAACTTCTAGTAGTTCCTTTTATCAACGTAATAAACTCCAGGGTGATATCGGTAATAGTTTCGGAGATATTGAATGCTGGTGAAATATTTCGCACAGCCGCCATGTTGGATTGCTGCGACTTAACATAATTTGAAGGGCATGGTCGAGGTCGCCCGGAAAGGTACTATGAACATACCGAGTTTCATTGAAATCCCTCCAGCCCTTTAAATGTTATTAGGGGGACACCCACACACACCTCACACACACGCACACACACACGGACTAAAGGTGCTCTCATAAGCCTATTTTTTCAAAATTGAAAATAGGCTAACAAGCAAACATGTGTCTAAGGATTTTTCCATGTATTGTACATTATGAGTTGAAAGGGGTGAAAAGTGGGGGTTGAAGGATTCCTTACGGAGCGTGTATCTCCTAAACGGCATAAGCGTATAGTTTGAAACTCAGAGGAAAACAATCAACTTAAAATAAGTAAATAAGTATTCGACCGTTTTTTCATAAATCCAATTTATGGGGATTACAAAAGGGGGGGGGGGAGAGGGGAGGTGAAATTCTGTAAAAAAACGGTCGACTAAGGGAAGAATTTTTGTAATCCACTCATCATCGATCAGCCAAAACTATTAAAGTTTGTAACATGACATTTTGGGGATTTGTTCGTTTAATGTCGAAAACGCCCACTAAGGAAGGATTTTTGGATATTCCTGTTCTAAAGGGGTATTAAGAGGGTAGACCGGCATTTCATTGAATAGCAATATCTCCCGATTGGTTTCATTGTGGGATGCGATACTCGGCATATAAACTCATCTTTAAAAATAAGAAGACACGTGTCTGAGGGTTTTTGGTTGAGGTGTATATTATCAGGTGAATGGGGTGAAAAGTGGGGGTTGAAGGATTCCTAACGTGCCGTGTATCTCTTTAACGACATAGGCGAGTACATCTAAACATAGCGGATAGAAATCTGCCTAAAAATGAGTAAATAGTTGTTCGACCGTTTTTTCATAAATCCCATTTAAGGGGCCCATGGAGAAGGGTGAAATTCTGGGAAAAAAACGTCCACTACGAAAGGAGTTTTGGATATTCACTCATCATCTCCCAGCCTATGGTATTGCAGGTGGAAACATAAAATTTTGTAGATATGTTCGTTGTATGTCGAAAACGTCCACTAAGGATGTATTTTTGGATATTCATGTTCTAAAGGGGTGTTAAGGGGGTTTAAATATGCATTTCATTGAATAACAATATCTTAAGAGTGGTATCATATGAGGCTGAGATACTCGGCATCTAAACTAATTATTAAAAACAAGTAGTTCCGTGAAGAACTCTACTGCCTATTTTCATATATTCTTCTTATATTAACTGCCACTATCAACATACAAAATTTCAGTTTGATTGACTTAAGAGATTCGTAGATATTGAGTACCGACTAAATATTTCGGATGGTCGCCATGTTGGATTTTATATATGTAGGTCCTAGAGTTTTGTAATGTTACATGAAGATTATTGTGTACGTGTGGCATTCAAACTTCAATCGCATGATTAGGACACAAGAGGTAATAAGGAGATTTTAAAATTTCGCACTGCTGCCATCTTGCGGTTATGGAAACAATTGAAATAAATTAGATGCCTGTGGATTAACATTCGTATAAGGATTTACTGTACCAAGTTTCACTGCACTCCGATGGTTAAATAGCGAGAAACGTCCATGTGAATATTGTACTTCGAGTCGCCGCCATGTTGGATTTGTGATCACCAGGTTTTTTAAAGTCCTACAGATGAACTTAAATTCATAGCCCCTATAAACATAAAAAATCAGTTTGATTGCTATAATAGATTCGTAGATATTCAGAGTCGTCTGAATACTTCGGATGGTCGCCAGGTTGGATGGTTAAATGTATAGGCCATAGAGTCATGTACCATTGAAGGAAAATTATTGCGTAGGTTCATTATTCAAACTTTCACTTCGATTGCTTGATTACGACACAATAAATAAAAACTTTATTTTAAAATTCGCACAGCCGCCATCTTGAGGTTATATAAACAATTGAACTAAATTAGATACCAGTGCATTACAATGTGTATAAACATTTCGTGTACCAGTTTTCATTGCGTTTGGAACATTAAATCGCGAGAAAGGTGTATTTAAAATTTTCAAATTCGCTTGGCGCCATGTTCATTATGTACTTCACCGCTTTTTGAAGGTCTTATAGGTGAACTACCAGTAGAGCCCTTTATCTCCGTATAATATTTCAGGGTGATACAGCTATTAGTTTCAGAGATATAGAATGCCGGTGAAATACTTCGGTCATCCGCCATCTTGTGGTTGTATTAACAATTGAAACAAGTTAGATTTCGGTGCATTACAATGTGCATAAACATATACTGTACAAATTTTTATTGCGTTTGGTTGGTTAAATCGCTAGAAACGTCTATTTAAAAGTCGCAAATTCGCGTGGCCGCCATGTTGGTTTTGTAGTTACCAGTTTTTCAAAAGTCACATAGGTGATCTTCTAGGAGTTCCCTTTATCACCTTAATAAATTCTAGAGTGATATCGGTAATAGTTTAGGAGATATTGAATGCTGGTGAAATATTTCGCACAACCGCCATGTTGGATTGGTGAGACGTAACAAAATTTGAAGGGCACGGTCGTGGTCGCCCGGAGTAGTACTATGAACTTACCGAGTTTCATTGTAATCTCTCCAGCCGTTTAAAAGTTATTAGGGGGACACACACACACACCTCACACACACGCACACACGCACGGAAAAAAGGTGATCTCATAAGCCTATTTTTCTCAAAATTGAAAATAATCTAATAAGCAAACATGTGTCTAAGGATTTTTCCATGTATTGTACATTATGAGTTGAAAGGGGGTGAAAAGTGGGGGTGAAGCATTCCTAACGGAGCGTGTATTTCTTAAACGGCATAAGCGAGGAGTTTGAAACTCAGAGGAAAACAATGAGCTTAAAATAAGTAAATAAGTATTCGACCGATTTTTCATAATTCCAATTTAAGGGGATCACGCAAGGGGGGGGGGGGGGGGAGGGGAGGGTGAAATTCTGTAAGAAAAACGTCGACTAAGGGAAGAATTTTTGTATTTTCACTCATCATCGATCAGCCAAAACTATTAAAGTTAGGAACATGACATTTTGGGGATTTGTTCGTTTAATGTCGAAAACGCCCACTAAGGAAGGATTTTTGGATATTCCTGTTCTAAAGGGGTATTAAGAGGGTAGAACTGCATTTCATTGAATAACAATATCTCCCGATTGATTTCATTGTGGGTTGCGATACTCGGCATATAAATTCATCTTTAAAAATAAGAAGACACGTGTCTGAGGGTTTTTGGATGTGGTGTATATTATCAGGTGAAAGGGGTGAAAAGTGGGGGTTGAAGGATTCCTAACGGAGCGTGTATCTCTTTAACGACATAGGCGAGGAGGTCTAAACATAGCGGATAGAAATCTGCCTAAAAATAAGTAAATAGGTGTTCGACTGTTTTTTCATAAATCCAATTTAAGGGGCCCATGGAGAAGGGTGAAATTCTGGGGAAAAACGTCCACTACGAAAGGATTTTTGGATATTCACTCATCATCTCCCAGCCTAACTTATTGCAGGTGGTAACATAAAATTTTGTTGATATGTTCGTTGTATGTCGTAAACGTCCACTAAGGATGTATTTTTGGATATTCATGTTCTAAACGGGTGTTAAGGGGGTTTAAATCTGCATTTCATTGAATAACAATATCTTAAGAGTGGTTTCATATGGGGCTGTGATACTCGGCATCTAAACTAATCATTAAAAACAAGTAGTTCCGTGAAGAACTATACTGCCTATTTTCATAAATCCTACTTATACTAACTGCCAATATCAACATACAAAATTTCAGTTTGATTGACCTAATAGATTCGTAGATTTTGAGTACCGACTAAATATTTCGGATTTTCACCATGTTGGATTTTATATATGTAGGTCCTAGAGTTATGTAATGTTACATGAAGATTATTGTGTACGTGTAGCATTCAAACTTCAATCGCATGATTAGGGCACAAGAAGAAATAAGGGGATTTTAAAATTTCGCACAGCTGCCATCTTGTGGTTATGGAAACAATTGAAATTAATTAGATGCCTGTGGATTAACATTTGTATAAGGATTTACTGTACCAAGTTTCACTGCACTCGGATGGTTAAATTGCGAGAAACGTCCATGTGAATATTTATACTTCGCGTCGCCGCCATGTTGGATTTGTGATCACCATGTTATTTAAAGTCCTATAGATGAACTTACGTTCATAGCCCCTATTCGTAGATATTCAGAGTCGTCTGAATATTTCGGATGGTCGCCATGTTGGATTGTTAAATGTATAGGACATAGAGTCATGTACCATTGAAGGAAAATTATTGCGTAGGTTCATTATTCAAACTTTCACTTCGATCGCTTGATTACGACACAAGAAATAAAAACTTAATTTTAAAATTCGCACAGCCGCCATCTTGAGGTTATGTAAACAATTGAACTAAATTAGATACCAGTGCATTAGGATGTGTATAAACATTTCCTGTACCAGATTTCATTGCGTTTGGAACATTAAATCGCGAGAAAGGTGTATTTAAAATTTTCAAATTCGCTTGGTCGCTATGTTCATTATGTAGTTAATCGCTTTTTGAAAGTCTTATAGATGAACTTCCAGTAGAGCCCTTTATCTCCGTATAAAAATTCAAGGTGATACAGCTAATAGCCGGGGAAATATTTCTCTCATCCGCCATCTTGTGGTAGTATAAACAATTGAACCAAGTTAGATTTCGGTGCATTACCATGTGTATAAACATATACTCTACCAAGTTTTATTGCGTTTGGTTGGTTAAATCGCTAGAAACGTCTATTAAAAGTCGCAAATTCGCGTGGCCGCCATGTTGATTTTGTAGTTAACAGTTTTTCAAAAGGCACATAAGTGAACTTATAGTAGTTCCCTTTATCACCGTAATAAATTCCAGGGTGATATCGGTAATAGTTTCGGAGATATTGAATGCTGGTGAAATATTTCGCACAGCCGCCATGTTGGATTGGTGCGACGTAACATAATTTGAAGGGCACGGTCGATGTCGCCCGGGATATTGCTATGAACTTACCGAGTTTCATTGATATCTCTCCAGCCGTTTAAATGTTATTAGGGACACACACACACACACCTCCTACACACACACACTCACGGACAAAAGGTGAATTAGCAAACATGTGTCTAAGGATTTCTCCATGTATTGTACATTATGAGTTGAAAGGGGTGAAAATTGGGGGTTGAAGGTTTCCTAACGGAGCGTGTATCTCTTAAGCGGAATAAGCGAGGAGTTTGAAACACAGAGGAAAACAATCAGCTTAAAATAAGTAAATAAGTATTCGACCGTTTTTTCATAAATCCAATTTATGGGGATCACGAAAGAGGGGGGGGGGGGGGGGAGGGGAGGGTGAAATTCTGTAAGAAAAACGTCGACTAAGGGAAGAATTTTTGTATATTCACTCATCATCGATCAGCCAAAATTATTAAAGTTAGGAACATGACATTTTGTGGATTTGTTCGTTTAATGTCGAAAACGCCCACTAAGGAAGGATTTTTGGATATTCCTGTTCTAAAGAGGTATTAAGGTGGTAGACCTGCATGTCATTGAATAACAATATCTCCCGATTGGTTTCATTGTGGAATGCGATACTCGGCATATAAACTCCTCATTAAAAATACGAAGACACGTATCTGAGGGTTTTTCGATATGGTGTATAGTATCAGGTGAAAGGGGTGAAAAGTGGGGGTCGAAGGATTCCTAACGGAGCGTGTAACTCTTTAACGACATAGGCGAGGAAATAGAAACTCAGCGGAAAAGAATCAGCCTAAAAATAAGTAAATAGGAGTTTGATTGTTTTTTCATCAATCCAATTTAAGGGCCCTATGGGGAGGGGTGAAATTCTGGAGGAAAGAAAACAGGAAAGAAAGTGTCCTAACTGATTGACTGACTCATTCACTCATCAAACTCTGGGGGAAAACACCTTTAAAATAAGTAATTAAGTGGTCGACCAATTTTTCATAAACCCTATCTAAGGGCCCCATGGAGAGGGTTGAAATTCTGGGGGTAAAACGTCCAATACGAAAGGATTTTTGGATATTCACTCATCATCTCCCAGCCTAACTTATTGCAGGTGGAAACATAAAATTTTGTTGATATATTCGTTGTATGTCGAAAACGTCCACTAAGGATGTATTTTTGGATATTCATGTTTTAAAGGGGTGTTAAGGGGTTTTAAATCTGCATTTCATTGAATAACAATATCTTAAGAGTGGTTTCATATGGGGCTGTGATACTCGGCATCTAAACTAATCATTAAAAACAAGTAGTTCCGTGAAGAACTATACAGCCTATTTTCATATATCCTACTTATATTAACTGCCACTATCAGCATACAAAATTTCAGTTTGATTGACGTAATAGATTCGTAGATATTGATTACCGACTAAATATTTCGGATGGTCGCCATGTTGGATTTTATATATGTAGGTCCTAGAGTTATGTAATGTTACATGAAGATTATTGTGTACGTGTAGCATTCAAACTTCAATCGCATGATTAGGACACAAGAAGCAATAAGGAAATTTTAAAATTTCGCACAGCTGCCATCTTGTGGTTTTGGAAACAATTGAAATAAATTAGATGCCAGTGGATTAACATTCGTATAAGGATTTACTGTACCAAGTTTCACTGCACTCGGATGGTTAAATTGCGAGAAACGTCCATGTGAATATTTATAATTCGCGTCACCGCCATGTTGGATTTGTGATCACCAGGTTATTTAAAGTCCTCTAGATGAACTTATGTTCATAGCCCCTATGAACAAAAAAAATCAGTTTGATTGCTATAATAGATTCGTAGATATTCAGAGTCGTCTGAATATTTCGTATGGTCACCATGTTGGATTGTTAAATGTATAGGCCATAGAGTCATGTACCATTGAAGGAAAATTATTGCGTAGTGTTCATTATTCAAACTTTCACTTCGATCGCTTGATTACGACACAAGAAATAAAAACTTAATTTTAAAATTTGCACAGCCGCCATCTTGAGGTTATGTAAACAATTGAACTAAATTAGATACCAGTGCATTGCAATGTGTATAAACATTTCCTGTACCAGGTTTCATTGCGTTTGGAATATTAAAACGCAAGAAAGTTCTATTTAACATTTTCAAATGCGCTTGGCCGCCATGTTCATTATGTAGTGAAGCGCATCTTGAAAGTCTAATAGGCGAACTTCCAGTAGAGCCCTTTATCTCCGTATAAAATTTCAGGGTGATACAGCTAATAGTTTCAGAGATATAGAATGCCGGTGAAATATTTCGCTCATCCGCCATCTTGTGGTTGTATAAATAATTGAACCAAGTTAGATTTCGGTGCATTACAATGTGTATAAACATATACTGTACCATGTTTTATTGCCTTTGGTTGGATAAATGGCGAGATACGTCTATTTAAAAGTCGCAATTTCGCGTGGCCGCCATGTTGGTTTTGTAGTTTCCAGTTTTTCAAACGTCACATAGGTGAACTTCTAGTAGCTCCCTTTATCACCGTTATAAATTCCAGGGTGATATCCGTAATAGTTTCGGAGATATTGAATGCTGGTGAAATATTTCGCAGAGCCGCCATGTTGGATTGGTGAGACGTAATAAAATTTGAAGGGCACAGTCGAGGTCGCCCGGAATAGTACTATGAACTTACCGAGTTTCATTGAAATCTCTTCAGCCGTTTAAAAGTTATTAGGGACACACACACACACCTCACACACACACGGACAAAAGGTGATCTCATAGGCCTATTTTTTCAAAATTGAAAATATGCTAATAAGCAAACATGTGTCTAAGGATTTTTCCATGTATTGTACATTATGAGTTGAAAGGGGTGAAAAGTGGGGGTTGAAGCATTCCTAACGGAGCGTGTATCTCTTAAGCGGCATAAGCGAGGAGTTTGAAACTCAGAGGAAAACAATCAGCTTAAAATAAGTAAATAAGTATTCGACCGTTTTTTCATAAATCCAATTTATGGGGATCACAAGGGGGGGGGGGGGGGAGGGGAGGGTGAAATTCTGTAAGAAAAACGTCGACTAAGGGAGGAATTTTTGTATATTCACTCATCATCGATCAGCCAAAACTATTAAAGTTAGAAACATGAAATTTTGGGGATTTGTTCGTTTAATGTCGAAAACGCCCACTAAGGAAGGATTTATGGATATTCAGGTTCTATAGGGATGTTAAGGGGGCTAAACCTGCATTTCATTGAATAAGAATATCTCACGATTGGTTTCATTTGTGGATGTGATACTCGGCATATTAACTAATGAATCAAGAAAAGCAGACACGTTTCTAAGGATTTTTCAATGTGGTGTATACTGTATTATGAGGTGAAAGGGGGGGAATTGTGGCCGTAGAGGTTTTTTACTTGTGTAATTTTATTATGTGAACTTTTTTCACAGGAATTTAGGTAAATGGATTTTGTGTTTAGTCAGTTTGTTTAATATACTGTATCTCATTTATTTCCTATTTACTTTTGTGGTCGGAAACCGTGTTTTGATTTTGAGTCGAATTTTATACTTGCGATGTGACGTGACGTTGGGGAGATTTTGATATTTATGTACCATTGTTGTGCTATAGTGTCTTTATTGTGTGATAGTTTACGGTCTTTACCAAATTATTATCATTATTATCATTCAAAATTAAACGATAAGTCAGTCGTAGCATTCATGATTGAGACGTTGCTAAGTGTACTCTTTACAACTACAATATTCGTGGGCGAAGCCGTGACGGGTAATGCTAGTATATATATAAATCAATGTTACGTGATAGTTTGTCTGTCTCTCTGTGTGTCCTCTATGCGTTCATATACCGTTCATCCGATTGCGATGAAACTTGGGTGAATTGTTGTGTGCACTCCAGGGAAGGTTTCTAGCTACAAATTATTTAGGTAACACAAAAGGGGCGAGGGATTAAACAGGAATTCTTAAATCCCACAGTAACCCCATTGCACAATCTGTATACTTATGACACCCCAATGCCAGGTGTGAGAATGGCTTGCTGTTTCATCGCGAGTGGACATGCTGTCTCAACACAGCTCTAATGCATGTGTATCAATGAAGCCTGTAAGATTGTCTATCAATCACTTCACACCGGTTTTTTAATTTTAATTTTTACCAGCTGGTGTGGGTCAGTGGTAAAGTGCAGTTCTTAAAATTGAACTCAAGCTTGGCTGCCGGTTCGAATACGGTTATGGCGCGTGAATCGTTTCAAGTCCCTTATGCGTCCATATACCATCACCGATTGCGATGAAACTTGGGTAAGTTGTTGTTTGCACTCCAGGGAAGGTTTCTGGCTTACAAAGTAAAATCATTTTACAATAGGTAGCGCACGAGTTGATTCAACATATGAGTGACGGCGCGCGAATCGTTTCAAGCCCCTTATGCGTTCATATACCATTCATCCGATTGCGATTAAACTTTAGTGAATTGTTGTGCACACTCCAGGAAAGGTCTTTACAATAGGTAGCGCACGAGCAGATTCATCAAATGAGTGATGGTGTGCGAATCGTTTCAACAAAGTCCTGTATGCGTTTATATGCCATTCGTCCGATTGCGATGAAATTTAGGCAAGTTGTTGTGCACACTACCGCAAAGGTTTCTGAATTAGAAAAAAACATTTGATAGTAGGTAGCATACGAGTAGTTTCAAGAAATGAGTGTAAGCCAGCTAATCGTTTCAGGAGAGTTCTGTAAGCATTCATAATCAATTCCGCCAATTGTGATAAAATTTTGGTGAGTTGTTGTGCACACTCCCATCATTGTTTCTGAATAAGTAAATCCATTTTACATTAGATGGCGCACGAGTAGTTTCAAAAAATGCTCACATGGCGTGCTCACGCGTCGGAAAGCCTTCGGATTCATGTATGTACGCACCAGACAGAAAAACACAGAATATGGTTTATCCAAAGGCACTTCAGTAAACGAAATCACAATTCAAACACTTCTTTCTTTCTTTCTTTCTTTCTTTCTTTCGTTCTTTCAAAAAAGTATGTCTACCGCTGGGTTCGAAGCACCATTCTACTCGTTCTCACCCACCATGTCCGGCCGGACTTAAACCGATTCAGCCACCAATTTAAGGTCGTTGACGCGCGCTGCACGTCCCACCTAGAACGTTGATTTGCATGTCAAAGTCTTCAATCGAGGTTTATGGTGTTGATTTAACTTTCTACGAGGGAAGATCAAAAATTAAGTTGCACTTCCCAGTTATGGCCATTTATTACACCACCGATATAACAGCAACACGCCTATAACAACATACAATGTAACTTGACTTTTCCACATAGTTTCCAAGATACTCCAAACATTTCTGCGAACGCACAACCAACTTGTCGATGCCGGATGCATAGAAAGTTCCTCCAGCGTTCTGCAACCACATGGAGACAACGGCCTTCACCTCCTCATCTGTCTGGAAACGTCGACCACCGAATTCTGTTTTGAGCTTACCGAACAGATGAAAGACACATGGCGCTAGGTCGGGACTTGATGGTGGATGTTGCCAGACCTCCTACTTGAAACGCTGCAGCAGTTCGCTCGTTTGGCGGGACTTGTGAGGTGTTGCGTTATCGTGCAACAAAATCACACCGGCGCTCAATTTCCCCCGGCGCTTCTCTTTAATCGCTCTACGCAACCGGTGCAACGTTTGACAATACGACGCCGCGTTGATCGTCGTTCCTTTCGGCATGAATTCCACGCGCAGCGTCGCGATTTCTCTCAGGTGAATGCGCCGGTTCTGTTTAATGATGGCATTCACACTGTTGACATTTGAACGGGTCCTGGACGTTGCGGGCCTACCCTCGCGATATTCTTCCGTGATATCCGTGCGTCCGGCTTCGAATTGCTGACATCACTTTACGATCCCTTGCCGGGAAATGGTCCGCTCCCCATACACAGCACTAATTCCACGATGAATGTCCGTGCAATTCTTCCTTTTGGCCCATAGGAATCGGATTGTTGCACGCACCTCATATTTGGAGTGAACGTCCAGTCGACGCGCCATTGCATTTGACCGCTATTCACACCATACAAGACGAGACACCACAGCGACCTGCTTAACAGACGTGTGGGCAGTGTCTGTCCCTTTCTCCGCTGAGCCCACGTTTGCGACACACAGCGCGCTGCTGCAGCGCATTAGTGCAACTAACTTTTTGATCCACCTTCGTACTATTACACATCACGTGACGTAACCTATTAATTCGATCGTATTACGTGTACGTGTGTTATTTCAAGGAGCAATAAGACAATGGTCCTTATTGTTAGTATTTGGTAGGGAAATGTTTACGGTCGTTTTTTCTTTGCCAGACCCATGACTCAATTACATTGCTATCACACAAGCAGAGCGAAGAGTAATATCGACCATCGGGAGAAATGTAATGTTAGTTGGGTTTCATAAAACTATATAATAAGGGGCTGGTGAACCACTCTGTATAGTCTACCCCACCATCGCTTCATGGCCGTCCGCGCCGGAAGCACGCAGCACAGTGGGTCAAAATCGAAATCTATGAGGACAAAATTATTTATTTTCATAATTAAAAAATCAAAATGTATTACTTCTACAGCATTCTCATACAATTGCCGCTAACTATTCTGGGATATATATGCATCATAGTGTAAATCTGTCACCACTGTTCGAGCAGTCTGAATTGGAGGGTGAATGTAAGTGGCTGTGGTTTGGTTGTATTTGTGGTTAGTGTGATGCTTTAAAATGGAACATGCTACTGAAGGTATGATCTTTGTAACGTGTTTCAGTTATTAATGGGCGTAGTTGTTACGTAATTTTAGCTATATTTGCATTGTATAATATTTAACTATTATTTATAAAATTATATTTTCACTTAGAATTTTAGTATGTCGCGTCACTCTGCGTCACTTTCTACTTAATGTTAAAATGTAGATAAAGTCTTGTAGTTTACGCCTGTTATAAGATTTTTGGCATCTTTTTGCAACTTACTTAGTTATTTTACGTTTTAGAAGATGCTGCGCAACCAGTTCTCCCACGTTTACAACTGTTTAAAGCACTGGGTTCGACGATTATGTCAAAAGTGGAACTTTGTGACTTTCTTAAAAGTAAATTAGGGGTAGAAATTTGTTCTGAAGAGATAACTGAATGCTCTATCCAACTCCTAGTCATAGACAATATCTTGCATGTGTAGACGTAGCTTATGAAAGGTCTTAACTGATGTTTATTATGAAGTAAACAAACTATATACATTGCTTTCACTCTAAATTCATGATTAAAACGTAAAAATAATTTTGTCCCCCTAGATTTCGATTTTGACCCACTGTGCGCCGGTGTGCTGCATGGACGCCTCTGGTTTAGGGCGTACACCGTACGAGACCGTAATTGTCCCGACTGTTCGAAACTTGCGTTACGTATTCACACGAAATATGGTGGGTTTAGTACATATACTTCCGGAACTTCCTGTTCTTACCGTACTGAGTTCACAATCTCTATTGATAATGAACTGAGTACTCGTTATTGCACTCTTAATATACTTTTACTGGAGAATATTCCTTTTTATTTACGGAGTCCATTTTAACTTGCACAACGTCAGGGCTTTGCTTATTACGCAAATGAGTCACTTTTGTGCTATCGTACCGTTGCGCTGGCTACGACAGTAGTGGTTTTGTGAGGGTTCTATACCCTCCACCTCCACGCCCTCCACACAAGATGGCGGCAGCCCGATAACTCCCCAACCCGTGGTCGGATTTTGACGAATGAGGTGTCATTGAACTCGGGCTCACACTCTCTTTCCAATGGACACCATATTTCCACCCCAAAATAAAACCTACCCCTACTAGGGGGTGAAATTGTTTTTTTTAGAGAATCTCTCTTTCCAATTGCAACATGTGAGAGTTTGAATGTCAATATGGAATGAAACGTTGTTCTACACAAGAGACATGTATACGGTGGATAGCCACTATGAATTAACATGCTTGTTTTTTGTTTTTTACGCATGCCCACTCATGGCTTTTGTAAGAGGGTGGGGGAGCGGATCCCTATGGATGGGTTATTGTTGACGGTCATTGTTGGCGGAGTCATTGTTGCCGGGTCATTGTGGACGAGTCCTTGTGGACAAGTCCTTGTTGACAGGTCATTGTTGACAGGTCCTTGTGGACAAGTCCATGTTGACGAGTCCTTGTGGACGAGTCCTTGTGGACGAGTCCTTGTTGATGAGTCCCTTTGGACTGATCCCTTTGGATCGGTCGCTTTGGCCTGATCCCTATGGACTGACCCATTTATTTATTCAAATTATGCTAAAGGGCCTAACTACATTTATGTGTAAAGCAGTGTGTTGAACTGACGTTGTTCGCCAGCCCTCACTACAACAATCTGATAACGATATGAAAGGAATTGATTAACCAGACATGAGTTAACTATCAACGAAACACTTTGGCGACTCTGCTTGTAATTGACCAGTGAGTAGGGTTTTAGAAAAACTGTTTGCTATTTTGGGTTATATGCAAAAATGCTTTGACCTACTGAGCGACTATGTTTGCTAAACAAGACATTATACCAGAGACTATTAGGATTCTTATGTAGCTCAGACAAGGAAAGCATTTCTACAGAATCAGTTGACGTTGAATATAGATTTAGGTATTAGGAATTCATTTTGAAGGTCTTTGTCTGGAGCGTGACACTCTATGAAAGTAAAACTTAGACAATTGGTGTGGACGAGTCATTGTTGACGAGTCCTTGTTGACAGGCCCCTGTGGACGGGTCCCTGTGGACGAGCCCCTTTGGACTGGTCATTGTTGACAGGTCCTTGTGGACGAGCCCCTGTGGACGGGTCCTTGTTGACGGGTCCTTTTTGGCTAATCCATTTGGACCGGTAACTTTGGACTGGCCCATGAATTTATCCAAATTATGTCAAAGGGCTTAACTAGCGGACTAATAAGGCTAGGAACTTGTATGAGGTATTGTAGGACTTGAGATGAAGCCCCCTTTTATAATGTATTTTTGAAATTTTGACAAAGGGCCTAACCACACTTTTGTTAATATCTCGCGAACCAATCATGCTAGTGAGTTGTCTGAGGGGTCCCAGCAATTGGGGCGGTGAAACTATCCCCCCACTCCCAAATTGAAAAATCGATATCTTGGAAACTAGGAACCCTAAAATTATGTGTGATAGCTTTAAAAGTAGGCCATAATATACGCTTTTACCACGATAGGTCATTTCATCCCTAAAGTAGTAAATAGTAATGTTACAGGAAAAAAAAGCGGTTAAACACTTAAAAATGATAAATGAACCTAAGATCATTTGTTTTTGATGAAAAAATAGTAAGAGGGTTAAAACTACCCCCAAAATTTAAAAATCGTTATCTTGGAAATTATGAACCTTAAAATTAAGTGTGATAGCTTTAAAAATAGGTCATGACATACGCTTATACCACGATAGGTCATTTCACCCCTAGAACAGTGAATAGTGTTTTTACAGGGAAAAAGGTGTTAAACGCCTAAAAATGATAAATGAACCAAAGATCTTTTGTTTTTGATGAAAAATAGTAAGGGGGTGAAAACTACCCCAAAATTGAAAAAATCGATATCTGGGAAACTATGAAACTTAAAATTAGGTGTGATAGCTCAAAAAATTGGTCATTTAATACTCTTTTACCACGATTGGTCATTTTACCCCTAAACAATGCATGTAGATTTAACAGGAAAAAAGGGGAATCAATAATCAGATTTGGACACATGAGGTGTTATAAGACTCAGGACGACAATCTCTTCTTGAATTTATTATTTATTTTTTGAAATTTTGACAAAGGGCCTAACCACACATTTTTTGAAAATTTAGATTTTTTAAATTTTTGAATTAATTTTATTTATTTTATTAGAGAGAGACAGTACCGGTTGTGTTTAAACGAGCATGTCGCCGATCACTGTGGCCATGTTCAATGGATGAATCGATATTTTGTGAAGCATTGATTGAAGAGGGTCATGCGACGACTTGTTTTAAGAATATTTTTTTTATGATTTTTCCTATGATGCATGCATTTATTTAAATATCTTAAAACGGCAAGGTTTCTGATTTGAGTTTTATAAACTAATAATGGGATTTTGGTCTCTTAAGGTGTCCTATAACTTGACATGACACTTTCTTTATATGGCTTATGAATTTTCCCAAAAAAGATTGAAAACAACAAGGTCATGGACTTTTGTTTCTCTTAATATATTGCAAACCCATAATGTTAGATGTTTATGGTGAGTGATGAAACATAGCTCGGTAGAGAAAGAATTATTGTAGGCTACACGTATGGTGACTGACAAGTCTTTGACCATTGAAACTTGTTTTAAACCTGGCCGCAGTACATAGGGAGTATAGGTTTCAGGCATGACATGACAAACGTTATGTACAAAATCCAATTTATCGATTCAAGAATTAATAGTAGACTATCTTTAATTGATTAGTTAAAGAGGATAGCTAAGAAAACAAGATGGTGATTACACTGAACCAAACCGAACCAATACAATCCTTTTTGGATATATAATGTTACTTGCTAACCATTTTGTGCTGCAGTGGCAAGCACTTTTGGCTCTTGCACTAGAGGCCTTAACTCGATTAACTTTAAGGCATAGAACGAACCAAACTAAGAAAGATGGTTATAGTGGTGCAGTGGTTAAGCTGTTATCCTTTGACTAAGGTAGACCAGGGTTTGATTTTAGATTAATACGCATGTCAAAAACATATAAAAAGCAGGGATAATGTTTTGAGACTGATTACACTTGTATATTTTTTCAAATTATTACTTAGATTACAAATACAAAGGTAGACTGGGTTCAATATACAGTTAATGCAAGTAAGATTTTGTATTTTGTTTTTTATTTTAGACTTTAGATTTTAGAATGTACATTTTACAATTTAGATTGCACAAAAAGACCAAACCATAATGTCATGACTTTCAATTTTCGGAAACTAATTATTAAAGAAAAACATATAAGGATTTGTATTACTTGGAATTATGTTTTCTATACTATATTTTATTTTGGTTTTAGATTTTAGACATTTGATATTAGATTTTAGGTAAAGACCTAACTAATATTGACTATTCATTAGACACTGGTATGTAGATAGAAAGATGATTAGACTATATGTTAAGATGAATTTTTAGGTGTTGACTGGCCTTGCAATAAGAATTGACTAACCAGACATGAGTTAACAACCAACGAAACATTTTGGCGACTATGCTTGTTATTGACCAGTGAGTAGGGTTTTAGAAAAACTGTTTGCTATTTTGGGTTATATACAACAAATGCATAGACCTACTGAGCGACTATGTTTGCTAAACAAGACATTATACCAGAGATGATTAGGATTCTTAAGTAGCTCAGGCAAGGAAAGCATTTCTACAGAATTTGTTGACATTGAATATACATTTAGGTATTAGGATGTCATTTTTGAAGACCTTTTGACTGGAGCGTGACGCTCTACGAAAGGGAAACTTGGACTATTGGTGAAGCAGAAAAGTGGAGAATTGAAGTGTTTGAAATGTGGTGTTATAGGTGAATGATGAAGATTAGATGGGTAAATAGGGTTACAAACAAAGAGGTATTGAGACAAGTGGGAGAGGAGAGATGTTTTTTTTGCGACAGCTAATGAAGTAAATCGATAGGTTGGTAGGACACATACACCCAGGAATAGCAAGCTTAGTTATGGAAGAAAGGGGTGAGGACGAGAACTGTAGGGGTAGACCAAGGTTAGAATATGTTAAACAGATAGCCTTGGATGTAGAGTGTGGTACCTATGTAGAGATGAAACGATTATCTCAGGACAGGGAGTCATGGAGATCTGTATTAAACCAGTCAAAAGGCTGAAGATTCAAACAACATGTAGAGCTTACCAAAATAATGTTGTGTAATTGTAAATGCTAGTCAACTAACTTTAATGCATTACTAAAACCCATGACACGATACCTGAGAGCTTTTCTAAAATTATTTTAAGATGCCTTTAACCCTATATTAAACACCCAGTTCTCAAGACTCATAACTACAATGTAATGAAAAAAAAAACATTTAAAAACGAGCAAGTGGTTGAGTCAATGTACACAGGAAAATTTTGTAAACACTCAAGTGCAGAAAACAAATTACATTATTAACTGTCAGGTTGATCGAGTGGTTAAGGCGTTTGACTTATGTTCACAATTTCAATACAAGAAAGCAAGGATTTGAATCCCTTACCTGACATAACTATTGCTTCAACATGCCTCAGCGATACTGTATTATTATGATACTCGATACACAAACCATAGATAGAGTGTGTTGTTTAAGTCCACTCTCTCTTTCTAAACATAGCTAGAGACTGTCAATGGTTAACAATTGCATTAATAGTGAGAGGATGTAGTGATAGTAATTAAGAAAAAGCAGACAATAACCATAAAATATTTTTATTAAATTCATTTTATAATAGATACACACTGAATACAACTTTCTCTATTTACCATTGTTTGATATAGATTTTTTAAACACAACGCTTGTTGTAGATCCTTTTGTAATTTCTCCAGGTACTCTTGTTCTTAAAAACTTGGGTAGTCGCAGTGGTTTTATTGACATAAAACCCTCATCCTTTTCTCTTTCATCATCATCATCATCATCATCATCATCATCATCATCTTCCTCTTCATTATGAATATTATCATCAAAATTATGATAGTCATTGTCACCATCATTATCATCTTCATCATCATCATCCTCAACATCACTAGAACTATCCAATTCCTCTTGTTCGTTTTCCACAGGGACCTCTTTTAAAGTCTGCGTTGCTTTTGATAGTGTTAAGGGCTTCTTACACGTTGACAACTGTCCTAACATGACTTTTTGAGGACATGATAAGTGATTTAGAACAAACACTGCACTATCTTGAGCAGCAATATTTTTTTCTTGGACTTGCTTTTTTACCTTGGTTATAGTATTTTGTCCATTAAAATGTGTATTAATTTGAGATTCACAATGATGCTCGTTTGAAGTAAGTGCGTTGGAGTCATTTGTTTTAATCATTCCTCGACACTTTTTAGATCGTTGTTTTGAACATCGCCAAATAACAGTTCCATCTTTATTGGTTGTTTTTACAATATATGTATATCCTTTATAGTAGGCACATGGCTTACCATGGCTGGTTGTTGAGGCTTCCATATTAACTAATACACATTAATTTAATTTTAGTAAAGTCACTTCAGTAATAATAACAGTAAAAATAAATGAAGTGGATTGATATTTTTTAAAGGTGGAATTTTCAAAGTACTGTCAAGAATAATAATCACATGAACAAATTTTAGACTACAAGTGATTTACACACACACATTGCTCAATGTCAAGATTTATGCTGAACACAATTTATAGTGATTATGATTTTTATTGACTGTAATTGATAGTAGCCATGGTTAGTAGAGGCAATGTATACTGGGTGCGTTTTATAGCACGCTCAATTTATAGTAGGTACGATTAGTAGACGCGTTTGATACTGGGCACGTTATATACTGATTATGATTTATACTGAGCGCGATTTTTACTAGAAGCTATTTTTTACAAAGTGTAATTGATAGCAGGCGCTATTCATACTCAACGCAATTGATAGTAGGCGTAATTGATAGTAGGCGCAATTGGTAGTTGGCGCAATTAATGGTAGGCACAATTAATAGTAGGCGCGATTGGTAGTAGGCGCAATTGAATGTAGGCGCGATTGGTAGTGGACGTAATTGATAGTAGGCGCTATTGATAGCAGGCGCAATTGACTGTAGGCGCGATTTTTAGTGGACGTAATTGATAGTAGGCGCTATTGATAGTAGGCGCTATTGATAGTAGGCGCGATTAGTAGTAGGTGCGATTGGTAGTAGACACAATTACTAGTAGGCGCGATAGGTTGTAGGCGCAATTGATAGTAAGTGCAATTGACAGTAGGCGCGATTGGTAGTGGGTGTAATTGCTAGTAGGCGCTATTAATAGTAGGTGCAATTAGTAGGTGCAATTGATAGTAGGCGCGATTGATAGTAGGCGCTATTAGTAGACGTGATTTATAGTAGGCGCGATTGGTAGTAGGCGCAATTGATAGGAGGTGCAATTGATAGTAGGCGCGATTGATAGTAGGCGCGATTGGTAGTTGGCACAATTAATAGTAGGCACAATTAATAGTAGGCGCGATTGGTAGTAGGCGCAATTGACTGTAGGCGCGATTTATTGTGGACGTAATTGATAGTAGGCACTATTGATAGTAGGCGCTATTGATAGTAGGCGCGATTGATAGTAGGCGCGATTAGTAGTAGGCGCGATTGGTAATAGACACAATTACTAGTAGGCGCGATTGGTAGTAGGCGCAATTGATAGTAAGTGCAATTAACAGTAGGCGCGATTGGTAGTGGGCGTAATTGCTAGTAGGCGCTATTAATAGTAGGTGCAATTAGTATGTGCAATTGATAGTTGGCGCGATTGATAGTAGGCGCTATTAGTAGACGTGATTGATAGTAGGCGCGATTGGTAGTAGGCGCAATTGATAGTAGGCGCGATTGATAGTAGGCGCGATTGGTAGTTGGCGCAATTGATAGTAGGCACAATTTATAGTAGGCACAATTAATAGTAGGCGCGATTTGTAGTAGGCGCAATTGACTGTAGGCGCGATTTATAGTGGACGTAATTGAGAGTAGGCGCTATTGATAGTAGGCGCGATTGATAGTAGGCGCGATTAGTAGTAGGCGCAATTGGTAGTAGACACAATTACTAGTAGGCGCGATTGGTAGTAGGCGCAATTGATAGTAAGTGCAATTGACAGTAGGCGCGATTGGTAGTGGGTGTAATTGCTAGTAGGCGCTTTTGATAGTAGGTGCAATTGACAGTAGGCGCAATTGGTAGTAGGCGTGATAGGTAGTAGGTGCAATTGATAGTAGGTGCAATTAATAGGTGCAATTGATAGTAGGCGCAATTGATAGTAGGCGCAATTGATAGCAGGCGCAATTAGTAGACGCGATTGATAGTAGGCGAGATTGGTAGTAGGCGCAATTGATAGTAGGTGCGATTGATATTAGGTGCGATTGATAGTAGGCGCGATTGATAGTTGGCGCGATTGGTAGTATGCGCAATTGATAGTAGGCGCGATTGATATTAGGCGCAATAAATAGTAGGCGCGATTGATAGTAGGCGCGATTGATAGTAGACCCGATTGATAGTAGGTGTGATTGGTAGACCTTGAGGTGATAACCCCTTTTTATTGATCCCTCTTGATTTGTCCCTTTGGACTTGTCCCTGTTGACTAGCCCCTGTTGACCAGCCCCTTTGGACGGGACCTTTACAAAGGGAGTCATTTTGACGGGTCCCTGTGGACGGGTCCCTGTGGACGGGCCCATGCATTTATCCAAATTATGTCAAAGTCACTTAACCTAACCTTGTCACATGACCCGTTCTACAAGTTTAGACTTGCTTTGAGACTGGCTATGACGTCACAGATGAATGGCGGTGGGAGGCTGGACATTACTTTTTATTACACAAAAACATTTTCCTTTTTGCCAGCCTCCCACCGCCATTCATCTGTGACGTCATAGCCAGTCTCAAAGCAAGTCTAAACTTGTAGAACGGGTCATGTGGCAAGGTTAGGTTAAGTGACTTTGACATAATTTGGATAAATTCGTAAAAAACAGAAGATCTTTGGTTCATTTATCATTTTTAGGCGTTTAACACCTTTTTCCCTGTAAAAACACTATTCACTGTTCTAGGGGTGAAATGACCTATCGTGGTATAAGCGTATGTCATGACCTATTTTAGAAGCTATCACACTTAATTTTAAGGTTCATAATTTCCAAGATAACGATTTTTAAATTTTGGGGGTAGTTTTAACCCTCTTACTATTTTTTCATCAAAATCAAATTATCTTAGGTTCATTTATAATTTTTAAGTGATTAACCGCTTTTTTCCCTGTAACATTACTATTTACTATTTTAGGGGTGAAATGACCTATCTTGGTAAAAGCGTATCTTATGACCTATTTTTAAAGCTATCACACATAATTTTAGGGTTCTTAGTATCCAAGATATCGATTTTTCAATTTGGGAGTGGGGGGATAGTTTCACCCCCAAAGGGGAACATCGCCCCAATTGCTGGGACCCCTCATACAACTCACTAGCATGATTGGTTCGCGAGATATTAACAAAAGTGTGGTTAGGCCCTTTGTCAAAATTTCAAAAATACATTATAAAAGGGGGCTTCATCTCAAGTCCTACAATACCTCATACAAGTTCCTAGCCTTATTAGTCAGCTAGTTAAGCCCTTTGACATAATTTGGATAAATTCATGGGCCAGTCCAAAGGGACCGGTCCAAATGGATTTGTCAAAAAGGACCCGTCAACAAGGACCCATCCACAGGGGCTCGTCCACAAGGACCTGTCAACAAAGACGAGTCCAAAGGGGCCCGTCCACAGGGACCCGTCCACAGGTACCCGACCACAGGGACCCGTCCACAGGGGCCTGTCAACAAGGACTCGTCAACAATGACTCGTCCACACCAATTGTCTAAGTTTTACTTTCATAGAGTGTCACGCTCCAGACAAAAACCTTCAAAATGACTTCCTAATACCTAAATCTATATTCAACGTCAACAGATTCTGTAGAAATGCTTTCCTTGTCTGAGCTACATAAGAATCCTAATCGTCCCTGGTATAATGTCTCGTTTAGCAAACATAGTCGCTCAGTAGGTCAAAGCATTTTTTGCATATAACCCAAAATAGCAAACAGTTTTTCTAAAACCCTACTCACTGGTCAATTACAAGCAGAGTCGCCAAAGTGTTTCGTTGGTAGTTAACTCATGTCTGGTTAATCAATTCCTTTCATATCGTTATCAGATTGTTGTAGTGAGGGCTGGCGAACAACGTCAGTTCAACACACTGCTTTACACATAAATGTAGTTAGGCCTTTTAGCATAATTTGAATAAATAAATGGGTCAGTCCATAGGGATCAGGCCAAAGCGACCGGTCCAAAGGGATCAGTCCAAAGGGACTCATCAACAAGGACTCGTCCACAAGGACTCGTCAACATGGACTTGTCCACAAGGACCTGTCAACAATGACCTGTCATCAATGACCTGTCAACAAGGACTTGTCCACAAGGACTCGTCCACAATGACCCGGCAACAATGACCCAGCCAACAATGACCGTCAACAATAACCCATCCATAGGGATCCGCTCCCCCACCCTCTTACAAAAGCCATGAGTGGGAATGCGTAAAAAACAAAAAAACAAGCATGTTAATTCATAGTGGCTATCCACCGTATACATGTCTCTTGTGTAGAACAACGTTTCATTCCATATTGACATTCAAACTCTCACATGTTGCAATTGGAAAGAGAGGTTCTCTAAAAAAATACAATTTCACCCCCTAGTAGGGGTAGGTTTTATTTTGGGGTGGAAATATGTTGTCCATTGGAAAGAGAGTGTCAGCCCGAGATCAATGACACCTCATTCGTCAAAATCCGACCACGGGTTCGGGAGTTATCGGGCTGCCGCCATCTTGTGTGGAGGGTGTGGAGGAGGAGGGTATAGAACCCCACAAAACCACTACTTACGACAATAAGCATTAATTATTTATGAATAATATCACGTGCTTCTGCGATTCAATGTGGCGCACGATTTGCTCTCTGTTTATGAAACAAGAAAAAAAAAAGACTCCAACTATAGCGCACTCAAACTAGGGTGGCATAGGTTCGCGCTCTCAAAATGTAAAAAGAACTGTGTATTGTTCTTTATTAATAACCAAGTGCACAGTTTCACTAATCAGACTAGAGCAGGTTCGCCCTCTGCGATACCAAATAGACTGTGTAATATTCTTGTAAATTACTAGGTGCGCAATTTCTCGAATTGACTAGCGCAGGTTCGCCCTCTGGCTGTGGATAAAGACTGCGTATTGTTCATTGTGAACAATAGGTCGCGCACTTTCACGAATCAGACTAGCTATGATTTACCCTGTGATGTGGCAAGTAGACTGCGTAATGTTCTGTGAATAACAAGGCGCTTACTTTTATGAATCAGACTAGCGCAGGTACACCCCATGCGACATCAAGTAGACTGTGTCTTTGTTCGTCAACCTCTTTCTTTTATACGATTGAAACGAAGTAGTTCCCCCACGCGTGGTTGTAAATTGCTTTTTCTACTGCAAATGTTTTTCTTTTTCTAATCATGGTGTACATATTATTACATAAAATGTGCATACATAAAGATTTATATCCTATGTACAATGTTTGATATATTTAGCTCTAGTCTTTGCTATAGTCAATGATTGACTTAGTCCTCTTACGACATTTAGTTAGGTGGTATTTTTCACAATGTTCGTTGCATAGTACGCATACACATGCATTGTTTGGTTCGTGATATTTGTCATTTCTACATATCTTGTGGTGATAGCCGTACACTGAAAGTCTGGTTAGCACCGATCGCAGTTCTTGGTTCCCTTTTGCCCATCTCCTGTCAATCATGGCGTCTGTAGCGTAAAAGTCTTCGCGTATTTCTTTGGCTTTTTGTTTCCTTAGCTCTATTAATTGAGATACTTGCTTGGTGTGAGGTAGGTGCAGCTTGAGTTTCAGGTCCTCCATGTAGATCGGTTCCCTTGACAGTTCATGTACCAGTCTGGACTTGGTCGTTCTCGCTACTCCAAGTGCTCTCTTCAAATATCTCGATTTGATTTTCTCAAGGTTGGTAAGGTCCGTTAGGGTTAGTCTTTCCCATATTAGTTCAATGCCGTATGTTATAACTAGAGATATTTTGGCATGAAATAGCGTAATGGCTGATTGTAGAGAGAGTTTGGTGATGTTTTTGATTTCAAACATTCCTCTGATGGCGGCAGCAGCTCTTTCTTGTATATGGACCCTGAATGAGTTGCATGTGGCCTGGAGTGTCATCCCTAGGTATTTAAAGGTATTTACTTTTTTGATGACGTTATCTCCGAGTTTTACCTCGTCATTTGTTGCTAGTTTTCCTCCTTTCCGAAATACCATGTGGACCGTCTTACTGTGGTTAATTAACATTTCGTTTTCTTGCGCCCACGTGTGGAGAGCATCCAAGGTGTCTTGTAGTTCCGATATGTCAGATGAACCCAGGGCCATATCATCTGCGTACATATATAATGACACTGTTTTGGTGTTTTCAATTATTTTAGTGATATCTGCTGTGGCGATGTTGAACAGTATAGGGCTCATTGGATCTCCCTGTAGTACGCCGTTTCTTTCGAAGTTGCCTCTCCGTCTTGTATTACGACTTGGTTGTGGGTCAGTATGTTTCTTATTGCTATTGTGATCTCATTCTTTCCGCCAAGGTCTTCGAGTTTGTTTAGAAGTCTTGTTCTTTCCAGTAGAGTCTTTGGTGTAGTCAATAAATACAGTGTGGAATTTGCCTTTGGGTATTCTTAGGGCTTGGTAGATGTCGTTCATTAGATTTCCTATGGCCTGTATGGTGGATCTTCCTTTTCTGAAGCCGAATTGTTGCTCGGGTATTTTCGGGTCTATTGTTGCGGACAGCCTGTTGGTTAGTAGTTTTGTATAGATTTTGAAGATGTTGTTTTCTAAAGCTATACCTCTATATGCGTTTGGATCAGTTGTTTCTCCTTTTCCTTTGTAGAGTACTTTGATAGTAGATTTTCGCCACTCGTCAGGTATCTCACCTGAGGCCAGGCACTTGTTGAATAGGTCTGTCCATATCTCTGCAAGAATTTCTGTCGAAGTTTTCAGTATTTCGTTGCATATTCCGTCGGGGCCTGCTGCCTTCCTATCATTAGATCCTTTTATTGCTGTTTTTACTTCGTTTATTGTGAATAATGTGATCTCTTTACTGTCTCTTGGCGGGCCTGTTTCATGAGATGTGTTTCCTTCGGTTTTATTCAGGATCCTTGAAAAATGTTCCTCCCATGTTTCCATTTGAACTTCTCCAGATGTTCTGTTGTATCTTCTTTTCAGAGCGATAAATGGGTCTTTTTGTGCTTCTTCTGCATCTTGTAGGGCTTGCATTTCGATGAAATTCGCTGGTTTGTCTTTCAGTAGTTGTTTGTAGGATTTTCTCCTTTTGGAGTATTCTTATAATAGGTCTTTTGAGAGAGAGGTTTTCGCTTGGTGTAGTGCCTCTAGCGTGGTTTTTCTTTGCTGGTAACATTCTGTGTCAAACCACGGTTTCCCCTTTGGTTTTTTGTTTGGTATTGTTGCTGCGGCTAGGGCTTCTTGTATTGTGGACATAGCGAGGTTGATGTTATTACCTTGTAGGTATTGTCCTGTCAGTTTCAGCGCTCGTGTGTTGCTCGCTAGATACAATTCTGTAGGTTATAATTCCATATTGGTTTCCAAAATCTGACCATGTACATTTATGTAAATGGCTTAGCATAATTTCTCCCCTCTCTACTTCTCGGTGATTCACCATTGTGATTTTCTGTCATTGGAGTGATGTCGTGTAGAAAGCTATGTCTCCCTGAGGTTACGACGTAATTTATTTTTTGTCACCTTTCTCAAGTAGCCTATTTTCTTGCATGTTAAATTTGTACTAAATTTTCTGATTTTGATGGTCTCTTTCTCTTAAATTTTGATTATTTATCTCCTTCGATATTCCCAGTTTGTGCGTGGTCAACAGCTGACTCTCCCTTAAACTATGCAGTTCCTTGTCTGAGATAACGGAACTGTTTTTTTTTTACCGGAGTCAGGGTGGTTTCCCTGTCTGCAAGCCTTCGCTGCTGAGTGTTGGCACAAGTGTCCCTTTTATCTGCCTCTGAGCTCCAGGCTGCCTTCCTTCAGCCGAAAAAAGCTCTCTAACTTTATATTCCTTGTCTGTTCGAATATCACTGAATAAAATCTTCTTATACTGCATGTGACGTTCAATATAATTTGCATTGGACGGTCGCAATATGATCCAATGCTCACAGCACTTAACATTCATGGTATTCAAATGCTTTTCAGTCGGTCAACACGATTGTATCCGAATTGTAATGGGTGTTGTTCCGTAAACCGGAAAGAAATTGCATGAGAGTAATTATTACACTTGGATGACCAGTTTCGATCGTCAAGCGGTCATCATCAGATCTTTTACATTCTGGCCATTAATACATATCTAAGAATATGTGGGTTAAGATATATACACTTCATACACTATTATAGTTACATAAATGAAAGGTTAACTTGCGTAATTTGCCAGGTTTGTTAGTATGTGATTTTTTATTGTGATATGTTAGTGGCATTTGACCTTCAAGTTTACTCTGTATGATTAACTGTAACGGTAAGTAAATGGTCAGGTTGGTGTTCTGACTTAGATGAGGGTTTAAAGTTCTTTATTTGAGTGTTGTGGAGTTCTCTCTCGTCCAGTTTCTGTGACACAATAGTACATTATGCAACGAGCCTATAATGGCTATAATTAAGACACGAGTATGTTTATAAAACGAGCGTAAGCGAGTTTTATAATTTCCATTCGAGTGTCTTAATTACCATTATAGGCGAGTTGCATACGACTGTTTATGTTCGACGATAATTATAACTTTATTAAATGTTTTAACATAAATATTCATAAATATCTGTCCAGTCACTAGAATTTTGTGATCGGGTGCTGCGCTGGGTAAGGTATCTCTGTTCTCCAAGCTCTCTGGCTGACCGACGCATGCGCTCTGTGTGCTTTAATGCCATATGTTCAGATTTTGCACCAGTATTCAGTAAAACTGTCACCGAAGTCGTTTCAAAACAACGCCCTGTGTAGAAATTGGATTTGGGGATATTAAGGTACAGTGCTATTTCTTGTCTCATATTCACCAGTTTATTTACGCGAACATATGGACGGTGCACTTTCGGTAATTTATATAGACATGTTGGATTTTGAGCGCATGCGCGAAGGTATCCTTATCTAATTGGTCAAACAACTGTTTCTTGAGCTGTGATTGGTGGGAGAAACTTTCATAATGAAAAATAGTGTTATAATGACCATTATGATACAGTTTTCAGACATATAATAGTCAGGGTCGAACATAAAATAAATAAATAAATAAATAAATTAATTAAGAAATAAATCAATAAAATTAATTAGGTCTGACTAGGCTCAATTAAAAAGAAATTGGTTTGTTTTCTGATTCATCCATAGAAAAATCCCTTGAATACCCTACAAATTCTGATAAATTTCCTGAACTGAAAATCGGTGATGATATACTGTAGTCTACCAGTATTATCGACCTGGTTCCCCTATTCTCCTGTGAATATCGGTGACTCTAGTAATGATTCGAGAATGAGTTTTGCTACACCTAATCCCATGCTAGCACAGAATTCCAGTAAACATTGTCCATTGGTGTATCCTTCTCTATCCTCCTCCCCACTTACTCATTATCTTTCATATTCCTCTATCTTGCATTGAAATCCCTTATCAGCGCTACATTCTGCATTGTTAACTCTCACCACCACATCATTCAGTGCCATATAAAACATGTATACAGTATATCCTGCTTCGACTCTCCACATTGAGCATACACTGAAACAATCTTTTTATTGCTGTTTCATTTAGGGGCTAGGACATCGTGATCATTTCAGCCCCATATAGTTGAGTGTGAGTAGATTTTGTCTGATAAGCTTTCTGTATTACTGTGTGTTATAGTAATTGAGGTGAGGTTTGGGATGGAGGCAGCCGTGGCCTTAACTTAGGAACCATCCCGTGAAACCACGGAAAACCACTCCTAGTATGGTAAAGGAGCTCAAAATATTGTAAGCAGGTTTCCTGAAAATACAAGTGAAGTTAAATTGGTTATTCTACACATACTAAAGTACAATCATTGCGGTAAGGGGTGGATATAAAATGAAATGGTTAACCTTTACCTGTACTTCAAACTAAAGTCTCAGTTTTACTATTTAGGAGAAAGGATTATTTACTTAGTTATTATAGCAAAAATCATAACCGGGAACTCGTTCTGCAATATACACACAACTTACGCGTCAGTGGAGGGTATCCACAGCCTCATGTAGAACTTGAATGAATTGTAATTTCGAATTTATACAAACTAGAAACGGATGCAAATTACCAGCACGTAATCACGAGATTTTTAGATAATAAACTAAATAATATGCTTTTGATGAATATGTCCTGTCTAGCATTCTTGGCTGTCACCGCGGTGGCCCGGGTTCGATTCCCAGCTTTGCCAAGAAATTTAATTCTGGTCTGAGGACTGGAACAGGCTACACTTAGCTTCGTGAGGCAAAACTGAGAAGAGGCAGATTCGATTCCCACCTTAGCCATCCTAGAAGTGGATTTCTGTGGTTTTCCACTTCTACTCCAGGCAATTGCTGGGATGGTACTTAATTTAAGGCCACAGCTGGTTCCAACCCAAATCCTACCTCATTTACAAATACACCCACTAGTATAGACTTCACAGTGCCACAGACTTATCAGACAAATTCTACACACACCCAAGTACATGGGGCTACATGACTACGATGTCGCAAAGTCCTTAAAATAATCAATTACAACAACAGTATATTCTATGCCGTTTTAAAGGCTGGTACAAAACTTTAAATGATTTCTTAATTTCTTTTAGCCTTTTGATTTTTTGACAAATGGAAGTACAGTAGACTTATAGGTCTACACGAGCCAAACTTCCATGTGTATGTTTGTCGCACTCTTTCCCTGTCAATTTAAGCACGACGAAACCGAATTGAGCCACATTTGGTACAAAAGTAGCTCTAGCAATGGAAACCTCAGTGTCATGTTTTATATGGCCACCATATTAACCAATACAAAATGGTGGCCACCCTAATGTTCAAAGCTTAAATGAAATTGCGAATAAAGTAATTATCAGATCGCTACCAAATGTTAGAAAAATAGACCCTCCTGTCGGTAGCGTCAAGTGATCAAACTACAATGTCATCAGCCAAATAATTTCAAGATGGCGACCGTGTGAATGATGCGAGCATTATAATCCATTACCTAAGATCCAATGAATCTATGTTATCAGTATTTGGCATTCAGATAGCTTCATATAAGGACCCTCTGTTGTCAACGTGATAACTACATGTTACGCTCAGTTGCCATATTGAAATTATAAAATTTTAAAATAAAGAAACTCAACATTTAAGATGTACTGTAACTAAAATAAGTGATACGGTAGGACCGTACATGTGGCCTTGTAGTCTATGGCCAAGGCAAAATAACAGAATCTCCATACATTCTAGATGGCCTTGTAGTCTATGGCCAAGGCAAAAAAAAAAAAAAAACCAACAGAATCTCCATACATTCTAGATGGCGAATTATTAGATGATTAAAATCGACAACCCAGAATGAAATTGGGTGATTAAGGCAAATCTTGTTTAAATGTGAGCATCATATTAGAGATCTCATTTGCTTTAGTCAGAAGAGTATCACCCTGAATATAACGCTCAGCGGCAATCTTGAAATTTCAAAATAAATTAATAGCATTCGTTATCCTAGAGCTATAATAACAAAATTTAGTAATAAAATAGAGCCTTATATGTTGGTTCGTATGCCCAAATCAAAAGAACGGTTACTCCATAGATTCAAGTTTGGCGTACTCTTAAAGTATACAAATTATTAACTTAAAATGTTAATGCTCAATAATTGAGCAATAACATCTTGATTATTAAGGCGAAGCTTGGTATACGAGTGTGATTATATAGAGGCTTCAGTAGCGTTAGTGATAAAATTATGTAACTGAATATAGCGCGCAACAGCCATGCTGAAAATTAATAATTTAAAAATAAATAACTTTCTATGTTTTAAAACTACAATAACATCAAGTAGTTGCGTGAAGAATTATATAGCCTATTTTCATAGATCCTATTGGTATTCTCTATTAAAAATCATACCACCTATGAAAAGGATCGCCATGTTGGATTGTTCTGTAGGCCTATGTAGGTCATAGAGCTATGTACCATTATATGAAGATTATTGCGTAGGTTTATTATTCAAACGTTCACTTCAATCGCTTGATTAGGACACAAGAAATAAGAACTCAATTTTAAAATTTCGCACAGCCGTCATCTTGGGGTTACGAAAACAATTGTATTTATTTACTGTACATGCCAGTAAATTACAGCCTCCGTGGCTTAGGTGGCAGCACGCCGGCCTCTCACCGCTGGGTCCGTGGTTCAAATCCCGGTCACTCCATGTGAGATCTGTGCTGGACAAAACGGAGGCAGACAGGTTTTTCTCCGGGTACTCCGGTTTTCCCTGTCAAAATTTCATTCCAGCAACACTCTCCACAATCATTTCATTTCATCTGTCATTCATTTAATCATTGCCCCAGAGGAGTACGTTAGGCCTCGGCAGCCGGCACAGTCCATATCCTCACCGCTAGATGGGGCTTCATTCATTCCATTCCTGACCCGGTCGGAGACTGGAAGCAGGCTGTGGATTTTCATTTTCACATGCCAGTAAATTACATTTTGAATGAATATTTTCCGTACCAAGTTTCACTGCGTTCGGATGATTAAATCGCGAGAAAATTCCATTTAAATGTTTTAAATTCTCTTGGCCACCGTGTTGGTATTGTGCTCACCAGGTTATTGAAATTCCAATAGGTGAACGTATATTAATAGACTCTATCAACATACAATGTTTCAGTTTGATTGCTGTAATAGATTCGTAGATATTGATAACCGTCTAAATATTTCGGATGGTCGCCATGTTGGATTGTTATTTATTATTTATTTAAGAAAAGCGCACAATGTGCATAATGGTACATAAATTATTCTTGACCTAGTCCTATTATTCAGATTGTCCTGTTTGAGTAGTTTTGTGCATGATATCGCTCACAATGTTTATTGCACAATTTGCACACGCAGGATTCTTCCGGTTGATGAAATCTTAGGTTCAGACATAGCTTGTGATGAAAGCCGTGCGTTGCAAATCTTGTCAGAATGTGTCTAAGTTCATAATTTGGCTGCTTCCATTCCGATGTTGTCATGGCGTCTGTTGAGTAAAATTCGGGCCATATGGCATTAGTTTTCTATTTTAACAGGTGTAGTGTCTTTTCATAAGCCTTAGTACTTGGTAGCCAGAATTGTGCTCTTATGTCCTCAACGAAGAAGGTTTCTTTTGTTAACACACATGTTAGCCTCGATGGTGCTGACTTCCCTACTCCTAGAATCCGTTTTAGGTAACGGGCTTTGACCTTCTCAATTGTTGATAGATTTGTGATTGTTAGTTTGTCCCAGATGATGTTAATCCCATAGGTTGCTATTGGTGCTATAGCAGTCTTGAACAGTGTTAATGCAGTGGCTATTGAGATTCTCTGCGGCTGTTGGATATGATACATGGCTTTTATTGCAGCAGTGGCTCTCTCTGTAACATGGAAGTTGAAGGATGATAATGTTGTTTGTAAAGTAACTCCGAGGTATTTAAATTTTGAGACTACTTCTAAAGGTTTATTGTGTAGTGTTATTGTGTTTCTTGAAGCATGTATCCCTCCTCTCCTAAAGGTCATTTGTTTGGTTTTACTTTGGTTGATTTGTAGTTCATTTCTGTCTGCCCATGCGATGAGTCTGTTTAGGACATCTTGAAGTACTTCTTTATCACTTGAGCCAATTGCCATGTCGTCAGCATATAGTATAAGTGACGCTGATGTGTCTCTGATTATCTCCGTGACGTCTGCAGTCATGATATTGAACATTATTGGGCTTACTCGTCCGCCTTGTAGGACTCCATTTGTACGTATAATGCTCTTGGATATAGTTGTGCCATCTGATATTTGGATGTGATTGTACATTAGGATGTTGGAGAGAATAATTGTGAGTGGATGATTTTCTCCTATCATGTGTGTAAGTTTCCGAATGGGTATCTCTCTGTTGATAAGATCAAAGGCCTTACTATAATCTATAAATACTACAAAGTATTTCTTCCCCATGTGTCTAAGCGAATCTTGAGCTTGGTCTATTAGGAAATTGACGGCCTGCAATGTACTTCTCCTTTTTCTGAAACCAAATTGATTTTCTGGTATTTGGGAGTCTGTTAATGAGGTAAGCCTGTTCGTTATGATTTTCATGAAGATCTTGAATGTGGTGTTTTCTAGTGCTATGCCCCGGTATGAATCGGGATTGTCAATGTCACCTTTGCCTGTGTACATAACTTTTATAGTCGAATTCTGCCACTTTTCTGGAATTTGCCCTGTACTTATGCATTTATTGAAGAGTTCTCTCCAGTAATCTTGTAGGATATGCACAGAGTCTTTAAGATGCTCTGTGAAGATGTTGTCTGGGACTGACGCCTTGCCGTTTCTTGCTGCTAGTATTGCATTGTTTATTTCGTCTTTTGTTATGAGGGAGATGTTTTCTGTTGTTCTTGTTGGGGGAAATGTGAACGATACTGTCTGATTTTGATGGTTGAGGATGTTGTTAAAGTGAATTTCCCATGTTTCCATTGGGATACAGCTCGTTGCTTGAGGTTTTGATTTTCTGAGAGCTATGAAAGGGTCTTTCTGTACGATTTCAGCACGTCTTCTGGCTTCATCTTCAAGATAATTCGCCTTCTTTACCTTAAGTTTTGCTTTGTATGCCTTCCGTTGTTTTGCATATTACAATAGGTCATCTTTCTGCGATGAGGTTTTCAAACGGTGTAGTGCAAGTAAAGTTTTCCTTCGCTCGTTGTAACAGACCTTGGTCGTGAGTTTCTTTCTTTTGGTTGTATTTGACAAGATTGAAGGGTTTTCGTGTGTATTTCCGTTGCACCTGTTAGTTCTTGTTGTTGTATTAAATGTATTGCTTCATCTATTTTTCCTATGCTGTGGGTCAGTTTTACTATGTCTAGTTTCCTTGAGATTGTTATTGCATGTTGGTGCGAGTGCATGTAGTCGCTGTCCTATATTGAATGTTGTTGCGATCGGTATATGTTTCCTAATTGGTGCTATGTCCGTCGTCCATAGAGCAGTTTGGCTGATAAACCTGATGTCTTCTCCCTTATGAAGTACAAGATCAATTGCACTAGTTCCATTCGGCGCTATATGTTGGGATTGTTAATGAGGGTGTAACCAGCTTCTTCTAGCGTTTCTATGATCAGCTCTGTTTTTGTGGTGGGTTTATCAATTCTTGCGTTGAGGTCGCCTGCAATTATTGCTCTTTGATCTGTTGCTGTTCGCGATATTGTCTCTGCTATCCTATCGATTGTATCATCTGTCGTACTGTAGGGTGATGCATACATGCCCATGATTGTGATCTGATTAGTTTTTACAATTACTGTGTTTTCCTCCTTTATTATCTGTTTTATAGTTCCTAGGGTGGATTTGAGGAAGATGGATACTCTACCTGCTGGTCTTCCCGCAGTCTGACGGGCGAATGAATGAATTCCATGGTACCCTTTTAGGTTTAACTCATTTGTTAGGAAAGTTTCTGTTAGGATGAATGCGTCAAATTCTTGTAGAGTCTCTAGTGGTATGAATGGTATGGCGTTCTTCATGCCTTCAATATTCCAAAGAAGAATCCTTATGTGTTTATTATTATATAAATTCTGCTCTTTCGGCGTGTCGTGTTTTCCGAAAGCGAAATCTTCTTACTACTACTCTTTGTGGCCAGAAATCTGCTCGTTCTGTTATTTCCAGAAATTTGAAGTGGAAACCTATCTTATATGCTTTATTGTCTCCTGGAGAATGTAGTTCCTCGCATTCGAGCATAGTTTGGATTCCGTTGGCCACCAGGTGGTTTTGAATCTTTTCTGGTGTTGTGTTTTCCTTTAGGTTGCCTAGGTAGAGGCAACCTAAAGATGCCTCTAAAGAGTCTGCAGCTTCGACTTCGTTACTATTTTCCTGTCTTGTTCCTTTGATGGAGGCTAGTTGATTATTTGTTTGGTTGTTTCTTCTATCTATTTTTGGTGTCCAAACTGATTCTGTTGGCTGGCCTTCATAGTTATTTTCACTGCGTATTGTGTTGCAATACTCACTGCTTTCCTTGTTTGTTGCATTTTCTTTTTGTTTTAGGGTCCCGAAATTTTTTTCTTCTATTATTGTATTAAGCTTGTTAGATAAGAAGTCTATAATACAGTGTAGCCTTTTATTCATGTCTGCTAAGCTACCGCTTTCGTGAGTGATGTCAGTGTGCTGTAGAGCCGGTGATGCCGGTGCTGATGCGCTCAGGTTCTGAGGCATGTCGCTAGATGTCTGTAATGGTTGGATTTCACCTGAAGTATCAGGAGTGCTGCCAGCAGATGTCACCACTGGTATTTCGTTGCGGTTGTCATCTCTCTCTGGTGTGATATCTCTTTGGTGTTCTCTAACCTCATTACCAGAAAACGTATTCTCAATGTTATCTTCTACTGATGTGGTAGTTATTATATCAAAATAACATCTCAAAACACTTACTGCTTGTAAGATTTCTTATTTCTTTTCGTTCCTGAGATTGCCACCTGATTCTGTGATATTTACTATGATTTCGAGAGCATCCTCGACACGCACTTTAACTTGATCCGCCATCTTGATTTGTTATTTATGTAGGCCATAGAGTTATGTACCATTAGATTATGATTATTGCGTAGGTTCATTATTCAAACTTTCATTTCTATCGGATGATTAGGACACAATAAATAAAAACGTAATTTTTAAATTTCACACAGCCGCCATCTTGATGTTATGAAAACAATATTGTATTAAATTAGATGCCAGTGCACCAAAATGTGTATATACATTTACTGTACCAAATTTCACTGCGCTAGGATGGTTTTATCACGTGAAATATCCATTCAAATGTTTCAACTTCGCTTGCCGCCATGTTCGTTTTGTACTTAAGAGGTTTTTCAAAGTCACATAGGTGAACTTTCAGTAGTGCCCTTTATCACTGTACAAAATTTCAGGGTGATATATCATACCGTTCCGGAGATATAGAATGCTAATTAAATATTTCGCGTGGCCCCTATGTTAAATTGGTGTAACGTATAAAACTTTCATAGAAACGGTCTAGGTTGGAGTAGGCAGTAGTAAGTATTTACCGAGTTTCATTGAAATAGCATTGGCCGTTTAGATTTAAATAAGGGGGGGGGGGGGGTGGTCACACACACCACACACATACCCACATACACAGACACACGCGCGCGGACAAAAGGTGATCTCATAATCCTATTTTTCATAAATGAAAATAGGCAAACAATTAGTGATGTGCCAAAAGCAAAATAACAGTGACTTTTCATTTTCAAGATGGTGGCAGGGCATAATATTAATACGTCATTGTAAATCATTCGGGATGAAAATGCGCAATAAAAGCGAAACTTTGTAGGAAAAAAGTACCGTATACGTAATCTTGTTGAAATAAACCATAAGAATAATATTGCAACATTCAGTTGGTTAACGCAAAATTATTCCAATTGCTGGAATATGTGAAAAACAAGTAGGTACTGTACCCTTATGAGGCGGATACAGGAATCGAACCCGTGATCATTTAGTCGAGAAAGGTTATGATATTCTTGGAAGCTTTGTACAGATTCAATCTGTAAGTTGTAGAAGGCTGTAGATGACGACATGGTGAGACATCAAATTTATGGTGCAGCTGGTCCGTGAGTAACAGAATGAGTCAACGTGCCTACGTGACCCACGCTAGCCAACTTCCTGATTCAACATCATGCAATCAGACGGGGAACTTTTTCTGATATCAAATACGAGCAGGCAAGAAGGGGAACCCCTATAATGTGATGACACGAGGAAATTCTCGTAACAGTAGCAGTGGGCGGAGTCAGAATAATGGTGTAATTACCCCGTTTTCGAGAAAGAAACAAAATTATAAACTTCTAGGCCCGCCAATATGAATAATACCGGGAATTAGAATTTTTAGGGGAATAAAACTTTATAATAATTGTACAGGAGAAAAGTGCTTAGGTATGCATGACGTAGCCTGGGCGGAGCGGAAGAATATTGCGAACATATTCGTGTAATGAGTCCCAACCCACGCAAGGCGAGAACATTTGGAAATTATTATAAATGATCGATTTTCGAAGTTTAAAATAATTTTGGAACTTAGAGACCATAAGGAGTCTGGCGATATTTTTTCAAGCTCATACGATGCTTAGTTTGGAAAATAGCTTTCGAGAAGAAGGACAGGCACTATTTTCAACCGAATTTAACTAAATAGCCTGCCAGTTGAGCAGAGATCATACAGTTATTAAGGAACCGTTGTAGCGGTCACGCTGTATCACAGACAGTCATCAAGGACCAGAGAGTAGTCGTGCCACGTCAAGAAGTAACCAAGTTTATGGAACTTAGCGGGTTGCCATACTTTGACAGCGAAAGTATTTCGACAAGAACTTTAGTGAAAGTTATACTGTGCGATAGGAACTACATTCCGTAAACAACGGGAAAGTGTTATAATATCTCACCAGTATTTGAAGAAGTCATAAACACCGAGCGTGTTAAATAATTATCAAAGTATGTGTAAGACCAACATCGGGTCATAACGCCGAGTAACGATTCTGAACTTACCTATGCTAGGGAAGTCAGAACAAAAATAGTGACGATAATTCGGAAGTATAGTATGAATCGAAAGTTGTAATAATCATTGAAGTAAGTGTACTCAAATAGTATTCTAGTAAAACAGCTCGGAAAGCGAATTCGAGCGGAGAATCATTTGTAGAAGAGCGCTAGTTTGATCTTAGACAGTGACTCTAGAAATAGTGTCTAAAATAGATACTCGGCAAAGGATAGACTTATCGCCGCATATAGACAGTATCGTGCCAGTGCTGTAACATTAGGGCCGATAGATCACGAGCAGAAACACTGATATAAACTATTCGAAGGTGACTAGTGGAGTGACGGGTTCGAATAGCAGATTCTCTCAAGTCGATTCAAGCGGATGTTAGGACCAGGACAGAAGTCGCGAGTATCTACATTCTTGGAGAAGGCATAAGAAGGTTGAGACGTGTGAAATAGAATCACGAGTGTTAAACAAGCTGTTAATTAGGCTTGAGTGTAATAATTTGTTTTGTGTGTAGAAATTATTATTTTTGTAAGTGTCATTTAGTGTTAAAGTGTATTTAATCATGTCAGTAAAACCTCAGAGAGGGTCAATAAGTGCAAGCAAGATGTGAAAAGTTGATGAAAAAGGTTTATTTGTGGAAAGTGCTACGGTAGTTAAAATGGTGAACTAAGCTCAATATGTGGGTGAACTAGTCATCATCCATTGGGGTCCGAGGACTAGCAGGGTAAATGTGAGTACCGCTTACCAATATAAATTATGTTTTGGGTGAAGTTCGTGTATCCTTAAATGTTAGAAATGTCACACGGGTAGGAGATAGAAATGGAATTGTTAAATAAGTGAGAAATGATAATAATGGATCTGATCGACAGTAAATAAATAAATGAATAAAGAAGTAAATCATGTTAAGAGTAGGGATCTCTTTAAAATGAAATAATTAATTTTCGAACCATAGCGTTCATGTCAAATTGCATTGAAAAGTATTAATGACAGTGAAATAGTCATTTATGGCAAATTAAAGTTAGCCATGGGAAAGGACGGCTTGGAAAATGAGAAGTTACGAAAAGCTTTTCAGAATATATGTTATACACGCTGATTATGCGAATGTAAAATAGAGTCTATAGATTGTTATAGCTAATATCAAGGATAATTAATAATGAGTGGAATTGTCATAAGGCTGTCGGTGACGAATCCATATAAGTTTTGCAGAAGGGAGCTATTATGGTTGTATTGAAGTTAGAGTACATGGGTACAATTCCCACTCTAAAAGGATTGTGTTTACACGCGCAGAGGTCTGCTGGAATATCGCTCTGTTAGCGCATGAATGTGGAGAACGGAGGTTCGAGTCCCCGCTCCAAGGAAATATTGTCATTTCTTCCGAACATGGAAAAAGCCCCTAAGAATTGAATATATTTGGACACAAAGGTGTCAAAGTGAAGTTGTGAGCCCCTGTAAAAGAATGATCGCACTTCAGCTCACACAGTATTGATACTCATTTATTAATCGTTATATCCTATGACATAATTATCGGCCCATGTGATTGCCGCTTAAATATTAAACTGATAGGTTTCAATGTTAAAAGCTTTTCGTATTGTAACTTGTGACAGTATGAGGAAGTAGCCAGCTGTGTCCTTGAATGGTATCCCAGTGTTATATTGCAGACCGCCTGTCTGAAGAGTCATACATTTAGAGAGCACTCAAGTGTAGGTCGCTGGCCCGTAATCGCTTTGGAGCTGGCCAGACATGTTATGTCAATAGCCGAGTGTTATTGCCCTTGTAAGAACTTTTAAAAGGAGGGATGGGAGGTATTCCTGTGACCCAATTAATATGAATTATAGGCTGTAATTACGATCAGATACCATTAATAATTGAATTGTTGTATTACTATTGTTGTAAATTCTCATTGTGTGAGAAGTTCAAGATGGATGTTCTTGAGTTAATGCAAATCTTAAACAATACAGGGAGTCTTGTTTAATTGAATTTTTCAGTAGTTTGTAGACTCAAGGGTGGCACGATTTTTCCCAACATAAAGCAGTACAATGACAGAGAGAGAGAGAGAGAGAGAGAGAGAGAGAGAGAGAGAGAGAGAGAGAGAGAGAGAGAGAAGATCTCGATTCATGTGGACCAAATTGATATGACATTTATTATTATTATAAACAAATGTAAATCATACATTCAATAATCACCCAGAGTTAAAGAATAACTTATGTTTTCAATAACGAATAATGTTATAAAGGAACTAATGGAGCCATAGGTAGTTCGTAAGAACAAACTTTAAGAATTTGCCTGATGGAAGTGAAACTAAAAGGGTCAGATAAGGGAACCCAAGTAGTGATGATCTTGCTAATGATTATATTGATTCATTGTTCATTGGGAACAAGTATAAAGTAGTGTGTTGTATTTTTGAGTTTTATGTTATACTAGCAGTAGTACCCGGCTTCGCCCGGTGGAATGATGATAATGTTTTAAGGTCTCCTTAGAAATATAATGGACTTAAAATCTAAGTCATTTGCCCCCAAAGACAATGAGGGAGTAATATCTAGGTCATTTGCCCTTTTGATAAGGATGATAATAAAAACTACTGTTGAATTGACACGTCAAACTTACAAACTACCGTAATAGAAATACATATTTCAAAATTCACAGGCGAGGAAGACTTATTGTGTGTGGTGATTAATGGTGTAATGGGCGTAACATCTACTGTAGGTCATTTGCTCTTATGATGAGGATGATAAGGGAAACTACTACCGGTATTGAATTGACACTTCAACGTATAATGTACACAATGTACTGTAATAAAAATAACTATATGGCGGCTTCGGTGGCGTATTTGGTAGCATGCTGAGCTTCTATGCCCAAGATAGCGGGTTCAAACCCGGCCGAAGCCGTCGGATATTTTTAGAGCGTTAAAAATCCCTCAGTATGCCTTTCTTCGGAGGGGAAGTAAAGCCGGCGGTCCCATGTCAGATTTATGGCATGTTATTGAACCTTCCACTAATTACACCTGTGTGAAGCTAAATTGGATAGGTAAACAACGCTCATATATGTCTACGTCCGTTGGCAAGAGCCGACTGCAGTGGCGTCTAGTAGCTAAGTTCCGAACTTGGCCTAGTAGTCGTTGACGGTGGCGCTTGGCGGCAAAAGTACGAACTATTTGAAGAATTCTAAGTTGCAGTTTGTACTTAAGTTAAAAAACAGATAACACACACTAATACAGTCATCACAATTAACACCGGTTATCAGACAGATTCTACACACACCCAAAGTACACGGGGCTACATGACCGTGTTGTCGCAGCCCCTAAACTTAAGAACCAACCAACCAAAAATAAATATTTTAAAAATCACAGTCGAGAAAGACTTTATGCGGCGGTGATTATTGGTATGATGCGCGTAACATCTAGGTCATTTGCACTTATGATGATAATAATAAGGTTATGAAAAAATGACTACTAAACGAACATGGTGTTATTTTAAAACTGATATAGGTAATTCAGGTGTCTAGCTTCGATGTCTTCCTAAGTCTCAACCTTATTTTCTGGCTTAGGCCTGTACTGGATGCGTCTAGTGAAAGAGCGTACTGCTCGGCAAAGACAAAGAATATAGGTCCAAGCTGCACGAACCTGAGATGATCGCAGATGATGACGAAATATGATGACACACGTTCGGGGTTCCCCGTCCTATACAGATTGACCGGGAATCACTCACTGTTTCGCAACGGCCCTGTGCTGGCATCGGCATAGACAGCAGGAGATAACACGGCGGGCTCTGGAAAGTACTCTCAAGTCACCTCACGATGAATCAGCAAGCTATTCTCACAACTGACCCCCCCCAGGGTCTCACAACTTGTGGGACGTGGGTTGGCGACCACGGAACCCCAGCTGAGTCTGGCATCGCTTCTACTTCCTGGTGCCGGGCTCATTTCAGTTCTCTTTCCAGTCGGCCTCCCTTGGTCAACTCTTGTTCTCTTCCGACCCAGACTGTATTAGGGTATCCGAGGGCTAGGGAGTCTTTCAATTTCCCGCCTTAATTGGCTTTGTCTCATCTTTCCTGATACCCTCATTCTTCGAGGGGTCTGCCTTCTTTTCCTTTTCATAATATCTCCTGTCTTCTGCTCAAGGCCCTCAAAGAGGCAGGGTGTGTGTAGACCCACCACTTCTGGTACACCCTCAAGGGCTCATGACTGGTGAGTTAGGAAGCTGGCAACCCCGAGGAATTCCTGAGCTACATGCAGGGAATGGAGTGGTATGTCAGAAATTTCAAGTGGACAGTGTTACGCATCGGGTTCCAAAGGGTAAGTATACACTCTTTGATTTCGATCGGTGAACGATGTAGATTTGTACCAAAGGGCCTTAATGCGGGAAATGGAGTGGTCTGTCCGAAATTTCGAGTGGACAGTGTTACTCGTCGAGTTCCAAACGGTAATTATGTAAAATCTGGTTGAGATCGGTGAAACGGTGTAGTTTTGTGCCAAGGGCCAAAATGCAGGGAATGGAGTGGCCTGTCCAAATTTTAAAGTGGACAGTGTTACTCATCGGGTTCCAAAGGGTAAGTATACACATTTTGTTTTCGATCGGTGAACGATGTAGATTTGTGCCAAAGAGCCTAAATGCGTGGAATGGAGTGGTCTGTCCGAAATTTCGAGTGGACAGTGTTACTCGTCGAGTTTCAAAGGGTAATTATGTAAAATCTGGTTGAGATTGGTGAAACGGTGTAGTTTTCTGCCAAAGGGCCAAAAAGCAGGGAATAGTGTGGTCTGTCCGAAATTTAAAGTGAACAGTGTTACTTGTCGGGTTCTACGGGTAAGTATATAAAATTGGGGTCAGATCGGTGAAACGGTGTAGATTTGTGCCAAACAGCCTAAATGCAAGGGATGGAGTGGCCTCGCCGCAATTTCAAGCAGACAGTGTTAGTCGAAGTGTTCCAAAGGGTAAATATACAAATTTTGGTTGAGATCGGTGAAACGGTGTAGATTTGGGACAAAGGGCCTAAATGCAGGGAATGGAGTGGTCTGTCCGCAATTTCAAGCAGACAGTGTTACTCGCTGGGTACCAAAGGGTAAATTTACGAATATTGGTTCTGATCGGTGACACGGTGTAGATTTGTGCCAAAGTGCCTAAATGCAGGGAATGGGGTGGTCTGTCCGAAATTTTAAGTGGACAGTGTTACTCGCAGGGTTCCAAAGGGTAAGTATACAAATTTTGGTTCAGATCGGTGAAACGGTGTAGATTTGTGCCAAAGGGCCTAAATGCATGGGATGGAGTAGCCTCTCCGCAATTTCAAGTAGACAGTGTTAGTCGCAGTGTTCCAAAGGGTAAATATACAAATTTTGGATGAGATCGGTGGAACGGTGTAGATTTGGGCCAAAGGGCCTAAATGCAGGGAATGGAGTGGTCTGTCCGCAATTTCAAGCAGACAGTGTTACTCGCAGGGCACCAAAGGGTAAGAATACGAATTTTGGTTCTGATCGGTGAAACGGTGTAGATTTGGAACAAAGGGCCTAAATGCAGGGAATGGGGTGGTCTGTCCGAAATTTTAAGTAGTCAGTGGTACTCGCAGGGTTCCAAAGGGTAAATATACAAATTTTGGTTGAGATCGGTGAAACGGTGTGGATTTGGACCAAAGGGCCTAAATGCAGGGCATGGGGTGGTCTGTTCGAAATTTCAAGTGGACAGTGTTACTCGCAGGGTTCCAAAGGTTAAATATACAACTTTTGGTTCAGATCGGTGAAACGGCGTAGATTTGTGCAAAAGGGCCTAAATGCAGGGCATGGGGTGGTCTGTCCGAAATTTTAAGTGGACAGTGTTACTCGCAGGGTTCCAAAGGGTAAGTATACAAAGTTTGGTTCAGATCGGTGAAACGGTGTAGATTTGTGCCAAAGGGCCTAAATGCATGGGATGGAGTAGCCTCTCCGCAATTTCAAGTAGACAGTGTTAGTCGCAGTGTTCCAAAGGGTAAATATACAAATTTTGGATGAGATCGGTGGAACGGTGTAGATTTGGGCCAAAGGGCCTACATGCAGGGAATGGAGTGGTCTGTCCGCAATTTCAAGCAGACAGTGTTACTCGCAGGGTTCCAAAGGGTAAGTATACACATTTTGGTTCAGATCGGTGAAACGGTGTAGATTTGTGCAAAAAGGGCCTAAATGCAGGGAATGGCGTGGTCTGTCCGAAATTTCAAGCAGACAGTGTTAGTCGCAGTGTTCCATAGGGTAAATATACAAATTTTGGTTGAGATCGGTGAAACGGTATAGATTTGGGCCAAAGGGCCTAAATGCAGGGAATGGAGTGGTCTGTCCGCAATTTCAAGCAGACAGTGTTACTCGCAGGGCACCAAAGGGTAAGAACACGAATTTTGGTTCTGATCGGAGAAACGGTGTAGATTTGGACCAAAGGGCCTAAATGCAGGGAATGGGGTGGTCTGTCCGAAATTTTAAGTGGTCAGTGGTACTCGCAGGGTTCCAAAGGGTAAATATACAAATTTTGGTTGAGATCGGTGAAACGGTGTGGATTTGGACCAAAGGGCCTAAATGCAGGGAATGGGGTGGTCTGTCCGAAATTTCAAGTGGACAGTGTTACTCGCAGGGTTCCAAAGGTTAAATATACAACTTTTGGTTCAGATCGGTGAAACGGTGTAGATTTGTGCAAAAGGGCCTAAATGCAGGGCATGGGGTGGTCTGTCCGAAATTTAATGTTGACGGGGTTACCCGCAGGGTTCCAAAGGGTAAGTATACAAATTTTGGTTCAGATCGGTGAAACGGTGTAGATTTGTATACATAACAGACAGACAGACAGACAGACAGACAGACAAACTTTGTGCTTTATATATATAGATTTGGAATTTTGTAGCGCCATAGATTTGTTACTATTAAATATGTTGTTAAATTGTGATTTTTGAGTTTATTTGATGTGTTGACCTGTTGATTATGATCCTAAATATATGTGTCATAATGGGGGAATGAACGTACCACCCTCGAGACCACTGAGCTGACCGAAGTATGACCATGTATTGATTCTACGGATGGGTACAGTACTGCATATAAGAACATAAACCTTGGTTAAGGGTAATTTGAATTCAAAATTACTTTGGGTTCAAGTAACCCATATTTTAAGGTTATGTTGACTAGTTTTAAAAATCGATGATTTGAAGACTATACACTACCATCATAATAAAGTTACGTGAGGAATGATGTGAGAAGGACTTCAGAATAAAAGAAGACACTTACCGGAACTCTGAAGACTATAAACATACGATGCACAAGTAAAAGTTTGCAGAGGACGAAAATAAGTTGGATCATGAAACAAACAACAAATGCAGCTGTGCACTCTAGTGGCGAGTTCTGTAAGCTAAATACTTACCCAAGCTGTAGGCAATGCTGTTAACTATCGAGAAAACTTCAAATTAAGTACTACCTAGTGACATTAAGGGCATGCTAAACCACTTTTTTAAAATTTGGGCTCAAGTAAACCCTGCGGGCTTAATTAGCCCTTGTCTACGGTAGTTCCGTGAAGAACTTACAGCCTATTTTCATATACATCCTACATATTGTCCCCTCGAATGAAGCGTACACGAGACTATTTTCGGGGGTGTTCAGTTCTTCGTCGTGAGGCTGGGTATTTTGTAATTTGCTTCTATAAATATCAAGGTAACATAGATAAAAATATAACTAGTAATAAGGATGACCCATGATTAACATAAAACAACTTTAATAAACCGAATAAACAGACACAATAATAATAAAAATCTCCCTAATGACACCCTTTAAGAATGCAAAGAACAAATATCAAATCAAACAATTACATGAACAAACTACAGCTTCAGAAATGATGTGAAACCAACAAAATATACACGGATCTCGTCCGTAAGTTCCTGATTGTTGTGTATATGCGCGCGATGATATGACAAGACATAACCTAGAATGAGCACGGTATCATGATATACGATTCCATTGACCCAAGACGCCGGACGCGTATCCATGATTAACTGCACCAGACTTTGGCAACGGGGAACAACATTTACAATGGCTAACATGAAATAAATTACCAACCGACTACGCTACCCTTAACTATAATAAAAGATCACTTCCGCATGAAGTCTTATCAAAGTGCGAACGCACAAAAATCAAACTGCCTAAAAAGTTAGGTCTTACAGACACTAACAATGAGTACTCATTCGTGGCCACTCTCAAACAACATCTGGGCAAACCGATCGTTTCCCGAACACTTACAAAATTACATAATTAGCACACAAAAGATGCATCAATAAAACATCTACATTTACTTGAGACAGTAACAAACATGAAATTAAACACACAAAAAAAAACCAACAACATAATCCTGAATAATCTGCCATGGAGAACTCCCAAAATTAAATAATCTAATTCATCTCCAATTATACGGGCTGCAAAGACGATTCTTATCTCATTGAGCACACTCACAGTCTCGACTACTAATTGCCTGAGATTCCTTATCTATGATCTGGGGAGCGAGTGAACTTTGAACAGCCCTCGCCAACTGTGTCACCAAACCAGGTAGGTCTTAACACATATCTCAAAGCTCCCTAGCTTTTGAGAATCGCAGAAACAGCATATCACGGCCTGAAATAAAATACATGTGATCATCTCGTAGAATTTGTCCCCAGAAATAGCACCTTGCATTTCGGGACCGAAGAAAATATTACAGACACCTCCTAGGAGCGTGCTGTCGTAGCATTGCAGCAGCCAGGTTAATGACCTTAGTCACACCTCGCGCAAAATAAACAAGCATATGACAAGTTTGACACTTGTTCACCACCAATATCGCTCCAGATCAGAGAAATACCTGAATAAAATGTGTTCCAATAACGCAATTAATTTAACTATGTACTCCAATTACGTTACAATATTACCAAAGAAGCTTATGGCATCTTGCTAATTAAATATGCAATGCCGCATAGATTATAGCCTGTGTAACTCAAAGTTCTTAAAACAAAATTCCTTTTTTCTCCCAACACTGTTATTACATGACCTACAATACTGCTCCATTTATCGACAGTTACATAGCTCATTCCTGTGTTGTATTTTATCAAAATACCCACTCTTTGTACTCGTTAGCACAATTTTAACATACTGTCCCGCACAAAAATACACAACATACAAAAATACGAATAACCACGACGAGCTTCACAAATTGAATAAGTAGTCGGTTAAAATAAAACAATACTACAAAAAAACTACAAGTAATACAGCAAACACAAAAATATGTACAAGAGTTCCCGATTTCCAAAGCTAGCTACATGATGAAAATTAATTCATTTGGGTACTCATCCTCGGTTTTATCTTTCAAATTGATGTCCCCGGACATGATCCCAGCACTGCGCCTAGCGCATGGTCATCATCTTGGTGCTTGTTGAAGTTTGAGACATCCTTCCTTCGTCAGTGGATACCATGGGCTTCATTGTTGATGCGCTGCTTCGAATAAAATGTCAGTTAGTTTCAAATTATTTTCTAACACTGTTAACCCTTTCTAGATTGCTCCGGTAGATTACTAAATTCATCCACAGTCCTATGAAGCATTACTGATCGATGACTTGCCCTAATTTATAGCAATATGCTATCTAACATAATTTCACACGCATAACACTTCAATTACTTTAACTAGAGATATAATAATCATCTCAAAAATGCAAAGTTTTACTTCAAAATTGATACGTTTTTCCTGCTCTCAGGCAGAGTAGAAATTGTTCTGAAACCTCAGACTTGCGTAGAGACAGACATGGTTATACGTCTTACTAACTCAGTAACGCACGAAGAATTGCTGTAGAATGGGGGTTGAATGAACACTTCACTCGATATTTATACAGTTTTACCCAAATAGTAGGAGTGGGGACTTGATAAAATATCTATTTAATTAAGCAAGAATCGCACAGGCAAACAATATATATCAATGAACTCGGCTCGACGCGAAGCGTAAGTTTTTGGCGTGCGGGAATCAATCTGATCGCAGGATTTAATCAGAATCCATTTCCCTCCATAATTGTCTGGTGATAGTTTGGCTTCAAAAGTGCGCGAATAATTCTTCTCATTCGTCAGTATGCTTTCCAAGATCGCGGTATATCTGCAGGTCTCGCCTTGTGGGAGTCGACGAAAAGTATCTTCTTCTCTTGATTTTCACTGTTTTCTCTGTCACATCTCTTCTGCACAAAGCACATTTTTTCCAGGGTGAATCACATCCGTCGCGTGCCAACCCTAGTTTGTTGAACTCAAGCTAACGGTGTTCTACTGGCTTCTCGTTTCTGCATCCCATTCCAGCTTTACCCTTTTCTATTGTCCACGCAGGAAGTTGGGCCTGACCATCCTGTCCCCTCGTCTCTAACAGGTAGATCTTGTTTCAACATATTGCAGGTGTAATTTCCAATATCCAGCCTCACTCCTCCACACAGAATAGAATTCATGAAACATTAATATAAAGACTTTTATATTAAGGGTTCAATATGTTAATTGCCTCTATCAATATACAACATTTCAGTTTGATTGCTGTAATAGATTCGTAGATATTGAGAACCGTCTAAATATTTCGGATGGTCGCCATGTTGGAGTTTTATATATAGGCCTTAGAGTTCTGTACTATTACATGAAGATTATTGTGTAAGTGTTTTATTCAAACTTCAATCGCATGATTAGGACACAAGAAATAAAAACAAGATTTTAAAAATTCGCTCAGCCGCCATCTTGTGATTGTGAAAATAATTTAAATGAATTAGATGCCAGTCGATTATAATTTATATAAGCATATACCAAACCAAGTTTCACTACGCTCGGATGGTTAAATCATGGAGAAACGTCCTTTTGAATATTTAAATTTCGCGTCGCCGCCATGTTGGATTTGTTCTCACCAGGTTATTGAACGTCCCATAGGCGAACTTATGTTTATACAGAATTTCAGTTTGATTGCTGTCATGGATTAATAGATATTGAGAAATCGTCTAAATATTTCGGTTGGTAGCCATGTTGGATTTTAATCTGTGTAGGGCATAGGGTTATGTCTTATTAGATGAGGATTATTGTGTAGCCTACGTTTATTATTCAAACGTTGATTTCGATCACATGGTTAGAACAAAAGAAATAGAAACTTAATTTTAAAATTTCGCACAGCTGCCAACTTGAGGTTATGTAAACAACTAAGTTAAATTAGATGTCATTGCATTGCAATTTGTATAGTCATTTGCTGTACCAAGTTTCACTGCGTTCGCATGGTTAAATCGCGAGGAAGGTCTATTTGAATGTTTCAAGTTCGCTTGGCCGCCATGTTCGTTTTGTTTTTAACAGGTTTTTGACAGTCACATAGGTGAACGTCTAGTAGTGCTCTTTATTACCGTACAAAACTTCAGGGTGATATGAGTAATAGGTTCGGAGATATAGAATGCCGGTGAAATATTGAGCACAACCACCATGTTGGATTGGTGAGACGTAATAAAATTCGAAGGGAACGGTCGGGGTCGGCCAAAATATTACTATGACCTTGACGAGTTTCAATGAATTCGCTCCAGCCGTTTAGAAGTTATTAGGGGGATACACACACGGATGCACACACACGGACAAAAGGGGATCTCATAAGCCTATTTTTTTTTCATAAATGAAAATATGCTAATAACCTAATAAACAGACTATTGAAGAAGAAAACTAAAGGATGACATGTTTCGCTCGTAAAGCGAGCATCATCAGAACCAAATCTGCAATACACTACCAAACCTACAGTGTCACCCACAGAGAGTCTCTGCCCTCCAAAAGCAAAATACAAGAAAACCCGTCAGAAAACATAATTATTAAGTGTGGTAATTATTACTGATAGATATTAAAGCATTAAGCACCCGAAAAAAGAACTATTTATTTTAATGTTGCAAAACTTTGGAATGACTATCCCATTAACAAGAAGATTCTTCCTCCCAAAAACTAATCCATTAAGATGTAGCTACTATTGATGTGATAAACTTAAGCAGTAAGCCCTAAACTACTGTAGAATTGTAAACTGATACGCGGAAATGAACTACAAGTACTCTGTTGTGATGATCGTAAAAAGGCTATAACTACAACATAACATATTGTTTGACTGCTATTAATGTTTTGAAAGATGTCATGTTGATACTTATCTTAAATATTGTGGAATGTCTACAGGCTGCTCAGACAACCACTTTTGTTGTAGGCTTGAAGGGAAATCAGTGTACGTTGGCCTCTCACCAAGGTGGACCGGGTCCAATTCCCGGTCAATTCATGTGAGATTTTCGATGTGAAATACCATGTCTGGTGGTTCGGATTCCACGTAAAAAGGCGGTCCCGTGGCTCATGATCACACGATTAACAGTCACGTAAATCTACAAGCTTCCTTCTATTTGAAATATATATGTATTACTTGTGAAAATTGTGATCTGAAAATGTTCAAGAGATACCTCTCTACTTAGTATAAAACAAAGTCCCCGATTCTTGTATGTCACGGGAAATCTCGAGAACCACTGGATGGACCTAGAAGCGGTTTTCACCATTCTGTAAAGGATATCTCGATGAAGGTGTCTTTAGAAAATGATTTATTTATGATCAAAGGAAGCCAAACAGTAACGATTTCAGTGAAAAAAAAAATCGAAAAAAAACTTAGGCTGGGCAAACCGTTACAAATATCAGTATACTGTGGGTGTAAAAATTGTTCAGCACGAAAAGTTCTACAATAAAGTCTGGGAGAGCATATCTCTATCTTCAATACATCGCCCACTATAGGCCGAAGTGTTATTAATTTTTCATTTCTTCCAACAAATTCCATTCAATTACTGAGGCGACAGTTTTACGAGCTAGCTAGTGGCGAGCCTATCACCCCAGTTACAGCCTAGCTAACGGGCAAGCCTATCACCCCAGATACATCCAGCAGCAAACTGTCGAGTCGTGTTGAGTTAAGAAAACAGAGAAGAGTGGTTGTGTTTGGAGTTTCTCTGGAAGTGCAACTCAGCTTTTCTTCATTTCACCTGTGAACTTTTCGTTCCGCAAAATACTCAGTCAAGTTAAGATTGGACGGAAGGGGGATTTGTGTTTCAAGCACCTCGACATTCTTAAATTCCGTCTGACAAGAATTCGTTGCACATGCATCTCCATGATATAATAATTAATAGCCCAGTCAGTGATTTAACCGATCATACCAAGACATAAAACGGATATAGGTCGTAGTTCATTGACATCGAAAAAAAAACCGCTTATCACGTAATGCATTCAAAATTGTTCCCGGGCAAAGCTGGGACGTGTTGCTAGTCCCTTTATAAAAGCTACTCGAATTCAAAGAAGAGACAAGCGACAAGTAAGAACGTCGTGGTCGAGGTCACAGCCGGGTGATCTCCACCCGGTCGCTTGCAACGTTTCGCGAGCGAATAGCCCACCTTCGCGCTTCTCCGGAAATATTCGTGGACGAGCCGAAAACTCTCTATTTGTGTCTGTTACACTCTGGCCCGCATGGAACCAACGTGGCTCGGCCACGCGAACGTTCAGCTCTAAGTCTTACCCAATGCCTTGTGTGTGTTATACAGGGCGCCAGGAAATGTTCTCCGCAATGCCTGCATGCGTCTGCAAGAGCTAGCATCAGTAGTTACGTTGGCAACACGACTGTCGCTTGAATCAGAACAAACAAACAGTAAACTTTGTACTCACCACAGCCATTCATAACAGATGCTGGAAGTGCTGATGACACACACGCCCGCTTATTGCAATACACACTGACGATTTCGACAGCCTATAGCTCACACGTGTGGGATTCACCCTGTCAAGGACACCGTGCTGCCAACTAAACTGCTGATGCTAGCTCTGGCAGAAGCCGGCAGTCACTGCGGAGAACATTTCCTGGCGCCCTGTAGTCATAATAATAACTAGCGGACTCATGCGGGAAATCTCGCATGTTCTTAAACCACACTTTCCCCAATAGGTTTATAATGAGAGACTTAAGGAGAACGGTTGTTATGTTTCTATTTCAACCAAATGATCATAGAAGACTATTTAGGCCTACATTTCAGTTAGAATTCCAAGTTCTACGTTTCCTAACTTAAGAAGGCAATCACTGAAAATTGGATCATCATAACACTCGCCGGTTATTTGATATTTATGAAATTATACGATTTGAGTACTCATTCCTTTGATTTACTGTTTCTGAAATCCATGAAAAATGATAAAGGAAAGACCTCAAGAATTTTAAAATGACATGGAATAGGTGTCACAGTGGCCAAAATGTATAGCGGACAGCAATTATGGACCGTACTGTCCTACAGCAACAGTATCTGCAAATCGCACACTTTGTACATTTTTTCAAAAGTCATTTTTTGAGAAATTATAGATATTTATGAAAATAGAGTGCAATTCGTTACTGCTAATGTCTATTCTCTTTCATTTGAATGTGGGGGGGGGGGGGGCGTGGTGGCGCAGCGGTCAAGCTGTATGCCTCTCACCAAGGCGGACCGGGTTCGATTCCCGGTCAATGCATGTGAGATTTTCGATGTGAAATGCCATGTCCTGTGGTTCGGATTCCACGTAAAACGGAGGTCCCGTGGCTTATGATCGCGAGATTAACGGTCACGTTAAACTACAAGCTTCCTTCCTTTTTTCATTTGAATGCTCATTTGTCACGATCGGTCGTGCCGCAGGAGGGATCTATACTACTGAATTAATATATATGATAATATTGTATGAATTTCTACCCCTTACCTATATTACCGTTCCTGCTGGGTCTTGAATAACGTGAGATGAGCTTCTACGTGGCAACGGTTTAATGGCTGGATGTAGTTCCTGCGGCCAACCCCATCAGAGGAGTTAGTGGGAAATGATATGAATGAAGATGAATAGAATACGGAAGGAGTTGGAAGGAGGTGGCCGTAGCCTATTAGACGTTACCGTCTCTGTATTTGACTGGAGTTGAAAATAGGAAAGTTCGGAAAATCATTTCGAAGACGACCATCGGTGGTGTTTTAACCCACTCGTCTTTCGAGTCCTGCGATTGTCTGGCCAAATGAAAATGAAAATCCACAGCCTGCTTCGAGTCCACCAACCGGATCAGGGATGGAATGAATGATGCCACCATCTAGCGGCGAGGATATGAATTGTGCCTGCTGCCGGAGCCTGTCGCACTGCCCTGAGGCAATGAGAGATAAAATGAAATGATAGTGGAGAGTGTTGCAGGAATGAAATTTTGACAGCGATAAAACCGGAGTACCCGGAGAAAAACTTGTCTGACTCCGTTTTGTCCAGCACAGATCGCACATGGAGTGACCGGGATTTGAACCATGGACACAGCGGTGAGAGGCCGGCGTGCTGCCGCCTAAGCCACTAATGCTTCCTGGCCAAATGACCTTGCATATTAACGCGCGTAACTACCTCGATTGGTAATATAATAATAATAATAATAATAATAATAATAATAATAATAATAATAATAATAATAATGTACGTCTACCCCTTATTATTCCCGTTTTTCCAACGGGGTCGGGGATGAAATGCGATGGAAGTCTTTGTGGCGATGGTTTTTACGGCCGGATGCCCTTCCTGACGCCAACCTCAGGAGAGGAGTTAATGAGAGATGAAATGAATGATGGTGAACGAAACTGGGCAAGGATGTGGAAGGAATCGGCCGTGGCCTGTCAGAAGGTACCGTCCCAGCATTTGCCTGGTGTTGAAAATGGGAAACCACGGAAAACCATTTCAAAGACGGCCGACGGTGGGGCTCGAACCCACGCGTCTACCGAGTCAGCAGAGAGCTTGACCCCATGACCTAATGCTGCGCTTTAGCCAGCGTAGCCACTACCGTCGGTTAATAATAATAATAATAATAATAATAATAATAATAATAATAATAATACAGATACGGCTAATTGGTGTCCCTTTGAATTACTGTGGAATTAGACTTGCCTGTGTACTGGAATCTTGCCCTTCAGGAAACTGTACGTGCTCAAAATCTATTGACATAGTTTTAAAGCGTTTAAGCACCCTTTAATACTAACTGTTTTTACGGAAATTCAATACCGCGAACGAAATTTTCATTTTGCTTATGATTGTAACGTTCCTACTTACGAAAACTATGAAGCCTCTTCTCTGAAACCATAGTTCACTTTGCTGCCACTATAATAACTGAATAGACCGTGGCTATTGAATATCCGAAGCTTGAAAATAAAGGTTGTTATATTATTTTGAATATTGCGACATCGTGGTCATCAGCCCCGTATACAGTCATGAATGCTTGGAGAATGTATCCGTTATTGTGGTGTATGCGGTAGTAGCTAGAATGATTGATGTGGGATTTGAACCCACCTCTTCTCAGATTTACCTCACGAAGCTGAGTGTACCCCGTTCCAAATCTCCGACCAGAGTTAAGTTCTTTGAAAGGACCAAGAATCGAACCCAGAACCTTTGATATCAAAATCTCAATACTTACCCCGAGGCAATAGAAGGCGATCGTAAGAAAATGAAAAGCTGATTGCGTGGTGCAGCGGTAACATTCTCACTTGTTGTGCCCAAGGTCACGGGATCGAATACTGGCACAGTCAGGTGGCATTTGTGGGTGTGAGGGAACCGTATCAGTAGTTTCATTGGCACGCTTTTTTTTGCGTATGGCTATTAGTGCCGGGAGTGTCCGAGGACATGTTCGGCTTGCCTGTTTTGTAGCTGCTTCGAGGCGGACACCCAATGGGTGAGCTACAAGTACCGTCAGTGTGGAGTGTTGTCTGGGGAGGAAAGTCTGAATGTAAGGGCAAGGAGTTGGAAGGTAGAGGCTGTGGCCTATAGATAGGGACCAATCCCGGCATTTGCTTTGAAGGAAGATGGGAAACCGCAGAAAACCATCTTCAAGGTTGCCGGCGGGGGGATTCGAACCTCCTCGCCTCCCGGATGTGAGCAACTGCCAGCAGTCATGCCGTAACGACCACGGCTAACTCACCCGGTATTGGCACGTTAAAGGTTCGCTTGAGGGCAAGATTCCGTCTCTAAAAGCGGCAGTCGTTGAAAACCTATAGGCTAACATTCTTATGTATGAATTGCAGCCAATGGCCACAGCAGGGTATTTTAATTGAACGCCTGAGGGCTTCTAATAAGTTCAATTTCAAGTTGTAACAATTTTGGCTACCAGATGCCACTGTCACCGACACCAAGTGGCGAACGTTGGAACTTGATGGAACGATTCTAGCCACACACACACTACCAATTCTTTTCTTTACTTCCCCTCCGAAAGAAGGCATACTGAAGGACTTTAACGCTCTTAAGATTCGATGAATTCGGCCGGGTTTGAACCCGCGCTCTTGGGCATCGCAGTTCAGCATGCTACCGACTATGCCACGGAAGCTGCTCTATAACCTACAACATTAAGAAGGTAAAAGTGTAAGCAGTGGAGTTGTGAGGTCCACGCCCATTCTGACTAAAGTTTCACTCGGTCACTGGAAATTCTTGCCTTCAACATGTAATTGGACTGCCAATCTTTACTACAAGGCCCGAAGAATGTGGTTTGAGGTTCGAATCTCGCGGTGTGACACGTTGCCACTTAGGTGGGTCATGCCATGCAGCACGAGAAGCAAATGATTGGTGTGAGGGACGACTGGAAATGTCTTCCATCCATCAAGTGGGCTGCGTTGGTCTCGGGAAGCAGGCAGCCATTCCGTGCTGTGACACGCTGTAATTTGCGGTGATAAATAACGGCTGAGGGAGCTGGAGGGGCCGCCTTGGGTACGGCACCTCACCTCGACACTCCACAGGCACAACAATCTAAAACAGACCATGTCTCCAACTGCTAGGCTACTTGGTTCATCCAATTTTGAGAGACAGTGGACTTACTCCTAAGAAAATGCTGGGATTGTATCTAGTTTCAAGCCACGGAGTCAACAATCTAAAACACACAATGTCTCCAACTGCTAGGCTACTTGGTTCATCCAATTTTGTGACTTTATTGAAGAGACAGTGGACTTACTCACAAGAAAATGCTGTGATTGTATCTTATTTCAAGTCACGGAGGACCTGTTCCGATCATAGACCAAGGTATACTTTCTACAGAAGACACAACAATAAAACCGATCAAGCAAGAAAATCGTTATTGCTGTTATTGTTGCGTTTGGGGGCTTGCACATCGTCGTCGTCGTCAGTCCTGCGTACTTGGCTGTATGTAGAATTTTGTCTCAAGACCTGTGATATTGTAGTGTCAGTAGTAGTGTGTGTAGGCTATTTGTAATTGAAGCTAGGATTGAGTAATAGGTGGTCTCAGTTTTAAGTTAAGAGCCATCAAGGCGTAGAAGTGGGAAAACCAGTTGTTCTTCTTAATTCATTGCGCGGCTTTTGACACCGTGGCCATTCATTCCCGTGTATCTGGGTGTGTGAGTTGCATTTGTCTGACAATTTATGTTATTGTGTTGTCTGTAGTAGTGTGTATATTTGTAATTGAAACTGGGATTGAGAAAGAGGCGGCCATGGCCTTAACTTAGGTCCCATCCCGGCCTTTGCCTGGAATAAAAGTGGGAACTACTGAAAACTACTTCTAGGATTGCTGAGGTGGGAATCAAACCGACTTTCTCTCATTTTTGTTTCATGAGGCTGAGTGTATTCCGTCTCAGCCTTCAGACCACAATTACATTTCTTGTCAGAGTCAGGAATCGATCCCTGGAGCTTTGAGGTGACAACCAAGAATGGCTGTCACTAGTCTAGTTGTGGTCTAGTGGCAGAAGAAGGACAACCACTTCTAGGATAGTTGAGGTGGAATCGAACCCGCCTTTTCTCAGTTTTGCCTCATGAGGCTGAATGTAGGCCTACTTTGTTCCAACCCTCAGACCAGAATTTAATTTATTGGCAGCATTTAATCCAGGAAATTTGGAACCAGAGTTTCAATACGTACCCCAAGATCATGCTCAGATATCGTGGGGTTGTCTCTAACTGTTAGCTTTATTGTAACTTAGACCTACTTAGACTAGGCTATAATTACAAAATTTACTGAAGACAACGTAGAAACACCCCAGAAAACTGCTGGGATGGTATCTTGTGTCCTGAACTATGGGACCGCCCACATATTACGTAATCACAAAGAGGGGGGGGGGGATAGAAGCTTATGATTACGTTGATGATGTGCGAGGGGGGGGGGGACGACGACGACGAAATGATTACCGGTACTTAACAAATAAAAAGATCAACTCATTTTTGTTTTACTTATAAACTTAGCAGAAGCCTTACCTTTAAGTTGAATGTAAAGGTAATTTTTGCTTTGCTTAAAAAAATTGCAGAAGCCTTACCTGTAAGTTGAATGTAAAGGTAATTTTTGCTTTGCTTAAAAAAATTGCAGAAGCCTTACCTGTAAGTTGAATGTAAAGGTAATTTTTGTGTTACTTATAAAATCAGCAGAAGCCTTACTATGTAAGTTGAATGTAAAGGTCACTTTTATTTTACTTATAAAATTAGCAGAAGCCTTACCTTTAAGTTGAATGTAAAGGTCATTTTTGTTTTGCTTATAAACTTAGCAGAAGCCTTACCTCTAAGTTGAATGTAATGGTCGTTTTTGCTTTACTTATAACATTAGGAGAAGCCTTACCTTTAAACAATACTTCTATTCAGATCATAAAGAGATTTTAAAAAGATTTTTGATGAAATATAAATGAGGACTTTGTCAATTGTTTGTGTATTTCTTGTGCTGTTATTTGCCCTCGAAGCACCACAGGAAACTGTAGCGTTGTATTTTTTGCAGTAATTGATGTCCCTGGAGTCTCTGACGTGTTTCTTTCATTTATTTATATGGATAAGACGTGACGAAACCAGAATTATTAGGTATTGCGTTGTGATCACGTAATAGAGGGGAGGGGGTCAATGCGATGATTACGCGTTATTATAAGGAGGGAGGAGGGGGAGTCAAAATCGACCAAATAGTGGTAACGTAATATGTGGACAGGGCGCAAAGTCACGACTCACCTATTCCAATCCTAGAACCAATTACACTCAGTACTACACGTAGCAAGGATGAGGCAAAGTTTGTGAGCCTTAGAGGATGATCCATGATAATAATAATAATAATAACACTAATAATAATGATAATACTAATAATATATATTGTGCCCGTTAGTCCGGAGACTGAACCTCTAAATCGGTTGAGCACGAGAATCGGAAAACACTCGGCGAAAGTTGGGTAGAAAATGGTGCCAAAAAAATTTGAGTTCCACGCGTGAATAGGAAAGGATGAACACAAAATTCTAAAGAAGAACACTCCACTTTTATTTAATAAAAATACCACACAAAAATATTGACACTCCTGCCTAAATCGCAGGAAATAAATTGGTGAACCTTGACTTTAAATAAATGTGTCTTATAAAAATAAGTGTTCAGTCGTGTCCACACACAATCTGAACATTCTCTGATTTATTACTCACACTGGTCATTTATTTAACACGTGTACTTGTTTTCAACCATTCACAAATTATAAATCGTTGCACACAAATTGTCATAATAAACCTGCTTGAAATTCCAAAATCAAATATTAATGCAAATTGACACTCCACAATAACCTTAATTTGCTTTTTAGACATTTGACTAATAGATTGTTCAATCTCAATTCACACTTCCATAACAACATGACTGTACTGGAAAATATTCCAATTTAGAATACCGGTACTCATTCTCAACATTGAGAAGACCACCTTCTGAATAGCTCGATTTCATTGCCTCGTGACATCACTAACTTGAAATAGGCTATTACCTTTCTAATAATTATCATTCTTACTCATAAATTCGCACAGCCTATTTCACGCAGCTCCATGTAACCAAATAGCAACATCAATTTGCAGAATATAATTTTCAAGCCACTGTGTTTGAAACCTATTATTCTCAACATAACGATGCCATGTCCTCGACATGCCCGTTCAAATGAGGTTTTATCCGCCTCCAATGAATGCAAAAATTCCACTACATTACTCATGTTACAACTCATCCAATAAATAATATCAAAATATACTCAAAAACTAGCTATATATTTTTTTATTTAACACAGAAAGAGAATTCAAATTTTCCAGAATATGAAAAATCTTCTATCGGTCAGCTTATTAGTCACATATTTCACCAAAGATTTATAATGTATAATTTAAAGCTATAATAATGATAATAATAATAATAATAATAATAGTCTAATAATATTTTTTTAGGGGAAGAAATGCATTTACGCACAGAGTGTCGGGCTCCTGCTCCTGAGTAGCAGACTGCCGACTAAAACTCCCCCGTTACTTCTGAACACTAGCCTGGAACCGTTTATCACATTACTTCAGGCTAGAGTCATTTTATATTTGCCTGTAGGGCACTCTTCCGTAATGAATCATCTTCAGTGGCGATCGAGATCCGTCTTCTTTGTTCGGAGGATATCTTCAACAAAACTTGCTACCAGTTTCCAATTTTCCTCATTTTGTAGCATCACTGCAACAATATTGTCCGGGGAAATCTCTACATCAATGTGATCTTGAAGAGACTGCCTATTTTGGACCCACCGTCCACAAGAGAAGAAGGTGTGATTAGCATTATCTAATTCGTTGATACAGTAGATGCAATTTGATGAATCCACCTTCCCCATCTTCTTAAGATAGGAACAGAAGTACCCATGGCCAGTCAAGAACTGAGTGAGATAGTAACCAACCTCACCATGTTTCCTCTCTGTCCAAACCTGCACCTGAGGGATCATTCTCTTAGTCCATTGGCTTTGATCTCCTTGCTCCCATTTGATCTGCCAATTTTGAAAGGTTTGTACTCATGCCGATCGTCTTGCATTTTGTAAACCCATATCAGATTTCCTCAAGTAAATGTTCTTGCGTTCTTTCGCAAGAAAAAAAATCGGAATAATCCCGGCAATAACGAGAACTGCTTCCTCAGAGACCGTGCGATATGCAGATGCCACGCGTAAAGCACCCCGCCTCTGCACTTGCGCCAGTGACTTCCAATAAATTTCCTTATCCAAGGCATCCGCCCATATTTCCGCTCCATACAGCAGAACTGAATGGATGGCTGACATCAATTGTCTTCTCTTACTAGATTTTGGCCCACCAACATTGGCCATGAGCCGACTGAGGGACATTACTCCTCTGGATGCCTTATCTGCAGTCCGTCTAATCTGTTCTCCAAAATTCATTTTACTGTCGATCATGATGCCCAGGTATTTTGTTGCAGGCTGCGTCTCTACTTGAATTTGTCCTACCTGTATTGGAAGTATTCTACTTGAATTTGTCCTACCTGTATTGGAAGTATTGTCTGAATTCTCTTCTTTGTTAGGATGACAATTTCCGTCTTACTAAGTGCTAGAGACAGACCATGTTCCTCCATCCGTCTCTTGATTTTGCGCATTACCATATTGAGTCGCAACTGTGCCTGCTCGACACTTCTTCCTGCTACAAGAGCAGGAACATCATCTGCATATCCTACTAGAATAGTTTCTTCGGTCATTTCAAGCCTCAACAAGCTGTCGTATGTAACATTCGGGAGATCAGGTCCTAGAATCGAACCCTGGGTAGCCCCAGGCGTGACTTGTACTCTACGGATCCCTTCTGTAGGATCGTAGAGCAGAGCACGATCCTTCAAGTAAGAGTCTAAGATCCGAAGGAGATACCTTGGAACACGTAATGAAAATTCTAGAGCATCCATGATATCTGTCCATTTGACAGGGTTGAAAGCGTTTGTAACATCCAGTGTAACAAAGAGAATCACCCGGCGAAAGTAATGGTTATAACTCTCCGCTCTTCGTACTTTATCGGCGACCTCTTGCACTGCATCCAGTGTCGATCGGCCTACCCTGAATCCAAATTGTCTTGGTGATAAATCGCCGGCTGCGATTATTGCTTCAAGCAATCTCCGTCTTATGAGTTTCTCAAATAGTTTGCCTGTTGTGTCAAGCATACAAAGTGGGCGGTACGATGATGGTAACTCAGGGTCACCCATGCCCTTACTAATGAGCACTAAGCGACAGATCCTCCAGCGAAAGCTAAAGATTCCTGCTTTCAAGCACACATTGAACATTCTCAACAATAACAACATATCTTGATCAACTATTATTTTCAGAACCTCATTGGAATCCCATCCGACCCCGGAGCCTTGTTATTCAGTAAAGAATGCGTTGCAACCCGAAGTTCATGTTCAGTAAACAGTGGAAAATCTAGATCACTTTCAAAATTCGTCTCAGGTCTTGTGGGATGAGTTGGAAGAAGGGTTTGAACAATGGTGTTCATAATATCATCCTCCATGATGCACGATGTTCTGCGACTTCCAAGTTTCTGTGCTACAATTTTGTAACCCAAACCCCACGGATCAGTGTCGATATCTTCCTGAAGCTTTCTCCAACTCTGAACCTTGCTCGTAGTTATGGCTTTCGGAAGTAGCTTCTTTGCTGCTTTATGCTCCGCTGATTTTTAATTAGCTTCTTCCCGATTTCTTGCTCTCCGGGCAAGACGGCGAAGCCTGAGGCAGTTCTTCCTTAATTCTGCTATCTCTCTGGTCCACCAGTATACAGGATTCTTTCGGTGACGTGGTACTGAGGGGGGCAACGAAACATCACAAGCTGACGTAATAAATTTCATGGTTGCTGAGACCAGCTCCTCAACCTCAAACTCTCTCCGTGCTTCAGCACTTCGAATCATTTCTGAACCCTTCCCAATGATATCTTTGAACTTGTCCATGCTAATCCTATTTACATTCCACCGTCGACATTTCTGGGGAGGTACTTCCCGTCCCTGAACATTTGATTCAAAGTCAAAGGCGATGAATTGATGATCGCTAACAGAGTAATCTTCCAACACTTTCCATCTCTTAATGAATGGCACAAATACTTCTGATGCCAGGGAGACATCCGGAATTGTTCCTTCACATCCTGGACGTCGGAAAGTTGGAACTGTACCAATATTTAATATTAGAAGGCCTATCCTGGATGCCATCTCTAGAATGTACTTACCCCGGGAATCTGTACTTGGCATACCCCATTCCACTGCTTTGGCGTTAAAGTCTCCAGCCACTATGACACTATCTGTGGCGTTAAGTATTGCATCTTCCAAAGAATATACTTTGCGGCGGAAGTGCTCAATTGCCTCATTAGGAGTTAGGTAAACACTAAAATAGGTGACCCTTCTGGTCTTCACCCAAACATAACCATCAGAACTTCCATGATCCTTTATAATAACTTTTCTAGAATCCAACACCCAAATTGCAGAAGTGCCAAGTGTGTCACTGAACCAAAGAGATGACTCTTTATCTTTATACTGTTCACTGATTAGCAACAGATCGCTTTGCTTCTCTGTGACTAGCTGATATAGCAGATCATTGGCTGTCTTGCTTCTATGTAGATTAGCTTGAAGTATACGAATCATTTGAACCTCAGTGCCTTTTCTTTGTCCAAAGCTTCTCTGAAGACCTTACACTGGCCAGATCCCATAGCATGTGCTAAATCTTTGAGAAAACCTCTTTCTTCACAAAGAACACATTTCTTTGAGGCCGTACATCCTCTAGCTTTGTGATCTGTCCCGCCGCAATTGTAGCAAAGTTTACTTCTATCTGTGCCTTTGCAGTTGCTAGCAACATGTTCATAGTCCAGACATCTATAACAACGAGATACCATGATCCTCCGTCTAATCCTGCAATTGACCCATCCTATGGTGATATGATCTTGCTTCAAGAGCACATCTGCTTCACTAGTTGTTAATGTGACAACAGCCATCTTCACTTCCCTCGTATTCGTCCTCGTCACCAGTACCTTAGTATCTGGAGAGAGTTCTGGGATAGTTCTCTGGATAGCTTCCATGACCTCTTCGGAAGTAGTTAGAGCATGAAGGTCTCTGATTTCAACAGTTGTCTTCGCTTCAAGCCTACGAACTGTAGCATTGAACCCCAGAACATTTCGCAGAGAATTACCAAAAGCTGCTTTATCCCTGGAACTTGCTCCCAACTCGACAAGGACGTCTCCCGATTTAGTTTGTCGAATGGACCTGACTTCAGTTCCTGTATCATTAGGGTTTGCTTTTTGGCGAATCTCCTTCAGAATATCGGCACATGATTTACCTTCAGCCGGTCTGATCAGTAAGGCTGCTCGCCTTGGCCTACTAGGTCGCTTCTGTCTGTTTGGGGTTGCTTGGTGGGTAGATATGTCAACTTTATCAGAAAAATCCTCCTGCATATTCTCAGCGTTTTCTCTAACCTTTACCAATCTTCTGTCTCTCCTCGATGTAACAGGAGTCCATATTTCTGACGACTCTGTCTCATTCTTCTTATCCCCCTCCCGAGCAGCTACAGTTCCCGAAGTAACTTCGTTTCGGCTGTTAGAATTGGAGGTCATGTCCTTCGGTAGGTCATTCACTACAACCTTGTGAGCTTCGTCTTGTGCCGCATGTGAAGTACGATCACAATATGTTATAGAATCAATGGTCTCTTCTAGTTCCACTATGCCATTCTTCACATCTTTGGACATATTACGCTGCCTGTCAGCTGCAAGCTTCATCTTATTGAGAATGTTTCGACACCGTTGCAAAAGATCTTCCATACTCGGTCGAAGATTCCCAATGCTCTCTTGTTTTGACTGGTCCTCAATAACAGGAACTCTCGCCAGGCGCTCTACAACATTGCCAATAGGTGCCGCAATATCCATGCTTCCATTTGCGTTTGACAGAGGGGTCCTGGCCATACACTGACCCATTCCCTAAATGCAACCTAGGCAAAAACAACATCAACAATTGCCTCCTGTTTCCAAAAAACGACTGATGTTGGGTGCTGAACACGAGGATCTATTATCAGGTAGAGGGCGGTTGCTGCGTACCCAAGGTAGCGGGGCTCTAATGGCCGCCGTCGCCAAGTAGGCCAGACCTTCTTACTGCCCCCTGACGACGGAACCTATAGGCTCTGTTGACTATATTACTACTCTAAGCTCAGATGTCTTCGGATAATACGAGTAGATGACGTCACTTCCTGTCACAGAGGAAACTTCATGCTCTCTGCTCTATGGGCCAATAGTACACGATAAAACTTAACCCCAAAATCACGAACGGTAACAAATCTAGTCTACACTCGATGAAGTTGATTTCAGGAATACAATTTAGTGAGCACAGTAGGTTAAACTATGAACTACGATGCACACTGACCTGTTCTCAAGCTGGAATACAATTCTCACTTCCACTATCTAACATCTTTTCCGTTAAATACTCCTGTACCACACACAGCACCACCGTATGCCAATCATGGCCACCACAACAATCCATAATAATAATAATAATAATAATATCATATTCCATATCTCTGATAAGTTATATAACAATTTGCTATTATTTTCACTTAACCCCGTTCGAAAATATTCTGATACAGATCCATATATTGAAATCAAGAAATAACATGAAGACTCCAGTTCGAATTGTACTACTCAAATTTAAATCAGGAATAGTTCCCAAAATATACTGACACAAAACTATATTGAATCACGAGGCGTATTTGAATGTCAAATAAAGCATGCGATGTTTGTCGCAAAACCTCACTAAATAATTAAGACTGGGAATATCTGAATAATATTTGACACTTGGGCTAGGCTTGGATAAATACTTGAATAATACTTGGAATAAGCTCAGCTAAAGTAATAGAACTAAACTTGGGTACGCATGACTACGCTAGACAAACTACAAAGACATGGGGCGGTCTTACTTTAGATTCTTCAGAATATCATTCAGGCCTTTAACTCCGCTACGGTTGGTGTGGTCCAGTTCCTTCATAGGTTGTTCCGTGCACCCTATAGCACATATGACTGCTTCCAACCCTGGCTGGAATCGGCAATGGCTTCGGACAGCTTTCCATTCGATCTTCCATCATGGATGTTCATGGTCCCCTTAACCTCCTGGAATGGACATCTGCTTCTTTCTTCCGTCTTCATTCTTCATTCTCGCCTAAACCATCTCCGATATTTAGTGCATATTCATGTTTATTTCTACCTTCACAGAATAGAAAAATATAGCGAAGCTATTCTTCAGAGTCGCAATGTTCCACACACATGTTGGAATTATCAAAGTAATAGTGTTCTCGAATGTTCTGATGCCCAAATGTCCACTATTTCACTAACTTAGCTGACTGTTATGAAAATGGCACGACGCATAAGCTGCAATTTCAACTGTGATTGCGTCACTTAGAATATTTTTTTGTTCGTTTCCTGCACTGTTAAGTTAATGGCTTCTATCATGCGCACACCCCAACAGAATGTTCTGGTGCCTTCCATGCCCTGCGATATCACTATGGCATTCTCACGTGCAGTCATTCCTCACCGTTTATGAATTATTGCTTCGGCCCTCAACACAGTCCTGGTGCACTCAAAGTGTTTCCACAATAGATCATAAATTATGAAGCCAAGCGCAAACTTTAAATTGAAAAGATCAAGTAATATAGCAGTTTCACTTACTCCGGCATAAAGGCACAAGCCTATGTTTTCTGCAATACTTCAAGCTTTCGTGCTGGTAGCGTGGCTGCGTGGCCTAACATCCCGAAGCACACCTAACACTAGTACTCCCTTCAATAACAACCGTCCATCGTAGACCGCTCACGCAGAAATCATCATCATCATCATTTCCCCTTATCCAGCTCCTGCCGGGTCGGGGTATTTATGGCACTTCTCCACTTTCCTCTTTCCTTCCACCATTCTTCTTCCACGATCTTGTCCCAGTACAGATTTCCTTTTCTTACGCTGTTCTTCACGGAATCAATCCACCTTGTTCTAGGTATTCCTCTTGCTCTCTTACCCTTGCACTTCGCCTCCAGCATCTGTCTTGGTATTCTATTTTCCTCCATCCTCTTTACATGTCCAAACCACCTTAGTTAATTCTTCTCAATTCTCTCATTTAGTTTTGGCATCCCAACTTCCTTCCTAACATCTTCATTCCTCACTCTGTCTTTCCTTGTCTTTCCTATCATACTTCTCAGGAATTTCATTTCACTGGCTTGGATTCTACTCTCTTGCCTGCTTGTCAGGGTCCAAGTCTCAGCTGCATAAGTTAATATGGGAACATAGTACACTTTATACCTTACCTCCTTGCTTTTCCTTGGTACTTCCTTATCCCAAACAAGTTTTGTTACACTTTGATAGAATGCATTGCTCTGCTGTACCCTCCTGCCAATCTCCATGTCCAACCTACCAGTTTGCATCAATTCACTTCCTAGGTATTTGAACGTGTCAACAATTTCCAAACTCTGACTTCCAATTTTCACAGTGCCTTTCCTTGTCTTTCCCCTCTTGTCATCACCATGGTCTTGCTTTTCTCTATACTGATTTTCAGGCCGTACTTCTGAATATTTTCGTTCAGTGCATCTAGTTGTTTTTGCACTTCTTCGGTGTTCCTTCCCCAGACCACAATATCATCTGCAAATAACAGTAACTTCATTTCTTTATGTCCATATGCTTCCTTTGTTTCCTTTACAATTTCATCCATCACCATTATGAACAAGAGAGGTGACAGCACACTCCCCTGTCTCAGTCCAGTCTTGTTCCTAAACCAATCTGTCTTTCCAACTGGGGTCAGTACCCTGCTAACACAGTTGTTGTACATTGCTTGCACCATTTCCAACATTTCTCTTCCCAGTCTCTTCTTAACCATGGTTTCCCATACCTTCACTCTGGGGACACTATCATATGCCTTTTCTAGATCTATGAAAGTCATGATCAAATCCTCTCCATATTCCAAGTTCTTTTCCATCACCTGCCTCAAACTAAAGATTGGGTCCACTGTGGATCTTCCACTCCTGAAGCCATACTGTTCCTCTTGCAACTCTCCTTCCACCTTTCTTCTCATTCTTCTTTCTAATATCCTTTCCAGTATTTTTACTAACTGTGATATGAGGGTGATTCCTCTATAGTTATCACACACCTTCTTGTCCCCCTTCTTAAACACTGGTATTATTAGCCCTTTCTCCCAGTCTTCTGGTACACATTTCCGTTTCCACACACACTTTAGCAGTCGATACAACCATTGCATACCAACAGGTCCAGCAGCTTTTATCATTTCTACACTGATTTCATCCACCCCTGCTGCTTTTCCCATCTTCATTTTCTGTACTGCTAATTCCACCTCCAGCATTGTTATATCATCTTCTGTTATACAGTCGTCAGGTTGTGTCACTTCAATCTCACCAATACAATTGCTCACATTCAATAGCTTATCGAAATACTCCTTCCATCGTCCCTTTATCTCTTCTGGGTGTGTTAACAACTCTCCATCTTCCTTTTTCACTAGCTTTGTAGTAACTCTTTCTTTCCTCTTACTTCTTAGAAGCCCATACAGCATCCTTTTACTGCCACTTACATCTGTTTCCATTCTTCGTGTAAATTCTTCCCAACTTTTCTTCTTTTCTTCTCCTACCACTTTCTTACACCTCCGTTTGCTGTCGTGATACTTCCTTTTTCTTTCTTCCGTTTGATCTCGGTTCCATTCTTCCCATGCACACTTCTTTTCTTTCACTGCTTTCCTCACTTCCTCATTCCACAACGGTGTCTCCTTCTCCTTCACTCTTGTTGACGTCCTACCACAAGCACTCTCTGCTGCACCAACAAATGCCTTTTTAAAGTGGGACCATTCCTCTTCTAAGTTTTCCACTTCAGTAACTGGGATTTGTTGCTTCAATCTCTCCTGAAAATCTTCCTGTACAGTTTTGTCTTTCAATTTCCATACTTTTATTTTACTTTCTCAGATCTCCTTTAGGTTTTCCAATTTTTCCCATCTAAATTTTGCCACCACAGCTCTATGGTCCCCATCAAATGCTTCTCCTGGTAAAGCTGTCACATCTATCAACTTTCTGCGATTAGTCCTTTCCACCAGAAAGTAGTCAATTACTGATTTTGTTCTTCCATTTTTTGCCTCTTGGCCACCACTCCAGTATAATGTATATCCTTTCCTCAATTCCTTCCTTTACCTTTCCATTTCACTTCACTCAGTCCCATCAATCCAACATTCTCCCTCTCCATGAAGTCTACCACCTCCACCATATCTCGTAATTTTCCTGCTGTTTTTCTTCCGAAACCATGAATTACCCACTATCAGTCCATTCCTTTCACAAAAGTTTACAAGTTCCTCTCCTTCCCGGTTCTTTTTCCCATATCCATATGGTCCAATGACTTCTTCATTTCCTTGTCTCTCGTTTCCGACTTGTGCATTCATATCTCGCATGATCACCACTTCTACATCTGAAATTACTCTTTCTACATCTTCCAGGAATACTTCAATATCTTCTTCTCTATTTCCAGTCTGTGGTGCATACACTTGTATGAAGTCCATCACGTCATTTTTCATCTTCATTCTAATTTTCATTATTCTGTCACTCACACACTCGACCACTTCAACATAATCCTCCAGTTGTTTCGAGGTTATCAGTCCCACGCCATTTTTTGCCTCTTGGCCACCACTCCAGTATAATGTATATCCTTTCCTCAATTTCTTCCTTCCTTTACCTTTCCATTTCACTTCACTCAGCCCCATCAATACAACAATCTCCCTCTCCATGAAGTCTACCACCTCCTCCACCTTGCCTGTCAGGGTCACGACATTCATGATTCCCACTTTCATTTCGGTTACTGGTCGCCCATTTCTCACAGTTCCCCCCAGTACCAAAAGAACTGCGCGTCGCCTGCAGGGTACGCCCTAACCTTCTCCGAATCATTTGAAGTGCCATTTCCATTTTAGGCTATTATTACGATGGGGTCGCCACTCCCAAAGGCATTTTATGAAGCTACTGCCAGCTATTATACAGGCCGCCCCTAACATGGGAAACAGACGCCCTTGCAGCCGCCCCTAACCTGGGAAACAGACGCTGCCGATTGATGCTGTACTCATACTATTCCCTGAGTACTGGGTTGCCTCTTCCGCAATCTCCACCGTTCCGAAGTCCATCTTCCCCGCAGCAGATTCCGTTGAGGTCTTCGCACGTAACCCTGTGCATGGGGCCTGTGTTATACCCCATAGGACTGGGTCCTCACCAGAACTTAGCCAGTACTGTAGTTCCATGGTATATTACAGTACCGTTGCCCACCCCCGCGACGTGGACGCGCCTGGCAAGAATTATCCATGTAGCCAATTATAATTGCCTCATGGACCGGGTTAAGGAGCTGTCTAAATCCAGCCTCCAAGGCCGCAGAAATATCTCCCGCAAAGATAGCTGCTGGCTTGACTGATCGAGTGACCTTTATACTGCTTGGAGGCGTGGCGTAAGGTCTGGATGACGTAATGCTCCAAAGTTCCTTTTATTCATATTTCATGAAAGCGTGACGATAGAAATAAGAATCTTTTTGTAGTTTCTTCAGAAAATTGGGGCCTATTATACAACGTAGTCATCTCCTCTGTTGGACAACGGGATAAACTTTAATCAAAAATTCTGGCAAATCCGATGGCTCGCCATTCGCTACACGCTCGTGCTCAGCAGCGGACTGGCTCCCCACTGTCACGACGCTTGTTTGAAAATGCAGCGTGGCGCTTCGTTCAATTTCTTCAAATGACCTGACCGCTCCTGGTCACGGGTGCATATATATATATATATATATATATATATATACAAGAATATCTTTTTTGTTTTATGGAGGAGGAGAAATGTATTTACACACATAATGTCGGACTCCTGAGTGGTAGACTACTGACTAAAACTCCCCCCGTGGTATCTGGAGCCTAGCCTGGAACTGTTTAACACCAGTGGCGTACGCTGGATTTCCTTCTGGGGGAGGGGAGGGGGGTTCATTAATAAAATAGGGTAATTGTGCACATTATTAAAGGGACAGATGACCTTGCCGTTCCTCCCCTTAAAACAACAGTTAACATCATAATTAAAATGACAGTTCGATTAATATTCATAAAAAACAATAATTAAGTAACCGTTCTCTATGCATGAAAACTATTTTAGGCCTTATTATTTTTTCGACACAATGAAAAAATGAAAAAAAAATTGAAAAATACGGGAAAAAAGTAACTAAATATTAAAACTGAAACGATGCACTGGTATCATCATGCCCATAGTTACGTGGTTGCTTCAAATATTGATATTATGTGAGAGAAAAATAATGTTTTGCTCTCCGTGTTCCCACTGCCATTATTATTGACTCTCAAAATCTGCCTAACTTGATGACTTTATCCGTATCCTTAATTGGAATAAATTGCAGAAACTCCTCATGTACTGAATTGTCTTTAACGAAACGGACATACGATTAAAGCAACCCGAAGCGACGTGAAAAAAGGTTGCCAATCGCACACTTTAACAGTAAAACTGATCCATGGCTTGCTCCAACGCCGAAGGTGGAGTCTCGCTGGGAGTAGAATGCAGGACATTTACCAAGTGAGGAACGTGACCACATTAAAAATATATACAGGAGTAAGAAGCCTCAATAGCGGTAGCGTAAAACAGGTGATAGATGGGACAATATAAAGATTCAAGTAAAGACATATCTCTGGGGGGGTTTAAACCCTGGACCCCCCCCCCTCCCCCCGCCGTTACGCCACTGTAACACATTACTTCAGGCTAGGACCATATACTAGGGCACTTATCCTCAACTATTTTTCATCCGTGGCTCTCTCTTCGTTCGAAGAATTTCTTCAGTGTAATGAGCTACATTGTTCCAGTGCGACTCAGTAATCCAGGTTCTCCTTTTGGTGAGAACTGGCTATGGAGGAAAGGTGAGCTCTCGTGCCACGTCCTTAAAACCCGAATTCGGAAGAGAATTTAAGGGAGACTTAATTGTGTTCATAACCAGCTTATCTATGAGGTGAGGATACAAACTTCTTCGCCGATTTTGTGCAGCCCGTGGACTAGAAATGTGAGACGGAGCATTTTCGGGAGATAACTTTCAATGCTTTAGCTGCTCTTTTAATGCAAGGTGCCGCATCTGTGACAAAAAGTAATTCATCAACATGCCGCATTCCATGTGGCCAACATGGAATTTGTAAGAAATTGTGCTACTGTGGAGCTTCTTGTTCACTCCATCTCTTCCGTTGTCGAAAAAAATTCGGATGATTGGTCATATTGCGTTGTTTCTATAGTTCTGATGACGAAGTTGGCCATGTAACCTCCCTTTAAATACGTAATTTCATCAATGGAGATCAAGATTTTCTTTTCCGCAATTCTCTTCAGGGCCTCTTCAAAGCAGACATTCAGATAAGTTCTTCTTACAATTAATGTGGGTTCTGATGGAACATCTTTTTAGCGTACTCCTGCAGAAACATCTTGAGGATTGATTCCTGAATGTTGCAAATACTGTTGGTATTGAAATGGTCTTAGGCCGGGCCATTTTAAAAACTCTGAACTTGAGTTGTAAAGTACAATTTTTCGGTGATTAATAGATTTTTGACAGATTTTGCAAAATAATATAGCCCCTTCAGTAAACATAGGAGATACGTTTTTGACTGTTTAAAGCAAATACACGGGACTGCGCAGGCCAATCGGCAGAGACGTTGAGCTTCTGAATGAGAGAGAGTGGGTTCGATTCCCACCCAGGTAGTGGCTTATAGAAACAAAATCTACCATTACAAAAATGAGTACCAAATAATTCGTTGGAGCAAAGGCGGCCGGGCTTGGAGCTGACAACTCCATCCTACGAAGGGTAGAAGCCTCTACCTTCCATTGCTCCAAGGGCCTCCACGGCATGTACGGAGTTGGCCTTGCTTTAATATTTTTGAAAACAAATAAATGTATTTTTAGGGAACATGATTCTCAATGGATAATGTTTTGACATGAATATGTCATTTGATACGTGGAAATATTTTCACTTCGATATATTGAAATTCTTGATGTGATTTTTAAAATGCGTAACACAATCGCAGAAAAATTATCCAAAGCAGGAAAATAAAGGCTTTAAATAGGCAACACAAGCCAAACAAGGCAAATTGGAAGCTGTCTACAAATGTAAGGAATCGGACTCCTCAATATATCCACCCAAGTAGAAAAAGCATTTTGCCTAACTTCTGCCAATGAGGAGACTTTAAAAGTCGCCATTTAAACATTTTAAGTTCACAATTTTTGTACTAATATTATGTAAAAACCATTACTTCTAAATAATTGTCACAAAATTTGGCAGCTCTGGTTGGTTGACGAATACAGGACAACACTGGTACACCAAAACAAATCCCGAGGCTCTCTTAAGTAGTTCCAGGGACGCGGAACAAAGAAATAACAACTGACAGCTCTTCATGCGTACTGCTTCTAGTTCCCATATCAGTTGAGTTAAATTAATTGCAGTAGGCATGGTTTTATGAACGGAAATAAAAACTTTTCAAAGTATTTAAATGCTTGGATCAGCGTAACCAGCTGAGACAACCTCTCAGAAGCTAATTCATGTATTGAAGCATTCTTGGGTGGCTTCTACAGTGTACTGTAGTTTCATTATCACTCCAGATGTGTTTCGTTGGAGAGCAGGTTCCCATGTAGTATTTTTAGCCTATATTCATTTATGAAAGAAATAGGCGTATGAGATCACCTTTTTTCCGTGTGTGTGTGTGTGTGTGTGTGTCCATGCGTGTGTGTCCCCCACTAATAAAATCTAAATGGCTGGAGCGATTTCAATGAAACTCGATAAGGACATAGTACTATTTCGTTCGACCCCGAACGTGCCCTTCAAATATTAATACGTCTCAAAAATGGCGGCTGTGCGAAGTATTTCACCGGCTTTCTATATCTCCGAAACTACGTACTACTGATATCACCCTGAAATTTTGCACGGTGATAAAGGGTACTAATAGAAGTTCACATATGTGACTTCCAAATACCTGTTAAGTACAAATCGAACATGTTGGCCAACAGAATTTGAAACAACGTATAAATAGATGTTTCTCGCGATGTAACCATCCGAGCGCAGTAAAACTTGGTGCAGCAATTTTTATGCACATTGTAATGCACTGAAATCTCATTTAGTTCAATTGTTTACATAACCTCAAAATGGCGGCTGTGCGAAATTTTCAAATTATGTTTTTAATTCTTGTAACCTAATCATGCGATCGAAGTCAACGTTTGAATAATCAACCTACGCAATAATCGTCATCTAATAGTAACCTACATAACTCCGTGGCCTATTATACAGTATAACAATCCAACATGGTGACCATCCGAGATATTTAGACAGCTCTCAATATCTATGAATCTATGACAACAATCAAATTGAAATTTTGTATGTTGATAAAAGCTATTATCATGAGTTCACATAAGGAAATTTCAACAATCTGGTCAATACAAATACAACATGGCGGCGACGCGAAATTTAAGTATTTCGTTTTTATTTCCTGTGTCCTAATTATGCGACTGATGTTTGAATAATGAACCTACCCAATAATCTTCATCTAATAGTACATGACGCTATGGCCTACATATATAAAAATCCAACATGGCAACCATCTGACGGTTCTCAATATCTACGAATCTCGTACGGCAATCACACGGAAATTTTGTATGTTGTTGGAGGCAATTTACATAAGTAGGAAATATGAAAATAGGCTATTTAATTCCTCACGGAACTACTTGTTCTATTTGTATGCTCCCCGCTGCGTGACGGTACGCATTAAATTGCGGACCACGACAACGATGGGCAGCTGCAGCAAATCCCGAGTTCGGAGGTTCGAATCTCCTTATTTAAGTCCCGCGGCACCTACCCTATACCCAACCCTAAGAATTACTGTTACACACACTACCACATTCAGCAACAAAACACAGGTTATCAGACAAATTGGATACACACCCAAATGCACGGGGCTGGTGCCCAAGATATTCCAAGCCCCTAAAACGAATTACGAACTAAAAGAGAGCCCTATATCCACGGATACTTTCTACTTGTTATAATAATAACAATAATAATAATGATAATAATAATAATAATAATATTAACAATAATAATAAAAATATGTATACACAATAAACAATACTGAGTGTGCTATTTGTGAAATGTAAATAGGCTATAAAGAACATTTATTTAATTGTGTCCAGTCTAGATTTTTTTTAAATTTTACTTTCAGTTCGTAGATTAAACTGGACATCATTAATTTTACTTTTAAGTGTAGAGAATTCAAGTTGAAACTATCTCATTAGTCCGGGCTATGTTGGATTATAAACATGCGTTGAATTGAAGTAGGGGAAGCTCGGCTAAATCCGCAGTAGGCCTACTTCAAATAAGCGTGAGAGACGAGTTTTTTCACACCAGTTGGGTTGAGTGAAGTATTTATTTCCCTTGGGTATGAATCTCGGAACGAAAGGTGCTGCCAATTGGTGATAAAATTGTGAAAACCTGTAGCTGAGTATTGTACTTTGTTCGAGATGACGTCGTGATGAATGGCAATTATTTATAAATAATTTTACTGGTATTTCGGTAATGTATTTATGCAGTGGTGTTAGTAATGAATCATTTTATTGAAATAATGTAGTTTTACCGCAGAATATTCATCCGATTGTTGTTGATGAGCCTAGCTCTAGCGGCATGACCCTTAGCTTTTACCTCGTAACTTGAGATTGAAGAGGCGCGCTGTGAGTGTGCCATTGACAAGTATCTCGATCTGTTGGCGTAATTAGGAGCTGATTGATGGTCCAGGAAAAGTGCAGCTCAGGAAACAAAAGTGTTCGATGGCATTCCAGGTAGTGAAGCACAAGAAATTCATCCTGAGGCTCCAAGCACGTCTGGACAAGGAGTAGAACAAATTCCCAAATTCCAAGCACAAAATAATAATGTTATCGGTTTTACATCCCTCTTAACAACTGAAGTTTTAAGAGACGCCGGGGGGCCGGAATTTTGCCCCTGCTCCATCGTATTTGCGCATCCTCAATCGCCAACCGACTGCGCCGGGATTCAATCCCGCTATCTCGAGCTCAACAGGAATAGTCACTACTCTATCACGAATCAATTAATTAATGAATTAATATTCAGAGGATTCATAATAAGATTCAAGGACTTTATCACACTAACGTTCATTGGTATACACAGGTATAATCTGTGAAGAGGAGGAAAGGGAGGGGAAAATGAAGAGAAGGGGGGGGGGGGGGGAGTGAGTTTGATTCATTGGTGTCACAGTGCTTGTATTGAGTTGCTGACTTAGTTATTTCTTATTTTTTAAAATAATATTTTCCTTTTCTTGAAGGAATATGAACCTAAAAATTAGTGTGGAGTTAGACTGATCATATTGCGGATTTACACTGAATGCCACACGTTGTACTAAATGATTTATACAACCCATGTATGATAAAATGTTAATTTTAAGAACGGAAGTTATGTCACAAATATACACTACTTTAACTTCTATGTAAAATTTTTGAAACCCTTTCACTTAACTTATCATACAAACTATAATGCGCTTAATATTGTGGATTTAGCAGAGCTTCCCCTATTATTTTACACTTTAATTTAATTTCCAAAACTGCAACTATTAGGCTATGTGAAGAATAGACCATGAAACACCCATTTTGTAAGAAATTTGATCTTGTAATAAAATATTCTTCATTATTTCACCAACACAGTATTTTAAAACATAGATTACTGCAAAAGTTATTTAAATTCAGTACCTTCACAATTAATTGCGAAATGTACAGTAAGTAGGCTATAAAGAACATTTCTTTAATTTTACTTTCTGTTCGTAGATTAAACTGGACATCATTAACTTTACTTTCATTCCGCTATGGTATTTGAAATCAGTTGTATAGCCAAATATTGAAAATGAGTTAAGCATCTTAATAATAATTAGTGTTCCAGCGATTAAAACGACTGTTTCCAGTAAAATAACATTTTTGGGCATATGCGAAGTCAGTTAGGAAATACGCCCTTCTAATTGGTATTCTACCAGTACATGGCTTACTCAGAAGTAGCTGGAATATCAAGCCATTTCATCTTTTTACTTGCATCGTATTTCAACAATCCTGACGACTTGGTTTTGAAACGTGAATTGAAATTTATTCGTTCGATTAACACAGTATCTATAATATGTTCCGGAGGCACCCTTGGACTTCATCTCTACCCATCGGGGCGGGCTCGTATGTTCTCACAACTACTGGTGGAGTTGTTTCAATTCCTCATTTAGCACGGTGAATAGTTAACGTGTGGTTATAGGTCCAGTGGGACTGGCCACGCAACATCTCTACAATCGCTTTGGATCAGGTCCGGTCAGTACTGGGCCAGTAAAGCAGATGCACCAGATGTTTTTCAAACTACGAGGGTATTTGCCCTTGTTTTATGAACGGGATCAAAATATTGTACTGGTACCGAAAAGAGCCTATCTCAAGCATGGCATTGCCTAAAATGTCTCGATACATGCCATAGTTCATTGATATCTTCAACTACATCGATAGACGAAACCCAAATCAGAAAAAAACAACCCCAGACTACCACCACCAAATAAAATATAGGCAAAAGATACTGTGGCGAATTACGTTCACCCCGGATATCCACTAGGTCAATTCGTGTCCACCTGAGCATCAGAGCGTGTGCCATGTCTCATCGGAGAGATAGTATATGATAGCACTTGGTTTGGTGGTTGTACTGCTGCTAGGAAGCTTCTTTTCAAAATCACCAAAGCTCATAATCATCATTGGCCACTTAAGCTCTGATTTTGGGCTTTGGCGATTGTGAAGAGAAGCTTCCTAGCAGCAGTACGACCTCCAAAACCAAGTGCTATCACATACTATCACTGGTCTCCGTATCTGGTCTGTGACGGAAGTCCTCTGCAAGCATTGACAAGACTGTCTGAAGGCTGGTTTTTCATAGCACACTTCTGAGTTCGCTGGTGCTGGTTAGTTTAGGTGCATGTGCCTAACAAAGTTATGATTGCGTTTAATGCTTCTATAGCGTTTCCACTTGACAATATCATCATTACTAGTGAGCATATCAAATACGTAATCATTCTCCTATGCCTGGTACAAACCAGACACCAGATGCAACCCAAGACCTTTTGGATACGGAGTCCCTATACGTACCCCAATACCTCAGAAGGCGGCGAGAGCTACAACTATCCCCATTTGTGCTTTGAGATGAAGGTGCTTTTCAGTAATACTATAACTTACTGGGTTATAGTTCAGTCGGCTAACAGAGTCTCAATGGCTTGTAAAGGGAGCAGCATTTCCCTTGCTCGGCAGGAGATGATTTTATGAGGGTAATGGGCTGTAAACGTAAGTTGTGTCGAAAGCTTCCAGATTCAACAACAATCCTTAGAGCAAGGTATGTTACCAATACAACTGTTATTATTGGAATAGATGTCAGCCTTTCAAGGGCTCTTTGAAAGGCCTTGGTCAAATTAATTTGCCGGTAATGCACGAAGCAAAATATTGGTCATGTTGTGGTCCATGATCAGTCTTTTATATTCTGTCTTAAGATAAAATAAATGCTAACGTTGTCAATAGAGGATGCAAAATGTTATTGGCAATGTTCACAATCCCTTTTAAGTAGGAGAGAACGGGCAATACATCTGGTGTCCAGAGAAAGGAAGCTGACATGAAAACTTCGTAATTACTTTTTGTTAATTCATTTAAGGAGCTTAGGGCATCTTGATTATCAGCCCTGTGTATTTGGGTGTGAGTTGAACTAGTCTGATAATTTCTAATCCTGTGATGACTGTAATAGCGTGTGCAACTGTATTGGGGACGGGAATGGTGTAGGAAGGTGCCCCGGCACTGGAAGTAAGGCACTATACCGGCATTTTCCTGGAGCGAGTGTGAAAAAAAACGGGAGAAAAACATTCAGGATTGTCGCTTTCAGCGAAGGGATTCAAACCTACGATATCTGGACTTGCTGCAGCAAGCACGCCTACGCCGCGGGGTACAATAGCATTCATAACACAAAAATGCAATGATTTCAGTCCTACATAATCATATTTTGGGTCCCTTATCCATACCATTTTAGGGGCTTGGAACATTTAGGTTGAACTTGTGTGGAGTGAACTCCAAATTGTCATGAGTAAATAGAAAGGGAACAAAATCACAGTTCGTCATCATGAGCAGGAGGCAACAAGGGAAGGAGGCATGGCTCAGTGTACCGCCTTCCCATTCCTCACCTGAATTACAAATACACATACTAATACAGCCATCACAATACCACTGGTTATCAGACAAGATTCCACACACACACACACACACGTTCACGGGGCTAAACGACCTCGATGTCCAAGCCCCTCAACTGACACAACAACAACAACAACAACATCCTTTTCTCTATAAACTCGTCAAAGATGGGTGATCTTAGTTAGTAATTTTTAATTACAAGGCATTAATGATACAGTATCAGAACACTGTATAGTAGATAACTTTTCAATCTTTAATAATTAACGTAACCATCGATTTATTAATCTAAAATTAGAATGAACAGTCGCGGTAGGCCCCTGGTGTTTTATTGTTTTCTGACAGAAGCTTAGTGCTTCAGCTCATTTCTATTAATACGTAACACTTGAAGTACCAATATTCAAACTAGTGACGTAGCCGTGCGCGTTAAATTCCGCATCACGACTGCGACGAGGAAGAAGTCCGAAGATCGGAGATTCGAATCCCGGCACTGACAGTGGCTATCCTGAGTGTGGTTTATCCCCGTGTTATTTCTACACTCCCTCCAGGCAAACGCCAGATTGGTATCTTATTTGAAGTCATGGGACACCCACACAATCACTGTCCCTAATACGATTGCACACACTACTAGGCATACATTCTTCACAGAAACTTAGGTTAACAGACTATTCAACACATATCCAAGTACACAGGTTTGATGGCTAAAATGTCCAAAGCCCCTAAAATGAATTGATAACAACAATATTCAGCTCTATTTGACCTAGTCAATCTATTAAATGTAACCACCTCGTTGCGTAGTGGCTAGCATTCATGGCTGTTACTGTGAAAGCCCGGGTTCGATTCCCAGCCCTGCCAACAAATTTAATTCTGGTCTGATGGATGAAGTGGGGTACATTCAGCCTCGTGAGACAAAACTGAGAGGAGGAGGGTTTGATTCCCACCTCAGCTATCCTGGAAGTGTTACCCATGGTTACCAATTTCTACTCTAGGCACATGCCGAAATGGTACATAACGTATAGCAACGGCCACTTCCTACCCAAATCCTACCTTGTTTATGTATACACACATCACAGTGACACAGGTTATCAGACAACTTCTACACACACCCAAGTACACGGGGCTACATGAACACGATGCCGCAGAGCCCTTAAAGAATTAACAACAACATAAACATATTGGCGATGTTAAACATGAGAACCTTATTCTGGCATTAATTCAGCAATATTACAAGGAGAAGAGGAGGCAGAAAGTGCCTTTTCCCCTCAAAGTCGGCACCTACAGTATGCTGGGCACCAGTGACGTCACAATCAGGTCGTATACTCTGACTGGAGTCAAACTCGCAGTCAGATCCTCGCGTGGCTGGATGCGTGGCTCAGCGGTTATGTTCTCGCTTGCTATGCCCAAGGTTGCAGGATCAAATTCTGGCGCAGTCAGCTGGCATTTGAGGGTACACAAATGCGAGAGAGCCGTGTTAGTAGATTTACTGACACGTTAAAGATCCCCTTCGGGTCAAAATTCTGGCACCCTGGCGTGGCATCTCTAAAAGCCACAGATGTTAAAAGGGACGTAAAACAAATAACATTATTATTATTATTATTATTATTATTATTATTATTATCATCTAATTCTCGTCCCAGCCCCGCCACGTTGGTGTTCGGAATTCCAGCAGGTAGCGAGCCAAGAAACTTTCTGCTTGAGTTGCTAATGATGTGAACGTACAGGAAACCATCAGTCAAAAGATTGCAATACATCTTGTTATTCAATGTGAAGGCCACGGGCAGAATCAAATCTCGTGCTTATTGCTAATGCTACGGGGAACATAATGTGCTTAAGCGGTAAATAACGTTCTGTTTTGATTAACACAGGAGCACCACCACTGCTACGCCGTTCGAATCCCGACGCTGATAGCAACCACTATGAATGTGGTCTCCTCGTGGGTTCTTCCACACTCACTCCAAAAATGCCAGAATGTTACTTTATTTTAAGTCCCTAATCCTCAATACCGGGTGAGTTAGCCTTGGTCGTTACGGCGTGGCTGCAGGCAGTCGCTCACATGTGGGAGGCGAGAAGGTTCGAATCCCCCCACCGGCAACCTTGAAGATGGTTTTCTGTGGTTTCCCATATTTCTTCCAGGCAAATGCCGGGGTTGGTCCCTAACTATAGGCCACAGTCGCTACCTTCCAATTCCTCGTCCTACATTCACACTTTCCTCCCCAGACAACACTCCACATGGTACGGTACTTGTAGCTCACCCCATGGGTGTCCGCATAGAAATAGCTACAAACTCTGGCGAGCCGAACATGTCCGCGGACACTCCCGGCACTAAAAGCCATACGCTAAAAAGTCCTCAATTAAGTTCCAAACATCAGTATCAATATTTTATTCCACAGGGAAGCTGTATTACGAAGTGAGAAAACACATTCATTAACAGAATCGCTTTTCAATCGGTCAACACGAGTGTGCTCAATTAGATTCGGGGGTGGGGGTATCAATTAATTTAATCATTTAGGGCTTGAACTACTGTAAATTAATTATTATTATTATGATCATGATGACGATGATGATGATAATTGTTGTTTTAAGGGGCCTAGCGTTTAGGTTATCGGCCCCTAATGGTTTGGGTGATCGTGAAAAATGAGAATGTAAACTACAACCAAAACGTACACACTAGAAGAAGAAATTGAAAACAAAAGGAGAATAAGGCAATCAAAGGACAGGAGGGAAAGAAATGCCCTCAACCCTCGAAGAATGAGGATTGAGGGACTTGGAAGCAAGGAGAGTCATGACAGGCAGATAGGAGAGGGTCCGCCCCAGAGGCAATGGAAAAAGAGGGAAAAACCGGACCCAGCTCGGGAATCACTTGGGGTTGCCATGTCCCGAACCCACCAGCCGTGAGCCCTTGAGGGTGTAGCACTATCCAGGATGCACCATACGTGGTGGGGCTACACACACCCTGCCTCCTAGAGTGCCTTGAGCAGAAGGCAGGAGATATGAAGAGAACAGAAGAGGTCTGACCCCTCGAAGAATAAAGGATCAGAAAAGATGAGACAAGGGCCAATTAAGGCGGGAAAGTGAAAGACTCCCTAGGCCACGGATACCCTAATACCGTCGGGGTCGGAAAAGAACAAGAGTTGACCAAGGGAGGTCGATAGGAACGATGCCCGAGAGGAGCCCGGCACAAGTAAGTGGAAGTAATGCCGAACTCGGCTGGAGCCCCGTGGTCGCCAACCCACGTTCCACTAGTCGTGAGCCCCTGGGGGAAATTAATTATTAATCAGAGCCATTCCGTATGTGACATAATTATTAAATAGAGCCATTCCATATATTGACATTTATAATACACCTCGGCAAGAAAATGCCTGCATAAGCGTTGTGGTGGGAGTAAATTGCAACTATTAACAACATGATAGTATTTTGGAACACTTGGCAATTAAAATGGCATAGATAATATAGCTTAAAAATAAAAAAAGACTGATAGTCAGTCTGAAAGACTAGACTTTATATCATTTTAAATGCTACAAATGCTAAAAATGCTGCGTGAACTCAAAGTCAAAGGAGGTAGCTGGCTGGATGACGTCACACTCACCGGAGCGTGCGGAGAAAGGAGGAAGCTCAAGCAGTACTATGACGTCACACACCTCAGTGCATTCTCGGTACATTTCGTCCCATCACCGTAACGTAACGCCAGACCCCAGCGTAACGACGAAGTCGACAAGGTCACTTAAAATGATAAAAATATACTTGTTAATTGATAGTCGGCCAACACAATGTATTCCCAGTTCCCGGGACATGCGAAAATTAACATAAAAATTACAGGTGATTATATCATTATGTGTTGACCGACTGGAAAGTAATAATATCAATTATCAACATAGAAACACTGAAAATGGCTCCAAAGCTATCTACACACATCAAAGAATGTTTTGCAAATTGCCATAGAACACAGTGGGAATGAAAGTGAGGACGGACTTATTTATTAAAAGGTGTCCACGCCTTCTCTACACAATATGAAGACTGCACGGGAAAAACGGGGTAAGTCACATTCTGTACATTTTTCAGTGGAGTAAATTAAAATATTAACACTAAAAAGAAATACTTAAAATACCCCAATTGAGGGTGAGCAATACCGTATTTTTGCCAAATGTATTTCTTATAAAGTGCATGTAAAACAAATAACAACTAAAGTTAAATTATGAAAAAAAATGAGAGGACATAGGACGTTCTTTCCGTTTCCACTAAAAATAAAAAAAAGTGACAGTCAGTCTGAAAGACTAGACTTTGTATCATTTTAAATGCTACAAATGCTGAAAAATGCTAGAATGGAGGCTTCTAGCTTCGCTCGAAGCCAAAGACTCTTGACATGTTAGAAAATTATCTGCATAATACTTATCTTGCTTATCTTGTTTCAAATTACTCGCGAAGGGCAAGTGCAAACCAAGGGCAAAGCAAGGTCCAGCGCGGGGGATGCCGCACGCTCACGAGAGCGCGCGGCGACTTGCCCCTTCCATCCAGTCTAAAACACTTATAGTGGGCGATGTATTGAAGATAGAGATATGCTCTCGCGGACTTTTTTGTAGAACGTTTCATGCTGACCAATTCTTACGCTCATAGTATATTGATATTTTTAACGATTTGCCCAGCGTAAGCTTAAGAAGCGCACGGACGCCAAGTTTGTTTTCGACTTTTTCACTGAAATCGTTACTGCTTGGCTTCCTTTCATCATATATAAATTATTTTCTACAGAATCTTTCCTCGGGATATCCTTTACAGAATGGTGAAAACCGCATCAAAATCCATCCAGTGGTTCTCGAGATTACCCGTGATATCCAAGAATCGGGGATTTTTGTCTTATACTAACGAAGTAGAGATTGTCGGGGAACACATGCACCAAGCGGTACAATGACGTCACACACCTCAGTGCATCTGGGTACATTTCGTCCCGTCACCGTAATGTAACGCCAGACCCCAGCGTAACGACGAAGTCGACAAGATCATTTAAAATGATAAAACCTCAGTATCTCGGTGACATTCCGCTTTATTTGAAATTAATTTCAATTGATCTGTAGTGACGATGGCTGGCCACCAGAATGTGCCATAAACTCATTTCGGGGGAAAAAAATGGGCTTACCCCGTTCTTTCCATTGAGATCGCGAGCATAGACAGGCCATTCCATTCTGTGATTACCATTCTCCTGAAGAAAGGCATAGGCAATGCCAGTTCTGTGCGGGCAAGCGTTGTCGGCAACGAAATTGAAATTTGGGCTGAAATTGTCAGCATAGCCTTTCACTACAGGTGCCAGGATAGTATCCCTGTAACGTATGCCTGGGATGTAAACAAGAGGGGTTCGGTGACCATTCATGATGCCACCCCAAAACATTGCAAATGATATTTGTATAAATACTTGGTTCAAAAATGACTGACTGGCATAAATGCGTGGTCGTACATCCATGTGTATTTCTCTAAAAGTTTATTTCGAATGCTGTTTACAAAACTATTGTTTTGAGAGGGAGGTTTAAGGTGCTGGATCATAAAAATTAGGTGGATGTTGTTGATGATTTTAGGGGCTTTGCGACATCGTGGTCATGTAACTCCGTGAACTTGAGTGTGTTGAATTTCTCTGTGTCACTGTGATGTGTGTACTAGTGTGTGTATTTGCAATTGCGGTAGGATTTGGGTAGGAAGCGGCCATGGCCTTCAGTAAGGTACCATCCCAGCATTTGCCTGGAATAGAAGTGGGAGGAAAAAAAATAGCAGGAAATTGAACTCCAGATAAAAGAGAGAAATTGGCGCTAAATTGGCCACACTTTGAGGAAACCTACTGGAGCCATCGAAGAGGCAACACTGGATTGGAATCCACAAGGGGCTCGAAAATATGGTCGCCCAAAGTAGACCTGGAAGAAGACAGTTGAGGAGGAGTGTCTAGGATTGGGAAGGACATGGAGAGGATGGCCAACAAGAGGACCCGATTGTGGTGTTCCACGGTAGCCCTATGCTCCAAGAGGAGCAACAGGAACTAACGTAAGTCAAGAAGTGGGGAAACAACGGAAAACCACTTTCAGGATGGACGAGGTAGAAATCAAACGCACCTCTTCTCAGTCTTGCCGCACGAGGCTGAGTGTACCCCGTTCCAGTCCAGAATTAAATTTCTTGGCAGAGCCGTGAATTGAACCTGGGTCTTCCCGGTGACAGCCGAGAATGCTAGCCACTACGCAATGAGACGGACCAATTTATCAGGATGTAGGTAAAATTATGGTGTGAGACTGACAGACCTATCTGAAATTATACATTTCATACTGATTTGGTTTAGTGATTATAATTCAGTAATCACATTAGTTTACTCACATACAATTTTACAAGCATCGTTGCATTGCAAAAGACATGACCAAAATACTGTCAATAATATAAATGCAGTTTATTCACTATAAATAGCATAAACGAAAGTACCATGAATGAATAAGATAAAATAATATTTGTAATATCATCATATAATGTAGCCTAGCTGGTAAGCTAACATTTTATCAGACGAGCATAATGCTGCGTTTTATTTGTTGTTTGTAAGTTACGTTATAACATGTGGGTGGAACACATGGGCTAATGATTTTCCGATGCTTCCTTCTGCAAGAGGAGATTTGAAACTAGAGTACATACTGTATACGCGAATTATAATTCGTAACAAAGGAAATGTAAAATGAATTTGGAACTTAACGCCTCGGTATGACATTTTGTCTACCTCCTTGTGTAGTGGCTAGCGTTCTTGACTGACGCCTCGGAGGTCCGAGTTCGTTTCTCGGTTCTGCCAAGACATTTAATTCTGGTCTGAGAGTTGGAACGGGATAGACTCAACCTCGTGAGAAAAAAAATAAAGTGTGTTTGATTCCCACCTCAGATATCCTGGAAGTGTTTTTCGTGGTTTTCCAATTCTATTAAAGGAAAATTCCGACCACCTTGGCTGTAACCTTGGAAGTCTGGGTTCGATTCTCGGCTCTGCCAAAATTATTTAACTCCGATCTGAGGGCTGAAACGGGGTACACTCAGCCTCGTGGGGCAAAACTGAGAAGAGGTGGTTTCGATTCCCAGCTCAGCCATCCTGGAAGTGGTTTTCCGTGTTTTTTCACTTCTACTCTGGTTCCTAACTTAAGGCCTCGGCCACTTCCTTTCAAATCCTCACCTGAATTACAAATACACACACTAGTACTGTGCCCAACTCTAGGAATGGGTATTCCAAGATTCAGACACCTAGATATCAAGGGAAAGGCTACAGCCGCTTTTGAAAGTTGAGATATTTGAATATCGAGCTCCATTGCTTCTCGAAGCAATTGGAAAGAATATACCGATACTTGCATGTCAAGTGACGTAGCGAGTAATAGCAGAGGTCGAGGCTATTTATTGATTAAATAGTTAACCATGGAGTAGAGACTTTAGACTGGGATCAGATTACTGGCACGGCCAAATGAAAGAGAATGCACTTAGTATCAAGTAAATCGGACCAGGGATACCAGAGATATGATGATTTCTAGATTTCAGCGTGATGACGCGTGACCCTGGCAGGTTTGAATAAAAGCCGGCTGGCGCAGGCATGGTTAGCTCATTCCAACACAAGCACTTGCCGAGCAAGTTGCTGCTACGCTGAGCCAAGGCACATGGTTGCCGGATCTACGCAGAAGTAATTTTCAAAGTTGTGATAGTCACAAAAAGTGCTGCGCTACGAAGTGGAACTTAGTAAGTTTCCGGCAAGGAGAATCACTGAGGTGATTGATTTTTTTTCTACAGACATTAGTGGAAATATTTATGTTTCTACATGGACATATGCTAGACTTTGTCTAGAATTAGTACTTTGTCACAGACCAGTAATAACCTAATACTTGGATATTTAAATCCATTTCAGTCAGTTTTCATATTTGTAACTTAATAACCACTTCGATCTATCAGTACATTGAAGGCCAGTCTATCACGGTGGTGTTCATTAGTCTACGCAGGGAAACTACATGTTGCTTCGCGCATGGTAGATGGTGTTAAACCATGCCCAGGGAACGATCTTCAGAACAGCCGTTGATTGGTTAGATTGTCAGTGTTTTCTTGTGCTGAAAAGATTACCGTGAGTTATGTTACAACTGACATATCTAAGAATAGATCACTTAGATCTGACCCCATTTAAACAAACTGTTATGGCTTTGATAGAAGCCCATATTTTAATGGAACAACAGTTAATTCAAACGTCAAGAGATACTACCACTATGTCTGACTAGACGGATTGTGGGTATATAATGGCGGCCGATACAAGGATTATACATGCTTGTCCGATAGGGCATGTCTATGGATAAATCTGGTACAGACCAGGTTCGCTACGCTTCAAGACCATCAAGAAATGTAAGCCACATTTGAATTATATTATGCCTAGCTAATTGGAACAAACTTTTTTTCGGCAGATGACCAACACATTTATTTTTCTTCGTATTTAAATCTTGCAATGATTTACGCAAGACTTATTTGTGTTATTCTGAGTATTTTCAGCACTCAGAACAGTTTAGGATCGATGACAGAGCATATCGAGCATTTATTTGAATATTTCATATTTTTGGGAAATCACGGTAATCAGCCGATGTAACTGTAAAAGTTAATAATTATTTTTGTTGAGGAATGGATATTTTTTCCATATTCGAAGGTTCGAACATGTGGATTCTCACATAATGAGATGATAATTAAACATATTTAAAATAATATAAATAATAATAATAATCCACTAATAATAATAATAATAATTTTTATAACTTTTCTAAATAATTCTTGGATATTATATTTTCTAATAATAATATGTATTGAGAGAGAGCCTATGAAGTAGTTTAATCATTTCTAGTCTGGAACAGGAGATTTTTCGAAGGAGAATGGTTAGCGCAAGCCCGCATTCGACCAACATTTCAGTTCTGGTTGAACAGTTAATATTTGCAATGAGCAAAGTATATTTTTCAGATAACACGGAGAGGCATGAAACGGGAAGCAAATGATAATTGTATCAAATAGGATATTTTTGTATTTATATAAAATCATGACGTAAATACACTCGAAAGTGAAATAAAGATTTTCATAAGTATGGTAAATTCACGGGTTGAACTGAATGGTAAAATAAAATAAACTTGTAAGTTTATTAATCTTCCAGTGTTGATAACAAGCAGAGACTTGATTTATTGTATACATTTTGGGAAGAAAATTTATATGTGTGGAGTAGTTGAAATGCCATTCCCAGGTGCGCATGTTTAAGTCGCAGGAATGAAGAGGTTTTTTCGAGCATCAATCAAATAGCAGGTTCGATGGCTCAGGTTTATAGAAGGAGTATTGGAACTACACATTTCGTCGTATGAATGACCCGAAGGTTATTTCTTGAAACCATCAGTTCTTATTTCAACCTTGTTTACGAATTCCATTTAGACTTTGATTTTGCTAGAACCCGGATTTGTCATGATAGTAGTTTATTCTTCTTCAGAGGAAGACCTTTGCCGTTGTTGTTGTAATATTGTGTTCTTACACAAATAATAGAATGGGCCACTGCCAATTAAAAAATAATTCTTTAACCACGAATAATTTGAAGGATACTTTCAATCCTAGTGCCATGAACTAAATGAATTTATTATGCAACTATAATTCTTATTTCCGCATTCTGTCGAAGAATTGCAAGTTGTGAAAGTTACTAAAAATGGCCATGAATATAAATATTTTTCATAATAATGATTCCAAGTGGAAAATTGAATAGTTGAATGGTTCAACAATTTATTGATCAAGTTGATGATTCAGAAATCATATATTTTGTTTGGAACTTGAAGTTCATAATCGAGTCACTTCTCGAAATGTTTAATGTCGGAAGAACAATTAATTTTTGTTGTGCTTCGCACAGTTCTTCGATGCTATGCTCAAGGTCAAATACTTTTCAGATGTTATTAATATGTGTAAATAATTTGTGTTGATTCAGAAATAATAATATTTTTCGACAATATATATTTTTTTAAAAACTGGAAAAATAAGTGAAAGTTAAAAATTCTATGAACATTTATTCTACGAGTGTTAATATTATGTAAAAATTCAAACAGTGAACTACGATATTTCCAGTAGAGACAATTAAATTTGAACTGGATTTAATCATAAATAATTTTGGAACACAGTCTACAGGACTGACAATCAGACTTGTGTTTCCAAAAAATAATTGTCAAATGTGTTTGGAAAATTTCTGTATATTGTGTAAATAGGAGTGTGGGTCGCCACACGTGAATGATGCTGCTTTGAGCATTTTTGCAGTCAATTTTAAAAATTCAAAATAAACTGAGATAATTTTACTTGATGTGTTATACCCAATTGAATCTCCTTCTATCCTTATTGTTGCATTGAGCCAAAAATCAGTAAAGCATTTTTTTTCATTTGATGTCGTTTTTGCGATTTGCTTTAACCCATCTGGCGCTCCGGGATATTTTGACTCTCGTGCTGACTGATTCTTGGTAAAATGCATATGTGGTGGTGCGGACTCCCGTCTAAACGGGCACAGTACAGCCATCACAATAACACAGGTTGTCAGACAAAATTCCACATGCACCCAAGTACACGGGACTACTTGACCACAATCTCGCAAAGCCCCTAAATAATCAACAGTAATAACTATATTTGTGGTACCGTGAAATCAATTTCAAGAATATCTCCTTTTAAATTTTAGTGCCCAACTTAAGGCCATGGCTGCCTCCTTCCCAATCCTCACCTGAATGGCATATAAACACACTACTACATAGCCTACACCACAATAACACAGGTTATCAGACAAGTTCTCCCCACACCCAAGTACATGCAGTTAAAAGACCACGATGTCCAAGCGCCTCATGTAAAATAACAACAAAAGAATGCTATTTTCGTGGAATGATTCTATAGACCTAATAGAACACTTCTCAAATGAATGCCCCCTCTCATTGGATGACTAGTTTCATTTGTCAAGCGAAAATCATCAGATTTTGCTCACTTAGGTGGATATAATTTGCATGGCTGTGAGGATAGTGGATTAGCAGAGGATTGTTTGGAGTAAATTTTAGGATAGTTTTTAGAATACGATCCGAACTTGTTGTATGTCATTACTAGGACCCGGATGCAATGACATATTATATTTTTCCGTTATGTATTTTTTCATGATAAATATAAAATGAGCGGCTTCGGTGGCGTAGTCGGTAGCATGCTGAGCTTCTATGCCCAAGATAGCGGGTTCAAACCCGGCCGAAGCCGTAGGATTTTTTAAGAGCGTTAAAAATCCCTCAGTATGCCTTCCTTAGGAGGGGAAGTAAAGCCGGCGGTCCCATGTCATAGATTTATGGCATGTTAAAGAACCTTCCACTAATTGCACCTGTGTGAAGCTAAATTGGATAGGTTAAGAATCTAAACAACGCTCTTAGGTTTCTATGTTCGTTGCCAAGAGCCGACTGCGGTGGCGTCTAGTAGCTAAGTTTTGAAGTTCTGAACTTGGATTAGTAGTCGTTGACGGTGGCGCTTGGCGGCAAAAGTAGGAACTATTTGAAAAATTCTAAGTTGCAGTACTTAAATTAAAAAACAGATAACACACACTAATACAGTAATCACAATTAACACCGGTTATCAGACAAATTCTACACACACCCAAAGTACACGGGGCTACATGACCACGTTGTCGCAGCCCCTAAACTTAAGAACCAACCAACCAAATATAAGATGATGATTTGCGCTAATCTCATTCAAATTATTTCATTAAGCACAATTAATATTCCGAGCTGAAAAGGGTTGCAATTCTGACGGTATAATACTAATTTTAAACATAGCATATGAAATACATAGCCTAGGGGAACGTCTTTCTCCTCAAATGTCTAAATGTGTTGCTTCAATACGTTATGCTTTATCTAATTAAAAATATTACAGTTGAGTCTCGCAAACTTGGCACTCGGTAACCAGGCACTCCGGATTTCTCGGCCACTCTGACAGGAGAAAGAAATCATGATTTTTGTTTGTTTTTGTGTTTCCGCACAGAGCGTTATTATGTTTTCTTTCGTCTTCTCCATCAATGGAATTATCGACAGTTAAATACGACGCGAAACAAGTTGACCTACAGTACATAGTAAGAAGAGTAATGACGACTTGATAAATACAGGTAGTTGCACAGTACTGTAAATTCACAAACTGTTGGCAGTAATAAGTAAACAAATGGTTCTCGCGCAGAGCGTTGTATTTATTTGATTGCGCATTCTCCGTAATTCTGTTTCTTCGCCGTCTTCGTGACGTGGCTTCAAGAAACAGGTTTCAAAGCGAAAAGCAAATGAACATTACTTAATTTTTTGCAAAAAAGTAAACGGTAATTTTCATTAAGTGAAAAAACTATTTGCCTACGGGGATTGTTTTGTACGTATAGGCCTACTGTACAGTGTACATATTATAAAATAATTTGTAGGCCTAGTTTTTCATAGCTTTCTTTTATAATTCACAGTAATTGTTTTCCTGATTTTTATGCAGTACAGTAGTACAGTACTGAACTATATATTCAAGTACTGTAATTGTAGTGGCTTAATCATTTTAAAACTTGTGTTAATGTTAAAAACAAATAATAGCACTGCATTGCATTACTTTTAAGCCATAACAAACAGCTTATTTCGTCTTCGTCACACATTTCCCGATATCCCGGCATTTTCGCGATCTCGGCCACCCTTCGGTCCACATTAGGCCGAGTTTGCGAGACTACTGTATTGTAATGCCAGTAAATTCGGATAACGAACGTGCGTATGCGGATAAAAAACGTGCGGATGTGGGACGGATGCGAATAACAGTCGTGCTGATGCGGGGCGGATGCGGATAACAGTCGTGTGGATGAGGGGCGGATGCGGATAATGCTTTGTTTATCTGTGCAGAGCTCTATAATATAACATGTACAACAGTAGACCTATTTACAATAATTCAGTTACAGATGTTTTTATTTGATATGTAACGAGTCAGATTTTTTAACCAACAATTTTTCGTTGTTGTTGTTGTTGTTGTTGTTGTTGTTGTTGTTGTTGTTGGTACTTGTTATATGTTTAAGTATAAAAACCCTTTGAATCGTTAACGTCTACCGTAGCGAGCTTTTGATTTCGTTCAAAACTATTTTGTTAGTAACCGATAGTATTCAAATTTGCTATTTACGTAATAAACTTTTTTGTAATTGGTTACCGACCACCATGGCTGTAACCTTGGAAGTCTGGGTTCGATTCTCGGCTCTGCCAAAATTATTTAACTCCGATCTGAGGGCTGAAACGGGGTACACTCAGCCTCGTGGGGCAAATCTTAGAAGAGGTGGTTTCGATTCCCAGCTCAGCCATCCTGGAAGTGGTTTTCCGTGTTTTTTCTCACTTCTACTCTGGTTCCTAACTTAAGGCCACGGCCGCTTCCACTTAAATCCTCACCTGAATTACAAATACACACACTATTACAGCCATCACAATAACACAGGTTGTCAGACAAAATTCCACATGCGCCCAAGTACACGGGACTACTTGACCACAATCTCGCAAAGCCCCTAAATAATCAACAATAACAACTATATTTGTGGTACCGTGAAATCAATTTCAAGAACATCTCCTTTTAAATTTTAGTGCCCAGTGATTTAAGGAATTTCTACACAGCCTGTTTCACCTCTTCATTGTATTCGAAGTGACCTTCCTCAATCACGTTGAAGACTTGGAATCCCCCTGGTGAAGAATTCCGCAGAACGTGAAACAAAGAATGTTGTTGTTGATATTCCAAGAACGGGACGGGGGATAAAGAACTAGCTTGTAGCCTAGTTTTATGAACCTTTTCCATGTGATCATAAGTCGTGTGTGGAAAATGAACAACTTGACGTAACTTTCCATTTCGAAAATCTCACATGAATTAACCAGGAATCGAACCAGATCTGCCTTGGTGAGATGTTAACAGCTAGATCGCGCCACTATGGTGCCTTATTGTGGAAGGGTGTATTGGAGGCTTACGCTTTACACCATCTTAAAATCATTATACATGTACACTTATTAATTTCGCAAAGCCCCAACATGAACCAACAAGGACAACAACAACAACAATAGACCCAATTAATTTGGAGAGGTACGTGCGTGACGTCTCCATGTAAATCAAACCCGGGCCACCGTGGCGACAGCCAAGAATGCTAGCCACTACGCAACGAGGCGGTCCTATCTACAACTTTAGGAAGGCTAGCATTCTTGGCTGTCGCCACGGTGACCCGGGTTCGATTCCCGACAATGCCAAGAAATTCAATTCTGGTCTAAAGACAGTAGCGGGGTACACTCAGCCTCGTGAGGTAAAACTGAGAAGAGGTGGGTTCGATTCCTTCCTCAGCTATCACGGATGTGGTTTCCCACTTCTATTCCAGGTAAATGCCTGGATGGTATCTACCCAAATCCTCCCTCGATTACAAATACACACACATGCACAGACTTCACGATGACACAGGTTATCAGACGAATTCTACACACACCCAAGTACACGGGGCTACACGACCACGATGTTGCAAAGCCCTTAAAGAATCAACAACACAACAATAGTGGTAGCCTACACCTCCAATTTTATACACAGAACCTTGAATATAAATGAGCGGTGAAAATTGCGCAACAGAGTTGTTGCTGGTAATTCGTTTTGTAGGCTTAGGTAATTTTGGTCATCAGCCCTGTGTATTTGGGAGCGTGTTCAGTTTGTCTGACGACTTATGTTTCTGTGGTGACTGTTGTAGTCACTATTAGGGTCAGGTATGGGGTCAGTGCCCCAGGAATTATAGTCAAGTACTATCCCGGCAATTTCCAGGAGGGAGTGTGCAAAACACCCGGGGAATATCCAGAGTCTGGATAGCCGCTGTCAGCGCCAAGGAGTAATAAGCGGCGCTCTAACGGCCAGAGAGTGAAGTCAGCGGGTCACACACTGAGACGTCCAAAACATTGCTGGCAAATATTTTGACGCACGAAGTATTGCAAATATAGAGGTGTGCAAATTATATACACGATGCTAGTTTTTCAACATTTCATTTTTTCTGTTTATGACTTAATGCAGTAAAATTCAAATGATTACCCAATAACCTTAGTTATATGTTCTCTTAGGAAATTGAGAGTATTTCTTTTTAATTTCCATTGATTGAGGAGCCTTGCTAAAGCAGAATGTCACTCGTTTTGTTTGTTTTTGATTCCGTTATTTCTAGTTCTCTTGCGAATTTAATGCAGCAGGATCGAAGTCTTTTATTACCAATGGTCCACTCTTGAACTATTAAGATATTCGTAGACCAGAGATTGAAATCACTTGATTTAGAGGGCACATTCTAAAGTCAATGAAAAACAAGATGTTCAGTAAAGAACATATAGCCTACTTTCTCCTAAATGCATGGGTATTGTTATAACTCTTCGTCCTTTTCAAAGAGTATAATTGAATGTTAGTTGTAGTAGCTTGTTGAAATACAACGTGTTATAAGGATATTAAACATGAATATGAGGTGCCCCTTGATAGTGCTAATTCTGTACAAAATTTCATACAATTCGGTTTCACCGTGTTGGAATACATTGGGGGAATCGATTTGCACACATACATGGCCGCCATCCGCAAATTAATGGGCTGATAACCTAGCAGTTCATTCAAAGGATTCTTCATACACAATGGTATAATGTTGCAAAATTTGGTGTGTATACCAACTATGTGGATATTTTCGATTGCTATTTGGCTGAAATAAAAGTATTAACTGTCTGAAAGTACCAGGAATTAGTGACCATTCTGGGGTTGAATTAAATATTAGATATGGTGACATTACAAAATTAGACTCTGATGTAGCAAAAAAGATCATATTCCAGTATCGCAGGGCGGATCAGGGCAAGTTTCAAGGGTATTTGAATGAGCTATTCGTAGGATGGGCATCGGAAGGAAATCACATTAATATCCTGTGGACTAACTTTTTGAAAATTTTAAATAGCGCTGTTGATAAATTTGTCCCATTTAAATTGCTGAAACAAAACCCAGATCCTGAGTATTACACACGAGAAATTAGGAGTCTAAAACGGAAAATTAGGAAATTATACAATAAAAGACATGATAGTGACAAGTATATGTTGAAATTTAAGTCCTTATCAAGAGAGCTCGTCTTAAAAAAGAGGGCTGCTAATGACAGTTATATGCAAGGTTTACTTGGCTCGGGAGGTGATGGGTGGAAAAATTTTTACAGTTATGTTTGGAGAAGAAAGGGAAATCCAAATAATTTGTCGATGATAATGTCCGGTGACGGTAAATTAATTACTGAGAAACAGGCCATTGCTAATGAATTAAATGTATTTTACGGTAGTGTGTTCAATAAATCCAATAGCTGTGTGTTGGACCTTAACGACGAATCAGGGGCTCCCCTGTTCCAAATAAACCAGTCAGCAATTGTAAAGCTAATACAAAAACTACGTTTCAATGTATCAAAGGGTCCTGATAATATTGTTAGTGAAGTACTTAAACTAGGAGGTAGGGCCGTGGCACGATACTTGGAGGTGATGTTTAATATGTCCATAAACAATGCGCAAATCCCAGATGACTGGAAAAGAGCTACGGTAGTCCCAATATTTAAGGGAGGAAGCAGACTTGAATTGGGCAACTACAGGCCGGTTAGCCTTACGTCCATCGTTTGTAAACAGATGGAACATCTCATTTGCGACTACTTGAGGGAACAGTGGGAAACATTATCATGGTTTAATGATAGGCAACATGGATTTCGGAAAGGTTACTCATGCGAGAGTCAGATGCTATCACTTTTTCAAGACATTAGCGAATCGTTAGACCACGGAGTTTCAGTCGACGCCGTGGTTATAGATTTTGCGAAGGCATTTGATGTCGTGCCGCATGACATGCTACTCCATAAATTAGCTTCGACGAAGATTGATAGAAGAGTAATTTTATGGATCCAAGAATTTTTGATGGGTCGTTCACAGAAAGTGAAAGTCGAAGGCATATTCTCGGATGAAATTACCGTAACGTCGGGTATCCCTCAGGGCAGCGTAATCGGAACTTTGTTATTTTTGGCGTTTATAAATGACTTACCAAATGGGATTCGCAGTGACTGTTGATTGTTTGCGGATGATTGTGTAATATATCGAAAGATACATGACTCACAAGACAATGCAGTGCTTCAAGAGGACCTGAACCTGGTCTATAAGTGGGCGATTGAAAATAAAATGAAAATAAACACAAGAAAATGTAGTCTCTTAAAAATAGGGAAAGTGCGGAGGCAGGATTTTCAATATAACATTGGCTCGGAAATACAGTACTTGTAGAAGAAGATTCTTGCAAATATTTGGGCGTTCACGTAAGGAATGATATGAAATGGGGTAGTCATGTAGGATGTGTAGTTTCAAAAGCTTACAAATCCCTGCACTTTGTAATGAGGGTATTAAAAGGAAGTAGTACCTCTGCTAAAGAATTAGGCTATTTGTCACTTGTAAGACCTATTCTGGAATATGCCTCGGCGGTTTGGGATCCATATCAAGTAGGGCTCATCAATGAGTTGGAAATGGTACAAAGAAAGGCCGCTAGATTTGTGCTCAGTGACTTTAATCCCAGGAGCAGTGTGAGCCGTATGTTAAAGAAACTTGGGTGGGAATCACTGGAGGCTAGGAGGATGAAATCTAGACTCTGCGCTATGTACAACACGTATACAAATCAACCAGCATGGGGTGAGCTTAGCAAATGATTGGGAAAGCCCACTTACATGGGTAGGAGCGATCATCCTTTCAAAGTTAAGGGCCGACCACAGCGAACAAATTATGGTAAATATTCTTTTGTAAACCGTGCCATTGATAATTGGAACTCTCTACCTGCCGCAGTCTTAGAGCCTTTTCCCAAACATATAGGTGTGTTTAAGAAAAGACTGACTATTTGTGTAAATACTCCAGTTTAATTGTTGTATAATTGTTATTGAATTGTTATGTATGATTATTTATTTGTTATGTATATCCAATTTTCCACCGGGGGACACTCCCCCCATTGCAAATAAATGAATGAATGAATGAATGAATGAATATCCTGAACTAGCACCAACGGCTGGAATTCTGGTACTATGTGAAATCGTTTTGCTCTTTACTCCAAATAACATTTTCAAATAACGCACAATAACCTGTTACAAACCCTTTAAAATAAAAAGTTAAAATGTATCGTAGTATCATCTTGTCATTCTTCAAATTCGATGCGCATAGAATGCCAAAGTCGCCTCCGTAGCGTAGCGGTCAGCATGGTTAGCTGCCGCCCCGGAGGTCCTGGGTTCGATTCCCGGCTCTGCCACGAAATTTGAAAAGTGGTACGAGGACTGGAACGGGGTCTACTCAGCCTCGGGTGGCCCAAATGAGTAGAGGGGTTTCGATTCCCCCTCAGCCATCCTCGAAGTGGTTTTCCGTGGTTTCCTACTTCGTCTTCGGGCAAATGCCGGGATGGTACTGTACCATTATACTCATATTGTTATGATGTATAGTGCAGTTTGAAGTATATGTTGAAGATCGGCGGGATCCACAAGTTGCAAACCGAAGCAGGAGTCAGCTGCTCGATTACGGTATTTTCCGAGTACCGACGTGCACGCACGAAGCCAAGCGGATATGATTACAACATGGCGACCATTGACCCAGTTTACTGATCGGTCACCAGGATTACATTTTATCAGCAATAAGAAGAAAAGAGAATAACATGCAAGATTTGCAACATTATACGAGACCCTGGAACAGAGCATAATGTGTATTTTGTTATCTATACATGTTTAGTATCTGTCGGAGACTTTATAAATTATGATTTACATCCACCAATGAGAGATCAGTTCGATTACTGTCACGTCTGAGAGAGGGTAGCGTGAAGCTAGGTGGATGGACACACAGACAGCTGTGAGCAGATAACTTTACGGAGCACTTGAGAACGCGTTTCGTTATTGCAATGTGACGCGAGGTTTATATCAAACACTTTAAAGTGCATACAGAGCCAGTGTCGAAGGACTCTGTTCGTTTTCACGAGATGCAATCTATACTGCTACAAGGGTAAGCAGTATTAGAAACTGTAATTTCAATACAGCAAGCTGCCTGTCACCACAGTGAACTTTCGTTTTGAAAAGCAGTCTCTGTTTCCATTGCATCGTCGCCGAGTGCGCAGCAATGTGTTTGAACTCTAAACACTATTCCTAATTGCGAACAGACATATTCTTAATCAAGATGTCAAGAGGAATAATTTTAGTGCTGTACTTTTCGTCTATAATGGCAGGCTAAAAACGCAGCAGCATGAACGCTACTAGACCGGCATTGTATCGAACATTTCAATGAACTATCGCCATGGCCCCAGTGATGACTGATTCTGATTGTGTGACCACTTGTGTCTACCTCAATCGTAATCCTGAATGCTATTCGCATGGGCAGTCATTCGTCTTTCGTTCATTAATATTTCGGCCCGATATGAATAACGCGATACTACTGAGAAACGAACTGTGCTCTGGAAGATGTTGGAGACGTGAAGTAGCGATTCCTGACTATTTACCCAGGATGGGTAATAGCCTTCTGAACCGAGAAGAACGTGCGGATTGGAGAAGGTGTTTCCTGGTTCGATTCCCGACGACCTGGGGAGTGCTAGTTACAGCTACATATGGAAAAGGTGTGATATGCAGGCCGTATCAATGCTCGCTCTTGGAAATTCATCTATCAACAAGGTACAGCTTACACAACTTCGTCTCTCGTAGCTAAGTGTAAATATTTCAATGTTAATTTACGCCACTATTTTTTTGCATATTAATTTTTGAGTAGTATGTCGGACTGTGGAATTTAGGCATGACGTTTTAATCATGACTGATTTCACAATCGACAGGTTTTAGACTTCCATAAGAAGTGCAACCCATTTTAAGCTTGTATTTAAGTATGTTTAATTAGATTTCATCTTAAATTCAGTAATATTTCATGAAGCTTTCTTAGGGTAGTGAAGAGGACAACGATAGGCATTTTGTGATTCAGTGTAGTTTATCAACGTGGTGATATCTTTATTATGTCAATTTGTGACATTCTTCGCATCGTTGGATTGTGTTTTTGTTGGGCTACATTTTCCTACTGCATCTTCGAACATTATACATCCGAGTGATTGGTTTATGAATAGAAGACTGATTTTGATAGCAAGTTATGAGTTTTTTGAAGTTTTATTTTATATTTATATAGAGGAGTTCGATTTCTCGCTTTTGTTAGGAACCATTCTTTGTGTTGTTGAAGGACAGAGGCTGGTAATGTTTTCTAACCAGACAATTGTGCTAATTGTTATGATTACCATGTCCGGTGGTGTAGAGACATTACTTTGTTTCTCGAATTCATCCGTGCAGGGATGTACCGAATGTTGGCTTGATAAACTTTCTCTTTATTTGTATTTAACTTGTTTTTTTTAATTCACGTTAGCCTCTCGCGTGAAGGCACAGTTGAGATCCATGGTCGATGGAATTTATCATTGTTTTTAATTGTCGTCATTTGACTATAATATATCTCTGAAACATCATTCACTTTTTTTAACCAGCGTGTATCCCAAATTTAAAAAAATTTATAAATACATTCTGATTAAGGAAAGTCGATGCTATTGCAATCTCTCATAGTATAGGTATTAATTCTAAAAGGATATTTTGTTATTGAGAAAATCCAACCAATATCATTGAAAACTAATGTAAACTATGTATAAATTTAAACAACGATGTAGTAACAACAATTATCGGCTTAGAATGAAATTCGTCATTAAGCAATGAGGGTGATCCAGTTACGTTAAAATATGTATGATTATAATAAATTAATTTTGAATAGAGTACTCAGGGGGGTACATATGTATAATAGTAGAGCCGCGTGAAGGCAGTAAGAGAATGAAATAAACATTAAGATATTTCATGGAAACTAACCCATGATAATTGTGATTGAGTAGTCAAATATAAGTTGACTTATTTTCAAGTCTAATTCAGCGTTTTACTACAAGCATTTTGTTGTTGCTTAGAAGCATGCAAACTACAAAGTAAAACATTAAAACATGTATTAAATGATGTCAACCTTAATATTCTGGATTTAATCACCATGCTGACGAGGGTTTTACAGTTATCCTGATCAGTTATTTTGGTGAGTGCAATAATTATTAAAGTGATAGATTACCTCTATTAAGCTTTGTCACCTCAGTTTCTCAGTAGTATCGCGTTATTCATATCGGGCCGAAATATTAATGAACGAAAGACTGAGAAATGCGGAATTAATTTTCAATAAGGCTTTTGAGGCATTGCTTGTGCCATAGTAGGGTATTATCCTAAAGAGTGTTCAATTTTTTTATGGAGAATACAGTGTGTCTAGTAATGACTAGAAGTTGTATTCAGGTCACTGTGATTTGAGCTTCCGGTTGAAGCTGCAATTGCTTTTCATTTCTTGTAATATTGTTATAGCAATTTCTGCTATAATGCCTTTGTGAATACATTTTGGAGAATTCTATTTTAATTCTTTTAGAGTGATACTTTATAGCTGCGATAGGAGGTCACGTTAAGGAAACCATTGCAGGCATTTCAGTATAATTCCACGCTTTGGAGATTATGTTTTTTCTCGTTCTTGTGTTCTATTGAGCTAGATTTTTCTTTTGTTGCTATGGTTTTTCTTGACGTTCCCTCAGTTAGGTGATCCTTGTGCCCCATTATCCCCGTCTCTTGTTGAGTGGAATCTGGGTTTTTTAGTCGGGGTTTTCAGGTTCTGCAATCCAGCTACCATCGAGGGATATCAACAAGCTGACGGTAGGTATTTCGGGTACAGTACCTTCTTCAAGGCCACGGCCGCCTCCTTCCCTCTTCCTTGTCTATCCATCCTAACCATCCCTTACCTTCCCTCAGGAGGCCCCTGTTCGCTTTGCAGGTGAGGCCGCCTGGGCGAGGTGCCAATCTCACCTCACCAGTTGTATCCCTCCCGATTCGATGTTCCCAGCTCTAGGACATTGTCCGTAGAGGCGGTAGTGGTGAGTTCCCTCGCTGAGTCCGTGGGTTCCACCAACCTGGAGGGTAAACGACTAAAAATAAATAAAAAAATAGAATGCCAATGGTATACCAGTCAATTGAGTCTCACGTAGACCAGTCGTGACATCTAGTGGAGAAGTATCGAACAAGATAATCCTAACAGGGCAAGTGCATTCTAGCGGCCATAAAAATAAACTTTTCAATAAAATCTGTTAGTTAATCTGTAGGCCGGCGTGCAGTTGGCCGGCAGTTGGCCATGCTAATTCACTTTTTTGCTACTAGATGTCTCGTGCAAATCTGCTGGCAAATTTTGTTTTAATTAAATATATATTTTCCATCGTAATAAGGACAATACAACGCTTAATTTTAAAACGTCTAAGTCATTACAAAACAATAAATATAAAAAAATTCAAGCCAAAAAACCTAACTCTGATGGGGTTTGAACCATAGCGTTATGAGTGATAGGCCAACGCTTTACCTCGGAGCTAAACGTGCCAACGGACATTCTCCGATACCAAATGAGTTACATAGAACATGTTAGCAAATAATGAATTAGACTAAACCATTTCATCAGGGGAGTATATTATTTATGTATAAAGCATTTCATACAAAGTTTATTTATTTTGTATCAGTACGCTATATTGCATGCAATACTCAAATTAGTGAAATATAAGTCAGGCACAAGATATCCGCTGCCATCTTGCCTTGTAACTGAGACGCTTCAGACTTTTAAAATCACTTCTGCACTATAGTATTACAAAATAAACTTTTAATTTTGAGTGTGCCTCTTCCTTTAGAACAGTTTAAACGATTCTCGGCTCGATAATCGGAACTGGCGGGTCCCATGATATAGATTATAATGTTTGCATAATTCGCACGGCCGCCATCCTGAAATGGTACAGCGGATGACCTTGTAGTTTTGTCACAAGACGCGTCCTCTATGAAGGTATGTTGTTACCAAATTTGGTAGAGATCGGAAGATTTGGTTAGTCGTTATTTGTTTTTACGCTTTGAACGTTTGAGTGGCCGCCATTCGGTTTTGGTAAAGATGGCGGCGATATAAAATATGACACTGAGGTGCCCTTTGCTAGTTCTACCTCTGTACCAAATTTCGTTCAATTCGGTTTCACCGTGTTTGAATTGATAGGGGGACAGACATTCAGAGTACACACACTCTCTCTCACACACACACACACACACAGACTCACACACACACACATACACACACTCACACAGACACACAATTTTTGGCCCTGTGTAGATCTCATAAGTCTACTTTCATTTTTTGCAAAAATCGAAAGTAGGCTAATAGGGTAATAAAAACAAGATGTTCAGTAAAGAACATATAGCCTACTTTCTCCTAATTGCATGGGTATAGTTACAACCCTTTGTACTTTACAAGGAGTATAATTGAATGCTGGATGTAGTAGCTTGTTGAAATACAACGTGCTATACGGATAGTAAGTTACGGTTAGGCTATAATACTTGCATGATTCATGCATCCGCCATCTTGAAACTATTTCGTTGATGTCCTTGTAGTTAGGGGCAAAAGACGCTCCCCAAATTATGGTATATTGTTGCAAAATTTGGTAGAGATCGGATGATTAGGTAAGTCGTAATTTGATTAAGCTCAGAACATTTGAGTGGGCACCATTTCCTTTTTGTTTTGATGGCGGTGATATACAACATGACGCTGAGTTGTCCCGTGCTAGTGCTACCTCTGTATCAATGGTGGTTCGATTTGGGGTTCGTTGTGTTTGAACTGATAGGGGGAATCAATTTGCACACTTTCATGGCCACCATCTGCGGCTGACGACCTTGTAGTTTGGTCAAAAGATGCTTCTCATATGAAGGTACCTTGTTGCAAAATTTGGTAGATCAGATGAATAGGTTAGTCGTAATTTGATTTAAGCTTTTAAAATTTTGGTGCCTGCCATTACGTTTCCGTCAAGATGGCGGTGATATAAAACATTACACTGAGGTGCCCTTTGCTAGTGCTATCTCTATACTAAATTTCGTTCAATTCGGTTTCACCGTATTTGCATTGATAGGGGGGGGGGCAGATATGCAGAGTACACAGACACACAGACATACACAATTTTTTGGCCCTGTGTTGATCTCATAAGTCTACTTTCATTTTTTGCATAAAACGAAAGTAGGCTAATATTTAAAATGATCTTGAATGAAAAATTGTGACTGATTTGAATTCATTATTTTAGTCTAATAGGCTAATTTGCACACTTATGTACTGTAGATGCCTAAAAATAATAATTCATAATGTACACTTCTATTTAATTTTTTAGTCCTTTTAGTTTAATGAAGCTAAACTGGCTGGAAATGCATACGCATTCTGAATGCGCTATGGATTTTGCACGCAGTTCTTTTGAAAGTTACTGTTCGTTATTTTTGTAGTGGGCTACTTAAATATACAAGTATAGTATAACGGATATAACGGAATATTTACAGGAGAAATTCATCCTCATATGTATGTAAATGATAGCTCATATTTTGTAACAATCTATCGTCCACGGAATTGCATCATGTTAATGGCCATATCTGTAAACTAAGCTTTACAATAACCCAAGCATTGCTATTGAAGGCAGAGGTACGAGCAGCTAGAGCCTTTACGGGGGCGTGGTCAATGCTTCAATTAACAGTGTGCTAGAGAGCTGATGATGATAATGATGTTAATTTTTTAAGGGGCCTAACATCTAGGTTATCGGCCCCTAATGGATTCGGTGATAATGAAAGATGAGATGAGAATGAAAACTATAACTAATACTAACTACAAACTTACATACTAGAGGAAGAAATGGTAAAAAATAAAGGATAAGGAAAATAAAGGACAGGAAGAAAATAAATGCCCTCAGCCCTCAAAGAATGAGGATTGAGGGTCTTGGAAGGAAGGAGAGCCATAAAAGGAAGATAGGAAAGGGAAAGCGGAGAGGGCCCGCCCCAAGGTCAGAGGAAAAAGGGGACAAAACGGACCCAGCTCAGGAATCCCTCGGGGTCACCTACTCCCAAACTCACCAGCCGTGAGCCCTTGAGGGTGTAGCACTATCCAGGGTGCACCAGATGTGGTGGGGCTACATACTGAACCCTTTATACTCTGATAGTATAAATGATTCTATGTTTTATTTCTGCAATATTTAATATTTCTACCAGTATCATGAAAACCAGACAGAAATGGTGAAACTGTAAGCATTGGTTGGAGACAGTAAGAATATACCTGGGTGCAGAGAGACAAAGCTTAATCGCTAGTGGAATTTGTGAAAGGAACCCAGCATAGCGATGAATCAGAACGCAGGTGCTGGCTGGCTTAGAATAGGAAGACGCGAGATGACACATGCGTTTGGTATTTTTCTTGTTCTGTTTCGCGCCTAGCCAAAAGAAATGCAATAATATGAGAGGCTGATTGATCAACTAGACACTCCTACAGGGCGGGAGTGCTGTAAGAAAAATCACGAGGTCTACGTGAGTGCCAACCAATAGGAGAAGAATGCTACTTTAACGCGGGACACCTGGCGTCACGCTCAAGAGCTCGGATTACGGCGGGAAAATGGACACAGATTATCCCTACGATCGATTCTCGATTAAATTAGCATGACTTTTACCTGCGCATTTCTACGAGTTTAATGATGTTTATTACAAGCCTGTAAGACAATTATTATGGAAACAATTTTTACCTTTCCCTCTCCATAGGCTCTCAGTGAACGATTCATATATAAGTGGCGTGAGAAGCCACGAAGACTGACTTTTATTTGTGCGTCTGAGGACGTAACGACTGACTTTTATTTGTGCGTCTGAGTACGTAACGTTGACTTTATTTTGTGTCTCATGAGGACACAGATTTTATTTAGCATTTATTTAGCATTCAGTGTTTGATAGCTAGTCACTGTACTATTTTGTAGGGCCAGTATCTTCGACAATTCGCCAATAGACTGTTTTTGGAGAACTGAGTACCCAGAAAAGGTGAATTTAGTAGACAGAAATCGAGTGTGTATTAATTTGACAAACATTTTTGTATCAGCACGAGAGATGGCAGCGTCGATCATGGAAGCTGTATGGAATCATCATCACTTCGTTGAAATGTTTGCTAAGAGCTAAAAGCATTTAAGTAGGGAGATGGCTGCCGATGCCCGATGACGCTGAATTTGCTGAAGGCTGAGTACAAAAATAATATTTTATTAATGACAAGTCAATTTATGGTATATGGGACCAATTTGTGTAAATATTTGTTTGTGTGTTATTAACGTAGTGTTTATTTTATTTGTCTGACAAACTGTAGTTGCTTGGAAAACAGCTAGCACTAATTTGTAGATATTTTTATATTATTTATTGTTGTAATGTACGTAACTATGTGCACTGCCGAGTACGGATATGTTAACGTAACGCCGCTAAGTAACGTTGATCGGAGTTTGTAGTGCGACACAAGTAGAACTGAATTAACATAATAAAAAATAGACTGGGGGTGATTTTGATCTTTGTGTAGAGTTTACGATTGATCAGATTCACTGTTGTCAATTGCCATTGTTGCAATATAGTTTTGTTGCGAGTAGCAATCAGCTAACTCGAGGTTTTAAGCTTGAAAATAAAGTTTCGAGCGTCTTGTACGCGAATGTAGGAAAATCTGGATCAAACCGATCTCCTAGGTGTGATTTGTTAGTCAGTCCAAGATATAGTGTCATGTGTGTTTTATACTGGTATCGTCTGCGGGAAATTCAGCATGGAGTCTGATTTCTGTCTTACCACAATAAGCCAGATTCATTCTTTTTTGCGACCTCACGAGGCGTATATATGGATATGATGTTCTTGCCATTTATGTAAATGGGTGAGATTTGTTGCTGTTGAATCTACGAGGTTAACGAGGCCAATGGGTCAAATCGTTATTTTTAGACACGCTTGGGAACTGACAGGTGATAGTAATGAGGAGTGGTGTGAGTAACCACATCTTGAGGCGGGCTGATCAGATAAGACGGCCGATGGTCATTAGCAGGAGGCAGAGCTCGCTGGCCTGTTCATTTTTAACATTTTGTATTCAGAAAGGAAATGATCAATTGTAAATAACATTTATGAGTAAATGGGGTGTTGTCTACATCGTACTATAATCTCCGAAGCGTTAGCTTGTCGTGCATTTTTATTCATGTAAGGTCGTCTCAGCCGGCGAGGCTTTTGTTGTTGTTGGTTTTTATTTCATGTTTATGTTTCGTATCAGTGACCCGTGCAGTCACGTGCGATGATGTCCTTTCCTTGTTTGTTGTGTTGAGCAGTTGGCCTGGCAGGCAGCTCATTTGTCAGATGCGTCATCGCACTGAGGGGGAGAATCTGGGAGATTCTTGTAAATATTAGACATTTATTTTGTGTGTGTGTCAAAATTAATTTAGTTGTTTTTCTTAGAGTGTAGTGTCCTATACCCATAAATGTTGACTTGCGAGATGGAGGTTCGTGAGCACCGTGGCTGTTACCCGCTGTAAACGAACACTCATCCAAGTACTCATTCTCTTAGTAGTCAGAACGCACACATACAATTTCTGGTACGAGCCGGTGGATCAGGTATCCACAGTTTTCATTATGAGGAGTGGGTCTGAGTAACTCCTCATTTTATTATGTTATTTTTGTTATGTCAGGGAGGAGATTGTTGTGTTATATTTTCTTTTTTTATGCTTAAATTCAGTCATTACATTTGTTTACTTTACATCTTCTTCATTCTTACTTAGTTTAGTGTTTTTAACATATGACCCTTCATCCAGTAGAGCTGCTGTTTTGGCGAACATATTATAGCACCCGATGAACTGAGCACGACCCCGAATAACAGATTCTTGCAGATAAACACGGCGATACTGAAGGGCTCAATACACCCTGCCTCCTTGAGGGCCTTGTGCAGAAGGCAGGAGATAACATGAAAAGAAAAAGAAGGCTTACCCCTCGAAGAATGAGGGTATCAGGAAAGATGCGACAAGGACCAATTAAGGCGGGAAGGTGAAATACTCCCTAGACCTCGGATACATCAATGCCTTCGGGGTCGGAAGAGAACAAGAGTTGACCAAGAGAGGTCGACAGGAAAGAAAACGGAGAGGAGCCCGGCACAAATAAGTGGAAGGAATGGCGGACTCAGCTGGGGTCCCGTGCTCGAGAGCTGACTCCTTGGTCAGCGCCGACATTCGAAGCTCTGATCTCCGGACTTGCTACAGCGCCCCATCGTGGTCGTGGTTGGCGTTTTAATACTCACAGCTATGCCACGGGGTCTTTGCAATAGAAAGTAACCTGGAGGTGTGACAGAAATGAGTTGCATGCACATTTAAGCGTGGACAAGTCCTCTAATTGAAAATGGTAGTGGTACCAGTATTAAAATAGATCCTTCATAACAGTTATATAATCAGAGTTTGTAGATTTAAGTACTTTAAATTCCAAAATTCCACCTCTTGAATTCCAAATTTAGCGTTTGGTAGCAAATTTGTTACAAATGCGGATTTTGTGCAATGTAGTTGTTGTTGTTAATTCATTTAGAGGAACACCTTGTGGTGTAGCGGCTAACATACTTGGCTGTCATCCCTAGTTGTTCTCACAAGGCTAAGAGCACCTCATTCTACTGTAGCTCTCATGGCAGATCCAGCAATTGAGTCCAAGCTATCTAGGAAGCAAAGTTATTATACTTATGAAAGTGGGGCCAGTCATTCGTGGCCAGTCGTATGCGCGTGAAAATTTTTGAATGAGTCTACATAACATCACGTAACATCCCCTTGACAGTCTTCCGGTACACCGGACCAGCACCTCATCTGCTTCTACATTGAGAGCCTTCCCTATAGAACGGAGCTTTGCTGGGCCGTGTGGTGAGCGGAGAGTGATTAGTCACCGCCAGTTGACTAGCATTTGCCGATAACCCGAGAGCAGAACGGAAAGCCCCGAATGGTGGCATTGCATTTATTACATACGGAGCTGGCAGGATAACTTACTTGAGATAATTACGACTTGTGGTGAAGTACTCTAGCCTATCTCGTATCCCATGAACATGGTTAAGTATAGAACAAAGCATCGAATTTTCCTAGTGGAAACTTTTCTTCTCAAGAAGAAGTCTTTCAGTAAAAGTGTTGGCACGTTTCAGCGCCTTGCGATTTTTAGCCCATTTTCATTTTATCAAAAATTGGCTCATGAGATCACCTTTTGTCCCTGTGTGTGCGTGTGCATATGTGCGTCTGTCTATGTGTGTATCTGTGTGTCCCCCACTAAAAACTTTTAAACGGCTGGGGCGATTTCAATGAAGGTCAGTAAGGTCATAGCACCATTTTGGCCGACCCCAACTGTGGCCTTCAAACTTTATTACGTCTCCCCAATCCAACATGGCGTCTGTGCGAAATATTTCACCAACATTCAATATCTCCGAAACTATTACCGATATCACCCTGAAACGTTGGACGGTGATAAAGGAAACTACTAAAAGTTCACCTATGAGACTTTCAAAAACCTGGTAACTACAAAACCAACATGGCGGCCAGGCAAAATTGAGACTTTTAAATAGACTTTTCTCGCGATTTAACCATCCAAATGCAATGCAACTTGGTACAGCAAAAGTTTAGATACATTTTAATGCACTGACATCTAATTTAGTTCAATTGTTTACATAACCTCAAGATGGCGGCTGTGCGAAATATTTTACCGGCATTCTATATCTCCGAAACTATTTCTGATATCACCCTGAAATTTTGTACGGTGATACACGGCACTACTACACGTTTATATTTGTAAGTTTCAAAAACCTGCAGAGTACAAAACGAACATGGCGGCCAAGCGAAGTTGAAACATTTTAATAGACTTTTCTCGCGATTTAACCAACCAAACGCAATGAAACTTGGTACAGTATACGTTTATACAAATTGAAATGCAGTGGTCTCTAGTTTAGGTCAATTGTTTACATAACCTCAAAATGGCGGCTGTGCGAATTTTAAAATTAGTTTTTATTTTTGTGTCGTAATCATGCGATGGAAGTGAAAGTTTAAATAATGAACCTACGCAATAATTTTCCTTTACTGGTGCATAACTCTGTGGCCTATACATATTACAATCCAACATGGCGATCATCCGAAATATTTAGACGGTTCTCAATATCTACGAATCTTTTACAACAATCAAACTGAACTTCTTTATGTTCATAGAGGCTATAAACATAAATTCACCTGTAGAACTTTCAATAACCTGGTGAGCACTAATCCAACATGGCGGCGACGCGAAGTATAAATATTTAAATGGACGTTTCTCGCGATTTAATCATCCGAGTGCAGTGAAACTCGGTACGGTAAATGCTTAGGCTATACAAATGTTAATCCACTGGCATATATTTTCTTTCCATTGTTTTCATAACCAGAAGGTGGCAGCTGTGCGAAATTTAAAAATCTCGTTTTTACTTCTTGTGTATTAATCATGCGATTGAAGTTTGAATGCTACACCTAAACAATAATCTTCAAGTGATACAGTAGTACATAGCTCTAAGACCTACATATTGTACAGGACCCGGGGGGGGCTGCACCCCATGAAAGCCACCCCCATCATCTATTAAAACCACCCCTAACTGGCAAACATCATAAGTCCAGAACAGTACTTTTTACACAGCAAGGGCGGCCGACCAGCTCGGGAGGCTAGCCAACCTCTTGCAACACACTCACAAACATCTACACTATAGCTAACTAGGGCAGCTATGTCAATGGAATGCTGACTGTACAACGGCAAGACCTATAAGAAGTAAGGCCTTTTGGGAGCTGTATCTGTCATACAGTGTGTGTCGCCGGAGGCCCTGCTACAGCTGCTATCATCAGGTGAGCATCAGCAAGTGTTCAGACAATCCTTTACTTTGTATCACTCATCCACAAACTTGTACACCTAACTTGTACCATTATTTACATTATTCACATTTCCCTAAAAGGGACTTACAATTTCATACTCACTGACCAATAAAACACTTGGTCAGTAAACTACACTTGTCTTGCTCTTTACACGCCTCTTCACATCCTAATACCCTTCCTGACTCTCGTCACGTTTGACCGTGACTAGTAGCCAGTAATCGCCTGCTCAAGTTCCATTGTGTTTCCCGCAGCGACTCGACTGCGTAGACAGCGAGCCGCCGGCATAGCTGACATCAGCACGCCTGTTATATAACTTATTCCAACCAGCTGGGAGGCAGGTACGTTAACCTGCGCCCAGAGGCTCATCCCCTAAGCGACACTTACGTCTTTATAGGAGCACCCCCTAGTATTTTAACACTAAACAACACTCTACACTGGCAAGCTTACCCAGCTACGGGAAGCTGCCCTCTCTAGGAATCACCTTCCAAATTAATACAATAACATATATGTTTTAGCCCTAACCAAACCCCCCCCCCCCAACTAAGGGATCTAAAACAAATTGGTGGAGGCCGGGTACCACGCACAGTAAAAAAAAGGGGGCTCATACAACGAGTTCTCGTGGTAGAAACGGCCCGTACCGCATACAGCCAAGCGAGACTAAATTTTTTTTCTCCCCTACATTACGTCCCACAATTTTTCTTTATTACACAGGGATTTGTATTATTACGCCCACCCCCACCCTCCCCATAGTGCAAAATCAGTGGAAATTAAATGACCACATTTAGAACCACACTAAGAGACTTTGCGCACCATTTGACGGCTAGTACAACTCCACTCCTGCCGAAGTTAAGAATTAAGAACAGTGACTTGATAACTGACCAGACTGCAGTACAACTTCTTAGGGACCTCGAATTCAAGACATCAGAGATCCGCGCTCAACACCCTGCAGCGGCAGCACAAGTTATACATTTTACACGATCCCAGGCCAGTGAACAAAGACAAGAGTCACCAATATCCAGCGCTAGTGAAGTAGATTGCCTGCCAACACTCCACCCCCTATTGTTGCAGCAACTGCACATCACAGAGCAGAAAACTGATAATCTGCTCCAGCGCATCACACAGTTACTAGATACAGACACTGTTACAGCAGACAATCACACGACAGAGGCAGTTCTAGACATCCACACTATTCTGGAAACAGTGAAACAGGATTTAGACAGGACTGTACACGTAGTCAAATCCACACAGTACAACAACACACCGTCAATCAGTACCGATATATCAGGTGACGAGCCACCTGGTAACGTAACACAAGTGTCGTACACGGGAAGCGAGGCTAATTCCCCTCTGAATAACCCAAACACCTCGGCACACGATAGCAGTGCGAACAGCGTAGACAGATCACAATCACTACACAGCCAACAACAGACAGCTGAACACGAGATGAACAGACACACTGAATACCCCATGATCCACCCCACAAAGTTCACGGGGGAAGGCCAGGATCCCGAGGAATACCTCAAGGCCTTCAATAGAACGGCTCGGATCAATGGTTGGAGCGAGGAAGTCAGAAAATGGCTCCTTCCTGCATACCTCACAAAGGCGGCCATGACATGGTATGAGCTCCATGAGGACACACTAGAAGCTGCCACATGGGAGGAAATCACTTTATTATTGAAAAGTGAATTCCAGCTCATACCAGATGATGACGACCTGTACGACCAAATTAGACAGAGGTCACAGGGACCCAAAGAAAGCGCCCAGGCGTACATCAACGTAAAGTTGATAATGTGCGATAAATATAACGCAGCTATGACGAACAAGCAGAAAGTCAAGCTGTTAATGCGGGGCCTCAGACCATCCATCGTGGACAAGTTGTGCATTATGAACAACCCCACGGTCCAACACATGCTGGAAAATATAAAGACAATAGAGGCGGGGAAGAAGATCACGGAAAAAGCTACGGAGAAAGCCGTGGATCAGCACTTTCATCCACAAAAGGACGACACTAGTCATAAGATGGACGAATTGGTGGACAGGATGGAGAAATTGACCATAGCTGCCATCCAAGCAGGCGGGAGACCGCTAAGGGATGAACACGTAGACACACAAGAGCGCTATTATCCTGAAAGGGATAGGGGATACACGGAGAGGAGACACTACGGGAGGGAGGAAATTTACTACCCTCCACAGCGGCCGACAATACCACAAGCACAGGACAGGCCACACTACCCTCCGCGATACTCACCGGTATCATACGCGGACACAGAACCGACTTACCCCTCACGGTGACCACCATCCCCGTACACACAGGAATACTACCCTGAGGAGTACGAGCACACCATCCCCCGGCGAAACAGCCCGCCACCAAGCAGACAGGGCTATGCTGCCCCACAATACAGGGCAGACAGGGAGTACCGGGAAAACTCGCCCCCAAGCAGGCAAGGCTATGCAGCCCCGCAATATAGACGAAATGGGGAATATCGGGAGAACCCGCCCCCCACGCAGGCAAAGCTATGCACCCCCACGGTACAGGGGAAATGGGGACCGTCGAGGAAACCCACCCCCGACCAGACAGGGGTATGCAGCCTCCCAGCACAGGGAAAAGGGGAATCGACGGGAAAACCCACCCCCGCAGCAGCAGACATACACCCCACCCTGGCGGAGACAGGAAAACGGACCACCGGGCAATAACCGACAGGCAAGAAAACCCACAAGAGGTCGGGACAATACAGATACATACACAAAGGGCCCGGAACACTACCCCCTCCCTGACGAGCACCCGAGGGAGTTCAGGGATGAGGCACCCCGCCGGACAAACAGGGGGGCAATACTCCCCACACCCAGCTACACACCGCGGGCGGGGAGTTGGCGCAGCCACCCCGAGGGGGGGGGCGCACATACAATACAGGGAGACGCACACCTACGTGTAAAAAAAACGCTTAGACGGGGAGGTTCGACCAGCTGATAAAGCGGCTGAGGTTCCTCCCCCAACACAACACCAGAAAGGCCCTTCCCCCAAACAAACTCGTAAGAGTAAGGGGAAAAAGCAGCCAGCTAAAGCCAAGGCTGACGATCCGCCCCCGGGCCGTTTCCAGACACACCCCGTACAAGGAGACGGCAACTGCCTGTTTAGGACTATTAGCTTCCTAGTCCGGCATAACGAGGACCATCATAAGGAATACAGGCAGAAAACGGTCAAACACATCCTGGCCAACTGGAAAGAGTACCGAGACTTTGTGTCGGACGATCGGGAAAACCCATTCCAGACCGGGGCGGATTACAAAAAATACATGGGTAGGGACGGCACCTATGCCAGCGCCGTAGAGGTGACCGCTCTCGGCAAGGTGCTTGAAGCAAACATTCACGTATACACTGATGTGCACTCGCCCCCGCTATTTACTACTGCGGGATTTGACAGGGACCTACACATACTCTTTACAGGGAACCCTAAGGCGGGACATTATACGCCCCTCACAATTACGCACAAACAGGACGGAGGCAAACCCACACCCTCCGAACAGGAAATCATACCCTCTACACCACAACACAGGGCGGGAAGTGACCCCACACAGGCGCAGGACGCGAGCTCACTTGGCATTGGGAAGCCAGCAACAGGAGTCGAACTCGCGACCGCCTGGTACAAAAAACGGGGTAACAAAGGCAAGCGCAGGGTCACATTTGCAGACACACCTCCCCAAGAGAGAGAAAAGAACAACACACCTACACAAAAGCTGGGAACGGTAAATACATTAAACGTTCGCCAGAAGACTTCTCTTTTCACAGCGCGGGCAGTTAAGAGAACAGGCAATGTACTTGGTGAGCGCACTTTGCTGACCGAGCCAAAGTACTCGGGACAGGAAGTAAGCCGAGAAGCGAAGCGTGCCAGGTACGATAAGCGGACAGCTCCATGCCTTCCCAGCACAGATGTTACGCCAGTAGCAACAACAACAACATACACCCTACACAACACATCTGTGCAGGGCAATGGATTCCAGGTATCGGCCCTTACGATACACGCCAACATAAATGGCCACAGAGTGCAGGCCCTAATTGACACTGGGGCAGCGGTAAGTTGTGTAAATAGAAAACATGTTGCCGAAGGGCAAATACGCGGTGTCACGGGTGACATCCGCCTAGTAGCGGCCAATGCTCAGACGCTAGAAAACGCGGGGGGTGGCAGACATACATCTCAGGCTAGACCATTTTGCCACAACACACCCCTTGTTCGTTATAGAACATCTTTCTGCGTCAGCCATAATTGGCATGGATTTCCTCGCTAAGTATGAGGCTAGCATAAATTTTGCTAGCGGTAAGATGCTTTTAAAGCATGACCAAAGGCTCACTACACATCCCATGATATACACCAGGAATACAGATGGGATTCGAGCGGAGCGAGAAATTCACGAGCATCAGGCCTCTACACTGCACACTATCAGCCAACACATAGTCACACACACAGATCAGGCGGCCAAGCAGAATCACAGACAGGACCTGACATCGGAGCAAAATAAAAGGATCACGGAGCTCCTGGAGGCCAACAGGGATATCTTTGCCCAGTCGATGAAGGATCTCGCAGTGACAGACCTTATCGAACACCACGTCACACTCACCAGTGACCGGCCAGTACACCACCCTCCCTTCAGGGTGAGCCAGAAGGAGAGACACGCCATCGACACTCAGATCACAGAGATGCTCGAGGCAGGGGGTCATTGTCCCCGTTATTTCAAATTACAGCGCTCCAGTGTTGCTGACCAAAAAACGGGACGGATCCCACAGGTTTTGTACTGATTACCGTAGGCTCAATAAGTTAGTCGAAAATGACAGTTATCCACTACCAAGGGCGGACACTTATTTGGATGCCCTTGGCAGGGCTAGCTGGTTCAGTTCGATGGATTTTTATAGTGGATTCTATTCAATCCCCGTCTATGAACCAGATAGGCACAAGCTGGCGTTCGTTACAGAGAACGGGCTGTACACCTACACAAGGTTACCAATGGGCCTCCGTAACGCCAGCCAAACCTTCCAAAAGCTAGTGGTTAAGACATTTTCAGGTCTAAAATGGCGTTCCGTATTAGTCTACGTGGACGACATAACGGTCTTCTCCGACACCTTTGACGAGCATATCGTACATTTGGAGGAGGCTTTCGCAAGGATTAGAGAAGCCAAACTAAGGCTTAAACCTGCGAAATGTCAATTTGCCAGACAGCAGATCAACATATTGGGCCATATTGTAAACAGAGAGGGCATTATTCCCGACCCAGCGAAAACTGACGCAATAACGGGCATCCCAATGCCCACAAATTTGAAACAATTGCGCAGTTTTATTGGGCTGGCCTCTTATTATCGCAAGTATATCCATAGGTTTGCGCACATCGCCCACCCCCTGACTGAACTCACACGTGAAAAGACGCCCATCAGCATTAAACAGGAACACATAGATGCCTTCAACACACTGAAGCAACTATTGACCTCACCACCATTACTGCAACACTTCCATAGAGATAGGCCCACCTTTCTACACGTGGATGCCAGCCAGTACGGGCTGGGGGCGGCCCTATTGCAGGAAGATGCAGAAGGGCGCATACGGCCCGTGGCTTATGCTAGCAGGAAACTAACGGCCGTTGAGACTAGATACTCTGCCACAGAGCGGGAAATGCTGGCATTTTCGTGGGGAGTGAATTATTTCAGGGTATACCTCTATGGTATCCAGTTCACGGTAGTGACTGACCACGCGAGCCTGCTTTTTTGGGACAAATTTTAAAACCCAAATTCGCGGCTCAATAGGTTTATATTCCGCCTGTATGAATATAACTTCGTGGTCAAACACAAGAAAGGCGCTACACACCTAGACGCAGATGGGTTGTCTAGGCTGCCAGTAGCCGACCCCCCAGATGACAGTAAGGACCACGAATGGGACGACATGCCCACTTTTGCCCTGACGGTGACTAACATCAAGCAGGAGCAAGAACGTGATCCGTACTTGAAACAGATTCTAATGGCACTAGAAAACTTGGATAAGGTGGACTCCAAGACAGCACGGCTGTCTAGGCGATTTTTCCTAGACAAAGACGGGGTACTGAAATTTAAGCCCACAGCCATGCACGATAATGCACCAATAGCGGTTCCGGAGTCATTGAAAGAGAATATAATGATCGGACACCTCAATAGCCCACTGGCAGGGGCACATTTGGGCACGCATAAAACATACCTTAGAATCCGGGACAAGTATTAATGGGTAAACATGAAGGCTGGCATAGACACCTTCGTGAAGACATGTCATACTTGCCAGCGATTTAAAAAAAAAGCCTGGCAAGCCTCATGGACTACTCAACCCTATTCCCGTAGGAGAGCTATTTCACAGAGTCGGGATAGATGTTAAAGGCCCTATTACGACATCTCAGAAGGGCAATAAATATATACTGGTTGCCACCGAGTATCTCACCCGATACATGATTACGAAGGCTGTTCCCAAAGCAGACACAAACAGCATAGTCGAATTCTTATTCGACATAGTTACACGATATGGCCTATTCCAAACCTTACTATCCGACAGAGGTACTTTTTTCACCTCGAGAGTGCTCCAACAGTTTTTGGAGATACTCAGGATAAAGGCATACACGACCACGAGTTTTTCCCCACAAACCAACGGTTTCACTGAGAGTATGAACAAGATAATCGGAATTGCATTAGCTAAATTTACAGGGGACACAGGGACAGACTGGGATGACTATCTGCAGCCCATCACATTTAGTTACAATACCTCCATATCCACGGCTACAAAACACTCTCCACACTTCCTATTGCACGGATACACGCCCAGAAGTCCCATAGACAATATATGCATCCCACAGGACACTCACACGGACAATGCCGCCCGGCTAGAGCACTTGCAGATAGCTCGCATGGACGCTAGAAAGATCATAGCCGCGGCGCAGAGAAAACAAAAAGAACGGTACGATCGGCATAGAAAGACCGTGGAATACACACCCGGGCAATTGGTTATGGTCTCCAATTCCGCCCGTAAGAAAAATGTGTCTGAGTTCCTCTTGCCACGTTGGTCAGTTCCCTTCAAAGTCTGCAGGAAGGTATCTGACCTAAACTATATCGTTAACGTGCGCAATGGACGCAAGCTCATTAAAGACACTATTCACGCCCGCCGTATGAAGGCATATCATACCCGCAAAGCTCCCACACCCACACGTAAAGGCGGGAACGCTGTCAAAAGGAAGGGAAATGATCCCACTGGCAGACGGGAAAAGGAGGCCAAGAAATAGCCTTCGGACCCCGCTAACCGCACCGGGATACGACCTTAAGACTTGGCAGAACTGTCCCGGAGACACAGCCTAAAAGGCAACAGGAATAATTAGCCTGGTCAAAGACGGTCTCGAACCCGCAACCTTCTGGATACCAGGAGTGCAAGGTCGGGTAACTATCAAATGGGAGGATAGAATGATAAAGGACAGTTACACTAACAGATATCCATACGCACAAAACAATAAAATCACCTCCGACACCTGGTCACCAAACACGCAACTAGCGGCCCGGTGACACACATACATAATGACAGCGGGTACCACTAACTTGAATATATTCATCCCACGCCTACAATAACATAAGATTTGGGGACAAGAACATATTTAGTCGAAGGTTTTTTTTCCATCACGGAAAGCCAGACTCACAACAACGGAGCAAGCAATCAACTTCCCCCACACACACACGTGTCGGCAAGCAAGCAAAGTCCTGCCTACACAAGTGGTAATTCAATGCTACCGCCGGGTTAGCGATAACGCACACAAGTAATCAGGCGGCCTTCACCACTTGCAGACGACTTACAAGCGATCTGGACTGGCTGTGACACACACGATCATTTACGCTAGTTTCAAGACCCCATAACTCCCAAAATAAAAGTACGAGGGGCATTCCAAAATACCAAATTTTTCACGCCAAAGCGTATTTTCATCTGCGCGCCTCAAACTCACGATACACGTGCCATGGAACATACGATACAGAAATCGTAACACCAGCACCTTAAACCAAGGCGGGTGCGAACTCACGACCACACAACACAGTCGCGCCAAAAACAAACTAACCAACGGTATTTTTGGTGCGAAAAACACAATCAAAAGCCACACTGGGGACAATCAAATCCCAACAGACAACGCAGACATAGAACACGGAGAATTATATGGGATTGCGGGTCCGAATGCCCAGTAAAAATCGGACACCGCGGAAAACAACTATCCAGACTCCCAATTAGACCGAAATTGGCCCCATACAAATACATAAACAGGTAATACCACATTTCCTCCGGCCAAACACCATGCAAAAATTTCGATTACACCAAGCATAGGAAATAGATTTCCCAAACACAAGTATAGCAATTTCACAAGGCAAAGGTCTTATGAAATAAATGTCCACACAACAGTGCTAGCAAAAACGGAACAGATTAGCACACTGGCACTCCCGGAATCCCAAGCAATGACAACATGCCGACATTCGCAAAGGTCACGTTCCGACAGCCGACATACGTAACGTCAGAGCCTGCCATTACACCAGCAAAACACTGACTTGCGAATTCCACCGCATTGCAACACTGACGTCGGCAGACACTATTGTTATAACGGAAGTGACCATGAAATGACAAAAACAGACCAATGATAATGGCATACATTTTTCAGCACTGTTACAACAGTTACGACATTTAGCAATGTACAGACATAATAGGCCGGACTTATCTTAGGGCCACAGGGACTTGTTTACAAACGCGATAACAGATTACACGCGCCGGCTGGCAATTGGCATCATGACACGATAAGACGTATCCGATAAGCGGCACGCGCGACAGCGCGCTGCAGCGGAACATCACTACAGTCACGCAAGCCGCAGTAATCACAGCCACGGGCACCTCCTCCCCCGCGCTCACTAATCAGGGGCGAATACGGACAAATTCCCTGAGGGGAACAAACCTCCCCAATAATTACTGCTCTTTTTACTTTTTAGTCCCAAAACCATCACAGGCGATCAGGACATGACCAGGCACACTACAACCACGTATTACATTAACATTACAAATGAGAGACCAGATTAGGCCGTGACGTCATAGCGGCACGATACTTTACTATCCCCAAGAGCGGATAGAAAACAGACATTGACCAAGTGAGGATGACAAGAGCAGAGACGGATGGTGCCAGCAAGATGGCCAAGGCACCACCTACGGGCTACCGTTCCACTACCCTTCCTCCTTCCATAACCTTGTCATTCACAACATTAGCCAACAAAGACATACAGACACAATAAAAACAGCTACACTACATTCCAAAACGTACATCGGGGTTGATAGACTTCATGCGTTTAAAGAGAGTGCTCACTACGCCCTGGCTCTCAATGCGAACACCTGAGTATTAGGGGTGTGTCGGAAAGAATGGCAAGCGTAATGCACATCTCTAAGCAAGTGATGAGGCCAAATTTATATTAACAATTCTTTTTATTAAATAATCCCGCATGAAAGGGACATAGTATTATTACGCCTCAACCGATACCTATCCTTAAATGAGAGCGGATACGCCTCATATCCAGACACATGCATGGAATATCCCACCCACATACCAAGGGTTATTATTATTGAACCTGCATGACACTTTGGGAAAATTTTTGCAAACCTGGGAAATACCTACCCCCGTCCACTCACTGTGGAAGCATCCTGGTAGCATCACCGGCCCCAGGCCACCATTAACATGGAGCCCAAAGATGCGCAACCCCTTCCTACCATGCTTTAAGCCTATTCAACAGATAACAACCCCCGGAGCCCAATAACAGGGAACCCAACGCCATAAAACCATATTAACGCCTCCATGAAAATTAACACGGCATTACAGCTGGAAGTCCGACATAGCACAGTAGGCCTGAAGTAGTCTATGCATTTAGAAGATTCTACAACCCTAGAAAACTTAAAAATTTTACATTTTCTACACAATAAATTATTTACACAGCACACTCATTTTTTATATAAAAAAGGAATCTGTGACACGCTGAATGATGATGACAGCGTAAGCAGAAGTCCAGAGGCACCACGCAGGAGCAGAGCTGGGTAAGGCGATGATGAGCCTTACCCTACTTAACTCAATGACCCAGACCAATAACAGACGAACTACGTAAGGTCGAAGCGCCGATGACCTAGCACGGGCAAACGTCGGATTCCCGGAAGGCCTAGCCTGCCCCCGGGACAAAGAAAAGTTATACCCACTATGTGCTACGGACATCGAAGCCAGACCTGCAGGGAAGACTTTCTGAGGATGGTGGGAGAAATAGCCAGCTCCACACCGGACTCAGGAGATGACCCTAGGGACGACCAAATTACGACCAGACTATTAGTTAGCATGTAAGTAAGTAGAACTTCCAGGGCGGGAAGTAAGTCTCCTACGCGAAGGAGTGAAGCAGGATATTATTACTGCCAATATGGGCGAAGAGGACCCGGACGCCACCATTCCCGGAGGATATTATTACTGCCAATATGGGCGAAGAGGACCCGGACGCCACCATTCCCGGAGGATATTATTACTGCCAATATGGGCGAAGAGGACCCGGACGCCACCATTCCCGGAGGATATTATTACTGCCAATATGGGCGAAGAGAACTCCGGACGCCACCATTCCCGGAGGGTATTATTTTATCGGACGATGTCCAACGCCCACATAAATGGCTGACAACGGGTCACCAGAGCTTAAATGGTGACGCAGCGGGCAGCCAAAGATATTAAATGAGGAGCATTGCGAGCACTCAAAGGGGTTACGGTGGGCAGACCCAACAATAATGAATACATCGATGACAACATGCAAATACAACGGCAATGAACAGGCAAGTACAACGGGCGACGCGGTTTGCTTTGTGGTACCGTAGTCGCCTGCAACTTTATTAATACTAATTAGTAAGCATTAATATTAATGTCGACAACTAGTATTAAGGGGGCGGAATCCGGCGGTTCTAGAGACAACCTGTGTTTCTAGAATACGTACGGGTGGTGCCCTGAGGAAGTAAATTGCCTCAGGCGATCGCCCTGGTCAAAATTTTAGCATGTAAGACAGTTGCATTTGACACTCAACTTAGAATTAAGCAAATTTACTAACCGCTGTTGCTAAATAATAGCACAGCATATTTCGGCAATAGACTAAGTCAAACATTCTTTTTGAAAATGAAAATCCACAGCCTGCTTCCAGTCTCCGACCGGGTCAGGAATGGAATGAATGAAGCCCCCATCTAGCGGCGAGGATATGGACTGTGCCGACTGCCGAGGCCTGACGCACTCCTCTGGGGCAATGATTATATGAATGACAGATGAAATGAAAGGATAGTGAAGAGTGTTGCTGGAATGAAATATTGACAGGGAAAACCGGAGTACCCGGAGAAAAACCTGTCTGCCTCCGTTTTGTCCAGCACAGATCTCACATGGAGTGACCGGGATTTGAACCACGGGCCCAGCGGTGAGAGGCCGGCGTGCTGCCGCCTAAGCCACGGAGGCTTAAACATTCTTTTTACTTATCATAATTAAGGTAAAATCTTTCGGCACCTGATGACCAACAACCCCGTCATCAGGGTAAGCCCGATAATACATTGAAATAAGTACGACTAAGGTTGAATATTCGGCACCTGATGACCAACAACCCTGTCATCAGGGTAAGCCCGATAATACATTAAGTTAGATTATACTAGGATAAGTAAAGTTAAGTAAAAACATTACGGCACCTGGCAACCAAAAACCGGTACCAGGGTAAGCCCGATAATATAACACACTAGGATAAGTAAAGTTAAGGAAAAACATTACGGCACCGTCTAGGGTAAGACCGATCACACAATACTAATCATGTCATTTATTCCAGAGGAAAAAGAGCTTCAGCCAGTGGACACACTGACACAGGAGCCGATATAGAGAATATGCAATATTCACATGTTTTTTTAACCTCTCCATTTTTCAGGCGGCGTCACCAGATATATGACACTGGTGACAATGATTTCACTGCCATACAGCAGCAACATGTTCTTTGTGCCATGCCATTATTATGTACCATTTTTTACTCATTAATTTGCACTAATCCTAACACAATATAACACACTCACCACATTCTCTTACAGCAACACAAAAATCTGCACAGCAGGGCTGATACCTGTGGGGTATCAGGCTCGCTGGCAGATCAACATAAACGAAGAAAATAAAGCGTCAAAGATGCGACGCAATTTACGACAATGAGGGCGCAACCGATCTGTGGCGGCGACTCTCACTGTCAAGTGTGAAGGAATTCGCCCACAGAGAATTATTCACAAGATAGGGGTATATATCAGCGGCACGACCACTAAACTGCACCGGGAAACGGCCGGGCAGGATTAGCCGTGAGACGGCACATAAATACAAAGGGTAGCGTGCACGCCAGGTACAATAGACACGGCCGGCTAGGTATAACATAATTAATAATTAAGATAGATAGACATAAGTAAATAATGTAATAGTACTGTAATATTGTTAAAAGGCACCGCATACAAAATTATTACCAATGATGCCACACATTGTGAATACATATATTTTTATCACACACATGTACACAATGATTATGCTTTTGTATCTTTCATTTTTCTTCCTTCTAACGTCCAAATTTGTGAAGGTGTCCCGTTTTACCCCAGCACAATAAATTATATTTTACGTATTCCTTTAACTTATACCTTGGGACACCTATTTTTTCTATTTCTTCCATCATTCACATTGCAGGGAGCAATTTTTTCCCCAATACAGCGCCGGACGGCACAGTCACCCGTCCAGCCCTGGGTTTTTTTCCTCCCTGCACAATACCAATATATACATCATGGCTAAACCAAATATTTTTTGTTGTTGTTGTACTTTTCAATATTTCAATGTCAGCTTTTTTATGAACTGTTTTTAATTATCACATGTATATGCATATATCCCAAAACCTACCCCTCTGAACACAAGCTGATCTCACATCTACACGACATCGCTACATCAACACGACATCACTACCTCTGCACGACATCAACCCAGAAGAAACGACGAAGAGATACAAGGAGGATTCAACAACGACCTACTACATCAACACCCCCACTCCACGTTCCGTTCCCGTTCGCGGGGACGCGAACTAATCAAAGGAGGAGACTTGTACAGGCCCCGGGGGGGCTGCACCCCTGAAAGCCACCCCCATCATCTATTAAAACCACCCCTAACTGGCAAACATCATAAGTCCAGAACAGTACTTTTTACACAGCAAGGGCGGCCGACCAGCTCGGGAGGCTAGCCAACCTCTTGCAACACACTCACAAACATCTACACTATAGCTAACTAGGGCAGCTATGTCAATGGAATGCTGACTGTACAACGGCAAGACCTATAAGAAGTAAGGCCTTTTGGGAGCTGTATCTGTCATACAGTGTGTGTCGCCGGAGGCCCTGCTACAGCTGCTATCATCAGGTGAGCATCAGCAAGTGTTCAGACAATCCTTTACTTTGTATCACTCATCCACAAACTTGTACACCTAACTTGTACCATTATTTACATTATTTACATTTCCCTAAAAGGGACTTACAATTTCATACTCACTGACCAATAAAACACCTGGTCAGTAAACTACACTTGTCTTGCTATTTACACGCCTCTTCACATCCTAATACCCTTCCTTACTCTCGTCACGTTTGACCGTGACTAGTAGCCAGTAATCGCCTGTTCAAGTTCCATTGTGTTTCCCGCAGCGACTCGACTGCGTAGACAGCGAGCCGCCGGCATAGTTGACATCAGCACGCCTGTTATATAACTTATTCCAACCAGCTGGGAGGCAGGTACGTTAACCTGCGCCCAGAGGCTCATCCCCTAAGCGACACTTACGTCTTTATAGGAGCACCCCCTAGTATTTTAACACTAAACAACACTCTACACTGGCAAGCTTACCCAGCTACGGGAAGCTGCCCTCTCTAGGAATCACCTTCCAAATTAATACAATAACATATATGTTTTAGCCCTAACCAACCCCCCCCCCCCAACTAAGGGATCTAAAACAATATATAAAAATCCAACATGGCAACCATCCGAAATATTAGACGGTTATCAATATCTACGAATCTATTACAATCAATTTTGTATGTGCATAGAGGCAATTAACATAAGTAGGATATATGAAAATAGGCTTTAGTTCTTCACGGAACTACTTTTTTTTTTCTCGTGGGGGAACCTCAAGCAAATGGTATACAGAAACAATCCGCGTACTCAGGAGGCTCTCGAGAACGAAATAACTGCACTGATACGAAATATCAGTGAGGATGAATTACAGCGATTGTACCAAAACTTCCTACGTTGGTGCAATGTGTGTTGAGAAAAAGGACAGCATTTCCAGCAACTACTCAGAAATTCATGTAAGTAGGCTACATATAAATATTAAATACTTTAAAATGTGTAAATGTGTTAAATTACTTGTGCACCACGGTGCTGCTTGCGCCAGTGCCTTGCTCGACACGCTGTTACATACAGTGCCCCAGCCGTCACGCGGCGACTGCGAGGCCCCGTTCTATAGGGAAGGCTCTCACTGTATTATTGGTGCTCAGATGTTACCATGCTATCTGCGCGGTACACGTGATGACAACTGGAGTAGAAGACTGAGACTGGACTAATAGGCCGGTTGTACACATTGCGGATTTTTCCGAGCGGATAAATAAACTTCGCTGCCGTTCCAACAGTAGCACATTGAAGTACACTAGAGCTTACACATTAGACGGAAAGAATTCCGATCGGTCAGTTTGCCGTTGGCGGTAGCTGTGCAGACTTCGGGTGGCACTGGCGATGACGGAAGTTTTACCGCCGTCTTGATCTAGTGGCCTACGTAACCAAATGCGCGTTTACACACACAGCGGATTGTCTACCACTCCAGCTGCTAGCACACCGATTTGAACTTCACATTGGCAGAGAAGTATATAGCGTGAACATCGTTTATATATCGTGAATATCTTATTATTTCGTTAACATGAGTGACGTGATTATGCCTGCTTCTTATATTATCCTATATTATTTTCAACTTTTCAACTTTATAAGTTATTTTCACTTACCTCAGTGTTATTGACAACATTTCTACTGGTTGAATACAGTTCCTCACTTTGGTATTTTTGCGCTGAATGGTAGCTTTCAACCAGCCATGCAATTCGTCAAAAGAAGTCATCGACATTCTGAAATAATTGAAGAATTTCGTTTCATCCCTCCTCAACTCTTCAAATAACGTGTAGAAAGTGCCAACCTCATCTCTTCTTTCATTAATTGGATGAACCCAAATCAGTAAATTTTTTCTTCTTCTTTTCATTCGACGACGGAATAACAATAACGTTAGAAGCTGCTCTCTGTTCATTTCAAACTACACAAGCAATCAATAATTTGAAAATCTGAGGAAGTGAGTTGGTTTCAGAATTTACACTGCAACTACTCGTACGATAGCGACGGAAAATTTTCCGCCGTGTGTGTAAACGGCCGGCGACGGTTAAATCTCCGACCGAAAAAATCCGCTCAGAAAAATCCGCCCTTCGTGCAACGGGCCATACAGTTGAACTTAGTGTTAACAACATCCAAGGACTTAAGAAATTATGAAGTTATAAAGGAATGTCGCTGTTACCGAGATTCATATTTTCAGTCTAGAGTAGTGAAAAGTAAAAAAGAACAAACTAAATAAGCTTCATTTTATTTTTTATACTCACTTTTAAGCCTACAAAAACATACACTACAATGAAAACAGTTTGTCGAATACTCACCAAGCTTCGCCACTCACTTTGCCGAAAATAATGTTGGGACGTTGTTTGAATCTGTCAATCCACTCATTGTTGCTCATAAATTTATTGACAAATTCTTCTGCTTTTACCACAAGAGGTCCACTAATGTAGCTTCTCTGTTGCTTAAACCACTTAAGGATCGCTTCATTCACGTCGCTCCGTTCAGGTTATCGTAACCGCTTGGTTTTCTATCAATTCTGTTCCAATGCAGCAACAATTTCATCCTTGCTCTTTCAAATCGTTTTGACTGTACTGTAACTAGGTCAAATTGACGACACATGTCAATGTTTTTCATTCCATTCTTAGTTTCATGAATCACTTTAATGTTTTCATCCAATGTTAAAACTTTTCTTTTAGTTGCCATGCTACGTTATACTGCGTGCACTTTGCGCAAAACTGCCATGGAAACTAACTTCAGGTAGGTACTGTAAATGAGTTGTGAATGCTCAAGGGTTACAATGAGGCGGAGAATCTGCAGTATTGACCTTGACCTTGAAGCAGGTCTGGCGCCTTGGAAGCAGTGTTCACAGATGGAAACGTGTGCACTAATGACAGAGGGAAGGAAAATGAATTTCCCAGGTTGCCAGATTTTAACAATAGATTACCTTGTATGTTTGTTCTTGGAAAGTCTTACTGCAAAACTGAGGCTGAAAATGACGTTATATATGAGATACACGTATAAACGTTTGTCGTATTAAACAAGGCTGAGAAACATATTCCTTATGAGGAATACGTCCGTGCCGCAGAAAAAATGACGTTATAGCTGAGTAGTCGCTGAAACCAATGTCGTTCAACTGTACGGCATATGCATGCGCTTCGTGAAGAGCCATTGCGCACTCCATTTCTAATGGTCACTCACGTATAAAGGCTCTTTGTGTGCGTATACACCATTGTGCACATACAGTAGGCCTACTGTTTGTAGAAAGTGAAACACCAAGAACAAGAGAAGTGACCACATTGCATTTTATACCACATATTAGGGACATGACAATACATTACTGATTCGAAGAACAGTCCGGTACATGCACGTTGACGGTCGATTTTCAGTACGGCGTCGCGCCACCACGTGCTGCACTCAGAGCCGTTAGATGTCATGGCATGGAATCATACAGCGCATGAATACGCTGCTGGGGAATGCCGTCCCACATGGTTTGTAGGCACGTTCACAAAGCATCACACAGTGGACCTGAACGAACAAGTTGCCGACCAACCATACCCTAGACATGTTCGATGGGCGACATGTCAGGCAAACGGGCAGGCCAGGGAAGCAGAGGTATCCGTAACTCTGCGAAGAAAGCTTGCACATTCCTCGCCACATGCGGGCGGGCATTGTCCTTCTGAAATATGGCCTGTGGAACGGCCTGCAAGAGGGGCAGTGCCGCGGGCTGTAAAACTTCCCTGATGTAGCGGTCACTGTTGAGATTGCCCGCAAGACGTACGAGGCACTATTGCCTGTTATTGGCAATTGCGCCCCAAACCATTTAACCTGGTGTTTGTCCGCTATGCCGCTCAACAATACTGTCTGCCTGATTGCGTTCTTCTCGGCGGCGTCTAACGCGTATGTGGCCATCACTGTAGGACAGGTTGAAGCAGGACTCGTCCGAAAACACTACATTTCGCCACTCAGCCTGCCAGTGTCAGCGTGCACGTGCCCATTGTAGTCGGAGGCGTCAGTGGTTCCCAGTCAATGGAAGCCGACGCAGTGGCATGCGTGCTACCAGTCCAGCCCTCAAAAGACAGCGCCGCACCGTCGACGCAGACATGTTTCCCCCCGTTGCAGTGCTCCAACGTCGAGCCAACACAAAGGACGACGCTGTTCTGTCCGATACGACCATGCGGAGAAGATGGCGGTCGTCTCGCGCTGTGGTCACATTGCGTCGTCCTGTACCCTGTCGTCGCTATGTTCGGCCCTCCTCTCTCCACTGCATCCACATACGCCTCACTGTTGTCGCAGCGTGCCCTGTACGAGCCGCAATGTCCCGGAACGACAGATCCGCCTCCCGGAGCCTAAGCATTCTGCCCCGTTCAACCTCACTCACATGCTGATAGTCCACCCTGTGATGTCGGCGAGGCATCGTTGCACTTGTTTCCACGTTTCCACTTGGTGTGACGGCCCCACGCCGACAGAGCTGTGCAGAACACTGACCTGTCCAGTCCCACGACAGAGCGCACTGGTGGGCCAATGTGCACGCCATCTATCTGCGATTTCAATCACTTAGTATGGTACCGCAGGCCTACACGACTTCTGTTCTGGGAGTGTCTCCGACCATTTCTTCTGGGTTTTTCACTTTCTACAAACAGTAGTGTAGATAGTACCGTCCAAGAAAGAACTGCCCATTCATACCCCCAGACCTTGATGACGCAAACAATGATAAGTGAACATAGTCTGCCTAGTAGCTTCGAGTGTTGTGACGAATTCCGATATGCCGGCGTTTCTAGAACCACAACAGTTTACAAGGTACGTTTTGATTATTATTATTATCATTATTGTGAAGAGAAGGAAGTCATACCGATTGGATTGCTGATAGAGAGACAGGAAAGGTGTTGAAACGTAAATTAATTGGAGAGTTCGTTCCTAAAACAAGCTGTGGCATGAGCGGCTTCGGTGGCGTAGTCGGTAGCATGCTGAGCTTCTATGCCCAAGATAGCGGGTTCAAACCCGGCCGAAGCCGTCGGATTTTTTAAGAGCGTTAAAAATCCCTCAGTATGCCTTCCTTCGGAGGGGAAGTAAAGCCGGCGGTCCCATGTCATATATTTATGGCATGTTAAAGATCCTTCCACTAATTGCACCTGTGTGAAGCTAAATTGGATAGGTTAAGAATGTAAACAACGCTCTTAGGTTTCTATGTTCGTTGCCAAGAGCCGACTGCGGCGGCATCTAGTAGCTCAGTCCTGAACTTAGCCTAGTAGTCGTTGACGGTGGCGCTTGGCGGCAAAAGTAGGAACTATTTGAAAAATACTTAGTTGCAGTACTTAAATTAACAAACAGATAACACACACTAATACAGTCATCACAATTAACACCGGTTATCAGACAGATTCTACACACACCCAAAGTACACGGGGCTACATGACCGCGTTGTCGCAGCCCCTAAACTTAAGAACCAACCAACCAAGCTGTGGCAAAAAATGTTGATAGCTACGTTCAACAAATACTTGGTTTTTTATGTTAATCTATCATATGTGGGGAGATATTTAATAAAGATGCTTATTGTGCTGGAACGAAAAGAACTTCCCTCGCCTTCCTGAATACGTTTTCAGTGAATATAATTTTTGATCACTTAAAATGCTACACATTAAATGTTGTTGGTTTACAAGCAACAGGTGACGAAAATGAAGTTTCTCTTGGTGATTATCAGGGAACCTTCATTAACTGCTGTGCTCACTATTGTGGAATATTATCTGGTCGTCCGGAAATAAAACAATTTTGTGTGTTTAAGAAGGAATCCTTATTCATAAAAGAATTCTCCATTTTCTCTTTGTCTTTAGTCCATATTTGCAATTGTTTAAAAATTCCACTCCAGTTCACACCAGAAACAAATTCCTCCATGGCAGATCTAGCAATTGAATCCAGGTCATCTGCGTGAATAGCCAAAAGGAACTGGTCTGGCTTAAAATCAAAGAAATCATAAAATCTTGCTTTGACAACGTTAAAATCCCCAAACAATTCTCAACCCAAAGAATCCTGTAGAGATTGAAACACGTGGAATACGGATGGCACAGTGACTGATGAATATTGTGGGAGTGCTGAGACATTCCAACTAGTCTTGCGCAACATTCTGTGGTTGATCAATGACACGTGTGGGCTTGCTGTAAATTAAAAATACAAAATAAAAGCAAAGAGCATCTACCAAAAGAAGATTATAATAAATGAATTCCCTCTTCTAAATCCCTTGTTAATCTTCATTAGGGCTGCCTTCTGTGATATCTGGGTACGTGATGAGACTCTTCTCCGAAGGTCCTGGGTTTGATTCCTGGCTCCGTCAAGACATTTAATTCTTGTTTGAGGGTGGAACGGGGTACACTCTGTCTCGTGAGGAGTGTGGAAAATACGGGGATAAACCACACTCAGGGTAGCTGGTGTCAGCGCCGGGTTCTCCGGGCTTTCAGCGGCACCTCATGCGATCGTGTTGTGCGAATTAACTACCATGGGATAGTCAATATCAACACATACTCAAGAACACGGGGAGGATAGCCAAGATGTCCCAAGCCTTTAAAATGAATTGACAACAAAAACAACATGTTCTTGGTCAAAACTTTTCGGTCAATGGGAAATGCATCCTTACAACTAAAATTACGAACTTCATATGCCGTGTGTGGAAGCGTCTTAAAGCAACCAATTCTAAGACAAGGGTCAGAAACCTTACATGAAACGTTATTTTGGAAAAAGTGCTTTAAATCCCTCAATTAAGTATGTAGAAAACAGCATTTGTATTGCTGATTGTTTACTTTCAACTGTTAATAAAATTTATGATCTCTGGTATTGGTTATGTCTTATTTCTGGTACCAGCCCGCATATCAATTAGGACAGCAAGTCTTTATGATAAAGTGACTCATTGCTACACGACGCTGACAATGCAAATTACAGCTTATCGTCTGCATACTGATGGTTTCACAATAAACATAGCTTACCACTTGGGATTTATGCTCTAATGAATCCCTGGTCCGAGGAACGTGTTCTTTCATTGACGGAAAGCTTGTTGGCTATAATACCTGCCCTGAGTCCCAAACTGAAATATGCTAATGTGACGAGTTATGTTCCCCGTTCCTCATTCACCACGTCCACGCTAGCAGATGAATGTAAAGAAGGGATATTAGTTTTCTCATCATAATCAATGGAATCTTAAATTAAGCGTAAGAAGCAAGGATTCATGATCAGGGCGTGGGTTTTGATGACATGTCATCTTTTAGTTGATCCCCACAAACAGTGCTAACTTATACAGAAATCCTAATCATAGTTCCCACATTGTAGAAATACTAATTTATTACGTTATTTTTTTCGTCTTTTCGTTTTTGTTTATATGTCATAATTGTTATATTATTATTATTATTATTATTATTATTATTATTATTATTATTATTATTATTATTATTATTATTATTATTATATATAATATTTGCAAATAGGGGTAATTCCTCGGTGGCAAATTGTACAAATATAGAAAATTACCAACAATAACATCACACACAAATACACAATTCGCAAATTAGGAACTATGGTAATTACATCGTAGTATTTACACAAAATTTTAATCTTCTCTTAAGCACATCAATATGTTTGTGGGAAAGGCTCTAAGACCGAGGCAGGTAATGAGTTCAAATTATCAATACCACGGTTAATGAAAGAATATTTCCCATAATTTGTACGCTGTGGTCGGACCGTGACTTTATGTGGATGATCTGCCCTGCTCAGGTAGATGGGATTTCCCAGACGTTTGCTTAGTTTGCCCCATGCTGGCCGATTAGTGTAAGTGTTAAACATAGCGTATAGTCTGGATTTCATCCTTCTATCTTCCAGAGATTCCCACCCTAGTTTCTCTATCATTCGAGTTACACTACTTCTAGGATTAAAATCGTTGAGCACAAACCTAGCAGCCTTCCTTTGTACCATCTCCAGCTCACTGATGAGCCCTACCTGTTATGGGTCCCAAACCGCTGAGCCTTATTCCAAGATTGGGCTCACCAGGATCAAATATCCTAATTCTTTTGCGGTGGAACTACTGCCTTTTAACACCCGCATTACAAAATGAAGTGATTTGTACGCTTTGGAGACGACACATATCGTTCCTTTCAGTTTCATGGATGCCCAAGTATTTGCACGAGTCTTCATCTACAGTATTTCCGAGCCGATATTATATTGAAAATCATCCCTTCGCCCTCTCTCTATTCTAATGAGACTACATTTACTCGATCTTTATTTTGTTGTTTTTGATTCATATTACTGTATCATATTTTTAGGGGTTTTGATGCATTTTTTCGTATGGTATTGGGTATTATTGCAACTTAAATTGAGGATGAATATGAATATGATAACCTTCAAAACTAAGTTTCCTGAAGATAAAGTACAGTAACTACTGTATGTTCAGACCTTACTTCTTGGAACTATTCATATTCCAGGAGACTCACCTGTGCTTGCAACTAATCTGGGAGTGATGTAGGAAGCAGACTACAGTAGGCCCAGTAATGCCAGTCTGGTTAAGTAACTCAGTGCAACCATACGTGTGTTGAGTGAATTTGTGTTGTCGGCTGTGATTGTAATTTCGAGTGTATTTGAAATGCCGAAGTTCAAGCCATTTATGGCTTTAAATTCTTTTCTGCAAAATATGGTAAGTGAAAGTTTGTGTTTGCATTTCTTTGTGTGTTGACATTATGTCAGCTACGTAAACATACATGTATCAACTTGATGAATAAATTGGTTGTAAAAATTAATTCAAAATTAGTCTATAGGTCATTTTTTAAAGTTTTTGGATCATTTAATTTTATTTTACAGTCATTTTATTGGTCATGTCTCAAACATTTCCGGTCATTAAAATCTGAGCCCTGTTCATAATCATAACCTTCATGACTTCTCATTTTGAAAATATTACACGCATTTACAGGTGAGGAGCGAGCGACTATGTAACTGAACTTTTGTTGTTGTTGATTCATTTAGAGACTTTGCGACATTATACTCATATAGGTGTATGTAACAATATTGTATGATAACCTGTGTTAATGTGTAATTTGGGTGTATTAGTGTAGGTACGTATTTATAATTGGGACTAGGATTGGGTGGGATTGGCGGACTTGCCCTAAGGTAGGAACCATTCCGGCATTTGCCTGGAGTAGAAGTGGGAAACCCCGGAAAAAACACTTATAGGATGGCTGAGGTGAGAATCAAACCCACCTCAGTTTTATCTCACGAGGCTGAGTGAACTCCGTTACAGTCCTCAGACCAGAATTTAATTTCTTGGCATAACCTAAGCGATCAAACATTTGACTTTGCGCCATGTTGATGGTAAAAAAAGAATGCTTCTGTAATAAGAAATTGCCGTCGTGTGAAAGAAAAGGACACTGTAGCGTCATATGGTGACAAATCTATGCGAGGTAGCAGTGCCTGTTATCTAATATGCAGGGGCGTGGTGGCTCAGCGGTCTAGCTGTATGCCTCTCACCAAGGCGGTCCGGGTTCGATTCCCGGTCAATGCATGTGAGATTTTCGAAGTGAAATGCCATTTCCTGTGGTTCGGATTCCACGTAAAAAGGAGGTCCCGTGGCTTATGATCTACGGATTAACGGTCACGTTAAACTTCAAGCTTCCTTTTTTTTAATCTAATATGTACAGCAGGTAACATTTCTTAATCCAAAATGTTGTCGTACAATCTTCTTACAATTAGCCTAATCCCATTCAATAATCCTTTCGTTGCATTCAGATTTCTTAACAGCATTACGATAGCACCTTCTTTCGAAGTTACCACGTGGGGTGGTAAACCACTCATCTCAAGGCTATTCAAGAATTCATTTTGAAACTGCAAAAGTGCACTTTCTTCTTCAGTTATTAATGTATTCACTCTCATGTAAGCTCTTGATGATCCTGTAAGAAGATCTGAAACTCGAATATTTATTTCATCAGGATGCTCATTTTTGGTGCTAGAATTATAGTTGTCGAAAGATTGAAAATGTAATGAGGGAAGGAAGATAAAAGCTTGCCATATATTTCACTAACGATGTCTGTGTCTGAAAATATAGAGGAAGGCAATTCAATCACGTCTTAGTCATTAGGAGGGTATTCACCACTGCCAATTTTCTGTAAAAAGTTTGCAAATTCATCTGCTTTAGCTCTCATATTTTCGTTGAGCTTGAAAACTTTAAAAAGTGGCCATCAAATTGAAAATGTAATTGAATTATGCACTGTAGTAACTCGTGATGCCGATAGTCTCCTCCCAATAGCATAATTTATGCACCAAAGGGTACATCGCTACCCATTATATCTTTCAGCAGCCTATTTATACATATTAAAGCATGTTTGTTGACCATGGGTGCTTCATCCCAAGTATTCAACTTAAAACTAATAATGTTAGCTTCTTTGCTATTCACCCTTAAGCCTGACATAGAATGCTCATGTAAATGTAGTGGTAAATTAAAACGACTGTTAATTGTACGACCATAGGGAAGCATCATAGCCATTCCAGTCCACGATACTGAAACAACTTGTATTCCTAATTGAGAGCAACTATAGATTGATCACTGCTATACAAACATTTTACCGCTTCCGTCTGGTCGATCTAAAAAGAATGCTTTACAATCACTTGTAGGGGCCGATAACCTAGACGTTAGGCCTCTTAAAACAACAATTAACATCATCATCATCAACAATCACTTGTAGGTTCATAACTTTTGAGGACTAAATTGAGGATTTCAGTAATTACAGCACGTTTTGCGGCAGCCATCATCTGTGGTAGTTCTTCAACTTGAATTTCCTTTTACCTTTCTTCCTACTAAGTCGGGGCTCTCAGTTCGTCCGTTGATACTCCAGCGACGTTGAGTGAACTAGCTCAGTAGTGGCTAGAACTCTTGGCTGTCACCACGGAGGCCCGGGTTCGATTCCCACCTCTGCCAAGAAATTTAATTCTGGTCTTAAGGCTGGAACGGGGTACACTCAGCCTCGTGAGGCAAAACTGAGAAGAGGCGGGTTCGATTCCCACCTCAGCCATCCAGGAGTGGTTTTCCGTGGTTTTCCACTTCTACTCCAGAAGAATGCTCCTAAATTAAGGGCACGGCATTTTCATTGAAGGAGCGTGTAAAGAACCGGGGAAAACCACACGCAAGATAGTCGCTTGCTTTCAGTGCTGGAATTTGAGCTTTCAATCTCCAGACTTGCTGTAGCTCTCGATCGAAATTTTGGTATTTGTAATTGAGAGTAGGCTTAGATGGAAGTAGCCGTGGCCTTTAAAACAACAACAACAACAACAACATCAACAGCTAATCAATAGGGTACGTTAATTGCCTTTATGTGGTGAGACATGGGTTTGAAACATGCAAGATATTGGTAGAGCTACTAATCTGAGAGGTATGGTAGAAAGACGGTTTGGTTGCTCCATTGTTCACAAACATACATCTACTGGAACCAACTGATTTCTTGACTCACCTGTCACGCCACAACGTCTGAACAAAAGAGACTAACAACTGAAACAACAGAGCTGTCAGACAGGTACTTGGTCACCAAGATTTGTCCTCCAACTACGAAACTGTCAGTTGAAGAATGCCCAATGTGTCGAATTAAAGAAAGAGTTCCTTTAAAAAACGAGATTAATGGTGCTGTCCATTGATGATGTCACGTGCGCTTAAGGTGATTTCCCTTATATGGTGCACGACTGCACGTCAGTGTAGAGTATGCGGGGCCACGCGGACCAAACATTCACAATATCAAACTGACCTTTTGTTAAGCTTCTTCAAGTACACGGAACACGTCCTTATATTGCAGCCTATCTTCACCACATGATGATGATGATGATGATGATTGTTGTTTGAAGGTGCCTAGCAGCTGAGTTATCGGCCCCTAATGGTTTAAGTGATCGTGAAAATGAAAATAAAATGGAAACTATATACATATAAACCTAACTACACACTTACAACTAAAACTAACTGTTGACTTACGTACTAGAAGAGGAAAGTAAAACAAACAGAAGAATAAGGCAAATAAAGGACAGTAGGAAAGGAAATGCCCTTAACCCTTGAAGAATGAGAATTAAGGGACTTGGAAGAAAGGAGAGCCATGAAAGGCAGATAGGAAAAGGGAAGAGGAGAGGATCGACCACAAAGGCAATCGAAAAAGGGGAGAAATCGGACCCAGCTCACAACCCTGGATGCACCGTAAGTGGTGCGGCTACACACACCCTGTCTCCTTGAGTGCCTTGAGCAGAAGGCAGGAGATACCATGAAAAGAAACCCAAGAGCTCTAACCCCTCGAATAATGCGGGATCAGTAAAGATGTGACAAGAGCCAATTAAGGCGGGAAAATGAAAGAGTCCCTTGGCCTCGGTTACCCTTATACCGTCGGGGTCGGAAGTGAACAAAAGTTGATCATGGAAAGTCGACTAACAGATGGCAGAGAGGAGGCCTGCACAAGTAAGTCGAAGCAATGCCGGACTTAGCTGCGGTCCCGTGGTCACCAATCCATGTCCCACAAGTTGTCAGCTCCTGGGGGATTCACCACATGAAAAATAGGTTGTTGTCGATTTATTTAGAGGCTTTGTGATATTGTGGTCATGTAGCTCCGTGTACTTGGGTGTGTGTGGAATCTGTCTGGTATCTGTGTCTTTGTGATGGTTGTAATAGTGTGTCGATTTGTATTTGGAGTTAGGATTTGGAAGGAGGTAGCGGTGGCCTTGATTTAGGTAGGAGTCCAGCATTTGTTTGGGGTAAAAGTGGAAAAGCCACGGAAAACCTATTCTAGGATGACTAGGGTTGGATTCGAATCCACCTATTCACATTTCTGCCCCACGAGACTGAGTGTACCCCGTTCCAGCCCTCAAACCAGAATTACATCTCTAGGCAGACCCAGGATTCGAACCTGGACCTTAGAGGTGACAGCCAGGAATACTAATCCCTGCACCACGCGATGGATGAAAAGAAAATAGGCTTATGGATAGATTCGCGAGAATTTCTTGAGTAGCACAATGGAAAATTCTTGTGTAAAATACCAGTATGCTTGAGGATATTTATATGTGTTTCTTTCCCTTATTGTCTTGATCCTACGAGATCTTTGGTGTTTGTGGTAGTTTTACGTTTAGGGGCTTGGACATCTTGCTCATTTTAGTCCTGAGGCTCGGGTTCGATTCCCGGCTCCGCCATCCTATAAGTGGTTTTCCGTAGTTTCCCACTTAGGCTCCAGGCAAATGTCAGGATGGTTCCTATCTCAAGACTATGGCTGCCTCCTTCCCAATACTCACCTGAATTACAAATATACACACTACTACAGACAACACAATAACACGGGTCTGGGTTCGATTCCAGGCTCTGCCAAGAAATTTAATTTCAGTCTGAGCGCTGGAACGGCGAACACTCACCATCGTGAGGCAAAATTCAGAAGAGGTGGGCTTGATTCCCACCCCAGCCATTCTAGAAGTGGATTTCCTAGGTTTACAAATTCTACTCCAGGCAAAGACAAGGTTATGAGAGTGTTCTAGGACCAGAGGGTTGGGACGGAAGAAATGTGGAAGGAAAGAGAATGTTGGACTTCTGCCAGAGGAACAGCCTGCTAGTTGGGAACTCCTGGTTTAAGAAAAGAGAGAGCCACACAATCACATAGTACAGTGATGACTTGACCAGGAAGTCGGTGGTCGACTATATACTGTATGAGAAAGAACTAAATAAGAACATCACGGACATCAAGGTTATACCATCGGTGAACCTGGATAGCGACCATCGATTACTGGTAATGAACCTGAGAGGGAGTAAGGAGAAGAAAGGGACTGAGAACCAGGAAAGACGTATAAGGATATGTAAACTGAAAGAAGGGGATAGAAGGGTCGAGTACCTCAAAATGGTAAAGGAAGGAATTCCAACAGATGAAGAAAGAGGGGTGGAAGAGGAATGGGCTAGATTTAATAAGACACTAGTAGGTGCAGCAGAAGCAGTATGTGGGAGGACAAGTAGTAAGAAGAGGTGGAAGGAAACACCATGGTGGAATGAGAAGACAAAAGATATAGTAAGGGAAAAGAATAGAGCCTTTAAGAGGTGGTATCAAAATAGGACGGTAGAGACAAGGGAAGAGTACCAGGAAAGAAAGAAGGAGGCGAAGAGAGTAGTGGCTGAGGAGAGAAGAAAGTGGATGGAAGAGTGGACAAAGATGATGAAGGAGGATAGTGAAGGTACAAAAAAGGTCCTGTATGGGATGGTAAAAAATAAGAGGCGGAAGGATCCTACGGATTATGTTAGAATGGTGAACAAAAGGGGACAAGAGATATAAAATAGGGAAGAACTGAAGAAAATGTGGAAAGAATATCTTGAAGAACTTCTGAACCCAAATGGAAAAGATGGTGAGGAGGAAGAAATCGGGGAAGAGGAAGATGAACTGCAAACAGAAAAGGACTTAACATGGAAAGAAGTGGAAGATGCAGTGAACAAGATGAAAGAAGGGAAGGCACCGGGTGTGGATGAGTTGAGTGTGGAGATGGTGAGAGCAGCAGGAGAGGTGGGGATACAGTGTTTGTACCGAGTGATGAGGACAGCATGGAAGGAAAGGAAGACCCCAGAGGACTGAAAAAAAAAAAAGGAATAATTGTCCCGATCTTCAAGAAAGGTAGTAGAACAGATTGCAGAAACTATCGGGAAATAACACTGATGAGTCATTGTGCAAAGATCTTCGAGAAAGTTTTGGAAAAGAGAATTAGGACAAGGATAGAAGGAGGGATGAGGGAGGAACAATATGGCTTCAGAGCAGGAAGGTTCACAGTGGATTTGATTTTTGCTGTAAGGCAGTTACAAGAACAGCACTATGAGTATGGAACAGATCTACTGATGGCCTTCCTGGACATTGAGAAAGCATATGACAGTGTATGCAGAAACAAAGTATGGAAGTCCCTGGAGGATAGAGGAGTAGAGAAATGGACTATAAAGAGGATAAAGGAGATGTACAAGGGGAGCGTGAGCTGTGTGAAAGTGGGAGGAGAGAGATCAGACTGGTTGGAACAGAGAAACGGCCTGAAACAAGGAAGTGCACTGTCACCGTTACTTTTCATTGTGGTGATGGATGACATAATGACCCGAGTGGCACAAGCAATTGGGGAAGGAAAGATGAAAGCAATGGTGTTTGCAGATGATTTGATGATTTGGGGAAACAAGGAGGAGGAGGTACAGGAACAGTTGGACGTGTGGGAAGGAATAATACAAGGATATGGGATGAAATTTAGCATAAATAAGAGTGAGATGGTGATCACAACAAGGAAGAAGGAAAGAACCACAACGGGAATAACAATTGGTGGGGAACAGCTGAAGAAAGTGGAGAGTTTCAAGTATCTGGGAAACCTGATACAAGATAATGGAAGAAACGATAGAGAAATAAATGAGCGGGGAGGCAGGCAGAAGCATTTCGGAGGAGTGTGAAAAGCATGTTATGGAGCAAGGATGTCCCTCAGAACAGCAAAAAGATCATATATCGGACGTACTATGTCCCTATCCTGACGTATGCCTCGGAGACCTGGGTTATGAAAGGAAGGAAGAAGAGCAAAATACAGGCCAGTGAGATGAGGTACTTGAGAAGCAGTATTGGAGCTACAAAGATGGACAGAATAAGAAATGAGAGGACCAGAGAATTAATGAAGGAGGAACCATTACAGGATGGTATAGAGAAATCTTGACTTAGATGGTATGGGCATGTAAAACGAATGGAGGAGAAGAGGATACCCAGGAGAGTACACGAGACGAAGTGGGAAGGAAAGAGACCGAGAGGAAGACCGAGAGACAGGTGGGTGAAGGGGGGTGGAAGAAAGCGTGAAGAAGAGAGGAGAAGACTGGTCAAGGGTGGAGGCTGAGAGATGGTGGGAAGACAGAAGACGTTGGAGAGGCTTGTGTTCCAAACAGACCCGGCCAGTGGCTGGAAACTGTGCAAGATGATGACTCCAGGCAAATGCCAGGATGGGTCTTAACTGAAGGCCACGCCTGCCTCCATCCTAATTTTCGTCTCGATTAAAATAGACACCCTAATAAAAACACCACAATAATACAGGTTATCAGATAAATTCTACACACACCTAAATACACGGATCTGAAATGACCTCGATGTCCAATCTCCTAAATCAAACAACAACAACAACGTTGTCCTAGATAAATTAACATTCAGATTTTGGGTATTTTTCATAGAATCTTTCTATACAGCACTGAAGAAAATACTTCTAAGTTTTCTAGTGATAAATTAAGTAAACCACTGATGTACATAATTTTGTAATTTAATTAGTGATGTGCAAATTAACCGCCTTTTTCTTTTGTGTGTGTTGATATGTTGGTGCACCTTGGATGTCAAATCACTCCTAGTTTAGGTCGAATTCTTCATAAATTATGGTGTATCTCGGTCGCCCAAACAGCTATAATCATGCAAATTAGCTCAAGAGTGAGAAATAAATATTGACACGTTCAATATGCCGCTAGCTGTTACATTAGAGGAGCACGTGGTTAATTGGCTATAATCGAGTTTAATGGGTCATTATAAGACTTACATACTGTTACAAGCTGCGTTTATAACACGTAAATATAAGTACAATGGCGTGTTGTGTGTTTTCCAAGAGAGAATTAGAGACCCCGTGGGGTAGCTATCCACGTGAAGTTACGCACCATCACTTTAAGGGGAGCTTGCCACGGTGGGTGAGTGGATATCGTGTCGGTCTACTAACCCCAAGATTGCAGGTTCGCCCCTGGCCATTGTAAGTGATTTTTGAAAGGCGGCAAAAATACGATACGCATGTCATACGATGTTGGCATGAGAAAGAATCCATTTGAATTCAGTAGGCCGAGTTCATAATGGCAAAATTAATCTCGGGAGTTTCCGCCAACACAAAGTTCCTCATTTCTCTACTAGAAAGCACTATACTGTTCAAGGAGATTAGATATCTAACATCTAACCTCATTTACTTTCATAGTCAAGGAACATCGAAATTCGACATGCCAGCTACCCTCTGGGTGTCAAATAACAAAGCTTGCACCCGGCACCCGAGGCCATACGATATTATTATTATTATTACTTTAAGGGGGAGCTCGAAGTCACCGAGATCGATGGTTCAAATCCCGACCCAGATAGTGGGTATCCTAAGTGTGATTCTCCCCGATTTTTCCCACATTCCTTCCTGACAAATACAGGCAAGATACCTTACATTGTATCAAGTCCCGGCGAATTTACAATAACTTTTGACTCTAATAATAACAGATTCACACACAGCTACAGGCATCATAATAACACAGGTTATTATAGGGGAGACATTGCTAACTCCACAGTACGGCTAATTCTGCAGTACATGAAATATATCTGTTCTGCGGAGATACCTGGGTGCAAAGGACGAGTTTATTTCACCAGTTATGTTGAGTCAATTATTTAGTTTTTCTTTAATATGAAATTCGAAACGACAAATACTACCATCTACTTTTTTTTAGTAGTGGAAAAATTGCGAAAACCTGTATTGTGTTTTGTTTGTGAAGTATTTATAAAATCCCATGTATTTCGGTGATTCATTTAAGAGGTAGCGAAAGTAGTGAAGCATATTATTAGACTCATCACTTTGTACATTTAGACCAAGGCATCGCGGATTTAGCTCTTGTACTACTACTGTAGTATCAACAACAAGAGAAAAAAACTAAGTATTACTAAATTCAAATATCTTCGAATGTGTTATTAATTGATTTGCACAACCCATGCCAAATGAAATTTTAAGAACTGAAGTTATGTCATAAATAGGCTACGTAGCAATTTAATTGATATGTTAATTTTTTTGAAACCATTTCCCTTAATTTATCACGTTTACCACCAATCCCTTAATATTGAAGATTAACTGAGTCTCCCGTGCAACTTGTACTCACAGTCAGGAACACGAGGTTGAAGATCAAGATAGTCCAAGTCCCAAAATGAAAAGTCGACAAAAACAAACAAGAAAGTGTTTTACATTTGTTTATATAATTCTTAAAAATACTATGCCAATCAATACATTATCGGTTTAACAATGAAGCCTTCTTCAACTAATAGTTCAATTAAAAATATTAATTGATATATCGTTGTGTAGTTCAATCATTTCTCCTAACCTGCGAATGTTTTTGCGTTTTATTTGTTCATATTTTGGGAAAATAGTTCACTTGTTAATTTCTACGATTTACTGTGTTTTTATTGCTTCATTTATGAACAAGGTCAATAAAATAATCAGCCCCGTGTACTTACAGTACGCTTTATTCTTGTATGATAGTATCTGTTCTAATCTATTGTGTTAAGTTAGTAGGGGTTAGAATTATGAAGGGTACGCCAGATTCTTTTAATTAAAATAATGTCACAGAATTTTTCCTGGAGTGGGTATACCCAGGGATCGAACCACCCATCTATGTTGAGAAATTTGACCTTGCTGTTCCGACCCTTAAAACAATAAAAATTCAATAACAATACCGAAGTTATTTTTATTGCACAGAAGGAAACTACGAAGATGAAGATGTTCAGTAAAGAGCATATAGCCTACTTTCTCCTAAATGTATGGGTATAGTTATAGAATGATGGATGTAGTAGCATGATGAAATATTTTCATTTTATGAAAAAATAGTCTTATGAGATCACCTTTTGCCCGTGTGTGTGTGCGTATGTGTGTCTGTGTGATGTGTGAGTGATGTGTGTGTGTCCCCCTCTAATAAATTCTAAACGGCTGGAGAGATTTCAATGAAACTCGATAAGATCATAGCACCATTTTTTCCAACCCCGACCGTGCCCTTTAAATTTTACTACGTCTCACCAATCCAACATGGCGGCTGTGCGAAATATTTAACCAGCATTCAATATCTCCGAAATTATTACCGATATCACCCTGCAATTTTGTACGGTCATAAAGGGCATTACTAGAAGTTCACATATGAGACTTTCAAAAAACTGGTAACGACTAAACCAACATGGCGGCCAAGCGAAGTTGCAACTTTTAAATAGACTTTTCTCGCGATTTAACCATCCAAACGCAATGAAACTTGGTACAGCAAATAGTCATACACATTGTAATGCTATGGCATTTAATTTAGTTCAATTGTTTACATAAACTCAAGATGGCGGCTGTGCGAAATATTTCACTGGCATTCTGTATCTCCGAAACTATTACCGATATCACCCTGACATTTTATACGGTGATAAAGGGCACTACTGCACGTTTATCTATGTAACTTTCAAAAACCTGTAAAGTACAAAACGAGCATGGTGGCCAAGCGAAGTTCAAACGTTTTAATAGATTCTTCTCGCGATTTAACCATCCGAGCGCAGTGAGATATGGTACGGTATATGATTATACATATTGTAATGCACTGGCATCTAACTTAGTTCAATTGTTTACATAAACTCAAGATCGCGGCTGTGCAATATTATAAAATGATTTTTTTATTTCTTGTGTCGTAATCATGCGATTGAAGTGAAAGTTTGAATAATGAAGCTATGCAATAATTTTAATTTAATGATATATATCTCTATGGCATATACATATAACAATCCAAAATGGTGACCATTCGAAATGTTTAGACGGTTCTCAATATCGAGGAATCTTTTACAGCAATCAAACTGATTTTTAATGTTCATAGAGGCTATGAGCATACGTTCACCTATAGGACTTTCAATAACCTGCTGGGCACAAGCCCAACATGGCGGCGACGCGAATTATATACACTCAAATGGACGTTTCTCGCGATTTAACCATCCGAGTACAGTGAAATTTGGTACGATAAATGCTTACACAACTGTTAATCCACTGGCATCTAATTTATTTCAATTGTTTTCGTAACCAGAAGATGGCAGCTGTGCAAAATTTTAAAATCTCATTTTTACGTCTTGTGTCCTAATCATGCGATTGAAGTTTGAATACTACACGTACACAATAATCTTCATGTAATAGCACTTAACTCTAATTGTAAGACCTACATATATACAAATCCAACATGGCGACCTTCCGTAATATTAGACGGTTCTCAAAATCTACGAATCTATTACAGCAATCAAAATGAAATTTTGTATGTTGATAGAGGCAATTAACATAAGTAGGATATATGAAAATAGGCTGTTTAGTTCTTCACGGAACTACTTGTTTTTCATAAAATAAAAATAGGCTAAAAATCAACCCTACTTGGATTTGAACCGCAGTCCTACATGCGAGAGACTGGCAAGCTAACCCCTTACCTAAATCTGTCAGTTTCAGTTGCTAGAAAGCAATGTTATTATGAGCCTTAGTTTATAACTGCCTAGCATATAATGAGTGTTTTTACGTTTTAATTTCTTCGAACCATGTCCATTCAAATACTGAGGCAACAGTTTACGAGCTATCTAAGGGTGGATCTATCATCCCTGTTACAGCCTAGCAAGAGGGCGAACCTATTGCCCCAGATAAAGCCGGCAGCAAACCGTTGAGTAGTGTTGAGTTAAGACTTCTGAGAAGGGTGGTTGTGTTTGGAGTTTCACTGGAAGTGCATATCGGGTTTTCTTCATTTCGTTCCGCAAAATTCACAGTCAAGTTAAGATTGGACGGAAGGGGGATTTGTGTTACATGCACGTCGCCATTCTTAAATTACGTCTGACAAGAATTTGTTGCACATGCATCTCCATGATAATATAACTAATAGTCCAGTCAGTGATTTTAACCCATCATGCCGAGACGTAAAACGGATATTGGTCGTTGTTCATTGACACTGGATAAAAAAAATAGCGCTTATCATGTAATGCATTCCCCCGGGCGAAGCCGGGGTGGGTTGCTAGTATTCTAATATAAGATTATAATAACTAACGGGTCACCTACTTGAGGACAGTTTAAACCACCCCTTGTACGATTAGCGGAACTGGTGAAACAGGGCCTTGTTGAATCATAAGTTACGGATTGATGATGATGATGACAATTATGATGATTATTGTTATTTTAAGAGGCCTAACATCTAGGTTATCGGCTCCTTATGATCTGGGTGATAGCGAAAATGACAATGAAATGGAAATCATAACAAAAATTAAGTGAGAATGAAAATACTTACAAAATTGAACTCAGATTGAAACGACTCACAAAATGGAGGTTACATGGCGCGTCTCGCTCGGAAGTGATGGGCTCCATCTCAGCAACGCTGTACAGCATTTCCCAGAGCGGCTAGCTGGTGAACCATGTCTTAGTTCCCCGTACAAATACAAACCGATATAAAATAAGTGAATTAATTTACGTATTTCACAGTCATACAGCATAACCTTTTGATGTATAAGGATTACAACGCAACCAAGAACTACATTTTCCAACGACCCCGAGCAGAGAAAAAGTTACCTTAAAAAAATGATGACAACTTTCGTTCTTGAACACACAACATTTTGAAACTAATAAACCAGTGATACAACATTCCAGTGTATATTGTGTTAAAATTTGGATTCGATCTGATGACGGGTTTGTGAGATAATAATTAATAAATGTGACGCATGGTTGAAACACGCTTAAAAACGGGCACTTTTTGTGTTTCAACTGCGATAAAAATATTAAAATATAAATTAAAAATTCTAAACCTACATGAACTAACACAAAATAGAACGACAAAAATGATGATGTTATTGGATTTTATGTAGGTCTTTTGGTTACTTCACAAACAATCTTCAAACTCGAGTGCACATAATATGTTGGTCGCTAATAGTCCTTTCTTCTCACCACCTCTCCGCTCTCACACTAGTCCAGTCCTCGCCTCTCTTCTTGACACATTCCTCCACTCCTTTCAGCCATCTATCTCTTGGTCTTCCCCTTGGTCGTTTCTTCTGCATCTGCATCTCATGTATCCTCTTGGGAATCTTCTTCTCTTCCATTCTCTTTAAGTGTCCATACCACCTCGGTCTTGAGGTCTCAATCCTACCCTGCAAGGGCTCCTCTTTCACTATTTCCTTGACCTTTTCATTCCTCACCCTGTGTCTTCTTGTTACTCCGATCCTACGGTACTTCGTAGGAACTTCATTTCACTTGCCTGTATTCTGCTTATGTCTCTTTTCTTCATTATCCACGTTTCTGATGCATAATACTGTAGAAAAATTATGTGGTTTTTAAATGTCCTTTCTGTTACAGTGTTATATCCGATTTTAACGTGTTCCATGATAGTGAAATTTGTTTTATGCCAACAATATTATATGTCCTAAGCTCACAATTTGCTCTGTTTGATAAATCTTGCTCAGGAAGCCGTAATAAAAGGGCACAAATAACTATAATAATAATAATAAACCATGTGTTAATGAGGAGGAACATGAAGCTATCATAATTACATTTGCATGACAAAACGCGATTGGTGTTCCAAGGATTGGGGTAAACCCCATTGGTGACCTCAACCGAGGGTACGGCATTCAGACACTTCTAGCATAGAAGCCAAGAAGGTTCGTTTGAGAAAAAGGGCTCCATAACATCTGGACCCACTGCACAGTGGATCAAAATCGAAATCTAGGAGGACAAAATTATTTTTACGTTTTAGTCATGAATTTAGAGTGAAAGCTACGTATATAATTTGTTTACTTCATAATAAACATTAGTTAAGACCTTTTTAAGCTACGTCTACACATGCAAGAAATTGTCTATGACTAGGAGTTGGATAGCGCATTCAGTTATCTCTTCAGATCGGTTTTCTACCCCTTATTTACTTTTAACAAAGTCACAAAGTTCCACTTTTGACATAATCGTCGAACCCAGTGCTTCAAACAGTTGTAATCGTGTGAGAACTGGTTGCGCGGCATCTTCTAAAACGTAAAATAACTAAGTAAATTGCAAAAAGATGCAAAAAATCTTATAACAGGCGTAAACTACAAGACTTTATCTACATTTTAACATTAAGTAGAAAGTGACGCAGAGTGACGCGACATACTAAAAATCTAAGTGAAAATATAATTTTAAAAATAATAGGCCTAGTTAGATATTATATAATGAAAATATAGCTAAAATTACGTAACAATTACGCCCATTAATAACTGAAACACGTTACAAAGATCATACCTTCAGTTGCATGTTTCATCTTAAAGCATCACACTAACCACAAAGACAACCAAACCACAGCCACTTACATTCACCCTCCAATTCAGACTGCTCAAACAGTGATGACAGATTTACACTAAGATGCGTGTATATCCCAGAATAGTGAGCGGCAATTATATGAGAATGCTGTAGAAGTAATAAATTTTGATTTTTTAATTACGAAAATAAATAACTTTGTCCTCCTAGATTTCGATTTTGACCCACTGTACACTGGTCAACACTGACACATTAAAATTATTTAAGTTAATTATTTACACTATTTTCCAGTACGCTGGAGTGACACGGGTCTTAAGTACGTATTTACATGGCCTAATGTACCAACGGACTGGGCTGGAATTCAGTGGGGAACAGACTGCGAGAGCGTAATAAGGCGCGTATTAACTTTCGCCCCGAATGAGCATGCGTTTACCCTGATTTGTTCAGATATGTATATGGCGAACCGAATGGATCCATATGCCTCAAACCCGATCCGACTGTTGTCGGTACATCAAAGTGAGCACGTGCTCAGTGAATGGGGAAGGACCGATCAGTATGAGCCGACTGCCTCTGCTCTTGATGCATATGCGACCTCGCTTGTGCAAGTGAAGAAAGTGAAAGATAATTTCAAGTCGAAATGAAATTGTCCCAGGATAATGCAATACCCATTGAAAATCCTCAGGCGACATTCTCGTAAACTGTTTAAAATTGTCATCTGTTTCATGTCCAATCGTTTTTAACAATTGAGCAATACCTCTCTTCATTCAGATTTTTTTTGCCACCGCCGCTTTCTCATTTCCGTTTTCAAGGAATCCAATAAATACATTTATCGATAACTGGCGATTCACCATTGTAGTCTCAAGACTCGCACAATACACCACACCTATTCGGTCCGCACGAGGTCAGAACACAGTTGTTCCTTGCTCATTGTGCACCTCTTGACCGGCAACGCATGCTAGTTCGGGACGAATGCTCAAGTGCTAACGCGCCTTTACAGCCTTAACCACGATAAGCTTTTTGTTGTCCCAAGGTACGTAGACTATTGAAATTTTGAATCCAAATGTACTGGATTCGATTGCAGGCTTTATAAAAATTAAAAATTCTGGTCTGAGGGCTGTACATTCAGCCTCATGAGGCAGGAATGAGAAAAGGCTGGGTTTGGTACCCACTTTAGCTATCTTAGTTTTCCGTGGTTTCCCACTACTACTGCAGGCTAATGGCGGGATGATTCCTAACATAAAGCTACGGCCGCCTCCGTCCCTCGATTACAAATAAATCGGTAAACGGCACTTCTCCATATGAACACATCTTCCTGAGAAAGGAACATAACTTTTCTAAAAGGCGTAATTTATATTTCACAATTTTTTTATTAGCCTAATTTCGATTTTTGCAAAAAATGAAACTAGACTTATGAGATCTACACAGGGCCAAAAATTGTGTGTGAGTGTGTGTGTATACTCTGTATGTCTGTCCACCCTACCAATTCAATCATGACGAAACCGAATTGAACCAAATTTGGTTCAGAGGTAGCACTAGCAAAGGGCACCTCAGTGTCATGATTTATATTGCCGCCATCTTTACCAAAACGTAATGGCGGCCACTCAAATGGCCAAAACTTAAAATTAAATTACGACCAATATAATCATCGGATTTTTTAAAAAATTGGTAAAAACATACCTTCTTGTGGGACGCGTCTTGTGCCCAAACTAAAAAGTCATCAGCCGTATCATTTCAGGATGGCGGCCGTGTGCATTATGCAAACTTTATAATCTATAACATGGGACACACCAGTTCCGATTATCGAACCGAGAATCTTTTAAACTGTTCTAAAGGACATAGCCCGTTCGAAATTAAAAGTTTAGGGCTATATTGTAATATTATATTGAAGAAGTGACTTTAAAAAGTTGAGCCGTCTCGGTTACAAGACAAGATGGCAGTTTATCTCTCGTTCTGACCTATATTTCACTAACTTGAGTATGTTACATGCAATACAGCCTACTAATAGAAATGATATGAACTTTGTATGAAATGGGTTATAATGGATATACAGTGTACCCCAGTGAAGGAATCGTTTAGTCAAAGTCGTTATTTGCTAAGACGTTGTATGTAAATCAATTGATAACGATTAACTTGGGAGTATATGTTTGGCTCTGTAGTTAGAGCTTTGGTCTTTCACCCAGCCGGTCAGGATTCAAATCCTATCATTTTTTGCTTGATTTTTTATATTTATTGTTTTTTGAGTGCTGAGACGTCTTACAATTGAGCGTTATGTTGTGCATTTTGCAATGGAAATATATATTTTATTAAAGCAACATTGTCCTCCGGATCTGAGTCACATCTACTAGCAACCAGTTAAACTATGCATGAGCTAACCACGGCCTAATAGATGCGAGCTGCACTCTATACCGGTCAGTTAGTGAACCCTTGCCTACGGTGTAATGTGAGTATTCTAGACTAACTTTGTGTTGCCGTCACAAGAGTGCAGCAGGGACCGAAGAGGTCCAGACAAGGAGTAATAAGGATAAGCCCCTAGGCAAACTTCGTGTTGCCGCCACAAGAGTGCAGCAGGTACGGATGGGGTCCGGGCAAGGAATAATAAGAAGCCCCAACGGCCAGGAAGTGAATCTACGAGTTACTTATGCGCTAGTGCTCAAAACATTGCGTTAGGCCCATAAGAATACCATGAAATTAATGGCATATCAATTCTTAAACACCCACGAGCAATAAATCTAGAGCGTCTAACTGTCGAGTTGTCACCAGAGTGCAGCATGGGTAGAACCGGTCCAATACGTAATATGGCCGTGGCTAAGGGCGAATGCTAAGCAACGTCAAGGAATACAAAAGGAGCTTCATATTGGAGTTCTATGCAACCAGTAACCCAATTCATATGCTCCTGGACCTCTTCGGCCCCTGCTGTAATCTGGTGACAACTTTTGACAGTTACATGCCCATTGAAAAATATCCTCTTGTTGCCGGTAGAGCGCACTCGCCCCCAAGGATAGGCGCGATTAAAAATTAGCTGTGCATTTGGTATATTAAATGTGTTTCTCCCAGTGATACGTTTAGACCAACGAAGTTTCCATTATTGTAAGTAGTCGGTGTTAATATACTAAATTCCTACGTTGTTTGGAGAGTTCGCTGAGGAAATTGTAAAATGCTGGGGTAAATTATAAACTATAGTTTGAACGCCGCTGCTCAAATCCAGGTTAGGAGGTTAGTAGTGACAGTCCTAACGAGTGACACTAGCTGCTCGGCTACGCTGACCTTTTATGTATATTTCGCGAAACCATGGGCATGCGACATGTCGTTTGACTCGGGCTGACGTCCTCTTTCCTATGGACGACTCGTTATATTTTTCAATTTTTTTTTGTTGAAAATTTTTGTTTTTGAAAGTAGGCGATAGTTGGAAAACCCAACATGATAGAACGTTGTACCATGGTTCAAACGAAAGGTCTTTATGTCCTTTATCTTTTTTATAACAACACTTTATATATTTTTTATCTTTTCAAAAATGTTCATTTTTGAAATTCTTATATTTTGGAAATTAGGAATTTTACAAAAACGTTTGTTTGACGTAAATGAATGGTCCCTACGCCCTCTACCACCAAAATAAATTTCAGGTCTCTAGGACAAAAAACTAGTAGAAGTGTGGTAGTGCAAGAGCTGAGACAGTCTACTTTCCTGCGAACTTTGCCGATATCTGCCGAACGCATGATCGGTTTTTAACGAATGAGGTGTTGTTGGCGTTGGGGTGACGTCCTCTTTGCTATGAATGCGTGTTGGTATTCTTAAAAAATTGTTTTGAAAATTTTTGTTTGTGAAATTGGCGCTATTTTGGAAACGTTGAAGTTGAAAAAAAGTTTGTTTGACGTGAATGAAAGGTCTCTAGGCCCTCTAGGCAGAAAGCAAGTTTGAAGTCTCTAGAGCAAAACAAAATGATAGCCTACTTTCTGGCGAACTTTTCCCATATTTGGCGAACGCGTGGTCGGATTTTGATGTGTAATGGGTTGTAGGAGCCGGCGTGACGTAAATATATGTTTTTAACATTTGGACTAATATCTCACGAACCCATTAAGCTAGAACGATGTGCTTGGATGCATGTTTTTCGTGGCGCTGCCGTCTTGACGATGATGTCTATATCGAGTAGTAGGAAAGCCCATGTTTGGGGTAAAAATGTGATTTTAAACTTTTTGTTATATTTGGCGAATGAATGGTCGGATTTTAACAAATGAGGTGTCCAAGGACTCGCGGTAACGCCCTGTTTCCAATGTGCTCGTTATTTTTTCCAAAAACTTCCACAATGGGCTTAACGCTGAAAAATTTATTGTTTAAATTTCTTTACCTGTTTTTTTTTTTTATTTTAAATGAAAAAGTGGTGGTACACAAAGCGACGGTACCGCTGAGCATGTGTTTCAACGAGCCTGTTACTGGCCTCGGTGAATACAGGAAAAGGCTATTTTGGCGGGGTGATCTATGGCAGAACGACAGGGCGAGGGGTCGCTTTCCGATATTTTCCTATGACGGATGAATGAAGGCGAATATTTCAAAATCCCTCATGGTGATCGTTAAACATGTTAGTAATTGCTAATCAGTAACATGACAAATGATAATTGTATGATGTGAATGAAAGCGAGGCTTTTATAGTCAACAACAAGAACTTGCTTTGTATGTCTGACTTACTGCCAGAACGGCAGCCAGAAAATATGCCGGAGGCTGGCTGGCTGGCCGGCTAAGAGCCGGCTAAGATAATGAATGTGTGTGTTAGCTGACAACACTTCTGGCTAGCGATAATAGGTGGAACAATCTGGCAACTCTGTAAAAGGTGATAACGGCCAGCCAGCCGAGCAGAGCCACAGCAGTGGACCGCAGACACAGGGGGAGGGGAGAGGAGGGATACCTGCAGACAGATCATGGAATCACGAGATTGCTATGCCAAGAGCGGTGAGGGGGAGGGGTGGGGCCAGAGAAGTGGGGAGGAGAGGGTTTGGGTGAGGAAGTCTTGTAGCTGTCATGGCGCATTGTGCGTCATTCCTGTTTTAAACGTTACACTGTGCACATATTCTGTGTATTATCCGTGTTAAACTGTGTGGGAGGTGAACAGATTCGTGTGCCCAATGCAGTTTGTGACGATATTGGATATATTATATATTTGAGGGTAGTGTATCATTAAATGCTGTTTGGTTTATTTTATGCTAATAAATGTTTAAATTTTTATTGGTTTACAATTTTATTGATGATTTTTTTTATTTTGTTTGTTTTAGATAATCTGCATACCTGTTGTGGTAGACAAATAAGAGGGAAACCCATTCCACTCGAGCCTAGGAGAAGGAAAAAGCGGGGCTTTTTTACAAGCAAGGTAAGGATTTGTTTTCTTATATATAACCTGTCTCATTTTTATTTTATTTACTTTTGTTTGTGAAAGGTACTAGATGGAATTGATATACTTCTGGTGGTTTATTTTATTTCTTTTTTAGAATGTTGGAAAACCTTGATCACTATAGCTGCCGCTAATACCTCAACCACTGCTGAACCAGGAACGAGCGATAGTGCAACCATTGTTTACCAGACGGTCTACGGCTGAAAACTTTGGTGAGATTGCTTTTTTATATTAATAATGTCTTTAGCCCGTGGCCTACGTTATATACAAGGCCTGGAAATGAGGCGACAGACAACATTGCGAGCGATGGTTCGAACTTGTTCCGCATTTTGCCGCTAGGTTCGCAGTCTGGCGCCCTTAATCGTACCGTTTGCATTACGTACTGCGCCCGAATTTATTTAAGGCCAATACTAAAGATCCAGACGGGATATGAACCGAGACCCAGGAAAAATAAAAGAACGAATTAAAATCTTTTATTCCTCAAAAATTTGTGAGACATGGAAAACCTAAGTTGAAATAGAGTGTAATACTATGCATCATTAATAATTAAACAATTACGGAAGGCAAGAAGGAACTATTTAAATATGGTTGGGTATATATTATCTGAATGTAGGGAGGCCTACACTGTAAGAATGCGTCACACCACGAGAAGTGAGAGAAACGTCATGCAGGGGGAGAAGTGATCAAGGTTGATGACACACTGAGTGAAGGGGAGTCTATGGAGCTACGTCACACCGCGAGAGGGGAGGAAGAGCGAGGAACTTGCCGTACTCGGAGGGCAAGGACGAGGAGTTCATTCCAAATTCATATCGAGACGAGACAAGACCGCGAGTGTAGAAACAAGTAGTTTCTAGAACAGTGCCACGCATCACGAAAGTGGAGAGGAGGAGTGTGAAGTCAGAAGGCTGTGACTTGCGGAGCAAGGGACTTTCTTACTAAGACCAGCACAGCATATAGACCAGTGATTTTGAAACACAGCTTGTTACTTCGGTATTACAATACGAAGCTATTATACATCTCACGCAGATAGATGCAAACGATTCACTTCAGGAAAAGAGCTTCATTATTCCTACAATTCAGCTCATACTTGGGAACTATACAGAATGCAGTTTATGAATTGGCAACGGGGAAGTTATATAGGTGTAATCATTGTCATCTCTTGATGAATACAGTACATTTGCATTTGTCAGTTGGCACAGGCTAGAGTAAAAGGTGGCTTTTCACCGATGTCTCAGTCTCACTCATGGCTGTGATTATATGGAAGCTACTGAGGTATGGGTGGTGCTTAGTAATGGCATTCAGGGCACAGTCAGTGCCTGTGGATGCTGTGAAAGGTTCTACTCATAGGGTTAGGACTACTGTTCTGACTCAGTGAGGAAAGCAATGGCAAACTACCTCACTCCTCTTCTTGCCTAGAATGCCTCAATATAGCACAGCCTTGGGTTTTTGTGGGTATCTACTCACATAACGTAACGGCGGTGCTCTTTGAGGATCCAACCAGCCTTCGGGCTGACTACCTAACAACAACAACATTAAAATGAGTATGACTACGTGCTAAGATGCACATTATAGGGAAGTAGAAACTACAGAAATGAAGAGTTGAATCCAGAATTCCACAACATGGAAGGCGCAGCTGAACATCTACGCGATGCGCAGAAATGCAGAACAAATCTATACTTCTTAACACGAGTTCATATACATCCAGTATACTCTCAAAGACTCTTATAGAACAATCGAATTTCAACCTTGAGAAGCGATGTCGGCGCAGTGAAGGGGTATCGTCAGAAGATCCGGACAACTTGTGGGAGACGAGCGAAGGAGTGAGGAAGAGACTTGCTGTTACACGGAGAGGTCGCTAACCCAGTTATATCACCGACCTTGTCCCACTGTGAGAGCTATCCAGCAGACCCCGTCACAACCGGTTCGCACAGCTGTGGGCGTTGTGTTCACACACACATTTGGCTGGCCAGACGAGACATGTTACATCAGAGACCGTCTCCAACTCAAGGTAGAGAAGAGATTGATTTATATTTAGTAGAATTGTAGTCATGTTCTGTGTTTATCCTAATTGACCAATCGTATAATTTTGTCATTGTATTTAAAATTGTGTAGATTTTAATCCAGTATTTCAGTATTTTCTTAGGAGTCATTTTCATTGAAAATTTCCGTCATTTGAACGAAATTTTATTTGCGTATTGCAGTTGTTAACGTTAAATCATTTCAATATAAAATCGTTTAGAATTATAGATACTTACGTTAAATTAAATAAATCTGTTTTATGCGCAGCGATGGAACGTATATTGAACAATTTAAGTACCGTATATTCAAAAAGCTATGTCACGAAGTGTCAAATATTTCGACAACTCAAGATGTTGATTCGAGTGTCAAAAATTTATGTTAAACGAACTGTGAACAAAAATGGATTGTTACAGGACACAAAATCTGATAAAAGATAGTACAAATACTTGATAGATAATTAAATCAATGAATACCAAATTCACTGTAATGAAACAGATAGATATGTAGAACTATGCTGTAACGTAAAAAATCATATTTCCTAGTAACAAAGGGATTTCAAGAACCTTTATATATATATATGTCCAATAAAACATTTAGAGCATTAAAAAGCCTAGATAAATTTGTTAAACAAATATTCCACGAAGATAGTTAAGACTTAAGTATATTCACAAACAATGAGGACACACTTATATCATTTGTTAAATATGAATTCTTGCTGACAATTCTTTGAAAGTTGCAATAATGTTATAACTGAATTTAAATACGTGAAAAGGAGTTAAGAAAGTTAAATCACAGGGTGATATAAAAGTAACTGTACAAAAGTAATTACAGAACTGAAGTTATAGGCACGATGAAATTTTGTATAAGGATAGAGGAGATTGTTAAAGTTTGTTTCTTGAACAATATTCACAATGATCGTGGATATTTAATAAAGTCACTAATTTTCTTTGCATTGATTGAGAAAATGCACTGAAATGGGAGTTTAGATTTGGAATACCGTGCAAGAAAGGAATCGTAGACGTAAATGAGTTACGTATTTTCACGAAAGGAGACTGAGGAGTCACGTTTCCTAGTTTTGATCACAGCGAATGTGACATTGTTTAATTGTATTTGAGGCAAGTTCTGTACAGGGTGTTTAAGAAATAATGTGATTGTTGTATAATTTTGGAATAGGAGTGAGGAATGTAGGTCAAATGCCATGCACTTCGAATATTCCCGTTTATCAAAGAAAATGTAAGCCGAGCAAAGAATTTCAGGAATTTTTCGAGATTTAATGATCAAATGGGAGAAGACAAAATTAGAGCAGTGCTGAACTTAAATGTTTGTCACCTATGTTCTCTTGATTCAGACTAGTATTTATACTTTCAACCGATAGAGATACGGTGTTTGTTACGGAAGTTTGAGTTGTAAAGACTCGTTTGTATTATAGGTAATTAAATCTCTTCAACGCAGTTAAGTGAATATTTGTTCGAATCACGAATCATTGTACATATAGATATATATTTAATACTGAGTAAATTTTGATCTTATATATTTAGATGTGGAACTATGGTTCAAATATGAAACGCAATGTATAATATAGGGTAATGATTGAAATCACGCCGTTTCGTAATTTTCTCATATTTCAGTGGAGTATCGAATTCTCCAATCTTTATTTTCAGGACATGTTGTATTAGTGCCACGTTTTTTAGTTTATTTTGAGTTTTTATTTCTTTCAGTGTCAAGTAGACACTAATGATAGATATGCAGTCAGGATATGTGTGTATTTTCTTAGCACAATAAACGGCTGGCGCTCTTTAGCGAATTAGCCAATTTTTATCTTAGCTGACATCGTTTTCATTTTGTCATCGTCATCGCCGAAAATAGTACTGCTAGGTAAGATACAGGCGCTCACTATAGACAGACCTTATCACCCCTCGAGATTGGAGTTTCTCGATTTGCTTAAATGTAAATGCTAGTAGAAATTTGTACCTACGCTGGTAGTACTATTTTCTTTTATAGATCTACTCTGTGTGTTCCTGGAATTCCCAATTTTTACTAAGCAGACAATGGTAAGTTGGTGAGCTGGGTAGCTACGTGTCTGCAATCCTTTACAGTGCAGCGGATATAGGTACTGATTGGTGAATTCGGGCGCAGTACAATGTGATTAGTGTGTCTGTATTTGGAGGTAAATAAGGTGTCCTAATGAGTGAGAAAGCTAAGGTGAGTTTAAAATTGACTGGCGAAGCGTGTCGTATTATAGTTGTGCTTTCGTTAAAAGCAGTAGACTGCTGTCTGACTGATACTGAGATGGGTCTTTATGAACAAGACGTAGTGAAAATCAAGTTTTAATCCAGTGTACTAGCGTAAATGTGTGTCCGGCTCTCCCCCCTGGTGTTCACATCTAGTGGGACGTGGGTTGGCGACCACGGGGCCCCAGCTGAGTCCGGCATTGCTTCCACTTACTTGTGCCAGGCTCCCCTCCGTCTTCTTTCCTGTCGACCTCACTTGGTCAACTCTTGTTCTCTTCCGACCCCGACGGTATTAGGGTATCCGAGGCCTAGGGAGTCTCTTCCTTTCCCGCCTTAATTGGCCCTTGTCTCATCTTTTCTGATACCCTCCTTCTGCGAGGGGTCAGACTTCTTTTTCTTTTCCTGTTATCTCCTGCCTTCTGCTCAAGGCCCTCAAGGAGGCAGGGTGTGTGTAGCCCCACCACTTCTGGTGCACCCTAGATATTGCTACACCCTCAGGGGCTCACGGCTGGTGAGTTCGGAAGTTGGCGATCCCGAGGGATTCCTGAGCTGGGTCCGGTTTCCCCCTTTTATCCATTACCTGTGGGGAGGACCCTCTCCTCTTTCACTTTCCTATCTGCCTTTCATGGCTCTCCTTCCTTCCAAGTCCCTCAATCCGCATTCTTGGCGGGTTGAGGGCATTTATTTTCCTCCGGTCCTTTATTTACCTTATTCTTCTTTTGTTTTCCATTTCTTCTTCTAGTATATAAGTTAGTAATTAGTTTTAGTTATAGTTAACATTTCATTTTCATCTTCACGATCACCCAACCCATTAGGGGCCGATAACCTAGATGTTAGGCCCCTTAAAACAACAATTATCATCATCATTATCGTGTCCGGCTCTGTGGCTACATGGTTGCGTGCTAGGTTTTGGCCCAAAGTGCCTTGGGTTCGATTCCCTGCCGAGCCATCAGGGATTTTAATCTTCGGGGGTTAATTCCCGTCGTTCGTGGATTGGGTGTATGTGACATCTTCATCATCCCTTCATCCTCATTACGACGCACAGGTCGCCCATGGTCGTCAACTAGAAAGACCTACACTCGGCCTCTCCGACGGCCACACGTTCATCATCATCATCAGCGTAAATGTGACATGTATGTGTGATAAATACTTCAGAAATAAATCACTGAATGATTTTAATAGATTAACTCATGTGTAAATATTAGTGTTATTATTGTGTTCGTCAAAAAAGGTGTACTGTAGCGTGCCGTATTGTAAATCTCGTCAAGTTAAAGGCAATGGACTTTCGTTTCATCAATTTGCATTGAACAATGACATACGGTACTGAAACAAGGGGTTCTAGCTCTTTAACGTGAAGGGGTGAAGCCAGGGTCTTTGTGGACACCAAAACATTCTTCTACAATTTGTAACAAGCATTTCAAGGATTCTGATTTTAGTATAAGTACTACAAAGAGAACGCATTTCCGACGGTTTTTGAGGACTACCCCGAACATAAACAAGCACAAATAAATAGAAATACGCGCAAAAGAGCATGTGTCGATAGAGACATACATATCAACAATAAAAGGAAATGTTCAGGTAATTTACATTTTACGGAAGACTATTGTGATGAACGAATTGAAGAAAACCATGATCAACCACGTGTTAGTGTAGGAACGCAATGTTCTACAATCAAGCAAACTCATTGAAAGTCAACAAAATTAAAATGAAGGAGGGCACTTAGAAAAAATACAGTATACAGAACTACAAAAAGTCATTGCATCAGAAGATAATTTCATTCAAACAAATAATAATACTTAATTATTATTTGTTTGAATGAAATTATCTTCATTCACTGCAACGTTAGGACAAACTCGATGTTCAAATATTGAAGCTCATGAGTGAAGCGGATCGTGAGGACTTGAAGGCTAATTTCTTACATGAACATATTCGAGCTTTCACGAAACGAAAGTGTAAATACTATGAAACAACATTAAATATATGTGTATTTAAATCACCGTCGGCTTACCGCTTACAGAGAGATATAAATATTTTACAACTTCCTCATCCACGAACACTGAAAACGTACATTGGGTGTACGAACGGAGAGACAGGTATCACGTCACTTGCAAAAGTTAGGTTGACAGCTGAAGAAAAATCACTGACTCACGATAATGAGAAGGTTGGAATCATTGATGAAATGGCCATAAAGTCTAGACTATTGTATGACAAGAATTTTTACATGTTTCTCGGCATTAGTGATATTGAGAAAGATGCAATTGTAATCGAACATAAATTGGCTAATAAATTATTATGCATACTGTTCAAGGGTCTGTCATCCTTCTACAAGATACCTGTTTCGTTCTACTTTACATGTGATCTTACAGGACAACAGTAAATCTAGGATAACACTGGACGCACTGACTGCGGTTGAGGAATGCGGATTCAAGGTCATCAGAATAGTGACGGATAACTGTCAGGTGAATGTGTCAATGTTTGAGGCGCTGTGTGGCGGATGTGTCACTCATGAAATTCATCACACGAAATACGAGCAGAGGCCACTTTTTCTTAGTTTCGATCCGAGTCACATCATTAAGAATGTACGATCACAATATCTGAGTTGGAACTTCTATGTAGATGGCAATTTAATAACTAGTGATTATCTCAAGAATCTGTACCACTTACAGAAAAAGCTAGTAGTATAGCCCGTTGGAAAATTAAGCAGGAAGGTTGTATATCCAAGAAATTTAGAAAAAATGAATGTGGCAACAGTCAAATTGGTGTTTACTCCAGAGACAATAGCTGGGCTTAAGAGCATGGAAGTCGTGTGCCCAGAGAAAGTTGAAGATAAGGACAACCTACACGAAACAACAAACTTCTTGGAAATTTTTAGAAAATGGTTAGATATACATGATATCTGCAATACCACACACGGACTTCATTCCAGAAACACGGACAACCTTATTTTCAGTGAAGTTAATGATGAGAGACTTTCATGGCTGACCAATGAATTTCTGCCCTACCTGTCACAGATTCAAAGTTATCCCGATAAAAAGATGAGACTTACAAAGGAAACTTATCAAGCTTTGGTGCTAACAACTTCATCAAGCGTGTCCTGCATACGATTTCTAATCAGTATCGGCTTCCATTATGTGCTTACGCGGAATCTCTCAAGTGATGATGTAGAACTGCTCTTCAGTCACCTGAGAAATAAGGGAGGTAACAATGACATGATGGACGTGAGTTCATGTCTGCATGCAATCGAGTCAACACTTCGCACAGGAATTATCGCATTTCCTAGAAGCAAGAATGTGGAGCTGAGGGAAGGTGCAGACGTAACAGGAGCCTTGACCAAGTTTCTTAAGCCTTAAATATCGCAGAAGGTGCAAAACCCAGCCAATGCTAAAGAAACACCCCAGCTTCCGGCACATGTCTTGGAGATTCTTGAAAGCCCTGTTCAAGGTAAGAATATGGGGCATATAGCCTATATTAAGTTCATTGGAATGAAACATTATTGATACGTTATTCATCATCATCATCATCACTGGCACGACAGCCCTCTGTGGGCCTTGGCCTTCTGAATAAGTTTTCCCCATTCTTTCCTGTTAAGTGCTGAGCTCCTCCAATTCTTGATTCCAATTGTCTTTACATCCTCTCTCACTCCACCTTTCCACCTTAGCTTTGGTCTTCCGACTTTCCTGGTTCCTTCTGGCATTGCATTCAATATCCTCATTATCATTCTGTCAATAGCACACATCACATGTCCTGCCCACTCCAACCTTCTGATCTTTATACATTTTACAATATCTGGCTCATTATATAAATCATAGAGTTCATGGTTGTATCTTCTTCTCCATTCACCGTTTTCCTCCTCTGGTCCAAAAATTTGCCTCAAAATCTTTCTTTCAAATATACCAAGTTGTCTTTTATTAGATTTTGAGTGTGTCCAGGTCTCAGCACCATATGTTAATACAGGCTTTACTAAAACTTTATACATTAGGACTTTAGTTTTCCTGAACAACAGCTTGGACTTCAGTTGCTTTCTGAGGCCATGATAACACTTGTTAGCAGACAGTATACGCTTCAGGATTTCAGAGCTAACATTGTTCTTAGAATTAACTTCTGATCCAAGATAGGTAAAGCTACGCACAACATCAAACGTATTAGAATCAATTTCTATGCATGTGGAGCCACTAAGATATTCTTTCTTGGTTACGGTCATATACCTAGTTTTCTCTTCATTTATCTGTAGATTCATCTTTCTTGCTGCTTTTTCAAAGCTAGTGAAAGCTTCTCTCATTGCTGTTGGTGATCTTGCAATTATATCGATATCATCTGCGTATGCCAAAATTTGAACAGATTTATAAAAGATGGTCTCTCTCGTGTTGATTCCTTAATCTCTAATAACCTTCTCCAAAGCTATATTGAACAAAAAACATGATAATGAATCTCCCTGCCTAACTCCATTCTTGGTCGTTATAGCATTTGATATCATGTTCTGTATCTTAATTTGACTCCTAGTATTGTTCATGGTAGCTTTCACCAGAGTGATCAGTTTCTTAGGGATCTCTAGCTCTTCCATTGCTACATAGAGATAATTTCTGCCAATACTGTCATAAGCTGACCTAAAATCAATGAAATGATGGTGTGTATCAATTCCAAATTCTTTACATTTTTCAAGTATCTGTCGGATTGTGAAAATCTGATCCATATTAGCTCTTCCTTGGCGAAATCCACATTGATAGTCACCAACTGCCTTTTCCACATATGGTGCCAGTCTGCTAAAGTGGATGTTGGAGAATATTTTATAGGCAATGGATAATAGGCAAATCCCTCTATAGTTAGAGCACGACATGATATCACCTTCCTTATGTATCGGGCAGATGATACCTACATTCCATTCATCTGGAATCATTTCGACTATCCATATCTTAGCCACAAGTTTGTGAAAGTGTTTAGTAAATTCATTTCCAGCTTTTTTCGCTTGCTCTGATTGTATCAGGTCTATTCCTAGGGCTTTATTATTCTTTAATTTGTTAATGGCAAGCTCAACTTCCTCAATAGTAGGTACCGATACTTCCTTTTCCGATTCTCTTGTATTTACAGGGGGTAAGGTTTCTTGGTCGTTAACTGGACTTTCATTCAGCAGTTCATCAAAATATTGTGCCCATCTTTCTAGTATTGCCTCCTCACTACCCAATATTATTCCCTCTTTATCTCTTCACAAATTTGTTCTAGGCTGGAAATCTTTACGGCTCTTCTTTAGCTTCTGATAGAAAGCTCTCACATCATTCAACCCCTTCAACTGTTCCATTTCTTCCAATTCCTTCCTCTCATACTGTCTCTTTTTCTTCTTGTGCAATCTCTTTTCTTCTGGAAGTTCTGTACTCTTCTACCGCTTTTCGAGTGTGATTCCTCTGTTGCATTCTCTTGTATGCTTAATTTTTTTAAGGTTGTTGCTCGTGCACACTCTTCATCAAACCAATAGTTATACCTAATTATCTCTTCCCTTCCTAAAACTTCATTTGCAGTTTTTAATAGTGTGTCTTTAAGATTCTTCCAGATTTCATCAATACTCTCACTTTTAGACAAATTGTTCGGAGATGTAAAAGAGTATCAAAAGGAAGACCCATTTATCGAGGAAGTTCTTAGGAAAATCGAAAAGGGAGAGGTTATTAAACCTTACTCTGTAAGATATGGTGTACTATGTTGCTCGTCATGTTAGGATTCCAAAAATTGTATTGCCTGCTGTATTAGTCCCTGAATTGTTCAAGTATTTTCATGAATCTTCGGTTGGAGGTCATTTATAAGTTTTTAAAACTAGGATGAAAATAAGACAACATTTTATTTGGAAAGGGATGGACAAAGACATTCGTAAGATGGTAAACAATTGCATGGCTTGTAATCTAGCCAAATCTTCGGTGAACACTAAGGTAGGCTTGTTATCTTCCGAAATCTCTCAAAGACCAATGGAAAGATTATTCGTGGATTTTATCGGTCCGATGCCGTTATCTAAAATGGGAAACCGGTTTGTATTAGTCTGCACTGATGGCTATAGTAGGCTCAACTGGATTTTTCCAACTAGATCAGCGACAACGCAAGTGGTAATAAAATGTTTAAATGAAATTTTCGCTTCCTTTGGTCCTAGTCAATTTGTGATTACAGATAATGAAAAATGTTTTAAATCCCATGTTTTTCGTAATTATCTTTTTGAGCTGTCCATATGCCATGCTACTTCTACGGCATATTATCCTAAAGGTTCATATACTGAAAGGGTAAACAGGAACCTACGTGCGGCGTTGTTAGCGTATCACCATAAATATCATCAGTTGTGGGATAATTGTGTACCCTGGTTGACGCATTCCTTCAACACTTCTGTTCATGAATCGCATCGCACCACGCCCTTCAGTCTAATGTTCTCCTATGTACCCAATTTCCCTATTAACAATCTTTGGTCTATCAATCAACTACTACCCGATCAGAGTATTCCTGAAAATGTTCGCAGTGTTTGGAATAAGGCTAAGAAAAACGATGGTAGCCCACGAAAAGCTACAGAGAAGGTATAATGATGGACGAAAAACAACGTCAATTCAGGTTGACGACGTTGTGTATGTTAAGAACTTCGCTCTTAAGGAGCCTGGATCAAGGGAGAGTGGTAAACTGATCACTAGGTTCCGTGGTCCATGCAGGGTTGTGAGTTTCCTAACTCCTGTCACATTATTAGTAAGCGACCCTCAGAAAAAGAGGATTTTTAGGGTTCATTTATCGCATGTTAAGAAGGGTGGTGATCCTTTGAAAGAGAATTTGTCATAAATTTTTATTGGAAAATTGTAAAAGCGAGGAATCTCTTAAATGTAATTAACCCTGATGTTCTTAGTTTAAACCAAAGGGTATGTTCCGTTGGCCATTTAATGTTTAATGGAGAATAGTTGCCTATTCGTGTCCAAGTATGATTTTATTGTTAGTCATTAATAAGTATTCTAGTACTATTGCTGTCGCAAGTGAATTTGGGTTACAGATCAAGAATATTGGTGATTCGAGCATATAAAATTGTAGAATGAAGACTATCGGGTATGTCCAGGGCCCAGGACGTCGTGATGGAAGTCTTCTTCGTTTGGAATTGAACTTGACACCCTCTACCTGATGAAGATATTACATATGTATTCTCAAATTATGTAAAAGCAAGTCCAGATTGTGAATTTACCCAAAGTAAGATGTTGAACTTATAAGCATGTAGGGAATTTCAGGTTTCTGGGAAATTGATGAAGTCTTATATCTGTGAACGACCAGTGTGGTGTACTATTGACCATGTTGGAGGAATGAACTGTTATATAGCATTCATTTCAGCAAAAAATTTGACGATCTATTCTTCCTTTCCCTTTACAAACTTGTGAATATTAGTGAACTATTGTCCACTATCGTAGGGAGGAGGGTTGATAAGTTATTACCCTATGAGAACTCTGAATTACTCTTCTGTAATGTAATTATCTCCGACTTGTAGTTGAAAATACTCTCAAACGACATCTGTTGAGTACGTGTTGTACTAGTGTAAACACGAAGAGGTACGTTGCGCCATCTGGTTAGATGTGGACGTACTGACTGATGTGCTAAACGAGACGGGAGACAGCGTGCGTGTCCCCTTTGAGCTCGTAGGCCTCTTGTCGACAACAGACGAAACATCGGAATGTTGTAATCAATAGCAATCACTGTTGTGAAGAGATTGTTATTTGTTTGGAACTGGTAAGAACAAGATGTGAATTCACGCAATCTAATATTTACGGGGCCCTAGGTTGGCTTGGCCAATCTAGAGGTGTTTCCCCAGTCTAAAACACATCCTAGTGTGTACCTATGTGTTAATAGAACTTCAGATGATTCATATTTGGTTGAAATTTGTAGAAATGTACAATTTGGCAACTCGCTTTGTGGTAGGCCTAACGAAGGAATATACTCAAAAGGTTTGTAATTATGTTTTACTGGTTACTGGATTATTCTTCATAATTGTTCATTGATATATGCGTACGTGAATGTGATTGTCACCGTGTGGTATCTTATTAATATTTTATGATGTATTACAGTTTATTCTGTGATGTGCTAACCTCGAAATGGTATCTGTAGACGGCATGGTAATGTATGTTCAACTATTTAATTCATTTTCCAGTAACATAACTTGTATTTTTGAGTTTTACTCCTAGGGATTTTATTTTAACGTTTGTTTCTGACCTACCTAGTCTGTACGGTCCAGAACTTCATCTTTTCCAAGCAAAGATTTTTAAAATCTTTAGCCTAATTATTGAAATAACTTCACCCAATCTTTGTCTCTTAGTATGGTTCCATATGAACTCAGTGTTAAGTATCGCTGATTATGATACATATTTTATTTTATGTAAAGCCTTGTCTCCGTGGTTTACGGCCAGTATTGTTGATTTTCGTCTTTTCTTGGTTAACAATTAACGATAGAAATTTGTTCATAATATGGGAAGACATGTTAGATTCGGTATGAGCGTGACGTAATATTCTACTGCTCTGATATATAATTGAAAGATTCTATACATGAGTGGATAATTAGTATTTTATTGAACCTATGATGTTCAGTTTGGTCCATTACGGACATATAAGGTAATTTCTGGAAATTTAATTAAAGGGATGTCTCTTAGTTTTTCTTCATTTGGGTTATACCTTGTGGTATCATTAAGACATTATATGAATGCCACATTTGTTCAGGTTCCTCGCTCAGATATACACACATCTGTATTTAATATGTCATGTAATTTATTTAATAAATTTAGTTTTATTCATTGTCATTATCTACTTGTAATGTTTTTAGTCTTCAATAATATTGTTATGAATTTTACCTTGTGTTTTATCTTGACACTAGATTTAGCATGTGTAGTCTCTTGGAACTTATTAACCTTAGGTTATGTTCGAAAAACGGCCTAGCACATTTCCTCATCAACGATAGCATAGTTGGTATCAATTATGATTGACATTTTAGCATTAAAATCTCTATTTTTGTTTTCAGGAAAGCCAGCGTTTCTATCTTCCATTTCAATTGCAATGGTAGCGGCATTTCTTGTAAGAGTGGCAGAAGAGAGAACATATTGTGAAGCTTGCTTAGAGAAAATATCACCTCCAGCAAATTCAAGCCTGCCATTTAGTTTAATACATTTTCAAGACAGAAGGGGATTAAGATACCCCAAAGCTTCTTTTATTTATCTGTTGGAAACAATTTCTCACTTTCTCCCCCCCCCCACAGGGGCTCACACCTAGTGGGACGTGGGTTGACGACCACGGGGCCCCAGCTGAGTCCGGCATTGCTTCCACTATTTGTGCCGGGTTCCTCTCCGTCTTCGTTCCTTTCGACTTCTCTTGGTCAACTCTTGTTCTCTTCCGACTCCGACGGTATTAGGGTATCTGAGGCCTAGGGAGTCTCTTCCTTTCCCTCTTAATTGGCCCTTGTCTCATCTTTTCTGATACCCTCCTTCTGCGAGGGGTCAGCCTTCTTTTTCTTTTCATGTTATCTCCTGCCTTCTGCTCAAGGCCCTCAAGGCCACACCACGTCTAGTGCACCCTGGATATTGCTACACACTCAGGGGCTCACGGCTGGTGAGTTCGAGAGTTGGCGACCCCGAGGGGTTCCTGAGCTGTGTCCGGTTTTCCCCCTTTTATCCATTACCTCTGGGGCGGACCCTCTCCTCTTTCACTTTCCTATCTGCCTTTCATTGCTCTCCTTCCTTCCAAGTCCCTCAATCCGCATTCTTGGAGGGTTGAGGGCATTTCTTTTCCTCATGTCCTTTATTTGCCTTATCCTCCTTTTGTTTTCCATTTCTTTTCCTAGTATATAAGTTAGTAGTTAGTTTTCGTTATAGTTTACATTTCATTATCATCTTCACGATCAGCCAAACCATTAGGGGCCGATAACCTAGATGTTAGTCCCCTTAAAACGAAAATTATACTCATCATCATCATCACTTTGTCACAACAGCCGTAAATTTCATGACTCGAAAATATTTAGTGTCAAATTTCAAAAATATTTTAACTGACACGTTTTCCGAGCACACAAAATGTGGTGTATTGACAATTCTCTCTCCGTAGTTCTTCTGAAAAAGTTCCTAAGGCCACTTTGAAGGAATATTGGTGTGATCCATACGGGCAGAAGTGCAACGTTTCTGAATTTAAGAAGTAAGCCTCTTGACAGAAAAATTCTTAATGTGAAGTGAAATACAGTCAAGCGGGAGCCGTATTCATCATTTGGGGGAAACTGGAGGAAAACAGGTAATAAGTGCTAAAAACATGTATTAAATGTATTTGAGTTGAATGTAAAGCATAGTCAACAACAGACAACTTGGACGCCGACCGCGAACCTAGTGGCGTAAAGTGGAACTACCAGTTTGGTGGACCAAGTCTCAGCTCTATTTCCAGGCCTTGAGTATAACGTAGGCCACGCTTTTGCCGTTACCGATACATTAACTTGGGAACCCCTCGAGTCCTGTTTTAAAAAGCGTATCTGCTCTGGCCGCGTGGTCAATGTTAGTGAGAGTTTAATCCCAAAAGACTTTGTCGAATCTAGTTTTGAAATTTTTAAATATCAAATTTGTACAGCGCAAAGGTTGCATACGGCTCTAAAGGTCAACACACACCTCGTGTGCGATTTCATATATGAAAACAAGGATGGTGAGCATAAAATAAATTTTATATTGGCAGTAAAATGCAAGAGCTTTTGGTAGCCAATAATCTGAACGAGTGGTATCAATCCAATGTCATTAATGCCTTGCTATCAAAATTTGATACACTGCAACAAGGACCCAGTGGTTTAGCATTAGACAAAATCCATCACCTACAAATCAACATATGTCATTTAAACCCGTTGAATGCTGGTTCTAGCTTCATTAAAACGCCACCAGCAATAGCTTCGAAAAAGGCTGTGGTCAACATAGAAAATCAAGATAATGAATGCTTCCTGTAGGCTGTGGCTGCATATATGCAACTAGCACAACGTGATGGCTGTTGGCCAGGAATGTATAGAGATATATTTAATGAATAAACAAAAAATAAATTTAACTCGAGTGTCGTTTCCAATGGACTTAACCGAGATCCATAGGTTTGAACAAGACATTCAAAACATTTCGTTCATGGTGTATGGCCTTGATGGTGATGACGTTGAGGGTCCTCTTTATGCCACAAAAGATCCGAAGCGACAACACATTCATCTTTTATATTTGTCTGAGGGAGAGCTGAATCACTATTGTCTAATTAAAAGCTTGAGTAGATTGCTAAGCAGTCAAGTGTCCAAACATGATGGTAAGAAACATATTTTTGACCGTTGCTTGCAATATTTTACAACCCCTACACTTTTGGAACGACATAGGGTACATTGTGTTTCTCAGGAAGCGGTGAGATTGATATTGCCACAAGGGGACAAGGCTGTGTTAAAATTCAAGAACATTCATAAGCGTGACACTGTCCCCTATGTGGTGTATGCAGATTTCGAAGCTCTCACCACACCCATGGCAGGATGTGAACCAGATCCCTCCATCAGCTCAAACACACCCATTCAAAAACATGAACCTTTTGCAATAGGATTTAACGTAGTGTGTGCCTATGACCCCACACAATCCTTTTACAAATCCCGTGAGGGGCCAGATTGTGTGAAATGGTTCTTGGATGAACTTGTTAAGTTGGCTCATCATGTACAACGATTACTGGACCATCCAGTACCCATGAGCCTAACTCCAGAACAGCAGCAGGAGTATGAGCATGCCACTACATGCCATATTTGCGAAAAGCCACTGATCAGTGCTGAAGACACTGTTCGTGATCACTCGCACTTTACGGCAGAGTTTCGTGCAGCCGCGCACAGCCAATGCAATTTAAAGTATCGTGCTCCTCGATATATCTGTGTGTTTTTCCACAATCTGGCAAATTATGACATTCAGTTTTTGATTCGTGAATTGGGTCATGTCAACAAGGGCTCGTTTTCCATTATCCCCCAAAACCATGAACGTTTTACAGCCCTGACATGGTGGTTGGGCGACTTTTACATTCGATTTTTGTATTCCTTTAAGTTTATGGCATCCTCGCTCGATAGTCTTGTCAATGGCTTGGATGAGAAGGAATTAAAATACACTGGAAAGCATTTTGGAAATCCTGAGCAATTTCAATTGTGCATTCGGAAACAGCTGGGACGTGTTAAACCAAAAAACTCTCCCACCACAAGGGATATTTTACTCGAAACTTACACGCTGTACCGTTTCCGATGAAGACTATGCACATGCATGGCAAGTTTGGCGAGTGTTCGGCATTAAGATGCTAGGTGAATATGCTATGCATTACCTAAAACTGGATGTATTGCTCCTCACTGATGTGTTTCAAAAATTCCCTGAGTTGTGTCAGCACATTTGCGGTCTTGACCCGGCTCACTATTATACGAGTCCTGGGCTCTCGTTCGATGCCGCTTTAAATACACTCCAGTGGAATTGGATTTACTGACGGATGTAGACATGGTCTTATTCATTGAAAAGGACATTCGCGGTGGCTAAGTGTCGCTTAACCAGCGCCATGCCTGATTATTCACCAGACAAAGCAGAATCGCACTTAATGTACTATGAAGTGAATAATTTGTATGGCTATGCCATGAGCCAGCCTTTACCCTATGGGGAGTTTGCTTGGCTTACAGACAAAGATGTGACAGAATTTGATATGAACAAGGCCAGCCAAGAAACAGGCCGTGGATATGTGTTAGAAATGGATATTGAATATCCCACATCCTTGTATGATGAACATGCCGATTTCCCATTCTGCCTAGAGCAAATGGTTCCCCCTGACAGTAAAGTGAAAATTGAAAAACTCATGGGCACACTTACAACAAAAATCGGTATGTGCTACATATCCAAATGTTGGTGGAATGCCTCACCCAAGGCTTAGTGTTAAAGAAAATCCACAGGGATATTTCTTTTGCTCAAAGAGCATGGCTTGAGCCATACATGCGACTCGACACAGAGCACCGACAAATGGAAATTATTTTTTAAAAATTAATGAACAACTGCATCTATGGCAAGTCCATGGAGAATGTCCGCAAATACCGTGACATTAAATTGGTTAATGTCTAGGACGGGCGGTGGGGTGCCCGGCGGTACTTTGCCAAGCCAAATTTCAAATCGATCAAAATTATCGATGAGGATTTGTCCACCATTGAATTGAGTAGGACCAGCGTGACCATGGATAAGCCCATTTACTTGGCCCAAGTCATATTAGCCTTTTCCAAATCGGTCATGTATCGATTCCACTATGAGTTTGCCAAACAACATTTTGGGGACGTCTCTCTTTTGTATATGGATACGGACTCATTCATTTACCACATTCGCCACTGCAACCCCTATGACGTCATGAGGCACCATAGTGACTGGTTAGACACCTCTTCATATAGCGCTGACAACGTGTTTCAACTGCCCAGTAAAACAAGAAGGAAATGGGCGTTTTAAAAGATGAATGCGGTGATTCTGTCATAACGGAATTCGTAGGTTTGACCTCCAAAATACATGCTTATCGCACACTACACTGTAAGGAAGCCAAAAGAACAAAAGGTGTAGGTAGGGCAGTGGTAAAATCTCTACGTGTAGACGACTACCTAGCGGTTTTACGCACTGGCAAAGCTATGTGCCATACACAGCGCAAGATAAAATCCAGCAACCATCATTTGTATCTTGTGGAACAGAGAAAACGCACCCTCACCTCCATGAATAACAAACGTGTGTGGCTGATAACCTGCTTACCAGCCTGCCCTGGGGTTATGACCATAAGGAGGAGGAGGTGTGATTTTTCTGTTGTTCGTTTAGGGACATGGCTTTTTGTAACTTGTAAATGTAGTATTTTTGTATTTTATAAGTATTGGTTTTTGCCATTGCAAATAGTGGATTTTGTAAATAGTTTTTTTGTGGAAATAGTGGAAACCACTTAGGCATTTTTCTCTTTAAACGTCCAGTGCAACCCTAGTTTTTTATTTTAATTTAAACAGAGTTGGGAATTTAAAAATGGTAAATAGTTTCATTCTTTTAAAGCTGTAGAAAGGTGCTATTTGTTTTTTGTAAATATGAAATTAGTAATGGTATTTAGTATTAGTAACTTAAATGACTAGCATTTAATTTTTGGTAATGTAAATAGAAAACTAAAAAGTTCTTTTGGATGAGTGTGCATGTCGAGAATGTGCTTTTGGGAATAAATAAAGTGGTGGTGTTTGTTCCCAAAGGCAGGTATTGTTGTGTGAGTACAGATAAAGCTGGTGTGTAAGTATGACCAGAGCAAACACGGTGAGGCAAAAATTAAAGCATATAGCAAATGGTTAATAGTCATTTTTTTAAATAGTTTTGTTTTCTTTCAAATGTAGCGGTAAATAGACATTATTTTTGTAAAACAGTCTTACCTGCAGTAGTCGTGGACCTCCAAGTTTCCGCAAACCCATAAACACACTGCATCATCATCATGGTCAGGCACTCACATCAACATCATTGACAAAAATTAACTTTCAACATACACCAAATAAAAAATGTGTAAACAGCAAAATGGAGAATCCATGTTTCCATATCATCAAAATTCAAAAACGTAAAACGGTCATTTAAAAAAGTGCGAAGTGGAAATGCCCCATGTGTGAAATTATTCAAAAACTTGAAACGGACATTTTTTAAAAACGGTAAATTGGAAATGGCAAATTGCAATGTATGAAAATGAGAAAATAAAAAATCAGCCCATCAACATCATGATTTTTTAAAATTAAAAAACATCGTGCACTAGTAAACCTTGTTTTTATTACATTGCCATAGAGGATTTACAAAGACAATAGAATATAAACAAATTTCAATTCCTCAATCCTCACTTCTTTAATGTTTATGTCCACCTTTCCTTTCATAGCACTCATCACAATCAGGGCTGCCGTCCTCTCTCCCATTGAGGTATCACAGGATGTGAAAAGTTGTTTAGCTTTTTTCAACAACATTTTATCCGCCACATGTCTTAAACCAGGATGACTATGGCGATAAGAAAGGTCGTGATCTTTGCATGCTTGATCCAAAAGATTATGGGTACATCACCACGCTGCAAACGTTTTGAGTTCCAGGGCCACAAAAACGATAACTGCAAGATGGATTTCAAGAGGTAGGTATAGAATCACTTTGTCAATGACGCCATTGCCAGTACAGGTCTGGCATATCCTTTTCCATTGATGGTGAAAAGGTTTGATCTTCCTCCTCCTCTGTAGACGATGTTTATGTTTGTTGTTGTTGTTGTTGTTGTTGCATTTTCTCGCCAGGACACCCGTGGAATGATTCAACAAAGTCTTAACACTGACTTTTATGACCGTGATAGAGTTTCACCAGCTGGCAAGTCGCACACTGACACATTGATGGTATTTTTGCCATGGTCATTTGCTTATGGTGATCGTAAGCCGTGCAGGGTTGCAATTCACTCAACACAGGGTCTTGAGTCCATGATTTTGGTACATGTTGCCAGATTTCTTTCACCGCGTTGGGGGCCACATAATAAATGAACGACTTGGGAAGCTACAATAATTTCTCTTTAGTAAAACTGTCTAGTTTCGTTTTGCACACAAATAACTTGCCGATGGCTTTGTCTGTAGCATCCACTTTCTCCATGGTATCACGTTCTGTAGATGTTTACACGTCGCTTGTAGAAATCTCACTGGCGTCATTCACAGGTAAATCTTGAGTTTTAATTTTATTTAACAACTCGCAGCATGCATTGGTGGTTAATCAATGAAAGAGATGCCACACATGTGCTATGGCTGTATGGGTAATGTTGCCACAGGGACAGCGGTCCATAAAGGTTTGCAATGAGGGGCTGCCCAAGTCCATGAGGTCGATACATTGACAGTAAGGCGCCAAAAATGGTTGCAGTCATTCGAGTTTTTCATTACCTTTCACAAATACCAAATTAGCCGAGGACAAGTGCACTTTCATGACCACATTCAAATATTTATAGGAAATGGTTCCTTGATTCCAGTCTAGTTGCCTATGATTTTCAATCCACTGGGTTTGTTTACGGTCTTCTTCACACAACAAATCAGAAGCATGGGGCGGTTTAAATACCAAACGTATAGCTTGTGATATCCAAAAATTGGTACAATCGATAATGGCCACTTGTTTAAATATAAATTTGTTGTCACCAATTTTAAACCCCTGACAATTCACAATGAGTGTGCGCAAAATGTTGACGCTTGCGTGGACCAAGTTCAACTGACGACTGACTGACGATCGACCACTAAGGTGTGCCCATGGCATTGACTTACATGTCCTGCTATTTTTTTAAAAAAATGAGGTTAGGGTAGGACAAGGGACATGAAAAATAATAATAAGAAGAATAACAAGAACAACAAAATAATTTTTTTATTACATCATTTTATTGTCATAACACGTTTTACATTCTTTTGTCATTTTGGGATAGGGACGATACCAACTCATACAACAATACAGTATTTTGTGTTTGTAACGTCCATGACACCGATGTTGTCCCAATGTCCCTAAACTAGGCATTTTTGACGGTGAGCTGCTCACCGAAGCACCGTTGACACCATACAGTCCACACGTATTGTAACTTGTTTTTTCATCACTCAAAGGCACTAGTGAGGGGTAGCTTGAACGACAGGGTATATTTCCCACCTCCATTCTGCACAGTTAGGGGCAGCCAGGTGACCAGCACTGATGTTCCTGCATGGGTTCATTGCTCTCTTCCCATTGGTCTATGGTAATTTCGCAAAAGGCACATTTCACTTCATCTCTTGTTTTTAAATAATAGAAACCAGTGGCCGCCAAGGCTTGAGGGTTTATGAAAGGCACCGGCCACGTGGCAAAAGTCTTGAAACGTTGTTCCTCAGACTTTAAATTCATAGGTGTGGCACCTCTTGAGGCTTTAAAACAAAGCATGACTGAGCTGCTTGACATGAGTTGTCCTGTTATTTATACACTTGTCACTTGGTTGGACAGTGGGTAATAGTTGACTTGTTTGTGAAGAATAATCAAACAGTAGGCCGTGGTATTGGCTGGCACATAGTCATGCGTTTGAAAATCTAGTCGAATGTCAATATTGGACTGCTTGACAGACTCTACCAAGTAAGAACATTCAAGGACAATCAGTGGCGCCCTTGCCTTAAACGCTTCGGGTGACAGCATGGGGCTGTTCTCTTTTTGATAATACGACCATCTAAATTTAGAAAACAATTCGTACAGGGGGCCGAACTTATTTTTCGAAAAATCCAAATCCAGTCCTTCATAGGGAAACACAGCTCCGTTGAGGAAAATACATGCATTTCTCAATTGCAGGTGATCAAATTGCGTGGCATCTTTGGTTTGTTGATACTTGCGATTCGTTTGAAAACCCACGATCATGTACAGAGGTCTCTCTGTATAGCGGGCTGTTTTTACAGATCAACTGTGTGTGTTGGTGGTGGGAAAGAGTGAGAATTCATGGAGTGCCCAGCTTCTAAATTCCATGGGTAGAGGCATATCTTTTCTTACAATCTTGAGTAGGTCCAGTTTTTTGCTATCGTCAAGGGTCACATGGGCCACTTTCCATAGCATGCGTTGTAGTTGAATTTTTGAAGCTATGGGTGCATTGTCGGCTCCCTTGAGTGCAGTTTTTATCACTCCTGTCTCTCACCAGGTAAAGCACTTGCCTTGCGTTGTCCACAATGCGCTGGTGATCTTCGGCATAGTCTAAAATCAATTTAAGAGGTAAATATCCAGTGAAGGTGCCATCGGTGTGTACCATCCAGTTGTTGGTCGAATTAGGACACCAGCCTGCCATGCAAAGTATTTTACCTTCTTCCTCAATATAAGAGGGGTATAGTTTCATGACACTGGAAATACCCACATTTCGAGTGCTATCCACCACGATATGGTTAATTACATAGCGCACCTCAGAAAACAGTAATGCAAAAGCATGGTTGGATAACTTGGATGTGGTGGGTGTAGAGCCATCGGCTTTGGTGAGCCGACCTCCTATCTGAATGACACATTCATGTGGTAGGGTGTAAATATCTTGGTTGTTGATAACAAATTGAATTTAATCATTGTTATTGAGTCCAGGCGTTTGAGCTGGATAGGATTGGGGATCAATTCTAACCACCCCTGGTTGCTCCTCGACGTGGTTCGCTACCTCTAGGATACTTCATCATGGGGGTTGACGTGGTAACCCAAATGCTGTAAAATCTGCTTGTCCTTACAAGTTAACGTGTGATCACGTGGCAAACAACTAACACCATTCATAGACGGTGTTGTTGCTTTATACACCCACTTCATAGTGGCTTTAGCACCAAGTTGTAATTCACTGGTGCGGTAGATTCTAGTTGAATGAGTTCTTGATCTCTATTGATCAGTCATAATGTTATATTACTAATACCATCAACAACCACAGAATGAAAAAGCACCACTGGAGGGGTTTCACGAATAATATAGCCATTGGGCGATATCACAATAAAGTCATAAAGCGAATGCGATGGTTCTTGATTGGTGTACACTTGGCTAATAATATTACACGTCACCGACACATGATGGTCCTCAATCAATTTTACTTCATTGTCTGATTCATGTTTTTTGTTGGGCTCCAACACACGTGGTTTAAATCCTAGTAATGGACCAATGGAATCGGGTTGTGTTTTAAAGTCAATCTTAAACGTGGAGAAAATACTGCAGCGATGAGTGTTGGTATATCCTATATGTTGAAACTTGTGCGTGCCATCCAGAAATGACTTTAAACCATATTCATTTATCAACACCACGTAAATGTGTTCATAAATATCATCTATCGTATATCCACCACAGTTCAGGGTGAGTACAGGATCATCATAGTAAAACTTGTTGTTCACATTTTCACGTATGTTGTATATTCGATTGTACGTTTCAAATGAAACAAATCCTAAACCGTAAGGTCTTTTACTCAATTCGATAGGCGGGTAAAAGTCTAGGCTGACTTCGGGTCCACGTCCATGCAGTGTAAACGTTTTACTTTCTGCCGACATACTGTTGACGTTTTTGCCTATGCTGCGTCTTATATAAAAATTAAACAAACGTCCACACTGTTGGCTGTTAAACGTTTGTTCATGTTTCACATTATAATATATCTTGGTCCTGTTTCCAAAGTAGGTCACTAGTTCCATGGGCGGGGGGTAGATTCCCAAAACTGTCAAAGTACCATACGGTGGATCCCTCTTTGACATAAGCAACATAATGCGTTCCTGGTCCTCGGTGATCATCCAAATTTACAACGGCACATTCCTGTTTCCAGGGTCGTGGAGGTAATTGGTTTCGCATAAACACACCTCGAAAATGAGAAAGCTTTAGTTGTTTAGCATAGCTTTCCACTTGTTGATGAGTCAGGGCATGTCTTGCTATGGCTGAGGTTAAAAAATTTTAATTTTTATTTCGAGATGGTGAAATCAAAAATCCTTGTTGGTAAAAGGCTGGCTTTAAATTGGCATTTCTAGCCCCCATAGCAATCGCTTCCTTTGTTTTATGGTGTCGCCGACTTTCTTTTAGTTGTTGCTTGCCCTGCTGTGCAGCTTTAATGGTTTTCGCCACCGCACTGGCACCGCCCAAAAGTGATCCCAGAGCAGCCAGACCGGCGAATAATGCAGGTAAAAATCCCGCTCTTTTGGGAACAGGAATCACTCGCCCTTGTTTTGAACCCTGTCTTGACGTTTTGCAATAAGACGTCTCTTTGCTGCTCGAAGGGCTTTTCTTATGGTCAACACGTTATTTTTTATTTTTTTCTTTCTCAAGGGCTTGTCTACTAATGCCTTAAGCCCATGCTTTGACAATGGCAGGGTCTTCTTTTTAGTCTTTTTCAACTCATATCTTTGTTTCACCATGATGATGACTAGGGCCCGGATGTTGATGCCGTAAAAAAGATTAAAAAATGCACTTAAAATTTTCATAAATGACTGTAATAAATGACCTAAAAATTCGAAACATGCACTATAAAATGGAGAAAATGATCTTATAATAATAAACTCACCAATATTTCAAAAATTCAGAAAATGCACTATAAAATGGAGAAAGCGGCAATGAACGATAATTCTCTCGCCGTGAACTATGCGGAACTGAGGCAAGAATATACACCCCTTCCCCTTTCTACCCCGCCACAGCTGACCTTGGTCAACAGATCAGATAACATTCCATTCCGCTAATAACTGGTTTGCGAAGAAAACAGTACCCTTCTTCTGCGTCCAAGATATATATTTTTCTACTAAAAGCAATACTGAAATATTTTATTTCAATATTTTAAATTATCTTGTATCCGTTACTAGCTTCTTCTTAACTCGGAGAGACGTAAATCTCTCGTATAAGGCTGTGACATGACTAAATTGGAAGAAAATGACCTTAAAAGGCCGATTTCTCTAAAATATGACCAAAAAATTCTACCAAACTTAAAAAATGCTCTTAAAATGGAAAAATAGCAAAAATGCAAAAAGATGCAAAATAAAAATAACGGGGTGGCTCGTCCGGTGTTTCTATGTACTTCAGCATGGTTTTAGACAGCTCAGTAAAAAGATGGCATGCCATCCGGGCCCTAATGATGACCAACAACCTTTCACAAGAAAGTTTAAGTGACAACTAACGTGAGGTTGTTATTTCATATATTCAAGTTCCACGTAAAGTGGGAAATTGTTTATGGTTTTTTTGCTTTTCATCCCATGTAAGCGTGAGATGAAAGGATAATTCATCACCTGCATTGACCATTTCATGGTTATGGACCAACATCCTATAACCGTTTATCTCTACATGTAAATGATTTTCATCAGGCATGGATTGTTTCATGTGAAAGGTTCCATCATAGTGCAATCGATAGTGTCTTAAACCTGAAGCAAGCACATACGTCAGGTGCTGGCCATGGGCTAGTGGTAAATGGTTTCTGTCGTTCACTGGTTTTTCATTTGTCAGGTACACTAAAAATATATATGGGATAAATGTATAAGACCTTTTCATTTCATAGGTGACGTAACGTTTGGTGCAGACATCGTCCTCGTCTTGTGGGTCTTCCACATGAATAATGCGGTGATGATTAGCCGTATAGCCATTCTCCGTAAGCTGAGGCACTTTGTCATAAAACTCATGTACCTTGTTATACACACAGTTTTTTGTAGTGACGTCTGTAGACACTTGATGATTTTTCACATGGGTTAACCGCTTTCCCTTAAAGTCATAATCTCCCTGTTTAGTGCTTGGTACCACAGACCTATCCACATAGTGTTTATTAGCAGGATCTGTTTCTTGTTTAGGATCATGTATGGGGACAGACCTAGCTTTGGCCATCAACGCACGTCCAAAGACATCCATCGTCAACCTGTAGTAGGAGTCTACTGTTTCTATGACAAGGCTAGGTTCCATGTATATAGACAGCCTGCTAGCCTGTATAAGCCTTAGTTGATATGAAGATTATTAAGCAGCAAGAGTCATTCACCGTGGGGGACATAGTTTCCCATTTCTATCCCACATCACGTGAACAACGCCATGGTTCACTGTTTCCGTCTTCCATTCGCTGCATCATTGTGGGGCCTTCCGGGTGTGGAAAGACCAATCTTTTGCTGGCGCTCATCACAGCGCCCAATGGTCTGCGTCTTCAAAATATTTATATTGTTTAAGCCCTCACCCATTAAAGTGGGCATTGCTCACGAGTTGCATCGCCCAGCTAGGCGTTTCTATCACGACTCAAGGTAATTTCACGAGGTGTGGATGAACTTTGGTCAGCATACCTGGTAGTGATGATACCCTATGCTAGCGTTGACGATGGTGTACGCTATAGGTTGACAGTCAATGATGTCTATTCCAAAATGGATTTTGTTCAACTTGTGCGTCGCAAGTCTGGGCCACTAGTCACCAAGGCCTTTCAATATATTATTCAACAATCCAAACGTCCACCCCAGTTGTTATAAACCAACCAGGGGAAATAATTTTTCAACAAGGACTTCTCTAGTTTTCTCAAATCTTTGTATATTCACCATTACACCACGTACAGCAATCTCAAAGCCAGTGTGGTTGAGCGGTTTAACCGAACACTAAAACCCATATGTGGAAAGCGTTTACCGCTCGGGGCTCTTATCGCTGGCTGGACATGTTACCTGAGCTAGTGTCACGTTACAATTACACCAAGCACAGAACGATTGGGACCAGGCCACACGCCGTGACCAAAAATATTCCGCGTTTGGATAAATTGTTTAACCCCATAAAAACAGTGCATCCTAAACGTCACCGCCTCAAAATAGGAGATTTTGTTCGTGTGAGAAAATTTAAGTCTGCCTTCGATAAGGGCTACACGCCTCTGTGGGGGACCGAACTATTTCGAATTCGTCAAGTCAACCTGGACAGCCCAGTCACCTATTTACGCGAGGACCTCAACCATCAACCCATAAAAGGCAGGTTGTATCTCCATGAACTTCAGAGAACAGCGTTTCCTAAACATCACCTAGTGGAAAAAGTATTGAAACGAAAGGGGAATAAACTATTTGTGAAATGGCTAGGATTTAACTCATCCTTTAGTTCTTGGATAAGTAAATTAAATGTTGTGTGAACCTGTGTGCCATTTATTTATTCATTCATGTGGTACTATAACCTAGTGTAGAGCGCTCAGCGCTTCGTGCATGTCCACACATGTTTCTCTTTCTCTCTTCACACCTGTGTCTCACTTCTTCACTCCCCGTCTCTCCCCTCTTCCCCTCCACTCCCAGATTACACACTCCTCGTTTAGCTATTGGCTGTCATGGATTCACCGCTCCTCCCCGCTCCTCCCCATCCTCTGGCCCCTCTTCTCCCCCTCACCGCTGTTGTTCAGGCTTTTGGCATAGCAATCACATGATTCCATGATCCGTGTGCAGGTTTCCCTCCTCTTCCCTCCCCCTCTGTCTGCGGTCCACTGCTGTGGCTCTGCTCGGCTGGCTGGCCGTTATCACCTTTTACAGAGTTGCCAGATTGTTCCACCTGTTATCACTAGCCAGCAGTGTTTTCAGCTCCCGCACACATTCCATTCTCTTAGACGGCTCTCAGCCGGCCAGCCAGCCAGCCTCCTGCAGATTTTCTGTTTGCCGTTTTGGCTGCCAGTCAGACATACAAAGCAAGTTCTTGTTGTTGACTATAAAAGCCTCGCTTTCATTCACATAATACAATTATTATCATTTGTCATGTTACTGATCAGCAATTACTAACATGTTTAAAGATCGCCATGAGGGATTTTGAAATATTCGCCTTCATTCATCCGTCATAGGAAAATATCGGAAAGCGACCCCTCGCCCTGTCGTTCTGCCATAGATCGCCCCGCCGAAATAGCCTTTTGCTGTATTCACCGTGACCGGCAACAAGCTCGTTGAAACACACGCTCAGCGGTACCGTCTCTTTGTGTACCACCACTTTTTCATTTAAAATAAAAAAAAAACAGGTAAAAAAAATGAAATTTATTTTTCAGCGTTAAGCCCTTTGTGAAAGTAAAAAAAAATGATCACATTGGAAACAGGGCGTTACCGCGAGTCCTTGGACACCTCATTTGTTAAAATCCGACCATGCATTCACCAAATATAACAAAAGTCTAAAATCACATTTTTATCCCAAACATGGGCTTTCCTCCTACTCGATACAGACATCATCGTTAAGATGGCAGCGCCACGAAAAAAAATGCATCCATGCACATCGTTCTAGCTTCATGGGTTCGTGAGATATTAGTCAAAATGTAAAAAAACATATATTTACCCCAAAACACGAGTTTCCAAATTTTAAAAAAATATAATGTGTGGTCCATAGGAAGGAGGACGTCACACCGACTCCTACAACCCATCACACATCAAAATCCGACAACGCGTTCGCCAAATATGGGCAAAGTTCGCCAGAAAGTAGGCTATCATTTTGTTTTGCCCTAGAGACTTCAAACTTGCTTTCAGCCTAGAGGGCCTAGATACCTTTCATTCTCGTTAAACAAACTTTTTTTTAAACTTCACCGTTTCCAAAATAGCGCCAATTTCAGAAACAAAAATTTTCAAAACAATTTTTTTAAAATACCAACACGCATTCGTAGCTAAGAAGACATTACCCCAACGCCAACAACACCTCATGCGTTAAAATCCGATCATGCGTTCGCCAGATATTGGCAAAGTTCGCAGGAAAGTAGACTGGCTCAGCTCTCTCACTACCACACTACTGCTAGTTTTTGTCCTAGAGACCTGAAATTTATTTTGGGGGTAGAGGGCGTAGGGAACATTCATTTACGTCAAACAAACGTTTTTCTAAAATTCCTAATTTCCAAAATATATGAATTTCAAAAATTAAGATTTTTGAAAAAAAAAATAGAAAAAATAAAGTTTTATTATAAAAAGTAAAGGACATAAAGACCTTTCGTTTGAACCATGGTACAACGTTCTATCATGTTTGGTTTTTCAACTATCGCCTACTTTCAAAAACAACCCATACATTTAGGAGAAAGTTGGCTATATGTTCTTTCCTGAACATCTTCTTTTTTTACGTTTGATCTTCTGCTAAAGCCAGTTTGTGAGATATTTCATTGATGTAAATAAGTGCATTATCCACTTCATAAAGCTGTTTAAGTTATGGTGGAGATGTGCTGTTTCTGAACCCATCACCAGAAGTAATATTAAAGAATTACATTAAAATTATTTTCGTGACCATAACTTAATGCAGTATATATGCTAACGAACATGTTATAAACGTATTGCTTGACCTTAATGACATAAATTAGCTATTGATCACAGCTTCAAGCTGGATATATTACAGAGGGCTGAAACAGGGCACACTCAGCCTCGTGAGGAAAAATTGAGGTGAGTTGAGCTATCCTGGAAGTGGTTTTCTGTGATTTCCCCACTTCTACTCAAGGCGAATCCCGGGATGGTTCATAACTTCAGGCCATGACCACCGCCTGCCCAATCCTCACTTTAAGTAGGCCTACAAATACACCCACTAACAGCCATCATGAGAACACAGGTTATCATAAAATACCTCACACACAAGTACACGGGGTAAATGACCACGATGTCCAAGCCCCTCAAATGAAATAACAACAACAACTGAACATATTAGATGCAAGGATATAGGTGAAGTAAGTTTAGTTAGTTCCTGTTACATAGAAAATTCCGCAATTGTCAGTAATTCAACAGGATACAAGAGTAGTGATAAAATACATGAACTATTTCGTAACAAAGATTTGAATTGTGTACAAAGGGCAGAGACACTTGGCAAATGTGTCTTTTCAGCCCTCTTGCCTTTGATAACACTATGGTACCGTATCAATAACTCATTTATCGTCAAGTAGTTGAAATGCGCTGTTTATGAAAATGCTATTCAAATATACACACTACTAGACATCACAATAACACAGATTGTCAGACAAATACAACACACACACCCAAGTAGCCTACATGGGGTTAAATAACCACGATGCCGCAATCCCCTAAATGAATCAACATCAACAAGAATATTATCGTATTTTATTGTTGATTTGTGCTGGCTTCATATTAAAGTAGGTCAGAGTTCGACATGACTGATACATGCTGTTGTTGTTGTTGATTGACTTAGGGGCTTTGCGACGTAGTAGTCATGTAGACCATGAGCTTCGGTGTGTGTGGAATTTGAATGATAACCGGTGTTATTGCAATGGCTGTATTAGTGTGTGTAGAATATTTGCAATTCAGATGTGAATTGGAAAGGAGGCGGCCAGAGCCTTAAGTTAGGAACCAACCCGGCATTTGGCTGGAGTAGATGTGGGTAACCACGAAAAACCACTTCCAAGATGGCTGATGTGGGATTCAAACCTCCTCTTCTCAGTTTTGCCTCGCGAGGCTCAGTGTTCCCCGTTCTTGCTCTCAGACCAGAATTAAAAGTTCTTGACAGAACCGGGAATCGAACTCGGACCTGAAGGGCACCAGCCAAGATTGCTAGCCACTATACCGCGAATTATATAGAACCAACTCGCTGCACTGTTCAATAGAGAAACAAGGGCACGCTGGGAGTTGGACTACAGCGGCCACATATAGGAGTGGAAGGGGAGGGAGGTAGAAGCGGGCATCTAGCTTTCCCATTCGTTACCCTTTGATTGACGAGGAGGAGAGGAGGTGAGGAAATAAGCTCCGAGGAGAAAAGAATATTTTATCTGAGTCCCATTAGGTTATTTATGTCTTTTATGGCATTTTCTCTCCTTCCCCTCGTCCAACAGAAAACAGAGAAAGGCAATAAGTTTAGCAGTGCGAAAAAGCTATAAATTTGTCAGTTGTATGTGTCCGTCTTGTTGTTTGGAGGTCCCGAAATGAGGCAATTTGTATGATCGAGGTTAGAGTACAGGTGGTGGATGTGTGACGTACGCTGATTGATGGTCAGACCACTCTCCCTCCTTCTCACTCACACATACAAACACAAAGTCAAGGTTGACTCGTTGAGCTGTTCAACATCTCGAGAATTTATATATATATACATAATACGCTAAGGAGTACGTTTCACAAAACTGAAGCTCCTAAACCGGAGGGAGCTAAAAAGTGTGCCTGGTGTGGTTTGTACAAAAATCTTCCAAATGGTCTCAGTTCTTGACAAGTCAACGGAAGTATATTTATTTATTTGGTTTCAGTGACCAAGAAAACAAGTAATATTATACAGTGCTGTAGTGACAAGGGCAGTATCTATAAATCATACGCTATGTGCTTGAACAAATTAAGGCCACAACCGTCTCCTTCCCAATCCTCATCTACAAATACACAAACTAATACAGCCATCATAATAACACAGGTTATCAGACAAATTCCATATACATCGAAGTACACCTCGATGTCGGAATGCCTCTAAATTAATCAACATTATATCTTCGGGTGATAACATCACGATAGCCCCTGGCAGAACTGTGTCGCGTATAGCCCGCATAGCACTAGTGCCGGGCAGGTAGTCTGTACACATGGGGCGCACATAACCCATTGTGCAACCAGCAGCAGTGATAATTGCTCTCTGATTTAATAAATATCAACAATTTGTTTAAAAAGTGCGTTTAAACAAATAAACATATTTATAGAAGCCCGCATAACAGTAAAGCCAGGCGGGTGGTTTATACACATGCGAAAGTTCTTGCATGCGTCCGCTAGTCATTTTTAAAATGAATGTCACTTATAAGACACTGTGGGGGCTATTGAAATGTATTTTAAGTCTTTTAAGGTGCAGTGGCTAGCAATCATAGCTGTCACTCCGAGGTCCGAGTTCGATTCCTGGCTATGCCAAGAAATTAAATTCTAGTCTGAGGCCTGGAACGGGGCACACTCAGCTCCGTGAAGCAAAATTGAGAAGAGGTGGGTTCGATTCCCATCTCATACATCCTGGAAGTGGTTTTCCGTAGTTCCCCACTTCTACTCCAGGCAAATGCCGGGATGGTTCCTAACTTGAAGCCACGGTCGTCTACTTCCCAATCCTCACTTCCATTACAATATACACACACTGCTACAGACACCACAAAACACAGGTTATCTGACTAATTCTGCACATACCCACTTTCACGCACGTGGCTAAATGAACACGATGTCTCCAGGCCCTCAAAGGTATTAACAACAACAGCAGCAACATAGTGTAAGCAACAAGTTTGAAGCCAGTATTCTTCCCCCCCCCCCCCCCCCACTTTTGGCTTTTAGTGCCGGCAGTGTTCGAGGATATGTTCGGCTCGCCAGAGTTTGTAGCTGCTTCTAAGCGAACACCCATGGGATGAGCTACAAGTAGAGTCGCGTGTGGAGTGATGTCTGGGGAGGAAATTGTGAATGTAAGGACGAGGAATTGGAAGGTAGCGGCTGTGGCCTTTAGTTAGGGACCAACACCGGCATCTAGCTGGAAGGAAGATGGGAAGCCACAAAAGACCATCATCAAGGTTGGCGGCGGAGGAATTCGAATCTTCTCGCCTCCCGGATGTGAGCGACTGCCTGCAGCCACGCCGTATGGATTACGGCTAACTCACTCGGTAGCCCGCAGATTAAGGACTGGGACAACCATTTAGTTGGAGACCTGTCGTTTCGCTTCTCGGGAGCATTCGGCGCCTCGCGGCTGCATGACGATTATATGGGTAGTTCCCGTGGTAGTAGGCGTACAAGGTCACGTATTCGATCCCCTATTGTGCATAATGTTTAATTATGTATTTGTACCCTGTCACTTCAAAGAAGAGACATGATTTTCTGTTGTGGGTATTCCAAAGATTAACAAACAGATCTACTTACCATAAGTGTTGTGTCCGGGCCCAATGAGAAGGGAAGGGGGATAACACGGGGCTGGACCCTGGGGCCCGAACGTCCTGAAGGGACCGGGGCAACTGAGAAAAGGGAACTGGACAACTTCTGTTTTTAGTTTTACTTCCAGGTAACGTATATCCAAATGTACATGAAGAATATTACATTTCATCAATTCTACTCGGAAAAGATACAGCACGTTTAAATTACACTCTCAAATATTTTAATATTATATTTATACTAGTAACCCGCCCTTGCTTCGTCCGGGAACAGTTATCAATGCATTACGTGATACGCGCTTTTTTTAATGTCAATGAACTACAACCTATATCCGTTTTACGTCTCGGCATGATAGGTGACAATCACTAACTGGACTATTAATTATATTATCATGGAGATGCATGTGCGATGAATTATTGTCAGACGTCATTTAAAAATGGTGAGGTGCATGAAACAGAAATCCCCCTTCCGTCCAATCTTAACTTGACTGTGAATTTTGCGGAACGAAAAGTTCACAGGCGAAATGGAGAAAAGCCGAGTTGCACTTCCAGGGAAACTCCAAACACAACCACACTTCTCTAAAATGTTTAACTCAACATGACTCGACAGTTTGCTGCCGGATGTATCTGGGGTAATAGGCTCGCCCGATAGCAAGGCTGTAACTGGGGTGACCGGCTCGCCCCTAGCTAGCTCGTAAACTGTCCCATCAGTAATTGCATAGAGATTGTTGGAAGAAATTAAAACGTAAAAACACTTGTAGTGGGCGATGTATTGAAGTTAGAGATATGCTCTCGCGGAATTGTTTGTAGAACTTCTCATGCTGAACAATTCTTACACTCTTAGTATAGAGATATTTTTAACGGTTTGCCCAGCGTAAGCGTAAAAAGAACAAGAATTTCAGTTTTTCTCTCGAATATTACACTGAAATCGTTACTGCCTGGCTTCTTTTGGTCATAAATAAATAATTATCTAGAGAAACCTTCCTCGAGATATCCTTTACAGAATGGTGAAAAGCGCATCAAAATGTATCCGGTGGTTCTCCAGATTACCCGTATTACCCAAGAATCGGGGACTTTTATTTATACTAAGCAGGGATTTATAATTTAATATTTATTTAATATGTTTTATTTAATTTTTTATTTATTATTTAATATTTATTATTTTTTACCTATTGTATATTATTTAATTATTATTATTATTATTATTAAATATTTATTTAAGACCCGGCAGGAGCTGGATAAGGGGAAATGATGATGATGATGATATTATTTAAAATTTATTTATTTATTATTTATTTATAGCGTCATGTAAGTGGCTATCCCAACTAGGTAGCCGAGCGGTCAATCCAAGATGGCTGCAATTGATTCATTATTTAACTATTTATTTATTACTTAATAAATGAATGTTGGAACGACAGAACAAAGTGGAGAGGAACCATAATTGCCCCCACCCAGTGTCAGCTGGAAAAGGGGAAATGAAGATGATGATTTATTATTATTTATTATTTATTATTTATTATTTATTATTTATTATTTATTATTTATTATTTATTATTTATTATTTATTATTTATTATTTATTATTTGTTATTTATTATTTATTATTTATTATTTATTATTTATTATTTATTATTTATTATTTATTATTTATTATTTATTATTTATTATTTACCGACAGTAGTGGCTACGCTGGCTAAAGCGCAGCATTAGGTCATGGGACCAAGCTCTCTGCTGACTCGGTAGACGCGTGGGTTCGAGCCCCACCGTCGGCTGCCCTTGAAATGGTTTTCCGTGGTTTCCCATTTTCAACACCAGGCAAATGCTGGGACGGTACCTTCTGACAGGCCACGGCCGCTTCCTTCCACATCCTTGCCCAGTTTCATTCACCATCATTCATTTCATTTCTCATTAACTCCTCTCAAGAGGTTGGCGTCAGGAAGGGCATCCGGCCGTAAAAACCATCGCCACAAAGACTTCCATCGCATCTCATCCCCGACCCCGTTGGAAAACGGGAATAATAAGGGGTAGTCATACATACATTTATTATTTATTATTTATTATTTATTATTTATATATAATTCGTTGAGGCAATCTAGGACCTCGTTAAATCTTGCAACACTTGGCAATAATCTTTGCTTTCCTCTGAGCCCAGAATTCCCTTATTCTCTGTGAGTGAGCCATCTTGCGCTCCACTGTCTAGGTGGTACCGTGTCTCCTTTTTGGTCTTGGTGTTTCATCTCAGGTTAGCCCATTAGTCGGCATCTTTTTGCGGAAGAGACCTCTATTGCAGGCGTCGTCGGGTTTTAGATGCAGCATATTGAGATCGTCTCTGGTATTTATAAACCAGGGCAGTGTGGTTTTGGGTTTGGAGTTAAAAAAAAAGAAAAATCTGTTTAGTCAGCCTGTTTCCATCCATTCGATTGAGATGACCGTAATTCCATGACCGCCTCTTACGGATCGTTTCTGTAATTTTCTCTATTTCACCGTAGACGTCTTTGTGGGATTTTTTTAATAATGGGTGCCATTCTTGTAATTTGATCCCATTATACCTCTAACAATTTTGCGCTCTTTTTTCTCCAGTTCTTCGGGGAGTCCTTTATTAGCATTTAGAGATAGGGTTTCGGCTGCATACACAACTACTGGCTTCAGAACAGTTTCATAATGACGTAGTTTAGTATTTTTTCCAGGCTTTTTTTGTAGTAGATTGCGCGCGATGTTTGATAGGCTATTTCGAGTTTGCGTACTCGGTCCTTGAGTGCTTCTTTGTCCAGTCCACTGTTCATGATGATCTCTCCCAAGTACTTAAATTTTTCCACTTGGTTGATCTTCCCGTATTTTGTCTGGAGTTTTGCTGGGGTATCTTTGATGTTAGTCATTACTTCTGTTCTTTCGAATGATATCTGCAAGCCAGTTTGTTCAGCGATTTCTTTTAGAATGTCGATTTGCATCCTAGCAGTTTCTACGTCGTTTGACAGAATAGCAATGGCATCAGCGAATGCTAGACAGTCGACTAAGATCCCCTTGGATTTTGTTCCCATTCTCAGAGGAACTTAGCTTTGGATTTTGTTTCATTTAGGGTGACTCTAGTTAATGCCAGCAATTTCTGATCAACACCGAATTCGTTGAGGATGTTCAACAGAACTTCGCGGTCTATCGAATCATAAGCCTTCTTAAAGCCCACAGAGATTGACACGTATTGTTTTGACCTAAGATTGCAATATCTAATGATCGTTTTAAGGCGGTGGATCTGTTCGGCAGTTGAACGACCCTTTCTGAAGCCCCCTTGGTATTCTCCTATTTGAAGCTAGACTTCGGCTTCTAATCGCTCCAGGATTGCAAGTGTGATAATGTTACCGGTAGGAGGGATATTCCTCTGTAGTTATTGACGTTTTCATGCTGCCTTTCTTGTGTAATAGATGGATCAAAGCCATTTTCCATTCTTCTGGTGGGATTTCCTTTTTCCAAATTTGTTCTATTTGCTTCTGCAAGATATGAACTGCTTCTTTAGGAACATATTGCTGAAGTTCTGCAACTACAGAGTCTTCTCAGAGTGCTTTTTTTAGCCTATCAATGTGACGCTTGATTTCGTCTTTGTTGGGTGGTCTCGATTCTGGGCATCTGCGAATGGGTTCCTCGGACTTGATGGAATTTTTGGGTTGATCGCAATTTAGTAAGTTCTTAAAGTAATAAGCTAGTGAACCCTTCAGAATAGCAGTGTTTATATGCAAGAATCTTGATCAAGGGGTCGCGCTCAGTTCCTAGTGTGATGTTTACGTTCGCCAAACAACATGCTCTACTGAGGTAAGGGTCATGGGATTAAAACTATAATTAAGAAAGAAAGGTGACAAGACGTAAAATAATAACATGATTTAATGACTAATAGTGCATAAAAAGAATATAAACAACAATAATAAAAAAATCCTACCTGAATTTTTCCCATGACAGGAATATCTATCAATGTTGAGGAGTCAGACGGATCTCCCCTTTATAAAATGTGGATCCTGGTTCCACTAACTTGCATTTGGATTTTATGTACGCGTAATGACTAACTACGAGGAATGAGTACTTGAATGACTGTTCGTTTACAGCGGGATAACAGCCACGATGCTTACGAACAATCATCTCGTAAATCAACGTTTACGGATATGGGACATGACACTAATAAAAACCCTTAAAAATGTAATGCTAACACACACACTAAAAATCTACTATTTACAGGAATCTCCCTGGAGACCCTCCATTAGCGCGATGACGCACTTGACAAAATGAGCTGCCAACACCGGCCAATTGCTCAATACACAAACAAGGAAAAGACAGCATCGCATGTGACTTCACGGGTCACTGATATGGAATATAAACATGGACTTAAACCAACAACAACAAAAGCCTGACCGGCTGAGATTACTTTATATGAACAAAAATGCACGTTAAGCTAACGCTTCGGAGATTATCGTGATTCGTAGGCAACTCCCATTTATTTAAACAATTTTTACCATTGATCAGTTCTTAATTCTGTATTTCAAGTAATTACGGAGCCAAACAAGCACTCCCCACTAATGGCCACGCTTGCAACCTTCAGTCCGCCTTGTGAAACAGCTCCCCTCTTCCTAAATACCTGTCATTGTCCCAACTCCAGTGTGTAAAAATAACTGACCAGCTGTGCCGTTATCTCAAAGAATCAACAGCAACAAATCTCAACCACCTCAACATATGGTCAGACATTAATCAAAATATCCACAATTGCCCTCGCAAGGTAACAATATGGATTTGGCACCAAGCTGACAGAAATCAGTCTATGCTGAAATTCCCGCTTGTAATGACCACAAAATACACACACTCACACTTCTGGGAATGCCATTACGTTTTTCACACAGGTCGGCTGAATAGATGCTCACAAACTATTTAAAAAAATATTAAAACCTACGATAGAGCTGACTGCTCTTCGTCACAAATCACATTGCTCCAAAGGCAATAATCTCACTGAATCTGAACAATAATAAACCTTAAAAAGCTTAATTACCCTCCAATCTACTGTATTATTATATTACTTCAGTCCTACTTCTGAAACACAACATATCTCCGAGAGACGTTTTTAACCGCATTGCGTAACATATGCAAACACGGTCGTCCACATAGCTACGTTAGTTAAAACAACAAACAAACAAGAACCTTCCACTAATAACATTTATGCGAGCTGTTTCCATGCAAAAGGTGTGTCAGACCAAAACTAAATATACTACGTTAATCACACAAGCAAAATATTTACAAAAATATGTCCCATATACCATAAGTTAATTTATCAGATAATAAGAATATTATTTTGTACTCATCCTCGGCCAGTCACCCGTCAAAGGACATCAGCTGCCATCTCCCAACTGAATGCTTCTTATCTCATCTCAACCATCTGGACGGAGTGTTGATAGTTCCAGACTTCTTCCATGGTAAGCGATGTCATCTCTCGTGCTGATTCAAAAAGTTAGATTATTATACACTCGATATCTGACTACTAAATTCGCCGTTCCAGGTACTAATTTCCCCGGAACAGTCTGTTGGCGAATTGTCGAAGATACTGCCCCTACAAAATATAGTAGGCCTACTGTGACTATCTATCACTGAATTTAACACATTTATTAATAATTCCTGTGTCCTCATGACACGCAAAAGTATAAGTGCCTACGTCCTTAGACGCGCAAAATGTAAAGTAACCTGTGTCATCGACACACAAAAGTATACTAGCCTGTGTCCACTGACACACAAATATAATTACTTACGTCCTCAGACAATCAAAAGTAATAGCCATGTCTTGGCTCTTCATGCCACTTATAAATGAACCGGCCCTAGGTATTGATAGAGGGGGAAATCATATAAAAATTTCTCAAAATAATAGTGGTACAGGAATGAAATAAATATCACTGAACTCGTCAAATTGCGCAGGTCAAGAATATGCCCATTAATCCTAGAATCGATCGTAGAGATGTTGTCTAGCCGATCTCCCGCGTTAATGCTAGCCATCGCGTGCCCAAGCTAGACTTGCCGCGCTCGTAAACATTCTTCTCCCATTGGTTCCACATTTTCAGTAACTTGGCGGTTTTATCACACCTTGGCCTCGTAGGAGTGTCTAGTATTTTCATCAGCCACTCACGTTACTGCATCATATTTTTTCTAGGCGCGAATATTACAATGAACATGCCATGAGCGTGTCTCACTGCGCGTCCCTTCTATTTTGAGGTGGCCACCACCTGTCCTTCTGAATCATTGCTAGGGTCTATCTTTTCACAATCCTAAGTATTTAGCATTTTGTCAAACTGCTGCAGGTATGTCCCCATTGTCTCCAACAAATGCTTGAAATTTCCTCATCTCCGTCTGGCTATTTTCATGACGCTGGTAGAAATATTTATTAATTGAAGAAATAAAACATCGAATCATTTATCCATCAGAGGTTAAAGGGTTCACTAGGATGGTATAATTTTCTTCATTTGAGGCCGCCAGTGTACCGTCCGTTGTCTGAAAGCATAACGGTGGAGGTTTATAACCCGTAAGTTTCCTTTTGAACGTTCCGTAGTACTCTCTGGTATTGTTTCTTTTAAAGTCTTGGTCGATCTTCTCAATAAGTGACTTTTCATATTTAAGTTTCTCAGCTCGGATCACTTAGCTGTTTGGGCTCGTTGGGCTTTGTAGGTTTGCGATTTTGTTGAATAGTATTGTTTCCATGCATCAAGCCTTTTCTTGAGAACTGAAACACAGGTATCATTCCATCAGGCATGTTTCTTGCTCCTTTTAATTTCAGCAATTTCCTTGGCAGCCTCGATCAGACGGTTTTTAGTGTTGTTAAAGTCACAGTCGATTGATCGAGCCTTTCCTGGAACCCCGTTACATTCTGTTTGAGTTTGTCAGTGTCAAAGCAAATAATTTGTTTGGGCGTCTTGTTGGTGTTTGCAGGGACCGGTTTGAATTTAATTATGGACATGTAGTGGTCTGAGGCCACGTTTACGCCTTTTTAAACCTTAACATTCATAATCTCAGGACTGTTTTTCCGATAAATCGTGACGTGATGTATTTGGAACTCCCCGATGGTGTCGATAGGAGAACGCCATGTTGTCAGCTTTCTGGGAAAATGGCGAAAGTGTGTCGACATGATCTGCAAGTTATGGTTTTCGCAAATGGAGACCAATCTCCTACCTTTTTGATTGGTTCTTTTGTGGGCAGGATAGTTTCCAATGATTTTCCTGTACTTGTGTTCTCGACCAAGTTGAGCATTGAAGTCCCCCATAAGAAGTTTAACATGGTGTTTAGGGATTTTGCGAGTTTTTCATCTAGTAGGTCCCATAAGTTATCCACTTCACCCGTGTCAGATCTGTTCTTGTCATTTGTGGGGGCATGTGCATTAACTAGGCTGTAGGTTTTGTTGGCGCATTTGATTGTTAATATGGATAATCTGTCATTTACTGGCTCAAAAATTGATACCGACTTAAGGTTCTCCCAGCAAACGCTGTTCCAATCATCACAGATCCATTGAGGACCCTCTTTTGAGCTCTGCTCTTGAAAAAGCAGTAACCTTCAGACTCAAAAGTCTCTTCGTCTGGGTAACGTGTTTCTTGTAGTGCGTCGGTCAGAGTTTCAGTTTGCCAGTTTGTGTAAGGGTGCTAATGTTAAACGTTGCTAGAAAGGATTTTGATTTGGTTCTGAGTTTCTGACTAGTTGTGATACACCGAGACGCTCTGACTCGTCTCTCGCATGATGTCGAATCTCCCCCAGAATCTGAATGAGACTCGTGCGTCGTAGGTTTCACGACGAGGGATTTATCCAAATATTTACCCCCCGGGGTAAAAGAAATGTTGAAATTTTGTACCATCATGCTTACTTGACTTGAGTTTGTTTTGGACGCGTACGCATCCATGCTGCAACTAAGGTTGTTAGCCCTAGAGGTTGCCTCAAGGTATTTTCTGGCTTTTCTCTAGTACCAGGGGGATGACAGATCATAGGCAGCACGTGGCTCGCGGTAAATCTCTGTACCAGATGTTCTGCCAACCAATGAAGAATTAATTTTAGTACTAAGGTTTCGTAGTTAGCACTCCGTACTTGGTCTGTTTTGATTCATTTTCCTCGTGTTGTTGGTTATTTTGTTCGCCGGTATTTTGATTATTTATTTGAATTGAATTGAGAATCAATGATGCCACAGCAAGGAAGGAAGAAATGTCAATCGCAGGGATGTAAGAATTATAATGAAATGGAAAGGTGTACGAGTATCGTGTGGCAATCGAGAAGAACAAGTACCTTAATACAATATGCAAGCCAGATGTACTCCAATAAGTCTTCCATTTGTCTTAAGAATGAGACTGAAATTATATTTCAAAATTGTGTGTGTGTTCTATATTTGTGTACGTAGATTTGATGGAAAGGACCATTAGAAAGAACATTATACTTGGAAACGAGTTACAGCCAACGCTGAAATTTGTGCGACAAAATAACATGCAATGTGAACTAACTTACCAGCATGTTTGAAAAAGTGATGCTATAAAACCGGAATGCATTAATGTACTCTACACTGTTATTGGAATATTTCCTTTATTTATTGTGCGAATTATCCTTAACCTGGTGTGTTGACCATGTGCAAAATGAGTGGGCAATATGTACTAATCTCAAATAAATGTTTTGTTCATTGTGATTTAAAAAAAATATAGAATAAATATGTGCATTTCATCTCTTGTTTGTTTTCTTACCCATTCTCCTTTGCATTGCAATGAAATTTGTGGTTTAGGGTGACGGGGGAGGGCTTGGAGGTCAGCTGGTATGATAGACGAAAAGTTAGGTTATGACAATATAGTATGTGCATTTGGACAGTTTTTTAAATATTTTTTATATTCATCGAATATCCCAACAATTCTGTAGAGTAGGAGAGCAATGTTTAATTAGCCTAAAGGTGAATTAAGCTCCAGAAAGGCATAATTCTGTCCTTCGTGACAAATCTATTGCCAACATTGATATATATCAAAACGTATTATTTTCCTAACTGGACGTATATTTCTGCGCCTAGCGAAAGGCGCAGTTTTGTTTGTGTTATTTTCATCAATAATCAGTAACTCATCGCAGATCATACTGTTCAATTACGTGTAATAAAGGCTACATTCATATGGCTTTTTACTTTTTATGTTGCCAGACTTGCTGGTACATTACATAGCCTCAGGCAGTGCTCTCTCTCGGAAATTCTATAACCAAAAGTGACGAATCTCTTATATTACATGATCCTTGTCTAGTACCAAGGCTTTGTCCCCCACCACTGATCGGTTCGTCGACACAGCTTCCCGATGGGATTGGTTACCCAACCTTCCACTGGGTTGCTCGGCTAACAGGGGCATCTCGTGTAGGTTACGTGCTGGAGTTGGAGTGAAAGAGGATAAGTAGGATTCTCTTGCTGAATCCAATAGGTTAATGTTGCAGATGTTAGCAACGACGAATTTCACTCCCATTTGCCAGAGTCACAATGACTCCTCCCAGGTTTATTCCTGGGTCCCTTTATTATTTATTATTTATTATTTATTATTTATTATTTATTATTTATTATTTATTATTTATTATTTATTATTTATTATTTATTATTTATTATTTATTATTTATTATTTATTATTTATTATTTATTATTTATTATTTATTATTTATTATTTATTATTTATTATTTATTATTTATTATTTATTATTTATTATTTATTATTTATTATTTATTATTTATTATTTATTATTTATTATTTATTATTTATTATTTATTATTTATTATTTATTATTTATTATTTATTATTTATTATTTATTATTTATTATTTATTATTTATTATTTATTATTTATTATTTATTATTTATTATTTATTATTTATTATTTATTATTTATTATTTATTATTTATTATTTATTATTTATTATTTATTATTTATTATTTATTATTTATTATTTATTATTTATTATTTATTATTTATTATTTATTATTTATTATTTATTATTTATTATTTATTATTTATTATTTATTATTTATTATTTATTATTTATTATTTATTATTTATTATTTATTATTTATTATTTATTATTTATTATTTATTATTTATTATTTATTATTTATTATTTATTATTTATTATTTATTATTTATTATTTATTATTTATTATTTATTATTTATTATTTATTATTTATTATTTATTATTTATTATTTATTATTTATTATTTATTATTTATTATTTATTATTTATTATTTATGAATTTATTATCTATTATTTATTGTCTATTATTTATTATTTATTATTTATTATATATTATTTGTTATTTATTATTTATTATTTATTATTTATTATTTATTATTTATTATTTATTATTTATTATTTATTATTTATTATTTATTATTTATTATTTATTATTTATTATTTATTATTTATTATTTATTATTTATTATTTATTATTTATTATTTATTATTTATTATTTATTATTTATTATTTATTATTTATTATTTATTATTTATTATTTATTATTTATTATTTATTATTTATTATTTATTATTTATTATTTATTATTTATTATTTATTATTTATTATTTATTATTTATTATTTATTATTTATTATTTATTATTTATTATTTATTATTTATTATTTATTATTTATTATTTATTATTTATTATTTATTATTTATTATTTATTATTTATTATTTATTATTTATTATTTATTATTTATTATTTATTATTTATTATTTATTATTTATTATTTTATCTGGAGACAAAAGTTGGAGTCATTACACCAGACAATGTGGTGGATAAAATGCTCAGCAGCAGAGACAGTTGGTCACAGATTGCTGTCTACATCTATGAGCTGCTGAAAACAAAAAAAGAGGAGGAACCGAGAAGTTTGGTTCCTGAAAACAGTGAAGATGATGATGAGTAATTTCATTATCATCACGTTAAATGAAATTGACTGAGACCTCTGGTCGTAACAGTGGCTCCACCCTGAAGTAAGGCTGAACAGGCAGTTCCGGGGTGGCCTTAAGCCAAGTATAGGGTTTGTGGGTTTTTAGTAGGTAAGAATCCTGCACAGTTGTAAGTCCGAAAGCTTGCAATCTTCTTTTGAAGATTTCCCCACGGTTTCCCTCTTAAACAAAATAAAATAAAAATAAAAATAAAATAAAATAAAATAAAATAAATAAATAAATAAATAAATAATTTATTATTTATTATTTATTTAGGATCGTTTCAACCTCCTATGGGTTACGATTACACAACTGCCTTGACTGTTGATGTTCTTTCCTGTTACGCCAATACTCTTTCATTCGTTGGCTCACTCTTGCTCGTTCCTCGACCGAGAACACCCTTCCAGTTCGCTTGGGTTTCTCTACGGACAGATCTGTCACCTCCGCAATTTTTCTTCTGGACACTTCTCTGTTTGCAATATGCCACATTTTTTAAGATCCTGATAAACTTCTTTCAACCATGGTACTTGAGTCATTCTCCTTTCCTGAAAGATGAGGATTTTATTTGCTAGGCCTTCCGGTCCCATTCTTATCAAGTGTCTATAGAAAACTAGTCGTCTTTTCCTCATAGATGTGAAAATGTTCTCGCATTTTTTATATAGTTCTTGATTTGATCTGAAACGGAAGGTAAACTCATTTGTTGCTGCTTTCTTGGGTCCCAGAATTTTCCTCATAAATTTACGTTCTTTCTTTTCTATTTCTGTGATTCCCTTTCTGGCAATTGTCTCCGCTGCTTAAAGGCAATTCAGGTTTCACCACGGTGTTATAGTGTCTGAGTTTGGCTTCATAGGAGAGGGATTTGGATTTAAAATTTTCCTGGCATAATCTGAATGCAATCTCCATCTTCTGCGCTCTCTCTTCAATAGCTGACTTCTCATCGTTGTTAGGAGTCAGAATCTCCCCTAGATACTTGAATTTTTGGAATCTCCTTTTGTAACCACACTTGGTTTTTCATTGTCCATGTTGGTTCTTTGGGATCTATGTTCATGTATTCAGTTTTCTCAAAGGATATTTGCAGTCCTGCCTTTTCTGCTGTTTCTTGTAAAACCTCTATATGTTTAGTGGCAGTCTCGAAATTCTCAGCGAAAAACACTATGTCGTCTGCAAATGCAAGACATCAAATTAAAATCCAGCCTTTTTGTGTCCTATCTTGATTCCAACTCATTGCCGACTCATTCCGTTTCGCCATTCTCTTATTACCTTCTCCAAGATGCAATTGAAAAGTCCTGGGGATAAACCATCTCCTTGCCTTACACCCGTCTTGATTTCAAATGGTTCTGATAACTCTCCAAGGAATTTAAGTTCTGACCGAGTGTTTGTTAATGTTTGTTGTATTGTATTAGTTGTCTTGTCATCTATTCCAAATTCTTTCAGCACTTTTATTAATGTATCCCTGTCGACGGAGTCATATGCCTTTTTGAAATCTACAAATGCCATAATTACCTTCTTGTCTGCAGCTAAAGTTTTAGTTTTGATTAAAGTCTTGATGATAAATATCTTTTCTGCACATGACCGGCCTTTCCTGAATCCTGCTTGATATTCCCTTAACTGTTGATCTATGTGATTCTTCCAGTCATCTGGTATCTTTTCCGTGTCCCAAATCTTTTGGAAAAGTCTCAAGAACTGTTCTAATACTTTGTCTCCTGAGTATTTTAGTAATTCCGCCACGATTGAGTCCTTACCGGATGTTTTGTTGTTTTTGAGGTTCTTAATGATTTCTTTTATTTCCCCTTTGTCTGGTGGGGATGAGTCGAAAAGTTTAGGTTGGGGTTCTTGGAATGACATCTCTTTCTTCGGATGTTCACAGTTCAATAATATTTTAAAGTATTTGGCCAAATGTTCACAATTTTGTTTGTTATTCAGAATCAATTTACCAGAATCGTCCTTGAAGCAGATAGTGGGTGGAGAATATTTTCTAAGTTTTGATTTGAAGGTCTTATAGAAGATTCTTGTATTGTTCTTCTTGAAGCTTTCGTCAATATCCCTAAGTTGGTCTCTTTCAAATTTTCTTTTGGCATTTCTGAAAATTGTAGGTGTCAATTCCCTTTGGATTCTGAACCCATAAAAATTCTCTTTAGTGGAGTTCATTCCATGCCTAAGAACGGTTTTTTAGTGCAGCTTCACACTCATCATTCCACCATGGATGCTTTTTCCTTTTAGCAAGAAAGATTCTATGTTTTGCAGCCTCTTGAATTGTTCGAGCCATTTCATCCCATTTATATGTGTTCAATGAATCCAGTTCTTTCTGGTAGTTTTCTATTATATCTTGGTTTATTTTCAGTTCTTCAATTCTGTATTTTTGTATCTTGAAAGTTTTCTTCCTGGTTTAGTTAGGAATGAATCTCAGTTTGATCCTTGTCAGATAGTGGTCTGAATTGAAGTTTGCTCCTCGTTGTACTCTTACATTCATTACTTCTTTAGGGCTATTGGTTGCAACATGGTCAATTTGAAACTCCCCCAACAGAGGGTTACGGAATCGATGACACTGTCAATTATCAACGCGAGATGGTATTGCTGTATCTACCGTTCCGCAACGAAGTGTCTGATTGCAATACATTTCTACAGTTATTCAACGACAAGGACATAATCATGAAACAAGGAAAAAAAGAAAGTGGGTGTGTGCAACTACGATGCGCGACGATATTTCAGCGTGACATCGTCTTCTAGGACGCGAAATTTCAGCTTCGTATATTTTACAATGAAAACAATTATTTTTCATTTTTGTATCAATAGTACATTTGCTACAGTACTATTTATAATTTCATACAAAATATACAAGATGATTATTTTATATTTTTGACTCGTTTTGTTTCATCCTCAGCGGGATTGGCGTCTGGCATTACATCGGTAGAAGCATTATCTGAAAAAAATATTTGTTTTATTTGCATCTTGGTCAGTGGATGATCTGTAAATTTTCATACTAATCGTGTTCAGTATCGGACGACGATATGAAAAGTGAGATATGAACGGAAGTGTCTCTGCTGTGATGTGCCTTGTGAATGTCAAATCAATGCTTGTTTCTCTCAGAGTAGTAGACTTACGAGCATCGGAAGCGCATGAGAGGCCTTCACGCTGTTGTTGAAGTCACCACAAAGATGAATCGGAATGTTGGTACAGTGGAACTTGGATAATTCGAACCTCAAGGGACCAGTAAGAAAATTCGAATTATCCAAAAATTCGAATTAAGAAAGTTATTTGAAAAGGGTAGAGAAAATATATTGTATTACGTTTACATAATGATTTACGTTCAACAAAGCAGATTAACAGACAACGGCACTGTATAATTACTGTATCGTGAATAACCTCAAAAGTTTCAAATGATAAAATAAAACCAAAATGTACTATTCAGCTATTTAACGACAGTAGTAATCCTGCAGTCTAGTTATACTAAGTCTTAGAGGAATCTACTGTTTTTCAAAAAAGTTTGAGATTTTTCATGCTTCCTACAATTAAGTCTCTCGGCCATCACAAAAGAACCTAACAAATTTAAAACGGAGAAAAGAATCTCTTACGTCATTTCTACATTAAAAAACGCCTAAGTTCTGTGATGTGGATTGTTGCTTGGGCTGCACTCGGAACAGTTTCTTCGGGAACCGTCTTGTTTTTCTAAGTTTTTACACTAAAAACTTCGAATTATCCAAAATATAATTCGAATTAACCACGATTTTTTAGCATTGATTGTATATAATATGCTAGGGACCAAGAGAAAAATTCGAATTAAAGAAGATTTTGAATTATAGAAGATCGAATTTGGCACGTTCCACTGTATCTGCTTCCAGATACGGAGACAAGTTCTGGGCGTTGTTTGCAAACGGCAAAAGTTCTTGGGCTAGCAACATTCCTATATTCATTGCGCTGTTTCCAGGCTGAATATAAACAGCACCATGCTCAAACGTGTAGCTGAGAGCAGCGGTGGTAAACGCAATTTCGGCCAAGCATATGTCACCTATTTTGGTAATGTGGCGCGATGGATTTGATAATGTGATGTCGATCACACTCGCGGTAGACGGTGACGATATATTGCGGTAGATTGCTACTCCACCGGATGCGTTGGTAACGGAATCAGTGCGATTATTTGACCTGGATATGCACTCGAAATTCTTCAGCTGTCCGGATCATGTTCGTCGTGCATCCACGTTTCAGTCATAACTAGATAATCGGGCCGCTGTACTACTGCATCCGTTTCCATGTCCACTGCATGTGCACACAAACTCTGCACACTAACGTTCATCAGTACAAGTTGTTGGTAAAATCATCACAAAATTTGAGGGATTCTTTAGTGATTGTTGGCAGAGTGTGTTCGAGAAGACGATTGTATTCATTACGAATATCTCGCCTTGTCTGTGTGTCGTTGCTTTGTCAACCATGGTTGAATCATAACGGCAAATCGTTTTCGGTGGTGATGTGTAAGCCATCTAGACTGGTCATTTGACTCATCGCCACATACAGTATACCAATTGCTGCGGCTGTTTTGTCGAGTACGATTTTAACAAATGTCCCTCCTTGAGACTCGTGGATGGTGATGGCGCAAGCGGTTACGCAGGGAAGCTGTTTGCGTTTGCATTTTACAGTCTTCGTCAGTGTGATGTTTATCGTTCTCTTATACACTGGTACCCAATCGGCAGACAACGTGTTCCGCTTGCTGATCACATGCGGTCGACATTTGATTTTGGCGTTGGTGCCGGTCTGTTTATCCGGGAACTCAAACCAGAGAGTTACGGTAACTTGTTCAGTTGATGGCGGTGTTATTGTGCCTGTCGATGTCCCGGCGTCGACAGAATGGTTGCCCACATTAAATTATTGCCTTTCGATATGTCGCAACACTCCAATGGCACCGTTTACTAGCCCGTCTGCGACGTCTTTGTTGGTCGTAATCATATAAGGATACCGGTGCCCTTCGGCCAACGGCAGCAGATACGGCAATACGTCTGTCTCTGCATTTTGTACAGTTTGCCTCGACGCTGCACTTTCTCTGCATCACTCGAGCAATGGAGCATAATATCTGTGGTGAGACAGTCGTACGCGCTGTTGATGGCACTGCGGTTATAAGAGTCTACTTCATTGTTGCTATAAAACAGACGAACGACGTTGGGCACATTCTCCCTGCAACAGTTATCACTCTTGTGTCTGGACTGGATGAGCGCGATTTTATCGGTGTTCAGAACGAGCCCATCTCCAATTTTAGTGAGAATAGTGAAGAACATCTCTTCGGTTTGTCGTACAACACGTGTCAAGGGAAAGTTGTAGTACCGGTCCGCCAAGTTGGTCCTGCGGTACGCTGAAACACGGACTGGCACGCACCAGTGGTAGCTGTCTGAAATCACCACATAGAATCACGTGAATGCCTCCGAACGGTTTGTCGTAAAATCCGGTTATTTGCTGCAGTCGTAGATTGAGGTATTCATCGACCCTTCCATTAGTAATTTTCAAGAAAATTTTCGTTTTTTTATTGTCTCATTCGATAGTATGTCCTCCCTAGTTTCCAGAAATATATAGTTTATACTAGTTTTATTGTTGTTTAGCTCATTTATGTTTACTTTAATGATCGGTGCGCACGCTTTTCAGCAGCTGTCGCTTCGACGCATAGGTGCAGCAGATAAAGCACACATTAATCTGGCTTTGAAACAGTCTACTCCAGAACTAAACCAATGTAGGAGATACTCACGGGTCGGAGAATGCCGAAGATTGACCTAAAATCCAAAGAAAAGGCAGTTTTTAGGAGTTGAAAAGTAAGACTCTTTACTCTAAATGTGTACCTCAACTTCAAGTTACGATTTCTCTCACTTAATTTTTTTCAATATTTGTCTTGACTGGAGCAGTTAAAATGCCCACTTAGAATGCAGATATTAGTTTCATTTAAAAACTAAAATAAAGGCAAATAATGCAGCTATGTTGTAAAGCAGAATGACGCTGTTAAATTGAAATTATGGGTCGCGCCCCCCACAATTATTTTATTTTTTCAATCAAAATAACGTAAATTGTAAGAAAAAGCTAACATATTTGCCTCAATCAATTATACAAAAACGATTATGCTACACAACATTCAGAACATACAGCAGATCAATTTGCGACAACAATGACTCAATTAAGTTGAAAAAGAGCAAAGATATCGCGTCCTAAAAATGCATGTTATTTTTGTGATGAATCTTTGAAAAAGACCCCCCAAATTTATTTTATTTTCTTTTTTGGCAAAAATCTACTAGTTTATATTCTTGGAATCAGTGATATCAATTACAAGAGAAGATGATAACTCATAATGAATTGTTTTCAGTAGTGTCGATGAGTACCTTAACTTTCCGAAGCACATCTGAGCTCATCATGCTGATCTCTTCGATGAGTGCTACTTTGACGCCGACGAATATGTTTTTGTAAAGTTGCAGATTTTCAGTAGATGGTTGTGTTGTGGCGCGAGATCATGTTAGACGAAACGCCGAATGAACTGTAGTGGCGCCAATAGCGACCGCCGCTTTACCGCAGGGGACGTACGCATTGTGTTGTGAATTGTACTGCTGAGTGAAACGATTGTACGGCTCCATGATCAACTTCAGTACATATGCTCTACCGCAACCCGCAGGACCAGTGAAGAACACTTGCAGCAGCGAGTCATAGTAGTCATCACCGCAAGCGTTTAAACGGTGTATCGCCTATGTACCAGTTCACGCTGATCGGGGTTAGTGGTACGGATCACCTTGCAATACTTCTTCGATGACATCACGTTGCTACGCTTTTCGCAACCGACATTCCTCGGGCCGTGTCGATTTGGTCAATATCAACGACATTTCCGGTGCCTTCGTTTCACAACAACTGCTCGGTGAATGCTGTTCTTGGTTCTCTTGTTGGTGCCTCACCGTCATCCTTGTCTTCCAGGCTCATCATTGCTTCAATTCCGCCTTAACCTTGTCAATGTTGAGATTCGTCTCGAACAGATGGCGTCGTTTCATGATTACGCCCTTGTTGTCGTTGAATAACTATAGAAATGTATTGCAATCAGTGATCTCAGACACTTCGTTGCGGAACGATAGATACAGCAATACCATCTCGCGTTGATAATTGATAGTGTCATCGATTTCGTAGAGACGATATCGAATCACTCGTCCATTTGTACTTCTGCGGTACTGTCTAGCTGCCGGCGTAGTGTTGGCACGAGGCACTGACGGTGCATCATTCATCTCTTCTAAATCTCCATCGTCAATCTCACGCACGTCATCATCATAATTAATAAATAATAGTTGTTAATTAGTAGCGAATAATCTGTGATTAAAATCACTATTATTATAATAAGCGAAATTTAAAAAATATTAAAATTAATTTTAATTTTTCAAATTGTAATCATTATTAGTTGATAAAAATTAATAGTTGTTAATTAATGGTTAATAATCAGTAATTAAAACCAATATCATTATAATAAACGAAATTAAAGTAATAGTATTAGTTGATAATCAATAATTAATTATAAATAATAAACTATCACTCAACTGACATTTAAACAAAAGTGGAAAAGGAAAAATTATATCAACCTAATTAGCCAGTCTGAGAACCTATTCATGTAGTAGCCTACCTAATTTTCATCTTATTAATTTTTATCACCAATTCATCAAAAATCAGCGCCTAAAAATTTAAACAAATAGAATGTACATTTCAAATTTAAGAAAATGAAATTTGATTGGTTATTATGTATTTGTAATCTGTTAATATAACATATTGAAATGAAAATCCACAGCCTGCTTCCAGTCTCCGACCGGGTCAGGAATGGAATGAATGAAGCCCCTATCTAGCGGCGAGGATATGAACTGTGCCGGCTGCCGAGGCCTGACGCACTCCTCTGGGGCAATGATTAAATGAATGACAGATGAAATGAAATGATAGTGGAGAGTGTTGCTGGAATGAAATTTTGACAGGGAAAACCGGAGTACCCGGAGAAAATCCTGTCTGCCTCCGTTTTGTCCAGCACAGATCTCACATGGAGTGACCGGGATTTGAACCACGGACTCAGCGGTGAGAGGCCAGCGTTCTGCCGCCTAAGCCACGGAGGCTTGCGTTAATATAACATATTAAATTAAATAAAATGTATTAACATTACTCAGCGGTAGAACGCATGCCTCCCGTATTCTAGTTATTTATTACACGTTATCATGCTAAAACGTTAAGTTAACTACGATAAAATGACTCAAAACATAAACTCACGATATTAAAGTATCACCTGAACTATTAACATTTTGAAATTAACAATTAAAATGACACATTGTTTCACTTTACGAATATTTCATCAATCATTCCACCATCTGAGTGTGTGACGGAGAGCGCAATGTGTAGTTCAGAACGACAGTAGCGACACTCGAGCGCAGCAACAGAAGATAGGGAGAGAGCGTTGCAGCAGAAGTGAGATAAAACGATATCATCACCTTTCACTGTTACAGTTTTTGACAAACGTGACTGTATTCCAACAATTTATTTGGCGTTTTCACGTCAAAAACCAACGTAATTGTAGTGTCAAAAACAAAATAATTGGGAGGAATTTGGAGTAAAATTAGAAACATTAGGTTAGGCTGCAGGTAAACCTTTCTGGAGTGTTATAACGAATCTTAGAAATGGATGGGGAAGAGAGAAATGAGCAGTGTCCTGGATAAATCACGGTTGAGGAATTAGAGAGGGAAGTAAATAAAATATAATGCCGCAAAACGACAGGAGTAGATGGAATTTGGACGGTTTATCGGTTGATCGGTTGGTAGGTCGGTCGGTTTATCGGTCGGATGGTTGATCGTTTTTTGTTGCTGTTAGCTGGTTGGCCAGTTATTTTAGGGACTGCGACATCAGTGTCACAATAGCCCCGTGTATTTGGGTGTGTATGTGGAATTTGTGTGTTTGTGATGGCAGTAGTTGTGTGTCTATTTGTAAATTTGGGACAGGATTGGGAAGGAAGTGGGGGTGATTTATGTTAGGTAATAAAAAATAGTAAATAATAAGTATTAAATAATAAATCGATAGGTGACATATAGGGTAGATAACCTTGTTGTTGAAGGGGATGGGGTAGTGGACGGTGTGAGGTTAGATTAGGTTAGGCTAGGTTACGTTAGGCTATGGTCACCATCTTCATTTGAAAAGCCCGCTATCGTTTGGACCGAAAGTTGGTTTAGACACCCACTACCTCTGCCATTTGAAAAGCGTGCTATTGGGTTCAGACCGGAAGTTGCTTAGAACTGCCACAGTCTGTCTACGATCAATGTTGGCATATCCATTGTCGGGAAAATACTAGGGTGAAACAGCAATAAACATAAAATAGTTCTGATGAGAATTGATCGTTTCTAATCCTGGCAGTAGACAAAGTTGGTTAAAGTACAGTATATACCACGATGCGTACGTGACTAGCGAAGTTTTTAGTGTAGTCGAAGACGTCACGGATGACGTGCGGACGTTGATGTTCGTTTGTTTGGCGTTTATGCTTGAATTGCTGCCTTAATAGGCAGCTGTATGAGGTCTCAAACAGTGCGTAGTTACATCCCGATGTAGTCACATGCGTTCAAGTGCGAGGTGTGGTGGTGATTAAGAATGGTTATAAATTACTTTTAGTTGTTCAATTTAATTGAAAAGCTGCACTGTAATCTTCTAAAGCCATGTTGAGACAACGCCATTGGTCGCTACTTGGTTAGATGACGATCTGGACGAAACCATTAGCCACTACTAGATTAGACCACTGTCGGGACGAAACCATTAGCCACTAGTAGGGTATGTAGGCCGATCCTGGCACAGGGGCTAATGGGGCAAGACGGCCGCTGCGCGACTCCAACCCAATATATTGCGAGCCAATGGTCGGATTTGTACATATGAGGTATCATAGCACTCGGGGTGACGCCCCCTTTCCTATAAACGCCATATTTCCACCCCATAATAAAAACTACCCCTACCTCGGGTAATCTCTTTAGTAAACTTTGCTCTGCATGTATCACAGGTGTAAGGCTTTACACTATTATGAATCAACATTGTTTTTTTGTACGCATGAACACTATAACAAGCAATGGTAAAGAGAAAATGTTGTATTCAGTGAGTATCTATTGTAAAAATTAAATAAATAAAGATATTGTATGGGTATTGTCTGTTTTTCTTAATTGCTATCCCCAAGTCCCACTATTAATGCAATTGTTAACCATCAACAGTCTCTGACTATGTTCAGAAAGAGTGGTCTTAAATAAAGCACTTTATTTGTAGGTTTGTGTACTGAGTATCATAATAATACAGTGTCGTCAATCAATGTTGAGGCAATAGTTATGTCGGGTAAGGGTTTCGAACCCCTGCTTCCTTGTACAGGAAATTTGAACTTAAGTCAAACGCCTTAGACCACTCAGCCAACCCAACAGTTACTAACTTAATTAGTCCTGTGGACTTGAGGGTTTACAAAACATTCCAGTGTACATTGACTCAATGACTTGTTCGTTTTTGAATGTAGATTTTTTTTACATAACATTGCGGTTATCAGTCTTGTGAACTGAGTGTTTAATATAGGGTCAAAGGCATCTTAAAATAATTTTAGAAAACCCCTCAGGTATTGTGTAATGGGTTTTAGTGATGAGTCACCGTTCGTTGACTAGCATTTACCGCTACACAACATTATTTTGGTAAGCTCTTCATAAGTAACCTAATCGTCTCTGGTATAATGTCTCTTTTTTTTTTGTAAAGAAACCAACACTATCACACAGTTTCTATATAGACCTTAGCATCTGTTGTATATGCATCAAAATAGTGGGCTGCTCTCTAGAACCCTACTCACTGGTCAAACAAGCATAGTCACCAAAGTGTTTCCCTGGTGGCTAACTCGTGCCTTGTTAGCAAATTCATATGGCAAGGTCGGTCAAGGCCTAAACAAATTAGTCTTAACGTATAGTGTAATCATCTTTCTACCTAAGTTGCTGTGTGTAATAAATATTAAATAATTAATTAATTGAATAAATAATTTAAAAATTCATTAATAGCCATCTTAAATCTCTTGCTCATGCTATCCTGTCACGGTCAGCCAGGTATCATGTTACATAACTATGTGTAAACCCATTCTTGCTCTTAAAAATGTATAACATTTAAAAACATATTTATAAAACTTAAATTTCTAGTTACGTCTTCAAGCCCAAAGTAAGAAAGTAACTTGCCTTAGCAATAAGAGGGTTTGCACTTTTTTCATTCAAGCTAATGTATAACATTATCAAATTATTGGTTTCAGAAATCTCAAGTCAATAAAGGTACCGTCATGTTGAAACAAAATGTATTTGATTAAATTCTTACAGCACGGTTTACAAAAAAAAAAAAAAAAAAAAAAAAAACAACATCATATAGGCTATCTGGTCCGATGTTTGTAATAAATAAAATGTAAGTATTGGTTCACAAAATCTCTAGTCAATCATCATCTAGTATTAATTAGTTACCAAAAATGTCGAGTCAGTAACCTTTAAGTTTGGTCTTTTTGCTAAATGTAAATCTAAAATTTAAATCCTAAAATCTAAAATATATATATATATATATATATATATATATATATCATAGTAAAGGGAATGTCATTCCAAATAATACAAATTCTTATGTCTTTCTTTAATAATTATTTACCAAAAGTTCCAGTCATAACATTATGGTTTGGTCTTTTTGCAAAATCTAAAATCTAAAATAAAAATCTATAATGTAAATTCTAAAATCTAAAAATAAATAATTCATAGTAAAGGGAATGTAATTCCAAGTAATGCAATCCCTTATATGTCTTTCTTTAATAATTAGTTACCGAAATTTTCGAGCCATAACATTATGGTTTGGTCTTTTCGCAAAATCTAAAATCTAGAAGTTAATATAAAAGCTAAAATCTAAAACCTTAAAACTAAAATCTAAAATAAAAAATAAAAAATCTTAGATGCATTAATTTAAATCCTAAATCAGGCTTTTACAATCATAAATTCAACAAATCTCCGGTTCACAAAGCCATATGACACCTCACGTGTCCAAATCCGTTTATTGGTTTATAAAATCTCAGGTCGATATCCTTGCCGTTTTGGGTATTTTGGATAAATTCATGGGCCATTGGAAAGAGGGCGTCATGCCGAGTCCTATAACACCTCACACGTCCAAATCCAATGATTAGTTTATAAAACTTTAGTCCAATGACCTTGACGTTTTGGGTCTTTCGGGTAAATAAGTGGGCCATAGGAAAGAGGACTTCAAGCCAAGTCATTCAACACCTCACACGTCCAAATTCCATCATTGGTATACAGAATCTCAGGTCGATAATCTTGCCGTTTTGAGCATTTTGGGTAAATGAGAAGGCCATACGAAATAGAGCGTCACCCCGAGTCCTACGACACGTCACAAGTCCAAATCCGATCATTGCTTTTTAGATTCTCAGGTAGATGACCTTGCAGTTTTGGGTCTTTTGTGTAAATTCATTGGCCATGGGAAAGGGTTTTCCATCCTGAGTCCTACGACACATAACACAAGTCTCTCCGATCATTGGTTAGCGAGATATTAAAAATCAGATGACCTTTTAGTTTTGGGTTCCTTGGTTAAATTAAAAAAAAAACTACTCCATAAATAATCATTTACAAAGCCCGCCATCTTACAAAAGTCGCAAGTGTGCATGCGTACAAAAAAAAAAAAAAAATAAATATTGATTCATAGTAGTGTTAAGCCTTATTCCTGTGATACATGCAGAGCAAAGTTTACTAAAAAGATTAACCCCAGGTAGGGGTAGTTTTTATTTTGGGGTAGAAATATGTCCTTTATAGGAAAGGGGGCGTCATCCCGAGTGCTATGATACCTCATATGTCCAAATCCGTCCATTGGTTCACGATATATTGGGTTGGACTCGCGCGGCGGCCATCTTGCCCATTAGCCCCTGTGCCAGGATCGGCCTACATACCCTACTGCCACAACTAGATTAGACTTCTGTCTGGACGAAACCATTAGCCACTACTAGATTAGACCACTGCCTGGACGAAACCATTGGCCACTACTAGAATAGACCACTGTCTGGACGAAACCATTAGCCACTACTATATTAAACCTCTGTCTGGACGAAACTATTAGCCACTACTAGATTAGACCACTGCCTGGACGAAACCATTGGCCACTACTAGAATAGACCACTGTCTGGACGAAACCATTAGCCACTACTAGATTAAACCTCTGTCTGGACGAAACTATTAGCCACTACTAGATTAGACCACTGCCTGGACGAAACCATTGGCCACTAATAGATTAGACCTCTGTCTGGACGAAACCATTAGCCACTACTAGATTAGACCACTGTCTGGACGAAACCATTAGCCACTACTAGATTAGACCACTGTCTGGACGAATCCATTGGCCACTACTAGTTTAGACCTCTGTCTGGACGAAGCCATTGGTCGCTACTAGGTTGGTAGATTTTCTGGACAAATATTATTGCTTGTACTGCAAGGAAGGGGATCTTGGGCGTAAGCACCATGTTAGGTTTGTGTTTGTATGTACTGTAAAGTCATATTAACATACATTATTTAACATTTACTCATCGTTTAAACCAGGCATGTCCAACCTTTTTTGGAAAAGGGCCACTGTAATTAACGTGAATTGGTTTGCGGGCCACATGATCAGATTTTGTCTACCGTATTAAATATGATCTAAATTCTAAGATAAACCAATTAATTTAAAAAATAGCTAATATATTGATATGTTATTTTTATTAAAATATTAATCATATATTAGTTAAGTTGTTTTTAAAATTAAATTAAATATATATAAATGTTATATTAAAATAAACCGAGCCTTACAGTGGTCGCATATGATGTTTAACTTCTAACATGTTATCCTACTGTGAAATTGAGAAGAAATATACGTGAAGACAATTTGTTTCGGCTGTACTCCTCCAGTTTTTATTTTTTTCTCTCGTTTCTTTTGTCGATAATTTCGCATATATTCTGCTATGAATTTACACATCTCTGCAAATCCGGAAAAAGGGGGCGTCACCCCGACTCCTAGGACAACTCATACAAGCCCCTAGCATTATTGGTTCGCAAGGTATTAAAAAGCCGATGACCTATTAGTTTTGGGACTTTTGATTAAATTAAGGGGGCTATAGTAAAACGGGGGGTGTCACCCCGAGTCCTAGGACACCTCATACAAGTCCCTACCATTATTGGTTCACGAGATATTAAAAAGCCGATGCCATATTAGTTTTGGGTCCTTTCGTTAAATGAAGGGGGCTATAGAAAAACAAGGGGCGTCACCCCGAGTCCCAGGACACCTCATACAAGTCCCTAGCATAATTGGTTCGCGAAAAAAAGACGATGACCTATTAGTTTTGGGTCCTTTGGTTGAATTAAGGGGGCTATAGGAAAACAGGGGGCGTTACCCCGAGTCCTAGGACACCTCATACAAGTCCCCAGCATTATTGGTTCGCGAGATATTAAAAAGCCCATGACCTATTAGTTTTGGGTCCTTTGGTTAAATTAAGGGGGCTATAGGAAAAGAGGGGGCGTCACCTCACGCAAAATGGGTTGGCACCATTTCTCGGCCACCACGCGCGCTCATTGGTCAAATCAAATAGCGTGCGTTTCCCCGGTTTCCTGTTACACATTTCCGTCCCTTTTCCAAAATCACTCCCACAAAAAATATCCAACAACTGAGAGGCAACACTATGTTGGCCGACAGTACGTCTTGGTACCAATCTCCGCCACCACGCGCGCTCATTGTTTCCTTATGTTGACCGACAGTATGTCGTGGTAACAATCTCCGCCACCGCGCGCGCTCATTATTTCCTGTAACACACTTCCGTTCCTTTTCCAAAATCTCTCCCACAAAAAATATCCAGCAACCGGGAGGAAAGATGTAACACATCAATAATAGCATTAATATTTTACCAGTCGATGCGACGCTGCTTCTCACGAATAAGGCATCCAATATCTGGTTTGATTGATGTTGTAGCAACTCGAAGTGAACTCTCCAGATGACTGTCAGTGATTCGCGTTCTCGTTGAGCAGTTGACATGTTTCATCCAAGAGAACACTAACTTGTTCGCATATGTATGTGCTATCGAAAAGTGATGCAAAAGGAAGTGCGTGTCTATTAATGCCCGGATATTTTTCTCTGCGAAAGTAGTCACGATAGAATTGTGGTAAGGGGACATTGTTAAACTTATTCCTTAGGTCTGACGCACATTGAAAATCAACGCAGTCCATTTGCAGATCCTCGGGAACCTCATCTATGTTAATGGAGAAAGGGAAAGAAAACATATTGAAGCTTATAACATTTTCCTTGAAATCTTAAAATCCAACGCGGAATTCGGTTCTTAATTCTGATATGATTTCTGCGTACTTTCGAGAATTTTGATTATTACAGTTTTGTAGGGTTGGGAAATGCACAAAGCTTTTTTTAAAATCTGTGATTCCCAAAGTCGCAATTTTGTTTTAATGGCCTTCACGTGATCAATCATAGTAGTGATAAATATTGGTCCTTACCTTGGAGACGTGAATTAAGTTTGTTCAGATTGTTGTTATATCAACCAGAAAGGCAAAATCACACATACATTCTGAGTCTTTAAATTCAACAAAAAACAACAATAACTAACGAAAAGTTTGCCCTTCTCCTCCATAAATGTTTGTATTTCGGTTTTTAGGTTAAACACTCGCTTCAACATTTTGCCACTTCTCAGCAATCTTATTTCAGTATAATAAACAATATCTTCAAATTCTAAATCGAAATTTTGTAAGGAATTTTGAAATTCTCTATGTCGCAAACCTTGTGAACGAATGAAATTCACTACTTTTACAACGACCTTCAAAACACTATCTAAATTTAGGGATTTAGCACAAAGGGTGATGTATTAAGCAGTGATATTGCATTACAGAAATGCTTCCTACCTTAGCTGTCTCTGCTTGCAGTAATTTAACTAACCCTTTCGTTTTCCTGCAAATGCAGGAATGTTACACCAGATACATTTGCATATTTTGAAGCCAAGCCGGTTCAAGGTTTCAGTTACACCCCTCATTAAATCATTGGCTTTAGTGGTGCTTTTAAGAGGCACAAGAGCAGCTAATTCTTGAAATATTAATCAACTCCCCTTACGAAAATTGCTAATTGGGCAGTATTGCATCACTGCTCTCAAGTGACAGAGAATAGAACTGGACATTTGTGGCTCGGTATTTTATGGTCGCTAATACGGCGAGCTACAGTCTGTCGCGACAAGCGTAATTTTGCAAACTGCACTTTTTTGTCAGGACATATAATATCAGCAACACTCTCAAAGCATTCTTTAACAAACTCGCCATCTGACAAATGGTTTGGATTTGTTTGCAATCATTTCTGCTACTGCGTAACTCGCTTTTACCAGAGATTCAGTTTGAAGTGACACATTAATAATGAATAACTGCTGTCCCGAAAGTTCAATTTTAAGTTCAGATACCTTGTATTTACGAAATTGACCCTAAAATGTATCATATGAAGACGTAGGGATGTTTGGTGCCATATTGTCGCTTTAAGTCATACTCCTTACATGTTAACTATTTCACTGCAAATTAAACATACTGCTTTCGTGTTTACTTCAGTAAAAAGGTACTCATTTGCCCACTTTATTTGAAATGATCTATCTTCGTCTGAAACTTTTCTTTTCTTGCCGCTACACTTAGAAGCCATAATTATCACTTATAAAACATTACAGAAATAACTATGTTCTTCAAACCTCTCACTTGCACTGACAATACAATGTGAGCGAACAACTGAAAACAGTAACTAACTTGAAAGTTCTACAATGTAACGACAATAACACATCTGGCACACACTCACCTTTGAAAGTAGTAACGTTACTGCGCGGTCAAAAATGCACGTAGTCTTCAAAGCGATGCGCGGTAGGTGGATCATAAATAAAACTCTGGGCTGGGTATTTCTTAAAATGGATATATTTCTCCATATTTTGACTAAGATGAACTTTCACAAACACATGTGTTGTGAACGGAAAAAATCTTGCTCTTTCAAGTTTAACGTATTCCAAATAGAATTACTTATTTCATAAATAATATTATAACTTACAAATATCACTGCGGACTGCAAGCGATGTGATAAAGCGAATATCACTGCGGGCCGCATACGATGGGATCGAGGGCCGCAAGCGGCCCCCGGGCCGCGGGTTGGTCACACCTGGTTTAAACCTTTAGTGTCGCCCATTTTGTGGCTAGGGGAGTTTCGTAGGGTAATGTATCGCGATTTATACCATACCCACAATGTTTAGGTAGCGTGCGTCTGGGTTCACTCTACGGTTCGTGAGCAGTAAAAGATAATTTCCGATCCTCTATACCAGGCTGTTCCAGCCGAGCTGCTCGCCGGAGAGCAGAGGAGTACTCGCCGCCTTGCGTGAGTAAACCTGCAACGTGCATTACAGCTCTGCTGTGGGGGATGCCGTCACTGCGCGGTTGATACATCAAGACTGGCAGGAAGTGCCTTGACTTGTGTTATGACCTTCGCCCAGTGACGTATTGGCTATCACCCCCAGTGCCTCTCCAACCGTGCTCCGAGCATCACTGCTGAATACTCGCATGTACGCATACTCAAACTCGTGGATTTGTAACAGCCTGTTCTATACGCTTGATTGGGACACACGCATGTCAGAAGGATGTGCTTCTCATCTAATCGATGAAGTGCGAAGTGATTTTCAGCCCACTCCGAGTTCTTTCCAAGAAATTATGTCTGAGCCTACAACTTCACGTCACAAGATGATATGAATTGCAGAATCGCCATATTCCTGCGATATTATGCAACATTTTGCAGCCTTGGCGGCATCTTGTACTGTGATAGTCGCTTGTTTCTGTAATCGACCGGTGCTGCCAGGGATGATTCAAAGCTCTATTCAGTGGACAAGTAGATCCAGGATTTAGTTAAAACTTGTAACTAAAAGACGAATGGTCGGACATAGCATTGTTCTTCGTTTGAAAGTAGAATGCGTCAAGAAGTTTGTGTGCCGAGTTCCATAAGCAGTATGTCGGTCGGCCAGTGGTAGGGAGTGGGGAGATGGGAGGTGCCCTTGTCTATTTCGGTAGTAAACCGTTTGAGTTATTGTTTCAGAGTGTCAGGAATATGATATACGGAGCCTGCCATCAGGAAACTCCTCGCATTGCCTTCACCCCAGGACTTTTTGTAAACCGTATCCAAGTTAGTCTTCAATGGCCGCCAGGGGGTTCATCCTTCCTTTTGTCTAGAACTCAGGTTGAAGTCCCGAGATCGAAACAGCAAACCCACAGTAATTAGAAGAAAGGAAGCTCCCGCACAACTTCAAAGCCAATTACATCTTCTTTGGTTGGTACTAACATGTTAGACTTGCGTTACTAATCTCAGGAGGCAGTTCTGGTAGAGATTTTTTCATCAGTTATTCCCCACTTGTGTTCCTGTCCGTGTAATAGGCTATACTTTCGACATCACGAAGGAACCGTTCTATTCATAGCCCTTGATCACATTCAGCACCTGGCTGTCACAGCGGAAGTCCGGTTCGATTCCCGGTTATGACAAGAAATTCTGGGGTTTGTAACGAGGCACACTCTGCCTCGTGGAGCTGAAATGTTTTTCCGTGGTTTCCCCACTTCTACATCAGGCGAATGCCGGGAAGCTACCTAAATTGAGACCACGGCCGTGTCCTACCAAATCCTCAACCCAATTACAAATACACACCCTATTATTCTACAACTAACACAATGGCACAGGTTATCAGAAATATTCCACAAACCCCAAAGTACACGGGGTGTTAAGACCCCGATGTCACTAATCCCCTAAATGCATCATCATTATCAATAAAAATAATAATAATAATAATAATAATAATAATAATAATAATAATACTAATAATAATAATGTTATTGGGTTTACGTATCTTTTAACAACTGCGGCTTTTAGAGACGCCAGGTTGCCGGAATTTCGCCCTGAATGTGTTCTTTAACGTGCCAGTAAATCTACGGTCATGGCTCCTTCGCTTTTTGGTACCCTCAAATGCCAACTGATTGCGCCAGGATTTGATCCTGGAATCTTGGGTACAGCAGGCGATAACCTTACCACTGAGCCACGCTGCCAGTCATCATAATTATCATCAGTCCACCTGGTTGTGTAGTGGCTAGCATTCTTGGCTGTCACCACGGAGGCCCGGGTTCGATTCCTGGCTCTGCCAAAAACAATTAGTTCTAGTCTGAGGGCTGGGATGGGGTACACCCGTGAGGAAAAATTGAGAAGAGGTGGGTTCAATTTTTTCCTCAGCCACCATGGAGGGGGTTTCTCACCTCTACTCCAGGCAAATGCTGGTTTGGTACCTAACATAAGGCCACGGCTGCTTCCTTCCCAAATCCAACCTCAATTACAAATACACACATTAGTACAGACATCACAGTAACACAGGTTATCAGACAAGTCTACATACACCCAAGTACACAGGGCTAAATGACCATGATGTTGCAGAGCCCTCAAAGAAACAACAACGACTGATCATCATCATCATATCATCATCATCAAAGAAGAAACAACTACTAAAACCCACACCTCGACATGAACCATGTAAACACAGATTTACACGTTTTGAACAAATATTGCACATTTGACGTTAATGAAAAGAAATAATTATGACTAGGTACCTACATTTATTTTAGCAACAGGCACACGAAACCAGGTACCGAAGTAAATTGTGGGATATTACATGATTAGAGAGAGGGGCGAGAGGGGGGAGGGGGAGAGGGAAGGGAGATGCATTTTAAGGTCCCATGTTGAATTAAAGTTACACATTTCGATATGATGGAGACTGATGACCTGACTGTATAAATCTTGATATCACCAAGCACAAAAGTAACAATGCCTACTTAAGAAAGTTTCTTTTGGCCTATTTTCATTTATGAAAAAATAGGCTTAAGTTATGAGATCACCTTTCGTCCGTGTGAGTGTGTGTGTCCCACCCTAATTAAATCTAAACGGCTGGAGCGATTTCAATGAAACTCGGTAAGCACATAGTACTATTTTGTCCAACCCCGACTGTTCCCTTCAAATTTTATTACGTCTCACCAATCCAACATGGCGGCTGTGCGAAATATTTCACCGGCAGTCTGCATCTCCGAAACTATTACTGATATCACCCTGAAATTTTGTACGGTGATAAAGGGCACTACTAGAAATTTGCCTATGTGACTGTCTTAAACTTGTTAAGTACAAAACGAACATGGCGGCCAAGGAAATTTGAAACATTTAAATAGACTTTTCTCGCGATTTAACCTTCCAAGCGCATTGAAACATTGTGCAGCAAATGTTTATACACATTGTAATGCACTGAAATCTAATTTAGTTCAATTGTTTACATAACCTTATGATGGTGGCCGTGCGAAATTTTAAAATCCCGTTTTCATTTCTTGTGTACTAATCATGCGATTGAAGTTTGAATAATGAACCTAAGCAAGAATCGTCATCTAATAGTACATAACTCTATGACCTACATATATAGAAATCCAACATGGCGACCATCCGAAATATTTAGACGTTTCTCAATATCCACGAATCTATTAAAGCAATCAAACTGAAATCTGTATATTGAGGCTATTAACATAAGTAGGATATATGAAAATAGGTTATTTAGTTCTTCACGGAACTACTTGTTTATACCCAAAATCTCATTTTATGATTCAATAATCTTAAAATTTGACAGCTGTGTTCTTACATTATACTGTCCTTGGAGAGTAGCACTGCGCGTTAAATCACTCACCACGACGGTGATAAGGAGCTGCAGCAAGTCCAGAGATCGGTGATTCGAATCCCGGCGCAAACAGTTGCCATCCTAAGTGTGATATTTCCCCGCTCTTTTACACACTGTCTTGGTTATCAGCCCTGTGTACTTATGTGCTCTTAGAGGTACTATCAGTAGGAAAGAAACGCAAGAAGCTTGGATATCAGGCATTTATTGGTTTTCTTAGAGTAGGGGAAAATTTCAGAATGATACTTCATTAGGTTGTTTCAAAATATAACCAGATTGCAATATAGTCAGGGATGCTTCATACACTGAGTTTGGTTTATCACTATTCCTTTGGGCATTGAACTGATGTAGCATTAAATTACTGTACCGTAATTAAATATCATAATACGTCGAAAGTGTAGGCGTAGAACGGCGGTTAAATCCTGACTGGTAGAGAGAGCAGAAGTATCGAATCCCAGCGTTGACAGCGGCCATCCTGAGTATGTTTTTCATGGGTTTTCCCACACCCTCTCCAGATAAATGGCGGGAAGGTAGCGGTACTTTGTTTCAAGTCCTGGGGCACTTTCCCCAGTTCTAGACCCTAAATCGTACAGCTGCAAACTCTACTAGATTTACCACAGATACACAGGTTATCAAATATAACATTCAACCACGTACACGGTTATGATGACTAAGATGTCCTAAGACCTTAACACGAATTCTCAATAACAACAGGAACAAGAGATCAAATTCATCTTGCCTGGTTTGAATTCGATTCCATGCTCTATCAAGAATTTTAATTTTTGTCTGTGAGCTGGATCGGGGTACACTCAGCATTGTGAGACAGAACTGAGGAGAAGTGGGTTATATTCCCCCTCAAGCATCCCAGAAGTGGTTTTCCGTGGTTTCTCACTTCTACTGCAGGTAAATGTATGGTTGACACCTAAATTAAGGCCACGGCGACCTCTTTCTCAAATCCTAACTTCAGTTACAAATTGACCCGCTAGTACAGCCATCACGATCATAGGTACAGGATACCAGCTAGATTCCACACACACACACCCAAGCACTCGGGGCTTGCCCTTAATTTAATCATCAACAACAACAACTACTACTACTACCACCACTGCTACTATCGGACTACTTCTGCGTAAGATACCACACACTGAGCGCACTCTCGGGAGGTGCTGGCATCTGGCGGCTAAAGACTGAACTGGCCTCCTTGGACCTGTTCTATAGCTCCTTTCGTTTATAAACACAAACGATTTATTTGTTGTTGGTCATAGGCGATGGGACTAAGGTGGGGGGAGTGCAGAGTGGGCCCCGCACCTCCAATAATATATTTGAAGGGATCAAAGGGCTCCTTCAGTGTCAAATGAAAAGATGCTTCATCTATATTGGCACATCACATTTAAATAGAGTCGCCTCCGTAGCGTAGCGGTCAGCATGGTTAGCTGCCACCCCGGAGGTCCTGGGTTCGATTCCCGGCTCTGCCACGAAATTTGAAAAGTGGTATGAGGACTGGAACGGGGTCTACTCAGCCTCGGGTGGTCCAAATCAGTAGAGGGGGTTCCCACCTCAGCCATCCTCGAAGTGGTTTTCCGTGGTTTCCCACTTCGTCTTCGGGCAAATTCCGGGATGGTACTGCACCCGTATCCACGTGGTCTTACCTGTTGAAATCCGATGGAACTGCTGGATCGTAGAATCTGGAAGCGCCCGGCTGAAATGCCCCTAAAATTCTACCAACTAGGATCAACCAGGGATAAGGATACCTCTCTTATAAAGAATGCGATAGGAATACGCCAGTGGTCGATAAAATGAAAACGAAAAATAACTCAAAGTGAGCTAACGAGACTCTAAAAATGACTAAATTAATCTCGAGCGTGGCGCTAGGCATCCTAAAAAATGACCCACTGGTCCTCGTAGCGCATCCTATTTCTAGTATAAATGACCAAGACATCCGAAGTATTTAAAATTGACCAACAGTTTATTAATCTAAAGACTGTTGCATGGTGGACTATCTCTCCACTAAACAAAATAATTCACCTCTACTGAAGCGCAGAAATCTCATAATAACATTAGCATCGAAATATATTCAAAAATGCTCTCAAAATACAGCATCCTAATCGCATGTAAAAGCAGTTTCAAAAATATTTAAACATTATTATATACACTCGTTACATATTTAAATGGTCCTCAAAGTTTATGATATTATTTACATTTATACATTATTGTACACATTCAAATTCTTCATCAGTAATAAATTCGATTCCATCAATTAGCATTCTATAGGATTAGTTAAAGTCAAATTAGGGCATGTTCGACGAATGGTTAAGTTTATCGAACGCATTATCATAGCATAAAAATGTTAACAACATTTTAAATCACATAGTTATTCATGGTATTATTATTATCTCTAAAGCTTTTAGTGGTTATTATTACAGGATTATATCAATATTATTACTCGTCTTTCCAATTAACCTTTCTCCAAAAACAAATGTTATTAATTTGAACAATCCATTCTAGAACAATTATCACAATGCTGTTTTACTTAAATGTTGGATGTATTAACCTCATATTAGCCTTCTAGTATTAATATTCGTGACTATACTGCACGTTCAAAATATACACATAATTGTATTCAGACATAGCTCAATGGGTAATTCATACTGGACAGAAAAATGACATGGATCATCCATTGATGTCTAATATCTCATTATAACAATCAAATTCGCAAATACACGTTGCTTCATTCATAGATAAGCTCTCCATAGCTTGTAAACATTTTCCAAACATCTTTAAGTTCAATTAAGCTTTAACATAAAAGTCATGAAATATCGTGCATCAAATTAACATAAGTTAAAATATCATGGACAATTTTTATCAGAACTAAGGCAAATATAATACAATCAGCTGTTTAATTAACAGTGCTTGAGAATTTTTGACATTATCATTTCGCTTTGTAATAAAAATATTTTATACAATCATTTTACAATAGTAATTTATTTCTCATTGTAATCTCATGTTCATAACTATATCTTTCAAGAAATTGTGGATAGATCACTGTAAAAAGAACGATTCAGCTCCACTAGACAAAACTCGACTGGAGATCCTCACCCAAAGAAACACGAAAGATTCTACACCATAGAAATGAGCCTGTCTTAAGAAGGTACACGAAAACTATTAGAATCCAACGCTTAACCAGGATGGAGTTCAACAAACGAATCATGAACAAAATAAACTGAACGATCTAATAGTGTCTAAGCCCACTCCTAAAATAAAAATCTCAAGAGCTGTAGATTACAAAGTTATTCCAAAAATCGCAAATATCTGCTCTATAAATCATTATGTTTCCATATTTATACTGCACTTGATGAAAAATAGACCCGAACGTCTATTAGATAAGCTCGCATGAAATGCATAAGTGTTCAAGTTCAAATTCGAAATTCGTAGAAATGTCTATACAAATAATCTTCAAGTATACGTAGCGTATTGGTCATCTGCTTGCTAACTACTATTCTTATATAAAGTTATCGTAGTCTTCTCTCTACTCTTCATTTTAATCTTCTCAACAAGTTATATAATTCCATTAAATGCTCAGATTTAGAAAGAAAAAGAAGTGAATTAATGCATACAAAAATTAGCATAATAAAATATTAATGTTAACTACAAAAATAAAATACAGTACAAAACAGAAGCGATAGAGAATCGGGTCTAGCCTTGGAATGGATTTTCTAATTACAATGAAAAATTGGTGAAAAGGAACACTCTAGAGCAGAAATTCTCAAAGTGTGGTCCGCGGACCCCTGGGGGTCCGCAAGCATATTTTCAGGGGTCCGCAAAAAATATTCGAATCTAATTTTGTTAATTACTCATACCAAGAACTCCTTTTTCTGCAAATAAAAGTTTTAGTTTGTATTACAAAATATGTGCGTGGCAAGCTTAGCCAATCCTATGATCAGGTCAATATTGTTTTCGACGGGTGGCTACCCTGCGGCTAGCCACTAACACACCTAGTCTGTCATCTGTTCTGTCAGCGGAGCAAACGTATCGGCATCTGTTTTTCAGTTGACTTTTGTCGCTATTTTGATGCTTGTCGTGATGGTTTGTTTTGCTTTGTTGTGATAACTTTTAATGGTGGAAACATTTTACGTAAGGAAGTGTTAATTTTGGGCCTGTATCATGGATCGTTGGTTAAAGACAGGGACTGTAAAACGTTCAGTTGATAAATTAGAAAGAGGACAATGATCGTGAAAGTGAGGTTAGCTGCTCAACTTCAGTAGCTAGTTCTAGCTGCAACACTGATTTACGTAAGATGTTAAGCGCCGCAAATATTCTGAAGAGTATTTAAAATTAGGTTTTGTGCAATCTAATGACGAACAAAAACCACAGTTTGTGTTATGCTACGAAATTCTTTCCAATGAAGCTATGAAACCTGCGAAATTAAGGAGGCACTTAGAAACAAAACATCCAGACTTTGCTGATAAGTCATTTGAGTTTTATAAAATAAAAAATCAAGAAATGGAAAAGATGAAAACATCAATGGAGAAAATGGCGTCAGGTAGCGCTGCTGAAAAAGCTACTGTGGCGTCATACGAAATAGCATTACTCATAGCTAAATCTGGAAAGCCATATACGATTGCAGAAGTACTAATCTTACCAACGGCAAAAAAAGTGTAATATAATGATAGGAAAGGCAGCTGCTAAGGAATTAAGTACAGTTCCACTTTCAAACGATTCTACAAAACGTCGAATTGATGACATGTCTCAAAATATTGAAGAGCAGTTACTTTGTAGGTTAAAATCTACAAAAATGTACGCTTTGCAGCTTGACGAAAGTACAGACCTATCAAACAAATCACACTTGTTAGCCTTTGTTAGGTATGAAAATGAAAATTGGCTTTTAGAAGAGCTTTTGATTTGCAAAGAGATTCTTCATAACAATGACCATGATGTTTTTGAAGCATTAAATGATTTTATTTTATCAAATGACTTGGGCTGGTAACGTTGTGTTGGTGTGAGTACCGATGGAGCAGGGGCCATGGCCGGCAAAAAGACAGGCCTAATTGCTCGTGTCAAGTCTGTCGCTCCCAAAGTTAAGTGGACTCACTGCTCTATTCATAGGGAGGCATTGGCTGTAAAAAAATGCCAGAAGATCTAGAAACATCATTAAAAGAAGTTGTGAAAGTTGTAAATTATATTAAAGCCCGACTTTTGAACTCTCGTATTTTTACTCAGCCTTGTGAAGAAATTGGAAGAGAGCATGTATAGCTCTTGCTTCACACTGAAGTTCGCTGGCTCTCCCGAGGTAATGTCCTCACAAGTTTTTTTGAATTGCGTGATGAAATTAGAATATTTCTTTTGGAAGAAAAATATGAAAACTTTCTTCTCAAAGACAAGTTGTGTGAGTTTGCGTGGTTGATCAAGGTTGCATATTTGGCAGATATCTTCCAGCATTTGAATGTCCTAAATAGGAAACTTCAAGGGTCTGACACTGACATATTCCATGTAGAAGAGCAAGTAGAAGCTATGATATGAAAACTGCAGCTTTGGTCTGACCGTATGCTTAAGAATTCATACAACAATTTTACAACGTTGCAGGAATTCTTAATAACATCTGAAGAAGAGATGCCTACAAATACAAAAGAACTGTTTGCTAAGCATTTAACAGGCCTAGCTCAGAGTCTGAGAAGTTACTTTCCTGAACCTAATCCTAATAATGATTCGATGAAGTATCCATTCAAGAAGAGATGTATTGGTAACCTCATCGACCTATCTGATACTGAGCAGCAGAGCCTGGGAGATTGTTTATCAAGAAAATAACTTGGCAAGGTTTTGGCTACTTGTACAAGCTGAGGTACCAGAACTTGCCAAAAAAGCCCTCGAACATATTGTGCCCTTTTGTACGACATATTTGTGTGAACGTGCCTTTTCTGAACTGTGCAACCTGAAGCCAGCAAAAAGAAACAGACTGAAGAACATTGAAACCGATTTAAGGCTAAAGCTTTCTAAAATAAATCCCAACGTTTTAGAGATAGTCAAAAGCAAAAAAACAGTACCATTGTTCTCACTAAAGTAACGGTAAAAACACTAATCACTTTTTATTCTAAGATTGCATTTGAAGTCTACTCCTACTGTAATTAAGAAAATTTGTGTATACTTACGTAACTTTCTTTTTCCAGTATTTATTCCAATTTAAATAAACGATATACATACTAAAACAAACAGATTAATTGTTTTACAACCCACCATTATTTGGTATAAATTGTTTATCTCTTAAAATGACAACCATTAAAAAATTTACAACAAAAAATTAAAGGCAGTTTTGAGGGGTCCGCAATGACTACATAAATAATTGAAGGGGTCCTCGAGTACAGGAAGTTTGAGAACCCCTGCTCTAGAGTATGTCTAATTCATACTGTCTACTATGAAAATGGGAGGTCAGCTACCTTGTACATTGCCATCTGGTTGAAATATGAGTATGCGAGAAACACACTGTCCTCGTTCTGGAACTGAACCCTCGTTCATCAGGTCGCGTAGTCCTCGATACGACTGGATCTTCTAAAGAAACGAACCCGAGTCCGAACGTTTGAAAAGGAAAAACAGCTGTTCGCGAAACAAGTTCATCGCTCTCACACGTTCCCAAGATATAGCTGGAGCTTATTCGTAGTATGCCATTGTATTTCATGCAGTTACAGTATGAATGTATAATAAACATATCCAAGACGTCTTCCACCTCTTCTTAAAGAGTTTTCTGCTGTTATAATAATCCATGTTTGGTGCTGGTGATCATCCTAAGTAGTCAATTCCACTATTGCATTGCATTCCTATCTTCCATTTTAGCCCATACGTGACATAGTCATGTCTTGGAGAAGTCTCCGTTCAATCAACTTCTGTTCTGAAGTCATAATGATAATATGCTTGTATACTGTAAACTGTGCTGTTGTATAATAAAGTCTTGTACTGGCATATAAAATATCACGCAAGTCCTGGTGAATACAAAGTTCACTGCTCCTGATGATGAGGTTTAACACAGTCTTCAGCTATAATAAGCTAAGACATAAAAATTTGCGGTACGAACTGTCTAACTTTAAGTAAATACACGTCCGCGTTGCTCGCGCACGATATGAGTGTCGTACTCCCAGCGAAGTATATTGCAAACTCGTGTCTCTGCCTGGACAGATCTTTGCTTACTGCTCTGCGAAACCCATAGAGCTGTTCGTTCAGGAACGATATTGACTATCGATATCGACACTGGATCATGTTCGATAATATTCTGATATTTTGTTATCTGCATTTATATATGTGTGAAATACACTCAAGTTTCCTCTTCTTTAAACATAATGCATTTGTCCATTACTATTCTGTTTTATGGCTACTATATCAAAGTATATCATGTTGCATCAGATTGACGTTACTGCTGTCTCCATTTTGTAGAGCTCCCTTGTACTAAAACAAAGCACGTGTTCCAGGCTGTATGGCGTGCGGCCTATCTGCTCCTAACCTCGCCACGGAGTATCCCTGCGCTGTGTGCCGTGTAAGTAGCGCCTCAGGAATGCACCTAAGTACACACCTGTCCAGCATAGATCCAACTCAATACAAAATACGGTCTCAGTACCTACTGTCAGGCCACGGCCGCCTCCTTCCCTCTTTCTCGCCTATCCGTCCCAATCTTCCATCCCTTCCCATCCCTCATGTGGCCCCTGCTCGCTTTGCGGGTGAGGCCGCCTGGGCGAAGTGCTGATCACACCTCCCCAGTTGTATCCATACCGACCAGATGTTCCAGGCTCCAGGACACTGCCCATAGAGGCGGTAGTGGTGAGTTCCCTCGCTGAGTCCGTGCGAACCACCAACCTAGAGGGTAAATTGACTAAATTAATAAAAATAATAATTTAATAGGCGCCTTTAAGTTGTAGTTAGACAGACCTTCACACCATTGGCATGTCTGTCACCTCAGTGTGTATCATGTGCCCAACTAGTGGCTTTGGTAGCGTAGTCGGTAGCATGCTGAGCTTCTATGCCCAAGATCGCGGGTTCAATCCCGGCCAAAGTCTTCGGATTGTTTAAAAGCGTTAAAATCCTTCAGTATGCCTTCCTGCGTAGGGGAAGTAAAGCCGGCGGTTCCATGTCATAGATTTATGGCATGTAGAAGAAGCTTCCACTAGTTAAAGTTGTGTGAAACTAAATTTTAGGTTATATTTCGTTGAAACGCTCTATCAAAGTTCCAACGTTCATCAAAAGGTGTCAGTGACATCTGGCAGTGAAACTTGGAACTACTTGAAATTGAACGTAACTTGTAGCTCACCCCATGGGTGTCCGCATTGAAGCAGCTACAGGCTCTGGCGAGACGAACATGTCCTCGGACACTCCCGGCACAAAAAGCCATACGCTAAATAATAATAATGTACCCTTCTGTACAGATGCATCACAAGCTCATTTTTGTTACAGCGAAACATTTACAGTAATTTACAGTATAGTCTTTCCGTTTGGCCATGATAGCCAGAGGATTAAGGCATTTCTCGGAACTCAACCCACGTCACTCACTCACCCTCCCGACCCGCTCACCGGATTGGTAAACGGCGAACAATGACTCACCTACTGGCGCTGTCCCACAGCACTAAAACTCTTTTTATTTCAAGTTTAAATTTACAATTTTCAAGTTTTTTGAATTCTACATAAAATTCTAAAGTAAATGAGTCCAAACGCAACTGATATGCTTCTTATCCACGGTCTGATAGTCGGTCATAACTTATTTATATTCTTTGTTTGAAATTTTAAAACTAGTAGTTGAAATACAATCATAAATGACATGTAATAAACGACAGTTTAAGAAGTAAAATGTCCGATTTTGAACTAATTTTCTTTAGAATTTTATATAGAATGTCGCCTCCGTAGCGTAGCGGTTAGCATGGTTAGCTGCCGCCGCGGAGGTCCTGGATTCGATTCCCGGCTCTGCCACGAAATTTGAAAAGTGGTATGAGGACTGGAACCGTGTCTACTCAGCCTCGGGTGGTCCAAATGAGTAGAGGCGGTTCGATTCCCACCTCAGCCATCCTCGAAGTGGTTTTCCGTGGTTTCCCATTTCATCTTCGGGCGTATGCCGGGATGGTACCTTCTTCAAGGCCACGGCCGCCTCCTTCCGTCTTCATTGTCTATCCATCCTAACCATCCCTTACCTTCCCTCACGAGGCCCCTGTTCGCTTTGCAGGTGAGGCCGCCTGGGCGAGGTGCCAATCCCACCTCACCAGTTGTATCCCTTCCGATTCGATGTTTCCAGCTCTAGGACACTGCCCGTATAGGCGGTAGTGGTGAGTTCCCTCGCTGAGTCCGTGGGTTCCACCAACCTGGAGGGTAAACAAAAATAAATAAATATGTAGAATTCAAAAAAACTTGAAAATTGTAAATTTAAACTTGAAATAAGAAAAGTTTTAGTGGTGTGGGACAGCGCCTGTAGGTGAGTCATTTTACGCCACCGGCCGGTCCGGCGATTGGGTCGGGAAGGTGACTGAGTGACGTGAGTTGAGTTCCGAGAAGTGCCTTAATCCTCTGGGTATCATGGCCGAACGGGAAGACTATAGTAACTCTGAATGAAACGTCACCCATTTGATAAAGCTTTCTTAAGTACCGTACTGGAAATAGCCAAAATACCTTCTGTACCGGTAATGATGAATAATACATCGGGAAATGAGGTATTAATAGATTATTACTCCTCCGCTGTCCATAACCCACCCACCGTCTGTTATTTATATCACGACTTATATAGTAAAATTGCAGCTGTGTCCGCCAATATGCGTGTGAATTATCGTCAAATACAGTATTGCCAACCTCGCGCTTACGGTACCGGTACTACTGTGAATGTAAGAGACCAGTGTCCTTTCTCTGGACCAATAGGCTACCTGTTAGGCAGCGCCATATATACACCCTTGGTGTTTGTCAAGCACATTAGGGTAGTCACGCACCAATAATCTATAAATTAGTATGGTGTATTTTGTATCCCACATGTTGGCAACAATGTGTGCTCCTCGGTGTGTGTCTGTGTACCTTGGTGACAGTTAAAAAGGCCATATGCGATGTCGAATATGGTTGCCGTTGTTCAATGAGCAACAAGTAAAAACACATAATTACACAAGTTAGCACTGCGTCCAACAAAGCATTTGTTGTAGGATTATATTTGACAACACCGTGTAATTTTGTGCAGAACACGAGATTTGACAACGCTGAACAATTGAGCGAGGAGATGTTACGTCACAAGCTATGGAGGCGTGATCTGTCGGGCTGATGATCAAGTTAGTTATTGTTGTTTTAAGGGGCGGAACTACGAGGTCATCTGCCCCTGCTGATGATCAAGTACAAGCGTATACACTATATGGATTTTACGGCTATTTATTGTAATTATTGATTATTGGAGGCGAGAAAATTGAAGAAACTTATATGAACGCCACATATTTAGAATACTACGAAAATCTACTGTTTTGATTGTCTTGAGATCTCTTTCCAGCGGCAGATTTATTTTCTTTTACCAAACTGAACCTGGATCAAGAGTAATGTTTCATTCTCAGCCATGTTCTTGGTTTGTCGGCATGAATTGTGATGTGTTCACCGGGTAATCCAATTCATTGCCGATTAACGGGTACAGCACATTTAGGTATTAGAAAGTCATTTTTGACAACCTTTGTCTGGAGCGTGACACTCTATGGAAGTGAAACTTGAACTGTTGGTGCAGCAGAAAAGAGGAGAATTGAATCGATTGAAATGTGGCTTTACAGGAGAATGATGAAGATCAGATGGGTAGATAGGGTTACAAATGAAGAGGTATTAAGCCGATTGGGAGAGGAGAGATGTTTCTGACGACTGCGAATGAAGACAAGAGATAGGTTGGTAGGTCACATACTAAGACACCCAGGAATAGCAAAGTTAGTTATGGAAGGTAGGGTCAAGGATAAGAACTGTAGGGGTAGACCAAGGTTAGAATATGTTAAACAGATTGCCTCGGATGTAGGGTGTGCTAGCTATGTAGAGATGACACGATTAGCTCAGGACAGGGAAGCATCGAGGGCAGCATCAAACCAGTCGAAAGAATGAAGACGGTACATTAGTGATCAGGGTTAGTAATTTGAATTGTTATTGCCCCCCAGAAGATGTAAATCGTATATTATCGAAATGAAAGTGAAAGAGAAATTATGAACCAACAACACGTCTATTTGACGTTCAAGGGCCGAAGAGCAGACTTATAATAGTTCCATTCTAAAATTGTGGATTAGATCCACGACATTGAGGATGATAGGCATGTCATTCTGAATCATCATCAGTCGGTTGTAGAGTCACAAAATCAATTCAAGGAATTATATAATTTCCCATGGACTATTCGAAAGGAATAAACATAGTGTTTAAAATTACCCCACGGTATAGCCGTGTGCGTTAAATAGCTCAATACAACCGCCATGGGGAGGCAGAAGAAGCCCCGGAGATCAGAGATTGGGATCCGAGCGCTGACAGCAGTTATTTTGAGTGTGATTTCTCCCCGGGGTTTTCTACACTCCTTCCATGCAAATACCTTTAAACCCCGGGACACCTACCCCATTACCGCCCTGATAATTACATCTACACACACTAATACAGTCATCACAGAAACACAGGTTATCAGACAAATTAAACACCTAAGTACAAGGGGCTGATTACCAAAGATACCCCAAACCCCTAATACGAATGAACAACAACTTCAACAACCTTTGACAAATACAGTGTGTTACTACTTATTACTATCGTACTGGAAGCCATTTTTAGCCTACTTTTCACATTTTGCAAAAATGAGGAAAAAGTAGACTTATAAGATCGATCAGGGAAAATGTGTGTCTGTCTGTCTGTCTGTCTGGCTGTGTGTGTGTGTGTCCCCCCCCCCCCCCTATCAACTCCTAAACGGCTGCAGCAATCAAAACCAAATTTAGTATGAGTAAAGATGTGCACCGGAATAGCTCACGTCCATATTTGAAAATGATGTCAGTGCTACCAACTGCTGAAAAACCGCACTAGAAATTTGATCTCCATGTTGGATATCTTGCAAGGTATGCATTGGAGCTATTCCAAAATTGGCACACATGTAGATAAGACTATTTCAGTTTAATTTCCAGGAGGCCAACCATGACAGTGTTGCCAAAATAATTTTAAGCCTTCTGGTAGGTCCAATGTTTAAATGCATATAACTTCTACACTATCAATTGGATTTCAAGCAAATTTTGTATGTAATATCTGTGCATAAACAGATATGACTGAGCGTATTCTTAAGGGCCACCAGAGCTGCCAACTGTTAATAATTGCTCTCTCTATTTTTTAAAATCCAAATACCAATATATCAGAAAGTATGCAAGGCAACCGCTTTAAACTATGCACACGTATATTCTGACAATTTAGATTAATTTGGAGTAACTTATATACGTCAGTTCTACCAACATGATTATAAGCCTGCTGATAGTACCAATTTTTAAATACATGTTACTTCTATACTATCAGTTGGATTTCAACCAAATTTCGTATGTGCTATGTGTACCATAACAGATATGACTATAAGTATTGTTAAGAGCAATCAGGGTTGCCAACTGTTAATAAATGCTGTCTATATTCTTTTTACCCTAATATCAATATATCAGAAAGTATGCAAGCCAACAGCTCTATACTTTGCACACGTATAGCACCTGACATTCTAGATTAATTTGGAGTAATTAATACAAGGCAAAGCCTCCGTGGCTTAGGCGGCAGCACGTCGGCCTTTCACCGCTGGATCCGTGGTTCAAATCCCGGTCACTCCATGTGAGATCTGTGCTGGACAAAACGGAGGCAGACAGGTTTTTCTCCGGGTACTCCGGTTTTCCCTGTCAAAATTTCATTCCAGCAACACTCTCCACTATCATTTCATTTCATCTATCATTCATCTAATCATTGCCCCAGAGGAGTGCGTCAGGCCTCGGCAGCCGGCACATTTCATATCCTCGCCGCTAGATGGGGGCTTCATTCATTCCATTCCTGACCCGGTCGGAGACTGGAAGCAGGCTGTGGATTTTCATTTCAATACAAGGCAGTGCTGCCAACATGATTCTATGCCTGCTGATATGTCCAATTTTAAAATACATGTAACTTCTATACTAACAAATAGATTTCATCCAAAATTGGCACAACAAGATATCATAATAATTCAGATTATTTCTGACCAGCACACGCATGGTATTGTTGGCAACATGCTTTTACGCGTGCTGATAGATCCAGTGTCTAACTGCATGTAACGTCCATTGGACTTCAACCAAATTTTGTATTCTGTACCTTAAGAGGTGGAACTAAGAATATATTCAGTCACCAGGGCTGCCAACTGTAGTGCTCTATTAGGCTACATTATACCAGGTATATTTTGAACTAATTAGATATTTCGATGTTACCAAGTTAATTTCGTCATTATTCTAGATAGGTTCATATACTGTAGAATAATCATTGGCATGAAAAGTAGGCTGTATAGTTCTTCACGGAACTTCTTGTTCAGTGTTGTCTTAGTAGTCGTCATATTGCAAACACCTTTACCCACATATATGTAGACATCGATCGAAAACTAGTCATTCAAGTATTAATATCATGGTTTTTTTTCAGGGTTAGTTCATAATATCCAAATACAACTGGGTAGAAACAAGTTGACCGACCTAAAAGGAAAAATTTCGTTTTACAAATAAATTTGTCGTTTGTTCATTGTAGAAAATCTAAATGAAGACAACAACACTTTCCACATTAAATGTCTACACACTTTGTATTGTTCCAGACCTCCTACCTCCCGTTTACTGTACAGTATTGTGCCCGATACTCCAACCTAAGATTGGGTGGCCTAGCTCATCACCACGATCCGCAGCGTGAGTTCGGTACAACACAAAATCAAAATTTTGAACGATCAAAACAAGTTCAGGTTTTACGTAGAATAAACCGAGAGGGCGAGATATAAGAGATCCTAGAGCATGAATTGGAACTGGGTTTCGAAATTAATCTGATAATCGTTCATGTGACGTTGCGAAGATTAGAGAAAATTGAACAAAATAAGATAAAAACATTCTGCATTTATTGTGGATGCATTGGTTACCCATAATAAATAACAATGGCAACTCTATCCCTACACTTGCAGTGCAAAATCAAAATGGATTAATGAATCATTAAAGTTATTTAATGGGGACCAATCCTCCCCGCGTCCTGTCTTTCGAGATAATAAAACTTACGGAGATCCATCCTGTCGTTACTCCATTTAATTTAAATATTTAATGCACACGTGTATTCTAAACTCATCTCTTATTATAGAGTTCATGTTTGAGATGGTTCCACAAAATATGAAAAAATCAAAAGTAAATTATATTCCACTCGATGTCCTTCTAGCTAATCAGTTAGTTTGATATCATGGATGTTCGTGCTTAATTCCTGAATTATTTACATGCCATTTACACTTCATTCGCTTAGAATGTCAGTAGATTGTCTTGAGGGGCTCTAACCAACAGCGTCAGCAGGTTTTAAATTAGCAGATATGTCCCAAAGCAATGATTGGAGATGGGCATGCGGGGTCTCATTTTACTCAGCATGAAGCCCTCTTTGTCATGGACAACTTCTTTTTTTTAAATATTGATTTACCCACATTTTGACAAACTAGTAGGTCATCGGCCCGTTAGATCTTGTGAACCTGTAAACTCACAGACTTGTGTGAGGTGTTGAATTAATTGACATGTTACCCTCTTTACCGTGAACTATTTATTTGCCCAATTTTTGCCCAAAGGGCCTAACTATATGGGAGGGACCCACTTTATTTGTATGCGACTATACCTTGTTGTGTGTACATGACCAGTGGTGAGACTCTGGCGGGCTCTTTAAATGATTATTTATGGATTATTTACTTTTGATTTAATCAAAGAACCCAAAACTACAAGGTCATCGGCCCGTTATATTTTGCAAACCCGTAAACGTACAGAGACATGTGAGGATTCATTTTACTCGGGATTACACACTCATTGCAGTAGGCAGATTACTTTTCAGATGTTTACCAAAGGACCTAAAACTAGTAGGTCACTGAGTTTTCTTAATGTGTCCTGAAACAATTATTGGAGGAACTCATGTCAGGTGTTTTATTAAATGGAGTGACAGTCCCTTTACGGTGGGCTATTTGATTAAGCTGTAGTGGTAGCTAGTCCAAGAGGGTAGCTTGAGTGGGAGAGGGGGAATATTGTTAATGGCTAGATTCAGAATGATTACAGGCTAATTATTATTATCATTATTTAACTTGCACATACGCTTAACACGCATGGCCATACCGGTAACGTGTTTGCATTAACGTTTAAACAAGAAAACTCTTGTCGAACTCTAGAGGTGCCCTATACCACATGAGAGAATGGAATATTGACTATTTATTACACACGGCAATGCATGTAGAATGCACAGCTGTCAAGCTGTATGCCTCTCACCAAGGCGGACCGGGTTCGATTCCCGGTCAATGCATGTGAGGTTTTCGAAGTGAAATGCCATGTCCTGTGGTTCGGATTCCACGTAAAAAGGAGGTCTCGTGGCTCATGATAGCGAGGTTAACAGTCACGTTATACCACTAGCTTCGAGCTTTCATGTAGAATGCATGAAAACTTTAAAGCACTTAGCCAGATGACCATTTCCCATTTCTCATTCCTAAGCTTTTTTTTCTTCAAATTTCTTTTTTTTTTCTTATTTTACATTTTCACATTTCCCGTTTTCACATTTTATCTTTTCATAATTTCCCATTTTAACATTTTAAAATAATTTCTTTCTATCATTATTATTACTAAGATTAATTTACTAGAGTTTGGTTTGTGTGCATCCGTTAATATCAAAGTCTCAACGACTTGCCATTGTAGAATATTTGTCTACTATAAGGAGAGTATTCATATATCGCTAAAGAAAAAATGAAGATAGAGCTGATATTTAATCTTGTAAAATGTGTAATCATAAGTTAGAAACCTTTTGTAGTACCTGTGTTTTTATAATATATTAACAACACATACGTGTCAAAGTATTTCCTACCTTTCATTACGAATTTGGTTACCATAAATCCTCGAATATCAAGTCTTACGGTAACATTACTTGCAACTAAAATTGCCTTGTGGCTGATATCATCATCATCATCATCATCTTGCACAGTTTCCAGCCACAGGCCGGGTCTGTTTGGAACACAAGCCTCTCCAACGTCTTCTGTCTTCCCACCATCTCTCAGCCTCCACCCTTGTCCAGTCTTCGCCTCTCTTCTTTACGCTTTCTTCCACCCCCTTCAGCCACCCGTCTCTCGGTCTCACTCTTGGTCTCTTTCCTTCCCACTTCGTCTCGTGTATCCTCCTGGGTATCCTCGTCTTCTCCATTCGTTTTACATGTCCATACCATCTAAGTCTAGATTTCTCTATACCATCCTGTAATGGTTCCTCCTTCATTAATTCTCTGGTCCTCTCATTTCTTATTCTGTCCCTCTTTGTAGCTCCAATACTGCTTCTCAAGAACCTCATCTCACTGGCCTGTATTTTGCTCTTCTCCCTTCCTTTCATAACCCAGGTCTCCGAGGCATACGTCAGGATAGGGACATAGTACGTCCGATATATGATCTTTTTGCTGTTCTGAGGGACATCCTTGCTCCATAACATGCTTCTCACACTCCTCCGGAATGCTTCTGCCTGTCTCCCCCGCTGATTTATTTCTCTATCGTTTCTTCCATTATCTTGTATCAGGCTTCCCAGATACTTGAAACTCTCCACTTTCTTCAGCTGTTCCCCACCAATTGTTATTCCTGTTGTGGTTCTTTCCTTCTTCCTTGTTGTGATCACCATCTCACTCTTATTTATGCTAAATTTCATCCCATACCCTTGTATTATTCCTTCCCACACATCCAACTGTTCCTGTACCTCTTCCTCCTCCTTGTTTCCCCAAATCATCAAATCATCTGCAAACACCATTGCTTTCATCTTTCCTTCCCCAATTACTTGTGCCACCCGGGTCATTATGTCATCCATCACCACAATGAAAAGTAACGGTGACAGTGCACTTCGTTGTTTCAGGCCGTTTCTCTGTTCCAACCAGTCCGATCTCTCTCTTCCCACTTTCACACAGCTCACGCTTCCTTTGTACATCTCTTTTATCCTCCGTATAGTCCATTTTTCTACTCCTCTATCCTCCAGGGACTTCCATACTTTGTTTCTGCATACACTGGCATATGCTTTCTCAATGTCCAGGAAGGCCATCAGTAGATCTGTTCCATACTCATAGTGCTGTTCTTGTAACTGCCTTACAGCAAAAATCAAATCCACTGTGGACCTTCCTGCTCTGAAGCCATGTTGTTCTTTCCACATCCCTCCTTCTATCCTTGTCCTAATTCTCCTTTCCAAAACTTTCTCAAACATCTTTGCACAATGACTCATCAGTGTTATTCCCCGATAGTTTCTGCATTCTGTTCTACTACCTTTCTTGAAGATCGGGACAATTATTCCCCTTTTCCAGTCCTCTGGGGTCTTCCTTTCCTTCCATGCTGTCTTCATCACTCGGTACAACCATTGTATCCCCACCTCTCCTGCTGCTCTCACCATCTCCACACTCAACTCACCCACACCCGGTGCCTTCCCTCCTTTCATCTTCATCACTGCATCTTCCACTTCTTTCCATGTTAAGTCCTTTTCTGTTTGCAGTTCATCTTCCTCTTTCCCGATTTCTTCCTCCTCGCCGTGGTTTCCATTTGGGTTCAGGAGTTCTTCAAAATATTCTTTCCACATTTTCTTCAGTTCTTCCCTATTTTCTATCTCTTGTCCCCTTTTGTTCACCATTCTAACATAATCCGTAGGATCCTTTCGCCTCTTATTCTTTGCCATCCCATACAGGACCTTTTTTGTACCTTCACTATCCTCCTTCATCATCTTTGTCCACTCTTCCATCCACTTTCTTCTCTCCTCAGCCACTACTCTCTTCGCCTCCTTCTTTCTTTCCTGGTACTCTTCCCTTGTCTCTACCGTCCTATTTTGATACCACCTCCTAAAGGCTCTATTCTTTTCCCTTACTATTTCTTTCGTCTTCTCATTCCACCATGGTGATTCCTTCCACCTCTTCTTACTACTTGTCCTCTCTCATACTGCTTCTGCTGCACCTACTAGTGTCTTCTTAAATCTAGCCCATTCCTCTTCCACCCCTCTTTCTTCATCTGTTGAAATTCCTTCCTTTACCATTTTGAGGTACTGGACCCTTCTATCTCCTTCTTTCAGTTTCCATATCCTTATACGTCTTTCCTGGTTCTCAGTTCCTTTTTTCTCCTTAGTCCCTCTCAGGTTCATTACCAGCAATCGATGGTCGCTATCCAGGTTCTCCGATGGAATAACCTTGATGCCCGTGATGTTCTTATTTAATTCTTTCTCATACAGTATATAGTCGACCACCGACTTCCTGGTCAAGTCATCACTGTACCATGTGATTGTGTGGCTTTCTCTTTTCTCTTTTCTTGAACCAGGAGTTCCCAACTAGCTGGCTGTTCCTTTGGCAGAAGTCCAACAGTCTCTTTCCTTCCTCATTTCTTCCGCCCCAACCCTCTGGTCCCAGCACACTCTCATACCCTTGTCTTTCTCTTCCTACACGGGCATACAGATCCCCCATGACAATCATATACAAGCATCAATCTTAGTCGTGTCTAAATTAAGTTCTCATTCTTAGAGATGAGTTTCTAGAAAACATGTATATAATGTAATCATTTTATGAAGTAAACTAATGATTAGCAATATGCGATTACCATTTCGAGGGGTGTCGTAACATCTGTATTTAACAATTTAATATAACATTGGGAAAGATTCAACTGTGGTCTTAAGTTAGAAACCGTTTGTTGTAACCTATGTTTTTGATATTGTTTCTTCAGCTTAGGTTTGGTTAGGATAGAATTAGTTAGGAAAGACAATATTATTCTATATTTTTTTAAAATCTTAGCGTTGTTGTTGTTGCTTACTTAAGGAACTAGCAGTAAGGTTAGTATTGTCGTTAAGAGAGAGCTGCTAGACTCATCTAGAACCATGTGAGGTATATACGGTTTCTCAAAGATAACAACCATCCAGATCAAAAGCGTCCAAAGGTGCCCAAAACCACCCATCAAGATCAAAAGTGTCAAAATTACCCATCCTGATCAAAATTGCCCAAAACTGCCCATCCAGATCAAAAGTGCCCAAAAGCGGCGAAAAGCACCCAAAAGCACCCATCCAGATCAAAAGCAACCAAAACCGCCTGAAAGCGCCCGTCCGGATCAAAAGCACCCAAAAGCAGCCGGTGAAATAAGCAACCAAAGTAGGCTTCTACCAATGGTTAGGTGATCTAGTAAATAAACCTGACAATTAAAATGTCTGTGACTATGGAATAAGAGTTAACATCATGTACTGTATGTATGTATGTATAGGCAGGGTCCTTCTTGTGATCTAGCGGGTAAACTCATTGACTTGTTAAAAATGCAACTCCCTGGAACACTGTGTATGTATGAGCTAGCAACCTTTTAAACCTGCTAACAATGTTTTGAGCAAGTCCCAGACCTATGAGAGTGATGGAAATGCACTCCCATCTAACAGATCACATAATCAAACTAGTATCCAATGGGTGTTATTAATATCTATGGTATTAGGTAGAGGTAAGAAACCCCGAATCCTTGCGGCAACTCTTGAACCCAGAGAAAGTTCTATGGTGTTCCAACCTTAGTCACAAGGAAAATGGGCTAAGACGGACATGTATTAAATTTATAGGACTTGTATAGAAATGTATAGATAACAGTTGGCTCTAGTTACAATCCTGGTTCGGTTAGAGGGTTTATAGTAAAGAAAATAGAAATGTGTATTATCCCGGGAAAAGATAAAACCTTTTGGAAAGAGTGTTTACCGCTCACTCTGAACTAAAACTGTTGGGTCCGTTGGTTACCAACCCACTACGGTATAGTAATGGACTCTATCTGCGGTTTTGTGTACTGAGTGCCATAATAATACAGTGCGGGCAACCAATGTTAATAAAATGGTCAAGCGGAAATACATTAAAAATATAATGCCTGGTGTAAAGATTACATTAGAACATGTATGGCATTTTAAATACCGGTAAACCTAGTTAAACTATGTATTCTCTCTCATTAGCAATCTATGGTGTTCTGCAAGAAAAAGAATCAGTTAGTATAGCAATAAAACTTTCCCCTACATCACACTTGCTACATAAAAGTAAAAACTGTCTATATTTATATCTAATACGTGGGCTTAGAGTAACTAATATAAGTAGCTAAAACAAATGGATGGGAACAATGCCAAGAGGGTATACATAAAAATACAATGAAGTCTATGTCGTAAATAAACACATTACATAAGCCTGTTTATGTCAACCGACTTACATAGTGGGAAACCTGTAGTAAAAGATACTACGGGGGTATTACCTAAGTGTTTATTGCGTTTAACTGCGGAGGGTAAGAAAAGTAAAGGTATGCCCAACAGGTTATAGTTACTTTTAGAAATTAACTATTTGTAAGCGAAAAATGTTTGAGCTGAATACATCGCTGTGCTAACTGTTAATACCGTATAGCGAGTCATAAGTGTGTCTCCTATAATGTTTCCTTACATTCTAAGGGAAATGTCATTATTTTGTACTCTGTTATGCTTGTGTATCTTTGTACTATTGGCTGCAAACATGTAAAGAACGTGATAATGTGAAGTGTCTCCCGACATGTACAATAAGACCATCTTAAATAACTCAGGGTGGTGGGATTTATTTACCATAATTAAGTATATTTTATAAAATTTTGTAATAAACTGTGTTATTGTGGTGTCAGTACAGTAGTAACAGTAAAATTTAAAAACTAAGAATATAGCACGCTTTGCTTGGCTTACGAAAAGACAATAACAATAATAATTAATAATAATGGTAAAAGTGTATACAAAAGACACAGTATCACCCTGAAAAATAAACACCAAATACAAGAAAAGATGTTAACGTAGGTAGGTTTCCAGCTATTGTCCTGTTGTTATAATTGAACTAAAGATAGTATTTTAACATAATGCAGTAATCAGATGTGAGAGGTATACTGCTCCAAGAAGCAGGATGAAAGACGTCTTTTGAAAGCTGCCGTGCTTGCAGTGTTGACGAACTTATATAAATCGAAGGTATTGAAGAGGCGTGAGGCGGTGCAAACAAAATATTTATTGAACTTCATGGTTCGGTGTGTAGGAATCTGGAGTGTTAATTTTGTGTATCTATATTCTCGATTATGAACAGAATGCATTGGTGTAAGGGCATTGTAGAGATAAAACGGGGTCTTGGTGTGGAATGTTATATGTGTCAGAATGGCAACTGATAGCTGCCTGCGCTCGTGGAGTTTCTGCCATTTCAGCTGCACGTAGATAGGTGTAATATGTTCATCTCGCCTTCCATCCAGAATGTACCGAACACATGCATTCTGTACTCTTTGTAATTTGATGTTCTGTGTTTCTGGTAAATAATTGTATACAGAAGAGCCATAATCAATTATTGGAAAAATGAGAGTTTGGACGAAGAACTTACGTATGTTAGAGGGGTGTAAGAAACAGTTCTTTTCAAGAGATGCATAGTTGATACAACCATCTTTACCACATTAGACGTATGCTCTGCCCACTATAGAGTTCTATCAAATATCACTCCGAGATTATTGACAGTGTTGCTATATTTAACATTATTATCTAGTATCTTGACAAGCCTCCGTGGCTTAGGCGGTAGCACGCCGGCCTCTCACCGCTGGGTCCGTGGTTCAAATCCCGGTCACTCCATGTGAGATCTGTGCTGGACAAAACGGAGGCAGACAGGTTTTTCTCCGGGTACTCCGGTTTTCCCTGTCAAATTTAATTCCAGCAACACTCTCCACTATCATTTCATTTCATCTGTCATTCATTTAATCATTGTCCCAGAGGAGTGCGTCAGGCCTCGGCAGCCGGCACAGTCCATATCCTCGCCGCTAGATGGGGACTTCATTCATTCCATTCCTGACCCGGTCGGAGACTGGAAGCAGGCTGTGGATTTTCATTTTCATCTAGTATCTTGATGGGTGGTAGTGAATTAAAATCTACTGAATTGAAATCTACTGAATTTAGATTATTACAAGGCCGTCTACGCCAGAAGCACGCTGGCATGAAGCCAGCGTGCTGTATGGCCACCTCAGGTACAGTATATTACTATGTGCGTAAAGTACGTATTGAGTGTCTGGTTCCAAGACCTTTAATTCTGGTGTGAGGGCTGGTGGTTTCCGACTTCTACACCAGTTTGCTTAGTACTTACAGCTACGGTCACCTCCTTTCAAATCCTAGTCTTAATTACAAATACATACACTGCTACAGACACAACAATATCACAGGTTATCAGACACATACAGTATCCACATACACCAAATTATATGAGACTGATGACCACTATGTCCAAGCCCCTAAATGAACCACACTAAGAACAACTCTAGTTTCAAGTATAGGCTATGCAGCGATACGTACGTGTCTAGAGGAATTTTTAGAGTAGTCGCTGCCGCCACGGATGACGTGCGAACGTTGATGATCATTTGTTTGATGTTGTGGATTGAATTGCCGCCATATTACTCCGCTGTATGTGGTTTCAAACAGAGCGTCATTACATGCGGATGCAGTCAGATGTGTTTATGTGCAAGATTTGGTGGTGAGTTATTTGAAGTTAATTGAAAAGTTGTGCTGCAGTCTTCTAAATCCGTGGTAAGATTTAGTCTCTACCTAGTCTCTACTAGGTTAAACGACTGTTTGGACGAAAATTACTGTTTGCTTTACAAGCAAGAGGGTCTGAGGCGTAAGCCCCAGATAAGGTTTGTGTTTGTCAGTAAAGCCTGGGTATTGCTTACAATTTAACATGTATGCACCGTTTTAACATTTAGTGTTGTCCGTGAAGTCATGGATGCGCCATTTTGTTTCTAGGGGAATTTTGTAGTGTAGGGTATCGCGATCGATTCTACTCCCCAACTCTCTACCTGAGAAAGAATGGAAATCATATAAAATACTGAGCCCGTCAGAGAGGGTTGCCGGGGTACCAACAACCGAAATGGTAATCCCAGACAATCCCATCTGTCGAAGACATGGCCTGAGAGGATCGGATGCACTTCTTTTAGGCCAGCGCGGCACGAGAATCGTGGTCCCAGAGATCTGGGAGTATCATGGAGGTAAATGTCAAAGACAGACAAAGAAGTACACCCTAAAAAAAAAGCTAATGAAATAAAACAACAGGCTTATATAAAATCTCTTGAACTTGTTTCTTCAATAAAACAGACCCCTATCATACTTCGGAGGGGTTGTTTCGGCTAATCCGCAAAGCTAATAAATAAATAAAATAAAATGATCAGGCCCTAACTGAAGCTAAGTTAAAAGCCACACGAAAGTCCTCTAATACAAAGAAACGTAATGAACAACAACAAAGCTTGGAATATGGCACGTAAGGTAAGTCCCTACGCAATTATAAATGGGTCTAATATCTGAATTTACATTTAACATTACAATAAAGCAAAGCCTAAGATATGGTGGTACCAATTCCGAATTGACATTTACGTTACATTAGGTTAGCTAAGTTCTGTCATGAAGAAAAATTACGACGATAGGCGTTCGTAAACAAATAATTAATTCAAAAGCTAATATGACAACCAATGTATATCCATAAAAACAATGTCTAATAACAACACAAATGCAGTAACAAATGGGTAACAATGGGTACAAATTTATAAATAAGGCACAAGACACAATCATCTATTATTGATAAAGCCTTCCTCCACAAATTGAATTGTTGTTTGCAATCAATTGTCATCTAAATGCGTGTGAAATTATGTTGGCAACTGCGCAGTAAAAACTACGCCTTAAGTTACATGAGTATTGCGGACACCGAATTACGAACTAATCGTTCGGTTCGTTACTCCGTCGTTTCAAGTCGTGTCAGCTAGTCTAGTAGTCACTTCCTGGTGGAAATGATTCCTTCTCATGGCATCAGCGAGTAAACAAAATGTAGGTGCAAGCTTAGTTTCAATACTATAAGCATTAATTAATTAAACAATTGAGCTAATTGAGATTTCATGATTTATGATCGTAGATTTAGGTTTATCGTAGGTTTATGACGAATGCTGATGAACCATGGCATGCAGGCAAAATAACTGTGAGTGACCACTGAGTACTTCACAATAAACAACATTGACATATAGTCAGAATAACAGCACGAGTTAACAAAGACTCGGCACAACAATAAAGCCAGCTGTAGGAAGCGCACAGCTTACCTATCAGTCCTCGGATAAGTCTGGCAACAACTTCAGTACTTTCCGGTAGCACAATAACAATACAGGTCGGAGATATTCATTCCATCTCACGACAGTGTGACAAAGGCACTACAATAACATAGTTATCTATTCTTATACACTGCTGTCCATGATGAAAATGCAAAGCTAAACCTTCTTCAAGTTCTCTAGTTCCATGAAATTACATTCATTTAAATATTTCGCACACAAAGGCGGTTTCAAAACATCTGTTACGCTACTGTCACACTCAATAATATAACAGAAAACATGTGTTGTTCTACATTTAGTCACCGAGCTTGAGACAAGGTCAAGAATACATGTCCCTTTACAGTTATATGACGTCATGATCCGTCACCAAGTAATCAATAAAGTCTCTCTCACTAAGAGTATGTTGCATTCTGGGATCAAACTCGTATTTCACACAGCGTGGTACAATAACTTGCACGCTTATAAGCTTCTTGCATCGGGCAAGTAAAATATGACATTCATTCTGGGCTATTATCCACTTAAGGAGTTCAGATGTGTGAATATAGTATCCTCATCCTATAATACGAGTCACACGAATTAGTACTGCTGCAGAAATACGCAGTATAATGATACAACGTGTTTGGAATGTCAAACATAATAAAATGCAAGATGTAGCATTTCCTATAAATTCTTTGGAATTCTGACAGATATAACACTTCTGCCGTATTTACAAAATTGCCTTTCAAAACTTTGGTGTCTACTGCTGGACACAAAATTATAACAAGAGTTTAGTGATTTTCAGTCGGTCAACACGAATGTACCCAAAAGAGATGGGTTATGCCCTAATCCTGAAATAAATTACATGAGATTAATAAAACATGTAATTTATTTAAGGATTAGGGCATAACCCATCTCTTTTGGGTACATTCGTGTTGAACGACTGAAAAGCACTAAACTCTTGTTTACTGAGGCAACACTGAAAATATGGCTTCAAACACCACAACAAAATTATAATAAAACACACACAACCACTCCACTCTGGGTTGTAGAAACTGATACAATGACAGTAGAGGGTTCAACGCTAAGCTGGCATATTTAAATATAACCCTAACTGTAGTTCAAACTTGAACACATGTGGCTTCTGAGCTCACAATATGAAAAATAAACGAATCAAAAGAAGCGAAAACTACTGCTGGCTATCAAACGATACGAGGCTAAGCAAAACAGTGGCGTGAACACTAAAATAATCGGACAGAGTGTCCAAAAATCTACAAAGATGTCCAAATCATCCTTTCAAATTCAGTCTAAACTGAAGGAAAAATATGCAGCTCCACAGCTGTGGTCAAGATTAGTAAGCTTTCAGGTCCGGCATGATAACACGCCCATAAGTAATGCACCAATGGAACTTAATCCAAAACTGGGTGTCTCACAAGCATTTGGAATGCTCTGAAAGTAAGAACACATGAAAACTAACTAAGAAACCCTACCTAATTGGTTGTCAAACGTTCGGTTGATTAAATAACTACATAAAATCTACATCTACCGTATCAAATCCTGTACAAAGGAAGGAAGTACAGTGACTCACAGAACCATTTATCACCTCATTCCTGGCACGGAATTGAGGGGTATTCAAACTTCTGGATTAGATGGTATTAATCCATTACAGGCCATCCATTCCTTGGTCTCATCTTCTTCGTACCATTTTCTACGACCTCGTGGCTTACCACTGAGTCGTTTCCTTCCCATTTTAACAGATGTTACCATGGCTTGGAGATGATGATTGCCACTTTCTTCCTTGTTTGCAAGCTTCCATTCATGATGTGGTTCTTCCTTCAGGATATACCTCTCCAATAGTGGTGGTCTACTCCATATTCACCATCGTGAATAGCGGTGATAATTGGCACAACACGTGGACGGTGAAATAGCACATGCTAGGTAGTAAAAATTCACACGTGTTCCGCACAATTTACTGTCGTTAATCGGAGTACACAAAATAAAGCTCACTGGCTCTACACAATTGCAGACAAAAATAAATTGGCCTTGCACTGGTCTGCTCACAGATTCTTGTACAGTATTTCACACAGATTCTATCACTTGGCAAATCGCGTGATATCTCGGTGATCGTAATGTGCACAATTCTCGCACTACACGTGTAGATAAATTTTAATGTAGTTGAATATTTTACAGTAATGTATTTCAGTGTTCGATGATTCTTCACGATTATTTCCTCGTAGACTCTAACAATGTTTCAGCCTCGTCGACGATTTGGCGTTCCCACGTGGTGAATTAAAAAATACGAAATAATGGAAATTTCACACAATAAACGATTTCTTTGAATAGCTCTCGCACACTTGTGCGTTCTAATACTCGGCACAACTACGGTGCTCATAAAACACTGATGTACAGTGATTTCACTTCCTCGCTCTTACTGGAGCGGACTTATTACACCGGGTACTGAGACACACACACAATCGCGCCTATCCTAGACGGATTCAATACCTGGTTGGCGAACGCTGGGACGGCAGTCCAGCCTCAAGGAAATGTGTTAGTCTTTGAGCGACTAATTAAATCCAACTCGCATATCCGCGATGTAATCACCTTTACGTCATTAATTATGATATACATCCAAGTGTTTAATTCAAGCAGAATTACGTTGTTATAAATGCTGACTCTTGTGGAATCAAAATCTGTTGTAATAAATGCTCAGAAAAAATATTCGAAGAAATATGACACTCTTACCAAAGTCAAAAGAGTGTTTAATATTCAGACAGAGCTCGTGCATTCTTCTGGGTGCGTTCGGTGTTGTAGCAAAACACTCAAACATTTTCTCATGGAATATATCACCAGGACATGAGTACAGCGGGCTCTTATGCCTCTCCGTCTTTTCAAATAAAAATGTAGGGATTGCGTTTTTATTTGCTCAAAAATCTGGTTTAACTCTGGTGATATTCCTTCAAATTGGCGGCGTTGAAAATACCAATGTGCTCTCCAGTAAGCAAGTCACCAATGCCATAACGTCCATTATTCAAGGTTTCAGGAACTCGATTGGGCCCATAATAGAGCGAGACAATTTTCCCATACACCCTATCAAGAGGGTTGGATATCCCTGGCCTTCTTATCAGAACTAAGTCTCCCACCACGAGGGGATTCCTAAATCCCTTGTTCCTCATCCTTCTTAAGCGCTTCTCGGCTTGTCGATTCAGCTTGTCCCTCGCAGCTTCAATCCTGCTGGCTTGTGAAGGTTGTAAACACGGTGGGGTTACAACAACTCTGCTCCAAACTCTGGTCGCTGTTTGGTTCAAATGTAAGAACATCGGGATTTGACCAGTACTCTCATGTACCGTGGAATTTGTGCATCTGGCGATGACAACAAGAACCTCTGTCCAGAGCCAGTGTTCCTCTTGGCAGTAGAGTCTTTGGCCAAAGTACCCATAACCCATTCTGCAGGATTGCTCTCAGGATGCCTTATGGACGATAGTACGTTTCCAATTTCTAGTTCAACCATGGCGTTCGATAATTGAGCAGAAGTGAACTGTGATCCGTGGTCAGTCAACAGTAACTGTGGTTTTCCTGCCTCCGGTATCACCTGTAGCTTGATTCTTTAAATGATATGGTGAGCTGTAACCTTCTGGATGGGATGGAGCATGGTATATTTCGTGAACACGTCGAAGGTCACGACGACGTAACGATTGCCCCTTCGAGCTTTGGGAATGGGCCCGTACCAATCTTGGGCATAATGTTCCCTGGGCTTAGTTAGTGGTATGGGTCTAGGTGGTTCCTTCAACAAGTGCGACGTGTACTTGTTACGCTGGCATGCGTCGCAAGCACGTAAACACTGTCTTACGGACGTGCCTAGCCCTTTCCAGGTAAACGATTCACGAATCGTGGCGATCGTTTTATCGGTTCCTCCGTGTCCAATAGATAAGTGAACCACGGTATCCTGATACCTTCTGGGTATTACTGCTCGAAGCTGTGTATGATCTTAGTCGATGAATTTATACAGAGTTCTATGGTACACTAGATAGTCATCTGAAATGGCGGCAACTCGGCAATAATGGATGTCCCGTACGTCCATGCAGTTCTCTAAGAATCTGATAATCTCTCTTAGTTCCTTCCTCACGTCTCTGTCCTTTTGGTAAGTGACGAAGTCGGCGAAGGTGTTCTTCGCTTTCTCCCTCGTTGTCAATAGCATGTACTAACATTTCCGGGTTGCGACTGAGAATGTCGACCAACACATTCTCCTTCCCGGGTCGATGTTCTATGACCAGGTCAAACTGCTGGAGAAAGAGCGTTCAGCGCATGATCCTGTCGCTTGCCAGTCTTGTTTTTAATATGAAGGTGAGAGTATGATGGTCGGTCCTTACCACGATCCTTTGTCCCCACAGAAGTTTACGCCAGTATTCCAGTTCGTACACGATAGCAGGTGCTTCAATTTCGGTCGTAAAGTAGCTTGATTCGTGCGGCCTTAGTCTTCTGCTCAAGAAAGCGATGTAGTGTCGATTATGTGTTTCATCTTCCTGCAGCAAGATGGCTCCCATGCCTACAGAAGATGCATCGGTCTCCACAATGAAATTCCTGGAGTAGTCAGGATATTTCAGAGTGATAGACTCTACTAGCATTTTCTTCGCACTCCCGAATGCCTCAGCACACATTTCATTCCACGCCCACCGAGTATTCTTTTTCAACAATCCATGTAGTGGAGCAATAGTCTCCGAATACTTCGGGCAGTGTGCGGCAAGGAATTGAGTTACACCTAGGAACTGTCTCACGTGCTTCACACGGGTAGGTGTCGGAAATGCCGAAATGGCTTGAATCTTCGCCGGGTTTGGACAATAACCTTGTCCACTTATGATGTGGCCTACAAATTTGAGTTCATTCTATAAGAATAGACATTTGTCACGTTTTACTATGAAATTTGCCTGACGGAGTTTCTGAAACACGAGACGAAGAGTAGAAAAGTTCTTCTCTTCTGTCTCTGAGGCTATAATAATGTCGTCGACATAACATACGATTTTCTCTCGGACTTCAGGAGTCAAATGTGCATCCATAGCATGGATTAATGCTGCGCCCGCATTCTTTAGTCCGAAAGACAGCTTGCAATATAACATAAGTGGTTTGACCGAAAAGAAACCCTGTGTATTTTTGCGTATGCTCTGATAACCTGATATGGTGATATGATTGCACCAAGTCCAAAGATGTCAGGTAGTGTTTCCCTTTAAATTACCACAGGATAACCCTAATCCTTGGCGGTCTGTCGTTCTCAGGGGCTAAATGCTCGTTTAAGGCCTGGCATCTAAGCATAGTCTCAAACTGCCGTCTACTTTCTCAACAGTAGTCAACGGGTTGAGGTATGACGTTGGAGCCTATTTAATTATTCCAGCTGCTTCCATTTCTTTGAGTTTCCTGGCAGCTACCTCTCGATGCTTCTTTGCAATCGGGTGAATCTTTTTCTGAAATGGAGAGTCGTCAAATACCACCAGATCGTACTTGAAATCACGTATCTCTCCTGGTGTCGTGTCGAAAATATTGGTAAATTCCGTTAATAATGCCTCCAGTTTCAACTTCGTAGGTTCTGACGAGTGCTCCCCATCTTTACATTTCTCTTCTGATTCGTTAGCATCCATGGCCTCAAACATTTGCACTATATTGACGTCCGCACAAAGCTCTGGATCTTCTTCAATAAGATTCATAGCAATTGGTTCCTGGAGTTTGAATGCAAATGTATTCCGGCCCATGTCGACTACACCATCGTATTTGCGCATATAATCAGCACCAAGTATGGCCTCATACCTCAAGTCCTTGAGAACCAAAAACTGATGCAAATGTACGTGGTTGTCGATCTGTAAAGTGCATAAGACCTGCACCTTACACTTTACTGTGCGATCGGGGATAATTCCACGCACTTTAATGGTCGAAACTGGGAGTCCTGTGTCCTTTGTAAGTGTGTTCAGCATCGTATAGTGGTCCGCTGACAGTACACTTATCATGGCACCGTTATCAATCAGAAGCGAAACTGGACAATTATTAATTCTTGCCGATATCATAGGTAGTCTCGTTAATTCTACGTCGTTCGTGGTTTGTCGTTCGTCTAGTAAATCACTCTGCATTGGATCCCAAAGCAAGATAGTATCAGTTACTTGGGAGTCAATCAGTTTGGAATTTACTTGGATCTTGGCGTTTTTTGTTTCCTTGAGAAGTCCCTGGCTGGTCGTGCTCAGGTGACTCCTCCGGAAAAACTTGTAAATCCCTTGGCGTCTGGTTTGGATCCACCTCTTCCCTTTGATTGCGTAGTTGCCGTATATATTCTTTACTCTCCTGTGCTCTTCCACGCCAATCTCGATCTACTTCGTACCTGCGATCTCGATCTTGAAGATAGCCTCCGCTATATCGGTAGTCCCTTCGTATGTTTCCGGACTGCTGTTTGCGAGATGTATTTCCATTCCCTCAGCGGTCGTTATTCTCCTGGTGACGGTTGTCGTTCGCCCTGTTATCGAACCTTCCACCCCACTGCTTTCGGTAAGGTTGACGATCTCTGTCGTAGTGTGCCCTGTTCCATGATCGGCGATCTGGTCCTACGTTCGTTTGTTGGTAAGGCATGTTCATAACCTGTGTTGCCTTAGATATTTGTGAGACCTTGTCTACAGTCGGTATATTGACGTTTTTAGTATGTCCTCTGGGTCTATGGATAGCGAATTGTTCGCTACTTGAGTTGAGCCTCCTCAAGATTTGGTCACATTCTAAAAACGATTTCGCTCCAGCGGCAATCAACACCCCCTAGATATCTGATGGATACTGCCTCATTACGGTGTTTATGAGCTCTTGCTCGGACAAAGGCGGCTGCAAGCAACGCAACTTTGCTAACTGCAGTGAAAAATAGTTCGCGTAGCGTGTTGGTGTTGCAGAACTGTACCTCTTAATGTACATTTCAGCTCTGATAGATTCCTGTATGTCACTCGACCAGTACGTCTTCAAAAATGCCTTTCGGAAGCCCTGATGCCCTGAGAATGAGTATTTTAAGTCCCTAAACCACGTACTTTCTTGTCCAGCAAGCACACGTTCGATTACCCTGAGCTCCCTCTCAGGCGTAACCATCGTATCCCTCAGGTAACTCTCAACATTAGCCAGAAACTCAAGCTCTTCTCTAGATCGAATTATCATAACGTTTCCGCTGTGTTGTGTAGGCGTCGGTGTTAAAATCGGTGCATTATAATATAGTTGTGCTGGCGGCTCTGTTTGGGTTGCAGCGGTCGAATATTGTGTCTTCGATGTCACCTGCGGCATAAATTGAGGTGTCGCTGTAGACATCTGCGCTGGTTGTGACATCGTGGGTTGTGTCAAGATATGCTGCGTCACGGTATTAGGAGACATAGTAGACTGTGACATCGTCTGCTCCCCACTTGGTTGCCCTTCCAATCGTTCACGTAAACGTCTCTCAATATCTTCAATTTCCTGCGCCGTTAGATTTTCAGCTCTATTACTGATCTCATTTAACTGGAGTTCAATCCGCTCGATCTTCCCACGAAGGGAGCGTCCACTTCTCGGACGACCTAGCCTACGTTGGAACTCAACTGGAAGCGTTCAGTGATAGCTACCTTCTGGATTCGGTGTCGCAGGAAGTCGACCTCTTCCTTGACATTCGAAAAGTCGTCCTTCATTTGCGAAACATCGGTCTTAACTTGCGAAACATCGGTCTTTACTTGCGCCTCCACTCTCAAAACAACGGTATTAACGTCCCACACATTGTCTTTCAAGGTTGCCATGTCACCCCTGAGGCTCAAGACCTGGGCTTCCACATTCGTCTTATGTTCATTAAGACTGCCCTTCAAAATATCCATGTCACGCCCAGTTCTTCCTTATTAATATCGATCTTCGACTTGAGATCGTCAACAGTACTAGCGAGGTTTGTAATATTCCTCGAGTAAGCAGTGATTTCCTCGCTGAACTTCTCCACATCATCAGCGATTCCCTTGACATTAGTGTTCACGGCTATGGCGGGTCCCCTCATGACTCGAAGTCCTACGGTTATTGTAGCGATTTCTTTGCGGACGTTCCACTCTGTTTCCCAGTTGGTCCTTCGCATCGTCGATGGCGTCTCGCAACTCATCTATGCACGCGTTAACTTCGGTACAGTTTGTATGAAGATCAGCCCTCATGTCGATCTGAACTTGCTCAATGATACCCTGGATCTCGGCTGTCCCACGTCGGAAACGTTCGTTAATGTCTTTAACATTAGCACCTAACGCGGTTAACCGGTCCTGTACTCCGTTTCTAGCAAGGATGATTTGTTCCGTTAACTCATCAATCCAACCATTGGCTATCTGCTGGTGTCCTAACACATTGGCCCTGACAGCTGCTAATCCTACCGTTAAGTTAGCATTAGCTTCTGTCCTGTTATTCTCAATATCAGTCCTAACCTGATTAACGTTGGCCCTGACCTCATTTAGGTCACCTATAACCTGATTCAAGGCACCTGTATTCACTACCAAGTCCTCCCTGGCTTGGTTCGCATTAGCTTCCATATCAGACCTAACTTGATTCATGTCAGCCATGACTTGGTTAGCATTAGCTTCCACGTCAGCCCTGACTTGATTTATGTCGCCTCCCATGTTATTTAATGCTGCCGTGTTCTCTAAAACGGTGGTGTTGGCATTACACAAAGCATTGGTGTTATGATCCAAATCACCACGGACCTGACCCAAGTAAGTCCTCACATCCTATAAAGCAACGCTATTCTGTCCCAGATCAATCCTGATCTGTGTCAAGTTGGCATTGACACCAGCCAACATCTCCTCCAAAACACGACGAACTGTCGCCTTATCCATCGCCACATTAGTTGAGAGAGAATAAACATCATGAGTACAGCTGTTTTACAATCGAAGTGCTTCTACATTTAATAAACACCAACAACAAGCAAAACAAACAGTTACATTTACTTGGGATGAAGTATGAGCAAAATCAAAGTCCTAATGTGAAGTTAACAATATAATAACGCTTCACCCCCATGGTCTGATATCAAAAGAATGCCATGTGGCTAATTGAACAGCAGTACGACTTCTGAATTCGTCCCAGTCCAGTCAATTTTGCCTTTAAACAATTATTACATGATCCATTCAAAAACAACAAGGAGCTGATGTCATCCATGTCCACCTCGGCCACTTTGGTTGGGCGCTAAATTAAATAAAAAGGTGTCTGAGCCTGTTAGAGGAGGTTGCTGGGGTACCAACAACCAAAATGGTAGTCCCAGACAATCCCATCTGTCGAAAACATGACCTGAGTGGATCAGATGCACTTCTTTTAGGCCAGCGCGGCACGAGATCGTGGTCCCAGAGATTTGGGTGTATCATGGACGTAAATGTCAAAGACTGCCAAAGAAGTACGCCCTCAAATCCAAAGCTAATGAAATTAGAAAAACAGGCTTATGTAAAATCTCGTGAACTTGTTTATTCAAGAAAACAAACCCCTACCCTACTTCAGAGGGTTTGTTTCGGCTAATCCACAAGGCTAATAAATAAATAAAATAAAATGATCAGGCCCTAACTGAAGATAAGTTAAAGTCCTCTAATACAAAGAATAGTAATGAACGACAACAAAGCTTGGAATATGGCACGTAAGGTAAGTCCCTACGCAATTATAAATGGGTCTAATATCTGAATTTACATTTAACATGACAACAAAGCAAAGCCTAAGATATGATGGTACCAATTCCGAATTTACATTTACGTTACATTAGGTTAGCTAAGTTCTGTCATGAAGAAAAATTGCGACGATAGGCGTTCGTAAACAAATTGTTAATTCAAAAGCTGATATGACAACTAATGTCTATCCATAAAAAACTTACCCCTGGTAGGACGATCACAGCTAAGGTAATTATGCGGTGTCAGTCTACTCAGTGGAATCGTAGTCCGTGCAACGCCCGCGGTAACCTCTTTAACATGCTAGCTGGCACCCTTAGGTCTATGCCCTGCTGCTCACGTTGCAGTTGTGTTGCCATGTCGGTACTTAGATTCTTCTATTAACTTTTAATTACTTGTATATAGTAATAGGCACAAACCTTGTATAAGGGTTGGGATCCTAATATGTCTCCTTCCTACGGCTGACATCAGACCATTGGCCCTCTGATGACGTCCTTCTTATAGTTTTGGAGGTGCTGAGTTGGTGTTTCCTCACTTGTGTTGCTGTTCCAGATACCTCCAGTGTTTGTGTATGTGAGTGATGCATGCTGTTGGCTAAACCATATGTAATAACTGGTAGCCTGCTTGCGGTGTACAGAAAATGTATGGGCTTTGCTGTATTTCCAGCTTGGGGTAGTTTTGAGGTAGAAGAGGGTGTAAGATGTTGAGCAGATTGTAGACGTGTTAATTGGGTTTATAGTTGAATTATGTGTAGTTGTGTAGCCACCTGCAGGTTCAAGGGCGTAGGACATATCTCCCTTGGGGGTGCGTAAGGTCCTAAGGCCCTGAGGGTGTAGGGACCCTGGGGCCTTAACAGTAAGCATTAATTAATTATACATTCAGGTAATTGAGATTTCATGATTTATGATCGTAGATTTAGGTTTATCGTAGGTTTATGACGAATGCTGATGAACCATGGCATGCAGGCAAAATAACTGTGAGTGACCACTGAGTACTTCACAATAAACAACATTGACATATAGTCAGAATAACAGCACGAGTTAACAAAGACTCGGCACAACAATAAAGCCAGCTGTAGGAAGCGCACAGCTTACCTATCAGTCCTCGGATAAGTCTGGCAACAACTTCAGTACTTTCCGGTAGCACAATAACAATACAGGTCGGAGATATTCATTCCATCTCACGACAGTGCGACAAAGGCACTACAATAACATAGTTATCTATTCTTATACACTGCTGTCCATGATCAAAATGCAATGCTAAACCTTCACCAAGTTCTCTAGTTCCATGAAATTACATTCATTTAAATATATCGCACACAATGGCAGTTTCAAAACATCTGTGACGCTACTGTCACTCTCAATAATATAACAGAAAACATGTGTTGTCCTACATTTAGTCACCAGGCTTGAGACAAGGTCAAGAATACATGTCCCTTTACAGTTATGTGACGTCATGATCCGTCACTAAGTAATCAATAAAGTCCGTCTCACTATGAGTACATGGCATTCTGGGATCAAACTAGTATTTACAAAATTGCCTTTCAAAACTTTGGTGTCTACTCCTGGGCACAAAATTATAATAAAACACACACAACCACTCCACTCTTGGTTGTAGAAACCGATAAAATGACAGTACAGGGTTCAACGATAAGCCGGCGTATTTAAATATAACCCTAACTGTAGTTCTAACTTGAACAAATGTGGCTTCTGAGCTCATAATATGAAAAATAAACCAATCAATAGCAGCGATAGCTACTGCTGACTATCAAACGATACGAGGCTAAGCAAAACAGTGGCGTAAACACTAACATAATCGGACAGAGTGTCCAAAATAATACAAGGATGTCCAAATCATCCTTTCAAATTCAGTCTAAACTGAAGAAAAAATGTACAGTTCAACAGCTGTGTTCAAGATTAGTAAGCTTTCAGGTCCGGCATGATAACACGCCTATAAGAAATGCACCAATGGAACTTAATCCAAAACTGGGTGTCTCACAAGCATTGAGAATGCTCTGAAAGTAAGAACACATGAAAACTAACTAAGAATCCCTACCTAATTGGTTGTCAAACGTTCTGTTGGTTAAATAACTACATAAAATCTACATCTACCGTAACAAATCCTGTACAAAGAAAGGAAGTACAGTGACTCACAGAACCATTTATCACCTCATTCCTGGCACGGAATTGAGGGGTATTCAAACTTCTGGATTAGATGGGATTAATCCATTACAGGCCATCCATTCCTTGGTCTCATCCTCCTCTTATCATTTTCTGCGACCTCGTGGCTTCCCACTGAGTCGTTTCCTTCCCATTTTAACAGATGTTACCATGGCTTGGAGATGATGATTGCCACGTTCTTCCTTGTTTGCAAGCTTCCATTCATGATGTGGCTCTTCCTTCAGGACATCCCTCTCAAATAGTGGTGGTCTACTAATTATTCACCATCGTGAATAGCGGTGATAATTTTCACAACACGTGGACGGTGAAATAGCTCATGTTAGGTATTAAAAATCACACGTGTTCCACACAATTTACTGTCGTTATTCGGAGTATACAAAATAAAGCTCACTGGTTCTACACAATTGCAGACAAAAATAAATTGGCCTTGCACTGGTCTGAGCACAGATTCTTGTACAGTATTTCACACAGATTCTATCACTTGGCAAATCGCGTGATATCTCGGTGATCGTAATGTTCACAATTCTCGCACTACACGTGTAGATAAATTTTAATGTAGTAGAATATTTTACAGTAATGTATTTCAGTGTTCGATGATTCTTCACGATTATTTCCTCGTAGACTCTAACAATGTTTCAGCCTCGTCGACGATTTGGCGTTCCCACGTGGTGAATTAAAAAATACGAAATAATGGAAATTTCACACAATAAACGATTTCTTTGAATAGCTCTCGCACACTTGTGCGTTCTAATACTCGGCACAACTACGGTGCTCATAAAACACTGATGTACAGTGATTTCACTTCCTCGCTCTTACTGGAGCGGACTTATTACACCGGGTACTGAGACACACACACAATCGCGCCTATCCTAGATGGATTCAATACTTGGTTGGCGAACGCTGGGACGGCGGTCCAGCCTCAAGGAAATGTGTTAGTCTTTTAGCAACTAATTGAATCCAACTCGCATATCCGCGATGTAGTCAACTTTACCTCATTAATTATAATATACATCCAAGTGTTTAATTCAAGCAGAATTACGTTGTTATAAATGCTGACTCTTGTGAAATCAAAATCTGTTGTAATAAATGCTCAGAAAAAAATATTCGAAGAAATATGACACTCTTACCAAAGTCAAAAGAATGTTTAATATTCAGACAGATCTCGTGCATGCTTCTGGGTGCGTTCGGTGTTGTAGCAAAACACTCAAACATTTTCTCATGCAATATATCACCAGGACATGAGCACATTGGGCTCAATACAGGTGTTTATAATATCATCGGTTTAACGTACATTTTCTTTAACTGCTGAGGGTTTATTGACACCTGTTTATGATATTTTTTTGTTTTAAAGGGGCGAACTTGTTACACTGGTGCATCCCTCCCCCAACCCCACCCTCTATTTCAACGGCTTATCCGGGAAGGGACTCATGATAGTTTTGACTCCTTTCAGTCCAACACTTAACGGGTAATAGTCCGTAATTTGACCAAATCGAGGTGCAGTGGCTGGCATTCTTTGCTGCCCCCTAAGATCCGGGCTCGATTCCCGGCTCTGTCAAGAAGTTTAATTCCAATCTGTGGGAATGAGTACTACTTCTCATGATGTAGTACTGAGAAGAGGTGGGTTTAATTCCCACATCAGTCAAACTAGAAGTGGTTTTCTGTAATTTTCCACTTCTACTCGAAGAAAATGCCAGGATATTTCCTATCTTAAAGTAACGGTCGCCTCCTTGTCAACCCTAGTCTCATTTAACACAGATTATCATAGAGATTTCACACACACACAAGTTCACGGGGCTACATGACTACGATGTCGCAAAGCCCCTAACGGCTGATTGTATAAACATCCCTTGACCGGGGATTAGATTGACTAGAGTTCAGAATCTGAAACAAGTTCTGTCGTCATCCCTGTTGTATGAAATTATTCGCGGTTTCCGAGATTAAGTCCGTATAGCCTGTACGCCTAACCTTCGACTTGTACAAGTGACCAAAAACAGTTGTTTAAGCTGTCGTGTTATTGGTATTTACTGTATCTAAAACGGAGGAATTATATCGTTTATGTGTCTGAATACGACACGGTTTTTTAGGACAACGACATTCCTCTTCAATAAATGTCTAAATCACTCTGGCTAAAATATATCCTTGATGAGAGCAGCACGCACAAATTAAGCAAACATGCATAGTCCAGAAACACTTATTACCTTTGTATAACCTTCTAATGTACAAGCTAACATACTATTTCTCTTTTAAATACAGCCCAGAACTAGAATTTAAGCGCTAAAATGGTTCACGGACAACAGCTGTGAACTAAGATTTACGGTGCTGAACAGAGAACTGTTGCAGGTTAAATACGGGATCATATCTCCGATTAACGTTTGTACAACGCAAATTCTGAGTTGAGCCCACGCGAAGATCAGCTGAACCAGGTGAACGGAGATCAAATGATTTATACAATCAGCCCTAAATGAATCAATATTAAACAGCACAAATAATTTCAGTTGTGGTGTCATAGACAAGGTAATACCGCAACTATATACTTTATGGTAATTAAACACAATAACATTCATACCTGCTGGTGTACTTCAGCGTTATTCATTTAGATTTTATTTAAGGCGATGAGTACTACGCCCGTCAATAAACATTGCACGAGAACTTTTTTTTTCATATTTCCCGCTCACTCTCGAGTGCCGAATCGATCTGTGGCATGTTCTTTAATCTGTTGTGAATATGTAGTAGGCCTACTACTTGAGTTAGGATTTTTGCATCCGGATGTAACTAACTGACCACTGTGTCGCAGTGTCGGCCGGTAATAAGGTTGCAGTGTTGCACAATGACCAGATTTTTTCAATACAAACATATAATGATAATATTATTATTATTAATAATAATAATAATAATAATATCGCAATAATAATATTTCAGGAATGAAAAGCTATGCGTTTCCTCTTAGATACATAGGAATTCATAGCTTTAATCTTAATAATTCAGGTAATATTGAAGTAGGCTAATGTGAACTGTTTGAAAAGGCGAAGTGCAGCAAGAGTATAGGAGCGCTCACCAAGTGGTTGTTGCCAGGCTCGGGCACGGACCAGATCGCCATATTGGAGGATATGGCATGGATGCTATAAGTTAACTCACCTGGTCGTTACCCACTGAGTGCAACAAGGGAGGAGTGGACGAAGACATCCGATATGCTCCGTGTACTGCCGATACCATTGTCCTGCAATGTAATTAGTGCGTCACTTGCAGATCTTTCTCGCGTCGTGTATTGCTTACGCTGGGGGAAGTAGATGCCCAGTGCGATTGGCCGGAGAGAATATGATAACTAAGGCCCGGAAGTTAATGCAAAATCATATATTTGAATATTTATGCATATTCTGGTTATTTTTGCACAATGCATCATATTTTTCTCCTTTGTTCACATGCATGTCTAATTTCCTATTGTTTTGAAGCGCTTTTTGTTACTTCTTTTTCTTTAAGTCGTATATTTGGACTCGGGACTCCGAGAGTTTATCACAGAAGAATACTGAAATTATGTTAATACCTAATAGGTTTCAGTCCTTCTTGAAAAATAATATCAATTATTTTTATTTAGCATTCACTACTGTATGTAAGTATTGTAAAAGTATATTAATTTTTAAAATTCAATTGCGATTAAAATTGTATATCAGTTATACTTAAAAATTAACATAATAAAATGATTATTGATGGTCGACACCGCTTGAAGTTCCATAAAAAACATTTCCTACTATTTAGAACTGTTTCTATTTAAAATGGGTGTAGTTATTATGTTCGTCTGTTCATATTTTCTTGATATTCAAAATACAGTAGAAACGCTAAAGAATAAGCAGTGATCGAAATTGCCGTAGTTATTTCATATTGCATATTTTTTGAAACGTGATGCATATTTGACCAATAATTAGTGCATTTTTGCATGCATATTTATTCATTTAATAGTGCATGCACTTTTGGGCCTTACTCATAACTAGTTGGGTGGGTCTGAGCGGCAAGAATTTGGAGATGAAAATCTTCCAAGTGGGTATCGGTTAAGCGACCGAACTACTGTGGCATAAAGCTAAGTCGCTGTAGAAACACCATCATAGTGTAGGGATGACTCCTGATGTAGCGGGTCTTAATGATAACCCACCTCTGAGCTGCCCGGAGTCCCGCGTTCATTTTCAAACGTGAGGATTTCGTCCATTCTAGGGTTTACCTTAGTGAATTTGGGATAAAATACTGCCACAGGATGTTTCTCATGCGACCTAACCAATATGTATGTGAAGTTTTTCCAAGGTCGGGAGTTACACTTTAACGCTGTTCCTTTGTCAGTTGTTGCTGTTGTTGTTGTTGTTGTTGTTGTTGCTGTTGTTTGAGTCTTCAGTCTTTTGACTGGTTTGATGCAGCCCTCCATACCTACCTGTCCTGAGCTAATAGTTTCATCTATATATAGCTACCACACCATACATCCAGGGCAATCTTTTAAACATATTCTAAACTTAGTCTACCCCTACGGTTCTTGTCCTCGACCTTTCCTTCCATAACTAAGTTTGCTATTTCTGGGGGTCTTAGTATGTGTCCTACGAACCTATAACTTCTCTTCATTAGTAGTCACCAGAAAAAATCACTCCTCTCCCACTCGACTTAATACCTTTTCATTTGTCAACCTATCTACCCGATCTTCATAAAAATTCCTGTAACACCACATTTCGAACGCTTCTATTCTCCTATTTTGTGCAGTGCCAACAGTCCAAGTCTCACTTCCATAGAGTGCCGTGCTCCAGACAAAGGCTTTCAAAAATGACTCCGTAATTCCTAAACCTCTATTTGATGCCAACAAATATATTTTCTGTAGAAATGCTTTCCTTGCCTACTTTTTACATCCTCCTTTCTTCGTCCATCACTGGTTATTTTGCCTCCGAAGTAACAGAAGTCTCCTACTTCCTTTAGCTTATCATGTGCCAATGTGACATCAGAAAAGTTTGTATGACGTTGTAGGTTCAGTTAGGTGACAAGGACGTTTTGGTCATCAGCCCCGTACATTTATGTGTTTATGAGGAATTTTATAGGCTAACAGAAAACTGACTGTGCCTTTCAGCTTTGCTTGATAGAACAATGAAGTCAGGTAATAGATCAGTTAGACAAGAACTGTAAAGCGTACATCTTACCAGCCTTTCTATATTCGTGGATATTTGAGTTCCATGTCCTCGGCGGAAAGGAAGAAAGTACTAGCAGAAAGTCTAAGCGTGACAGTGAGGTTTAGATATTATCACGCGGATAGAAAGCGAGGTAGAAATAATGAAAATAATGATTGGGTCGAAAGACTGACTTTACAAAACTAATTAAACCATTAGTTGAACCTTCCAATAAAGTAGTCTTCTCAGCAGCTGATCTGTATCTTAATTCCATTTCATGGTCTATTAGCCGTGACTTGCCGGCCCGCACCAGGGGCATTGCCCAACAGGCGTCTTGAAATAATGCGCACGGTTCATTCACTTTCGCGAAAACACGTTTTCCGTGAACCGTTTACGTATTTACTCTAAAAACAGAAATCACCTTTTAATCGACTATGACGTCTGCCTTGTTGCGCAGTGGCTAGTATTCTTGGCTCTCACCGCCGAGGCCCGGGTTTGATTCCCGGCTCTGCCAATAAATTTAATTCTCGTCTGAGGGCTGGAACGGGGTACACTCAGCCTCGTGAGGCAAAATTGAGCAGAGGTGGGTTCGATTCCTACCTCAGCCATCCTGGAGGTGGTTTTCCGTGGTTTCCCACTTCTACTCCAGGCAAATGCCGGGATGGAACCTAACATGAGGCCACGGCCGTTTCCTACCCATATCGTACCTCGATTACAATTAAGCACACTGGTACAGACCTCACAGTGACACAGGTTATCATACACATTTTACACACACCCAAGTACACGAGGACACAAGACCACGATGTCGCAAAGCCGCTGAAAGAATCTACAACAACAACTTGACTATGAGAATCTGATGGACCATTTACACTTTGGTAATTTAGTGCATGCTGAGCTACATTGACAACTCATTACGAAACATGTTTGTAATGAACACTTTCAACGTCAGTCCTGTTTAGGATATTTATTTTTGCCGGTTGACCGTAAAACGTTCTTTTTCCAAACCTTCTTATAAATGATCATAATAATATATTGAAAGAGATCAAATGTATCGGAGCCAATATTTATAACTCTGAGTCATATTGATACAAGTGGTCCATTGCAAAAGTTATAGTACGAAAACATCCCAAATCATTTTTGTGTGCCAATTTTACTCATAAAAATGTTATTTTAGTCTATATTCATTTATGAAAAAAAAGAAGGCTTCTACGATAACCTTTTGTCAGGGTGTGTGTATGTGTGTGCGCGTATGTGTGTGTGTCCCCTCTAAGAAAATCTTAATGGCTATAGCGATTTCAATGAAACTCGGTATGAACATAGTACTATTCTGTCCGACCCCGACCGTACCCTTCAAATTCATTACGTCTCACCAATACAACATGGTGGTTGTGCGAAATATTTCATCGACATTCTATATCTCCGGAACTATTACTGATATCACCCAGAAATTGTGTACGGTGACAAATGTACGGTGACAAAGAGTAGTACAGCTATGTGACTTTCAAAAACTTGTGAAGTAGGAAACGAATATGGCGGGCAAGCGAAATTGAAGCATTTAAACAGACTTTTCCGGCGATTTAACCATCCGAGTGCAGTGAAGCATGGTACAGCAATTGCTTATACACGTTGTAATGAACTGACATCTAATTTCGTTCAATTCTTTACAGAACCTCAAGATGGCGGCTGTGCGAAATTTCAAAATTAAGTTCTTATTTCTTGTGTCCTAATCATACGATCGAAGTCAACGTTTGAATAATAATCCTACACAATAATCGTCATCTAATAGTACATAACTCTATGACCTACATATAAAAGAATCCAACATGGCGATCATCCGAATTATTTAGATGGTTCTCAATATCTACTAATCTATGACGGCAAACAAACTGAAATTTTGTATGTTGATAAAGGCTAGTACCTTAAGTTCACCTATGGGACTTTCAATAACTTGGTGAGCACAAATCCAACATGGCGGCGACGCGAAATTTTAATATTTAAATGGACGTTTCTCACGATTTAACCATCCGAGCGCAGTGAATCTTGGTACGGTAAATGCGCATACACATTTTAATGCACTGGCATCTAATATATTTCAAATTTTTTCATAACCTCAATATGGCGGCTGTGCGAAATTTTAAAATCTAGTTTTTATTTCTTGTGTCCTAATCAAGCGATTGAATTATAAACGTACCCAATAATCTTCATCCAATAGTAGCCTACATAACTCTACGGCCCACATATTTAAATATCCAACGGTGCGACCATCCGAAATATTTAGGCGGTTCTGAATATCTACGAATCTATTACAGCAATCAAACTGAATTTTGTATGATGATGAGGTTATTAACATAAGTAGGATATATGAAAATAGGCTATTTAGTTCTTCACGGAACAACTTGTTTACATTGAAATGACGATGACTGGCTGGATAAATCAGTGGTAACGTTCTCGCCTGCTGTTCCCAAGGTTGCAGGTTCGAATCTTGGCGCAGTCAGCCTACATTTGAGGATGCGCAAATACGAAGGAGCCGTGTCAGTAGATGTACTGGCACGCTAAAGATCCCCTTCGGAGAAAAATTCTGGCACCTCGGCGTCTCTAAAAGCCGCAGTACTTAAAAGGAACATAAAACCAATAACATTATTATTATATTCAAATGACGTTTATAATAATATGACATAACGTTTATGACTATGCATGGAATATGTGCACACATTTAAAATATAACTTTATTAGCATACATCCCGTCAATTGCCTTTCGGATACGTGGGAAACCATGGAAGATCACTTATAGCTGAGGTCGGATTCGAACCCACCTCCACTTAGTTTTGCCTGACAATGCTCAGTGTACTCCGTTTTAGTACTCAGGTCAATATTAAATTAATTGGCTAAGGCGCGAATCGACTCCGGACCTCAGGGGTGACAGGCTAAATTCCACACACACACCCAAGTAAACAGGGCTAAATGACCACGATCTGAGCAGTTGTTCTTGTTTAATTTGAGAGGTTTGGCCGTCGTGGTCATTTATACCTGTTTACTTGGGTGTGTGTGTGGAATTGAGTCTGATAACATGTGTTATTGTGTAATTCAAGTGAGGTTTGGGAAAGAAGCAGTCGTGGCAATCAGTTAGGAGCCACCCCGGCATTCTCCTGGAGGAAAAGTAGTGTGAAGCCACGGGTAACTGTTTCCAGGATGGCTGGGGTGGGAATCGATTCCACCTAAAGTTTTCCTCACGAGGCTGAGTGTACCACGTTCCAGCCCTCAGACCAGAATTTAGTTTCTTGGTAGAGTCGGGAATCGAACCTGGACCTCCTAGGTGACAACTAAAAATGTTCACCGCCATGCCACGAAGCGGTCTACTGACTCAGACTGGTTGCTTTATGTATGGGACACTAATCTCTTAGCGTTTGATTGCTTTCACCAACATACAGGGTATTTGTTGCCTAAAAGAAGTTTATTTATATTATTCAAACATATCTACCAGACTAACCATAGTAGTAATACTTGATGTCTGCACTATGTTGTGCAACATAACAAAGCTAAGAAATGATGTCTAATGTTGATCTGCATACGGCGAGTGATTCTTCCAAAAATCTATGTTACTCCCATCACTTTTTGAGAGGCCTGAATCACCGTAAGAAGTATGGCAACAGCGCAAAAAGTGTCGCGTGCGATGAGAGGAAATGACGTGCATGGTGTGGACGTGTTATCTTCTTCTCCAATCTCTTTATGACATAGTCATTGGTTGCGAGCGAAGCGAGCAAGGCAACGGCTCATGTTGTTAGTCAGGTAGCGATGCGTCATGCACTCCTTATCCTGGATTTAAAATTTTTAATGAATTTATTAATTTAATTCTTGGAGTAATAATTTATGGGGATTTTTCTTTATAAATAGAATTATTGTTGCAAACTGGTGAGTTTATCTTTATAGTTAGGTTGGGGTTTACAATTACTAGGGTATTTGAAGAGGGGGTTTGAATTTTTGGTGAAACCGACTTGCACTTATAACATGTCACCATGACCTTCACCTGGGTAACAGCTAATTGCACGCATGTTACGTATTATATGCCTACTGTTTACGTTTCCCAGTTTTGTATTTGTTGTTGTTGTTGTTTACACACCAAACTAGTTCGTCAGGTAGACTGGCTGGGTGGAGCAGCGGTAACGTTCTCGTCTGCTGTGCCCAAGGTTGCAGGATCGAATCATGGCGCAGTCAGTTAGTATTTGACGGTGTGCAAATTCGAGGGAGCCATGTCAGTAGATTTACAGGCACGTTAAATTTCTCATTCGGGGCAAAATTCCGGCATCGCGCCGTCTCTAAAAGCCGCAGTAGTTAAAACGGACGTATTGTTGTTCTTAGTTATTTTAGGGGCTGCGACTTCGGGGTCATATAGCCTCGTGTATTTGGGTGCGTGTGTGACATTTGTGTGATAACCTGTGATATTGTGATGACTGTACTAGTGTGTGTATTTGTTAATTGGGGACAGGACCTCCGGGGCTGGAACAGGGTACACTCAGCCTCGTGTAACAAAACTGAGAAGAGGTGGGTTCGATTCCTACCTGGAGGTGGATTTCCGTAGTTTTTCCACTTTCACTCCAGGCAAATACTGGAATGGTTCCTAACGTACGGCCACGGCCAACTCGCTCCCAATCATATCCCCAATTTACTAGTTCACACGACGTAAAACCAATAACATTATATTAATTTACGCCTCGTCTTCTCCTGATAACCAAAATATGAGGTACCTGCTGACTCCGTCCCCAAGTGGCAATTCCTGGTTACCGGTTTAATGCAATGATATGTTGCTGACTGTCACCTACGTTTCATCCTAAACTGCGCAACTCTTACTATTTTATTTACGTCTTTAATCGCTGCATGACCTGGGGAATGGTATGTTCCAGACTGCCTGGTCCCGCCCCAGACCTTAGTACACCAATATGAAGTTCAGTGCAATAGGTACAGGGTACCTTTACTCTGCATTGTGGAATATCACGGTTGCCAATCAGGTGGATTTATAATGCCAACTTTTCTTCCAGGCTGATTGACGGATTGCGACGCGAGCACTACGCATGGCATGTCAGAACTAATTTCGATGTCTTATTTATTAGGTTCTTGTTGTTGTCGTTTGGCCTCCTGAGAGGTCGAGTGCAGGTCTTTCTAGTCGACGCCCGTGAGCGACCTGCGCGTCGGAATGAGAGATGAGAAAAATGGTTGAAAATGGTCAAGGATGTGGAAGGAAGCGACCGTGGCCTGTCTGAAGGTACAGCATTTGCCTGGAGTTGAGAATGGGAAACCACGGAAAACCATTTTAAGGACGGCCGACGGTGGGACTCGAATCCACGTCTACCGAGTCAGCAGAGAGTTTGGGCCCATAGCCTAACGCTGCGCTTTAGCGAGCGTAGACACTGCTGCCGGTTTATTTATTAGTAATGTAAGACCCATTGAATAGAGTACAATGAGCCTCGTAAGGCACAATGGAGAAGAGATGGGATCGATTCCCAACTCAACCATGCTAGAAGTGGTTTCCCTACTTCTGCTCCAGGCAAATGCTGGGATGGCTTCTAGCTTAAGATCATGGCTGCCTCTTTCCAATCCTAATCTCGATTACAAATACACTAGCTATTATACACACCATTATAGCACACGCTATCAAACAAATTCTATACTAGCTCAAGTGTTTGGGGGTGATGACCACGAAGTTGAAATCCCTAAACTTTCTTTCTTCGGCTTTTCCCAATTAATTGGGGTCGCCGGAGCCAAACAGGCTCATTTTAGTTTTGGCCAGGGATTTAAGGCCGGATACCCTTCCTGACGACACTTGATTTTTCAGGTGAAAATTCCACCTCACTGTCACCGGGATTCGAACCCCGGCCGTCCGGGTGAAAGACGAGCAGCTAACCCACTGCGCAATCACGCTCCCCCGAGGTTGAAATCCCTAAATAAGACAATAGTAACAACAGCAACAATAGTAAGTTGAAGGAGTGTTGATGTGGGCATTGACTGTTTTCTTCTTAGCTCTACAAATATCTATTTTATAACGTTAAGGCTAACTTTTAGATTACTTTTAGATCGACGGGCTTGTATTGCCACTAAAGTCCAAAATTTGGGCCGATAACCTAGATATTAGGCCTCTTAAAACAACAATTATCATCATCATCATCATCATCATTTTAAGTCCGACAGTATGCATCACTTAACTGAACCGGGTGAGTTAGCCGTGGTTGTTAAGGTGTGGCTGCAGGCAGTCGCTCACATACGGGAGGTGAGGAGGTTCGAATCTCCCCACCGCCAACCTTGAAGATGGTTTTCTGTGGTTTCCCATCTTCCTTCCAGGCAAATGCCGGGGTTGGTCCCTAACTATAGGCCACAGCCGCTACCTTCCAATTCCTAGTCCTTATATTCACAGTTTCCTTCCCCAGACAACACACCACACGTGACGGTACTTGTATCTCACCCCATGGGTGTCCGCATAGAAGCAGCTACTAACTCTGGTGAGCCGATCATGTGCTCGGACACTCCCGGCACTAAAAGCCATACGCTAAAAAGAAATAAAAAAACTTAACTCAAAATAACACTCGTGTGGCCACAAACCATCGCCAAAATCCGAAAGTCCATTGAACATCAAAATTAGAAAAGGTCACCATCCAGTTTTACGTACCTACCAAAATTCAAATTCAAAACAAATTAATTCCGTTAAAGGACATAATTCTACAATGAAACATTTATCAATCTAATTCTTCACTGCAGGCGTCTAAATGTTCAATCGTCTACCTCGTGGCGTAGTGACTAGCATTCTAGGCTTTCACCGTGGAGGCCCGGTTTCGAATCCTGACTCTGCCAAGAAATTTAATCCTGGTCTGAGGGCTGCAACAGGATTCACTCAGCTTCGGGAGGCAAAAATACAAAGAGGTGAGTTTGATTCCCTACTCAGTCATCTTGGAAGTGGTTTTCCGTGGTTTCCCACTTCTATTCCAGGTGAATGCCCGAGCCGTACCTAGATTAAGGCCACGGCCGCTTCATACCCGTATTCTCACCTGAATTACAAATACACACACTATTACAGCCATCACAATTGGCAGGTGGAAAGATAGAGGAAGAAGGAGACTTCTGTTACTTAGGAAGCAAAACAACCAGTGATGAACGAAGCAAAGAAATCCTTTCTACAGAAAATATATTTGTTGATATCAAATATAGATTTAGGTCTTTGGAAGTCATCTTTGAAAGCTTTTGGCGCGCTACTCTATGGAAGTGAAACTTACACTGTTGGTGCAGCAGAAAAGAGGAGAATTGAAGCATTTGAAATGTAATGTTACTGGAGAATGATGAAGATCAGATGGGTAGATAGAGTAACAAATGAAGAGGTTTTTAAGACGAGTGGGAGAGGAGAGACATTTCTGTTGACTGCTAATGAAGAGAAGATATAGGTTGCTAGGACACTTACTAAGACACCCAGGAATAGCAAACTTAGTTATGGAAGGAAGGGTAGAGGACAAGAACTGTAGGGGTAGAACTATGTTTGAATATGTTAAACAGATTGCCTCGGATGTATGGTGTGGTGTCTATGTATAGGTGAAACGATTAGCTCAGGACAGGGAGGCATGGAGAGAGCTGCATCAAACCAGTCAAAAGACCGAAGACTCAAACAACAACATATTTCTTCAATAAAAATAGAACGAATGATTGCTTTTAATTCTTCAATATGGTCATAATCTTGTTTCAAAAATGAAGTTTAAATGCATGAAACAAAACCAGCCATGTCCACTGCATTTTTTATTTACTATTTAGAGCAGTATTTAAATATTAATTCTCACATCTTTCTCAAAATACGTAAATGGTAACCTCAGAAATAACAGGAGTACAGAGCCAGTTTTGTCTTCTTGCTAAAATATTGTATTAACTGTACTTACAATAGATTTTTGAATTGGTCAGTTCGTAAATAGGCTGATCTAAGGTTGGCATAGTGCACTCAGAATAAATCGATGAACATATATTTGCTAGCCAAATTTAGGAAATCAAACTTGTTGCTACAATAGCAATCTTACAATCATACATTTTCAGAAATCCCTGACTTTTGATATAACAGCTGGGGTGAGGGATGGGTCTAATACTCATAAATCGTGTTTCAATCCGTCTGGGTGACACGTTTGCAACTGCTTTACTTTGTTATTTGCGATGTCTCGTACTTATCTGACGTTCGTCGCTGAAGTGGACGTATTGTTCTTTCAAAAATATGTTCAAAAGATAGCTGTTTTGCAACATTTTGGAGAACTGTCAGTATCTAGCCAACATGCTGTCACCATTAGCAACCGTTAGCACACGCTGTGGCCAGTCTTATGACGGGTACAAGCTTAGATAGAATCTGAGTGGGGAAGAACTTTTGCCTGTATATCTTGCTCAGACTCGCATCTACTCAGCATAAAGTGTGTATCATGCAGTGAACAAGCTGAAGACGAGACAATGGAAACTCCAGCCCTGGACAGGTACTTTGTCACGTCGCCAATAAATCCCCCAACAAAACAAACCAACAACCTCTCTCTCACTCTCTCTCTCTCACTCTCCCTCTTTTGTGTGCGTGACGTCACTGAAATATGGCTGCCCACTCTCTCATTCGTAACGCAACTGGACATTATCTTTACTTACTTTAGAAAATGTTGATGCAGTTTAGATAAGCATATGCCACTCTTATTCTCTTTGGAATAAAAAGAACATGCATTGAAATTCTTTGTAGACACAATATAAGTTAATTATAAATGAGGTTCATCAAGATTTATATCCCAAACCTCGTGTAATATATCTGAGAGTGTATTCAGACTGCAGGAGTGCGGTGCGGTGATACTCCTGTGGAGGGAATATGGGATGAGCAATACGTCATTACTAAATGGGTTTTACTATCGGTACTGCACTCCTTAAGGCTCTACAAAGTAAGTCCACATTGAATTCACATGCAATTAAGGGGATAGTCTGGCAATAAAATATTGAATTTTTGTGTTTTTCTTTTTTTGCTTAAATATGTTCATTCATATAAGTGCTTTCATAGAACAAAAGGATTTTGGGAAATTCCAAAGAGAAATGCAGAAAAAATATAATTAAATACTAGCCTGCAGCTGAGGAGTGGGCGTGGCATCATATGAAAGCTGTCACAATGTTACTTGTTTGCTCTGAAAAAAATATATGAATGAATGTAAAGAGTGAATCTGGACTTTGGTGCCATCTCTTGAGCATTCCAGGTATCCCAGTGTTTTTTGAGTTGCAGGTATTTATTTATGCTCTGAGATCATAAGGTCTTTGAAGTCGTTAGTAAACAAATGAGTGTCAACATAGTATAATCTGGTCAAAGTGCCCAAAGGATGTATTTGTATCCAAGCAAAATGTAGAACTAGCTCTGACAGAAGTTGTTTCACAGTTCAATCAAGGATGCTATCTGACAGAAGCAACAAGAACAACAGAGACCACTCCAATGTCAGCAATAAGGAAGCGACTGAGCAAAGTTAGAGACGAGCGACGAAAGAAACAAACGGCAAAACGGTGCTTAGAATTCGGAAAACGAAGAAAACATTCATCAAGATTGATGGCCATACACACTGAGGAAGCTCGAAAGAGAAAAGAAGGAACAATATACAGCCCAGGTGGATTTTAGAGCAAGGATCGGCGAACGATTGTGTTGTGTAACTTTGACTGCATTTATCTTTAATTTGTGAAATTGAACATTTAATAATAACTTTTTCCTAGTAAATATTTCCTGAATTTGATGACATTTTTGGAGCGAACCCCTACTATCAGTGCTAACAGTCTTGAGTATCATTAAAAAAAAAAGTATTTAGAAACGAAAATATTGATAAGTATATGTTTTAATTATTTCGATAAGAAGATTCAAAATGTTGAAAATTAATTTAAAGGTCACCACACAAGATACCCAAAAAACCTCACACAAAACTGTTTGGCTATATTATGAGATACAGTCTTCAATTTTTCAAGCACATTAAAGTAAATTTGCTATTAAAAAGATGATTTTTGAAAAAACCTAAAATAAAATAAAAAATGTTTTCATCAAAAACGGTTCGATCAATTTGAGTTGTAAGTTTGTAATTGTGTTTAATACTACTCACAAATTATATGTTTGAAATTTGAGACCAATTGATAAATTAGGGAAAAGGTTTCATTTTTTACCAGACTATCCCCTTAATTGATTAAGAATATCTCCAGCAGCCAGTCCTGGACAAGGACTGTGTCACTTCATCGTGCTCAGGTCATCATTTCTGGCATATTCAAGTCTTCTTTAGGTGCACTTCTCATGACGTGTTGGAACTTGCTAAAGCACTGTATTCACTCGAGTAAGCTTGTTTCCAAGAGACGACCTTGGACATATTACGCAATCACTTAACAAGTAATAACACATTTTTCGTTCTACGTGATTTCAAAAAGTAATTTTTGTCGTGAGGTGTTGGTTCAATTTCCGGTTCTATCAAGAAATTTAGTTCTGGTCTGAGGGCTGGATGGGGTACATCCAGCCTTGTGAGGCAAAATTGGGGTCCAATTCGCATATCAGTCATCCTGGAAGTGGTTTTCCGTAGTTTCCCACTTCTACGCCAGGAAAATACCGGAATGGTTTCTTTTCCAATCCTCACCGGAATTACAAAAATTCACACAAATTCTCGGCTCCATCAGGGATTAAAGAAACTGACAGGAGGGCTGGAATTGGGTACACTCAGCCTCGTGAGGTCATTTGAGTACCTGTCTGATAGTAAGGCAGCGCTCCGGTCGCGGAGACCAAGATTAACGGCTGAGAGAACCCATCGCACTGACCACACGTCACGTCACAATCTGTAGGCCGAATGGTCGCAGTGGTCGCTTGGTAGGCCAGGGCCCTTCATGGGCTGTGGTGCCACCGGGGAGATTTACACTAGTACAGACACCACAATACCACAGATTATCAGATAAATTCCACAAACACGACTACTTGGTGCAAATTGACCACTGTGTCGAAGTTCCTCAAATAAAACTACAGCAAAAAGCATTAAAACCCCGTAATTATTCATCACACCATAAATAGGCCTACAGTACCTCTGCCCAACTACTAATATAGCGGCTTGCATTCTTGGCTGTCACCCCAGAGGTCCGGGTTCGATTCCAGGTCTGAGGACTGGAACGGGGTACACTCAGCCTCGTGAGGCAAAGCTGATAGAAGGTGGGTTCGATTACCACCTCAGCCATCCTGGAAGTGGTTTTCCGTGGTTTCCCTCCAGGCAAATACCAGGATGGTTCCTAACTTAAGACCATGGCCTCCTACTCCCCAATCCTCGCCTGAAGTACAAATATCACTAGTACAGACACCACAATAACACAGGTTGTCCGACAAATTCTATATACACTCACACACACGCTAAATAACCCCGATGTCAATGAAACAACAACAACAACTCAACAACTGTATTGTAATAATTTTATTCAATGCCAGCAGTGGTACTGCATTATGTAGTTCAACGCGATTGAACAGACATTACGTTATATGTGGTAGATTGATTGCAGTCTATACTGTTATGCCCAGAGTCTTCCTGTTGTTCTTGTATAATAGAGAGCTCAAGAACTTGCAAGCTCGTGCAGTCTGTCTAACAAAAAAACATATTGGGTGTGAATCTCCCGATAAGACTGAAACTCAGAACAAGAGTTCATCAGATCGAAAAATATCCCTCTCGGCAGGACGGAAGGCGGAGGCAAATTTCACCGGGCAAAGAAGAACATTTCAAATTCACTAAATTTACCAATTGTTTTATACCTAAAATCGTTCTACATGTTTAGCATACGAGAAGCGCCTATAATTATAATATCGTCTACAGCTATTTAACCTGCACTAGCACAACTGCCGACCAGCCGGACAGGAGTTGAGGATAACGCTATCTTTGGCTTGACTGTAGAACGACACGGCTGCCAAAACATCAATATTGTTTGATGACATCCGTAGTACAGTCAGCAATAATTTGTGATACCTATCTTCGGCTTAGCTCTCCCTCATCAACTTGGCATCTTAATCGAGAACATTTTGCTCATCCTTGGCGTAAGGATGGGTCATATCAAAAAAAACTTTCAGACAGAAACTTTAAGTAATGTATTGAGGACTATTGAAAATTTTAAATAGGTTTGATATTGCGCCTATTAAGGGAGGTATAATTTTTCCCACCCCTTTGGTCAATGGTTGGTGCTATCAAAAACCTTTACTGAGATACGTTTTTGGCTCTTATCTGCAGAATAGTATGAACTTTGAATGTATTCTATTTTTTACATAATATGTAATATTATTAAGAAAGTTATAGAGATATTTCAAATTTTTGAAAGAAGTCCCCCCATTTCCACCCCTTAGTCCGATTTTGCCCATTAACGAACTCGACCAAGATTTTATAGGGTAATATTTTATAGATACATTTGAAAGTAATTGGTGGAAAATGGCGGTAGTTATCGTTTCCACTAAAAGTGATGGTTGGTTCCTCAGTTTAGGGGCTACGACAACGAGGTCATGTAGCCCCGTGTACTTTGGTGTGTGTAGAATCTGTCTGATAACCAGTGTTAATTGTGATGGCTGTATTAGTGTGTGTTATCTGTTTTTAATTAATGTAAGGACTGCTGGCATTGAATTTTCTGATAGTTCCTATTTTTGCTTCCAAACGCCACCGTCAACGACCAACTAGTTCTGAACTTGGTTACTAGATGCCACCGCAGTCGGCTTCTGGCGAGGAACGTTGGAACCTAAGAGCGTTAGTCCAATTTTTAACCTATGATTTAGCTTCACACAAGTGTAATTAGTGGAAGGTTCTTTATCATGCCATAAATCTATGACATGGGACCGCCGGCATTACTTCCCCTCCGAAGGAAGGTATACTGAGGGATTTTAACTCTCTTAAAAATCCATTGGCTTGGGCAGGGTTTGACCCCGCGACCTTGGGCATAGAAGCTCAGCATGCTACCAACTACGCCACCGAAGCCGCCCCAAAAAGTGATATGTATATATAAACTTTTGAACTGACGGTGTAGGGGATGTGAAATTCGAAGATATGTCGACATTTTCCGGAAGTCGAAATATGGTACCGGTACCCATTGCAATAAGTAGCTTTCTTATGAAATCTACCTAACATATGTGATGGTGTTTCATCCCCGAATAATTTGCACCGTCGTCAGAGAGGGCGAAATTGTATGTGCTGGTATATGGAGCAGTAACTTATAGTTGATTGAGCGCGCTGAGTTCTCCTAAGATTACCAGCCAATCACACTACTGCAGCTATTTTTCCCAGCTTACACCATGTGCCTTCTCGCGATAGGCAGCCTCTTGTTGGAGTGGCGTCATCGGAGAGGATATGAGAACTGAAGAGTGTGCACCCACCTGCCCTTCTCTAGGTCTCGTGTCCTTACTCAGAAGGGAACAGCGAAAGTCAACTTCCCGTGCTCGATGAAACCTTGTAGGGGAGACTCAGCTAAATCCGCAATATTAGGAGACTAGAGTAACCGTGCGAGAAATCTCGCTTGCGCACATATGCGGGCTTTTGTTTAAATGCACTTTCCAAATAAATTGTTGACGATTGAAATTCGTCAAATCTGCGGGTAATTCGTTTCCTTTTGAATGCTAATTTCTTACGATCGGTTACTTGTCTGCACCGTAAAAAGGATCTATAATATTTAAATACCGTAATATATACTATAGCGGACCCGTGCGATAAATCCCGCATGTTCATAAACCACACTTTCCCCAATAGGTTTATAATGAAAGACTGAAAGAGAAAGGTTGCTGTAACACTCATCGGCTATTCGATATTTATGAAATTATACGATTTGAGTACTCATTCCTTTGATTTACTGTTTCTGATATCCAAGCAAAATGATAAAGGAAAGACCTCAGAATGTTAAAATGACATGAAACAGGCGTCAAAGTAGCCAAAATGTGAAGTGGACAGCAATTATGGAGCGTATTTTCCTACAGCAACAGTATCTGCAATTCGCACACTTCGTACATATTTGTAAAAGTATTTTTTAAAATGAATTATGGATATTTATGAAATTAGAGTGCAATTCGTCACTTTTAATGTCTCTTCTCTTCATTTGTATGCTCATTTGTCACGATCGGTCGCTTGTGAGCACCACAGGAGGGATCTATACTACTGAAATAATATATATTGTTATACCCGTAGGGTATGCCACCCCCACCCCGTATTATTCACACCCCATACAAATACATCCCAATACATGACTTCAAACCAAATTCTACGATCTACGACCACATCTATAAATCATACTTTCTATGAACTCAGGTGGCCTCACGCCTGAACTCAAACGACCCCGGTAGGGCTTCGACACTAAAAGAATGCGCAATTCTGCACACACTGCACGCCGAAACCATAAAAGCCTCGGAGAGTTCATGACTCGGGGTTATTCTCAAACAGACCTTGTGTTGTAAGTGACGTACCTCTGCAGGGCGCCATCACGACTGCTGCCATCTTGGTAAGTGTATAGCGAGTAACTTTACACACACACACACCTACACTTTCATCCCCTATTACTTGTACTGGAATTGTAATAGCACTTTAGCTGTTCTGCAATCTTTATTAATACTTCTTCCCAGAAGTAAACCCTTTAAAACTAGACGTCTTTAGATAACTGCTCCTTCCAATTATTTAATTAGCTAGTAAGTTCCTACCCTCTAGATTCCCTCCAGGTAGGATCCCATAGCATTATTGTTTAATTGCTTCGTGGCGTCAGCGGACAGCCACTTGCTACTCCGTCACAGAATTTGAGTCAGCGGATTCGCTCTAAGCCTTCGCTAGCCACCTTACGCTAGCATTAAGCCGAGTAGCGGCAGCACCGTTTAAGTCCTTATTTACTAAACCTCCCCCAGCACCACTTTCACACCCCCGAGCTCTCCCGGCAATCTGAACAATCGGGAAGCTCGTCCACAGAGCTACGTCTTTGCCCCTAGACAGCTCAATCACACTACCCGTTCCACTCGCATCTTAACTTCCCCCCAAAACACCCCATTGTAGGGCACCCCCACAAAGAAACCCTACAATATGATTGATGGTAGGGCCCGACACACTAGTCTCTGCCGCGACGCAGTAACGCATTTTAGTTCCTCCACGCCTCTCCTGTAACACGTGACACGTTCTGCCTCCATGAGTTCCAATGTAGCAACATCGTTCATTCTCTGCTTGGACTTGAACGTGGGAACATAATGCTAACGCAATGGAGGGAGAGCGTCGCTAACCTATCTCGTCGTTGTGCAACACCATTGGCTCGTACACTCTGCATCAGCTAGGAACGAGTGAGTAATGATCGATGAGTAGTGTCCTCTTCCATATAATTTTAAGATTACATGAAAAGTAAAGTACTGGGCGTAGAACTGTGATTCATGTTTCTGTATATACCGTATACTGTCAAACTTCACCCAGCTGCTCACGAGATATTTCGTTTCGGTTTTACAATTGACACACGTGATCGGCCGAACTAGAACAGATTCAATCCTCCCATTGTTCGGTGGCCACGCGGCAGAGACTGGTGTGTCGGACTCTAAACATGATACATTAAGGGAAAGGGTTTCATAATATCAACATAGAGATTAAATGACTACATATTTGTGACATAAAATCTGTTCTAAAAATTTCATCTGACAATGGCTGTCTAGTTCAATTAAATGCACTTTCGAAGATATTTGAATTTAGTAACTTTGCAGTTTTATAGGCTACTAGTGGTACTATGAATAAATTCGCGATACTTTGTCTAGATCTACAATATGATAAGTCTAATAATATGTTTCATTAACACTACAGCATAAATATGTCACCGAAATTAATGTGATTATATAAATACTTTACAAGCTACATGCAACACGGGTTTTCACGATTTTACCACCAGGTGGTAGTACTTGTTGTTTCAAAATCCATCGCCAACAGAAATCAATTAGTTGACTCTACACAACTCGTGAGGTTAACTCGTCTCTTGCACTGCAGAATAAGTATATTTCAAGGACTGCGGAATTAGCAGTACTGCGGAGTTATCAAAGTCTCCCCTATAGATGTGTATCATATCAAAATAATAACATCTGTGGTGGAGTTTCACCCTCAAATTCATTTGGGTCACCCCTAATGATGGTGGTATAGTACGCACTCGAGCCGCCCGAGTTGGTGTGTACATTGAGTTCTCATATTCCTTCCGAACAATTGCACTACTAAAGCCTCTCATCCAATTCTCGGCTCAATTACCAATGCACACAATAATACAGCCATCACAATGACACAGGTTAGCAGACAAATAACTTACTGTACCCTTAGGAAAGAAGCACTTCACAAGACTCGATTTCGGGGTCATGAACAGTTATTGTATAAAGTGTATTAGAGGAGAATCGTGCTTCTATTAATTTCTAGGATTAATAGGGGAACTTAATATTATGAATAAAATACATAAAACAGGTTAAACAATACAAATTTAATACTGGATCAAGAATAAACAAAACAATGAAAGTGAAGATCACCCTAATTGTGTCCCAAGAAAAACCAAGAAAAACAGACATGACTGAATAAAAATATCAGTCAATAAAATCACCAAATCAGCTTTGACAACTGTTAATAAAATACCGGTGAACCAAAATATCACCTAAAGAAGATTAACACAAATCTCAAAGTATTCTAGGAATACAAAAACATCAAAATAAAATATCAAAAAGTGATATAAAGAAAAATAGAAAGTGTTTACTTGTTGTGTGCGCGGTCGGACAACTTAAAAGTAATGAGCACTTAGACGAGAATTCATTCCCGTTCGAACAATCTAATCAGTTATGAATCCCTGTTCTGCGGGTAGGAATCACGACAATATGGGAACAGACAATTAAAATGGCAAACACATAATTATAACACCTGACATAATCTAATCCTTTAAAAAATAAGCAATAATACACGAGTTTTATTTTACAATAAATAGCAGCTGTACGAGCGGTCTTATGCCCTCAAATCAACATAAGCAATCACGTGACACACAAAAGCACGGGTTAGCCGATTGCTACCCTAATATTACTAGAATAAATCTTGGCGAAACAATGCCAAGCGACGACAACAAATATGACCATGCCTAAACAGGCGTGAATACATGAAATCAAACTGCGATAAATATGGCCGGAAAACATTAGATAAATGGCATGAATAATTCCCAAATATTAAATCAACTAATCATAACCAGTCAGGCTCGACATTTAAATCTTAACAAGCTGGAAAATGTGCAGCACAGAGCTGCTACGGGTTATCAACATTCTAGGTCTCTGTATAGCTGTCAGTCAAGCGCACCCCTCATGTACCGTTGTGTGCCTTTACCAAAATAGACCCAAGCCTGCTAGGCCTTGAGTACCGTGGAACAGCCTCACTCGGCTACCTGAAAACGCGACATTTATCATATTCAACACATATAATTAAATCTTGAAAAATCCACACCATGTGATATCAAGAATTCAGACTCATCAGCGATGTGCCCCGTAGGTTACATATGCCGGAATAAGTAGCAATCAGTAGCGGAACACCAAGTCCCTACCCACTCACTTTACGAAGATTCATCACCGTATGGCACACACACCTCAATAGACTTGACCATTGACCCTAGCTCATATAGCAGATCACAAATAGAACACATGTCAGAATGACAAGATCAAAACAAGGCTAATGACTTTACAGACGGCAAGGCTAATGGCCTTCCGTATCACAACAAGAGTTGCACAAAGCAAAGCAAAATAACTCAGCCTGATTAATTATAATCACCAAACAAACAGAAAACTTCCCCCCAGGTCTAATATAACTTCCTATCAAAAGATTCATTTATTACCAAAATTCTAATCTTTCCGCCATAAATATCTCATCTATACCATGGTTTCATGTGCTCAAAGCCACATAAAACAAGTACTCTAATCAAGAAAAAAGGCAAAAGCCACAACAACAAAAAAAATCACGCAAAATATAATATTTAAAAAATTGTCATGCGATGCCAAGAAAACTAATTATGTCAGCACAAAACTAAAGAATCTACATTTAAAAGCAGCAAAAACAAATATTTATGAAAATTTCCCAATATTGCGCGTAACCCCACCCCGACAAATTAATTGCATAATTTGTACTCATCACTTCAGCTTGTCTGGTGCCATGATGACACCCCGGTCATCATCCTATCTTGTAGACCTAGCCCATCATCATCTTGACAGAGCTTGATGAACCATGTGGCTTCCTCTCTTCAGGTTCGTTGCCGTACATCTCGCTGCAGAGAAATTATTATTATTATTAATCAGACAGCTATCTAGACTGCAGTATCGGTTACTTAATTCACCAATAATTGTCCTGTGCAGTACCGCAAACTGGCCCTAAATACTGTGGAGACGTATCCACCTAACTTTCACTGAAATTAATACAACACATGTTGCTTCGCACACAACATAAATTTACAGTTGAAATCCTATGATTTACAGTTGCACTATGATAAAATGTTTAAGTATCGAAGTGAATAAGTGCCACGCAGACGCGCAGAGTTTCACCCTCAAACGTCTTCTGATTCACAAATGGGAATGTCTTCTTCAACACACGTCGTCATATTTATATGATATACCACAAAATTCAGTAGAAGGGGAATGTGCTCCTCGATAAATCTTAAATCAGGTCCTACAGACCTCCAAGACATGTCATTCAAGTCACAAAAATCTGCACATTACGGAATTATTCGCGTGCTCAAAGTTCGATCGTGGGATCACTCACTTCTTGATTTCGCGGGCGAATTACTTTCCCGCTGAAAAGTGCGTCATGTTCCTGATTGGCTGTTGGTTCAAATTATCAAAAGCTTCTCTCGCAGAACTCCGCCCACTCCGTGACGTAGAATCCTATCTCTTTTCTTCTTTGGCACCTCTTCGCTCTTCGTCTCTCACTTCAGAACAAGAGAAATTAACTGACCTTAGCTTCAAGAAAAAGTAACGTATTTTCAGGCTACACCTGCTCCTTCGATTCTTAGAATTAGTTAAATATAACTCGATAGATTGTCCCCACAGGAAACAGTAGCGATCCATTTTGTCCTCTTGGGCTACCTGTTCTTGTGAAATATGAGCCGTACTTTTCCTCAACTTGTGCTGGGTTTTGAGCAGTAGAAATAAATTATTTGAAGACTTAAATATGACTTAATATTTAAGGGTTCATTACATACCCAAGTACACGGGGCAACATGACCAATATTTCTTACACCCTTAAATGAACCAACACCAACTTAAGACTAGGCTCGCACAAGCTTGAATTCCGCACTGTCTGCTCATGAGTTGTCTAAAGCAGGCCTGGACAATCACGGAAAATCGGCCCATGGTTACTTTCAAAGAACTTGGCGCTGGCCAACTCCTGCTGTCAGCATCGCGAATCTCCTCCTCTCCGACCCAAACCCACCCCCCTTACACGTCCCATTCTTATGTGCCCCGATCCCGATCAGCATCCACGCATACCGCCCTCTTACCTTCCGTTGTTTGACTGTTTTTTTAGTTTTTTGATGTTGACAGTATCATGTCAATTAAAATCGAGTATTTATAGTGGAATAGCGAAGTCACAGGAAGACGAAGCACTACAGACACATAAATGGACCTATTCGCATAGGTGTTTCAAATTGCGGTGGCAACCTGCGTTTGTTATCGTCGATTCGACTGAAGGTCCCGCGTGTTTGTTTTGCAATTACCTGCCGTGCCGTGTCAAAGATGTATAATTTGGAGGGGCATTTCCAAGCCCGATACGGAAACGATGCCGTTGACTTCACACTGGGGAAAAGATACATAATCCCGTGTTATTAAAACAATACAAATAATAATAATTGTAATAATAACAATAACCCAGCTAGAGTTTCTGTTGACGATAGTGGAAACCTTCTCGCAGGATGTGAGAATGGAATTAGGGCTGGAGAAGTACAAAACGCTCAACGTTATGAAAGGCGAGTTTCAGGAACGTGTGCTGTATATGAAACAATTCAGGGCCAGCAGATTTGCAACAATGCTCATTAACGAGACCTACGAGTATCAGGGAATGAAGCAAGTCAGACAGAACACTCAGTAATAAAACAAGATCATTGGACTTACTTGCTATCCAAAGATTCAGACACGTAGGCCTACAATTTCATCTACTCTAGGAAGGGCAAAAATGAATTGGGGATAACATATCTTCATAGATGAGCCTCCGTCGCTTAAGCGGCAACACGCCAGCCTCTCGCTGCTGGGTCCGTGGTTCAAATCCCGGTCACTCCATGCGAGATTTGTGTTGGACAAATCGGAGGCAGACAGTATTTTCTCCGGGTACTCCGGTTTTCCCTGTCACAATTTCATTCCAGCAACACTCTCCACTATCATTTAATTTCATCTGTCATTCATTTAATCATTGTTCCAGGAGAGTGCGACAGGCTTTGGCAGCCGGCACAGTTCATATCCTCGCCGATAGGTAGGGGCTTCATTCATTCCATCCCTGACCCGGTCGGTTGACTGGAAGCAGGCTGTGGGTTTCATATCATCATAGATGTTTTCCGTGCGACAAGGTCAACATGCATGCCAAGTTTCACCGACATTGGGTGATTTGCGATTCAGCTACTGCATGGAATTGCGTTTGGAGTCTCGTAACTCCATAACAATGTGTCTTCAGTGCTCACGATATTAGATTTAGATAGATTAGCGGAACCGTGCGAGAAATCTCGCATGTTCATAAACCGCACTTTCCCCAATAGGTTTATAATGAGAGACTTATGGAGAAATGTTGTTATGTTTTTATATCAACCAAATGATTTTACATCAATACTTACATTTCAGTTAGAATTCCAAGTTCTACGTTCCCTAACTTAAGAAAGCAATCACTGAAAATTGGATCATCATAACACTCACCGGTTATTCGATATTTATGAAATTATACGATTTGAGTACTCATTCTTTGATTTACTGTTTCTGAAATCCATGCAAAATTATAAAGGAAAGACCTCAGGATATAAAAATGACATGAAACAGGCGTCACAGTGGCCGAACTGTGAGCGGACAGCAATTATGGACCGTATTTTCCTACAGCAACAGTATCTGAAAATTGCACACTTCGTACATTTTTCAAAATTTATTTTTTAAGAAATTATAGATATTTATGATATTTGAGTGCAATTCGTCACTGCTAAAGTCAATTCTCTTTCATTTGAATGCTCATTTGTCACTATCGGTCGCTTGTGAGCGCCGCAGGAGGGATCTATACTACTGAAATAATATATATGATATCCTTTTCAAGAGAGGGGTAGCAGTATTTTGAGTTACTTTGGTTACTTTGGTATTGCCTCAAGTTTCTGGCTGTACATTCAACACATGACTGAATACCATATTTCAAAATCCCCGAATACAAATCAACACGCGAACCATAGGCTATCAGACTGATTTATTGGGTAATTTCTCTCATTTTTGTCATTTCTGAATTTCGTTTGCTTCGGCAGATCTAAGACAGATTTCTTCCTCTTTCAATGGCAGGTAAAGGAATGTCGACCTCATTTTGAAGGTTCGTGCTATGTGTGGTTTGTAAAATTAGCTCACAGCAATTGGTGTCTTTCATCATCAATAAACTATTGGTTAAATGGGCATCGCCTGAGAGGAAGTGGGTCGAGCGAGGTTGTGCTAAGTGTTGATATCCTCACGGGATGGGGCAGGTGTGGGGGAGGGGGAGGGGAAGTGCCGGTCACGCAGGTGACAAGAACTCGACGAAGAACGAGAAAATAGGAAACAAATGCTGTTCGAAAATCAGGCTTCATCTTGTGCAAATTAGTATCAATGGTTCCAGATTCAATCTATCAAAACCGCCAGTTTAGGTGTATCGAAGGCACTCATGTTAATAATTGCACAATAACATATACCCAATCTTTACAATAAAGTAGGAATATCTGTGCATGAGCAGTGGGTGCAGCTAAAATATTTTACATTAACTTTACATGCAGGAAGATGTTCTAATGTTTGAACTATCATCATTTACAGAGGTACAGATTTGCTTGTTCGAGGTTGCGAAAGCGAAAGCGAAAGTGTAGGCTACTATAAGGCGCCTGAGTATGGCAGAGAGATCCTAATGCTTACATATATAACACAAAAGACATGGTTTTACAGAAATAAACTAAATTTGTTTTGAAACATAAGAAAACACCTTTTTGGGGGCTTTAATGTTTCTTTGTTAAAGCATTAAATAACCATACAATGTGGAGAAAAGAAATAAACTACACAACTGTCGAATGACTGTTGTTTCCCAACCCGAATAATAATAATAATAATAATAATAATAATAATAATAATAATAATAATAATAACAATAATAATAATAAGAAGAAAAAGAATTTTCTTTCTTTCCTTCTTTCTTTCTTTCTTCGGCTTTTCCCAATTAATTGGGGTCGCCGGAGCCAACCAGGCTCATTTTGGTTTTGGCCGGGGATTTAAAACCGGATGCCCTTCCTGACGCCACGTGATTTTCCAGGTGAAAATTCCACCCCGCTGTCACCAGGATTCGAACCCCGGCCATCCGGGTGAAGGGCGAGAAGCTAAGCCACTGCGCCATCCCGCCCCCCAATAATAATAATAAGAATACTAATAATAATAACAACAACTAGGGGACCTGTGCGAGGAATCGCGCATGCGCATAAACCACCCACCCTGCTTTACTGTTATGCGGGCTTCTTGTTTATTTGTTTAATCGCACATTTTAAACAAATTGTCGATTTTTATGAAATCAGAGTGCAATTCGTCACCCTTGCGGGGATTTCTGTTTCTGCCCTCACACGACGATTTGCGGCTTGTGAACGCCCCATGTGTACAGACTACCCGCCCTGCTCTAATCTTATGCGGGCTGGACGCGACACAGTTCTAGCAGGGGCTATCATCTTGTTTATTTGTTTAACCCGCGAGGACTGGCGCATGAATATTTTTGATCCGAGGCTTATTATGATGCTCTATATTTTCGTTTTGCTCAGCCCTTACTTCCTGTCGCTTACAGTATCTTCCTTCCTAGCCTTGAACGTCTCCTTGTTACTTTAAGTCAGGGCCATCCACACAGCGCTCCCCAAGCGCTAGTGCTCCGGCCGCGCTCTAAGCCAGTGCTCCGAGCTTCTTGGTGGAAGGTAGTGTAGTTTCGGTAGTGGTGGGAGAAGCTTGGCTGGTTGAGAGCGCGGTCTGCCCGCCGCGCCGAAGTGAGCAATGTTTGGCTCAACATACATTTGTGAGCGTTTCTTTTCGGTTCTTCAGCTTGCCAAAGGTAAACATCGTGCAACGATGAGCGATAGAAACTCGCGCAATTGTTTACGAATAGCTGTGTCCAGAAATAGTGTACCCAATTTCGAGAAGATTGTTTCCTCAAAAACTAAAAGCTCGTAAAAACGACGGAGCAAAGGTCTCTCATGGTCTGTACTATCTGTTCAAATGAGTAAAGTATTGTTGAATTTCTGTTTGAAATAAATCACAATATTCTTTACTTAACACTTGCGTTCGTTTCCTGCACATTCCATACATCGGAGTGCCATTCAATTTGTAAATGCGGTATATTTTTATGGCAAAACAGCCCTATCGATATGATGTCAACAAACCCACAAAAGCCGTCGACTGCACGACTGTAGGCTACGTACGTATCTATTCAGCGCGTCGTCCGTGTTCTCGCTGCCACACTGTAGTGGTGGTAGGGGAAGGAGTGCTAGCCTGACTGCCCAGTGCTCCCCGAGCGCGGCCGCGCTCTCAGAGCGCAATGGCTGGATGACCCTCCTTTAAGTCCATAGCTTTGGGAACAAAGTTATTTTTATATTATTTTTGGTCGGGTCAGATTTACCCATGGCGCCAGTCCTCGCGTGACGATTTTCGGCTTACGTTAGCCGGAAAAAAGGAAATATCCACCTATTTTGGTGCAGCACAATCACATAGCTCACGTTCTAGTTGACACATGTTTAGGGTCTAGGAACACCTTGGTCATCAGCCCCTTTGTTCAGAACTATCAAGGTCAATTATACTGTTACGAAAATTATTGTCATTTTTCTGCATGTTAAATATGGAAAATATTAATAAACTTCATTTCATATTGGGAATAGTTCATAGGAAGACACCAGGTGTAACATTACTTCTCTAAAATACGTACGACTGCGACAAAAAGGGAATGACACACTATGGGTCAAAATGACTCGGCGCCAGTCTTCTTGTTATACTTTTTCACTCATGTTCTCAAGGGTTAAACGCACTTTTTAAACAAATAAATATATTTCTGTTGACTTTTCAAGAAATGCAAGAATGTATTATGGAGACGACCTTCTAACAATAACATAGTGCACAACATAATCCAATAATATTACTCCGCGTTATGACAACATAGTTCCATTAGTCTTGTACATGACCACTACACAATGTTTTAGGATTATGACATCATTCCCAGAACCTCTCATTTATATTTTAATGACAGAATTATTATGCGCTCCTTTAGGTAAAAGCAAACGTCTAGACTCAACTAGTCTGACCTGGATAATATTCTTTATTAATTTGTTCACGTAATTAACCCAACTTTCAATACGAATTTCAGTCATCTTCTCTGACATAATTTGTAGATCTTATAGCACTAATAATATTAACATAGTTTGAAAACATTCATAAAGTTCCTAATATTTGCTAGCATTTAAACTCATCTATTCTGACTTTTTTTAATACAAAACACGACGTGTTAAAATAATGGTACTTCTAGTCTTTTAGAGTTGTCAATCTGCCTGTCAAACATGTTTTATTGAAGCTTGGAAATAGCTTTGATTCGCACCTGCATTCTGTTACAGTTTCCAAGTTCACGGCCAGCAAGAGCAAAAGCGCACCGCATTATAATATGGTCAGCGCTTTTCTCCGCTCAATGCACCGCTTTGTTGATTTTCTCCCAACATTATGACATTTCTTTACAAGATCATACTATTTCCAACGGAGCTAATTTCGCACGCAAATACGATAAAATATTCCACCATCCATTTACGCAATGTACTGTGCTGTCTTAATGCTTGGTCAATAATAATAACTAAATAAATCTGCATTCTTATCTACAATGCTACTAATTATTATTTTAAGAGTAATTGGTGTTCATTTCTCTGTACCTGTAGTTACATCTCGTCCTGGGTTTCTCTGGTTTGACTCTCCCTCATCTAGCCTCCGGTATAAAATGAAAATAACATAGTAGGTATATGGCATATTTTCCTCCAATGATTGCTTTACTGCCCCGTGGCACTCTCCATAGTTATCGACTTCACAATGCACTCTTCCAAATTTATATCTTCAGGATATATCGTAGCACTGAATTTACTTTCTGTAGTACAAAGTTAAGGCTCAGCTTTATTTTAAACTCGCAACCTGTCCCGGCTTCGCCTGGTATCTTTAATGGTTTACCCAGCGTAAGCTTAAAAGGCGTACGAACGTCAGGTCACAGATGCAATTCAGAAACGTCGAGGTGAACAGCGAAACTAACACTTTGAATGACTATAAAATGATTATTTATGAACATAGAGACAAGTTTAAGGGCTTCAATTATAGATGAGACATGTCATTAAAGACTCATGTTCGCAAATGTTCAAATTGATCACCGTCAGTGTCCACGAGTTCGACAAACCGCCACCAACGCACAGGACAATTGCTCGCATCAGAGATAAATTTGAAGCAGATGGAACCGTTCACAACGTCAACAAGAAAAGTTCTGGACGACCACGGACATCCACCAGTCCTAGAAACTGAGAACAGGTGCAGGAAGCCCTCACTCGATCCCCACCGAAATCACTATGACAAACGGCTCGAGAGACACACATCTCAAAAGATAGCGTCCATCGCATCAAGAAGCGTCTGTGCTGGAAATCCTACATTCCAACACGAAATTAATTGAAAGACAATGTCACGAAAATCCAAATAAACTTTGTCGTAACCTTTGCGAATCCATTGCTTCGCGTTATCAGCTTTGTCTGGACACTGACGGACATCAATTTGAACATTTGCGAACATGAGTCTTAATTACATGTCTCCTCTATAATTGAAGCCCTTAAACTTGTCTCTATGTTCATAAATAATCATTTTATAATCATTCAAAGTGTAAGTACATTTTTGAGACACCCTGTATATATATTTTAACGATTTACCCACCGGAAGCTTAGAAGTCGCACGAATGGTAGTTTTTTGACTCGATTCACTGAAATCGTTAGTGCTCGGCTTTCCTTTGGTCATAGATAAATTATTTTCTACAGAAACCTTCCTCGAGAAATCCTTTTCAGAATGGTGAAAACCGTATCAAAATCCATCAGTGGTTCTCGAGATTACCCGTTACATCCAAGAATCGGCGACTTTGTTTTATAGCCTACTATGTAGAGATTTTACCGATTTCACTGGTGTATCAATTTTATAGAACACTGCCACCTTGTATAGTGATAGAAATGTATGTGACAGCGTGCTCGTCTAATCAACTGAATATTGCAATTAGAATACCCTCTGCTCCAAAATCTCGGATAACCAGAGATTGGGACGAGAGTATTATTTATTTCGGCCGTCACCTGATACCTGTGATTATTACAATGTTTACATAAAATTTACAACTAATTTACATTGTAAACAATTAACAAGACACTAACAATGACACTAACTTAATCTTATCCTAGTTGATACAGAGAGGCTCTCCTATACTTTAACTAAGTTTTATAGTTTAGAAAACCATCTCCTGTACCAGTATGCTTAATTCACATGCATCTTTGTACTGATTCTCATCTGTCGCTTTCCTATTCAACATTGGCCTGATGATATTAAAAAAAATCGGTAATTGACCTGCCTTCCTCCATTCCCGTTTTAGTAATTTTATTAAAGTGTGATACTCATTTTCATTTTCTATTCTGTTTAAATCTGCCTTGTCTACAAACTTTGCTCTTATCATTTTAATCTCATTGCATTCCTTGATCAGGTGTGCTGCACCTATAACCTTCCCACAAAATAGGCAAAGGTCCTCTTTTCCTACTTCTCTCAATGCTTTGTTCTTATACACCCCCATTAACCACAAAATTATACCTTTCATTTCTCTTTTCATTAGACATTCAGGCTTTATGCTCATAAATTTCCTTATTTCGCAGATATCCGTTAAAGTTCTCCTGTTGGTACACTCTTCTCTCAGTACCTGCAGCTCTATGTCATTAACCCTTCTGCACACATTTTTGCACGCACTACCTTTCTCTCTTCGTAAGTCCCTATCCCATAGATAATCCATTCCTAATCTTTCCAGTATATTTCTTACCCCGTCCACCCAGTAGCCCTCTTGCTGATGCTTCATTTGGTGCAGGTAGGCTACCTTTAAAATTTCACCCCCTCCACATACTTTCAGACGAATCCAAGACTTTATGATCCTTTATATGATATGTTTTTGAATACTTGCATCCTCACATTCTTGCTCCACAATTCGCCGTGCAACTAGGTAGCTCCAAAATTATCTTAGCAAACTTACTTACAATACTGTCCAGGCTTGCCGTTCCTTCGTCTAAACCCCATACTTCCGCTCCATATAATACTCTTGATACGATGAGTGCGTTAAATACATTTTTATGAAATTTGTTGTCAAGATTCTGTAACTTACGTTCTAACACATTAACACTCGCCAATGCCGCTGGCTCTTTCGATTTTTCCCTTTTAATTTGCTCAGTCCATTTTCCATGACTTGCCAGTACCATCTCTATATACTCACATTTTTTCACTGTCTCTAGCTTTGACCCATACATGAACCACTTTTCATTCCACACCTTAACTTGGGTCTTTCGCGGATTATTTTTTAAATTCCAGTCCTCACAGTATTTCACAATCTCGTCAATACTATTTTGCATATTAGGAGGCGTTAGAGTGAACAGAAGGATGTCATCAGCAAAAACTAGGCCCGGGATATCATGATTGTCCAAACAAGGGTTGGACCTTTGCTCAAAGCCCTTTGATTCGAAAATATCGTTAATAAATAGCAAAAAGAGCAACGGTGATTATTTGCATCCCTGTTTTAATCCTAAATTAGACTTTATCTCTCCTACAATTACATCCTCCTTAATTTTAATTGCTCGTTTCACTTCGGATAACACATTCTCAATTGCTCTTATCATTTTATGTGACACCCCGATCTTTCCCAGTCTAGCAATGACAGCTCCCCTGTTCACTGAATCAAACGCCTTCTCCAAATCAATAGCCGTGATATACAGCTCACCTCTTTTCCGCCCCATGTATTTGTCCATCGACGTTTTCACCACCATCATATTGTCACTGGTTCTCATTCCTTTTCTGAACCTTGTTTGGAGTCTCGAGAACGCCGAACAGCCCTCTGCCCGCGCCATTAAACGCTTGGTTAAGACCTCGGTGTACATTGTGCTCAGATTGTCAAGCAAAGTCATGCCTCTGTAATTGCCTGGGTCTAATTTGTCTCCACGTTTCTTATATATTGGTCAAATTATCCCCTCCTGTCACGCCCTCGGAAATCTACCTCCTTCAAAAATCTTGTTAAAGATTTTTACCAAGCTTTCCAACATAAAACTATTTTAACCCAACTCTTGCCAAAATTCGTTTGTTATCCCCGAAATAACACCTGACTTTCTTCCATTACTTTTTGACATTACTTCCCTAATTTCATCTATTGATACGACTTGGTCCAGCATAGGCAGAGCGACATCCAGCCCCCTCGGGACGCCAAACTCATCTCTCTTTCTCCAGTTATCTTTAGTATTTATCAGATTTTTATAATATGTAATCCATACTTCATCATTAATCGAACTCCTGCCACCACTTCTGAGCCACCTGCGGTATGAATTTATCCTGTTCCACACTTTCCTACAATCGTTGGGTTTAGAATCTTTTTTTAGTGCAGTTGCTTCCTTGCCCTGCCACTCACTTTTTGTTTTGCTCAGCAGTTCCCTATATTCTTTCCTTAGACGACACAATTCTCCTCTTACGTATCATCCCCTTTTCTCTTGTATAACTTCAGTGCCCAAATAACTTGGGTTTTCTTCCTTCTATAAGATTCATCGTACCACCCTTTAATTCTCTCTACCTTTATTCTAGCTTTCACGCACATTTTCCGCCTGGCAATCATAACTGAATTCTCAAAAATTTGTATTACCTCTTCAAGTTGATCATTACCGATCATTAAATTTATCCTTACCTTTATAAGTTCAAAATTTTCTCCCTGGAACTAGTTCTGGAACTCTCTGCAGTTTTCCTCCCTCCTTCTGAATCTCTTTACTTTCCTCTCTTTAGCTTTAACTTGTGGGTTTCCCTTTGATTTTGTCACCGCTCCCTGCATATTAATGACTAGGGCTAGGATTCTGATGATTTTCATCTATTTTTTGGTAAGACTGACACGTTGCTCAAATATATATATATATATGTTTCATGAAAGAATGAGTTCAATGAAGTCTATTTGTTGGGTAATTTTTTTTGCATTTTTGCCATTTTTGAGGGATAGGGCATTTTGGGGGAAAATTTTATGTCATTTTGGTCATTTTTATACTATTTTCAAGAAAGAAGGATATTTTTTTTATGTTTAGCTATTATAATTCTGTATTTTACTAAATTTCCGTGTTGAATATTTTGGTTGATTTCATACAAGCATAACATATATTTTCCAGGAAACGATACCCTCTTCCCCTATTCCCAAAAGTATGTGTGTAATGGACTCGTCCATACAAGGAAGTACATTTGCCTCTCGCGTAGGTAGAAGGCTACAGCTAGCAATGAGTTCGTGGTATTTCTTCGAGCCGGAAGTGGTGTCATATTAGACGCGAATTTACGATATGCCTAAAGTAAAGCAAATTGTGTCTGTTAAACTAAAACAATTTGTTTCGCAGTGTGGAGAAATACTGACGGGACAATACTTTACTGCAAACTTTGTGACGTGAGAGTGGCCGCTGTAAAAAGGTTTACGGTGGAACAACATGTATCGCGTGAGAAATACAAACGTGGTCTGCAATGACTTCAGGATGAAGGAACATCACTACAACAGAAGCTTCTTGGAGAAACCCATTCATCCTTTTCACCATTCTTTGAAGAACTGTGTTGAGTGTTTCTTTGTGCCGATATCCCATTGAGTAAGTTAAACAACCCTAAATTGAACAATTTCTTAGAGAAGCACACGGGCAAATCCATACCGGATTCCTCTACGTTAAGGAAAATCTATGTTAGACGATGCTATGAAAAAACTTTGGAAGAAATCAGGAAAAGAGTTGGAATTTAAAAAATATGGGTATCGGTGGATGGGACGACAGACTCTTCAGGACGATATGTAGCTAACGTGGTGGTAGGAACACTGGACGAGGATGTTCCTGGGGAACACTTTCTACTCGATTGTGAGCATTTATAAAAGTGAACTGCTCAACAATCAGCAAAGTTCTTGATAAATCGTTGGCATTGTTGTGGCCTGATGACATTCGGCATTACAATGTTTTGCTCATAGTAACGGATGCAGCCCCCTACATGGTCAAGGCCGATAATTCACTTCGTGCTCTCTACTCTAAAATGGGGCATTTAACTTGTTTGGCCCACGCGTTACACAGAGTCGCGGAGGAGGTTCGCGGTCGTATTCCAGAAGTTGACCAATTGATAGGATGTGTGAAAAAGATATTCTTGAAGGCACCCTCTCGAGTTTGACCTTTCAAGTTAGAAGCTCCAGACATTCCACTTCCTCCTTCTCCCGTTTTGACCAGATGGGGAACCTGGATTGCAGCCTGAACGTATTATAGGGAGAACTTACAAGTGGTGAAACAAATCGTGGATTCATTTGACAGCACTGAAGCTGAATCAATCAAAGCAGCGCAAAAACTTTTGGCAGATAGTGAAATTGCAGGAAAACTTGTATACGTAAAAGGAAATTTTGGAGTTCTTCCTACTACCATAACCGCTCTGGAAAAGTCGGAAGTGCCGCTAGTGCAGCAGTTACAACTTGTGCTGAAAGTGGTGAATGATTTGGATCGCGCGTGTGGCAAAGTGGGACAAGCTGTGTCTGAGAAGATGAAGAAGGTTTTGGAGAAAAATAAAGGGTATCAGACAATGTGTTCATTTGCTAAAATTTTGTCAAGTGAAACATTTTCTCTTTGTGACATTGACGACAGTGAATTAAATTCAAGTGAAATTTTTTACGTTAAGTATGCTTCTGTTTTGTCGGTGGAGGTAGAAAGGCGCTTTTCTATGTATAAAGCTTTGTTGGCTGACAATAGACAATAATTTTCATTTGAAAATCTACATCATGAATTCGTTGTTCATTGCAACTCACACATTTTGGAATGAACAATTGGGACCTTTATGGCTGAGAAACGTCTGTTTTGTAAATATGTAAGTATTATTTTTAAAATTCATAACTTGAAAATGTATTACAAAATGTCTGTTTTGCCAATATTAATAGCTTGAATTATTTTTTTTACCACACAAGACTAAAACAATAAAGAGATCATAGAAAATCAAAGGTCATTTTTTTTAACAATTAGGCCATTTTCTGCATATTTTAGGTCATAAATGCATTTTTTATTTCGCATTTTTTGAACTTTTTTAGGTCATCATAATCCCAGTCCTATTAATGACAATTGGAAGGTGGTGTGATTCACCCCATTCTTCAACAGTGAATCTCTTAATTAGAGCTAGTGCTCCTCTGGAACATATTGCTAGGTCTACTACATTCCCTCCATTTTCTGTTATATATGTCAAGTTGCCTCCTTCATCTCCAACACTGACACCATTTAGTATTTATAATTCCTCTGCACCACATAGTTCCAACATATTTTCTCCGTTCTTGTTGCATTCTCTGTCTTTGCTATGTCTATCCCCAAATGGGACATCAGCGACCCCCTTGCTAAAAAGGGGCTTTCTGTCTGCAACCCTAGCATTGAAGTCCCCCATAAGCACAATCTCTGTCTCTTCATATATATTTTGAATTCTGTTTATTTCCATTGTTAATTCATCGAAAGAAAATTCTCTTGCATACGGGGAACTGTACGGAGGGTTGTAGACAAAACCATAACATACCGTTCCTTTCCACTGTCCCTTAATGTCTGCTTTTACCCACACTACTTCTTCCAGCTCTGCATTAATCAATTACGATAATTCACGCACTTTCTCATTAATTATAACAACAAACCAACCCGGGAACCTACCGGTCCGAGCTTTCTTAAGTTTAGGTTTTGTATATATATTGTAGCCATCTATTTTAACCTCATAACCTGCAGGGAGCCAGCTCTCAGCAAATCCTACAATCTGTATATATTCTACTAAAGTATTAACTACATCATTTCCTCTCTTGTTTAAAAAACCCTCTATATTTACACATAAAATATTTCAATTTAGTACATTTTCTCCCTACCCTCTTCCCTGGTGGTGGCATTACTTCTAGTAACTCTTCAGCCAGCCTCTCTGTCACAATTCCCATCTCTTCCCTTATGCATGTCTTCTCTCTAACTAGAATACTACCAGCTGGAGAAGAAATGACCTCCTTCTCCACATTCAACTGCTCTACAGAGATTTTCTTGCACCAAAGTTCCTTTAGACTAGTTACTCGCTGCTTGACAGTCTCACCCTTTTGCATACCACGCACTTCTCCGGTGTTCTTGTTGCTGACCTGCGTTGTTCCTGCTCGCGCAACTTCCGTATTGGACTTTGAGGTCAGTGCTCCCTGTTGAGTTAACACCACACCTTCCGCTGAATCGTCAGTTGCTCCCACCTGATTGCTACGTCTAACTGGCTCCTGTTGTTGTCGTTGCTGAAGTTGTGCCACTGTCCAAATCCACTCCCAGTTATTACCGCTTACCGTCAGCCTATTGCCTTTTACGTATGCCTTTAGACCAGAGTTATTTGCCTTCATCAAATGAAACTGCAAGATCATCTGCTCGCTTACCTCTTCTTTGTTCATGTCCTTTCTTACCCATATCCTCTCCTCTTTCAGATTCTTTCTCTTCGCCAGAATTCTGTGAGCCATCAGTGAAGAAACTAATGACACTTTAACGGGCCTCTTGCCCTTCACCCGCCCTATCCTGAACACATTGTCTATATCTGAGTCCCCAATGTTTATCAGTATACCGTCCCTAATCACTCGGAGCACCTTGGACAGTAGATCCTTGGTGATTTCATTGACATCTTCCTTTAATCCGTAAATGAAGACGTTTTCTTTCTCTCATCCTGCTTGGTCTTCCTTAATTCTTTCACCTCCCATTATAATATCCTCACCTTTTCTCTTAGATCCTTTATCTCTCTACTATTTTCAGCCAGCCTCTCTGTCACTATTCCCATCTCTTCCCTTGTGCATGTCTTCATCTCCTTAAATTCCTTGCATTGCTCTCGAAGAATGTCCCGGATCTGGTCATTTTGGGACGCTTCCTTTACAATTTCTCTTTTTTTTTTTCAATTGCTTGCCATCCTAACTGACCAGGCCCTAGGTTTGACTCCACTCCTCCAATTATCAGTAGCGTCGCCACAACCAGCGCTACCATCCCCAACGCCAAAACCCCCATCTGCTCCGTGACATTGCCCACTATCACTTTCCCGACACGGAAATCGCACTTCACTCTAGCCTGCTAGCGGCTGATGACCACCCGGTACTTCTGAATAGCGATTCCCATTATTTCCTTACACTTCACTTCACTTCACTACACGTCTGTTACCTTGCTTGCTTAGTTGAACCTGGTAATCAACTGAATATCGGATTAATCTGGCTTAAATTTGACTTTTCAATTACGCCAATCCACACACACTTTTATATTGTTATATTTTGTTATAGTATTTAAGTAGACTAGCGGACCCGTGCGAGAAATCTCTCATGTTCATAAGTCATACTTTCCCCAATACGTTTATAATGAGTGACTTAAGGAGAAAGGTTGTTATTTTTTATTTCAACCAAACGATTATGGAACACCATTTTCATTTCAGTTAGAATTCCAAGCTGTACGTTCTGTAACTTAGAAGGCAATCGCTGGAAATTCGATCATCATAACACTCACCAGTTATTCGATATTTGTGAAAGCATCTTGGTCAAGATTTCCTGCTTTATCTTGTTGGCTGAGGAGCCTCTTTCTCCCTTATCTGGACAGCCCTCGTTAGAAAACTTCTTCACGCCCCGCTTACAGCGATGCTTCCTTGTTCCTATGTGCAACGATCAGCGTTAAACTCCTTCGCACACTGCCTGCAGGGCAGCTTTCCCGGTTCTGTGTGGTAGCGCTCAGCGCTAAACTCCTTTGCACGTTACCTACAGGGGTGCTTTCGCTTTCTTGAGTGGAGCGTCAGCATGAGAGCGTGCTGTAGCTGGTTTCTTTCTGTGAGCATTGTACTGTATACTGCTTCTTTGATCTCATTTTCCATGATTTCCTGAAGTCGGGTTTTGATGAATTGTGTTTGGTCCTCGACCTTTTCGGCAAGGGCGGCTATTACCACCCTACAGGATTTATTTATGTCCAGTGCCTCAGGTTTACATGTTTCACACAGCCATATCAGTTTCCTGTTCTTTCTTTCAAGGTCTCTGACTTCCTGACCAATGAGGCCAGTACAGTTATCGTGGGTCTTTTTCTCTGCACCTATCGCATTCGATTGTGCTGTCCTCATTAGTGCATTGCCTCTGACATATCGAGCAGAATTCATTTTTATTGCTTCTGGGTGCATTCCGGGCAGAAAGCATCTTGGTCAAGATTTCCTGCTTTATCTTGTTGGCTGAGGAGCCTCCTTCTCCCTTATCAGTACAGCCCTCGTTGGATAAATTACTCACGCCCCGCATATGGTGAGGCTTCCTTGTTCCTAAGTGCAACGATCAGCGTTAAACTCCTTCGCACACTGCCTGCAGGGCAGCATTCCCGGTCCTGTGTGAGAGCGATAAGCGCTAAACTCCTTTGCACGTTACCTACAGGGGAGCTTTCACTTTCCCTAGTGGAGCGTCAGCATGAGAGCGTGCTGTGGCTGGTTTCTTTCTTTGATATTTATGAAATTAGAATGCAATTCGTCGCTGTTAACGCCATTTGTGTGCTGAGTCCATTGATAGACAGTTCAGCCGTAACTCTCACCGGTTATTCGATACATTTCAGTCAGAATTCCAAGATGTACGTTCCCTATCCTAAGAAGGCAATCACTGAAAATTGGATCATCATAACACTCATCGGTTCTTCGATATTTTTGAAATTATACGATTTGAGTACTCAATCCATTGATTTACTGTGTCTGAAATCCATGCGAAATGATAGGAGAAAAACTGTAAGAGAATTAACGTTCAATAGTTTTAAGGTTTTAGACGACAACTCATAATTGCAGCATGTAACAGCAACAGTATTTGCAAATAGCACACTTCTTACAAAAATTGTTATTTAAGAAATTAGAATGCAATTCGTCGCTGCTAATTTATGAGGCCTATATGATGATGATATATTTATGGTTTTAGACGACAACTCATATTGTAGCATGATACAGCAACAGTATTTGAAAAAAGCACACTTCTTACAAAAACCGATATTTATGGAATTAGAATGCAGAAGAAAAACCTGTACCGAATCCATTGATTTACTGATTCTAAAAACCAGATAGAAGAAAAACTGTAAGTGAATTATCATTCAATAGTTTTAAGGTTTTAGACGAAAACTTGTAGTTGCATCATGTTAGAGAAACAGTATTTGCATAAAGCACAATTCTTACAAAAATCGATATTTATGGCATTATAATGCAGAATAAAAACCTGTTTCGCGGCATATTAATGAACTTGGAAATGATAGAAGCTGATAGAAGAAAGAACTGTAAATAGTTCTATGGTTTTGGATGACGTAACACTCACCGGTTATACGATTCGAGTACTCAATCCATTGATTTACTGTTTCTGAAAACCATGCGAAATGATGGAAGAAAAACCGTAAGAGAATTAACGTTCAATAGTTTTAAGGTTTTAGACAACTCATAATTGCAGCATGTTAGAGCAACAGTATTTGCAAATAGCACAATTCTTTCAAAAATCGATATTTATGGAATTAGAATGCAGAAGAAAAACCTGTATCGCGGCATAGACCTGGAATTTAATAAATCCATTGTTTAGACGGATGAGCTTAAATCATGTGTGTGCTAAGTCCATTGATTAAAAGCTTAGCAGTAACACTTGCCGGTTATACGATTTGAATACCCAATCCATTGATTTAGCCTACTGATTCTGAAAACCATGGGAAATTATAGAAGAAAGAACTGTAAATGAATTAACGTTTAATACCGGTACCGTACCGTAGTTCTAAGGTTTTAGATGACATAACAGTCACAGGTTATACGATTAGAGTACTGAAACCATTGATTTACTGTTTCCGAACACCATGCGAAATGATAGAAGAAAAACTGTAAGAGAATTAACTTTCAATAGTTTTAAGATTTTAGACGACAACTCATAATTGCAGCATGTTACACCAACAGAATTTGCAAATAGCACACTTCTTACAAAAATCTAGATTTATGAAATTAGAATGCAGAAGAAAAACCTGTATCGCGGCATATTAACAAACCTGGAATTTAACAAACCTGAAATTCCATAAATCCATTGTTTAGACGAATGAGTTTAAATCATGTGTGTGCTGAGTTCATTGACTGAAAGCTTAGCAGGATCACTCGCCGGTTATACGATTTGAGTAGCGGTATTCAATCCATTGATTTACTGATTCTGAAAACCATGGGATATGCTAGAAGAAAAACCTGTAATGTTTAATAGTTCTAAGGTTTTTGACGACTTAACACTCACCGGTTATACGATGATTTACTGTTTCTGAAAACCATTCGAAATGATCGATATTTATGAAATTAGAATGCCGAAGAAAAACTGTAAAATAATTAACGTTTAATAGTTTTAAGGGTTTAGACGACAACTCATAATTGCAGCATGTTTGAGCATCAGTATTTGCAAATCTCACACTTCTTACAAAAATTGATATTTATGAAATTATAATGCAATTCGTCACTGCCAATTTATGAAATTATACGATTTTAGTAGGGCCTACACATTCCTTCCATTTACTGTTTCTGAATTCCATGCAAAATGATGAAGGAAGGACCTCATAATGTTAAAATGGCATAAAACGGGCGTCACAGCGACCAAAATGTGAAGTGGACAGAAATTATGGAGCTTATCTACGTACATGCACCAACAGTATCTGCAAATCGCACACTTCGTACAGTTTTTAAAAGTCATTTTTTAACAAATTATCGATATTTATGGAATTAAAGTGCAATTCGTCACTGCTAATGTCCATTTTCTTTTATTTGAATGCTGATTTTCACGATCGGTCACTTGTGAGCGCCGCAGGAGGGATGCATACTACTGAAATAATATATATGATTGTAAGAGACTGAATATTACAGATTTTTAATGTTATCAATGTCTCGACATGTGATTACAGGTACATGGGGATTAATACCACAACATATCAGCGACCCATACACCGCACAGTACGCTATACCAACTCCTTCGTTGTTGCTACTGCACGACTGTGGAACAATCTGCCTCGCTCTGTCAGAGGAGCAACCCCGTCCAGCTTCAAGCAGCGTTGCCAGCAGTACATACTCACTAAGTAAATGAAAGTTGAACTCAACATTTATGCTTATATTCTTACGTCGTATTACATATATTCAAACTTTCCAATTCTCACTTTCTCATTTACTCTCTATTTAGATATCTAAATAACCTCCTTCAGTAACGACTAATTATCTTCATCATCATCTTCATCACCATCATTAGTCTACTTTTTTTCAGTAGCCTATTTCCTTTACCTTACTGTAATTTTAAACTTACTCCTAAGTATCTTAGTTATTCGCCCTAACAATGCAACAATTAACAGCCTACACCACCAAGCTAATCCAGTTAATATGTATTTTATATTGTATAAAATTTGTAAAATTGTTAGATTTAAGTTGTATTTGCATTGTATATTATCAAGCTAATCCATTTCATATGTATTTTATATTATATCAACATTGTAATATTGTTATATTTAAGTTGTATTTGTATTGTTCATCATTTATTATTTGTATAATCTGGTTAGATTGAAGGGAGGGCCCAATGGCCCTAATCTTGCCAGTCAAAATAAATCTATCTATCTATTTGTACCGAGACCTTTACTTCAACGAACACAACACGTCCCGTTATATCTCGTAATGGTATTATAACGTACTTCACTATTTATTTCCGATATTATCGCCGATGCGATTCAGTTCCAAATTTTATACAGCATGCGTTTCCGAACGAACACAAGGAGCAAGTACGTGAGTTAAATTCTCCATCATTGGATCCCGTGATGTTTCAGCAATCAAAGTTTTTCTTTTCCTGTTCGGTCTCAAATATCACCTGAAGTTCAGATTTCCATCTCAAGGAGGAAATATTGTACCATGGGGAATTGTAGTTGTATTTCATCTCTTCATTTATTATTTTCATTTATATTAGATATTTGTTGAATTCATGCTGTTGACCAGATCCACTGCACACCGGATCTCACTCCACAGCCTGTGCTTAATCTCTCTGTATAAATTTCCACTAAAATCTTCCTTGTAAAAAATCTCTGAGCATGGCGTGACGTAGTGACATGTTGCACTGCATTTCTATGAATCCAGCGCGAACTTCAAACAAGTGTACGGGTTCAATATATTGAGCTCAATAGCTCATGGTGCGATATCGTTTTGTCGAGAAGTTGGTATTGCACCAAGAACGAGACGTGGATACTTTGGCCCTGATTCTCACGATCTTTTGACTATGGTGGTGTACATTTTTGCTTTTCTCAAACCACGAGGAGATATTTTCCTAGTGTGGATTTTACGCCACTGAATTAGTTAACATACAGTGTTTATTGTCTACATAAAGGACTAATTTGAGGATTTTTTGTAGTCCAGGAATCATATTTTACCACGCAGATGTGCGGTTGGATTAATGATAAGGAATTTATAGTCACTGAGTGACTAGTGATTGCTCCCTGAACCCGGAACCACGTCACCAGCGACGCCATTCTACAACCCCTTCGTGTTCTGTCCGAGGTGCACATGTGAATTCTGCAAGAGCGAAATTTATATTTAATTCAGTGAATTGTGGGCTGATAGGAAGCCCAATAAGTATCACCGATTCTAGCGAAAGTACGCCACTACGTTGTGGGAGTGAAAGGAATAATAATTTATAAGCATTTCACGCTTATTCGTGATAATTTGTGCCAGTGTGGTAGACTACAATGATCCAGACCACGAGACAAGTGTACAATCAAATTCAATGATAAAAACTGTTTTAATATTGTCAATCACCAGTCATAACAAGTGTTAAATGGTGAAACAACATTCTGTGTACCATTATAATTATTAAGATCGCTGAGATCTGCTACGAATTTCACACTTCAAATAAATCCACGAATAGACGCCATTAGCCTCGTGCTAGGCAATCTACGAATCAATTGCTGTGTCAACTTGAGCACTGAAATAGTGCCACTTTAACCATTATACATTGGAATACGACTAGAACGTCTAGAGCGTCATGGCAAGTTTATCCGACTACAATATGGTGATGTGGAAAGGTATCCTGCGGATCCAGTCGATTTACATGAAGCGCTAAACTAACCACTATGGGGGAGATGCCAGGGGCCTGAGTCTACATGATGAGACCAAGGAGAGAATGGGGCCGAGAGTCGATCTCAGGCTCTATTCTGCTCGAGAGCTGACGACGCATCGGCAACGTGAGTTTTTATACCACCTTAATCCCATGTCAAGGCCCAATGTTCATGTTGATGAATTTTAGTGTCGCACTTCTAAAGCAAACCTAGGTAGGATTTTATATTACTCACCATGCCTAGTTCACGCTAGCCCATTTTGACCTTATTTTGGTCATACCACTAATTAAGATCGCCACTTGCCTCTATGTCACCTGTACAGAGGTACATCACTCACTAGCAGGAGGAGACATCTGTAATCTCCTATACATTCCATTTGTAATAACAGTTATATTTGAGGTTACGATGTTAGTTCAAGCATTTTCTACATGTAATTTTGGTTAGAAAAGTGCAGATGCACTGAGGAGAAGCTATACTATTTATTAGCCGTATCATTTGGCGGAAGCTGAAGTTGTACTCTGCCACTTTTGAAATATTACATTCGAGTGTGCTAAGACGCAACTGTTTTTAGTTGTTACTTGTTATAAACCTGTAAAATGTGTGTTAGGAGGTAACACCGAGATATAAGAACCGAGCCATAGTTGTTGCCCAGTTAGCGTATTAGTTGACAACACAGGTGTTAATGTTGTCTTTTATATATAATTTCTAGTGCCAAATGTGCACAAAGCTCTAATAATACGTATTTGGGAGTGTACAATGATATTACACGAACTATGAATTTAGGGAATGTCTTTAGAATAGAACAAGGTCTTTGGAACGACCGGTAACATGCCACGATACGAGTGGAATCTCTCCATTTTCCTACTCTTTGAAATTTGTTTTGATTATAACCACAAGCCTGAGTGCAGGTTAGCTATTGTACTATGAGTGTTAACGTAAATACGTGTATTCTTTGACGAACTAACAGTTAGGACTGTAGTGTTTTAAAACTGCTCGTTTCAAATGAAATGAATTATACTGCAACTGTATGCAATGCCCATGACACACTGTTGTGCGTGAGCCACCGATGATCGAACGGCTGTGCCAAAGCTCGTTTGAGAGCCCACTGTTTATTACAACTTATGTGAGACGACAAACTTAGACTTCGACTGCATTGTTCTTTAATTAAGCTATAGGGTTGATTCTGGAATAGAATCACGGTCGCACTTTGAGCATTATTTAAGATTATTAGAAGACATTCATATTATTGTTATTTAGAATCTAGTTCACGCTTGTGACAATCTTTCGCACCAGCTTCTCAAGCATTCCACTTAGATGGATTCTTTTATTCCCTTGGTTATCATGATCGGTCATGGGCCATGTATAAGTTAACGACCCGTGTAATTGTTAGATATGTAGTTATGACGGATGATGGAGTTAACGTGTTTCACTCACATCATTTTGAGGTATTCTTGTTCCGGTGATCGTGATTGGACTTTTCGTCTCATCAACCGAGGTTTAGCGAGCTTGTATGCTGCGCCCCTACCGCTATTTTTTTTAGCGGGTGTTAATGTGTTACCCGTGAGTGAGGTAATGTTATGTTTTGAGACAGACAACTCCACTTCAGTTGTTTTTTTTGCTGTTGTTGCTTCGAGTCATTATGATCATTAAGTAAAATTAAACACACTATGAGGGAATAATATTGGAAAATAAACTGAGATAAAATCACGAGAACTAATTAAACGAAACATACGAGATAAATCGAGCGAACTAAATAATTGATGAATTTTCTAAACTTGAATTATACTTTATTATTATGACCGACATTTTGAAAAGCCGATTGTTGTTTGAGTCTTCAGTCTTTAGACTGGTTTGATGCAGCTGTCCATGCCTCCCTGTCCTGACCTAATCGTTTCATCTCTACATAGCTACCACACCTACATCCGAGGCACTCTGTTTAGCATATTCTAACCTTGGTCAACCCCTACAGTTCTTGTCCTCGACCCTTCCTTCCATAACTAAGCTTGCTATTCCTAGGTGTCTTAATATGTGTCCTACCAACCTATCTCTTCTCTTTAATTAGCAGTCGCCAGAAACATCTCTCCTCTCCCATTCGTCTTAATACCTCTACATTTGTTACCCTATCTACCCATCTGATCCACGTCATTCTCCTGTAACACCACATTTCAAACGCTCCAATTATCCTCTTTTCTGCTGCTCCAATAGTCCAAGTTCCACTTCCATATAGTGCCACGCTCCAGACAAAGGATTTCAAAAATGACTTCCTAATACTGAACCCTTCAGAATAGCAGTGTTTATGTGCAAGAATCTTGATCAAGGGGTCGCGCTCAGTTCATAGTGTGATGTTTACGTCCGCCAAACAACATGCTCTACTGAGGCAAGGGTCATAGGATTAAAACTATAATTAAGAAAGGAAGGAGACAAGACGTAAAATAATAACATGATTTAATGACTAATTGTGCATAAAAAGAAAATAAACAACTATAATAAACAATATCCTCCCTGAATTTTCCCATGACAGGAACATCTATCAATGTTGAGGAGTCAGACGGATCTCCCCCTTTATAAAAATGTGGATCCATGTTCCACTACCTTGCATTTGGATTTTTATGTACGCGTGATGACTAACTACGAGAAATGAGAACTTGGATGACTGTTCGTTTACAACGGGTTAACAGCCACGGTGCTCACGAACAATCATCGCGTAAATCAACGTTTTTGTATATGGGCATGACATTAATAAAAACCCTTAAAATCTAATGCTGACACCCATACTACAAATCTACTATTTACAGGAATCTCCCTGAGACCCTCATTAGTGCGATGACGCACTTAACAAGCTGAGCTGCCAACCTGGCCAATTGCTCAATAAACACACAAGGAAAGACAGCATTGCACGTGACTTCACGGGTCACTGATATGGAAAATAAACATGGAATAAAACCAACAATAACAAAAGTCTGGCCGGCTAAGATTACTTTATATGAACAAAACTGCATGTTAAGGTAACGCTTCGGAGATTATCGTGATTCGTAGGCAACTCCCATTTATTTAAACAATTTTTACCATTGATCAGTTCTTATTCTGTATTTCAAGTAATTACGGAGTCAATAAGCGCTCCTCACTAATGACCTTGCTTGCAACGTTCAGACCGCCTTGTGAAACATCTCCCCCTTCTCAATACTTGTCATTTCCCAACTCCAGTGTATATAAATAACTGACCAGCTGTGCCGTTATCTCAAGGAACCAACAGCAACAAAATCTCAACCACCTCAACATATGGTCAGACAATAATCAAAATATCCACAATTGCCCTCGCAAGGTTACAATATGGATCTGGCACCAAGCTGACAGAAATCAGTCTAAGCTGAAAATCCCGCTTGTAATGACCACAAAATACACACAATCACACCTCTGGGAATGACATGACGATTTTCACACAGGTCTGCTGAATAGATGCTCGCAAACATTAAAAAAAAAATACAACCTACGATAGAGCTGATTGCTCTTCGTCACAAATTACATTGCTCCAAAGGCAATAATCTCACTGAATCTGATCAATAATAAACCTTAAACAATTTAATTACCCTCCAATCTACTGTATCATTATATTAACTCAGTCCTACTTCTGAAACACAACATATCTCCGAGAGACGTTTTTAACCGCATTGCGTAACATATGCAAACACGGCCGTTCACATAGCTACGTTAGTTAAAACAACAAACAAAAACAAGAACCTTCCACTAATAACATATGCGAGCTGTTTCCATGCAAAAGGTGTGTCAGACCAAAACTAAAATACTACGTTAATCAAACAAGCAAAGTATTTACAAAAATATGTCCCATAAACCATAAGTTAATTTATCAGATAATAAAGAATATTATATTGTACTCATCTCTCGCTCAGTCACCCGTCAAAGAACATCAGCTGCCATCTCCCAATTGAATGGTTCTTATCTCATCTCAGCCATCTGGACGGAGTGGTGAGAATTCCAAACTTCTTCTATGGTAATCGATGTCACCTCTCGTGCTGATTCAGAAAGTTAGATTAATATACACTTGATATCTGACTACTAAATTCGCCGTTCCAGGTACTACTTTCCCCGTAACAGTTTGTTGGCGAATTATCGACGATACTGCCCCTACAAAATATAGTACTGTGACTATCTATCACTGAATTTAACACATTTACAATAACTTCTATGTCCTCATGACACGCAAAAGTATAACAGCCTACGTCCTTAGACGCACAAAATAAAGTCACAAACTTGTGTCTTCGACACACAAAATGTAATACGTTCCGTCCTCAGACGAACACAAGTAAAACGTCTACGTCCGTCGACGCACAAAGTAATAGTCACAAACTTGGCTTTTCACGCCACTTATAAATGAACTGGCCCTAGGTCTTGATGGGGGAGGGGGGAACTATACAAAAATTTCTCGAAATAATGGTGGTACAGGAATGAAATAAATATCACTGAACTCGTAACATAGCACAGGTCAAGAATATGCCCATTAATCCTAGAATCGATCGTAGAGATTTTGTCTAGGCGATCTCCCGCGTGAATGCTAGCCACCGCGTACCCAAGCTGGTCTTGCCGCGCTCGTAGGCATTCATTTCTCATTGGTTCCACATTTTCTGTAACTTGGCGGTTTTTAGCAGATCTTGGCGTCGTAGGAGTGTCTATTATCTTCATCAGCCACTCACGTTACTGCATCATATTTCTTCTAGGCGCGAATATTACAATGAACATACCAGAACCATGTCTCACTGCGCGTCGCTTCTATTTTGAGGTGGCCAACACCTGTCCTTCTAACACATCGCTAGGCTATTTCCTTTCACAGCTAAAGTATTTAGCCTTTTGTCAAACTGCTTCAGGTATGTCCCCGCTGTCTCCAACAAATGCTTGAAATTTCCTCATCTCCGTCTGGCTACTTTCATGATGCTGGAGGAAATATTTATTAATTGAAGAAATAAAACCATAGAATCACTTATCCAACAGAGGATAAAGGGTTCAATACCTAAATCTATATTCGATGTCAACAGATTCCTTTTCTGTAGAAATGCTTTCCTTACCTGAGCCAACCTACTTTTTATATCCTCTTTGCTTCGTCCATCACTGGTTATTTTGCTTCCTAAGTAACAGAAGTCTCCTACATCCTTTAGCGTTTCACCTGCCAATTTGATGTCCATAGAGGTTTCTGATTTATTTCGGCTGCATTCCAATACTTTTGTTTTATATTTATTAATTTCCATCATGAATTCTTTCCTCAAGACGGAGTCCATACCATTCAAAAACTCATTCAAATCCTCTGGTGTGTCGGCCAAGATGACGATGTCATCAGCAAATCTCAGAGTTGAAATTATTTCTCCTTGAATATTCACTCCCCACTTTAAATTTTTCTCCAATTCCCTTCATTGCTTGTTCAATGTAAAGATTGAAAAGTATTGGTGATAAGTTACAGCCTTGCCTTACACCTTTCTGAATACCAGCTTCTCTCTCATGTCCTTCTGCTCGAATGACTGCTGTGTGATTTCTGTATAGATTGTAGATTACCCTCCTATCCCTGTACTTTATTCCAATCGTTTTCAAAATGTCAAACAATTTGGCCCATTCAACATTATCAAAAGCCTCTTCTAGGTCTACAAATGCCATGAAATTTCTCTTATCATTCCTTATTCTACCTTCCAAAATCAGCCTAAGACTTAGAACAGCTTCCCTTGTTCCTGCATTTCTCCCGAAACCAAACTGGTCTTTACCCAACTCCGTTTCTATGCGGCTTTCAATCCTCTTGTAAATTATTCTAGACAGGTTCTTTGAAGCATGAGTAATCAAGCTTATTGTACTGTAATCTTCACATCTGTCAGCTCCTACTTTCTTCGGTGTAGGGATGGTAACATTCTTCTTGAAATCAGAGGTTACCTCACCTCTCTCATAAATCCTTCATACCAAGTGAAATAACCTGATCAGACCATCAACACCTATGCAGTGTAGCAACTCAATTGGTATATCATCTATGCCTGGTGCTTTTTTCCTGCTTAAGTCTTCCAATGCTCTGTCAAATTCTGATCTCTATATTAAATCTCCTTTCGCATCCTCATCAATGTCCTCTTCGCTTTTCATTACATGATTCTCAATCTCCTTTCCCTTATACAAACACTCTATGTAAGATTTCAATCTCTCAACCTTTCCTTCCCTATCTGTTAGAGGCTTTCCATCTGTGTCCTTAATATTACAGCACTTAGTCTTCTTTTCCTCGAAAGTATTCTCAATCCTTCGATAAGCTGTGTCTACTATACCTAATTTCAGACAATTTTCTGTACCTGCACATTCCTCTTATAACCATTCTTCTTTCGTATGCTACTAGCACTGGCATTTGCTCAAAATAAAACAGAATATAGTAATGTTATTGGTTTTACGTCCTTTTAACTACTGTGGCTTGTTTTTAGATACGCCGGAGTGTCGGAATTCTACCCCGAAGGGGATCTTTAACGTGCCAGTAAATCTACTGACACGGCCCCCTCGCATTTGCGCACCCTCAAATGCCAGCTGAGTTTCGCCATGGTTTGATCCTGAAACCTTGGGGAGAGCAGGTGAGAACGTTATCGTTGAGCCATGCAGCCAGTCCAAAAATAGAACTGAAATATTGTGGTCTGTTGTTGGTAGCACTGCTCTATCTGATAATGTGCGTATATACTGTATAATTATGCTATGGCATACACTGTACATGCAAAATTTAACAGAAATCCAGCGAACGTTATGGAAGTTAAATTCAGTTAATCATGAAACCCATAAGCGTTTGTTTAATTATTTTGTTAACACTGATATGTACAGTATGCGTGTTGCTCAAAATGTATCTGCAATGTTAAGACATTGTAGTGAATCGAGTTTAAAATTGTTTACATGAACAGATTCTACGATATTGGGTCTAGGGGTCAAATGTTCTCAGAATGTTAACAGATAGTTGGTAGTCCCGTGGACTCCGTAAATAGGCATACTTATGTCTGCTGAGGCACACATTGCATGTGCAAGTTTACGTATACGCCCGTAACTTAGAATGGTAGTTGCATGGAGTTTAACACTGGACATTATAAATGTTCATGGAGCTTTGTTGGTAGCAATTACTTTGACGAGTTACTGTAAATAAGTCTAAAGTATATTGACCTCAGTGTGTGTGTTAAGTCTTAAGTTTCTCCGTACACATATTCTGAGACATTCAATCGGGGGGTCAAAAGATTTGAGATCATTAATACATCGTTGGCAGCCCTGGTGTCTCTCACAATAAGCACAATCATATGTCCTAAAGCATGCATCGCACATACACACCATTTGTAGGTATGGACGTTACATGCTGTTAAATATTGAACACTGCCATGTACGGGGTGTTAAAAATTAATCTGAAATACTATTAGCTACATATGGGCCAATTCTTGAAGAAATCCTTTTTTTTTAGTATGGATGTTACATGCAGTTAAACATTGTACCTATCAACACGCGTAGAATCATGTTGGCAGCACTGTGATATATAGGATCCTGAAAAATAGTCTGTATTATTATGGTCTATATGTGTGGCATTTTTTTTGGTCACAATTCCCATGAATCTTTCTGAGATAATCAACTCATAGTTCTAATTTCAATTGTTATTTATCAGCAGTTGGTAGCACTGAAGTAATTATCAAATATGGCATTGATATGTCTTGGTCTTCTCATACCAAATTTGGTTTTGTTAGCTGCAGCCATTTAGGAATTGATAGGGTGGGACATACACACATTTGCCATAAATATCTCATAAGTCTACTTTTTAATAATTTTTGCAAAATGTGAAATTAGGCTAAAAATGAAACTTGAAAGTACTGGCAGCTCAGGTTACATGAAGAATTAAGACATGCGAACAGCAAATGTTACATGGAAAGAAGTGCAGTAGGATTTTTGAAATGAATGTATTAGCCTACTTTCGATTTTTGCAAAAAATGAAAGTTGACTTATGAGATCAACACAGGGTCAAAAATTGTGTGTCTGTCTGCGTGTGTCTGTGTGTGTGAGTGTGTGTACTCTGAATGTCTCTCCCCCCCCCCTATCAATTCGAACACGGTGAAACCGAATTCAACGAAATTTGGTACAGAGGTAGCACTGGCAAAGGACACCTCAGTGTCATGTTTTATATTGCCGGCATCTTTACCAAAACGTAATGGCGGCCACACAAATGGTTAAAACTTAATAATGCATTACGACCAAACTCATCATCGGATCTTTACCAAATTTGGCAAAAACATACTTTCATATGATACGTGTCTTATGCCCAAACTACAAGGTAATCAACCGTACCACTTCAGGATAGCGGCCGTGTGAATTATGCAAACATTATAATCCATAACACGGGACCCACCAGTTCCGATTATCGAACCAAGTATCGTTTAATCTGTTCTAAACGACGTGGCCCGTTCGAAATTAAAAGTTTATATTGTAATATTATAGTCTAGAAGTGACTTTAAAAAGCTGAGTCGTCTCGGTTATTTGATAAGATGGCAGCCGATCTCTCGATCTGACCTATATTTCACTAATTTGAGTTTGTTGCATGCAATATAGGCTACGGATAGTAGTAATATGAACATTGTATGAAATGAACTTTATTTGAAATACACTTCGGTGAAGAAATCGTTTAGTCGAAGTCATTGTTTGCTAAGGCGTTGTATCTAAACTGCTTGATAACATTGAACTTGGGAGGACATATTTGGGTCTGTGGTAACAGTGTTGGTCTGTTACCCGGCCGGCTGGGGTTCTAATCCTAACAGAGTTGTATTTTTTTTGCTTGATTTTTTAATATTTATTGTTTTTGAGTACTGAGGCGTCATACAATTGAGAGTTATATTGTGCATTTTACTGCGGAAAATATATATTTAATTAAAACAAAGTTCTCCCATGGATCTGAAGGAGTGACATCTAATAGCAACTAGTTGAACTACAGTATGCGGGAGCTATCCACTGCCTACTAGATGCGAGCTGCGCTTTATACCGGTCAGTTAGTGAACCCATGCCAGCGCTGTTATTGAAAATGGCCTCTTGTTTCCGATAGAGCGCACTGCCTAGTATAGGCGCGATTAAAAATTAGGTATGCAGTAGGTATATTAAATGTGTTTCTCCCAGTGATACGTTTAGACCAAAGAAGTTTCAATTATTGTTAGTAGTCGGTGTTAATATACTGAATTCCTACGTTGTTTGGAGTGTTTGCTGATGAAATTGCAAAATACTGGAGTAAATTATCAACTATGGTTTGAATGCCACTGCTCAAATCCAGTGTGCCAATTTGCATTTCGAATAGGAAGAGAGTTGGATATATGTTCTTTCCTGAACAACTTGTTTTTAGAATTATCATTATTACTTTCATTATCTTATTATAGTTATTAGACTATTATTATTTTTATTATTATTATTAAGATCACTCTCCCGTGAAAAAGACTGCTGATAGCTGCGTGCTCCCAGGGGACTACCTGACGGATGGGCCTTGCCGAGTAACTGACTCTGTCGACAGATTTACGGCTCAAGTCTCTCCCTGGCGGTCCCGGTCGAGACGCCCAGCCGCGCATGGAAGTAGAGTGAAGAGGAAGGTCTTGATGAGTCCAAACCTCGAGTCTGCACACTTGCCCAGATCCGATAATATAATTGGAATTTGGTGAGCATCAAAAGATTATGTGAATGCATCACCGATGTCTTCCTTCCACAACCACATTTGATTAACGGCTGTGTTACCCACACATCTCGGCCGTTTATTTAAGGATAGTGGCTAGCACTCTTGGCCGTCACCACGGAGGCCCGGGTTCGATTTTTGGCTCTCCCAAGAAATTAAAATCTGGTCTGAGGGCTTGAACGGGGTACATTCAACCTCATGAGACAAAACTAAGAAGAGGCGGGATCGATTCCTACCTCAGCCATCCTGGAAGTGGTTTTCCGTGGTTTCCCCACTTCTACTCCGGGAGAATGTCGGGATGGTTTCTAAATTAAGGCCACGGTCGCCTCCTTTCCAATCATCATCTGGATTACTACAAACACTCATGCAGCCATCACAATAACACAGGTTATCATACAAATTTCTCACTCACACACACACACACCCAAGTACACGGGGCTAAATTAATCAATAACAACTTCTTTACGGAATCAGAGATATATCTCATGCACTTAAGGGGTTCCAAACCGCCAAATATTGTAAAAAGAAATCGAAAATTCATGATTACTCTATATTAAGCAACGGAACCTCATCTTTATAGTCCACCCGTAAAAGGTCAAGGCCTACCAAGCGACCGCTGAACAGAAATTGGGACGCGTGGCCTCCTCGGCAGTAAATCTTGGTTTCCTTGACTAGGGCGCTGCCTCAATTTTAGACAGCTACTCAATTGTCATCATGGGGCTGAGTGCACCCCATTGCAGCCTCCGTCAGTTTCTAAAATCCCTGACAGCATCGCGAATCGTACCCGGGGTCTCCGGGAGTGAGGCAGGCGCTATCCTTCTAAAGGCACATATATATTATTCATATCTCATTCCTAAGACTAGCCTACTTTCCACATACTTTCCCAAACCATGCACCCTATTAGTAAACCCGCTAATGCATATTTTAATTTCCTATATTTTTTCACTTCTCCCTAGATTTATATTTTTCTTTTTTCTTCTGAGGTAGTCAGCCCAGAGGCTGGTTGGATCTTCAAAAATAACTGCCACAGGCTGCACTATAATGAGGCCTACTAGGCAAGATGTCGCCTCCGTAGCGTAGCGGTCAGCATGGTTTGCTGCCGCCCCGGAGGTACTGGGTTCGATTTCCGGCTCTGCCACGAACTTTGAAAAGTGGTATGAGGACTGGATCGGGTTCTACTCAGCCTGCGGTGTTCCAAAATGAGTAGAGGGGGATCGATTCCCACCTCAGCCATCCTCGAAGTGGTTTTCAGTGGTTTCCCCTTCGTCTTCAGGCAAATGGGGGGATGGTACTGTACCCGTATCCACGTGGTCTTATCTGTTGAAATCCGAAGAAACAGCTGGATCGTAGAATCTGGAAGCACCCGGCTGAAATAAACCCCCAAAATTCTACCAACGTGGATCAACCAGGGATGAAAATCCACAGCCTGCTTCCAGTCACCGACCGTGTCAGGAATGGAATGAATGAAGCCCCCATCTAGAGGCGAGGATATGAACTGTGCCGGCTGCCGAGGCCTGACGCACTCCTCCGAGGCAATGATTAAATGAATGACGGATGAAATGAAATGATAGTGGAGAGTGTTGCTGGAATGAAATTTTGGCAGGGAAAACCGGAGTACCCGGAGAAAAACCTGTCTGCCTCCGTTTTGTCCAGCACAGATCTCACATGGAGTGACCGGGATTTGAACCACGGACCCAGCGGTGAGAGGCCGGCGTGCTGACGCCTAAGCCACGGAGGCTTAGGATCAACCAGGGATAAGGACACAAAAAGGAAAATGAATGTATTAAGAAAGCCCCAATGGAAAATAACAGAAAAGAACTAGCTCAAAATAACTCGAGAATCTCAAAATAAATCTCGGGCATATGGCTGACGTTGGAAAAATTGCCCACTGGTCCTCCCAACACATTTTGTTATTAATATAAATCACTATATCAGTATATTGTTTAAAATGGAATAATACATTTATTACCTGAAGACTTTATAGAATTGTGTGACCATAATCAAACAATATCAAAAACAAAAATTCAAATCGTTTTTCCAAATGACGAAGCTGATATCCACATTGCGACATTAGCAAAAATATTTGTCAGCAGAAATTGTCGGATACGAATTCATTATCGTATTTAACTGTACACATACATCTGAAATAATTTTCTAAAGCACTAAATATTTATACACATATATTCACAATATTTTCTATTTCTGAATCTAGCCAAGATTCTTCTCACCCATTCGATTTCTCATTAATCATAGTATCGTAAATATTGTGAAAATCTGTCTTATTTGACAAACGGTCAAGTTAATCAAACGTAGTTTAATAATTCGTATTTTAAATCGTAGTCTCTTTCAATATATTACAACATTATTTAAGCTTCAATTCATGTTTTCCACATTGATATTATTTATATTTAGCAATACAGTCCAAAAATATAAATCTTTCTTCTGGAAATTACAATGGTGGGTAAGTATTCAACTTCAGCATAAAGGCTTAAAAAATCTTGCTTAATCACGAATAAATCCTAGCATTATTTAATCCAGCGACTGCCAATCACTACGTAGAGTTGTTAGAATAGCTTCCGTAAAATATTCTCAGAGTCAATGCTACAAGTAGCTCTCGTGAGTTATTCAATTGCATATTTATATGTAATCCACATTATGTATTTAAGACATTTGATTTACATTGCATCTAACTTCTGGGCATAGGAAAACCTCGAAGCTAATTTCACAATTGTCAGTGAATGAACTTCCAATGTATAGTAATCATCATGTAGGAAGACTGTCCCACATATATACAGAGAGTGCAAGGATTGCTTGAAGGCGCGGTGACTATTAAATGCGTCATTTGTGTTCGTACAACGAAGGAGGTTGTCAGGACGGTGCTGATGGTGAAGATGGTGAGAACGATGAAGACGGTGCTTTACTGGTTAGGAACCAAGGGAATATACTGTAAATAGCCGACACTTTAAGACTGAAGCGGATCTATAGAAAACACAAAATGAACTTGCAGGTTGATTGCGAAAGTCCAGAAGCTATGTAATCACCAAATTTTATAGAGAACGACCAATCCAGAAGTAGACAAGAAAGGGAGTAGCCTAGTACAAATAGGTGGAAGCAAAGGCTGCTCTTGTGTGAGACCTCCATGTACGTAGCCAGGACTCTGTGTGCTGCAAACACTGCGGAGTGCGAAGTGCTCACGTTCAAAGACCATAATTAAGAAGGAGATTCACTACAAACGTTAGGAATCACCAAAATAGATTTAAGATGCAGCTGTAACATTTCAGAAATGTTACGCGATCCATGTATTCGTAAATTCCTCGTGTTAGAAGCAAAAATTCAATGGTCATAATTGTTCTTGGCCATAAGGATACAGGGTTTATACCGAACCCCACCATCAGATGTGAAGTAGCTATTGGCATAACCCGACAGGTCATTTAGAGCAACCGATAGGCTTCAAAGAGAAATGAAAGCTTGTGGTACGTTTCGAATAAGCGAGAGGAACAACATTTTAAATGTTTAATCACTTATCAAGTTTGAGTATGCCTAAGTATTGAACCCTTTATCCACAGGCTGTAGAAAGGATTCTAATAAATTATTCATCATCAGTTGATATATTTCTACAGACAGCAGATATGAGAGCCAGACGGAGTTGGGAAATGTTGAGAAATCAGCGGCAGAGAGAAAACAATGGTTTAAGCTCCTGTGGTATTTTAGAAAGTAGCATGATTTTCATGACGCATAGGACAGGTGCAACTTTTAGCGCGAAGATGGCTTGGGTACGCACAATATGGCTTGTTGCTATGAGAGTTGGCGCCAAGAAGAAAATTGAATGCTACGATGTAATTGGTCAATCTTCATGTTAACCACTCCCTGTGGCAGGAATACAAGTAAGAGCGCGCGAAGATCTACAAGAGTCTGAACCAATAATATCAAGACGCCCTGTTTAAGCGGCAACTCGGAGTTATAACGCACCATGGTGAATTAACGCGGGAGTTATCTACGGATTAATTCCACGATCGATTCGAGCCAGCTACAACATAATCGTAACCTCCACATTGCTACGAACTCAATGATACCGATCGCATGCTAATCTGATAATTATTATGGAATATTTTTTCATAAATCCCCTTCCGTGCCCACTCTAGCCAGTTTCATTTATAAATGGTCCAGGAAGCTTCGAGAGAGGACTTTTATTTGAGCATTTGAGGACGTGAGGCCTTTATTCAGGACACGAGGCATACTCTGGATAATTTTGCATGTGTGTGAGCATGGAACATTTTCGTCAAGTTATAAGTGTAACTTCAGTGATTTATTTGTTGTCCCAGTACTACCAGTTAGGGGAGTTCATCGAAATAATTCACTAAATAGACGGTCAAGGAATTTAGTACTTGATCGGTGAATTTAATAGGAAATATATCGTGTGTGTATCTGACAAACACTAATTTAATTCAGCACGAGATGACGTCTAGGAACGAGGCCGGATCTTGGAACCAGCAGGTTATTTGCCAGAAGATGTCGATGGCGGGCTAAGCATTTTAAAGGAGTGATGGCTGCAGATGTTTTCCTGACGCTGTTCTTTAGGAATGAGTACAAATGAATTTATTTATTTATTAAATCAGCTATGGTTTTATGGGACGTATTTTTGTAGATATTTGTTTGCTTGTTTGGTAATGTATATTCTAAATTCTTGTTTACTGACACATTAAGTATGGGACAAGCTGAGCGCTTTGTATTTTGTAAATATTGTGATTTTATTTGGTTCAACTATACGGGGCTATGCGCAGCTCGTGCTCGCATTCGCTTGCGTAAATCGCGGTCAAGCATTATAAATTCGGAAGTATGCCTTATAACAAAAATGGAACTGAATTAATTTGAGATTAAAAATAGAATTTGGAGGGTAAAGATTATTTGTGAACAGAATTTATGATGGATCAGGATTATTTTGATAGCTACTTTTCTAGCAGGTCTGTACGGGATGGCACTCTTGCACCCGAGTTTTTGTTGTTTATTTTGTTTAATGTGTCTATGGACGCAATGTAGGTTGATCTGTTTTGAGCCGACCCAGATGGTATGTTTGTGAGTGAGTCAGTCCAAGCTTTATGGTGCATAGTGTGATTTTATGATGTGTTCGCGGGAATATATCATTGAGATTATTCTGACTTGCTGCATATCAGCCCAGTTCATAACCTCGCGAGGCTGAGTTCGTGGTATATATTTGTGGTCTTGCCATCCAAGGGGATGAGTGAGATATGTCGTTACGCGTTTCCAGATGGATAACAGGATCAGTGTGGTCTCATGTATAATTAGCACCATGCTTGAAGGACTGAGAGAGTGAGTCGAGGCAGCGATGACTCATACAAGGAGGGGAGCGCACAAATCAGATAACAACTGCGTGTCATTGGTTGCGTTCACGGTAGCAAACAGTTGATCAACTGCGGGATCGGGTTTTACGTGTACCTGTGAACGGTTTGCTCCATCTGATCTGTAGCAGCGCGCGTTGTTCGAAAGTGGACAAGGGCGATGTACTATCCTCGAGCCTGCGATGTTGAAATGATCAGATAATCTTGTGAGAGTGAATGCAGATATTAGATCAGTATCTAATTTACCTTTAGTTTTGCAACTCGGAACGAGATTGGTCTGAATCTATGTACCAAAGGCTGTGAACATGTATCAAACCATACATTGCTCCCGATAATATTAGGCCTACGTACGTAAATTTCTTGCCTTTCTGATACGGCATTTATTGTGTTATGCTAGTTCGGCTACTGTAAAAAACTTAACAGTTTAACGTATGGCACGGTATATTAAGGTGGTATATCCCAAGACTTATGTTAATTGAAGTAATTTTAATCCCTTCAAATTGAACAAGGTAGGTTAGGCCTATGTCTCAAGAGACCGAATATTTATTCAAGAATATCAATATAGCTTTGATTTTATTAATGTAGGGTTATAACCTATGAGAAGGGTCAAGAATCTGTAAGTCTAGCAGTAAACCTCTTACCAGTCATCCACACATGATGACTTCATTATTTGTTAGCATTGCTTCATCTATTTAATTTGTTCCTAGGTATCCTTCATGCTGATACTTTCCTGCTTCTTATATCTTTTCTTTTTCACTCTAGTTTTCTTCTCAAGGATTTGAAGCTTTTGGATTTATTCATCAGCTTAACTGTGCTATACAGATTTTAGTTACTGTACTATAAAAATTAATTGTATTTACAAAAAAAATCAGGTTAGATAGCAAAATTAATTTGAAACATTACAAGAATATAAATCTCATTGTCCCTACCTGTCAACTAGAGGTATTTATCTGGACCATTACCCTTCCCCTATCTAATAAGTTCAGATGACCTCAAGGTTCCACACTTTAAAATTATAACCAGCATCTAGAAATAACATTTCTGGGTCCCTCATTTAAAGCAAAGGAAATCATGGTATGAGCCTGTATTATCCTTGTTATGCCTTACTTATTTACACCCCAATATTAGTACTTAAAGAGAAAGGCACAACATGAACTGTTGATGGATTAACTTAGTCTCTTACTTGGCAGTCCATTCTCCTCCTATCAATACACAACTGGTTTCCATACCATATTCCCTATATGCTACTGTTCATCTAATGAAAATGAAAAATGTTAGGCTACAGATTTTTGGTTGAAAACAGTTGTCTAAAAGATGCTTTCACCATTTATTTTTTAATAGATCATGTCGTCAAATGGTCCACTAACATAGAAAGAATTAAAAAATAGGACATTTTAAAATTATTGCTACCTAAGTCTGGACAGTACAGAATGAGGTAGAGGAAACTACACTGCAAAAATATAAACTGAAAAAAATAAGATATAAAAATCAGGAAAGTACCAGGATGAATGACACCTAGGAACAAAGATAAATGAAGCAGTGCTAAGGAATACATTTTTTCTGTGATAATTTGAAGCCATTCTTTTTCTTTTTTTCAGTGTTGCATGCACAGATTGTCTTTGCTGCTTCTCAGTCGGTCAACATGGGGTACAAAATTATTATGTAAACCCACTCCTGGAAACACTTACATGTATTAGTTGCCCATTGCCCTTTTAAGTGTGATAACTAACTAACACATGTAATTTTTTCCAGGAGTGTGTTTATATGTTTATAATTTTGTACCCGAAAAGCAGCAATGACTAAATTTTATCTTGAATTTCAGTACATAATCATTACCAGCTGCTTGATGTACGATACTGGTACTTCATTGGGGCTTGGCTAGTGGGCTCGTACAATTACATACCATTACCGAAGGTAACATTCATGACTCATCACTCTCTTAAAGGCATTGATACTTGGTTACTAACAGTTCCCTTTGTTGCTCAATATGTGCCTGGTAGAGAGATGGTTGGCACGAATCAGCAAACTAAATGTTAAAAGAAGTAATATCTTCCACCTAGGCTCATTACCAGATTGAATACAAATGAAACTACAGTACAGCAAAACTATAGGTGTAGTTTTGTAACAAACATAGTTCATTCAGTCACCGTACAAGAACATCAGGTCTTCTGTGGTCAGCAGCAAATACTGCTGTGTGATAGAATATGCAGATTATAAAGTGAAGCGTCACTGTAATGAGGTGTTAAAATTCAGGCAAGCTGCGATAAGGTAAGACAATATTGGACAAACTGGGTAAGTGCTGTGTTGAACAGTGCTCAATCTTCTCTGCTTGTGTAAGAAGAGAAATATATTATATTTCTTGAGTTGCAGTACATAGGCCTAGCCATTACCAGCTTCTTGGTAGCCTACTGCAGTGAACCTAGGCTAGTGAGCTTGCCTAATTGTAGCCTATACTGTACAGTACTAGTAGGCAATATTCATGTAACCTCACTCCCTTTAAGTTATCATTTTACTAACAATTTCCTTTACAGGTTACTAAGCTTGTAACTTAAAGCCTCCTTCCCAATCCTAGCCTCAGTTAAAAATACATGCACTACTACTGACACCACATTATTTTGAAATGTATCCTGTAGCCTAGGCTACTGTTAAAATATAGATCAATATGTAGCATACACACAAGAGAGTGAGTAAAATAAATTAGCCTTATGTCACAATTTCTAAATCCATTCTCATAATGCATTTTACTTAATAGTCAGTTCCTATTTGAGTAGAGACCTAACCTGTCCCCTGAGAGAAAATCATCGCTCGTTTGACAAAAGGAAGTCAAGGATGGAAATTTTGGTGTTGGATTAGTTGAAGCATGGACAAAATACAGTATGTGCAAACAATAATTGTCACAAAATGTTAATACTCAGGCATGTTGAGATACCGTAAGTGAAGGAAATAAAGGACAAACTGGGTAAGTGCTACTGTATGTTGAAGAGTGCTTAATTTTCTCTCCTTGTGTAAGAAAAGAAATTTATATACAGTATATATATATATATATATATATATATATATATATATATATATATTTATATATATATACATATTATATCTTGAGTTTCAGTGCATAATCATTCCCAGCTTCTTGATGTATGGTACTGGTAGCCTACTGCAGTGAACATTGGCTATTGAACATGCCCAATTATAGCCAATGGTACCAGTACGGTAGGTAATATTCATTACATTGAAAGGCATGTGGATGTTTAATCTAGACCTGAACAGCAACCGAGAAGCAAGATAAATGTTAAGATAAGACTGCTAATGGCATGAAAAGAAAAGTAGCCTAATGGTTACTGGTACTTGAAATGCTTACCAAGGGAAGCTGGTTTCTTTCAAACATAGGAACATATTTATAGGGTAGGGCCTATACATGACCAAATTAACTTCATTCAGTCCAAGCTGAAAGCCAGGGGGGGGGAGGCTAATCTAGACGTAAACAGCATCCAAGAAGCAAGAGAACTGTTAAGATAAGTCTGATAATACTATGAAAAGAAAAATACTGATAGGCTACTAGTATTTCCCAGTCATTACATTCTGATCAGCCAAACACTCAGTTTTCTATTGGAAGAATCACCTAATAATGCAGGCACAGACAGACCTACGGTAATTCTTATATCCTATTGCATACTAATCCTTAACCCATCAAGTACCGGTATCCTACGGTATTGAAATTGAAATTCAGAATTTGGGGTAGGCCCAGTACAATGCAGATATTTTTTATACAGTACCGGTAGCCTATGCTTGCTCCAAATGAAAGATATTTTTTATACAGTATCGGTAGCCTAGAAGTTTGATTCTCTCTATACTGCCTACACAACAATATATTCGTCGAGGTACAGTATTTAGCCCAAAGCATAGGTTAAAATCGTATTTTCAGACCAAATTACCCCAGACAAGTGATGAAAAAACGCTGAAACATTGATTTAAAAACTTTAAAAATGCACATTGCCACTAAAAAGGAAACCACACACCTGAATTCATATAATTTTTAATACTTGGAACAAAAGAAAAGCTGTAACATCCGATATATCAGGTTATGTTGTTTCACACATAGGTTAAAATTTGTCGCAACTTCGGTCCGTAAATCGGAATAAAGATATATCACGAATTAAACACAATGCAGGTCATTTTATAGGCTATAGAGGGACCGTGATGTTGTGTTCTTCATTATTATTTCAGTATTCATCAGTTCAGGAACTATTTTGAGCGATTTCCACAATGTTTACATTTGTTTTCAAATCTACTTCATGCTATACGCCATGTTGGTTTTAAACGTGTTCCGTGGATGGAGCGAAGTTTTTCTACGCTCCATAAAATGGCGTCCGCTCCATGGAACATGTTTAGGGAGCGCTCCATCACACCGCGTTCACAGCGTACTTTCTTCAACAGTTCATCAACTGTTTGCTACCGTGAACGCAACCATTAGTAGCAGGCCAGGATCCTGTATTTCAATTTAAGATGTTATTTAAAATCACAAAACCCTGATCGGTTATAAAGAGTATTTGTTTGATTAAAAGGGTGTTGTCCATGGTTTTAAGGTATCTACCGAAACATCTGTTTGCCTGGCGTTTATAAAATGTAAATATAATTTTCTGCCGTTAGGCTTGTAATTTGTTGTTGTTGCTTGACTTCTTGTGTGTTTATTTTACGCGTTCAATGACCCCCTGTTGCACTAGGATGTGCGAGGCTGTGTTCCCAATTTGTGATGCGAGCTTTTTGGCCTATTTTCGGCATGCTCTTTATTTTGTGTGCTTTGGCACTGGCTAGAATCTCAGGGAGGTTCTTCATCTTTTTGTATTATTAGATCTTGCATGTGTCAGTAGTAATTATAGTGTGTTAATTAAGGGTGGGTCCCATAGCCGTAGTGTGATTTAAAAGATGCAACTCCGTGAGCAATATGACTGTTTCAGTTGTAAACGGACTCGCATCAGTACTCATTTCCTTATTAAAAAGCAGTACACCACGCATTATATAACTTCTTGACCAGGAAAAATGGACTTGCATCCATATGTGTGAGGAGCGAGTTCTTACCGCTCAGTAATATATTTCTTTCTTATGGGAGTGAAAGTCAGGGAGGACTTATTATTATTATTATTATTATTATTATTATTATTATGCACCTAGTTTCAGTCATTAAATACTTTTTATTCTACTTGTTATTCATTTTATTTCTAGTATAGCCTCTGTTATGGACCTTTCTATTCATTAGAGCATGTTGTTTTATGCGAACTTTGCTGTGAAAAGCAACCAGGACTGAGCACGACCCCGTAGAAAGAATCTTGATAAAACAATGCTTTATTGAAGGGTGCAGTATAAATGACCTAATTTTGTTATCAATGAATCCATTCAATTTTTGAGAATTCATCTATGTATTCGGGAACAGTATGAGAAGTAGTTTATTGGTACCCAATAACATTTTATTGCTAAAAGTACATTAATAATAATAGTCTAATAATAATTATAATATGAAGAGAAGAACGGCTTTGAGAAACCCTGCCGGGACATCTCTAAAGGGCACGTGCCTGAACTGACGAGTTCCAGCATAGACGGGCTAACAGAGCGATGCTGTATCGTGAGGCACTAAAAGCACTTGCCTGGCTAGCATGGTACCACATAGCTTGCTCGCACACGTAGCTTGCGGCAGGTGGGGGAGGGCCACTGGCATGACGTCACGCACTTGTGGCTTACTTCTTTGACTGTCCGTAAGAGTGCAGCAGGATAGAACATTCTATAGGGACTAGCTACGCAGGGCCCAGTAACACAGGTTATCAGACACATTTCACACACCCAAATAGACGGGGCTACATAATCGCGATTTCGCAAAGTCCCTAAATGAATCAACAACAAACAACTTTCTGCCGTGGGGTTTTCCTTTCTTTTCCTCGGTGACAGAGATATGACCAAGAATTCGTCCTCGTAAACTGGCTTCCTTTACTCTGTCAATCCATCAGTGATGAGGCGATGACTTATCTCAGCAAGAACTTCCTTATTTCCTCTTCCTGGGTTACGCTATTAGCCAGTTCCGACCTCAGTTTTCTTTCAGTCCACCTCCTGGTGTAGCGGCTAGCATTCTTGGATGTCCGAGTTCAAATCCCGGCTCTGCTAAGAAATTCAATTCCGGTCTGAGGGCTGGAACGGGGTTCACTGAGTCTCGTGAGATAATACTGAGAAGAGATGGGTTCGATTCCCACCTCAGCCATCCTGGAAGTGAACTACAGGGATTTTCTTACTTCTACTGTAAGCGAATGCCGGGATGATTTATAACTTAAGGCCAAGGCTGCTTCCTTCCTAATCCTCACTTTAATTACAAATACACATAATAATACAGCCATCACAAGAACGAAGGTTATCAGACAAAACTTCACACTCACCCAAGTACACTGCGCTAAATGACCACGATGCCCAAGTCTCTCAAATGAAACCACCACCACAACAACAAATTTATTGGCATATCTGCATTGGTCGATCAATATTTCTTCTTCCAAGAGGACAGTATTCAAGGCCAAGCCTCGGGATTCTGTCTTCACCCATCCTTAGAACGCAGTTTTTCCAATTTCCTCTGTTTTGGGAAATTGTGTAATTCAATGAAAAATTATTTAATTGCTGCTTTATTTCATGTTTCGTTTTCTATTTCTTAGAGAGCATCCGATCACTGATCTCATGAACCCCATTTCAAATGTATTTTGTTTCTAAACCTGTTTTAAACACCCATGTCTAACTTCCATATATTAAAGTTGGCACAGCCATAGCCTTTTAGAATTCAAGTTGAGTTTCTTCTCGATTTTTACCTTCCAATATTCGTCAAATGTTCCACACATAGACTATAATCTAGGCCAGGGGTTCTCAACCCTTTTCAAACATCGTGCCCCTTTAGAAAAAATTAATCATCATGCGTACCCCCTACTAACCTTTCATAGGTAGTAATAATGGTTATAAATATGTAAAAGGTATTTAGTTAGTATGGTTTAACCTTTTGTAATTTTATAAGGAAAGATATTTTAATAAAACAAAATATAGTTGTTGTTTTTCAGTTCCTTTTCCCAAAGGGTGATTTTTGCAATCATTGCGTTAGTTTTCATTTCAACATAGAACATATCAGAAACACTACCTTGCATACACTTATTCCAAATGCTCAGTTTTTCAAAAATATCACTTAAATAGGCTAATTTTAAAAGCCAACCAAAATCATAGAGTACTGATGATAAATTAGAATTGTGCTCGGTAAAGAAAAGATGCAATTCTTTAGGGAGTTCAAATACACGCGGCGTAAATAACTCACACAGTAGTCACGGCACGAAGCTCACTGCGCATGTGGAACGAGTAGAAGAATAGCCTGCCGCGTACCCCTAAGGGTATTCATCTTGCCATCACTTTTGTTTTCGTTTGTGGCGCTAGTTAACAATAGGAATAAGACAAACCCATCAGTTGAGACCTTTTTGTGATATGTATTGTCCTGGAAACCTATGATGACGTTTTCACAAAAGGGTAAGAGCGTAGATATCACCAACATATGATTAGTAGTTACAGATGATTGTGGCGATGAGGATGATATCTATCTACTTTAATTGCGGTCTCGTGGTCCACACTAGGTATCTGGGAATAAGGCTGATATCAGCAGTTCCAGTGCACAGTATATCATGCTTACGGCAAAGGTCTTTGAAGACAAATTGTTCTACTCCAGGCTAGGTTATCGGCTGGAAGCTGCGAGCTTTAATGATCCTATCACCGAAAACACAGATTGGCTAATACAGATAGATGTACATCGCTGTACCTTTAATACAAAAATGTCCACACGAATTAATCTCAGATCTCCAATATAACCATCGTCTGAATGTATTGTAGTAGTGCAACGTCAGCGGATTCGATAGCGTAGTTGGTAGCGTGCTGAGCTTCTATGCCCAAGATCGCCGGTTCAAACCCGACCGAAGTCGTCGGAATTGTTATGAGCGTTAAAATCCGTCAGTATGCCTTCCTTCGGAGGGGAAGTAAAGCCGGCGGTTCCATGTCATAGATTTATGGCATGTAAAAGAACCTTCCACTAATTAAACTAATTAAGATGCTCTATCAAATTTCCAACGTTCACCACCAGGTCAGTGACATCTGGTAGCGAAAGTTGGAATAACTTGAAATTGTACGGAACTTGTGGCTCACCCCATGGGTGTCCGCATTGAAGCAGCTACAGCCTTTAGCGATCCGGTTATGTCCTCGGACACTCCTTGCACTAAAAGCCATACGCTAAATAATTAGTGAAAAGTCTTACAAAAAGTGTTGAAACCCTAATTATTCTCATGACATAGCTTCGTTGGTTGATCACTGGCATCGTGTACTCCTCGTGGTGCAGCCTCTAGCATTCTAGGTCACCCTTGAGGTCCGGGTTCGATTCTCGGCTCTCCTCGAAATTTAATTCTGATCTGAGGGGTGGAACGGGGCCCTTTGAGGCGAAATTGAAAAGAAGTGGGTTTGATTCTCACCTCCGCCATCCTCAAAGTGGTTTTCCGCGATTTCTCACTTCTACTCCAGGCAAATTTCGGGATGGTTCCTAACTTAAGACCACGGCCACCTCCTTCTCAATCCTCACTTGAGTTGAAGGAATGCGAATGATAAGTGGATAATGATAAAACTATAACTTTTAAAATATTTTTTTATAGTCACTGCAATGCTGCACACACCTTCTAACATTTTATATCATTAAAGAAAATATTAGTTCAGTTGTGAGGTTTGAAGCCATTTTTCAGTGTTGCCTAAGTAAGCAAAAGCACCATACTTTTGTTTTATTAGTTCAGTCGTAAGCGATTTATTAATTAAAAATGACTATGGATTTTTCCTGTTTCCAATCTCAATGAAACTTTTGAAATCTTTTCAGGACAAAATCACTGATATATGAATTCAAACCCCACTTTTCTGAATGATTTGTGTAGCCTACATTGTGTTTTTAAGGGAGGTGGGGACTGAATTGTGAAAAAGCAGTAATTATTGCTGAAATTGACTGAAATTTGGTTAGTGTCTCCTGCTTCTGTGGTAAGACCATATTCCAAATTTGAAGAAGATACCAATGGTACTTTCTGATAAATTAATCCTTGCAATTTAATATTTTCAAATGTCGATAAGCCTAAAAATGCTTCAGCTGAACAACCAGTTCAAATATCCACTTGGAAAAAATATGTTCAAACATATAGCCTACTTTGTCCTAAATGTATGGGTAAACTTATAATATAATTATTTGCTTTTTTTTTTCAAGGAGTATAGTCGAATGCTCTGTGATCAACGGTATGTGTTGTATCCTTCATAAGACTCTCTATTTACTGAGTTTCGTTATATATTTTTTTTATCCAGAATAATTGATCTAAACATTAGAAAAGTACGCCCATCCACCAAACTGAATGTATGTAATCGTTTATCTTACGCCTTATTAATGAAAAGCCTTTTATGTAAAACTTCGTATTCGCTGTGTTTCGTCATTGTAGCTGTAATGAATAGTGGATTGACGATATTAATGTCTTATATATTCAGGATATGCAGTGTAATAGTCATATGATTAATGCAAGCGGGGTATCTTATCCGTTTCTCCCCTTTTACAAAGTTTCGTGTCAATTGCGCAATTGGATCCTGTGTTATTAATTTTTAAATTTAAATTGTATGCTCAGCTACCAACATGAATATGCGTGTTCTTTTGCCTTTGGCATACACATCCCATATATGGTTCTACATTAATGTTAATTTGGGGTATAGTATCTCTAAAATACATGGAATTACTTGGTTGTGTATTTTATAATTACAAGATGGCCGCTGCGAGCTAAATTCAGTGTCATATAGAACTACCATGAATAATGGTAGCGAGGTCTTTTGTATGGTGCTCCTCTTACACTAAATTTCGCGTTAATTGCGCTATTTTATCGTGAAATAATGATTTTAGAGTTTTAAGAATACGCCCAGCCACCATCATGAACACTTTTGACTTGGTCATAGGATTACTCTTACAACCTTACTGCAAAGTTTCATTGTTGGATCTTTAAAATACTTCGAGTAATTTGTTAACATTTTCTGTATTTTCAAGATTTTTTGAAGTATCATTATTATCAAAATATTTTGTTGTTAATTGAAAGACAATATACGCGTACATATCCCAGTAAATTACCATGGAATTTTATTTCAAATAGGTTCAGCTACGTTATTTTAAATACTTGAAAATGTAAATATGAGAAAAACACATTTTAGTAAGTTAAGCATCTTAAAAGGCTAACCTATTCCTTAAAACGCTCCTGACTGCTAGGTGGCTCCTTCCTTCTTTTTCATCATAGCAGCCTTTTCAGACATTTTAGTGGCTTTAGGTGTCTTCCTGATAATATTTCTGTTTCCAGTGCTTGATTGTTACGTTGAAGCCAGCGGACGGAGGCGTTTACCAAGCTGTCAACTGGACATTTAAAGGTCACGCTAGTTCTTTAAAATTGCCGGAATCCAAAAAGTACCACCATTGAACGATCCGCAGGAGTCTGGGTTTCATTACCATGGACAAATTGAAATATCGAACTTTTTTGTTATCTTCACTAAAAACGCATTCCCAACCTCCCTTAATATACATCAGATAGACATTTTGAGAGAGACATTATGATCCCCATCCCTAAGAAGACCAGTGCCAAAAAATGTGAAAACTATAGGACTCTCAGCCTAGTTGTTCATGCATCTAAATTAATTACCACGATTGTCCTAAACCACATAGAGGAAAATGTTGAAGCTATACTCTCGGAAGATCAGAATGGATTCCAGAAAAACAGAAGAACCAGAGAAGCAATTCCAGCACTAAAGTTAGCCGTAGAGAAACGACTGGAAAGGAATCTACCTACATACATAGCATTCATTGACGTAGAGAAAGCCTTTGATAATGTCAAATGGGAAAAAATGTTTGAGGTTTTGAAAAAAGTAGGAATTGACTTTAAAGACCGAAGAATAATATGGAATCTCTATAATAATGAGACAGCCGTTATACATGGAAGGACAAAACAAGAAGTGGTGCAGATACGGAGAGAAGTCTGGCAGGGATGTGTATTATCACCCATTATCTTTAATCTATACATAGAAGAGGCATTTCAAAAAGTCATAGAAGTCATACGGCCAAAGAATATATATGATAAGATGTGCCGATTTTATAGCTGTTCTATCCGAAAGAGAAAAAGCCCTTCAAACCATGGTAATTTGAATGGATTAGGAGATGGGGGGAGAATGTAATATGAACATAAATAAATACAAACAAAATGATGGTATGTGACAAACAAGAGCAAGCCAAGGTTCAAATTAAAATAGGAAATGATCTACTTTAACAAGTTGACTCGGTTATGTATCTAGGCAGTAGGTTCAGTAGGGATGGACGGATCAAAACAGAAGTACGAAGTAATATTGCCCAAGCAAAAGCTGTCTTAAAGAAAGGAACAAAATCTTAACTCCTTAGAACATCAGCCTTGAAATCTGGAAAAGGTTTCTGAAAGCATATGTCTGGAGTATGGCAAGCTACGGCTGTGAAACCTGGATTCTGGGGACTGTGAAAGAGAAGAAGCTACATTCTTTTGAGATGTGGTGCTATAGGCGTATGCTCAACATAAAATAGATTGACAAGGTTACAAATGAAGAAGCCTTGAAATGAGTGGGGGAGAAGAGAAGTTTGTGGAAATCAATTGTTAAAGGAAGAGTAAAACTTACAGGCGATCTCTTGAGACATGAAGGAATCCTGAAGACAATCATAGAGGGGTATGTTTATGCAAATAGACCTAGAGGAAGACCACGCCTGAGGTATATGGATCAAATTAAGGAAGATGTGGGATGCATGACCTACGGAAAAATGAAGAGGAAAGCGGAAAGACGCCAAGTGGGGAGATTTGCTGCAAACCAATCCTTGAATTGACCACTAGCGAAGAAGAAGGAGTCATTATATAGATTTATATTAAAAATTAATTGGTAGAAAATAAAGATATCACATTTCCCATGCCACTTTTCGCTCATAATTTTCATTATCCACACCCCTATATGGGGGAAGATAGAATTGCCCGCAACAACTGAAGCGTGTGTACGCGTGGCAAAAGAGGGGACAGAAGTGTGTCTGATATACTCGTATCACGTGGCCAGTCACCACCAATAAAATAATTGGATTTAATGAATTTACGAAGCTTCTCATTAGTAATTAGGAGGCTAATTGCAAGTAATTTTAATGGAGAATATTATGGAAAATATTATTTTGAAATATCCCAGCACTTTTGATAAGAAATTTGCACAGATTTACTGTTACCGCCAAGATAGACCGCCATTTTTTTGTGACGCCGACTTTTTTAGCGTAAGATGGGGGCTCGTAGGATTGACTCGAGGCCTTTTTTTAAATTCTGCGACAGCCGAGGTGTTCAGACGTGTTGATCTGACCAGATCAGGTGCGGATATATTACGATATAATTACCGGCAAGTGAGGAGACGCTTCGGGCGAACAAATATACAACGACCGCACTAGTCGAACTACGGACTTAGAATATATCTTCAGTTTGTTGAAAGGACTTCGTAAAATTTCCAATAAATGATTATTCAACAATATTGACTATAAACATTTCTACGAAAATTGTTAAAAACAAATATAACAATTAGTACAACTCTACATGAAATATTATTTATATTTTAATATCATAGAAATATAAAGTTTATCACTATGGTTAACAAAGTTAAATTGGGAGAGATGATCCAACATCTTACCAGCGAGAAGATGATGGCGTACTAAACACCATGAAGAAAACGTTAGCTGCAAGATGATGCAGGTGTTTGAAGTAACTTAAAGCCAGTGATGAAAGCAATTATTTTCGACACAACATTTGAAATCATGGCAACCTAAAAGAGACTGTGAGAATGAAATTGTGCAAATCTACTACCAGCGAGGATGAAGGCGAACATGGGCTATCCCGGTTCACAATGAAGATTGAAGCCGAGCTAGGGCCACCCCAGTTCACAATGCAGTTCGACTTTAGAACTAGGGCAACCCCAGTTCTTGATGTCAGTTCGATGCTCGAACGAGTCGTGCTGTGAGGGATGTCTACACGATGATGTCTGCAGTTCAATTCTGTACGAGGGAAGCTGATCTAAGAACACCGCAGTACAATGGTATGCGAGGAGACCTTGGTTGTGGAATTCAACACAAGAAGAGCCTCCACGAGACATCAATAATCGACACCAGGTAGAAAGCAAATTTCATCACGTAGATTTTTTGTAGTTTGCTGACTTAGGAATTTATTTGAAGCAACCATATTTCTGAATTGTTTTTGATATATCATTTTTGAATTTAGATTTTGAATTATAGGAGTTTTGAATTTTTAACGTTAGAGGATTTTTGAATTTGAATTCGTACACCGAATTTTTCTATTTTTTTGCATTATTTAAGTATTTTGATCCATATTGGAGATTTGTACGATATTCGACTTTTAGGTAGGATTGATAGGATCGTTGATCGTATTCTACAGTATATCACGTATATTTTAGGTAATGTTGGATTATTTAATTAAAAGATTTGTGGAAGGATATTTGAATATAGAATTCAATTTAATAAGAAATATATTGTAAGTGACGTAATACACATTTAACTTTGTAGAAAATCTTATGAACTTATATGGAAAGATTTCTACAAATTAATATAAAATGAAATATGATATTTTGATGAAAGAAGACGCATTAGAGAATGTTATTTGAACATTCAGTCTTTACTTATGCATATTATGGAGTTGAAAGAAAGTCGAGGAGAGCTATTTATATTTATTGAAGTGGTATTACATTATATCGTTGTGAGATTGTTTTGAAATAATTAATTGAGCTAATATTGAGCAGAATTTGTAAAGGAAGGCTGTATATGCGTATTTATTGAATGGAAGATATTACTTTGAAAGTTTTGTTACGCGCTTAAGGGACACTGGGACTGAAATTTTCAAATTCTATATAAACTGAGGTACAGCCTTGATATTTTATATGGTTATGAATAGTCATATTATAAACGACTGTGGGAAACGTGAACATTGTAAGTGGATTAGTTCTCCAGATATTAATTATTTTGTACATTTATTGTGCTAATTATTCAAGTTTTATAAAGGTCAGCCGCGTTAAAAAAAAACAAGATAGTGTAACTTTTAGGTAATATTCTATTGCACCATAACAATTGGAAGAAACCTACGGATCCGATTTTGAATTGCATTAATGAGTGTCAAGAAATTAATTTTTTTTCATATCCAAGTTTTTTTCTACAAAAAAATCGTATTTTTTCCAGTTTGAATTTTTTTTGCGGCCAAACCAAAAGTGCAATCTAAAAAACGATCCGCAGGTTTATAGTCATTGCAATGAAGATAATAAATCTCCATTTTCAAAGCAATATCATAAGATTTATGACGCGAGTAACATTTTGAATGCCTGAAAAAGTGAATCCGAGAAAACAGCAATTTTCTAAAATGATGCACAATTTACAAGGTTTCAGCTTACCAATGACATTAGGACTGTCCTACAGCATAGGTGACACCCTCCTTCTTCTGTTTTGCAGCCTCCTCCTTCGTTTCTGTCAGTTTCACCTTCCGTCGACATGCCTTTCGCTTCTCCAATTACGACCGCGGACTTACATACTTCCTGCGACTGTCACATCTTTCAAGTGTTTGTGCTGTGACATGAGATACTGAAGTTAGTCTTATTCCTGATTTAAACTCTGTTGTTGCACTACACCCCATGTTGAATTCTGCTACAGAATTCCAAACAGCAATTTCAAGTATCTTCCGTGAAATAAAAATCTCTTTTGGGCACTTCCTCCAGATAACAGAACGCAGAGACTCATTCTGATTTTCAGTAGCACCACGGATGCATCTGGATAGTAGCTCATCTGATGCCAGCCTTTGATAAATAGGCATAATATTGACAACTAAGGGTTCTTAAAGTTCTACAGCCATTTTGTCATGACTCTGTGGTGTTTTACCAGCTGCTATACTTCGATTGTAGAAACACCAAGACTCAGAACCTTCAGGACACTTACTGTGCTGGGGCGTTTAAAGGACACACCGTGCATTTTAAAGCTACGCCAGGGCTTTAAAAATGGCGGAATTCGGATAAAACACCGCTATATGATCCGCAGGGGATAGGGGTGTAATAATATGAAAAAAAACGAAAATCGACATTTTCCACAAATTTCACTAAAATTTCAGTCCCAGTGTCCCTTAAAGGAAGTTGAAGTATGCACGAATTTACTGTGTGATTTTGAAACAGAGGAAATAGTATTCCAGTTTATTGAGTTTATGGATGATATGCGTTGATAATGATAATGTGCTGTTGACATTGGTCATTGATGATATAGAAAGGATCATTCTTCGATGAAATATAATATCGATAAGGAAAGAATGCGCTGTTTGTAGAGCACTTTTGTGTTTATTAAAGATTTTCGAGAAGTATCTTGCAATATAGAAATGTGTGATGTTATAGTCGAAGTGAACAGCTGATTTGAGCTCAATCTTATCCATGATAGAAATTGTTTGAAGTGGAAAAGAAACAGTAAAGGCAACAATAATAATTAAAATGAAGAACTTGTATTATTGGGATTATTAATATTTTATTGAATGAAAAGAAGTAAGGAGGACAAGAGCACTATAATCTAGGCTTTGTTGCACGGATTATATATCCTGATTTGACTTTATAAACCGAATTTAACGCAGAGCAAGTGGTGAATTTCCACGAGATTTTTCAATTGTCAAGAGGACAATCATATTGTATTATATGTAAATATTTAATCGAATTACGAATATTTTGAATATTAGAATAGGAATTGATAGAATAGGGATTTACTAGGAATAAGGAGTTTTGTATGGAGTAAAATTCTTGTTGTAATAGCGAAAAGACCATCGCTAATTTATTGTCAAAATTAGGTTATTTAAAATATTTTATTTTCACTCCTTAGAACTAGGGCATTTTATTTAGAGTTTAATTTGATTTAACTAGGAACGATTGAGAGAGTTATTTAAATTTTTAATGTATTATTTTCATTTTGCCCACGTATTTAAAATTAAATGTAACTTTTCTTTATAAATAAATAGACAGACACGTCGGTACGAATGTCTGATATTCCTATAGAAATTTGAGTTATCCTTTGCAGTTAATTAAGTAATTGTAGTAATTCCCACACCTCTTTCCCGTTACACCCCGAGAATTGCATGTTTCTCACTCTCCAATGTAGATAGGTGCCCAATATCCAATTAGAGTAGTCCAATAGCACATTTTTAGATTGTGTATTCCATCAGTTTTATCTGTCAGTAGTTTCTTAGTAGTTCTTCTAGCCGGGTACTACAAGATGTTGAAATTCACCTGCGGATCCTGGTAGGTTCTACTAGATTCGGGTACAAGGTTAGGATGTCATATGTTGGTATCTGACTAACGGTTTGAAGATTTGTGAACCTGGAACGACGACACTCTGACAGGCGGCAATTACCTCATGCTGTCAACTTTCAAGTTACATTACAAATACCAGTTTCAGTGCTTGCAAGTGGTCTGCATACATGGTGACTTTGAAACATAAGTGGCGACAAAGGATACAACCCGACAGTAAGAAATGATAATGTAAATCATCACTAGGCCTATGTTTGTAGTAAATGGTAAGGTTAATTTCCAGTAACTTAATTAAGGTGAAGCGAACTAAAAAAGAAACTACCACATGCAGAAATAATTTGAAACTAATGCGTAGTTTCTTTTGTACATTTCACTACCGCTGAATCATCTCCGTTAGAGTGGTGGGATTATGCGATTCTATCCTAGGGGCACGTATTCAGACTGTTGATCCAAAAATTCGATTCCCATCTCTGCTAAACAAATAATTACGGTCTAAGGGCTGAAACGAGGTTAAATCAGCGTCGCGAAGATACCTAAGAAGATGTGAGTTCTTCCTCAGCCTTCCTAGAAATGGTTTGCTACTTCTACTCCAGGCGAATGTTGGATGGTACGTAAATTAAGGCTGAATTTACTAGTACACACGCTAGCCTAGTACAGACACCACAAAATCTCAGGTTTTCAAACAAATTCCAGTTTGATGTTTGGTTAATGCATGTGGTTTTCAAGGTGAAATATCACTTTAAAACAAGGCCTCATAGATAATGTTCGCGAGATTAATGGTTAGGTAAATTTACAAGCTACACTTCATTCAGACGAATTCCACACCCACACTCAGGTACGCGTGGTGGGAGCTAGGACATCGCAAGGTTGTTAATTAAACAACAACAGCAACAACAAGAACAACCCTCATCATATGGCTGTATCCGGTGATCGTTGTTTCCCAGAGTCCAATGCATGATTTAACACTTGTTGAGCTCTGATTTAAGCGAGCATCCGGAGGCCTTGCTATTATTTAAATAATGAACGATTGTTGATTAATACTGTTCTGAGATCGGCTATTATAGCATATCGATTATAAAAACGGATCCCTTCATAAATATTCATTTCGTTGGTGGCAAGTTACTATGTCTTAGGACATATGGCCGTGCTGACGGTACCAACAGATGGCGAGACCAGCTAACACCTAACATCTCTCAATACTGTTCGTTCTTTATTATAGTGTGTATATTATTTCATATCAAATACAGTCATGTTGATTTATTTTAGGGGATAGGGACATAATGATGATCAGTCCTGTTAACTTAGGTTGTATTTAAATTTCTAACAACCTGTTTTCTTGAAGGAAGCTTGTAGTTTTACGTGACCGATAATATCACGATCATGAGCCATGGGGCCTCCTTTATTACGTGGAATCCGAACCACAGGACTTCGAAAATCCCACATGTTTTGATAGTGAATCGAACCTCGTCCGCCTTGGTGAAAGGTAAGCAACTTGACCACTGCGCCACCACTTTACTTATATAGGTATTTTGATGTAAATAATACTCAGTAAGATGTGGATTAACTCACAGTACAAATTCATATTTCTAGATTACTGAACCAACATCGTCATGCAAATTGACTGATACTCTTGACAAAAACTTTGGCGATGGAGACAGTCAAATAAAGTTATTTTAGGTTAGAGTGCGATGAAATCACACAAACATTCCTCGACTCTCTATTGTTTACAAATATTTAGTTTCCGGTCCCAAGTAAATGTTCAAACAAGATGGCATCTGTTAATTCTTTGACAAGGTTCATACAATTATTATGTATTACTGGGAAGAATAATATGTTAAAAGTGTGATAAAACACGGAACTCACTGCCTAAAAATGTAAATCTATTAGCATAAGTGATTAGTTAACTAACTTGATCCTCGCCATAAGAATTAGAAAGCAACTCTGTGTAAACAAAAAATTAAGTGAATGTCAAGGGAAAATTATTTGTTGAAGAGTGGCCTACTTAATGAAAATTAGGATCACAAAGAGCACGAAGTTCACGAGCGTGTTTTATTTCCCTAATCTTATAATATAAAATACGCTGGTTAAAACGCTACTCTAGTTTAAATCGGATGAGGACATCGTCACACATGGATCAGTGAATTCACTGGATGTTTACTGAATAAAATTGTAATAGAAGGTTAATTGTTTCCAACTCACTTTCATGATGAAGGTTTACTCATCAGTGCTCTTCAACAAATAATTTTCCCTTCACATTAACTTAGAATATTGTTTTGTTTACACTTAATTGCTTTAGAATTCTTTTGGTGGGGACCAAATACGTTGATACTTTATGGAAAAAGATTTAAATTTTTGGACAGTGAGTTCCGTGTTTTATCAGATCACACTCATAACGTAGTTATGCTTCTATGTAATATTTATTAATTTACATAATAGTTGTATGAATTACGTCAAACCCCGCAGAGTAGCTGTGCTCGTTAAATCATGCACCACGACCGCGAGGGCAACTGTAGCAAGTACAGAGATCGTAGGTTCGAATACCGGCGCTGACAGGGACTACCCTGAGTGTGATTTTCCCCGAGTTATTCCACACTCCCTCCAGGCAAATGCCGGGATAGTAGGCTACCTTACTTCAAGTCGTCGGGCATTTACCTCATCCTTGTCCTTAATACAGTTACACACACTACTGTAGTCATTACATAATCAGGTTATCAGAAAAAATTAACACACACCCAACTACACGGGGTGATTGCCAAGATGGCCCAAGCCTCTAAAATGAATTAACAAAAACAACAAAATAATTACGTCAAAGAATTAATACATGCTATTTTGATTGAAAATATACCCAGGACTAAAGGCCAGATATTTGGAAACATTGGAGAGTCGAGGAGTGTTTGAATGATTTCCTCCGTCAATATATAAAATATACTTATTTCACCGTGATCATCGTAAAGTTTTTGTCAAGAGTATCAGACAATATGCATGACGGCATTTGTTCAGTGATCTAGAAAGCTGAATCGGTACTGTGAATTAATCCATTTCATACAAGATTTTATCTACACCAAAATCTATCTGTATACGTACTACGTAAATACATTCAATTGTGAACACTTATAGGCCTACTTTTGCTGAAACATCCCCATTTACACGCCAGATGTAATTTTTAGCCCATTTTCATCATATGAAAATTAGGCTTATGAGATCACATTTTGATCGTGTGTGTGTGTATGTGGGTGTGTGTCCCTAATTAAATCTAAACGGCTTGAGCGATTTTAACGAAACTCTGTTAGGACATAGTACTAAACAGTCCGACCCTGACCGTGCTCTTAGAATTTAAATACGTTTCACCAATCCAACATGGTGGCAGCACGAAATATTTCACCAGCATTCTATATCTCCGAAACCATTGCCGATATCGCCATGACATTTTGTATGGTGATAGAGAATGCAAAGGTAAATTATGATATGTAATGATTAAAATAATCGTAAATACAAAACCAACATGGTGGCCAAGAGAAGTTAAAATATTTAAATGGTATTTTCTCGAGGTTTATGCGACCGAGCGCAGTGAAACTTGTCACGATAAATGTTTATACATGATTAAATCTACTAGCATCTAATTCAATTCTATTTTGTCATACTGTAAGAGCAAGATGGCGGCTGTGCAAAATTTTAAAATTAAGTTTTTATTTGTTGTGTCCTAATCATATGATGGAAGTGAACGTTCGAATATCGAACCTACGCTATAATCTTTATCTAATTGTATAAGGTGCGTTCAAAAAGTAACGAGCCGGAGGCTGGAATGCGCAAACTGGTGACTACATCGGCTAATCGTGGCGTGTGCAACGAGGTGTGGTTCCGACCAGAGCGTGGAAGGTCACAGCCCGTCGCTAGAGGGCACACGTGCACGTCACGTGACGATACAAAGCGAGCAGCAGCATGCATCAATCGTCCAACGCTGCCAGTCACATTGCAAACAGTGACTTCTATGAGATCTTAAAAATTGCGGCTGTGCGAATTTTTTTAAATCACGTATATATTTCTCGTGTCCTAAACAAGCGATTGAAATGTAGGTTAGTATAATGAGTCAGGATTATAATATTCATCTGCTGGCATAACATTCAATAGCATGTATATAAAACAGTCTAACATGGCGTCCATACGATTCATTTCGCCGGTTCCCAATAACTCCGAAACTATTCAAGCAATCAAACTGAAATTTTGTGTGGTGTTATAGGACTGTTAAGTCAATACATATATGTGACTTTCCAAACCCTGAGAAACACATAAACATTATGGCAGCCAAGTATTTTTCAAATATTAAAAAAAAAACTTTTCTGGTGATTTAATAACCCGAGTGCGATGAAACTTGGCACAGCGAATTTTCTTCAGAGCTTAATTTACAGACGTCTAATGATGTTCAATTGTTTTCAAAAATTCAAGATGGCATCCGATTGAAGTTTTAAAACCTATTATATTATTTCTCACTTCTTATTCGGGCGATTGAAAAGGTGATTCGTATGATGGGCTATGATAAAAATCATTATCTAATGGCACTCAATTCAGCAACGTACATTTCGTAAGACACAAAAGCTGGTCATTTGACTTATCTTAAACTTAATTCCAGTGATTATAAAAGTCTTAATCACCGATATTGGAAGCGTTATATTCGAGCACATTACCGGTAATTCTTAATGTAATGGTGTTAGTGAAGACATGTAGTAGGTCGTGAACTAAAAGCTATTTAGTATATCGCAAGGAAAACCATTTTATCAGGCAGGATAGGTTTAATTGAAGAGACCATTAGGATATGTGAAAATAGGCTATTTAATTCTTTACGGAACTACTTGCCTTAAAGTAGAAACTGCGTTGCCTTGTTAATATTTTAAACTTGACAGGACATTGTAGAGATGAGTTACATTCAAGTGCTCTGAACACTCCTTCCCCCTTCTTCCTCGCCGCACAATAGGTAGGTTGATACTGAGTTTTAACACTACATGAGGGAAGATGATTGAAAGAAAAGGAGAAAAGTTTTGGAGTGGAAAACATTTTAGGCAGAGAGGAAGAGAATCCAATAAAATAAAAAAAATAGTGATCTAACGACGGGTTATGCTAAGCAGAGCCCGTGAAGTAACTAAAGTAAGAGGGAGCTCGGTCACCGTCAGTGGAGAGAGCGGCGGGAGCTACGGTTACCTGCAAGATATCGCTATGTGCTTTTTCCCTCCCGAGCAGGTATTTTGATACTATGGGGATAGGTAGTGCGCTAGCAAGCAAGGATAAACAAAAGGAAATGGATTTATGGTCTTTCCTTTCAAAAGGGTGAGATTCTTTCAAGCATCCAGAAATGCTAGAAATATCTCAATTAGTCGGAATAATTTTATTTCCAGATACGGTTGGATCCCCGACAGAAAGGCCGAATGCCCCCAGAGTGGGTAGGGATAAAGCAACTCGAGTGCCTTTAGCGATATTTTTATTATTATTAGCAGAAATTTGAGAGAGTACTGCGCCCGAATCTCGCATAGCCACCACCTATATCCGCTGGTCCGGGTTCGATTCCCGGTCAATGCATGTGAGATTTTCGAAGTGAAATGCCATGTCCTGTGGTTCGGATTCCACGTAAAAAGGAGGTCCCGTGGCTCATGATCTCAAGATTAACGGTCACGTTAAACTACAAGCTTCCTTTTTTATATCCGCTGATATGGAAAAGGATTGTAAGGATGTCGATACCCAGCCAGATAAATCAACACTACCCCACTAGGTGAATGACTAGGAAACCCTCGACGCATACCGGTCATGCAATAACGCTACTAATTAGTTACACATTTACTAGAAATTAAATATCCATACCAAGATGGTAGGATGAGAATCTCGGATCTTGAGCGTGAACGATGAAGTTGAGACTAAGTGAATTCTAGTAACTAACTGGCAGTATTATCGCACGTCGATTGCGAAATGAAATGATGATCAGTTTCTATAAAAATGAGCAGGCAAACAAAAAAATAGTGCCTGAAATTTATTTACTAAATATTTACAAATTATTAAATCTTCCTAACACCAATATAAATAAACTCAAATTGAAATTAAAATATTTCACACGGTAGATAGTCCTTTTATCTGTTAAATATACTTTCAGCAAAGTTTAAATTACACAAATGTAATTATTTAAAAATAATAATTAAATGTCTTCGCTTTCTAGTCATCCTGTGACTCGATCACTTTAAACAGTCTGGTCGTAATCAGCTGTTCATCAAATAAAATGTAATTAACAATACAATGCCCTACATTATACACTTATTTACTTTAAAAAACGTGAACGTAATAAGAATAAAATTATTATAGTAATTAAAATGTTTAAATATTTACATAAGTTTCAATTACCATGTCCAGCACGGTATATAAAAACATATATATAAGATCTTGCGCGATCTGACAATCTTATTGCTCTGCTGTTTCTTTAAACAGTTCTTCGAACATTTGTTCACAAAACAATGTAATTTTAGGTATACTCTGGTTACTTGTCACAATAAATAAAGCTCTGGTATCGAACAATTAAGTTAAATACAGCTCTTAAATGTCGTATCAATGAATAAAATGCAATAGATTTAAAGAACGATGCGAAACTACTCATATACTCTTAATAAACTTCGTGGATATCGTAATAACACTTTCTGACATGTACAACATAAATATCAACCCTAATGTCAGTTACTTTTTAAACATACTGTATCAATTCTTGCTCCCAATAGCAATACATTACTTTCCTTTCGTAATACGGTGAACAACTTCTTATAACAGCGTCTGCTACGCTCCCAAACTTGACATACTCCTTTCCTCTCCTCTTAATAACATTCTCAATAATAATGCACGGTATTCCTTCAATAAAAAGCCCATCTTGCTACAAACGTGTAGATGAATCAGTGACTCTACTAGGTAAACACACACCTGTGAAATACTGTTCATAGTGCACTCCTATCCACCTCCACTCTAAATTAATTATCCTCGTGCTCTTTCAATACCAATTACATATTTGTTCACTTCAGTTCACCTTGTACAATATTCCTCTTAACTTCAAATAACGCATTTCGTTAACAAACTTTCACAACATACTATATTCCACGTTAAAATAAAATATAAACATTAATAAACCGTAGTTCGCTCGTCTTTACTGTTAATAACAATAATGCATATCCTCCCGTTTCTGGTGTACATTTAATGAATTAAATGTTCATATTTACATTTGTTTCATATCATACAAGACCTCAGGTAGATCTACAAATCTCCTGGTCTGTGGTTTCGTTATAGCAATTCTTCCAATAAAATTGTTGCTAATTATAGGCATCATTTGACCTCTATTGTCAACAATATGATCCGATTTCATAGTTTAAATCCGTTATAACAATTGCCAATGCCTACATCAATGTCATATTACAGTAACATTCCGCAATTGGAATTGTTCTACTCCAATAATATTATTAATAAATGTTTCAGTTATGTTCTGACACAATAAAATGTTTTAAACAGTGTTTCAGCATTCTACAATAATGCTTTCTCTTAATTGTAATGCAATATAGCCATATGGATGCATTCTGTCGCTTGTTACGCATTTTTAACGATCGAAGCATCCCCTTCGTAAAACATTTTCGTTTAAAAGTGAGCATATTAAAACGTTTCCTTCCAAAATATAAAAAAACGGAATATCTAAAATCTAATACAAATGAAATTACGTCTAAAACGACACACGTTGACGTATAATAAAATTTACCGTGAAATCTCTAAAATTGACAACATAAAAGCATGGGTTATGAATAAGAAAATCTACTTATGAAATTGGTCACCCCTGAAATACTATCAAATACTACAACAAAACTACTAAGATCTTGGAACATTCAATTTTCTACCTTTCTGATGATCTGCTGTCGTGACACCTGTTCCGATATACTCGATGTTCGTTTCTCGGGACGGCGCGTGCATGTCGTCTGCCTCGAAGCGGGTTCCAGTTAGAAGCGTGGTGGTCCGCTGTTCTGCGTCCTTCCTTGCCGTGCGGCAAACACCTGGACTGCAAGCTCGTCTCCCTGCTAACGGCATCTCTTCTTGCTTCGTGACTTTCAGTCTGGCAACTCGAACTTGGGACAAACGTACCCCTCTGTCCGTCTTCGTCGTGTAGCATTTCATCATCCATGTAGATTTGAACGTCTCCGGTTGACATCTCTCCAAGTTGGTGGTGGACATTTGAATCGTATTGTTGAATGTAAATTCAGAATACTTCATGTTGATGAGCAGTTGTAGAATCATCGATCCATGATCTTCAAGATCACTCTGAATTCCCACTCCATAATGTAGACTAACCTCCTTCCATAATTTAGTAGTTCATGGCTATCTTCTTAACAATAGTCGAATATGAACATCCCCCTGACTAAAGGACGTTATCATCGTAAATATAAGATATATAAGATATATAGAAGATATATTGTTGCAATGTAGTAGCTGTTGAATGCAATGCTACTAGTCGTAATTCCGTAGAAATGTGAAACTGTAGAAGCTAAGTCTTCTTTCAATAAACGTAGTGTTATAATAATGCTTCTCTCTGTTGCAAACTAGTGCGTTTTATAATTTGTCGGCTTCTCCTTTCCTTCCTCGGTAATAGCTGTGTCTCCATACGGTCCAATCTAGTCTCCCGACCGTACTTTCAATATCGTATAGAGCTCGTCTGGGACGCGCTGCAATATAGGTCTGCTCTCTTCAAGTAGCTAAGTAGGAGTCATTCCTGCGCTCTCGAAAATGGCGCGCGTGGCAGGCTAGAATGAATTTCTAGCCTCGCACCAAGTCCTATTAAAGTGACTTTCGCTCATATTTTCTCTCCTGGCCATACATTTATAATTCTGTTTTGACAATTAAATTTCATTTTCTCTTCTGCATCTGTAGAAGTGCTAATATCTCTTTATATAAGCAAATTTAATAAAATAGCGATTCCCACAAAAATTATGTGATCCCATCTGATTGGCTATTGAGTTATCACGAAAAAACTCCTGGTTATAGCCTCGTACTATCGGGTCGTGTGCATAATTTTGTTATTGTCACCTCGGCCAACCAAAACTTGTCTTTAGCTTGCTAACTTGAAGCCTTGGTCATATTCCCGTGTCGAAAGATCAGACTCTCCCTTGGTTAAATTATCATTCACTGAAATATTCCAACATTTTCCAAAAATTATCTATATGCTTTATTCACTTCCTAAAATGCATATGTGAATAAAATATTGTTCCAATTCCAAATTCCATTTATTTCACCTTCATGGTTCACAAGTCGGTTCGATCCTCGGCTCAGTCAAAGGCTGAAGCTGGGCTGAATTCGAGTTCAAATCCCCACCTGACTCATTAATTAAAATATAACATAGACTTTATTTAATACTCGACTTGTTCATAACTGGAAACGAATTCATCCCTTAATGTATCCTGGGATAAAATCTTTTTATTTTGAGTGGTTGTACTTTCCAATAGGACGATCATCTTCTATCCTCACGATCTCATAACAATTATTTCCATACACTCTTTCTACTTTGAATGGACCCTTGAACACACTAGAGAACTTGACATATATCCTCTTTAATACGTCTGTTTTGACTGTTTGACTGGCATCCTGACCAAAACTAATTCTCCAAGTTCCAATGGTCTGCTGTATCTCTTTCCATAGCCTCTTTTCAGTCTCTTTTCAGCTTGCTTGTTCAAGTGCTCTCTTGCTGTTGCTATGCGTTGTTCCATCGATGGTTCGTCATCTGGCGGAGTATTGAAGATTCCGTTCCATGGCCTGACTGGTTTCTCATCGTAATGAAGCGTCACTGGAACTTCGTTCGTGCTTTCATGCCTCGTGTTTTTATGCAGAACTCCATGAGTGGTACTACGTTTACCCAATTAGCATGATTCTCAGAGCTATAAAGGCGTATGTACTTGGAACACTCTAACATCGTTCGTTCAATCGGATTCGTCTTGGACTTCGGATAGAACTAAATATATGATCAATCTCGAGTCGATCCATCGCTTGTTGGAATTCCGTAGAAGTGTACTGCGTTCCATGGTCTGTCAGAAATCTTTCAGGTTTTCCTAACTTAGGAATAATGTTTTTCTCTAGATGATACAGCACAGTCTTCGTAGTTGCTTTCTGCATCGGATTCATCATGACTATCTTAGAGAAAACATCCATTGTGACTAGTAAGTATTTATTACCCCTGCTACCTTTTGGAACTGGGCCAAAAATGTCCTGACTGAACAATTCTAAAGGCTTAGTGGGTATAATGGCCTTTGGTTTCTCCTTCAAAAGCTCCGAATTATACTTATTTTTCTCATATAGTTCACATGATCTGATTATGATTGTTATGGATTCTCTCAGGTTGCTCCAAATTTTTCTTGTGCAGTACTGTACGTTTTGTCTACTCCTCCGTGACCAATGCTCTTGTGCACCAACAAAACTACTGGCACTCTCAACCTTGGTGGAATTACATTCCTCACTTTCGTGTGGTTAGCATTGACGTACTTGCATACTATGCCTTCTACTAGTACATAATGAGTGGCTTTCTTCCTAGTTTCCTCATACTCTTCATCATCATTCTGCATTTTTCCTGACATGAATCCATATAAATTCCTCAAACTTGCATCTCTTTTCTGACTGACGGCTACTCTTCTCAGACGCTCCAGCGTTGCCTGATCTGCATCGTCCATTTCTACTACATTGATTTTCACACTGCTATCTGCTGTTGGATTTCTAGATAGAATATCTGCCAATACATTTTCCTTACCAGGAACATGTACAATTGTGGCGTTGAATTGTTGTAGAAACAACGTCCACCTAGTCATCCTACCACTCGATAAGTCTGACTTAAGCATACATTCCAAAGATTTATGTTCCGTTCTGATAATGATCTGGTGTCCAATTAAGATCTTCTTCCAGTGATGTAAGGCGTTAATCACGGCTAAAGCTTCTAATTCCGTGGTGAAGTAGTTTATCTCATGAGACCTTAGTTTTCTACTATTGAAGGAAATATAGTGGTTATTTCCATTCTGATCTTTTTGATAGAGAACTGCGCTGATTCCAACTTTAGATGCGTCCGTCTCAACAATAAACTAACGTTCAAAGTCTGGAAACTCGAGCTTAATATTATCTCTGAGCATCTCCTTTGCGTTCTCTGCTTCAATGCCCCATTTCCATCGGTTATTCTTTTTCAATAATTCGTGCAGTGGTGCCATAATTTCAGAATGGCGAGGACAATGGCTACTGAAAAACTGACATAATCCTGCGAAGGCTCTCACATATCTGATTTTCTTCGATTTAGGAAACCTTAAGATGGCATCAATTTTGTCTTGGTTTGGATGGTAACCAAATTGATCAATTGTGTGCCCTAGGAAATTTATCCTTTGCTGGAAAAAGTGGCATTTGTTGAACTTTACTATAATGTTGACTTCTCTTAAGTTCTCCAGTAAATTCCTTAGATGTTGTAGATGTTGCTCGGGATTTTCTGATGTAATTATTAAATCATCCACGTAGCATATGGCATGTCACGCAAGAATTCTACGGCGGTTATGTTTCCTACTCCGCTGAAACTGTTGGCTTATCGTCAATATTCTTTAATACAATGACGTTCTGATTATTTCGTTGGCCTCCTTGATCATAAAATCCTCCTAGGCCTGCATATACCCTATGAATACGCTCTGTGTCTTGCGCTAGGTGCGGTCGCTCCTGCATCCGACTGAAAATAATTTCCCTGTCCTCTTCGACTCTATCTTTATTTCCTTCGGATTTTCCTAGCTCCTCTCTAAGCTTTTCGTCTCTATTCTTGTAAAACTCCGCCAAATCCCGTCTCATTCCTAGACGTACTTCCTCCTTAAGGCCTTCATGGTCGCATGGTTCTACAATAGAAAGTGACTTGATTCTGTTACTAAGATCTAGTAGTTCTTTTTCCTGGCCTGATTTTACCTTAGCAAGTTCTACATTTATTTCGTTAACAGTTGATCTGATAACGTTTAACTCCTCACTTTTTTCCGAATCTTCTTTATTTACAAAACCTTTTATTTCGGTCATGCTCGATTCTCTACTTTCTTCAATGCCCTTGGACAATTCTAATTTCAGATTATCCCTATTTGCTTTAGCATTAGTTTAATTTTAGTAACATCTTTCAATATCTTACAAGGCAATTCGTGCATATAATCCTTATTTGATTTTATTACCTCCTCCTTCAACTCATTAACAGATTTAGATATACTGTGCCCATTCAACAATGAAATATGGAAATCACAGTTTGCCTGCAATGCTCAATCGGGAGTATCGGGGTTCATGGTTTGTTCTCCCACTCTGTGACTTACACACTTTGGATTAAGCAGAGGATACACTTCCAAAAAATAAACAAAATCAACTCCTACTTTTAAAACATTTAATTATCGAAATATAAGGCGCTACAAAAATTAAACAAATAAAAATACTGACACTCCACTTCACACTTGTCCAAAGTTGAACAAGGAATTCATATTAAACAATTACAAAATCATAATGACTGGTCTTCCAAAAACCAACAAATTTCCACTAAGTTTCACTTCCATATGGAGTCCTTTTAAATTCTTCAAAATAAAGAGCTCCAAACGGCTCGGTAATGTTTACCTACACTGTGTTATCAATTTAATACACATCAATTACTATTTACCGGAGTATATCTTGTTTACTCATAAATATCAAAATTACCAAAGTATGGTTAATCATCACTTAATTTTGGGCTTTCACAATGCTCATATGTTACCATCCCTTTCTCTCAAGTTAACAAATCACTACCGTGATTGGGAAAAATTTGCGTACTCCCGAGATACAGAAGACTACTGAACAAGTCAAACTTAAGATTACTCCCGGAATCGAATGTCTTCAATAGAACTCGTGAATCACTGAATCATATAATAATAAAATTAGGGATTTATCATTATTTGTCTTAAAAGACCATTATATTACAAGAAAGCAACGATCTGAACTCTGCAAGCGATAATAATTTATATAAAGGGACCTCGGTTCAAAGACCGAGTCGTTCAAACAATCTTTAAACACTTTGTGTATTATGACCCAGACGGTCCGTTCCCCGACCTACCGCAATACCAGAGGGTGAGGGTCTAGTCTAAACTACTTAGCGTGATTTATTGCAGGGAGAAAAGAGAGTCCACAGTCTCGCTTCACAAGTGACTGGCTACATCAGTTTTCTACATAGCTGTTTCAAATGCAATTCTCTGAATGACAAGGCTTCTAATACACATTCTTAAAACAACATATTTAGGCTCAACAGACCTATTCTCTTGGCTTCGGTATATAATAATTATGAAGTGTCCTCATTGGCGGGTAAGAAAAATTCAATAATACAACCAATATTTAAGGGGCTTCAACACGGACGACTCTGAGTTCGATCCTTTCAAATGCCTCGGGAACAGTATTCCAATTTGGAGGACTTATAACATTAGCGACTTAGGGCAGGCCTCGCCATATACCAGCGCTCATAATACAACATAAATAGCACCCTTTTTAACATACAACACACAATGCCTCGTGATCTTTTATCACAACTTTGAGGACTTATCAGAGTTCAATTACCACGACCAACTGTCCCTCATAATTAGTTTTACCGAGCATTTCAACGCATTCCTAGCGTGAAAAATTACTTCAATGCTCTACATGGCGCTTATACATTAATTAGCCAAGTTGCCTTCAGAGAACTAAATAAATTCAAAATCACGTTTGATCTACATCTCCAAATATATATTACTCTTCTCCCTTGACAATAATCATTTTTACCATAAGAACATGTATTCATAACATGTATTAATTCATTTAAAGGAGCTCGGAAGCTACTACTTTCAATATAAAATTCATCACAATATTCATTCATTTATGTAATTATTATTATAATTATCATTACGCGTGCTTTCTCATATTTTTATCTTTTATCAATTGCACTGATATTTTACTGAATACATTCCCCATGGGATTCATTTACATTTCACATATTTATTATATTTATCTCAAATTAATCGTTCAGATCGCGCAATCATTCTTTTACCTGTTATTAAACATCCCTACTCTCTCTCTCTCTCTCTCTCTCATGAGGATTATACGCAAATTCTCCCAAACACATATCATAATGAAATAGTTACTCACATGACTGTCCGGTCAGCGACCGAATCCTCCAGCGATGGAACATGTTTGCCCACTCACTGCTTTTTAAGCCATTTCCATGGTTACACTTACACTCAATGACACTTCTTTAACAGCACATAAAATATTTACCTTAATCACTTGGAATATACTGAATACCATTTTGTATTCGTTTCACTTAACACAATACAATTTCACAAAAAAAATATTACACTCAAAAAATTTCACTATATTTACATTACGTAACAATTTTATCACTTGGGCGTTAATTATCCGCCTTACACACGTGATTTATTTTCTTTTCCCGTTTCCAAGGTTGGCACTTATAGAACGTCGGCTTCCTAATCTGACGAGATGATGGAAAGTCTCGATCGAACTACACCTCACTGGAACCGCTGATCTTCAAATCCGGGTTTTGACTATCGGCTTCTATAACTTTACTGCACGATGTCGTTTCTTGCTAGACGCTAACTTGTTCGTCTAAATAAAAGTCTGTCCTTGGTGTATTACTATTTTGGCCGCTCGAATAGTTTATCGGTGACCTAGTAATTTCCTTGCATCACTTGCTGTTACTTTAATTCGTAGCTTATTGGAGTCTTCCCCAATGTTTACTGTTCATTTGTCTACCTAGACAAATCCTGGAACTACAATTCCTAATGTTTATCGGCCTGCGCTCTAGTCCCTACATTTCCGGAACACTAGGCGTTACTTATTCCGTTCTACCCTGATCGGGTTCCTTAACGTCGATAGAACTGTCTATTTCACTTTCCTTGGGTACTTCGAAACCCTATGATGCGTCGGTTCCTTCACTGAACTATTATTCGAGTACCTATCGCTTGTTATTTCTTCAAGTCCACAGCCTAAACTTTGACTATACTGGTGAACTTTAACGATAATTGTTTCTGCTTGCAGCGTCTACGCGCTCACTAAAATAACTTGTTATACTTTGCGACACAGTATCACGCTCTCTGGCGTCTTTTATAACTGAATATACTTCGATGCAGCTCTCCTGTACTAGGAGTTTACTTGTAGCTTGTCTTGTAGTTGATGCTTCATCGTGCAGCGTCTCTGCGCTCACGGAACTGACTTATTGTGATACAGCCGGACGCTCCCTCGGGCTGTCTGAAACTGCATATGGTGATGCTCCAACGTCACGCCCCCCTGGGCTGACTGATACTGATTAGCTGTGATGCAGCACCTCCGTACGAGGTCTGTTGTAAACTGCATGTTCCTCCTGGCACGTCCAGGGTTTTTATACAAATTGGCGGCAAAAAGATAAAATCCGCGCCTTCTCCAGCACTAACTTTTGAAGTAATTGTCGTATGATTTTGAAAAATATATCACTGGAAAGCTCTTGTTCTAAACGTAAACTGATTTCCTTGATCATGAAAATCGATCGCACAAATCCAAGATATTAAATAATTTTGCTCCTCAGATACGTGGGTGTTGCGGTTTATTTTTCCATCCCTACCAACTCTGGTCTCGGGGAATTACTAACGACGTCATGCCACGTCTGCAGTTCTTTCCTGTGCAAATATTATAAACTTTTTCCCCACACAAAAATCTCTATTCCAGAATGATCAACACTGATGTGTTTCTTTCATTAATTAAATGCTCGCAAATGGCTTAATTCTAATTATTTCTCTTCTTGCGCCATTGCGAGGTTGTCATTTTATAGCTGCGTAAGGTCTATTTCCGAAACCTCTTCTCTCTTACACGCTGTGGAAAGTTTTTATCGTTCTATTAATAATCATGAGCCAGCTCCTTATCGAAGCGTCAAGCTTGATCTCACGTCCGCATGACTCGTGGTCACCCATTCTTGCGCCACGTTATAACAGCCCACTTCTAAAATCTTCCCAAGTCATTCTAAAGACTGTATTATTTCCTCTATTCTTTTTTAAATAAATTATAGATTCGACTCTTGAACCAATAGCATATGGGCTCAATACATGATGCAATATCAACATTTATGCCCTCACTGATAAGTTTTTGTTGGTCTTCCAACTTACCTTGTAAATTGCCAACAATGCTGTTCAAATTGTTGTGCTGCTCGGTGAGTTGCTTTAGGAACCTGTAACGCTATCATTGTGTTGTCTCTGTTCTACGGTTGCACTACTGATGCTTTTCTGGATCTTTTACTCTAACTGAATAATATTCTCACTACACTGAACCTTAGCTTCCATTACTTTCTTAGTGACTTCTGCTCTCAGTGTGCTCATTTCAGTTATGGTAGTGGCCATATCTTCTTTCACCTGATTGAAAGCTGATGTGATCTCTTCCAGAGCTTTCCTACTCTCTTCTACCGAAAATCTACTCTCTGCCTGAGCTAATTTACATTGCTCTTGAGCTAATTTTTCTTCTTCTTGGGCTTTCACCAAGGCTTTCTTTATGTCTTCCTGAGTTTGTTTAGCCTCCTCTAGTATCTGTCTAGCCTCTTCCTGTGCTTTCTCCTATGCTGTCTTTGCATCTTCTTGTGCCTTTCTTATCGCTTCTTGCACTTTCATGGCTTCTTCTTGTGCTTTTCTAGCTTCTTCTCGGACTAATTTGTCCTCTTCTCGTGCCTTCCTTTCCTCCTCTCGTGCCTTTCTCATTTCTTCTTGTACTTTCTCTTGAGCCTTTCTATTTTCTTCCTGTAGCTTGTCCTGTGTTTTCCTAGCCTCATCTTGTACCCTTCTACATTCCTCATGTACTAATGTAATGCTAGCATTAGTGACTGATTGTGCTACTGCTAATTCCGCCTTCATTTCGGATTTAGCTGTGGCAGCTGACTGTTAAATCTCTCTCTCTATCTTTTTACTATTGTCAAGTGTGAGTTTGTGGAGGGCCTCCATATCACTTTTCAGCTACTGTTGATCTCCTTGCATCCTTTTCATGATGGATTTGATCTGAGTCAAATCTCCCGACGACACTTCTATACACTTGAGAAAATAGGAGGTATCATCTACACTACTTTGTGGAAATTTCAGAGTGACCAACTCATACTGTATATGAAAAAGGAATACTTCGAAAATCTTAATTTAAAATAATAGACTGAAGTCTAAAATCCTACCTAACCGTAATCTAATAAACTGACCCTCTCTCATTTGGCAATCCCTTGCTAAAATTAGCTTACAACAACGTGAATTTAACTATTTTTAGCCTACTTTCGATTTTTGCAAAAAATGAAAGTAGACTTATGAGATCAACACAGGGCGAAAAAAGTGTGTCTGTCTGAGTGTGTGTATGTGTGTGTGTGAGTCTGTGTGTGTGTGTGTGTATGTGTGTGTGTGTGTGAGTGTGTGTACTCTGAATGTCTGTCCCCCCTATCAATTCGAACACGGTGAATGCGAATTGAACGAAATTTGGTACAAAGGTAGCACTAGCAAAGGACACCTCAGTGTCATGTTTTATATCGCCGCCATCTTGACGGAAACGCAATGGCGGCCCCACAAATGTTCAAAGCTTAAATCAAATTACGACTAACCTAATCATCCGATCTCTACCAAATTTTGCAACAACATACCTTTATGGGGGGAGCATCCTTTGACCAAACCAATAGGTCATCAGCGTAATAGTTTGCAGATGGCGGCCATCTTTGTGTGAAAATCGATTCCCCCTATTAATTCGAACACGGTGCAACCGAATGGAACGAAATTTGGTACAGAGGTAGTACTAACAAAAGGCACCTCAGTGTCATGTTTTATATCGCCGCCATCTTGACGGAAACGTAATGGCGGCCACACAAATGTTCAAAGCTTAAATCAAATTACGATTAACCTAATAATCCGATCTCCACCAAATTTTGCAACAACATACCTTTATGGGGGGAGCATCCTTTGACGAAACCAATAGGTCATCAGCGTAATAGTTTGCAGATGGCGGCCATCTTTGTGTGAAAATCGATTCCCCCTATTAATTCGAACACGGTGCAACCGAATGGAACGAAATTTGGTACAGAGGTAGTACTAACAAAAGGCACCTCAGTGTCATGTTTTATATCGCCGCCATCTTGACGGAAACGTAATGGCGGCCACACAAATGTTCAAAGCTTAAATCAAATTACGATTAACCTAATCATCCGATCTCTACCAAATTTTGCAACAACATACCCTTATAGAGGAAGCATCCCTTGACCAAACGAATAGGTCATTAGCCTAATAGTTTGGGGATGGCGGCCATCTTTGTGTGAAAATCAAACACGGTGAAACCGAATGGAACGAAATTTGGTACAGAGGTAGCACTAGCAAAGGGTATCTCAGTGTCATGTTTTATATCGCCGCCATAGTGACAGAAACGTAATGGCGGCCACACAAATGTTCAAAGCTTAAGTTAAATTACGACTAACATAACCATCCGATCTCTACCAAACTTTGCAACAACATACCTTTATGGAGGAAGCATCCTTTGACCATTCTAATAGGTTATTAACCTAATAGTTTGCGGATGGCGGCCATCTTTATGTCAAAATTGATTCCCCCTATTAATTCGAACACGGTGGAACCGAATGGAACGAAATTTGGTTCAGAGGTAGCACTAGCAAAGGGCACCTCAGTGTCATGTTTTGTATCGCCGCCATCTTGACTGAAACGTAATGGTGGCCACACGAATGTTCAAAGCTTAAATCAAATTACGACTAACCTAATCATTTGATCTCTACCAAATTTTGCAACAACATACCTTTACGGGGGGAGGATCCTTTGACCAAACTAATAGATCATCAGCCTAATAGTTTGCGGATGGCGGCCATCTTTGTGTGAAAATCGATTCCCCCTATTAATTCGAACACGGTGCAACCGAATGGAACGAAATTTGGTACAGAGGTAGTACTAACAAAAGGCACCTCAGTGTCATGTTTTATATCGCCGCCATCTTGACGGAAACGTAATGGCGGCCACACAAATGTTCAAAGCTTAAATCAAATTACGATTAACCTTATCATCCTATCTCTACCAAATTTTGCAACAAACTACCCTTATAGAGGAAGCATCCTTTGACCAAACGAATAGATCATTAGCCTAATAGTTTGCGGATAGCGGCCATCTTTGTGTGAAAATCAAACTCGGTGAAACCGAATGGAACGAAATTTGGTACAGAGGTAGCACTATCAAAGGGTATCTCAGTGTCATGTTTTATATCGCCGCCATAGTGACAGAAACGTAATGGCGGCCACACAAATGTTCAAAGCTTAAGTTAAATTACGACTAACAAAACCATCCGATCTCTACTAAACTTTGCAACAACATACCTTTATGGAGGAAGCATCCTTTGACCAATCTAATAGGTTATTAGCCTAATAGTTTGCGGATGGCGGCCATCTTTATGTCAAAATTGATTCCCCCTATTAATTCGAACACGGTGGAACCGAATGGAACGAAATTTGGTTCAGAGGTAGCACTAGCAAAGGGCACCTCAGTGTCATGTTTTGTATCGCCGCCGTATTGACAGAAACGTAAAGGCGGCCACACAAATGTTCAAGGCTTAAGTTAAATTACGACTAACATAACCATCCGATCTCTACCAAACTTTGCAACAACATACCTTTATGGAGGGAGCATCCTTTGACCAATCTAATAGGTTATTAGCCTAATAGTTTGCGGATGGCGGCCATCTTTATGTCAAAATTGATTCCCCCTATTAATTCGAACACGGTGGAACCGAATGGAACGAAATTTGGTACAGAGGTAGCACTAGCAAAGGGCACCTCAGTGTCATGTTTTATATCGCCGCCATCTTGGCTGAAACGTAATGGCGGCCACACGAATGTTCAAAGCTTAAATCAAATTACGATTAACCTAATCATCCGATCTCCACCAAATTCTGCAACTACATACCTTTATGGAGGGAGCAACATTTGACCAATCTAATAGGTCATTCGCCTAACAGTTTGAGGATGGCGGCCATCTTTATGTCAAAATTGATTCCGCCTATTAATTCGAACACGGTGGAACCGAATGGAACGAAATTTGGTACAGAGGTAGCACTAGCAAAGGGCACCTCAGTGTCATGTTTTATATCGCCGCCATCTTGACTGAAAAGTAATGGCGGCCACACGAATGTTCAAAGCTTAAATCAAATTACGATTAACCTAATAATCCGATCTCTACCAAATTTTGCAACTACATACCTTTATGGAGGGAGCATCCTTTGACCAATCTAGTAGGTCTTTCGCCTAATAGTTTGCGGATGGCGGCCATCTTTGTGTCAGAATTGATTCCCCCTATTAATTCAAACACGGTGAAACCGAATGGAACGAAATTTGGTACAGAGATAGCACTAGCAAGGGGCATCTCAGTGTCATGATTAATATAGCCGCCATATTGACAAAAACGTAATGGCGGCCACACAAATGTTTAAAGCTTAAATCAAATTAGGACTAACATAACCATCCGATCTCTACCAAACTTTGCAACAACATACCTTTATGGAGGGAGCATCCTTTGACCAATCTAATAGGTCATTAGCCTAATAGTTTGCGGATGGTGGCCATCTTTATGTCAAAATTGATTCCCCCTATTAATTCGAACACGGTAGAACCGAATGAACGAAATTTGGTACAGAGGCAGCACTAGCAAAGGGCACGTCATATTCATGTTTAATATCCCTATAGCACGTTGTATTTCAAAGAGCTACTACAACCAACATTCAATCATACTCCTTGAAGAGGACAAAGAGTTATAACAATACCCATGCATTTAGGAGAAAGTAGGCTATATGTTCTTTACTGAACATCTTGTTTTACTGTTACATGACCAAAATGTCATCAGCTGGTTTAAAAAATATGCCTCTCAACCATATCGTACTCCTCAAATTTGGCAGTGTTTATTCATTTAAACATCTTTCCAAAATTTGGGATCGGCATTTCTAAACAAATTCGATAATCCACAAATATCTTCGCAAAGTTGTCGTTGAACAAGCTAGTGTTCAAACACAATCGATGCCGAACACATTGGACGCCAAATAAAAATACCAGCTATATGCCCCCGAATCTCGCATAGCCACCACCTATATCCGCTGAGATGGAAAAGGATTGTAAGGATGTCGATAGCCAGCCAGATAAATCAACACTACCCCACTAGGTGAATGACTAGGAAACCCTCCACGCATACCGGTCATGCAATAACGCTACTAATTAGTTACACATTTACTAGAAATTAAATATCCATACCAAGATGGTAGGATGAGAATCTCGGATCTTGAGCGTGAACGATGAAGTTGAGACTAAGTGAATTCTAGTAACTAACTGGCAGTATTATCGCACGTCGATTGCGAAAAGAAAAGATGATCAGTTTCTATAAAAACGAGCAGGCTAACAAAAAATTGTGCTTGAAATTTATTTACTTAATATTTACAAAATATTAAATATTCCTAACACCAATAAAAATAAACTCAAATTGAAATTAAAATATTTCACACGGTAGATAGTCCTTCTATCTGTTAAATATACTTTTAGCAAAGTTTAAATTACACAAATGTAATTATTTAAAAATAATAATTAAATGTTTTCCCTTTCTAGTCACCCTGTGACTCGATCACTTTAAGCAGTCTGATCGTAATCAGCTGTTCATCAAATAAAATGTAATTAACAATACAATGTCCTACATTATACACTTATTTACTTTAAAAACGTGAACGTAATAAAATAAAATTATTATAGTAATTAAAATGTTTAAATATTTACATAAGTTGCAATTACCATGTCCAGCACGGTATTTAAAAACATATATATAAGATCTTGCGCGATCTGACAATCTTATTTCGCTGCTGTTTCTTTAAACAGTTCTTCGAACATTTGTTCACAAAACAATGTAATTTTAGGTATACTCTGGTTACTTGTCACAATAAATAAAGCTCTGGTATCGAACAATTAAGTTAAATACAGCTCTTAAATGTCGTATCAATGAATAAAATGCAATAGACTTAAAGAACAACACAGAACTACTCATATACTCTTAATAAACTTCGTGGATATCGTAATAACACTTTCTGACATGTACAACATAAATATCAACCCTAATGTCAGTTACCTTTTAAACATACTGTATCAAATCTTGCTCCCAATGGAAATACATATTTTCCTTTCGTAATACGGTGAACAACTTCTTATAACAGCGTCTGCTACGCTCCCAAACTTGACATACTCCTTTCCTCTCCTCTTAACAACAATCTCAATAATAATGCACGGTATTCCTTCATTAAAAAAAACATCTTGCTACAAACGTGTAGATGAATCAGTGACTCTACTAGGTAAACACACAACTGTAAAATACTGTTCATAGTGCATTCCTATCCACCTCTACTCTAAATTAATTATCCTCGTGCTCTTTCAATAACAATTACATATTTGTTCACTTCAGTTCACTTTGTACAATATTCCTCTAACTTCAAATAACGTATTTCGTTAACAAACTTTCATAACATACTATATTCCACGTTACAATAAAATATAATCATTAATAAACCGTAGTTCGCTCGTCTTTACTGTTAATAACAATAATACATATCCTCCCGTTTCTGGTGTACATTTAATGAATTAAATGTTCATATTTACATTTGTTTCATATCATACAAGACCTCAGGTAGATCTACAAATCTCCTGGTCTGTGGTTTCGTTATAGCAATTCTTCCAATAAAATTGTTGCTAATTATAGGCATCATTTGACCTCTATTGTCAACAATATGATCCTATTTCATAGTTTAAATCCGTTATAACAATTGTCAATGACTACATCAATGTCATATTACAGTAACATTCCGCAATTGGAATTGTTCTACTCCAATAATATTATTAATAAATGTTTTATTTATGTTCAGACACAATAAAATGTTTAAAACAGTGCTTCAGCATTCTACAATAATGCTTTCTCTTAATAGTAATGCAATCTAGCCATATAGATGCATTCTGTCGCTTGTTACGCATTTTTAGCGACCGAAGCATTCCCTTCATAAAACAGTTTAAAAGTGAGCATATTAAAACGTTTCCTTCCAAAATATAAAAAAACGGAATATCTAAAATCTAATACAAATGAAATTACGTCTAAAACGACACACGTTGACGTATAAAAAAATTACAGTGAAATCTCTAAAATTGACAACATAAAAGCATGGGTTATGAATAAGAAAATCTACTTATGAAATTGGTCACTCCTGAAATACTATCAATACCGGTACTACAAAAAAAACTACTAAGATCTTGGAACATTCAATTTTCTACCTTTCTGATGATCTGCCGTCGTGATACCTGGTCCGATATACTCGATGTTCGTTTCTCGGGACGGCGCGTGCATGTCGTCTGCCTCGAAGCGAGTTCCAGTTAGGAGCGTGGCGGTCAGCTGTTCTGCGTCCTCCCTTGTCGTGCGGCAAACACCTGGACTGCTTCCTCGTCTCCCTGGTAACGTCATCTCTTCTTGCTTCGGGACTTTCAGTCTCACAACTCGAACTTGGGACAAACGAACCCCTCTGTCCGTCTTCGTCGTGTAGCATTTCATCATCCATGTAGATTTGAACGTCTCTGGTTGACATCTCTCCAAGTTGGTGGTGGACATTTGAATCCTAGTGTTGAAAGTAAATTCAGAATACTGCATGTATACTGAGCAGTTGTAGAATCATCGATCCATAGTCGTCAAGATCACTCTGAATTCCCTCTCCATAATGTAGACTAACCTCCTTCCATAATTTAGTAGTTCATGGCTATCTTCTTAACAATAGTCGAATATGAACATCCCCCTGACTCAAGGACGTTATTATCATCGTAGATATAAGATATATAAGATATAAAGAAGATATATTGCTGCAATGTAGTAGCTGTTGAATGCAATGCTACTAGTCGTAATTCCGTTGAAATGTGAAACTGTAGAAGCAAAGTCTTCTTCCAATAAACGTAGTGTTATAATAATGCTTCTCCCTGTTGCAAACTAGTGCGTTTTATAATTTGTCGGCTTCTACTTTCCTTCCTCGGCAATAGCTGTGTCTCCACACGGTCCAATCTAGTCTCCCGACCGTACTTTCAATATCGTATAGAGCTCTTCTGGGACGCGCTGCAATATAATGTAGGTCTGCTCTCTTCAAGTAGCTAAGTAGGAGTCATTTTTGCGCTCTCGACAATGGTGCGCGAGGCAGACTAGAATGACTTTCTAGCCTCGCACCAAGTCCTATTAAACTGACTTTAGCACATATTTTCTCTCCTGCCCATAAATTTATAATTCTGTTGTGATAATTAAATTTCATTTTCTCTTCTGCATCTGTAGAAGTGCTAATATCGCTTTATATAAGCAAATTTAATATAATAGCAATTCCCACAAAAATTTTGTGAGCCCGTCTGATTGGCTATTGAGTTATCACGAAAAAACTCTTGGTTATAGCCTCTTATCATCGGGTCGTGTGCATATTTTTTTTATTGTCACCTCGGCCAACCAAAACTTGTCTTTAGCTTGCTAACATGAAGCCTTGGTCATATTGTAGTGTCGAAAGATCAGACTCCCCTTGGTTAAATTATCATTCACTGAAATGTTCCCAAATTTAATTATTTCAAAATACTCCAAAATTTTCCAAAAAGTTATCAATATTCTTTATTCACTTTCGAAAATGCATATGTGAATAAAATATTGTTCCACTTTCAAATTCCATTTATTTCACCTTCATGGTTCACACGTCGGTTCGATCCTCGACTCAGTCAAAGGCTGAAGCTGGGCTGAATTCGAGTTCAGTACCAATTGTTGCATCTAAAGCAGGCTAAACTCTTACTAGCAAAATGCCGAATAAAAGTTTAGAACAGAGGAAGACCTCAAACCTAACTTGAACAAAACCAAACTTTGAAGCCAGAGAGAAATCTCTACAGGTAGGAAGCTGGCGGAGCGAGCTATACTTGCATTAGTAATTCCCTAGAATTAGCTGGATAGCTAAGAGAAACATTGTAAATGTTGTTAATCGAAGTTTTGTTTTAAACGCAACAAGTGATGAAGTTTCTAATAGCTTGGTCATTAAGTGATTTGCCCTTTTCTTTGAGTTTGGAACAATTCGAAAAGAAGGGAAAATAAGGTCCTGCCTAACGGTTTTTCTAGCAAGAGAGATAGAAAACAATTAATAATGTGTTTATTTAACAAATATGTAAGTGAAATGTGGAAAACACTTAAGATCACAGATCTTAATTTTTTTTAGTTAAGATCAACTTTTTGGTTTACAAATTCGTGGTCTCAGACCTGTAATATTTAGAAATCTACAATTGACAAATAATTTTAAACGATTTAAATGGTTTCGAACCTGTTACTGTACCCGATAATCCGGAAAGGATCCTGTTGGAATATCCATTGCCCCCGCTGGATTGCCTATTTCTAACTGCACCGGCAAATACTACATTAGAAATCGCTTCCAACATGGTCTTTAGGGATTTACAGACAGCAGTTACCAGAATATTGTGGATCAACAACCAACTACACGGGGCACTCACCTTTACTTACCTCGGGGACTGGGAACTCAGCTCCACCTACACTACATCCACAATATTCTTCACTTTATATTTAAAATGAATCACACTCCAACAACAATGGAAAACAATCTGAACAAATTTATTAACAAAAGGTAAACTAATCTACTATAAACCAATAACAATAAACGAATTCAACAATAGACATTAAAATTAAAAACACGCAATCATTCACACCTCCTTTCAACTCTACATCTTACTACAATGCTGTATTAAAAATTACGAGTATAAATCTTGGCTTGGTTTTAGGCCTACACAGCGTAAAAATAAAAACGTTTAGTGAAGCCACTCAATGGCATTCCAGACACATGGTTTCATTCACAAGCTTGCGTTGTAGAACGCACGTGCAGTAACATCGTTTCATCAATGAAATATCGGCACCACGCCAAACTCGAAACTGGTTTATACAATAAATACAAGGCTGTGAGTCTACACCTGTTTATATTATGTCATTGCTCTCCACTGCTAACGGTGAATCATGCTCGCTAGTTCACAGAGACTGCTTGTGTGTGCATTTATAAAACACGTAAAAATTAACATTTAGATCTTACAAAAGTTCACATAACTACTTTGTTTCTTAAACAATCATACTAAAAAATTTTATACACACTTTCATTCGCACACCGTAATTGTTCTAGACCAATCCGGTTCCACATTTGCCCTTAACAATGAATAATCATTCACACCAAAAACATCCGCTCATAAACACACACTGTTCCAAAACAATTGATTAATGAAACCTATTAAATTATTTAACTAATTAAATCATTTCCACAAAAATTATTTACATTTAATATGTTTATAATAATATCCGACCGACAGTAGTGGCTACGCTGGCTAAAGCTCAGCATTAGGTCATGGGGCCAAGCTCTCTGCTGACTCGGTAGACGCGTGGGTTCGAGCCCCACCGTCGGCAGTCCTTGAAATGGTTTTCCGTGGTTTCCCATTGTCAACACCAGGCAAATGCTGGGACGGTACCTTCTGACAGGCCACGGCCGCTTCCTTCCACATCCTTGCCCAGTTTCATTCACCATCATTCATTTCATCTCTCATTAACTCCTCTCATGAGGTTGGCGTCAGGAAGGGCATCCGGCCGTAAAAATCATCGCCACAAAGACTTCCATCGCATCTCATCCCCGACCCCGTTGGAAAAACGGGAATAATAAAGGGTAGACATACATACAATGTTTATAATAATATCCATTATCTAGTATTGCTACAGCGACACTTTCGAGATTCTAACTTCTCGGTTACAATATAATTCTTAACTAAATATATACACTGGTTTTTCACATAACCATCCTTCTCTAACGTTCTGTAGTTTAATATACTGCATACACATCGTCTTATATAGGTTTCATTACAATATCGGTATAATACAGTCGACTAATTAAGGTAAACTGTACGTAATTACATAACTTTGGGTTTAATAAAATTTAATAATTGTATTATAGACGTGAGTAGACACTTTCTCAAGTTGCTTTTCCGCTGAAACCATCCTGTTAACACTGCTAAATCGTTTATTCACAAGAACTGAACTACTTGTATACAACGGCTTTTATCATGATACATGCCTTTTATCAAAGAACAACAATACTTTGACTTCCTTAAAATGCGGAATTCCCTCGCCTGAGCACTCCATAGCTCTACAAATCCTCATATAACAGTATATATGGCATAAACAACTATCATCTACTATGTTAAACAATAACCAAAAGGGATTAATTGTTATTAACATATCTTATGTAGGAACTTCTCTCAAATACTGGCATGACCCTCAGTATCATTGCACATGACTACTGGACTACAATTATACATGCGTAAGTTCTTCAAACGAAACTTACAATTGTAATGAACGATATTAGACAGTCGTGATTAACCTCCTAAAGTTTACTCCACAACAAGATAATTAACTGTTAACTCGTCTGTCGCAAATACATGTAATAAAAATAATACTCCTGTCTCATCTCACTTGTCAATCTTTAAATTGTTTATCATTGTAATATCATGTCGACAAAATGACTTGATGTTACACAAATAGGATAAAATAACACAAATGTTATTTATGGTGTCAGATAGAATTCAATCCTGACCGGGATAAACTAGCTTTGAATTCCTAGCCAAAGATTTGAATAATCTTCTATCAAAAGGTATTTCCTCTAACATATTAAATGAACAAAGCTCTTAGCTTTACAAATAATAAATAAGGTTTGTCTACGTCGTAAAGTTTTTCCACTCTACACAAAGAATGTTCATAGGGATAAAGACTTCGGTCTTATCAAACGACTAGTATTTCTTAGATCGTCGACAGTTTATGTACAATAATGATATAACAATATCATTCAATGTTTCTTCTTTTCTTGAAGTTATATGTTGTTACATTAAAGTGCTCAAATTAAATTTAATAAGAATTTAATTTGAAGCTATGACACTATGTCAGAATACTAGGTTTAAATGAAAATATTAAAATTCGAGAGTCGAAACGACTAGTCTCCTATGAGGCAATATGATTCCTCAAACAAAAATTTTTAATGTCAGATCCACAACTGATCCGTAGAATAAAATTGAAAAATAGATGAAATGCTATCACCTTCTAAATAATCTTGAAGTATAAAAATCTCAACACACATCTGAAGTGTAAAATACATAAAAGCACTGAAATACATGAAATGTGAAAATATAGAAATATGGAATAGGATAGCCGAAAATATGGAATAAGATCGCTGGCTCAGAATGTTACTAATCAAGCTCTATATAACAATGAGATACACTAATACCTTATTTGGACGAAAACTTGAAGATCAATGTAAGTATTCCCACAATACTTTAGATGTTTCCTCAGTACAAGACACTGAGATGGATCTGGATTCGAACCTCGGATCTGCGATCTCAGAGATAAGAAAGGTCTCTCTCTGGAATTCACCAACATTCGCCTGGGTTCGAACGACATCCTTCTGGCAAATTCTTCTGTGTTGCTGGGCTACCCTAGCATCTTGACAAATCTCTTCTGTAAAGACTTCATTCTCCGTCGTAAATATGGATCAGCTTCATCATTGGAATATAATTATGGAACTGTTCATAAAAATGGTGAATGAAATATTTCCATTGCTAATTGATGTTATATTAGTGTTCGTAGACTGACGAAAATGCACAAGATGGACCCGTACACTACGTCTGTATTCAAGAATACGTTGTCTAACGAAGCTCCATCGTTGTATCTTAACTCCTGTTATTGAATATGTCTCTGGCGCATGACTATCTAGTTCATCATATCAACAATGTTAATTATACTGAATGATAATGTTTGAAGAATAATAATAGTCATTCTGTTAATGTTTATGTGTTGCGCCAATATTAAAAGTTCTCCGCCACTGTTCACTTGAACTGCGTTCGTCAACTTCACGTTGCAATTTATAATGATATTCAGCTTTGTTTCCGACACATTTGGAAATCTAACTTGATAGGCTTATATTGTCGAACCGGTGAATATTAAAGCACTCGACTTTTCACAATATATAGTAGGCAACCTGTTCTTGATAAATGTTCACTTATTTAACTTCAAACACCACAATTAACTTCAAATCTCAATCATATAAGAGATATAATCAATACAATGCTCCTCGCAACTTCACGTAGAATGGAAGTGCGGTGATCTCTACCGTTCCACCTAGCTATCCTCGCATCTCCACAAGTCGACAGTCGTCGCACTCGGACTAAGCTTTGGGATCTCCGTTAACCCAGTAAAAACGCTTCCTCACTCTTCAAAGTCTGCTGGAATTAGAACCTCGATCCTTGGATCTCCCTCTCCAAGTCAAATTTTTGGCGGCCATATCAATCTCCCACCATAATTTTAGCGCGTAGATTACTAATGCTTATTACTGCGTAAATTAACCGATCTGTGGTTTTTAAATTATCAGAAATATTTTCTCTTAATATTCTCTTCATTACCAAATAAGAGAATCTTCTTCTAAGGGCCTAAATACATAATTTCATCATATTGTGTAATTAAAGTTGATCCCGTCTTCAATAAGACCTGTTCTCATTGGCTCTGGGCTGGGATCCAATAGCATAATTTATAACAATATTTATAATATTAATCTCCGTACTCGCTGTTGCTATGCTAAATATAGCCTTCTAGAAGCGTCTATTGTGCAATATATCACGTGATCGGGCTCTCCCACAGTCTCGAGCTTGTAACACTACACTCTTGTGTCACACTTCCAGAAATTATATTTGCTAGTTAAATTTTATCATGGGGACGGATAATACTCTCATTTTGTCCTTAAATAATTCAATTTACGGGGGCATTACGAACACTAAAAACCTTACAAGAGTTTTAAAAGTGTGTATACAATAGGAAGTTTAACGCATATAATGATAATGGTAAATGAATTACAATTTTGATTAACATTACGTAGTATTTTTGTTTGTTTTATGACCAAATACTTAGAAAATTCCCCTGTTTTAAGCGAAAGGGCTATGGATTCCTGAACAAGCAAGATAAGAGAAAAAAGAGATTAATACGAGGTTTCTATAAGCTTTGTTATTGACGCAGAATTGAACATGTGTTAGATTCAAATAGGGCAGGTCACCTTTGTGAAACCTGGATTAAACAAATTAGATGAACATTTAACAATTAGAAAATTAGAGTTTCATGATTACAACAGGAAAAAATACGTTTTAAAACGTGGATTATAACCACGGTTATTTTTACAGAGTGAATAAGTTGTACATGGAGCAAATAGGGAGGGCGCTTAATGTTAAGCGAGGCCTCATAGAAGAATAACTAGTTAAATACACTAAATTGTTAGTAAAAAGGGATCGGGAGAATAGGAATGGTAGGATAGAATCCTGGCCAGTTTTGTTGATACGACCGAATCGCGACGCGGTAGATTGTTGAGCGGACACTGTTTTTGCACTAAAGTTTGTTGATAGATTGTAAATTTTCACTATTGCGGTAGAATGAGTTCATTATGTGACACTTTGACGGGTTTTAGCAGTATATAGTCTTGAGATTGCAGTTTATGAATTCACGGAGTTTGACTTGAATAGGTTTATTGCGTTAGAGAGATGTTGGACTGCAGTTAATAGTTCTGTTTCACTGAAAGTTGCGGAAATTTTTACAGTATTGAGTATAGTTCATCACGGTTGATAGTTTATTTTGAATGGAAAGCTCCAGAACTGTAGTGACAGTTTAAAGGGGCAAGTAGACATCCCGCGAAGGTAGATAAGTTAAGTTTTAGACAGCTGTTAATTTTACACGGATCTCTCGTTGAGGGAAAGTATTCCCATACTTAGTTCAAGAAATGCTAAATTTCATGACTAGTAGAAAGCCTGGTTGGCCAAGAAAAACAGTTCCCACGTGGGGCAGATATTGCACAATTTTGTGAAATCCCAACACTGCCTATAACTTTCAGTAAAAGCATTCAAAATGTTGATTAAAACCCTCTAAAATGGTTAAAATCGTTTAAGATTTGTACTTAACTTTCCATGGTGGTTTTGAAGATAGAAGCCTCCTTCGACCGTTGCAAGAAGAATTCAGACATGGCGTCGATTTTAAATATTCCTCATTTGGGGAGGAGGAGATCCTCTGAGAGGAGACTACACTGTTCACTCGAAGGTCCGGACGAGAAGTGGGGACTAGCCGTGAAGCTCACGTGGGAGCCAGGGAGGCGAGGGGGAAGGAGAAAGAAACATACGAAGCTAAACACTATAGGAAACATTAGGGCACAAAATTTTCAACACAATGGAAATTCTATACATCAATTAATATCTTCATATCTTCTGCTTGACTGGTGTTTAAATACTCTTGAGATTGATGAATCCAAAACTTGTGTAGGTTGCCACGTGGAGCGCCGTTACATTTCAGAGAATACAACTGAAACAAACTTATACAGATATGAATATACATACAAAGAAAAGGGGAATACAAATGAGGGGTCCCTGTTGGTGTCTGCGAGAGAAAATAAAAGAAACTATTGAAAAAGAAAAGCAAAGAGCAGCAAGAGCAAACTCTAACTAAACGTGTATTCCAAGAATACACCAACAATGAAGTGCGGGTGTGAGTAGCAGGTTGTGCGTGTTGCGTTGAGCCCTTCCCTTAGCTTACATACCAGTGTATTTGACTGTGTATCTGATAAACTATGCTATCGTGATGTCTGCATTAGTGCTTGTGGCTTAGGGACGAATGTGTCAGGTCATCTTAATTAATTTATGTATCTCCCAAAGGTGACATAGTGCTGTTGTTGATTCATTTAGGGGTTTGCAACATCTAGGTTATGTATCCCCGTTTACTTGGGTGTGTGTGGAATTTGTCTGATAATCTATGTTAATGTGATGGCTGTAATAGTATGTACAATTGTAAGTTGAGTTATTATTGGATAGGAGGTGGCCGTAGTCTTAAGTTAGGAACCATTCCAGCTTTTGTCTGGGACAAAAGTAGGAAACCACGGAAAACCACTTCGAGGGTGACTGAGGTAGGAATCGAATCTACCACTTCTCAGTAAAACCTCACGGGGTTAAGCCCTTAGACCATAATTGAATTTCTTGGCAGAGCTGAGAATAAAACCCGGCTTCAAGAGTGACAGCCAAGATGCTGGCCAGTGCAACACGTGGTGGTCAGTTGAAGTGAGGAATGACTGAAAAATAATTCCTTCTATTTCGATTGTGACTTTCTTGCCAGTGGTCTTAGGAGGCAGGGTTCAACCCGTTCCAAACTAAACAAGATCCTCTTCAGTGAGTCAACACGTTCGATGTAGCCACCAGCGCTGTGTCCAACGTGTTTCCAGTGATGCGGAAACCGTTGGATCCTGTTGGCTCGGCCTAATTTGATGGTGGTGCAACTTAGCTGTCAGTTGACTGATGAACATCTTTAAAGGTCTATTTACACTTATCAGTGGCGTAACCGTGATGTGACCGGCACGAGCTTCTACCGGTGTGAGCCTGAAAATATTCTTCCATGATAATGAGTGATGTTGTTCACACTCGACCGGCACCTGGCCGTGACAATCAGTGCTCTGACCGTCGCCGTACCGTGACAATCAGTGCTCTAACCGTCGCCGTACCGTGTCAAGCAGTGCTCTAACCGTCGCCGTACCGTGACAATCAGTGCTCTAACCGTCGCCGTACCGTGACAGTCAGTGCTCTGACCGTCGCCGTACCGTGACAATCAGTGCTCTAACCGTCGCCGTACCGTGACAGTCAGGTTAGTCCCCAACGATATTTTTCTCATTTCACGGCCGTGTCTCTGGCTCATTTCAAAGTTTCATATAGATGAATGATGAAAACCTTATTGAACAATTGCCCAATTATCCTGTGCTGTATCATCTGTCCAACCCTAAGTACATGGACACGGATTTTATGAATAATATATGGAGTATAAATATTAAGAGTAGCAAATTCCCCTTCTGTTCTTCTCTTTTTTCCAGGCATGATGAACCCACTTCCGTTTTCTCACTTGTTGCTCCTCCACTTCATCCAAAAATTGAGCAATCATCTATAAATCAGCCTCTGCGAGTTTCGCTATTTTCCGTGGTATAGAAAACACTGCCTGATGCCGATCATGCCACGTTTAAGTGTGAATAGACATCACTGTGAGTTCACGGCCGGCGGATCACGTGCCGGTAACGGCATGGTTACGCCACTGCTAAGTGTGAATAGACCTTCAGTGTGAGGTGATACATTCATCTCAGGGATTAGATTGAAGTGGCAGGGACTTAAATTAGGAGAGTATGGTGGCTGAGGGCTGTAGACCATTTCCCATCCCCAACGATTAAATAATCCAGACAGCTCCTGATGTACTGTATGAGATTCAGCACTGTCAACCGATCCATTCGTAAGATTGAGACATTAGGGGCCATCCACATATTACGTAATCAATATTTGGTCAATTTTTGACCCCCCCCCCCCTCCCCTTTATTACATGAAGCCAATGCAATACCTAATATTTCTGATTTCGTCACGATGTATTCGTATAAATAAATGAAACAATAAACGCAAGGTCCTTAGGTGGCAAAAATAAAAGCGCAAGAAATGTACAAACAATTGACGAATGTCTTACTAAATTTTTCATCAAAAATATTTTTGAACCTCTTTATGATCTGAATCGAACTATTCTTTGTACAAGTGGGCCGATAAACTAGACGTTAGTTCCCTTAAATCGAAAATTATCATCATCATCATCTTAGTACAAGGTAAGGCTTATGCTAATATCATACGTGAAACAAAATCGACCCCTACAACCCGCCACGTGGTGGCTTCGCTCGCGCCTTCTGTCAGCGCGGCTGGAAGCCGCTTAGAGCCTAAAATGAGTGTATCTTAGTTATTTTTTCAGTGATTACGTAATCATATCGTTTACCCTCCCCTCTCCGCACGTCATAAACGTAATCATAAGCTTTAACCCCCCACCCTTCCTCTCTTTGTGATGACGTAATATGTAGACGGCCCCTTAGGCTGTGTCAAAGGGATCTATTGGCTTCCCCATCGCTTGGGTCACGTTGCATGCAACTGGTACTTACATTGAAGGTATGTAAAATTTACAACCAATGAAGTACAATATGTATTGAGAAAATATTCATAGTTGTCACTACCTAAAAACCAACCCATGTACAATGGTAGCGAGGGGGAACATACAGCTTTAGGAGCCAAAAAAATAACGATTTTAAAATTCTAAAATTATAACTCTGCCTATAACAAAGCTTGCACAACAATTGCAAAGTTTCAAATTCTCAAAATTCAAATCGTAACTATTTTTTATTCATTTTTCAAACGTTGGGCCAGGATTTATAATGATCTTCACAATTTCCCTGATGTTTCCCATAATATTTATAGGAATGTTTGGACTTTTCGTTTCTTAAAATGGATGTTAAATCTACTGCTACAAAAGGAATCTCACTCAATCTTCTGCGTATTTCATTAATCTTTTTATGAAACGATAAAACTATTTGCTCAAAATAGGAATGAAAATATTACAATTAATTAATAAATAATATGGAAATGAGGGAGAATCATTTTGTAGCGGAAGGTTTAACCCTTTATAGGGAAGAATAGTACAGTAGTAAATATATTTTATTTGTATTTGTTTACAATTAATTATTTTAGCCTAATTATAATACTTTTTTCTTTAACATTTTAATGCTCATAATTACTTTCATAATTTTACACATAAGATGTTAAAATTATTAGAAATTTCATTTTTATAAGCTTATTTATTCTCAAAATTTAGAGGCATATTAAACAATTAAAAATAATGAACAATTAAAATTAAAAAGTAAAGGAAACTAGGATAATAAAATTAAAGTTAAAAATGGATCATTCATATTACCATTGTTTAATGTTTTACATTTTTATATTGATTGTTTTTATTAAATCATTTATCTAGCACCCTAGGTCAAGGAGATAGACTAATCATATTTGGTTTACAGAAACACTATCACTTCCACAAGAATTAGTTGAAATATGAGTGAATGATTCAACCATCTGCATCTTTGACAATATACATTGTCCTTTTGGTAGGTGGTTAATATACTGACCACTAACCTATAAAGGGTTAACACCCAGTTAAAAAAAAGAAAAGTCCAAACATTCCAATAAACATGTGAGATTTGAGGGAAACGGTGAAGATCAGCGCAAAAGTAATTTTGAACAAGAAGTTCCGTGAAGAACTATACAGCCTACTTTTCATGCCAATGATTATTCTACAGTATATGAATCTATCTAGAATAATGACGAAATTAAGTTGGTAATATCGAAATATCTAATAAGTTCAAAATATACCTGGTATAATGTAGCCTAATAGAGCACTACAGTTGGCAGCCCTGGTGACTGATATATTCTTAGTTCCATCTTTTAAGGTACAGAATACAACATTTGGTTGAAGTCCAATGGACGTTACATGCAGTTAGACACTGGATCTATCAGCACGCGTAAAAGCATGTTGCCAAAAATACGATGCGTGTGCTGGTCAGAAATAATCAGAAATATTATGATATCTTGTTGTGCCAATTTTGGATGAAATCCATTTGTTAGTATAAAAGTTACATGTATTTTAAAATTGGACATATCAGCAGGCATAGAATCAAGTTGGCAGCACTGCCTTGTATTAATTACTCAAAATTAATCTAGAATATCAGGTGCTATACGTGTGCAAAGTATAGAGCTGATGGCTTGCATACTTCCTGATATATTGATATTAGGGTAAAAAATATATAGACAGCATTTATTAACAGTTGGCAGCCCTGATTGCTCTTAACAATACTTATAGTCATATATGTTATGGTACACATAGCACATACGAAATTTGGTCGAAATCCAACTGATGGTATAGAAGTTACATGTACCTAAAAATTGGTATTATCGGCAGGCTTATAATCATGTTGGTAGAACTGACGTATATAAGTTACTCCAAATTAAACTGAAATAGTATTATCTACAAGTGTGCCAATTTTGGAATAGCTCCCATGCATACCTTGCAAGATATCCAACATGGAGCTCAAATTTCTAGTGCGTTTTTTCAGCAGTTGGTAGCACTAACATCATTTTCAAATATGGGCTGAGATATTCCGGTGCACATCTTTACTCATACTAAATTTGGTTTTGATTGCTGCAGCCGTTTAGGAGTTGATAGGGGGGAGGGGGCACACACACAGCCAGACAGACAGACAGACACACATTTTCCCGGATCGATCTCATAAGTCTACTTTTTCCTCATTTTTGCAAAATGTGAAAAGTAGGCTAAAAATGGGTAAAATCTGTTACGATTTGAATTTTGAACAATTAAAACTTAGATTCTAATAACAAGATGTGTGTTACCTTGGAAATGTTTCTTATTGTTGCACAACATTTATGACAGGCAGAGTTCTAATATTAAAAGCGTTATTGTATTGGCCCCTTAAGCTGTATGTGCCCCCCCCCCCCCTTAACACAGCGCTAACACATGCTCTTCCTCACAAGAACCAATGCAAGAGTTCACAGATTTATCATGCAGGTGGTGCATATGTTGCGTCAGACTTTCGCAATATTTGTGCGCAGGGCCAAACGTGGAAGTGCGTATTGTGGTCCGGTTTCGCGAGTCAAGTGCACCTAATTACGAAACCCCTGTGGCATAGTCGTGATCGTTAAATAGTGCACCACGGCCGGGAGGACAGCTGCAGCAAATCGGAATATCGCAAGTTCGAATCCCGGCACTGACAGTGGCTGTCCAGAGTGTGGTTTTTCCCCGGGTTTATTCACACTTCCTCCAGGCAAATGCCGGGATAGTACCTATTTTCTAGTCCAGGGGCACCTACGCCATCCCTAATACAGCTACACACACTACAACAGTCATCTCAGAAACACAGGTCATCAGACACGTTCAGCACACACTCAACTACATGGGACTGATGACCGAGATATCCCAAGCCTCTCACATGAGTTAACAACAATAACATTAAGGAAACTTCATCGGCAACTTGTTGAGGCGTATGGTGCAAATTTCATGCCAAGAAAACTGGTTTGGCATTGGCGCATTAAGTTCCACAGCGGCAGGATGGATGTGCAACACGCAGTTGCGTGAAGAAGTAAATAGTCTATTTTCATATATCCTATTGGTCTTACTTACAACCCGAGACATGAAAATGAGATTTAAAAAAATTGCAAAGCCGCTATTTTTATGTTCTCATAAAATTCCAGTAAGTTAGACGTCAGTATATTAAGGCTTGTATAAAGATATACCGTACCAAGTTTCACAGCGTACGGATGAAAAGTCGCGAGAAAAATCCATTTGAATATTAAAATTTTGCGTCGCCGCCATGTTGGTTTTGTGCTCACCAAGTTAATGAATGATCCATAGGTGAACTTATGTTAATAGCCTCTATCATCATACAAAGTTTCAGTTTGATTGATGTAATAGATTCGTAGATATTGAGAACCATCTAAATATTTCGGATGGTCTCCATGTTGGATTTTTATATGTGTAGGCCGTAGAGTTGTGCACCAATGGATGGAGATTGTTGCGTATGTTCATTATTCAAACGTTCACTTCGATCGCATGATTAGAACACAAGAAATATCAACTTAATTTTGAAATTTTGCACAGCCGCCATCTTGAAGTCATCATAACAATTGAGTTTAATAGGAAGTCAGGGCATTACAATATTGATAAACATTTGCTGTACCAAGTTTCACTGCGCTCGGATAATTAAATTGCGAGAAAAGTTTATTTAAATATTTCAACTTCGCTTGGCCACCATGTTCGTTTTGTACTCGACAGGTTTATGAAAGTCACATAGATGAACTTCTAGTAGTACCCTCTTTCACCGTACAAAATGTCATGGTGATATCTGTTACTGTTGTGGAGATATAGAATGCCAGTGAAATACTATTTCGCGCGGCCGCGATGTTAGACTGGTGAAAGGTATTAAAATTTGAAAGGCACGGTCGAGATTGAACAAGGTAGTAGTATGAACTTACCGAGTTTCATTGAAATCGCTTCGGCAGTTTAGATTTCATTAGGGGGACACACATACGCACACACACACACACACACACACACACCCATACACGGACAAAAGGTGACCTCATAAAGCCTATTGTTTTCGTAAATGAAAATAGGCTAAACACTCAATGCACTAATACCAAACATTTGTAGTGGCTAGCGTTATTGGCTGACATCCCTGAGTCACGGGGTTCGTTTCCCACTCAACCAAGAAATTAAATTCTGTTCTGAAGGTTGGAACGGAGTACACTTATCCTCATTCAGCAAAACGGAGGAAAAGTGGGTTCAATTCCCACCTCATCCATCCTAGAAGTGGTTTTCCATGGTTTCTCACTTCTACTCCCGGCATATTCAGGGATGGCACCATCCTAGGGTCATGGCCCCCGCCTTCCCAGTCAATTAAAAATACACACACTACTACAGCCACCATTTTAATACAGTTTATCAGATAAATTCTATGCACACCCAAGTACATGGAACTGATGACTACAATGCCTCAGCCCCTAAATGAAACACTCTGTACGTGGCTTTAAATCCTGTGATCATAAGCCATTTAAAAAGCAATACCCACAGGTATTTAATAAATCTAATACATCTTAGTCAATACAACTTTTTAAAATTAATATTTATTAATTAAATGCCAGTTTCGGCCGCACTACGGCCTTCTTCAGTTTTTCAAAGAAGAAAAGAAAATAACGAATGGAATACTACGGTACTGTATGAGTAAAGCTTTTGAAACAGAATTTAAACTTGGTCTCTCCTATTATTATTTTTGTATAAAAAACTTATTTTAAAAACTGATCTGTCACAAATGTGGGCTTTAATTTGATAATATAAAATAATTTTGTGAAAAATGATATAAATCCCCCCCCCCCCCCCCAAAAAAAATGTTGTGTTTGTATTGCCATAAATATACTAAAAATTGTTCTTTAAAAATCTTGATATGGTCTTTCTATGAAATAAAGAAAAAACACTTTGCAAAGTGGAGCATAGGTTGGAATGTTTATTGTAATTATTCTCTGCTCCAATGGAAATTTTGAGGCGATATGGAAAATGTTGATGATCCTTGACTAATAAATGTTGTGTTGAAATCTACGGTTGATTTTGACATATGTTATTGTATGCGTTGGTTTTCATTACTAGACTAGTGTTCATGGAAAATAATGCATGACGTTCTTATTTAGTTCAGATGTTGCTAAGATATCGATAAAAATAAGCCAGGAGTGATATTTCGTAATAAATATTAATTTTAAAAGTTTATTGACTAAGTTGTATTATATTTATTATATATCTGTGGGTATTTCTTTTTAGATTGAATGTCAATAAGGAAATATACAATATGAATAAGTTCATATCATTACGTATCATTAGCCATAGTCTTCATTTCTGCTGCTTTAATTAAATGGGAAATGTCAAGAGTTTTGGAAGTGCTTAATACCATAATCATATATTTATGATGATGATAATTATTGTTTTAAGGGGCCTAACATCTGGGTTATCAGCCGCTAATGGTTTGGGTGTTAGTGAAAATGTAAATGAATTGAAACTAAACCTAAAACTAACTAAAAATTTCATACTAGAAGATATGGAAGACAAAAATGAGAATCAGGGAAACAAAAGAAATGCCCTTAATGAGAATTAAGAGACTTGGAAGAAAGGAGATCCAATAACGGTAGAGAGGAAAGCGAAAGTGGGGAGGGACCACCCCAAAGGCAATGGAAGGAGACAAACCGGACCCAGCTCAGGAATCCCTCGGGGTCGCCAACTCCCGAACTCTCCAGACGTGAGCCCTTGTGGGTGTAGCACAATCCAGGGTGCACCATAAGCGGTGGGGCTATACACACCCTGCCTCCTTTAGGGCCTTGTGCAGAAAGCAGGAGATAACATGAAAAGAAAGAGAAGGCTGATCCCTAGAAGAATGAGGCATCAGGAAAGATGAGCAAGGGCCATTTAAGGTGTGAAAGTGAAAGACTCCCTAGACCTCGGATACCCTAATACCGTCGGTGTCGGAAAAGAAAAAGAGTTGTCCAAGGGAGGTCGAGAGGAAAGAGAAGAGAGAGGAGCCTGGCACAAGTAAGTGGAAGCAATGCCGTACTCAGCTGGGGTCCCGTGGTCGCCAACCCACGTCTCATGAGTTGTGAGCCCCTGGGGGGATATATTTATGAGATGTGTTCTATGTTGAGTGGATTCATTGCATAAGAAATTCCAGTGCGGGGAAAATAGTGACAAGTTTAGACATACCTTACAAAGAATAAAGTCCATTTGTTTCCTATGGTGCTTACTAACGCTTTCATAAGCCGACCTACGTCAAAGCTATCTCTTATTTCAAAACCTTAAGCCGGCGTGAAGCACACAGCACGTCTTGAATTCCAATGTGGTGGCCCCAGCCATTACTCATAGCATTGCCCGTCTAAATGAAGTCTACTTCAACTCGCCGTGTGTCTCGTGAACTACTCAACATTTAAATTCACAACACCCTTCTTTCTTTTGGGGGCATGCCTTCTAATTATAATCATTTCCATGTTCGCACGGGGCCTCTGTGATGTAATGTTGGCGATGTGCATTATTATCCAAGTCATCACTGCCATACGTTCCTCATGAACAACTTCGCTCGCACAATCTCCTTAAAATGCCGTATAGATGTTAGTTGTTGTTGCTTTAAAGAGGGCTATCTTGAGCCATTTGTCCCGTGTACGTACGTGTACATTGTTATTATTTGGGCCACTTCTTGGTGTAGTGACTAGTGTTCTTGTCTGTCGCCCCAGAGGCCCGGGTTCGATTTAGGGCTGATACTTTTAATAGATTAATTTCAGTTCTCGAATAATCGATTAATCGAAGCATAACAATCGATTAATTGCTACAAATATCGATTAATCGATTGTACGTTTAATCGATTGGTCATTTTATCGATTGATCGGTAGGTCGAATAAATGATTTATTGTTTTGTCGATTAATCGAAGAACTTCACTCCTTTCACTATGCTCTCAATTTAATTAATTAAAACATATTGTATCATAGAAATGTTCCTGTCCTAAATTGTAAACATTGAACAAGAATTCAAATTCTTTGCTAAAAATTCTATGTTTTCTTTTTTTCAAACCCTTTCCAATTTGATTGATGTTTGTGCTTCCACTGTCACCGACTCTTATTTTGGTTTTTGTTAACATCAACAAGGAAGAGCATTTCGCATACTTAGGCAAAAAGTAACTATTATACATTTCTATGCATCATTCCGAAAATAAGCAAAACTCAACGTAAAAGATGACCTTTCTTTTAAACTTCTTTTCTTACCTCGAGTCCATTAATCAATTAATTGATTAATCGATTAGTTGATTAATCGATAGAACGGTCAGTTGATTAATCGTATTCAATTAATTTTAAATTATTTGATCAATCGATTATTAATCGATAAACCGAACATTGCTTATTTCCAGCTCTAGTTCGATTTCCAACTCTGCCAAGAAATTTAATTCTGGCTGGAACGGGGTCCATTCAGCTTCGTGAGACAAAACTGAGAAGAGGTGGGCTCGATTCCTACCTCATCCATTCTGGAAATGGTTTTCCGTGGTTATCTCCACTTCTATCTCTGTCGGATGCCGGGATGGTTCTTAACTTAAAGCTACGGCTGCTTCCTTTCCAATCCTCATCTGAATTACAAATACACACACTAATACGGCCATTGCAATAGCACAGGTTTTCAGATAAAATTCCACACTCACACAAGTACACGGGGATAAATGACCACGACGTCTAGGCCCTTCAAATGAAGTAATAACAAACAAGCATTGTTATTGAAATTGTTTTGGTCTTCGGTTAGGATATGTGTCCTGGGTCTTGTAATAAGGCACCATGAAGGCTTTTGCCTGGAAGAAGTGTGGAAATACTGGGGATAAACCACAATCAAGATGACCAACGAACCTCTAATCTCCGAACATACTGATGCTACACATAGCGGTCTTGGAGAGTGATCTCAGATGTTGACTACATACGATACATTTTAAGCACATACCAGGAGAAGCATTTGATGGGGACCATAGAGCTGTGGTGGCAAAATTTAGATGGGGAAAATTGGAAAACCTAAAGGAGATCAGAGAAAGTAAAATAAAAGTATGGAAATTGAAAGACAAAACTGTACAGGAAGATTTTCAGGAGAGATTGAAGCAACAAATCCCAGTTACTGAAGTGGAAAACATAGAACAGGAATGGTCCCACTTTAAAAAGGCATTTGTTGGTGCAGCAGAGAGTACTTGTGGTAGGACATCAACAAGAGTGAAAGAGAAGGAGACACCGTGGTGGAATGAGGAAGTGAGGAAAGCAGTGAAAGAAAAGAAGTCTGCATGGAAAGAATGGAACCGAGATCAAACAGAAGAAAGCAAAAGGAAGTATCACGACAGCAAACGGAGGTGTAAGAAAGTGGTAGGAGAAGAAAAGAAGAAAAGTTGGGAAGAATTTACACGAAGAATGGAAACAGATGTAAGTGGCAGTAAAAGGATGCTGTATGGGCTTCTAAGAAGTAAGAGGAAAGAAAGAGTTACTACAAAGCTAGTGAAAAAGGAAGATGGAGAGATAAAGGGACGATGGAAGGAGTATTTCGATAAGCTATTGAATGTGAGCAATTGTACTGGTGAGATGGAAGTGACACAACCTGACGACTCTATAACAGAAGATGATATAACAATGCTGGAGGTGGAATTAGCAGTACAGAAAATGAAGATGGGAAAAGCCACAGGGGTGGATGAAATCAGTGTAGAAAAGATAAAGGCTGCTGGACCTGTTGGTATGCAATGGTTGTATCGACTGCTCAAGTGTGTGTGGAAACGGAAATGTGTACCAGAAGACTGGGAGAAAGGGCTAATAATACCAGTGTTTAAGAAGGGGGACAAGAAGGTGTGTGAAAACTATAGAGGGATCACCCTCATATCACAGATAGTAAAAATACTGGAAAGGATATTAGAAAGAAGAATGAGAATAAAGGTGGAAGGAGAGTTGCAAGAGTAACAGTACGGCTTCAGGAGTGGAAGATCCACAGTGGACCCAATATTTAGCTTGAGGCAGGTGATGGAAAAGAACTGGGAATATGGAGAGGATTTGATCATGACTTTCATAGATCTATAAAAGGCATATGATAGTGTCCCCAGAGAGAAGGTATGGGAAACCATGGTTAAGAAGAGACTGGGAAGAGAAATGCTGGAAATGGTGCAAGCAATGTACAACAACTGTGTTAGCAGGGTACTGACCCCAGTTGGAAAGACAGATTGGTTTACGAACAAGACTGGACTAAGACAGGGGAGTGTGCTGTCACCTCTCTTGTTCATAATGGTGATGGATGAAATTGTAAAGGAAACAAAGGAAGCATATGGACATAAAGAAATGAAGTTACTGTTATTTGCAAATGATATTGTGGTCTGGGGAAAGAACACCGAAGAAGTGCAAAAACAACTAGATGCACTGAACGAAAATATTCAGAAGTACGGACTGAAAATCAGTATAGAGAAAAGCAAGACCATGGTGATGACAAGAAGGGAAAGACAAGGAAAGGGCACTGTGCAAATTGGAAGTCAGAGTTTGGAATTTGTGGACACGTTCAAATACCTAGGAAGTGAATTGATGCAAACTGGTAGGTTGGACAAGGAGATTGGCAGGAGGGTACAGCAGAGCAATGCATTCTATCAAAGTGTAAGAAAACTTGTTTGGGATAAGGAAGTACCAAGGAAAAGCAAGGAGGTAATGTATAAAGTGTACTATGTTCCCATATTAACTTATGCAGCTGAGACTTGGACCCTGACAAGCAGGCAAGAGAGTAGAATCCAAGCCAGTGAAATGAAATTCCTAAGAAGTATGATAGGAAAGACAGAGTGAGGAATGAAGATGTTAGGAAGGAAGTTCGGATGGGAAAACTAAATGAGAGAATTGAGAAGAATAAACTAAGGTGGTTTGGACATGTAAAGAGGATGGAGGAAAATAGAATACCAAGACAGATGCTGGAGGCGAAGTGCAAGGGTAAGAGAGCAAGAGGAAGACCTAGAACATGGTGGATTGATTCAGTGAAGAACAGCGTAAGAAAAAGAATTCTGGACTGGGACAAGATCGTGGAAGAAGAATGGTGGAAGGAAAGAGGAAAGTGCAGAAGTGCCATAAATACCCCGACCCGGCAGGAGCTGGATAAGGGGAAATGATGATGATGATGATGACCAAGTAGAAATGTGAACTAGTCTGATAGTGACACGTTATTGGTTCCCTTCCGTCGTCTATCTCAAAATGTTTACTAATAAAGTTGAATCACGAATCAATCAAAATGTTAATTGAATTATATCAACCAACATAAATGTGAGAACAGAAAAGGTACCCTCAGGAAATTATGCCTGTGACATCTGTAGAAGAGGAGAGTGACTGGAAGGCGTAGGCTACGCAGAGGTGTGTCATTTTGTATTGCAATAGGTGTAGACCTAATTTAATATTCTGCGACTATGCATAGGCCTACAAATGACCTCTATTTTACTTCCTTTGATTTCTACGAGTAGCTTGAAGTAATAGGCCTATCTGTATGATTTTGTTTTTGGCCTCGATTGATTTCCTAAAAGCGGCATAGATTTTTATTTCACGGACATTCTTTGTGGACCACCTCTTCGTTCAATGGCTAGCGTTCTTAGCCCCCGAGGTCCGGAGGTTATAAATAAATAAATAAATAAATAAATAAATAAATAAATAAATAAATAAATAAATAAATAAATAAATTAAACAAGTTAAACTAATTAGACAAATCAAACAAATTAAACAAATCAAATAAATTAACAGATTGAACAAATCAAACAATTTAGACAAATTCAATAAATCAAACAAATCATACAAATCAAATAAATTAAACAAATCAAACAAAATAAATAAATTAAACAAATTAAGCAATTCAATCAAATTAAAAGTTTAACAAATTAAACAATTAAACATATAAAACAAATGAAACGAATTAAACAAATTCAACAAATTAACCAAATTCAACAAGTTAAACTAATCAAGCAATTCAAACAAAATGAACAAATTTAACAAATTAAACAAATCAAATAAATTAAACAAATTAAATAAATTAAATAAATTAAACAAATTAAACAAAAGACAAATTGAACACATCAAATAAATTAAACAAATTAAACAAATCAATCAAATTAAACAAGTTAACAACTTAAACAAGTCAAACAAATTAAACGAGTAAACAAAATAAATAAATTAAACAAATCAAATACATTAAACGAAGCCTCCGTGGCTTAGGCGGCAGCACGCCGGCCTCTCACCGCTGGGTCCGTGGTTCAAATCCCGGTCACTCCATGTGAGATCTGTGCTGGACAAAACGGAGGCAGACAGGTTTTTCTCCGGGTACTCCGGTTTTCCCTGTGAAAATTTCATTCCAGCAACACTCCCCACTATCATTTCATTTCATCTCTCATTCATCTAATCATTGCCCCAGAGGAGTGCGTCAGGACTCGGCAGCCGGCACAGTTCATATCCTCGCCGCTAGATGGGGGCTTCATTCATTCCATTCCTGACCCGGTCGGAGACTGGAAGCAGACTGTGGATTTTCATTTTCAAATACATTAAACAAATTAAACGAATCAAATAAATTAATAGGGGCCGATAACCTAGCTGTTAGGCCCCTTAAAACAACAATTATCATCATCATCATCAAATAAATTAAACAAATTCAGTAAATTAAGTCAATTAAATTGATAATCGATCAAGTATTACACCTTAATATACTGGTTGGATGGTCCATAGTCAGAATGTTTATTCAAGATTCCTCAGTTTGAGTCCGTATAATGTCACAGTAAGACGCCCTTAAAGTTCCAAAGAACTCTAGCGTCACATGTACGAGAAAAAGTAACGAACACATTGTCAACGTTCTTCCAGGTCCAGTAAATTAATAGAAAGAAGTGTGGGGAACAGCAAATTTAGAAATACTCAACAGCGTAGCCAAGCGCCTAACTCGCGCTCCACATCAACGAAGATCTGGAGTTCGAATCCCTGCGCTGACAGCAGCCAGTCAGGGAGTTGTTCCCCTCCGAGTATTTCGTTCTAACTGCAGGCAAATGCCATTATGTACCGTATTTGTAGCTCCACGGACCCTCCAACCAGTGTATCCCGTAGCAACACTGGATAGATTATTATTATTATTATTATTATTATTATTATTATTATTATTATTAATGTCCGGTCGCGGTGGCCGAGAGCACTTATGCGCTATCTCGTGCATAGCTTGTATCGGGAGAGCGTGGGATTGAATACCAACTCGACCGTCGTGAAAATTGTTTTCAATGCTTTCCCATTTTCACCCCCAGAAAAATGCCGGGACGGTTCATTTTAACAGGTCCATGGCTGACTTTCTTCTAAAATCCTTTCCCTGACCCTTCCTTCATTAGGCCCAAGTTAGCGGTCACCTGAGAAATCGGTCTATTGCCATCCCCAGTTGTATCCCTGACACCGTCTTTGCGTCGGTAAAGGTATCATCCCTCGCAGTGTCCGTGGGTGAAGCGAGCTTGGAGGATAAGCGATAAATAACAAAAATAATGACTTGTTTTAAAATTGCACTTCATTTACAAGACACAATTACTCACACGCCAGTCACTAAACTTGCACAGATTATCGGTCAAATACTACACACACACACAAGCACATAGGGCTGATGACCAAGTATGTACTAATGCCCCTAATAGAAGCAACAACAACTCGATTTAGCATAAGTAGCAGTTAGTAATTCCAAACTTCAATACTTCTATCTTCCGTCAACGTGGCAAATTACGTGTCTACGTAAAGAGTTATTTATTGTTGGTTCTTTAGGGGCTTTTTGACATCGTGTACATGTAGCCCCATGCACTTGGGTGTGTGTAGAAGTTGTCTGATAACCAGTGTCACTGTGATGGCTGTTTGGGAGACTTGGCAAATTTGGCAGTTATTTTAAGTATTGAACTGGCTTTAAAATTACGACACATATTTTCATAATTTGGTACATTAAGCACTTACATCCCATCATAAATATTACTGACTAAAACAATGTATAATTAAATTTCCAATGATGTTTTCTGTAAATTTACGAATCTAAAACTACCGCTTTGAACAAAAGGAATAAATCCTTTAGGACTATACAAATAATTTGTCACCTAATTTTATTGTTGGGGTAGGGGAGCTTTCTATTTAAATACGAATTTTCATGCTAATGACTCCAGTAGGCCATAACAGAGAGGCAAGAGGTACACTGAAGGTGTATTATAGACCATTTCCAGGTGAAATACAAAGTTTTTGATGGGAATTCAAAATGTTCAGACAGAACGCTTACTTTATGTTCGACCATGGCGAAATGTAAATATTGTATGCCTGAAAACTGTACTGTAATGAGGCTCATTATAGTAAATAGTACATTATGCAACGATAATTAAGACACGAGTATTTTTTTTATAAAACGAGCGTATGCGAGTTTTATAATTTCCATACGAGTGTCTTAATTACCATTATAGGCGAGTTGCATACGACTGTTTATGTTCGACGATAATTATAACTTTATTATATGTTTTAACATAAATATTCATAAATATCTGTTGAGAGTCAGCTACTGGAATTTTGTGATCGCAGAGCGAGCGTTGGGTGTTATATCTCTGCCTTTCAAGAGCTTTGAACGACCGACGCATGCGCTCTGTTTGCAATGCCATATGCAAACCATATGTTTACATCTGCCGTCCCACAGTAATATTGTCACCGGTGTCAGTTGAAGACAATGCGCTGTGCAGAAATTAGTGTTGGTGATTTTAAGGTACAGTGCTAATTCTTGTCTCATATTCGCCAGTTTATTTACGCGAACATATGGACGATGGGTATTCCATGTCGGTAATTTATTATAGTTCGATGTTGTGTTTATGTCCGACATGTTGGATTTTGAGCGCATGCGCGAAGTTATCGTTACCTAATTGGTCAATGAACGAGCTCTGATTGGCTGGAGAAACTGTATCATAATGGAAAACAGTGTTATAATGAGCATCATTATGATACAGTTATCTGACACATAATAGTGAGGGTCGAACATAAAGTTTTCATTATGATACAGTTTCTCCACCAAGAGCTCAAGATTTTCATTATGAACATTTTTTTGAACAGCTTCGCAAATGCACTCAACGCACTCAAAATCCAACACGTCAGACATGAATTACATAATTTAAAAGTTGACAATGTAAAATATATTGGATCAACCATTATAGTTACAATCATAAAAACACAAAGACAAAATCTGCACGAACCTTTATGGTAACAAGAAAATACTATGAAATATGCAAGAAATGTATGAATCTACGTTCAGAAGATTGCAACACACTATCCTTCTATATAAATTACCGACATAGAAAGTGCACCGTCCCATATGTTTGCATAAATAAACTTGTGAATATGGGGAACGAAATAACACTGTACCTTATTATCCCCAACATCAATTTCAACACAGGGCATTGCTTTTGTACGACTTCGGCGACAATTTTAGTGAATGCTGGTCTGATCGGTGCTAGAACGTTATGCAGGCTGTAAACACATGGCATTGCCAAGCAAAGAATATGGTCTCTGCTTTCCAAGTTTTGTGACACACGCATGCGCTGTGTTCAGACAGCAAACCCAGCAATAGCACTCTGTTCACTAAAGTCAACTGACAGAATCTCGACAGATATTTATGAATATATTTGTTAGAACATATAATAAAGTTTATCGTCGAACATAAGCAGTCCTATGCAACTCGCCTATAATGGTAATTAAGACACTCGTATGGAAATTATGAAACTCGCGTCGATCGTTTTATAAACATACTCGTGTCTTAATTATTGCCATTATAGGCTTGTTGCATAATGTACTAACAATTGTGTTGTTTTAAGCCTATTTTCATTTATGAAAAAAATAGGCTTATGAGATCACCTATAGTCCGTATGTGTGCGTATGTGTGTGTTTTTCCCCCTAATAAAATCCAAATGGCTGGAGCAATTTCAATGGAACTCGGTAAGGACATAGAATTATTTGGTCCGACCCCGACCGTGCCCTTCAAATTTTATTACGACTCACTAATCCAACATGGTGGCTGTGCGAAATATTTCAACGGCATTCTATATCTGCGAAACTATTACCGATATCACCATGCAATTTTGCACGGTGATAAACGGCACGACTGGAAGTTCATCTATGTGACTTTCATAAACCTGTTACGTACAAAACGAAAATGGTGGCTAAGCGAATTTGTAGAATTTAAAATAAACTTTTCTCGCGATATTACCATCCCAGCGCAATGAAACTCGGCACGGCAAATGTTTATACACAGTGAGATGCACTGACATCGATTTTAATTCAATTGTTACATAACCTCAATATGGCGAATGTGCGAAATTTTAAAGTAAAGTTTCTTTTATTTCTTGTGTCCTAATCATGCGATCGAAGTCAGCGTATGAATAATGAGCCTACGCATTTATTTTCATCTAATAGTACATAACTCTATGGCATACATATATAAAAATCCAACATGGCGACCATCCGAAACATTTAGACAATTCTCCATATCTACTAATCTATGACAGCAAACAAACTGAAATTTTGTATGTTGATAAAGGCTATTAACATCAGTTCTCCTCTGAGACTTTCAATAACCTGGTGGGCACAAATTTAACATGGTGACGACGCGAAATTTAAATATTTAAATGGACAGTTTATAGCGCAGTGAAACTTGGTACGGTAAATGCTTATAAAAATTTTAATCCACTGACATGTAATTTATTTCAATTGTTTTCATAACCTCAAGATGGCCGCTGTACGAATTTTAAAATCTCGTTTTTATTTAGTGTGTCCTAATCATGCGATTGAAGTTTGAATAATAAACCTACGCAATAATCTCCATCTAATAGTACATAGGCCTAACTCTTTGGCCTACATATATAAAAATCCAACATGGTGACCATCCTACACGTGTTACAAAAAGGTACGGCCAAACTTTCAGGAAATATTCCTCACACACAAAGAAAGAAAATATGATATGTGGACATGTGTCCGGAAACGCTTAATTTCCATGTTAGAGCTCATTTTATTACTTCTCTTCAAATCACATTAATCATGGAATGGAAACACACAGCAACAGAACGTACCAGCGTGACTTCAAACACTTTGTTACAGGAAATGTTCAAAATGTCCTCCGTTAGCGAGGATACATGCATCCACCCTCCGTCGCATAGAATCCCTGATGCGCTGATGCAGCCCTGGAGAATGGCGTATTGTATCACAGCCGTCCACAATACGAGCACGAAGAGTCTCTACATTTGGTACCGGGGTTGCGTAGACAAGAGCTTTCAAATGCCCCCATAAATGAAAGTCAAAAGGGTTGAGGTCAGGAGAGCGTGGAGGCCATGGAATTGGTCCGCCTCTACGAATCCATCGGTCACCGAATCTGTTGTTGAGAAGCGTACGAACACTTCGACTGAAATGTGCAGGAGCTCCATCGTGCATGAACCACATGTTGTGTCGTACTTGTAAAGGCACATGTTCTAGCAGCACAGGTAGAGTATCCCGTATGAAATCATGATAACGTGCTCCATTGAGCGTAGGTGGAAGAACATGGGGCCCAATCAAGACATCACCAACAATTCCTGCCCAAACGTTCACAGAAAATCTGTGTTGATGACGTGATTGCTCAATTGCGTGCGGATTCTCGTCAGCCCACACATGTTGATTGTGAAAATTTACAATTTGATCACGTTGGATTGACGCCTCATCCGTAAAGAGAACATTTGCACTGAAATGAGGATTGACACATTGTTGGATGAACCATTCGCAGAAGTGTACCCGTGGAGGCCAATCAGCTGCTGATAGTGCCTGCACACGCTGTACATGGTGCGGGAACAACAGGTTCTCCCGTAGCACTCTCCATACAGTGACGTGGTCAACGTTACCTTGTACAGCAGCAACTTCTCTGACGCTGACATGAGGGTTATCGTCAACTGCACGAAGAATTGCCTCGTCCATTGCAGGTGTCCTCGTCGTTCTAGGTCTTCCCCAGTCGCGAGTCATAGGCTGGAATGTTCCGTGCTCCCTAAGACGCCGATCAATTGCTTCGAACGTCTTCCTGTCGGGACACCTTCGTTCTGGAAATCTGTCTCGATAAAAACGTACCGCGCCACGGCTATTGCCTCGTGCTAATCCATACATCAAATGGGCATCTGCCAACTCCGCATTTGTAAACATTGCACTGACTGCAAAACCACGTTCGTGATGAACACTAACCAGTTGATGCTACGTACATTTGTGCTTGATGCTCGTACTGTAGAGCAATGAGTCGCATGTCAACACAAGCACTGACGTCAACATTACCTTCCTTCAAATGGGCCAACTGGCGGTGAATCGAGGAAGTACAGTACATACTAACGAAACTAAAATGAGCTCTAACATTACGTCAACATTACCTTCCTTCAAATGGGCCAACTGGCGGTGAATCGAGGAAGTACAGTACATATTAACGAAACTAAAATGAGCTCTAACATTACGTCAACATTACCTTCCTTCAAATGGGCCAACTGGCGGTGAATCGAGGAAGTACAGTACATACTAACGAAACTAAAATGAGCTCTAACATGGAAATTAGGCGTTTCCGGACACATGTCCACATAACATATTTTATTTCTTTGTGTGTGAGGAATGTTTCCTGAAAGTTTGGCCGTACCTTTTTGTAACACCCTGTATACAGGGTCTTTCATATAAAATAAGAGCGCCAAGCGGCGGCTTTGTTAACCGCTGCTGCGGTCACCTTGGCCGAGCTTTTGGCGCGCCAAGGCCCCCTGCTTTAAGCGTGTGTACAATCCTATATGATGCAGCGGCCTTGCTAGCGTGTGTACAATGCTGAAAGCTTACTTTAGTTAGTTAGTTAGTTAGTTATTGTTGATGAAACAGAAACCCCTACTTGTGCTAATTTTGTGAGTGATTTATTCGGAGACCGTTCAAGATTCTCGCCAATGTCATCTAGCTCATCCTCTGTTAAAACTGTTCGTGTGCGGGCATGTTTTTTATTGAGCACCGAGCCAGTAGTGTCAAACTTATTTGCAATTACGTGAATCTGTGCTAGTGAAGGTGGCACTTCATCAGGAAATTGTTGAACAAATGCATCACGTACCCGCCGAGCCGACTCGTACTTAAAAAAGATTTACATAAAAAAATACGATGTTGCAATCATAACTGTCTCACCATGTTAGCACTTGAGGTTTAGACTGGCGACTGAGCAACTGCACGCTTATTGCAAGGTCAAGTTTGGTAATGTCAATCTGTTATTTTTATACAGTCCATCGGAACTTGGAAAACAAAATAAACAGCCATCGTATGTACTATGCGCGCGCTTTCAATACTATAGGGGTTTCGGTTTCATCAACAATAACTAACTAACTAAAGTAAGATTTCAGCATTGTACACACGCTAGCAAGGCCGCTGCATCATATAGGATTGTACACACGCTTAAAGCAGGGGGCCTTGGCGCGCCAAAAGCTCGGCCAAGGTGACCGCAGCAGCGGTTAACAAAGCCGCCGCTTGGCGCTCTTATTTTATATGAAAGACCCTGTAGATGGTTATCAATATCTACGAATCTATTACAGAAATCAAACTGAAATGTTGTATGCTGAGAGGCAATTAACATAAGTAGGATTTATAAAAATAGGCCTTTTAGTTCTTGACGGAACTACTTATTATAATTAGTCTATAGGCTAGAATTTTCTTTCAGTCGGTGAACACAAATTGTGCCTTATTAAATAGGCGGGAAAGCAAGTATTTAAACATCCTAACCTTAAAGAAATATTACATGAGATATTTAACACAAAACAATACGCTGCCATATACAATACCCCCCAGGGTTTCACATCGTTTTGGATGTGGTTTGGCGACCACGGGATCCCAGCGGAGTCCAGCATTGCTTCCACTTATTTGTGCCGGGCTCCTCTCCATCTTCTTTCCCATCGACCTCTCTTGGTCAGCTATTGTTCTTTTCCGACCCCGGCGGTATTGGGATATCCGACGCCTAGGGAGTCCCTTCCTTTCCCACCTTGATTGGCCCTTTTATCGTTCCTGATCCCTCATTCTTTGAGGGGTCAGTCCTCTTGTTTTTCTTTCCGGTATCTCCTGCCTTCTGCTTAAGGCTCTCAAAGAGGCAGGGTGTTTGTAGCCCCACCGGGTTTGGTGCACCTTATATAGTTCTACACCCTCAAGGACTCACAGGTGGTGAGTTCGGGAGTTGGCGACCCCAAGGGATTCCTGTGCTAGGTCCGATATTTTCCCTTTTTACATTGCCTTTGTGGCAGGCCCTCTCCTCTTTCCCTTTCCTATCTGCTTTTCATTGCTCTCCTTCTTTCTAAGTCCATCAATCCTCATTCTTTGTAGGCTGAGGGCATTTATTTCCCTTTCTTTTATTTCACTTACTCTTCTTTTGTTTCCCTATTCTTCTTCTAGTGTGTAAGTTGTAGTTAGTTTTGATGATGTTGATAATTGTTGTTTTAAGGGGCCTATCATCTAAATTATTGGCCCGGAGTTAGTTTTAGTTGTAAGTTTGTAGTTAGATTTAATTATTATAGGTTCCTTTTCATTTTTCATGATCACCCAAACCATTAGGGGCCGATAACCTAGATCTAAGTCTAGTTAGACTACTGTAGTCCCGTCTTCTACCGAGTTGAGGATGACGTGTGATGAGTCTATTATAGAGGAAGAGTGTTTACGGTCAGACACTTTAATGAAAGTTGATATTAATGAAGATGAATATACCTAGACAAGAAGTTAGTGGAAGGCAACCGTGGTCCATTACAAGGTACTAGCGCTGCATTTGCTGGGGTTAAAAATGGTACTACGTGAAGCTAATTCAAGATGGTGGAATTTGGTCCCTCACCTCCCGAGTCCGGATATAGCCTGGCGTGTTAACGCAGTCAGTAAGTTATAAAAGTCTATCACGTATTTTCTCAGAATTAATCACAACATTCATAAGTACACTCAGAGTACATTGAAATTATTAGCACCACAGGCCTGACGTCAGTGGGTGGTGGCAGACCTGAGGCTCAAGGGGCCACAGCAGGCCTAAACTTACAGTAGCCTATATTGGAAAAACGATAAAATAAGAATAGATAACCAATCAGCGAACTAGAAGAGTTAAAACTCAGCAATGCTTCTAGGTTTGTGCCGTGTCTTGTGTGGGGTTTCGCCTAGGACACCAAGCTGGCTCATCGGCGGGCTCTTGGTGTCCCCGCCCGGAAGCCTTCATAGGGAAGTTAAGGCTGCTTGAGCTTTTAGTTCTCGCAGTCAAGTGGTGCAGTTGCACCTAATATAAAGGGAGGTGGCGCGCAGTTCGTCACTCCTGTGGGGGTACGGGCGGGGACACCAAGAGCCCGCCGATGAGCCAGCTTGGTGTCCTAGGCGAAACCCCACACAAGACACGGCACAAACCTAGAAGAATTGCTGAGTTTTAATTCACCGGCCGTGAAAGCCAATATACGAACTAGAAGTGTGACTTTCAACCCCTTCAACTGTTGAATGTTCTTACTCATGTAAGGCTGGCCAATCTATTCCAAAGTATTGCATGTCTGTCTGTGAGGTAGTCAGCCTGGAGGCTGGTTGGATCCTCACAAAGTACCGCCATAGGGTAGATACTCACAAGAACCCAAGGGAGCACTAGAATGAGGCGTACTAGGTAAGCTGAGGAGTGAGGTAGTTTGACATTGCTTTCCTCACTGAGTCAGTACTAACCCTATGAGTAGAGCCTTTTACAACATCCCCAGGCACTAGATGTGCCCTAAATACCAATACTTAGCACAACCCATACCCCAGTAGCTTCCATATAATCACAGCCATGAATGAGGCTGAGACATCGGTGAAACGTTACATTTTACTCTAGCCTGTGCCAACAGACAAATACAAATGTACTGCATTCATCAAGAGATGGTTAACAGTTATTGTGCATATAATTGGTTGTATCGGTCGCGGGAGAGGGTAGCTTAGGTAGTTTAATTTGTTGGCTGGTCTGAAGAGCGCATTTCGCTCCACAAGTCCAAGGGAAGATTGACACGCCTTGGAACTTAAGTCTTGAAATGTAGCGTTACACGAAAGTTGGATTACAAAGAAATAATAGACTAGCCTTTTTTGCGAGCCAGAAGACAAGGAAAAAAATCCAATGTAGAAAAGAAAGAAGAAACAAAGAAAATAACTGAAGTTCTTCATTCTGGCCACAAAGTGTCTAATTTATGAAAAAAAAGTGTACCGGTAACGTATTTTTCATTTCTGTAGTGTCCGTAATAAATATATATATTCCAGAGTTATGCTCGTTTACCCATGTGTCTTCTTACCTATAGTCACCACGGAGGCCCGGGTTCAATTCCCGGCTTTGTCCAGAACTGGGTATACTCAGCCTCGTGAGGCAAAACAGTGAAGAGGTGGGTTCGATTCCTACCTCAGCCTTCCTGGAAGTGGTTTTCCATGATTTCCCCACTTCTACTCAGGCAAATGCTAGGATGGTACCTAACTTGAGGCCACGGGCGCTTCCTAGCCAAAACCTACCTCAATTACAAATACATAGTACAGACATCAAAGTGGCACAGGCTACCAAACATATTCTACACACACCAAAAGTACACGGGGCTATGTGACTGCGATGTCGAAAAGCCGCTAAAATCAACAACAACTCCTACTTATAGATCGTTTTGGATTTGTACGGCTCTGCACAAAAAATGAAAACAGTCGATTCTGTTTTTGTATCCATTATAACCACATTTTAATTTGAAATGACGGTTATACGATAATATAACGTAACGCCATGTTAATATTCAATAAACAGGTTATGTGATGGTAGAATAACCAAGTGCTTTAGGCTGAATGCAAAGTATTCAAGGAATCTAACCACGACTGGAGCTAGTCATTGAGAGCATTGTTCTCTGATTGATTCATTATCGACTGAAGAAAGAAAACAATAACTTAACAAAATATTATAATGTTTGAAACGCAACATTTGTCATTGTTGACCGCCAGGGGCAGCACCATCTCTGGTGGGCGGAGACTGGCGTGCTGAACGGCTGTATTTCACCGTCCCGCTTCAAAGATGGCGCGTCGGTAGGTCTTCACACTCACTCACTCGCCTTCCTCCGCTGCCAGCCTGCCAGCCTAGCCAGCTATAAATCTCCGGGACCTTGTAATCACACTCCCATAAATATGAATCCAGCTGCGAAGCAGCAAATGATGAATTTCCGGAGCGATTGAGTTAGGAAGAGGAGGAAACGCAAAAAAGAATAGAAAGAACGAGAGAAAACGCCTTTCTTTCTTATTTTTTTACCTCTTGCATTCTCATTATCTCTCGATTCTCTTCTAACATCGTCACGAAGTGGACGTCGCAGGTGACAGAATGTGTAGGAGCAAGCATCCCATCTCGTCCCTTCCCATCCTGCATATATAAACTCTCCGATGCTATCATATACATGTTCCCTTGCTGGTAGTAACAAAACCCTATGCTTCGCTTGTCACTGAATCTTTATTAGTCAAGGTATATAGCATTAAACATCCACCAGAATGCTCCTAACATACGCAAATTACATGGTAATTTTAATAATTTTCCATAAAGACATAATTTAATACAGATATCATGATAGACTGGCTGTAGTTACTGGGGTAATATATGAATCCATTGATTCGAAAACTGCAAATTGGCCGTGAGCTAAATAAGGTCGGAACGTGATTTATCTGCTGAGATCGACGTTAACATGCCCGTGAAAATAATTAGAGTAAACAAATCTGCTATGAGCATTTAAAGTACGATATGTTATCGCGGTAAATCTGCTGGCAGCTCTGCATGGCAGGAACATCCGATATTTCAAATTTTGAATAAACATCATCAGACTCTGGAAGTGCAGCGGGATGCGGTGTTGTTACTCATTTAGAATGTCAAACTTGTAATAAACATTTCAATCAAGGTAGCTTTTGGGTTTTTCTAATAGGTACACATTCTTTTTACGTGTGTGTGCATTTAAGGGAATATTTTGCTACCTGTTGTAGAATAATTTTATCAAATGCTTTGATTATTCATAGTACCTACCGGGGTAGCTGCGCATGTTAACGCGTAGGGTCATGGGGCCATGTGCATGCCACGGTTCGTGAGTGGTTATCGTGTTGGACTGCCAAGCCCCAAGCTTGCAGGTTCGCTCCTGGCCGTGGCAAGGTTTTTTTTTTTTTTTTTTTTTTTTAAGGCGACAAAAATCACGGAGCGCTTGTCATACGATGTTGCCCTGTTAAAGAACCCATTTGAATCCAGTAGACCATGTTCATAATGGCAAAATTAAGCTAGGGATTTTCCGCCAACACAAAAAATTCCTCCTTTTTCTACTAGAAAGCACTATAGTGTCAAGGAGTTTAGATATCTAACCTCCTTGACTTTCATACCGCTACAAGGAGCGATAATATTCGACATGCAAGCTGCCCTCTGGGCATCAATTAACAAAGCTTGCACTCGGCACCCAAGGCCATACGATATTAATATTATTATTATTATGGGGCCATGTTACGTCCGAACTCAGAAGATGAGCGTGGTTTGTTCTTATTGTGGTTGATTAATTTACGGGGCTTTGCAACATCGTAGTCACGTAGCCCCGTTCTCTTTGGTGTGTATGGATTATTTATGATGACCTGTCTAATTGTGATGGCTGTGGTTTCTGTGTATTAATATTTGAGTCTAGGATTTCGAAGGAGGTGGCCATGCCTTAAGTTAGGATCTTAATTTTACGCGGTCTTTATTCTTACCTGAAGGGGCGTATATGCACCCTTTTAATCACTAGATCGTATGTTTTGATCACTATCTACCATCCTGTTGATGCACTTTTTGTACAGTAGAAGGCACAGTGTAGGTTATGTGGCTAATTCCTTTGTTGGCCCTGTTATGCTGCAAAATTAGATTGTGACCCTTCCCTTCACCCTTCATTGCGCATGCGTTAGCCGACTATCTTGTAGGTACTATCCTACCAGCGATTTGTTGCCAGTGGCGGAAATCTGAACTAATGTGCTCCGCCCAGCCACACGCCTGTGATAGACGTGCAGTCGTCGCCAGCGAAACCTCACCGCATGCCGTGTGTGTGCATGTTTCGTGCTGGGTCGTGCGCTGTGCGGTGTGTTCTCATTGTATGACTGTACATGCGTTCCCTCTCTTGTCCCGCACCAACCCGCGGCAGCCATAATGTGGCGAGCTGACGTAATGTATACACGACAGCACCGCTCCACGTATAGCGGTAGTAAACTAAATATGAAATTCCTTCGCTGAGCTGATTCGAGACTTCCGAGTGGAACGTGAGTATTTGCTGCTGCGCTCGCGTAGAGCGAGTGAGGAGAAAGTGAGGAGACACGATATTGGTCCAGCAAGGCAGTATTCACAGAGAGAATACATGGGTTCCTTAGTGCTCAATTTAAAAAAAAACTCGATTAAACGCATGAAATGATTTTCGAAACTCTGTTTAAAAAAATAATTTGCCCCTTTCCGGTAAAATAACTAGAAAATGAATTAAATAGTGTTCATACACACATTTGAGACTGTTTTACCTTTCAGCGTCCAGTCTAGTCTGCAAGCCTCTGTTTGCGAACGAGTCACTTCCATGATCCCCTATTAGCAGTTGGCACTGAGGACTCTTCTGTTCTACACTCCTCACCTTGAAATCATTCAACACGGAATCTAACCATCGCCTCCTAGCTCTACGTCTGCTTCTCTTTCCCTCTACAGCCGAACTCATAAACCTCTTAAGTAATCTCCCCTCCCCCATTCTCTTCACATGACCCCACCATCTGAGTCGGCTCATATCAACAGCTTCATCTAGCATGTTTATTTCTAACTTAGCCTTTATTTCCTCATTACGAGTACCTTCCTGCCATTGCTCCCATCTATTTGTTCCATAAATAATTCGTTCCCCAATAATTTTCCGCCAAAGAAAAGAAATGAGAAATGTAAAGGGAAAAGAGAAAAACTCGACATCGACATTTAATTTAAGCTAAGGCATTTATTATTAGCCTGTTCTTCTTTTTTTCTCTTATCGCTTATCCTACCAGCTCGGCTTCACCCATTGACTCTGTGAGAGATCATTTCTCTACCGTCGCAAGGGCGGTGTCTGGGAGCTGAACACACTTTGTCAGCAGATACAACTGGGGATGGTGACAGGCTGATTGCTCAGGCGACCACTAACTTGGGGATAATTAACCCTAGAATGGTAGCGTTAGTCAAAATTTGTCAAAATAAGGCTCGAAAGTAAAGCAAGAACTTAAAATCCAAAAAGCACAAAAATCAAACAATTTCAAAATATCAGTACAATAAAACCAATCAAAATTAGTTTAAGAAAGCTCAAAGAGTAAAAAACACAATTAAATATTAGTGAAAATCCAAAAAGAAACAATTACAATTAGTCAAAATTAGTGAAAACCAGCTCAAAAATTTCAAATAAATAAGTAAATTGCGTTAAAAATCCCCCAGTATGCCTTCCTTCGGAGGGGAAGTAAAGCCGGCAGTCCCATGTCATAGATTTATGGCATGAAAAAGAACCTTCCACTAACTACACTTGTGGAAGCTAAAATTTGTAGGTTGGTTTGATAACGCTATATTAGTTCCAACGTTCGTCGCTAGGTGCTTACTGCGATGACATTAATTAGCCACTTCCGCAGCTAGGTGTCGTGGATGGTAGCATTCGGTAGCAAAAGTAGGAACTACTTGAAAAAATTAATCGTCTGCAGTCCTATCTGAATCACAGATAACACACACTAATACAGCCATCACAATTAACACCGGTTATCAGACAATTTCTATACACACCCAAAGTACACGGGGCTACATGACCGCGTTGTCGCAACCCCTAAACTAAGGAACCAACCAACCAAAATAGTCAAAATCCCCCCCCCCCCCCAAGAAATAATAAAAAATATATAATAATAATCAAACAAAATTATTCAAAAACAGTCTCCAGTCTGCTAGTCTAGAGAGTAAAATAAATGTTGACGTAATTGGTAGACTAATAATTATCAGTTTCTAGAATCTTGGTGGTCGCTGATGCGAAGTGCTACCGATAGCAATTAGCACTACCGTTCTCGGGGTAAGGAGGGGGAGGGGGGGGGGGGTGTCGTGCCGGATGCGACCGTGCCGGATGCGACCCACCAATTTGCCATCGTGCCACTAGCGACCCAAACACTGATGTATCGGGGAAATCCGAAAATTTCTAACACATCAGTCCCTGCTAAAATTTCGCTCAGATTATGTTAGGTTAGGTTTGGCGCCGTAAAAATTGAAGAGCTTATTTCCAAAGTGACGTGAATCCAAAATTGACGGGTTTTCAGCTTTTTCTTTCACAAGCAAGTTTATAGGTTTATAGCAAAGGTTTTAAGTCGCAATACGTCGTATATCCCATATTCACAGAGATCTAAAAACTAAGTTTATTTGCTAAGTGACGTAACTTCAACGTGTAGACTATCTATTTCCGATGTGTCTTATATCCATGTTGACCAATCCGATGGCTCTCTGGACATCACGTGATATCACGTGACAAATCAACTTTGAAGAATATGTGGAGCATCGGTTTGTGTTTGTTTTGTTTAAACCATTTAAATGTTTACAAATGCCACTCAAAGCCTATGATAATATATGATTTATTTCCAAAATGTCTTAACTCCAACTTACAGGAGACGATTATCACAATTTCCAATGATAGGAGATTTTTAAAACACAGTGCCAGGATGTGCATAAAAGTAATGAATGAAATTACATTATATTCTTAATCATATCTGAATTTAATTATACGAAGAAACAAAAACACGATTTTGCATTTCATGGATTTACGTCACTTTGGAAATAAGATCTTCAATTCTTCTCTCGAACAATGGGTCACATGGGGAAGCTACTAGCAGGGTCGCTACAGCACTCGGCACGTAACCGTACTACAGCCACGATTTTTACTGGCTCGCATCCGCATTCGGCACGTAATCAGGAGGGGTGAGGGAACGAAGTTTGGAAGGAACTCGGCCGTGGACTTGTTGAAAGGAACCGTCCCGGCATTTGTCTGGAGGTGAAAATGGGAACCCACACACTTTCAGGACGAGATGGGATTGGAGGCCACGCTCCCTCGATGCCAGCGAGGCACGAGCTATTTCTATAGATGCAGTAAGCTTTATGTACAAACATGTTTGGCTAAAACTCTGTATTTATCTCGGATGAGGTTTATAATGACATAGGACATGATAACATTGAGTTCTTGCTATAGAGTCCAATGTTAGTAAGTACTTCATTCTTCAGGGAACATCGTATTATGTACTGTTATCAATTTAGAGGGGGAGGCCGTCCTCCATGTTTCAATCAGAGGACTTTTCTTTCTGTTCTTCGGTGATGGGAATATGAACTAGACGTTGCCTACCTTTACTCTGTGAACTCGTCAACGACGGGTATTATTATTATTACCCGAAGGGCCATTCTGAACAATAGTCAACTGGTGGGCAAAGCTTGCACAAGAATTATTATTATTCTATTGTTATTATTGTGTAATGCGGTATATTCCCACCTACCTCAGAGTATAATGCGACTTTGGTTTCCTCAAGCTTTGTTTTAGGATTTTTCACCAATTAACCCATCGAACGCATTCCTGCATAAGGGGTTCAGTCCTAAGACACTAACAGAACCAACCAAGATCTGTGGTCTCGTAGTGGTACATTACATTATATGTTATTCTTCCTTTTACAATTGTGAGGCATATAAGGCACTGGAAATTATCTCCAGCTGTTAAAATGTACGAATTTTTTCATGCAATGTTAAAGGAGAGGGGGCAGGGGAGGGAGGATTACTTTTCGTTCACTTAGACTCCATTGTGTATCCTGCAGATACATTGGCCAGAGACCATTACAAACGAGGAACTCTTGAAGAGGACAGGAGAGACCCACATAAAACGTCAGGTTAAAAGGAGAATATGGGGATGGATAGGTCGCTGTCTGAGAAAAGAGGATGCCAAAGAGAAAGAAGCACTTAGATGGAACCCGCAAGGAACAAGAAAAATGGGAAGAAAAAGGGAAAGAAGCGTGGAGGAAGAGATGAGGGAAGAATGTAAATCCTGGGCAGATCTACAACGGATTGCCAGGAGAAGAGACCAATGGAGGATCTTTGTTGCAGCCCTTTGCTCCGACAGGGGACACAGGACATAAGTTTAGTAAGGCAAGACTCCATTGTGGTCCATAGCAAATGAATCAGTGCCTCAACATTACCATGCGCGGTACCTTAGCTACGGTAACCCCTCTTTACATACTGACACGAGACCTCCTCTAATTTGCACTCGCGAATCAGCATGTTTACAAGTGCTGATCGCTGTTTGTGCAGGAATGGGTTAATTGGTCAACCAAGATTAGTTCTGGCAAGCAATGAAACCACTGGTCCACCGAGGTTAGACAATTGGTTGCCGACAACGCGGGCGTAAGAGGTTATGTACCTTGAGCCAGGTCCTCTAGTTGGCTCGCGCATGGGCACTGGGGAAAACAGGCTAGGGTTTACGAACGGCGCAAATAAAGTCATGCATGCGTTAAACCGTACATTATCAATATTTGACGTCACGCTCGAATATCTGATGTAACACCACCATGTGAAACATTTGGTGCAACTGGAAGTTCCCGATGACCATAAGAAGACTTTGGTGAGGTGACATGCCTTCGAGAATATTGCACTCGCTGCATTGCCTTTCGTTTTCGTAGGTACTCCGGAGCTGTAACTTTTACCATCTGTCCAGATTGTGTGCGACTTGGCCTGTTTTATAACGAATATCCCGCTGTTTAAACGTGGCACTAAAACGTCTCGACTTACCTAGATCGATAGGTATTAGCCTATTTTTTTAAATCAATTTCACTCCTTGAAACTGGATATAAGTCAGAATTGACTCCCCTTGCCCAAGGCACGGAAAGAGGGAGATGCAACAGGTGTATGAGAAATGCATAAATGACACTAAATATATCTTATTAAAATACAGTAGTATAGGTATTCTTATCGGCCACGGCTGCCACGAGCACTAGCGTGCTACCTCGTGCCTTGCTGGTATCGGGAGTGCGTGGGTTCGAATCACTCCTTGGCCGTCCTGAAAATGATTTTCGTGGTTTCCCATTTTCACTAGCAAACAAATGCCGGGACGGTTCCTTTAAACAGGTCCACGGCCGATTTCCTTCCCAAATCCCTTCCCCACCCCTTTCTTAATTAGCGGCCGCCTGTGCCTGTTGCCTGTCACCATCCCCAGTTGTATCTGCAGACAAAGTGTTTTCAGCTCCTAGGTACTGTCCTCGCAGAGTCCGTGGGTAAAGCCGAGTTGGGATGATAAGCGATAAAGAAAATAGTTATTCATAAAATTCTTCGTGAAGTTGTTGACCGGAAATATATTATCGATGATATTTCTCGACAATAGAATAATTATTGGTATTGGCTGGAACTGAGGAAATGTTTCGTCGTAATGGCAGCACCTTATTACAAGTCCTGGGGCACGTACCCTGTCCCTGTCTTTAATACAGCTACACACACTACTACAGTCATCACTGAAACATAGGTTATCAAACAAGTTCAACACACACCCGAGTACATGGCGCTGATGACCAAGATGTCCCAAGTTCCTAAAATGCATTAACAACAACAATTATATGTTTCAGAATAATTACTATCCTTTCATTACCCAATTCATTTATCTATGAATTCTTTCTTGCTCTTGTTATTATTGTTATTATTATTATTTAAAATTAGAAGCATCGGAGATCTTTGTCTTCAGCTCCGCGTACTTGTGTGTGTGTGTTGGAAATTTCATATAGCCTGTGTTTTTGTGGTGACTGTATTAGTGTGTGTAACTGCAATTGTTAGAGTCAAGGATTGGGGTACCGATTGGTGGTTCTTGGACTTGAAATAAGGTACCATCCCGACATTTTCCTGGAGAGAGTGAGGAAAAACCCGGGAAATAGCAACATTCAGGATCGCCGCTGACAGCGCCAGAGTTCTAACCTGCGATTTCTGGACCTCCCGCTCCTCAAGCAGTCGTGGTTCGCAAATTAGCTGGGTCAGAATTATTTAGTAAGGCCTTGTGCTGAGTGTTCATGCTCATGCCGCCATTACCACCACGAAGCAAGTAGAATACTGTACACGGTAAGGGCTGACAGGGGAGGATTTTACCTTTACGCTGAACGGAAGGTGTTTGGTGGTGAGAACCTTAAACTGAGACTCGCACTACCTGCTGTGTTTACCCCAGGGTCTCTTGTTGTTGTTGTTGATTCATTTTAGGGGCTTTGCTACATCGAGGTCATGTATATAGTTTCGCGTATGTAGAAGCTATCTGAAAACCTGTGTCACTGGGATGCCTGTATTAGCGTGTGTATTTGTAATCGAGGTAGGATTTGGATAGCAAACGGACGTAGCCTTAAATTAGGTACCATCCCGGCAGTAGCCTGGAGTAGAAGTGGGAAACCATGGAAAACCACTTCCTGGATGTCTGAGGTAAGAATATAACCCGCTTATACTCAGTTTTGCGTCACGAGGCGCGTGTTCCAGCCCTCAGACCAGATACAATATCTTTGCAGAGCAGGGAATCGAACCTGACCCTCTGTGGTGCTAGCCAAGAATGCTAACCACTAAGCTATGAGGCGGACTTATTACTGCATTGAGTCGGAAGAGATTCAACCTTTCGGAGCAAGACAGCATCGTGCCAAGGAGAGGACGGGCCGAAAAGGAGAAACAGAAAGTTATCCAAGGCCGAAAACTATACTAAGGACATCATTTTGTGGCTCAAGGTGTCTTAATCACTAGGCCAATGTGATTTTGTGCTTACCGTCACTGTAATATTGAGTTTCGGCTAAATGTTTGAGATTGGCGTAAGTTCCCCTGGGTTTAATACATACTAGGTTCAAAAAGTTCCCGGAATTTGGTAATAATATTGAATCCACATACCATAAACAATTTTGTGAACACTTCCAACTAAAATTCCGATCTCTGCTGCTATCTCTCCTACACTTTCTCGGCAGATATTCGTCACAACATTACACACACGCTGAATGATTGGTTCATTTTTTGAAGTTGATGGTCGCCCACTGCGTGGATCTTCTTGGACACGAGCGCGGCCACCAGAAAACCGTTTATGCCACGCATACACTTGAGTTTCGCTCTTTTGTTATATGCTTCTTCCAGTAATCGTCAAATCTCTGCAGGAGATTTGTGTATCGAAACATAAAACTTTATATTGGAGCGTTGTTAAATGCGACGAACTGACATGCACACAGAAGAAGAAACAGCTGCAGAACCAAAACAACAATCCTCATCTACGTAAACTTGACGGAAATGACTTCATGATTCTTGCCAACAGTGTAAACTATAATATCCTTTGATATATGTGAATACATACATACCATAGTAACATTCCGGGAAGGTTTTGAAGCCCGGCATAAATCACAATCATAACGACTATTGTTAGCTCCAAGACTTACGAACATTTAGCTACATGTTCCATTACTTCGTTTGGCTAAGCTCCATCATTGGTGGAAAGAGAACAAGAGTTGAAGAGGCGAGGTCAGACAGATATGGTAACAGTAATCCAGATTAAATATGCGGAAACAAGGTAATATTCAGCTGGATGCTCCATGATTACCGAAACGCCTTTCTAAAACGACATCGGCAATTCCAGGTTAAATTAGCGATGCTATCCCGCTATACCTGCACTGGCACACAGCACAGAATACGTACTGCGGGTCAGTATCATCCAGATTCCCAGGAGTAGTAACTCAGATTTACACTTTTGATCAAAACAATAAGGACACCACCCATAAAGTGAGTTCTTCCTCCTGCCCTTCAAGTAGTGATTATGCACTAAGAAGAATTATCATTGAAAATTGGGGAGAATGAGCCGACCTTCCGTTTAAAAAATTACAAAAATGTTTTAGGTGGAAAAACAAGAAAGTTATTTCTTTCCTTATCCTGTTTTAATCTTCCTTTGTTTTTTCTCTATTTCCTCGAATGTTTCGTCCTACATTCCTTTCTTTCTTTACTGATACGCACAATTTACAGTAACTAAAAAAACCTGTTGAAGTTTCCATGCATAATTTCTTTTTATGACGTACCGAATATAATTTAAATCGTTAGCTCTTCCCTCATCATCTTGCCATCTCGAGAAAATTTTGCTCATCCCTTGGCGTAAAGATGGTCCATATCAAATAATCGTTCAGACAAAAGTTTAAGTTAATGTATAGAGGACTATTGACTATTTTAAACGGTTTTGATATTGCACCTATTAAGTGAGGTATGATTGTTTCTCAAGAAACTCAATTCTTCCCACCTCATTGGTCAGTGGTTGGTGCTATCAAGAAATTTTACTAAGATAAGTTTTTGTCTCTTATCCGAAGAAGAATGGACTCGATTTTTTACATATTAAGAAAATTATAGTGATATTACAATTCTTCGAAAAAGGCCCCCACTTCCACCGTCTTTTTCCGATTTGGGCCATTAACGAACATGACCGAGATTTTATACATTTTATGTTTAAATTTGGAAGAGAATTTGGGGAGAATTGCGGCAGGTATCGTGTCCACAAAAAAGTGATATCAAGATATGTTAAGTATAACTATACTAATCTAATAAAGCTGAAGAGATTGTGTGTGTGTTTGTGTGTTTTTGTATTTAAATGCCCTAATCTCTGGAACTACCAGTCGGATTAAAACATTCTTTTTTTTACATGATAGCCAGATTAAAGAGGAATAGTTTAGGATATGTTACATTTCGGACAGACCACTCCATTCCCTGTATTTAGGCCCTTTGACACAAATCTACACCGTTTCACCGATCTGAACCAAAATGTGTATACTTACCCTTTGGAACCCTGCGAGTGACACTGTTTACTTGAAATTCCGGAAAGACCAGTCCATTCCCTGCATTTATGCCCTTCGGCACAAATCTACACCGCTTCACCAATCTCAACCAAAATGTGTATACTTACCCTTTGGAACCCTACGAAGAACACTGTCTGCATGAAATTTCGGACAGACCACTCCATTCCCTGCATTAATGCCCTTTGGCACAAATCTACACCGTTTCACAGATCTGGACCAAAATTTGTATACTTACCCTTTGGAACCCTGCGAGTAACACTGTCAGCATGAAATTTCGGACAGACCACTCCATTCCCTGCATTTATGCCCTTCGGCACAAATCTACACCGTTTCACCAATCTGAACCAAAATGTGAATACTTACCCTTTGGAACCCTACAAAGAACACTGTCTGCATGAAATTTCGGACAGACCACTCCATTACCTGCATTAAGGCCCTTTGGCACAAATCTACACCGTTTCACAGATCTGGACCAAAATGTGTATACTTACCCATTGGAACCCTGCGAGTAACACTGTCAGCATGAAATTTCGGAGAGACCACTCCATTCCCTGCATTTAGGACATTTGGCACAAATCTACACCGTTGAGCAACACTGTCTGCTTGAAATTTCGAACAGACCACTCCATTCCCTGCATTTAGGTCCATTGGCACAAATTTACACCGTTTCACCGATCTGAATCACATTTTGTAGACTTACCCTTTGGAACCCTGTGGGCGACACTGTCTACTTTAAATTTCGGACAGACCACTCCAATTCCTGCATTTAGGCCCTTTATCACAAATCTACACCGTTCCTCCTAATTGCACGAAATTATACATACACTTTGGAACCCTGCTGGTAACACTGTCCACTTGATATTTTGGACAACGCTCTCCACTCCCGACATTTAGAATAACAAACTGAACTTGAAAACCATGTATTAAGACCCTAGAATCATTCATGTCCGTAGTAGTGTAACTGTTAGAGTATTTTAATAAGTCTATTCTTGACTGGCAATTCGAGCTGCATCACGTCGCCCCTACCAGTGCTCTGGTCCAGAATGGCGAAAATAGTTATATCTTGCGCTGCTTATAAATTGCAGTCACGGGAAGTAATTAGTGCAAAATGATTTATTTTGCCCCTTAAAACAGTTATCATCATGTACATGCATCAGTATAAGTGCAATGGTGTTGGTGCAATACATTGAGATTTTCAGCTGCAATAAGCGTTGGTGCTTTCAAATTTACCTTCATTTATTCCGAAACTTATCGTCGCGCGCCATGTGGCCATAAATGGTACTATTGCTACCTCAGGAGCTAGGGTCAGCCGAAGTTTACCAAAGTGTTCTGATTATTATCTACCGCGCTATGCGACAAAAGACGACACTATTGGTCTACATTTCTAACAAACAATAAGATATAGGCCCTAGGCAGTGTCTTTTATTTCACTTACTAATAATTTTTAGAAATTTGTTTGTAAATTACATGTGTCAGTGCTGTAGTTAGTAAATAGCATTATTATCATTAGGAGAAAATGATCTAAATGTTACGTCCATCATACTGTACTGATTATCACCCTCACTACAACCACCCCCACATAAATTTATATTTTTTTTCCTGGTAGTTTAAGTATCATGTGCCAATTCTGTAGTGGTATTCATAATCATCCATAAAATAAATAAATCCACCAGGCGAAGCCGGGCACTATTGCTAATATATATATACTGCTGTGCTTCAGGCAAGGGAAGGGAGTTGATAGAAGGAGACAGAGATATGCTGGCGGGAATGCGCAAGTTTCCTCGTTCGCCTCGGCTTGCACTCTGACTCAGCAAATACGGCGAGCCCATCAAATTGAATCGCGCGCCCGGAAGTAACAAAGTAACCTCATTTTCTCGAAGGGAAAAATTTTCTCCGCCAATCCGATTGCGGCATCGTCTTTTACATAACACGCAGAGCGTCCCTGATTTTTTTGTCGGTGTATTTAAGATACACCCTGTATATATATACTAATATAATAAAGCTGAAGAGTTTGGGTGGTTGTTGGTGTGTTTTTGTGTTTAAACGCGCTAATCTCTGGAACTACCAGTCGGATTCAAAAATTCTTTTTTTATATGATAGCCAGATTCAAGAGGAATAGTTTAGGCTATGTTAGATTTCGGACAGACCACTCCATTCCCTGCACTAAGGCCCTTTGGCAAAAATCTACACCGTTTCACCGATCAGAACCAAAATTTGTCTACATACACTTTGGAACCTTGCGAGTAACACTGTCTGCATGAAATTTAAGACAGACCGGTCCATTCCCTGCATTAAGGCCCTTTGGCACAAATCTACACCTTTTCACCGATCTGAACCAAAATGTGTATACTTAGCCTTTGGAAGCCTACGAGTAGCACTGTTTACATGAAATTTCTGACAGACCATTCCCTGCATTTATGCCCTTAGGCACAAAACTATACCGTTTCACCGATCTGAACCAAAATTTGTATACTTACCCTATGGAACCCTGCGAGTAACACAGTCCACATGAAATTTCGGACAGACCACTCCATTCCCTGCATTTTGGCCCTTTGGCACAAATCTACACCGTTTCACCGATCTGAACCAAAATTTGTATCCACACCCTTTGGAACACTGGGGTAACACTGTCCACTTTAAATTTCGTGCAGACCACTCAATTCCCTGCATACAGGCCCTTTGACACAAATCTACACCGTTACACCGATCTTAACCAAAATTTGTATACTTACCCTTTGGAACCCTGCGAGTAACACAGTCTACATGAAATTTCGGACAGACTACTCCATTCCCTGCATTTAGGCCCTTTGGCACAAATCTACACCGATTCACCGATCTGGACCAAAATTTGTATACTTACCCTTTGTAACCCTGTGAGTAACACTGTCAGCATGACATTTCGGACAGACCACTCCATTCCCTGTATTTAGGCCCTTTGTCACAAATCTACACCGTTTCACCGATCTGAACCAAATTTCACATACTTACACTTTGGAACTCGACGAGTAACATTGTCTGCTTGAAATTTATGACAGACCACTCTATTCCCTGCAATTAGGTCCATTGGCACAAATTTACACCGTTTCACTGATCTGAATCACATTTTGTACACTTACCCTTTGGAACTCTGCGGGTGACACTGTCCACTTTAAATTTCGGACAGACCACTCCATTTCCTGTATTTAGGCCCTTTATCACAAATCTACACCGCTCCTCCTAATTGCACCAAATTATACATACACTTTGAAACCCTGCTGGTAACACTGTCCACTTGATATTATGGACAACGCTCTCCATTCCCTACATTTAGAATAACAAACAAACTGAACTTGAAAACCGTGTATTAAGGACCTAGAATCATTCATGTCCGTAGTAGTGTAACTGTAAGAGTAGTTTAATAAATCTATTGTTGACTGGCAATTCGAGCTGCATCACGTCGCCCCTACCAGTGTTCTGGTGCAGAATGGCGAAAATAGTTATATCTTGCGCTGCTTATAAATTTCAGTCACGGGGAGTAATTAGTGCAAAAATATTTATTTTGCCCCTTAAAACAGTTACCATCATGTACATATCAGGCTATGCATCTGTATAAGTGCAATGGTGTTGGTGCAATACATTGAGGTTATAAGCTGCAATAAGCGTTGGTGCTTTCAAATTTACCTTCATTTATTCCGAAACTTATCGTTGAGCGTTATGTGGCCATAAATGATACTCTTGCTACCTCAGGAGCTCGGGACAGCCGAAGTTCTCCAAAGTGTTCTGTTTATTTTCCTACGGCGCTATGCGACAAAAGACGACACTATTGGTCTCTACATTTCTAACAGACAATGAGATATAGGCCCTAGGCAGTGTCTTTTATTTCACTTTCTAATCATTTTTAGAAATTTGTTTGTAAATTACATATGTCAGTGCTGTAGTTAGTAAACATCCGTTTCCCTAGTCATTATTATCATTATTATCATTAGGGGAAAATGATCTACATGTTACGTCCATTATACTGTACTGCTTATCACCCTCACTACAACCACCCCCACCACCCCCACCACCACCACCACCACCACCACAAAAAGTTATATATTTTCTTTTTATCATTTTAAATGATCTTGTCGACTTCGTCGTTACGCTGGGGTCTGGCGTTACGTTACGGTGACGGGACGAAATGTACCCAGATGCACTGAGGTGTGTGACGTCATAGTACCGCTTGGTGCATGTATTCCCCGACAATCTCTACTTCATTAGTATAAGGCATTAATCCCCGATTCTTGGATGTCACGGGTAATCTCTAGAACCACTGGATGGATTTTGATGCGGTTTTCACCCTTCTGTAAAGGATATCTCGAGAAAAGATTCTGTAGAATATAATTTATGTATGATCAAAGGAAGCCAAGCAGTAACAATTTCAGTGAAAAAGTCGAAAACAAACTTGGCGTCCATGCGCTTCTTAAGCTTACGCTTGGCAAACCGTTAAAAATATCAATATACTATGAGCGTAAGAATTGGTCAGCATGAAAAGTTCTACAAAAAAGTCCGGGAGAGCATATCTCTATCTTCAATACATCGCCCACTATAAGTGTTTTTAGACTGGATGGAAGGGGCATGTCCCCGCGCGCTCTGGTGAGCGTGACGGCATCCCGCGCGCTTGATCTAGTTTTGCCCTTGGTTTGCACTTGCCGTTCTCGAGTAATTTGAAACAAGATAAGCAATATAAGTATTATGCAGATAATTTTCTAACATGTCAAGAGCCTTTGCCTTCGAGCGAAGCGAGCATTTCTAGCATTTTTCAGCATTTGTAGCATTTAAAATGATACAAAGTCTAGTCTTTCAGACTGACTGTCACTTTTTCTTTCTGGTAGTTTAAGTATCATGTGACAGTTCTGTAGTAGTATTCATTATCATCCATAAAACAAACAAATCCACCGGGCGAAGCCGGGCACTAATGCTAGTATATATAGCCGGCCCCGTGGTGTTGGGGTAGGGCGCCTGCCTCTCACCCGGAGGCCCCGGGTTCGATCCCCGGCTCCGTCAGGGATTTTAAAACTGACGTGAGGGTTGGAACGGGGTGCACTCAGCCTCGTGAGGACAATTGAGTAGCTGTCTGACAGTGAGACAGCGCCCCGATCACGAATTCCAAGATTAACGGCCGAGGGGACCCGACGCGCTGATCACGCGTCACCCCAATATCTGCAGGCCAAATGGCTGGGCAGCGGTCGCTTGGTCGGCCTTAGCCCGTCATGGGCTGGATAGTGCCAGGGGTTGTTGTTGTATATATATATATATATATTTAAATGACGGTGGTTAGGTGATGTGAAACGCGAAGATGAAGCTGAAACATGGTACCCATTGCAATAGGTAGCTTTCTAAGGAAATCTACCTAAAATACGTAGGCTACTAGTATACCGTATATATCGGTCAGTATCGGTTAATTTTGACTACTGTCGTAGGGATGGGATGGCTTTTTCTGTATCGAGTCACATGAGTTCATTTTAAGGGAAGTAAATTAGAGAATTCAATGCCAGTAGATACATATTATTATGGTGGTTCATTATGCAGTACTGTGATTGCTTCATTTGGATACGAAAAATAAAAAAAATATTTAAAAACTGGAAAACAATATTGTATATTTGAATCTCAATTAAGGTTCGCTGTGATGTGATTCACACCACTCAGACGATAACATCGCCAGTAAAATCACCCTTAAGTATTTGAAGTTTGCGTGGCCGTCAAGTTGTTTCTAAATTTATCAGGTTTTTAAAAGTCTCATACGAGTACTTACTTTAGTAACCTTTAATACCATAAAATATTTCTGGTTAATTGCTGTAATAGTTTCGGAAATTTTGAATAAATATGAAACATATTGTTTGATTGCCATGTTCGATTGGAGACACTTATTAAAATTTGAAGGAAGATTGTAGTTTTACGTTGTGACCGATCCAGTCAGGGTCAATTACCGGCCCCGGATGACAGAAGATCGAGAGGAGACCGGACGGTCAGTATGACGTCATGGCATGACGCGGCGAGGCAACCGCGAGAGTAGGGGAATGCTCCAGAAGGTTCCAACCCCTTCCACTTTTTTTTTCTCGAAGGAGGACAGTTCCGGAATGTTCAGTGAGTCAATAGTGCGTGGACGAGTATGTTATCCAGCGGAGCACGGACGAGTAGCCCATGTCACGTAGACAGTAATTTGCATCGGGAACTTGAATGCTTTTCGTGAGTGATCAGCAGGCCATGAAGCTAGCGTGCATGTAGTGCCAGTGAGGTGTTTACAGTGAAGTATGTCAGTTTGTTTGTCGAACAGTGTGAATTTCAAGACGATATCGGACTCGCTAGTATGTGAGAAATAGTCAGAACTGATAAAGGAAGGTCCGTTCATGCCGACAATTTATGTTAATTAAAGATGAATACCAGGAGGTGTTTAACATTACGAGTATCAGGGAAAGAACAATAATAACGATAGTCGAGGCGAAGCATTATCGCGAGGCCCTATATTGTAACAGACATCCATTCGAAAATAGCATAGCAGTGCGGCATTTTAAGCGACGCAGTGAGAATGCAACAGGGAAGGCTACATCTACTTTAAGCTTGTGTTGGAAGACTGCAGGCCGCAGGCAACTTGATATGTCGGTCAAGGCCAGGTCGAAATAGCTCCTCGTGGAAGGAAGTGTGTCACTGGTTGAGGAAAGTGAATACATATAATTCAAGTGAACCATGAACTAGACGCTATAGTGCGTGGACGTGAAAGTGCTCTGATATAGTGAAATGTAATATTGCCACACGGCGACCTGAACTTAATAACCATGGACTCAAATATTCTGGGAATCAACATGCATATTAATACGCAAATTATGCTGCACTGAACCTCTAAAGGGGCCATAATGGGGTGAACGGTCGCAACGAGATGGACGAGTGGACCATGGTTGGGACGTCAGGAGACGCCGCTGCTGAAGGTGACCGGGGGCAACCAGTGGGCGGACATGGGCGTCGCCAGGAGATCGAGAGGTGCCGGGGGCGTATACCTCTACCAGTATGCTGGGGGACCACATCGCAGAGACGCTGGAGGAACAACGCCGCCCTAATGCCGCAGACGACGCCGATGCCAGGGGTTTCCGAGGACACCGGATCTAAAGTAAGACGTTTCATTTCCATCCTTGTTCATCAGGAAGAAGAGAACTTCTACCTCGGATAGCCGTGCCATGAGATAACCTGAGATCGTGTAACTTAACGCCATTTATAATCATTTATTCCAGATTGAAAAAGAGCATCATTTTCTCATAGGGTTGTACAGATTTTTTTGTCTTTTCTTTTCGGGTCGTTTTGACTCACATAAATTAACAGCATCAATGGTAGGAGTAAGACATACATTTATTCTCTGAGACATAATAATAATAATAATAAGTTGAAATTGGGTAACGATAATGTGAGATGCCCATTTTTCTGGGAGATTCTAGCATCTCGATTTCCGAGGTCATTATACGAATTTTATTCTGAAAGGTTTGTCCCGGATTGCATAGATTTTAATAGCAAAATGAATATGGTTGGAGATTGTCGAATAAGGTTCCTTGGATAGGATGCCATATTATCATACGACCTCGTGGTCCCGATAAAGTTGATACGCTCTGTTAGTGTGGGTTCTTGAGTAATGCTAATAATGCATGATTTTTTGTAATGATGTTGTGTAAAGTTAATGTGATGATTAAATATGGTATTATTCCGTCATATATGACGAGGTTATTCACGGGGCGACGTATGACCGTTGAATTGAATTTGTGAGGACAGGGTCCTCTTGACGAACGTGTTACGTTTATCGATGAGTTGTATATTGAATAGCGCAGGGGTGTAATTGATAGTGCGCTCGACAGTCAGATTGTTCGGATCCTCACACAGAGTGTTCGACGGAAGGGTTGCGATTAAATGTTCGTTGTGAGTATGAAATACGCTAGGGTGCCTTATTTACGAGGTTCTTAACCTTTCATAAACATTAGACAATGCTATAATTTAATTACAATAACAAATATGACAGTGTGGATCAAGGTTGTTGGAAAGGCGAATATAAATCAGTAATAATAATAAGAATTAGTAGTGTAAATATGTAAGCACAATCTGGGTGTGTTAATAATTTATGATAAGTTATAATTAATTGTTGAAATGCCATATTATGTGAAGCTGAGTTGATGTTTGAGTGCTATTTGATGTAGTATGATGCTCTTTAGTTATGAATTTGCAGTTCGATAGAGGAGATCCGTCCTTTGCTGTATAAGGGTAGACAGTTGTAATATACGTAGATATTCAATATTTTCTTAGAGTTTTTACCGCAGGTGAAGTTTGTGATAAGTGGCTAGTGATGTTTACATGCGTGTGCACCGATAAATTAAGGTTAATTTAGCTTTTTGAAAGGCGATCTCCTTGTCGGAACTTTAAGAGAGGACACCCACGAGTTTGAATAAGTATATTTTTTTTTGATTGTTTAGGGACTATGAACTTTATATTTTTTTTTTTCGGACTTTGTCCCATCCTAACTCTATACTCGTGCGTGGTAGGCAGGTTGCATATTTATTTATCCATTGGCCGACAAAGGAGCAGATGTGATTTTACGAGGGCTTTTCCTTTCTTCTCTGTTTGTTAATTCAAGTTAGGGAGTTTGCTTTTGAATCCTGGTTCAGTCAATTTGCCATCCCAACCCGTAAACGACCCGAGACCCTTTGTCTCTGGCTCGCTGGAGCATTTCTTAGTCTTGTCTGTATGAACCAAGATTCACGCCCTATTTTTTTTTTACCCACTACCTTGGCTGTTTCTTCTGATGGGGCCGGGATGTTGGCCGGGTGATCGCCTGTCCCATTGGAGAAACGGGCACAGGGAGGGGAAGTGGCGCCGCTAACGTGTTGGCTCGACGACGATGGTGCGTTTCGTCTTCGTTATGGGCATGCTTTTTACTCAATCATTTGTTGTGGTGATGGGAGTATACTGAGTGGTCAGATTCGTGCCTTTGATGGGGGCGCGATGCTTGTCATGTGTAATTTTTGTGTAAAATTAACCTCGTATCACACTGAGCCTTTAGTGAACCATTTGACAGGGTTGGTACACGATCTCAGGTCATGGCTATACTCGACGACCTACATTCCCCTGTAGGCCCCTATATTTAAGTTGTATTGTAAGATGTCACGAGTAGTAACCGCAGAAAATATAGCTGATATATTAAAACAAATCCAAGATGGATTAAATGGTCTAACCACTGAAATGAATAATGTTAAGGATAGTATTGGGTCAATTAAGACAAACATGAAGAGCGATATGGATCGCTTACAGACGACACAAGAGGGTGTCGGTACTCAAATAGCAGAGGTACAGAGGGCACAAGAGGGTGTCGGTACTCAAATAGCAGAGGTACAGAGGACACAAGAGGGTGTCGGTACTCAAATAGCAGAGGTACAGAGGGCACAAGAGGGTGTCGGCACTCAAATAGCAGGAATAAAAAAGATGTTAGTGATAAAGTTGATGATCTCAGAACCGACTTATTAGAAGTCATGGGATCTAATCTTAAGAGTTTAGAATCGCATTTGCAGAAAAACATTGATGCTGTAGAACGTAATCTTAAGCTATCAGGAAAGGCTATAGATAATAAGATTAATCTACTCGATAAAAAGGTAGAAACTACATTCCAAGTGCTCACCGCGGAGCTCAACTATTCTATGGCACGGCAAATCAGGGATACTCAGAGTTCGCTTCGGGGGAATATTGAAGGACTTGAGGAGAAGTTGAACAGTAATATTAAAGGCATGGGACAAGATTTGACGGCAAAAATTGAGCAAATTGGTCAGTCTAACGAGGAAACCCTGGATAAGTTGAAACAGGACGTGTCAGGTTGGAAAGAAGAGGTTGCGAAGGACGTGAAGAACATGCAGATACAGGTTGAATCATTCCAGGACACGTATGACAGGAAAATCACTCATTCACAAACGACATTATTCGAACATGTGAGAGAATCTACCCACACTTCCATTGTTGAGTTGGAGGAGAAGATCATTATTCAACAGGGAAGGCAACTCACTCGATTAGGCAACTTAGAGGCGGAAATGACGCAGATAAAAGACAAATCGGAGTCAGAAAGGGTTAGATGGTCAGAAATTGAAAACACGCCACCTCTTAACGGGACGGAAAGTGAAAACGACCCATCTTCCAGAAAAGGCGGGAGAGGTAGTTGCAACGCCGAGAATACAGAGTACAAACCCCGCGGGACACCTGACTATCATTAGAAGTATAGACCACCAGCCGAGGAAATTCTCGGGGAACAATGGGACTAATAACGTCACACCCATCGAATTTATGAGGGAGGTCCGTGAATACATGGCAGAAAATAAGATACCACGTGAGAGGGAACTAAGAGTTATTGAGAGGTCCCTGGAATCGACAGCATTAACTTGGTTTCGCGCATTTCGATACACGTTCACGAGCACGGATGAGTTCGAACGATTATTAATCAAACGCTTTTGGAGCCCTGAAGAACAATTGAACATACGGGCGGAACTATACGCTAAACGGTATGCGACGTCCAATCCGACTAGGTATGTGGCGTACTTCGCATCGCAACTCGCCAGGCTTCAGTATTTGAATCCACCAGTGCCGGAGGACGAATTGGTCCAAGCCATTATACGACAGTTACCTGTGGAGGTCCAGAAGAGTGTAATAGCGTCAGGAGCCGAGACTTTAGAGGGATGTGAAGAGATTCTTCGAAAACTTGACCACACTAGTGCACTGTTACAGGCGAGGTCTGGACGACAGGAAAATAGAGATGTAAACACGGTCGTGATTGACAAAATTGCGCAGACGGAAGAGCGAACGCCGCGGGAGACGGACAGGCCAAGAGACACAGGGTACTATCGGAGCCGAGATAGGAGCTACGGTGGAACAGACGAGCGACCCAGATGGAGGAATAAACCGTACGAAGAGCGTAGGAGATCCCGATTCAACAATACGAAGGGACGATATGGTGAATATCAGCGAAGGCAGTCAAATCAATATTATCAGTGACAGAATGCCGATAGGGATTCTCGTTCGCAGGGGTCGCGGCCGAGCTATACGGAAAGACATCGAGAGAGCCAGGAATATTTACAACAATTACGGAGTAATCCATCCGCACCACCGGGGGAAGCTGACCGACCCGTCCGAATGAAGTAATGGCTACGGACCTGTATGGCCCCCTTCCGAGGTCCACCAGGGGTAACCAATACATCTTGGTGACGATGGATGTGTTTACCAAATTAGTCATGTTGCACCCTATAAAGAAGGCAACATCCCGGTACGTAATTCGCAGGATTGAAACCGGCGTGATTCCAACTGCAGGGAAGCCAGAGTTCCTTCTGAGCGATCACGGAACGCAGTTCACGAGCGCCGAATTTCAAGAGGCAATGGCACGACTCGGCATAAGGCATCTCTTGAGCTCCATAAGATACCCAGAAGGAAATCCAGTTGAAAGGGTAAATGCAGAGATTGGAAAATACTGCCGGATATACTGTCATGAACAGCTTCATAGATGGATGGAAGTGGTACCCATAATTGAACGTTGCTTGAACTCTACAACACATGAGAGTACCAGATAAATTCCTTGTCTTCTGCACCATGGACGTAAACCAAGTAGACCTTGGCATGCTGTTATACAGGCACCCCCAGAGATTGAGCCGTCGGTGCAAAGGAGAAACGAAGTGGCTCGGGAGAGGATGCAGCTACAGGCGCAGAAACGGGAGAGAAGGAAGGCTGGCCACCGTTTTCGCGAACCACTTCGAGTCAATGACCTGGTGCTGATTCGGAAACCTACGTCATCAAACTTACCACTCAGAGTGTATGGGAAATTTGCGCGCCCATTTTCGGGACCCCATTGGATTGCCAGAGTGATGGACAACTATTGCTATAGGGTGGTTGACAACGTCACGAATGCACTTGTTGGGAATTTCAATGCCGCGAATCTGCGGAAGTATCACAGGCAAGCCCGTTAGTCAGCATTGAGGAGATGACTGAAAGGATCGTTCACATGCATCACTTGAGGAAAAATATAAGCTATGTTCCCACCGCTTACATTTTGAAGGCCGCGGGAGAGATGTGACCGATCCAGTCAGGGTCAATTACCGGCCCCGGATGACAGAAGATCGAGAGGAGACCGGACGGTCAGTATGACGTCATGGCATGACGCGGCGAGGCAACCGCGAGAGTAGGGGAATGCTCCAGAAGGTTCCAACCCCTTCCACTTTATTTTTTCTCGAAGGAGGACAGTTCCGGAATGTTCAGTGAGTCAATAGTGCGTGGACGAGTATGTTATCCAGCGGAGCACGGACGAGTAGCCCATGTCACGTAGACAGTAATTTGCATCGGGAACTTGAATGGTTTTCGTGAGTGATCAGCAGGCCATGAAGCTAGCGTGCATGTAGTGCCAATGAGTTGTTTACAGTGAAGTATGTCAGTTTGTTTGTCGAACAGTGTGAATTTCAAGACGATATCGGACTCGCTAGTATGTGAGAAATAGTCAGAACTGATAAAGGAAGGTCCGTTCATGCCGACAATTTATGTTAATTAAAGATGAATACCAGGAGGTGTTTAACATTACGAGTATCAGGGAAAGAACAATAATAACGATAGTCGAGGCGAAGCATTATCGCGAGGCCCTATATTGTAACAGACATCCATTCGAAAATAGCATAGCAGTGCGGCATTTTAAGAGACGCAGTGAGAATGCAACAGGGAAGGCTACATCTGCTTTAAGCTTGTGTTGGAAAACTGCAGGCCGCAGGCAACTTGATATGTCGGTCAAGGCCAGGCCAAAATAGCTCCTCGTGGAAGGAAGTGTGTCACTGGTTGAGAAAAGTGAATACATATAATTCAAGTGAACCATGAACTAGACGCTATAGTGCGTGGATGTGAAAGTGCTCTGATATAGTGAAATGTAATATTGCCACACGGCGGCCTGAACTTAATAACCATGGACTCAAATATTCTGGGAATCAACATGCATATTAATACGCAAATTATGCTGCACTGAACCTCTAAAGGGGCCATAATGGGGTGAACGGTCGCAACGAGATGGACGAGTGGACCATGGTTGGGACGTCAGGAGACGCCGCTGCTGAAGGTGACCGGGGGCAACCAGAGGGCGGACATGGGCGTCGCCAGGAGATCGAGAGGTGCCGGGGGCGTATACCTCTACCAGTACGCTGGGAGACCACATCGCAGAGACGCTGGAGGAACAACGCCGCCCTAATGCCGCAGACGACGCCGACGCCAGGGGTTTCCGAGGACACCGGATCTAAAGTAAGACGTTTCATTTCCATCCTTGTTCATCAGGAAGAAGAGAACTTCTACCTCGGATAGCCGTGCCATGAGATAACCTGAGATCGTGTAACTTAACGCCATTTATAATCATTTATTCCAGATTGAAAAAGAGCATCATTTTCTCATAGGGTTGTACAGATTTTTTTGTCTTTTCTTTTCGGGTCGTTTTGACTCACATAAATTAACAGCATCAATGGTAGGAGTAAGACATACATTTATTCTCTGAGACATAATAATAATAATAATAAGTTGAAATTGGGTAACGATAATGTGAGATGCCCATTTTTCTGGGAGATTCTAGCATCTCGATTTCCGAGGTCATTATACAAATTTTATTCTGAAAGGTTTGTCCCAGATTGCATAGATTTTAATAGCAAAATGAATATGGTTGGAGATTGTCGAATAAGGTTCCTTGGATAGGATGCCATATTATCATACGACCTCGTGGTCCCGATAAAGTTGATACGCTCTGTTAGTGTGGGTTCTTGAGACATGCTATTAATGCATGATTTTTTGTAATGATGTTGTGTAAAGTTAATGTGATGATTAAATGTGGTATTATTCCGTCATATATGACGAGGTTATTCACGGGGCGACGTATGACCGTTGAATTGAATTTGTGAGGACAGGGTCCTCTTGATGAACGTGTTACGTTTATCGATGAGTTGTATATTGAATAGCGCAGGGGTGTAATTGATAGTGCGCTCGACAGTCAGATTGTTCGGATCCTCACACAGAGTGTTCGACGGAAGGGTTGCGATTAAATGTTCGTTGTGAGTATGAAATACGCTAGGATGCCTTATTTACGAGGTTCTTAACCTTTCATAAACATTAGACAATGCTATAATTTAATTACAATAACAAATATGACAGTGTGGATCAAGGTTGTTGGAAAGGCGAATATAAATCAGTAATAATAATAAGAATTAGTAGTGTAAATATGTAAGCACAATCTGGGTGTATTAATAATTTATGATAAGTTATAATTAATTGTTGAAATGCCATATTATGTGAAGCTGAGTTGATGTTTGAGTGCTATTTGATGTAGTATGATGCTCTTTAGTTATGAATTTGCAGTTCGATAGAGGAGATCCGTCCATTGCTGTATAAGGGTAGACAGTTGTAATATACGTAGATATTCAATATTTTCTTAGAGTTTTTGCCGCAGGTGAAGTTTGTGATAAGTGGGTAGTGATGTTTACATGCGTGTGCACCGATAAATTAAGGTTAATTTAGCTTTTTGAAAGGCGATCTCCTTGTCGGAACTTTAAGAGAGGACACCCGCGAGTTTGAATAAGTATATTTTTTTTGATTGTTTAGGGACTATGAACTTTATATATTTTTTTTCGGACTTTGTCCCATCCTAACTCTATACTCGTGCGTGGTAGGCAGGTTGCATATGTATTTATCCTTTGGCCAATAAAGGAGCAGATGTGATTTTACAAGGGCTTTTCCTTTCTTCTCTGTTTGTTAATTCAAGTTAGGGAGTTTGCTTTTGAATCCTGGTTCAGTCAATTTGCCATCCCAACCCGTAAACGACCCGAGACCCTTTGTCTCTGGCTCACTGGAGCATTTCTTTTAGTCTTGTCTGTATGAACCAAGATTCACGCCCTATTTTTTTTTTTTTTACCCACTCCCTTGGCTGTTTCATCTGATGGGGCCGGAATGTTGGCCGGGTGATCGCCTGTCCCATTGGAGAAACGGACACAACGTGACCGTGAATCTTGTGATTATGAGCCACGGGACCTCCTTTTACGTGGAATCCGAACCACAGGACATGGCATTTTACTTCGAAAATCTCACCTGCATTGACCGGGAATCAAACCCGGACCGCCTTGGTGAGAGGCATACAGCTAGACCGCTGAGCCACCACGCCCCCCATTAACATTTGAAAGGTACTTTCCCGGTTGGACGGAGTAGTATTAAATCTTTACCAAATTTTATTGACACCACTCCAACCACTCAAACCTTATTTTGGGGAAACACACACGTACACACGGACAAGAGGTGATATCAGAATCCTAATTTCCTAGGATTGAAATAGACTAAAATACTATTCTGGTGCTGAATTAAATCTAGATTGAAATATATAATTTAATTCCGACAATGCATTATGCTTAGATGGAAGGGAGAATATAATGTTATACTGCTTGGAATGAAAATGTGTGTGAAATGAAATTTGAATGGAGTTAAATCATGAAACTCGGAGTGAAATGAAAGTCTACAATTAAATTAAAACTGGAAACTTGTGGAGTGGAATTAAAATATACAGTGAAATGCCCTGAAAAATACAGCATTTGAAGGAAAATTTGAGTAAAAAGAAACAAAGCGCTGCACGGACTGGACGTGTCCCGATCTGAATCTGATCCGCTAAGAAGCTAAGGAGCTGTAATAGATTCAGATCTGACTCGAGTACAAGAAATTTGTGACCGTGGTCTTTCTGCCTGTGATAAGGTTTGCCCCATTCTAATCGCCGTTCTCGGCGCGTCCTTGAATACGAGGCTTGTTTGCTCACTAATGCTAGAATTCATTTGAAATATCACAACATGTTCTTATTTTACGGCACATATTGTTAAATTATTAGTACTGTATCGGCTCGTGGATGCCACTTGGTAGCTTCCATTAACATCTTATAAGGAATATTCGCTACCTCGAGCTCTTACATTTTGTCGATTATAGTCGTACAGCGTTACTTCAGGTCCAGGAGATGACTAATGTCATTCACATTTAATGCCTATGCTCTCTATATCTATATATATATAAAGCAATGTTACGTGATAGTTTGTATGTGGGTGTGTGGGTGTGTGTGTCTCCTATGCGTTCATACACCACCCATCCGATTGCGCTGAAACTTGGGTGAGATGTTGATTACTCTCCAAGGAAGGTTTCTGGCTTAGTAAATCCATTTTACAATAGGCAGCGCACGAGTAGATTCAACAAATGGGCGACGAGGCGCGAAGCATTTCGACACAGTACGGTATTTGTTCGTAAACCTTTCTTCCCATTGCGACGAAACTTGGGTGAGAAGTTGTTTTCACTCCAGGGAAGGTTTCTAACTTAGTAAATACATTTCACAGTAGATAGCGCACGAGTAGATTCAACAAATGAGTGACGACACGCAAAGCGTTTCAACAAAGTCCCGTATGCATTCATATACCATTCGTCCGATAGCTATGAAATTTGAGTTAGATGTTGTGTACACTTCAGGGAAGGTTTCTGGCTTAGTAAATCCACTTTACAATAGGCAGCGCGCGAGTAGATTCAACAAATGAGCCACGACGCACGAAGCGATTCAACAAAGTCACGTATGCGTTCATGTACCATTAGTCCGACAGCGATGAAACTTGGGTGAGATGTTGTGTACACTCCAGGGAAGTTTTGTGGGTGTGTAAATCCATTTAACAATTGATCGCGCACGAGTAGATTCAACAAAAAAGCGATTCAACAAAGTCCCGTATGCGTTCAAATACCATTCGGCCGATAGCGATGAAACTTGGGTGAGATATTGAGTACATTCTAAGGAAGGATTCTGGCTTAATATATCCACTTTACAATAGGTAGCGCCCGAGTAGATGCAACAAATGGGCGACGACGCGCGAAGCGTTTCAACAAAGTCCCGTATGTGTTCATATACCATTCGTACGATAGCAATGAAACTTGGGTGAGATATTGTGTACACTTACGTGAAGGTTTCTAACTTAGTAAATACATTTCACAGTAGATAGCGCACGAATAACTTCAACTAATGAGTGACGACCCGCAAAGCGTTTCAAGAAAGTTCCGTATGCATTCATATACCATTCGTCCGATAGCTATGAAACTTGGGTTAGATGTTGTGTACACTTCAGGGAAGGTTTCTGGCTTAGTAAATCCTCTTTACAATAGGCAGCGCGCGAGTAGATTCAACAAATGAGCTACGACGCGCGAAGCGTTTCAACAAAGCCACGTCTGCGTTCATATACAATTCGTCCGATTGCGATGAAACTAGGGTGATATGTTGTATACACTCCAGAGAGGATGTCTGGCTTAGTAAATCTACTTTACAATAGTCAGCGCACGAGTAGATTACACAAGTGAGTGACGGTACGCGAATCGTTTCAACAAAGTCCCGTATAAGGTCATATACCCTTCGTCCGATAGCAATGAAACTTGGGTGAGATATTGAGTACACTCTAAGGAAGGATTCTGGCTTAGTATATCCACTTTACAATAGGTAGCGCACGAGTAGATTTAACAAATGAGCGACGACGCGCACACCGTTTCTACAAAGTCCCGTATGTGTTCATATACCATTCGTCCGATAGCAAAGAAACTTGGGTGAGTAAATACATTTCACAGTAGATAGTGCACGAGTAGATTCAACAAATGAGTGACGACACGCAAAACGTTTCAAGAAAGTCCCGTATGCATTCATATACAGTACCATTCGTCCGATAGCTATGAAACTTGGGTTAGATGTTGTGTACACTTTTGGAAAGGTCTCTGGCTGAGTAAATCCAGTTTACAATAGGCAGCGCACGTGTAGATTCATCAAATGAGCTACGACGCGCAAAGCGTTTCAACAAAGTCACGTATGCGTTCATATACCATTCCTCCGATAGCGATGAAACTTGGGTGAGATATTGAGTACACTCTAAGGAAGGATTCTGGCTTAGCAAATATACTTTACAATAGGTAGCGCACGAGTAGATTCAACAAATGAGCGACGACGCGCGAAGCGTTTCAACAAAGTTCCGAACGCGTTCATATAGGCGTACCATTCGTCCGATAGCGATGAAACTTGGCTGAGATGTGGTGTACAGTCCAGGGAAGGTTTTTGATTTAGAAAATCCATTGCACAATAGGTCGCGCACGAGTTGATTCAACTAATGAGCGAAGGCAAGCGAATCGCTTCAACAAAGTCCCGTATGCGTTCATATAGGCCTACTATTCATCCAATTGCTATGAAACTTAGGTGAGTTGTTGTGCACACTGCAGGAAACGTTTCTAATTTAGTAAGTCCATTGTATAATGGGTTGCGCTCGAGTAGTTTCAACAAATGAGTGACGGCGCACAAATCGTTTCAACAAAGTTACATCTACGTTCATATACCATTCATCCGATTGTGATGAAACTAGGGTGACTTGTTGTGCACACTGCAGGGAAGGTTTCTGACTTAGTAAATCCATTATACAATAGGTAGCGCGCGAGTTATTCAACAAATGAGTGACGGTGCGCGAATCGTTCAAAGAAAAACCCGTATGCGTTCATATGACATTCATCCGATTGCGATGAAACTTTGATGATTTGTTGTGTATACGCCAGGGAAGGTTTTCGACTTAGTAAATCCATTTTAAAATAGGTAGCGCACGAGTAGATGCAACAAATGAGTGACGACGCGAGAAGTGTTTCAGCAAAGTTCCATCTGCGTTCATATACCATTCATCCGATTGCGATGAAACTTTGGTGAGTTGTTGCGCACGCTCCCACAAATGTTTCAAGATTAGTAAATCCATTTTACGATAGCTTAGAGGCAGTTAACGGAAATTGAAGAAAAAATTGTGTATCCAAAGCACTTCAAGAAACCAAATTACAATGCCAACACTTTCTTTGATTGGCATTGCAACGCATGCCGGGTACAGCTTGTTCTATCTATATATATAAAAATCAATGTAACGTGATAGTTTGTCTGTGGGTGTGTATGTCTCCTATGCGTTCATATACCATTCGTCCGATTGCGATGAAACTTGGGTGAGATGTTGAGTACACTCCAAGGAAGGTTTCTGACTTAGTAAATCCATTTTACAATAGGTAGCGCACGCGTAGATTCAACAAATGAGCGACGATGCGCGAAGCATTTCAACAAAGTCCCGTATGTGTTCATATACCATTCGTCCGATTGCGATGAAACTTGGGTGAGATGTTGAGTACACTCCAAGGATGGTTTCTGACTTAGTAAATCCATTTTACAATAGGTAGCGCACGCGTAGATTCAACAAATGAGCGACGATGCGCGAAGCATTTCAACAAAGTCCCGTATGTGTTCATATACCATTCGTCCGATAGCGATGAATCTTGGGTGAAATGTTGAGTACACTCCAAGGAAGGTTTCTGACTTAGTAAATCCATTTTACAATAGGTAGCGCACGCGTAGATTCAACAAATGAGCGACGATGCGCGAAGCATTTCAACAAAGTCCCGTATGTGTTCATATACCATTCATCTGATTGCGATGAAACTTGGGTGAGATGTTGAGTACACTCCAAGGATGGTTTCTGACTTAGTAAATCCATTTTACAATAGGTAGCGCACGCGTAGATTCAACAAATGAGCGACGATGCGCGAAGCATTTCAACAAAGTCCCGTATGTGTTCATATACCATTCGTCCGACAGCGATGAAACTTGGGTGAGATGTTGAGTACACTCCAAGGAAGGTTTCTGACTTAGTAAATCCATTTTACAATAGGTAGCGCACGCGTAGATTCAACAAATGAGCGACGATGCGCGAAGCATTTCAACAAAGTCCCGTATGTGTTCATATACCATTCGTCCGATTGCGATGAAACTTGGGTGAGATGTTGAGTACACTCCAAGGAAGGTTTCTGACTTAGTAAATCCATTTTACAATAGGTAGCGCACGCGTAGATTCAACAAATGAGCGACGATGCGCGAAGCATTTCAACAAAGTCCCGTATGCATTCATATACCATTCGTTCGATAGCGATGAAACATGGGTGAGATGTTGAGTACACTCCAAGGAAGGTTTCTGACTTAGTAAATCCATTTTACAATAGGTAGCGCACGCGTAGATTCAACAAATGAGCGAGGATGCGCGAAGCATTTCAACAAAGTCCCGAATGCATTCATATACCATTCGTCCGATAGCTATGAAACTTGCGTAAAATGTTGTGTACACTGCAGGGAAATTTTCTGGCTTAGTACATCCACTTTACAATAGGCAGCGCACGATTAGATTCAACAAATGAGCTACGACGCGCGAAGCATTTCAACAAAGTCACGTTTGCGTTCATATAGCATTCGTCCGATAGCGATGAAACTAGGCTGAGATTTTGTGTGCACTCCAGGGAAGGTTTCTAGCTTAGTAAATCCCTTTAAAAATAGGTAGAGCACGAGTAGAATCAACAAATGAGCAACGGCGCGCGAAGCGTTTCAACAAAGTCCCATTTAATTTCATATACCATTCATCCGATAGCGATGAAACTTGGGTGAGATGCTGTGTACACTCCAGGGAAGGTTTCTGGCTTAGTACATACATTTTACAATAGGTAGCGCACCAGTAGATTCAACAAATGAGCGATGACACGCGAAGCGTTTCAACAAAGTCCCGTATAAAGTCATATACCATTCGTCTGATAGTGATAAATGTTTGGTGAATTGTTGTGTACACTCCAGGAAAGGTTTCTGGCTAAGTAAATCCATTTTACAATACGAAGCGCACGTTTATGTTCAACAAATGAGTGACTACGCGCGAAGCGTTTCGACAACGTCCCGTATACGTTCACATACCATTCATCCGATTGCGATGAAACTTGGGTGAGATGTTGTGTACACTCCAGGGAAGGTTTCTGGCTGAGTACATCCATATTACAATATGTAGCGCAAGAGTAGAATCAACAAATGAGCGACGACACGCGAAGCGTTTCAACCAAGTCCCGTATGCATACATGTACCATTCGTCCGTACCTATGAAACTTGGGTGAGATGTTGTGTACACGTCATGGAAAATTTCTGGCTTAGTAAATCCCCTATACAATATGCAGCGCACAATTTGATTCAACAAATGAGGGACGACGCGCGAAGCGTTTCAACAAAGTCCCGTATAAGGTCATATACCATTCTGCCGTTAGCGGTGAAACTTGGGTGAAATATGGTTGACACTCCAAGGAAGGTTTCTGGCTTAGTAAATACATTTCACAGTAGGTAGCACACGAGTAGATTCGACAAATGAACGACGATAGCGATGAAACTTGGGTGAGATGTTGTGGACACTTACGTGACGGTTTCTAACTTAGTAAATACATTTTACAGTAGGTAGCGCACGAGTAGATTCAACAAATGAGTGACGGAGTGCGAATCGTTTAAACAAAATCAGGTATGCGTTCATATACTATTCATCCGATTGCGATGAAACATTGATCAGTTATTTTGTACCCGCCAGGGAAGGGGACTTAGTAAATCCATTTCACAATAAGTAGCGCAAGAGTAGATGCAACAAATGGGTGACGACGCGCGAAGCGTTTCAACAAAATTCCCTATTGCGTTCATATAACATTCTTCGATTGCGATGAAACCTTGATGAGTTATTGTGTACACGCCAGGGAAGGGCTTCGACTTAGTAATACATTTCTCAATAGGTAGCGCACGAGTAGATTCAACAAATGAGTGACAGCGCACGAATCGTTTAAACAAAAAACCCTATACGTGCATATACCATTCATCCGATTGCGATGAATCATTGATGAGTCATTGTGTACACGCCAGGGAAGGGTTTCGACTTAGTAAATCCATTTCACAATAGGTAGCGTACGATTAGATTCAACAAATGAGTGACAGCGATGAAACTTTTTGAAAGTTGTTGTGCACGCTCCCTCGAATGGTTCTAAATTAGAAAATCCATTTTATGATAGCTTAGAGGCAGTTAACATGTTGTGAATCCAAAAGCACTTCAAGAAACAGAATTTCAACGCCAACACTTTCTTTGATTGGCATTGCAACGCATGCCGGGTACAGCTTGTATATATATAAATCAATGTTACGAGATAGTATGTGGGTGATTGGTTGTGTATGTCTCCTATGCATTCATTTACCACTCATCCGATTGCGATGAAACTTGGGTGAGATGTTCAGTACACTACAAGGAAGGTTTCTGGTTTAGTAAATCCATTTTACAATAGGTAGCGCACGAGTAGATTCAACAAATGAGCAACGATGCGCGAATCGCTTCAAAATGGTCCCGTATGCGTTCATACAACATTCATCGGATTGCGATGAAACTTGGTTGAGATATTGAGTACACTCCAGGGAAGCTTTCTGGCTTAGTAAATCAATTTTACTTAGGTAGCGCACGAGTAGATTCAACAAATGAGCGACGATGTGCGAATTGCTTTAACTAAGTCCGTTATGCGTTCATATACCATTCATCCGATTGCGATGAAACTTGGGTGAGATGTTGTGTATACTCCATTGAAGGTTTCTGGCTTAGTAAATCCATTTTACAATTGGTAGCACACGAGTAGAATCAACAAATGAGCAACGACGCGCGAAGCGTTTCAACAAAGTCCCGTATGCGTTCACATACAATTCGTCCGATAGCAATGCAAATTGGATGATATGTTGTGTACACTCCGGGGAAGGTTTCTGGCTTTGTAAATCATTTTACAATAGGCAGCATACGAGTAGATTCAACAAATGAGCGACGACTCGCGAAGCGTTTCAAAAAAGTCCCGTACGCCTTCACATACGTTACCATTAGTCCGATAGCGATGAAACTTGGGTGAGATTTTGAGTATACTCCAGGGAAGGTTTCTGGCTTAGTAAATCTATTTTCCAATAGGTAGCGCACGGGTAGATTCAACAAATGAGCGACGACGCGCGAAGCGTTTCAACGAAGTCCCGTATGCGTTCATATAGGCCTACCGTTCGTCCAAAAGCGATGAAACTTGGGTGAGATATTGAGTACACTCTAACGAAGGTTTCTGGATTAGAAAATCCACTTTTCAATAGGTAGCGCACGAGTAGATTCAATAAATGAGCGATGACGCGCGAATCGTTTCAACAAAGTCCGGTATGCGTTCATATACCATTCGTCCGACAGCGATGAAAATTGAGTGAGATGTTGAGTACACTCCAAAGAAATCTATTTTACAATAGGCAGCGCACGAGTAGATTCAACAAGTGAGCGACGGCACGCGAATCGTTTCAACAAAGTACGCGTTCATATACCATTCGTCCGGTAGCGATGAAACTTGGGTGAGTTTTTGTGCACACTGCAGGGATGGTTTTTGACTGAGTACATCCATTGTACAATAAGTAGCACACGGGTAGATTCAACAAATGAATGACGGCGCACGAGTCGTATAAATAAAATCCCGTATGCGTTCATATACCATACATCCGATTTCGATGAAACTTGAGTTAGTTATTGTGTACACTGCAGGGAACGTTTCTAATTTAGTAATTCCATTGTATAATAGGTAGCGCACGAGTAGTTTCAACAATTGAGTGACGGGGCACGAATCGTTTCAACAAAGTTACGTTCGTATAGCCTACCATTCATCCGATTGTAATGAAACTAGGGTGAATTGTTGTGCACACTGCAGGGAAGGTTTCTGACTTAGTAAATCCATTGTATACTAGGTAGCGCACGAGTTGATTCAACAAATGAGTGACGGCGCGCGAAGCGTTTGAACAAAGTTCCATCTGCGTCCATACACTATTCATCCGATTGCGATGAAACATTGGTGTGTTGTTGTGCACGCTCCCACAAATGCTTATAAATTAGTAAATCCATTTTACGATAGCTTAGAGGCAGTTAACGGAAATTGAAGAAAATATTGTGTATCCAAAAGCATTTCAAGTAACAAAATTACAATGCCAACACTTTCTTTTTTGATTGGCATTGCAACGCATGCCGGGTACATCTTGTACTGTATAGGAATGAATGTTACGTGATAGACTGTCTGTCTATCTATCTGTGTGTGTGTGTGTATGTCCTTTATGCGTTCATATACCATTCATACGATTGTGATAAAACTTAGGTGAGTTGTTGTGTGCACTCCAGGGAAGGTTTCTGTTTTAGAAAATCCATTTTACAATAGGTAGCGCACGAGTAGTTTCAACATACGTGTGACGGCACGCGAATTGTTTCAACAAAGTTCAATCTGCGTTCATACACCATTCATCCGATTGCGATGAGACTTCGGTGAGTTGTTGTGTACACTCCAGAGAAGAGTTTTGACTTAGTAAATCCATTTTACAATAGGTAGTGCATGAGTGGCTTCAACAAATGAGTGGCGGCACGCGAATCTTTTCAACAAAGTTCCGTCTGCGTTCATTTACCATTCATCCGATAGCGATGAAACTTGGGTAGGGTGTTGTGTACACTCCAGGGAAGCTGTCTGAATTAGTAAATCTATTTTACAATAGGTATCGCATGAGTAGTTTCAACAAATGTGTGATGGTGCGCAAATTGTTTAAAAAAGTCCCGTGTGCGTTCATATACCATTCATGCGATTGCAATCAAACTAGGGTGAGTTTCTGTATACACTCTAGGGAAGGTTTCTGACTTAGTAAATCAATTTTACAATAGGTAGCGCACGAGTAGATTCAACAAATGAGTAATGGCGCGCGAATCGTTTCAATAAAATCCCGTATCATTCAAATACCATTCATCCGATTGCGATGAAACTTTGATGAGTTGTTGTGTACCCTTCTGTGAAGGATTCTCACTTAGTAAATCTATTCCACAGTGGGTAGCGCACGAGTAGTTTCAACAAATGAGTGACGGCTTGCGAATCGTTTCAACAAAGTTCCGTCTGCGTTCATATACCATTCATCTGATTGCGATGAAACTTTCGTGAGTTGTTGTGCACGCTCCCACGAATGTTTCTTTACAATAATTTAGAGCAGTCAACGGAAAAAAAGAAAAACATATTGTGTATCCAAATGCACTAAAACAAACAAAATTACAACGCCAAAACTTCCTTTGATTGTCATTGCAACACTTTCTGGGTACAGCTTGTTGTCAATAAAATTGGATTGTTTGAACGTTGGTACCCTATAATCAGTGCCCCCATTCCTAGCTATATGGCCACTGTCTTCACGAGTGGTGCGTTGTGGGATTGCGAACGCCAGTCTAGTTCTGGCGCGCGGGGCTAAATGTAAATATCTAAAGGCTAAATATACGGCATTAATTCTGTTGTTGTTGTTGTTGTTGTTGTAGATTCTTTTAGGGGCTATGCAACATCGTGGACTTGTAGCCCCGTGTACCTGGGAATGTGTGTAGATTTATTCTGATAACCTGTGTCACTGTGATGTCTGTACTAGTGTGCATATTTGTAATTGACGTAGAATTTGGGTAGGAAGTGGTCGTGGCCTTAAGTTATGTACCATCCTGGCATTTGCCAGGAGTAGAAGTAGGAAACCACGGAAATCCACTCCCAGGATGGCTGAGATAGGAATAATTGAACCTGCCTCTTTTCAGTTTATCCTCAGGAGGCTGAGTGTAACCCGTTCCAGCCCACAGACCAGAATTCAATTTATTGGGAGAGCCGGGAATTGAACCTGGGCTCTGCGGTGAATGCCAATAATTCAAGCCATACTCAACGAGGCGGACAGGCATCAATTCTAACATAGACTGTGATCACGAATTTCATAGCCGAAGACTAAATAAAGATCAGTAGAAAATATCTCACCTTAAATTGTGTTCACGCACTAGCGTACCCGAACTTGAATAGGTTGCTGCAGTGCATGTACGAAGTCCCAAGAATGTGCTGACAATGGCCATCCGAAGTGTGATTTTCTCCCTGAGTTATTTTCGCACTCACACCAGGCAAATGGTACCTCATATCAAGTCTCTGGCACTTTACTAACGATTGATTAATTCATTCATATTCATTAAATACAAGAGATAATGCGTGGTTATTGTTGATGCATTTCACGAGGCCATTCGGGTGCGTAATTACTTAAATACTCTTTACTACTCTCGCGCATGCGTAGAGTCAGTTTCAAATGGAAAAAAGTGACAGTCAGTCTGAAAGACTAGACTTTGTATCATTTTAAATGCTACAAATGCTGAAAAATGCTAGAAAGTCTGGAGGCTTCTCGCTTCCCTCGAAGCCAAAGACTCTTGACATGTTAGAAAATTATCTGCATAATACTTATCTTGCTTATCTTGTTTCAAATTACTCGCGAAGGGCAAGTGTAAACCAAGGGCAAAGCAAGGTCCAGCGCGGGGGATGCCGCACGCTCACCAGAGCGCGTGGGGACTTGCCCCTTCCATCCAGTCTAAAAATGCTTATAGTGGGCGATGTATTGAAGATAGAGATAAGCTCTCGCGGACTTTTTTGTAGAACTTTTCATGCTGACCAATTCTTACGCTCATAGCATATTGATATTTTTAACGGTTTGCCCAGCGTAAACATAAGAAGCGCACGAATGCCAAGTTTGTTTTCGACTTTTTTCACTGAAATCATTACTGCTTGGCTTCCTTTGATCATACATAAATTATTTTCTACATAATCTTTCCTCGAGATATCCTTTACAGAATGACGAAAACCGCATCAAAATCCATCGAGAGGTTCTCGAGATTACCCGTGACATCCAAGAATCGGGGATTTTTGTCTTATACTAACAAAGTAGAGATTGTCGGGGTATACATGCACCAAGTGGTACTATTACGTCACACACCTCAGTGCGTCTGTCCGTCCGTCACCGTAACGTAACGCCAGACCCCTACGTAACGACGAAGTCGACAAGATCATTTAAAATGATAAAATAAGTCCGACCGAGCAAGAAGCGTGTAGCACTGACCGTTGTTTGTAATCCTTTCTAAAGATTTTCTGGAACATTATTACGGGGATGTCTCATAAGCAATGTCGTTTTAAGAAAAAATATTTGGAAAGTTTTCTGACAAGAAATTAAACTATTCTCCAAAGCAGAGACCATCAGATTCTATGGTCTTGAGCAACCTTTCAGCGAGGTTTCTTATCCCACGCTGGTACCAGTCTCTGGGGATTGATGCGAAGAATTCGGCGAAACCCACTTCCACAGCTTCGATGTTTTCGAAATTTCCTCCACACAAGAAATAGGCCATGGATCGAAAAAGATGGTAATCTGAAGGCCCAAGTTCAGAGCAGGATGTGGTAGCAGTTTGACTCCTCCCAATTCCTTAATTTTTGCCATAGCTGTTCGTGCAGTATGAGGTCTCGCATTGTCCTGTTGCAAGAGAACTCTATTTCAGTTAACTAATGCTGGGTATCTCCGTCTCAAAATTTCATGAACTCGTTCCAGTTGTTGAGAATAAAGATACGCATTGACTGCACGCCCATTTGGAACAAACTACCAGTGAATCACTCCTTCAGTATTCCACTAGACACACATCACTTTGGGGCCGAACCGATTCTTTTTGACGATGCCTTTGGCAGGTTGAAGGGGACTGAGCCACTGTTTTGAGGCGTCAGCGTTGCGGTAATAGACCCATTTTACATCAGATGTGACAATTCTCCTGATAAATCTATCATCCATGGGATTACCGATAAGCTGACGACAGATGCCCACTCTATGTTGAGCCTATTCAGGGGTCAATTCATGAGGTACAGATCTACAGCTTCTGTTTGATTTTCCAAGTTTCATAATCTGGCGATATATGGTATCTTTTGATGCACCAAGTTCTTTTGACAGCCTACGAGTACTTATTTGCGGATTTTCTTCCAAAACTCTGCGTGTATTCACAATATACCATAGTTTAGGTATTCCAGAACGCGGTAAATTTATAGTGGTTTTCTCCAGTGTTGGAACGTTGAAACCATCGTTGTGTCGCACACTCACTAACGACACCTTCTCCTTCACCTATTCCTCGAGCCGCGGCAGCAGCTTTGTAATCTTTTTTCTAGTAGTGCTTTAGAAGGACCCTAACCTCCTACCTGTAAGTTCCATTTTTGATTATCTATCAACAACTGACGACTGATAATTTCTCGCAATATATGCAATTCTAGTCGTGGCCTCCTGTAAATAGCATTGGCGAACGAAAGAAAACCAATTCTATCTTATAAAACACCAAACTTGAAAAACGTCATTACTTATGAGACATCCTAATACAGTATAAGGGAAGGGAAATACAGAAGACCTTATTCATTGTAAAAACTTAAAGTGATTTGAATAAAGTATTTAGGAAAACTAGCAATTGGGGGTGTACATTGTTTACTTAGCTAAGTAAGACACACTATTCCCGTTGTCCCCGTAAAGTAAGTAGTTGCGTTGCAGACTCTGAGTTCATTATGCAGAGCTGAAAGGAGTTCGAGTCCCACCACGGATATCTTTCATTTTTGTTTCCGTATTCTTCATTCTGGGCATTATTAACATGTATGATCTTTTATAATTTCATTGTCATAAACATATGTTATATTAATATGGATGAAATTTATTGTGAAACTTGGAAACAAACGAATTCCTCTGACATTGTAATATGAGCGAGGTAGTGTTCAGCTGTTTCACTCTACTTTAACTATGCTTTAGGGAGTTCAGTGGTCAGACTTTTTGCCAATGGATATAATTGCTTATTAGTGGTAAGTTAATGAGCGTTTCTGTTTGATTAAATTCTCGTGCAAAGTTAAGTAACTTTTAATGATGAATTAAGAGATAATTGACGTTGGTGGAAGCGACCCTTACTCCCTGAATGAATCAACAACATTAACTTTTAATACCGTATAACATTTCAAATTTTGTAATAGTGCATTATGCAACGAGCCTATAATGGCTATAATTAAAACACGAGTATTTTATAAAACGAGCGTATGCGAGTTTTATAATTTCCATACGAGTGTCTTAATTACCATTATAGGCGAGTTGCATACGACTGTTTATGTTCGACGATAATTATAACTTTATTATATGTTTTAATATAAATATTCATAAATATCTGTTGAGAGTCAGCCACTTGAATTTTGTGATCGAAGAGCGAGCGCTGGGTATATCTCTGTCTTTCAAGATCTCTGAACGACCGACGCATGTGCTCTGTGTTCTTGCAATGCCATATGCAGGCCATATGTTTACATCTGCCGTCCCTCAGTAATATTGTCACCGGAGTTGTTTGAAGGCAATGCGCTGTGTAGAAATTAGTGTTAGTGATATTAAGGTACAGTGCTATTTCTTGTCTCATATTCGCCTGTTTATTTACGTGAACATATGGACGGTGCGTATTCCATGTCGGTAATTTATTATAGTTCGATGTTGTGTTTATGTCCGACATGTTGGATTTTGAGCGCATGCGTAAAGGTATCGTTACCTAATTGGTCAATGAACGAACTCTGATTGGCTGGAGAAACTGTATCATAATGAAAAACAGTGTTATAATGACCATCATTATGATACAGTTTTCTGACACATAATAGTGAGGGTCGAACATAAATATGTCTACTTGACATATATTTTAAAATCGAAACATACACCAGAAAAGAAGAAAGTTGTGGTTTCATTTGAGGAGCTTGGATATCGTGGTTGTTTCAGACCCGTGTACTTGGGTGTGTGTAGAATTTTTCTGATAACCTGTGTCACTGTGATGTTTGTACTACTGTGTGTATTTTGCAATTGGGGTAGGATTTGGTGAGGAAGCAGCCGTGACCTTACGTTAGGTACCATCCTTGCATTTTCCCGGAGTGGAAGTGGGACAGCACGGTAAACAACCTCCAGGTTGGCGGAGGTAGGAATCAAGCCTGCCTCTTCTCAGTTTCGCCTCACGAGGCTGAGTGTACCTCGTTCCAGTCATATTACATTAAAATTCTAGGCAGAGCCGGGAATTGAACCCATGTCTTCACGGTGACAACCATTAGAATCTGTCTGATAACCTGTGTTATTGTGATAGCTGCACTAGCGTGTGTATTTGTAATTGATGTGAGGATTGTGATGGAGGTGACCACAGTCATGAATTAGGAACCATCTCCAGAATTGCCTGGAGTAGAAGTGAGAGACCACGGAAAACTACTTTCAGGATGGCTGACGTGGGGATCGAACCCACCTCTCCTCAATTTTGCCTTACGAGACTGAGTGTACCCCGTCCCAGCCCTCAGACCAGAATTACATTTCTTGGCAGAGTCGGGAATCGAAACCAGACTTCCGGGACGACAGCGAAGAATGCTAACCCCTACACTAGGAGGTGGGCTCAACAAGGTGAAAAACACCACCAAGTCTGACCTCTCCAATTTCCAAAAAACCCTGATGAGTGTTAGAATGTTTGCACGCGATAGTGCACTCCTACTCCTTATCAGTAGCTACTGGTGACGTACCGTGCCACTGGCTGGATAGAAAGTACGCAAACATGACATGAAATAAATTGATTTTCTTTTCAGAAAAATATAATAAATTAAATGGCACAAAGTTTGGTACATAATGGCGTAATGACTAAGTTCGGCAACTCAGCTCTACAACTAATTCGACTTTAACTGTATACGTAACTACCTCTGTAGTATGCGCTGGTATGGGCCAGAGGTTGTGTGCTGGATTTCTGCATCAACCAAGGAACTCAATGTAAATTTACGAGACTCTTATATTGGGTCCACGTGGCTCATTGTTTGGGCTAGAACTGCTACCAATCTCGCATACAAAGTAACCACGATCGGCTGTGATGATTACCAACGCAAATTATTACTGACGAAACTGTTGTTAATGTCTTATTTTAAATGGAAAACATGCATTATATCACTCTGAAAATGAAATAATGATGATGAGTTATGGGTTGACATTTTGGTATGATTTCCAAACATACGAACACTTGTTTCTATTTATTTGTCTATTTGAAAGCCTGGCAGTGCTTTTGATACAGAATAAATGTTCTTAATAATGGCTAAAAGCTGTTAAAGATGATACAGTATATCCAAGAGTTATTCGAGTTTGCTTCATTGGGACAACATAACCTCGAAACATTTGTAACCCCTTCCACCCCCCACCTGTTTACGATCATTGTTTCCCTATTTACCAGTAATTTAGCTAGAATGAAATGCTATGTCAATGTATTTTAATTTCCCATAAAATCCCCACCACCACCTCTCACACATGGGATCATCATAACCTCAATACATTATACAGTAATGTGGATTCAGGATGAGGAATGATAAATAACATGTGAAAGATGTGTTTAATTTATTTGCATCCCACTTTCTACATGTTTACATTGTCTTTTACATCTGGTTGTGCAGCTGAAAACAGCCTTCAAAGACGTGAATACCAATGGTTAAACTCGTTCAGAACAGGAACCCATGAGATCTCGAACGTGGTCAGTGGGCTACTCGGATGGTTGACGGCACACTGATAACAGCCACCCGACCCCAAACTCCAGCTGAGGAAAGTCTCTTTGGAAAGCTGGAACATCCTCAGGTGGAAGATACACTGCAAATTTCAAGAACACAAGTCGTAGCAAAAATGAAATGTCTATGTAGGCCTACACATATATAAATTTAATGCACATAGTAGAATTGTTGCAAATCAACACCAAACTATACGCAAACGGTCGGTATTCCTCCTCTCAATATTGAAGTGATAGAAGCAATTTTTCACCGTTGCCTAGTTCTATTAAAACTTAAGGCCACGGCCACCTCCCACCCAATCCTCACATAAAGTACAAATACACAATATAGCAGAGGCAGAGTAGAGGAATGCTTGCATGCACAGGAGCAGCTCTCGTGAGTTCCGCTCTTGTGCCCAGTCCTAGAGTAGACATTGCACCTGATTCTTGTGCCATTTATTACCCCTTATCTTCATGAAACTACAGGTTGTGATAAAACTGAAATAGATTTGTGAACAGGAAAGTTTGTCCAGTGCTCACTTATAGTTCGGAAGTTTGCATCACTGTAGCATGACCACTTATAACCCTTTTTTTTTGGAGTGGCTTGGAAATTGTGTCATTCAGACGCATGTACTTGGGTGTATTTTTTTAGCGGATGGCTTTTAGTGCTGGGAGTGTACGAGGACATGTTCGGTTCGTCAGAGTTTGTAGCTGCTTCTATGCGGACACCCATGGGGTGAGCTACAAGTACCGTCGCGTGTGGAGTGTTGTCTGGGGAGGAAAGTGTTAATGTAAGGACGAGGAATTGGAAGGTAGTGCCTGTGGCCTATAGTTAGGGACCAACCCCGGCATTTGCCTGGAAGGAAGATGGGAAACCACAGAAGACCATCTTCAAGGTAGCCGGCGGGGGGATTCGAACCTCCTCGCCTCCCGGATGTGAACGACTGTCTGCAGCCCCGCCGTAACGACCCTGGCTAACTCACCCGGTTAGGTGTGTGTAATTTTGTATGACAACCTGTTGTAATAACATGACTGTATTTGTACTTTAGGTGAGGACTGGGAGGGAGATGGCCGTGGTCATAAGTTAGGAACCATCCAGACATTTGCCTGCAGTAGACGTGGGAAACCATGGAAAACCACTTCCAGGATGGCTGAGGAGGGATTCGAACCCGCCTCTTCTCAGTTTTGCCTCACGAGGCTAAGTGTGCCCTGTACACAGCCCTGAGACCAGAATTAACTTTCTTGGCAGAGCAAGGAATTGAACCAGGGCCTCCGCGGTGCTAGCCACTATGCAACGAGACGGACTGAAGTAATAAAGAAACTCAGTTGTTACTCAGTTGTAGGTAGTGGCATACATTCATTGCAATGGTTTTCGCAGCATGTAGCCTATGGCCACAATCTTGGTGAGGTGAGGTGTACCATACCAACTGATGATCCCAACCGTACACTGAGATGAAATTCTCTCACTACATTGGAATGCATTATGTCATATAAATGAATTGGCTCCAAAGTATTAGAGCAACTAAGAACCCAGTGCTATTCAGCACCTAGAGCAAATACTCGGTACCGAACTACATTGTCATACACAGGAATATGATGCTAACGTTCTTAGATATGTTGGGTGTTCAAGAGAACTTTAACCCTCACTGTAAGAAAAAGGTATCTACAATCCCGGAACCCCCCTTGTTCTCTTAGCTATAAAATGCATGTTAGAAGGCTCCACCATCATATAGGAAGGTACAATTTGTCATCCTGCATGCACAAAATGATGAGTACTATCACAGTAAGACTGAAAAGTACAATTAAGCACCACTCGAACGGAGCTACTGACCAAAGTATACTACTGAATGTAGTCCTATTGTACTCCTAGGCTTTTACATACAACAATGTAGTAGTCCTACGCCTTGCAGGTTTAGGCTAAGCATTGAATACAAACCTTAATATACTGGTGACTAATATAATGGATTATTATGAGAACTTAAAAATGGCGGCTGTGCAATTTTTTAAAATCTCGTTTTCATTTCTCGTGTCCTAAGTAAGACCAGTAGGATATATGAAAATAGGCAATTTAGTTCTTCACGAAACTACTCGTTATTTCTCCTATCCTATTAATTGACTGATGGAATATAAACTTTGTACAATGACCCACTATGAAAAATCCACAGCCTGCTTCCAGTCTCCGACCGGGTCAGGAATGGAATGAATGAAGCCCCCATCTAGCGGCGAGGATATGAAATGTGCCGGCTGCCGAGGCCTGACGCACTCCTCTGGGGCAATGATTAAATGAATGACAGATGAAATGAAATGATAGTGGAGAGTGTTGCTGGAATGAAATTGTGACAGGGAAAACCGGAGTACCCGGAGAAAAACCTGTCTGCCTCCGTTTTGTCCAGCACAGATCTCACATGGAGTGACCGGGATTTGAACCACGGACCCAGCGGTGAGAGGCCGGCGTGCTGCCGCCTAAGCCACGGAGGCTCTCACAATGACCCACTATAATAATATTAATTTTCCGGTTCATAACTCTTTGCCTACATGTTACCCAATACAACATGGTGGCTGCGCAAAATATTTCACCAGTGAATCAATATCTCCGAAACTTATCAAACGGAAATATTGTACAGTGATGGACGATATTTAAGTAAGTGCAAATATGTTACTTTCAGAAACCTAATGAGCACAAATCCCACTTGACGGTCACGCAAATTTCAAATATTCAAAATGGCTATTGTGGCAATCTAATAATCTGAGAGAAGTGTAACTTGCCGCAGAAAGTCATATTTTAGAATAAAGTATACGGTACAGGCATCAAATTCGTTCAATTGTTTAAATAATTGTATCGCGGCAGTTCAAAATTTTAGAAACTTTTTTCCTTCTCCTATCCTATTCAAGTGACCGAATTTAAGCTTCATATTATGAACTATGATAATATTTATCTACTGACACCGAATATGTAGCTTACTTTTCGAAAATTATAGAAGCAGTGCATTTGACTTTTAACTCTTGTGTCTTGTTACAGAATGATGCCATCTCTACGGGAGGTGACATACTTAACCTATACTGAAAGTTATATTTGCTCTCACGGAATTTTAAGCCTATTTTCATTAAAGAAATAGACTTATGAGATCACATTTTGTCCGTGTGTGTGTGTGTCCCTTAATAACGTCTAAATAACTGGCGCGATTTCAATGAAACACGGTAAGATCATAGTAGACTACTATTATGACCGACCCCGACCATACCCTTTAAATTTTATTACGTCTCACCAATCCAATATGGCGGCTGTGGGAAACATTTCACCGGCAGTCTATATCTCCGAAACTGTTACTAATGTCACCCTGAAATTTTCTACGGTGATAAAGGGCACAACTAAACGTTCATCTATGTGACTTTCAAAAACCTGTTAACTACAAAACGAACATGGCGGCCAGGCGAATTTGAAACATTTAAATAGACGTTTCTCGTGATCTAACCAACCAAACCCAGTGAAACTTGGCACAGAAAATGACTGTACAAATTGCAATGCACTAACATCTATTTTAGTTCAATTGTTTACATAACCTCAAGATGGCGGCTGTGCGAAATTTTAAAATTAAGTTTTTATTTCTTGTGTTCTAATCATGCGATCAAAATCAGTGTTTGACTAATGATCTTACACAATAATCCTCATCTAATAGTACGTACATAACTCTATGGCCTACCTACAGTATAATAAAATCCAATATGGTGACCATCCGAAATATTTAGACGGTTCTCAATATTTATTAATCTATGACAGCAATCAAACTGAAATTTTGTATGTGTATAGAGGCTATAACTATAAGTTCACCTATGGGACGTTCAATAACCTGGTGAGCACAAATCCAACTTGGTGGTGACGTGGAATCTAAATATTAAAACGGACGTTTCTCGCGATATAACCATCCGAACGCAGTGAAACTTGATACGGTATATGCTTATATATATATTAATCCACTGCCATCTTGACTTGACTTATTTCCTTTTATGCCTTGTAGGAACATAGGGCAGCTACAAACTTCTTCCATCTCACCTTGTTGTTGGCCATCCTTTTAATTTGGGTCCATGTCTTTCCTTTTGAGACGACTCCTCTTTCTATTGTCCTCCTCCATATTGCTCGCGGTCGTCCCCTGCGTCCGCTACCCTGCGGGTTTCACTCCAGGGCTCTTCTGGTAACATCGTTTTCTTCCTCCCGTAGTGTGTGCCCAATCCAGCGCCATTTCCGTACCTTAATGGTCAGGACTATTGGGGCTTGGTTTGTAATTTTTCACTGCTCCTCATTGGATATCACACTTGGCCACCTGACGCCAGTGATTATTCTGAGACATCTATTGATGAACGTCTGCAGTTTGCTATTCATAGTCTTGGCCGAACTCCATGTCTCACACACATAGCGTAGTATGGTCCTCACATTACTCTGGAAGATCATCATCTTTGTTTTCCTGCTTATCTGCTTACTCCTCCAAATGGGTCTTAGTTGTGCAAACGAGGCTCTGGCCTTCTTGATCCTGCTGTTGATATCCTCCCCTGCCCCACTATTTTCACTAATAATGCTGCCCAGGTAGCAAAACGATGTCACCCTCTTTATCTCTTTCTCTTCTAGCATTAATTTTCCTTCTCTCTTGTCATTGACCCGAATATGTTTCGTTTTATTAGAGTTTATCTTAAGGCCTACTCTATGTGACTTTTTTCCAGGTCCTCCTATTTTGTCATCATCTCCCTGAGTGAGTGTGACAGCAGACAGATATCGTCCGCGAAGTCGAGATAGTCTATTCTATCATTAGTCCCCCACTGTATACCTCTTTTCTTGTTCTTTACCACTCGTTCCATAGCCTCATTCAATATGAGCAAGAAGTGCATCGGGGACAACAGACATCCCTGTCTGACACCTGAGATTATTGTGTTCGACCCGTGTGATCCACATAACATCTGAAACCTCTATATGTCTCCTTGACTAGTCGAATGATCTTCCCTGGAACACCTCTTAACTCCATGACTGCCCAACGTCTCTCTTTGTTAATGCTGTCAAAGGCTTTCTCAAAGTCTCTGAACAACAGGTACAGGGGTGATCTATATTCCATGTATTGTTCCACGATGATGCGAAGTGTATTAATCTGATCTGTGAAAGAGCGATTCCTTCGGAAACCAGCTTGTTCCTTCCTGGTCTTCTGGTCAATGGCCTCCTTCATCCGATTAAGGATGATTCAGGAAAATATTTTACTTGGCACTGACAATAGCATTATGGCCCTCCAATTCTCACAATTTGCAAGGTCTCCTCTGTTGGGAAGCTTAAGGAGAAGACCCTTCTCCCATTCATCAGGCATCTGTTTTTCCTCCCAAATTTGCCTGAAAACAGGAAAACAGGGAGGAGGTTATCAGCCTATTTTTGGTCATCAGCTTTCATCACCTCTGGTGGGATGTTGTCCATAAATGGACGCTTTGCCATTTCTCTGTTCCTTGATGGCTCTTATGGCCTCTGCACGGGAGGTGGGCTCCTTATTCACTCTCATACTTGTCCCTGGTGTCCCATTGTGCTCTTCTTCGGCACCACTCTCACTGGGCCTGTTTAGAACTGTCTGGAAGTGTTCTTTCCATCTCTCTAGTTGATCCTCCACATTTGTCAGTAGCTCATCATCCTTTCTCTTCACTGGTTTCGCAGGTATAAAGCTCTGGTTTGAAAGTTGTTTTGTTATCTCATTTAGTTCTGCAATCCCCCCATTCGCTGCTGCTTTTTCAGCTTGGTGTGCCTGGTCTTCTGTCTACTTCCTTTTAACTCCCCTCAGGCTTCTCTTCACCTCTCTGTTCACCATATTATAAGCTTGGTTGAAGCTTTTCTTTTGGCCTTAATCTTTACATTCATTTATTTTTGCTTTAAGTGCACTTCTCTCCAAAACCTGGTTCCAGCTGTTGTTGGAAATCTATTCCTTCTTCCTCGGAATTCTGGCTCCAATTATCTCCTCACTCGTTGCATTGAAAGCTTTTAGAAGTCGCTGCCACTTGTTTTCCACTTCCTCTCCGTCACCGCGTTTCTCAAACTTGATTTTAAGGGTCAGATAGAAGGCCTTCGTTGTGTCTGCATCTTGGAGCTTACTGACCTCCCATTTTTTCTTTCTAGGCGTAGTCCGCATCAAGGTCTTGTCAATTTTCATCTTCAACTCTGCGAGTAGAAGATGGTGGTCACTTCCTACTGAACCCTTCAGAATAGCAGTGTTTTATGCAAGAATCTTGATCAAGGGGTCGCGCTCAGTTCATAGTGTGGTGTTTACGTCCGCCAAACAACGTGCTTTACTGAGACAAGGGTCATAGGATAAAAACTGTAATTAAGAAAGTAAGGAGACAAGACGTAAGATAATAACAAGATTTAATAACTAATTGTGCATAAAAGAAAATAAACAAACAATAATAAAAAAAATATCCTCCCTGAATTTTTCCCTGACAGGAATATCTAACACTTTGAGGAGTCAGATGGATCTCCCCCTTTATAATAAAATTGTGGATCCTAGTTCCACTACCTTGCATTTGAGTTTTATGTGCGCGTGATGACTAACTACGAGAAAATGAGTACTTGGATGACCGTTCGTTTACAACGGGTTAACAGCCACGGTGCTCACGAACAATCATCACGTAAATCAACGTTTATGGATATGGGCATGACATTAATAAAAACCCTTAAAAACTCTAGTGCTGACACACACTACAAATCTATTATTTACAGGAATCTCTCTGAGATCCTCATTAGCGCGAAGACGCACTTAACAACATGAGCTACCAACTGGCCAATTGCTCAATACACACAAGGAAAGACAGCATTGCACATGACTCACGGGTCACAGAAATGAAAATAAACCTGGAATAAAACAACAACAAAAGCCTGACCGGCTAAGATTACTTTATATGAACGAAACTGCATGTTAAGGTAACGCGTCGGAGATTATCGTGATTCGTAGGCAACTCCCATTTATTTCAACAATTCTTTTACCATTGATCAGTTCTTATCTGTAATTTAAGTAATTAGGGAGCCAACGAGCACTCCTCACTAATGACCATGCTTTGCACGTTCAGACAGCCTTGTGAAACATCTCCCCCCTTTCCTCAAATACTTGTCGTGTCCCAGTCCAGTGTATATAAATAGCCGACCAGCTGTTCCGTTACCTCACGGAATCAACAGCAACAAAAATCTCATCCAACTCAACATATGGTCAGACATAATCACATATCCACAATTGCCCTCGCAAGGATACAATATGGACCGGGTACCAAGCTGACAGAAATCAGTCTCAGCTGAAATTCCCGCTTGTAATACCACAAAATACACACATACACACATCTGGGACTGACATGACGCTTTTCACACAGGTCTGCTGAATAGGTGCTCACAAACATTTAACACAATATTTAGAACCTACGATAGAGCTGATTACTCTTCGTCACAAATTACATTGCTCCAATCGGCAATAGTCACACTGAATCTGATCAATAATAAATCTTAAACAATTTTAATTACCCTCCAATCTACTGTATAATTACATTAATTCAGTCCTACTTCTGAAACACAACAGATCTCCGAGAGACGTTTTTAACCGCATTGCGTAACATATGCAAACACGGCCGTTCACATAGCTACGTTAGTTAACACAATACAAAAACAAGAACCTTCCACTAACTACATTCGTGCGAGCTGCTTCCATACAAAAGTGTGTCAGACCAAAACTAAATATACTACGTTAATCACACAAGCAATGTATTTACAAAAATATGTCCCATAAACCATAAGTTAATTTATCAAATAATAAAGAATATTATTTTGTACTCATCTCTCTTGTAGTCACCCGTCAAAGAACGTCTGCTGCCATTTCCCAACTGAATGGTTCTATCTCATCTCAGCCATCTGGACGGAGTGTTGAGAATTCCAAACTTCATCTGTAGTCGTCGGTGTCATCTCTGGCGCTGCTTCAAAAATTAGATTATTATACACTTGATATCTGACTACTAAATTCGCTGTTCAGGTACTACTTTCCCTGTCACAGTTCGTTGGCGAATTATCGACGATACTGCCCCTACAATATAGTACTGTGACTATCTATCACTGAATTTAACACTTTACAATAACAACCTGTGTCCACGACACACAAAATAGAAATCATTCTGTCCGCAGACGAACAGTAATAAAACGACTACGCCCGTAGACGCACAGAATAATAGTCTACGTCCTCAGACGAACAGAATAGAAGTCAATGTCTTGGCTCTTCATGCCACTTATAAAAGAACTGGCCCTAGGTCTCGATGGAGGGGGGGGGGGAATTTATGTAAAAATTTCTCGAAATAATTGTGGTACAGGCATGAAATAGATATCACTGAACTCGTAACATTGCACAGGTCAAGAATATGCTCATTAATCCTAGAATCGATCGTAGAGATTTTGTCTAGGCGATTTCCCGCGTGAATGCTAGCCGAGCGGACCCACGCCAGTCCTGCCGCGTTAACTAGGCATTCTTCTCTCATTGGTTCTCACATTTTCTGTAATTTGGCTGTTCATAGCAGATCTTGGCGTCGTAGGAGTGTCCAGCCTGCTCATCAGCCACTCACATTACTGCATCATATTTCTTCTAGGCGCGAATATCACAATGAACATACTGGCAGCATGTCTCACTGCGCGTCGCTTCTATTTGAGGCGGCCCACCTGTCCTTCTGACACATCGCTATGCTATTTCCTTTCACAGCTAAAATATTTAGCCTATTGTCAATCTGCTTCAGGTATGTCCCCGCTGTCTCCAACCAATGCTTGAAATTTCCTCATCTCCGTCTGGCTACTTTCATGATGCTGGTTGAAATATTTATTAGTTGGAGAAATAAAACATAGAATCATTTATCCAACAGAGGATAAAAGGGTTCACAACTCTCCCACTCACAAAATTTCGAACTTAGGAATAAAGTCGACAATTTTTAAAAGACTTCCGTAGGCCAAATGTTTTTTTATTTCAGAATCACCCCTTTTCTATTACTGGTCTAGTCGCTCCTGTCTTGAATGGCATTTACTCGTTTTCATTTCCTGCTCGTATCTCCCCTCTCAGTCTGCTGCATGACGCTCTGGTGCCTGAGGCAACACTCTGCTCGTCTCGTTAATGTTTGTCAACAACAACACTACTTCCTCGTTTACGTGCCGTACTCAACTACTCCTCGTGCACTTTGTTGATAATAGGACGTCCATATATTCAAACTGCATCATTAATTTTGGCGCTCCCATGGCTCACTTCGACGATACTTTTTTAGGTTGGCAGCGTTGTAGACTGACATTGTTCCTGTACTCAATTCTTTCACTCTGTAAGCATTGTTTCCAAGGTTTCTTACGATAGAATAGGGTCCTATGAACTTTTCGCAGAATTTACTGAAGATTTTCTTTTCTGGGTCCGATGTAGCAGGTCGTTTCACCAAAACGAGCTGGTTGATTTCAAGATCCCTGTGAAACCTCTTATTTCTTACTCGCCGTAATCTGCGGTCTGCTTGTTTTCTCATGTAGGCTCTCGTCCTCTCAATTCGCAAGTCAGGTGCTATCATTGGATCTTGTGGACAGTTAATGATGCTTTGCCACGTTCTTACTGGATACTCGTTCTTGTGTAGGACCATAGGGATTTGTCCTGTTGACTCGTGCCTGGTAGAACTCATACATGTCTCTACATCCTTAATTTTATCGACCCATTTGTGGTGTTCGTTCGGAATGAAGATCCTCAAATATGAAGTTACACACTTAATTGCTCTTTCACTTGGATTTGCTTGGGCATGTCGGATACTGCTTAAAACGTGTTTTATACCCATATCTTCCATACCTTTCTTGAATTCGGCGCTTGTGAAATAACTGCCATGGTCTGATAATATAAACTCTGGTTTTCCAAGGATTGGAATAACTCTATTTCGAATGCGACTGGGTACTTGCTTCGATGTAGTTTTCTAAATAGGGCATAGTACTACGAATTTAGAAAATACATCAATGCACACTAGCAAATGACGGCAACCTCGCCTTCCCTTCGGGATTGGACCGAAACAGTCGAGTGCCAGTAGCTCACAAGGTTTCTGAGGTAGCAATGGTCTGGGATACTGCCTCATTAAGTAATTATTGGGCTTTGTCCTCTGACACGGATCACAAGTTGTAATGACGTCACATATAGTTGTTCTCATACGTGGCCATGTAAATGTCTCTCCTATCGTCGCTTCGCACTTATCTACGCCCACATGACCGTAACTTTCGTGCGTATGCCATGTCAATCCTCGTTGTAACGATGCAGGTACTAATATGCGTAACTTGGTGTGGTCATTATCTACCCATTTGTGCAGCAAATTGTTGACATAAACATATCTTCCTTCTTTGGCTTTCGCTTCTCGAAATGCAGGTGTTCCTGTAGGTAGTTGCTTTCTGAAGTATTGAATTAAAAGCATCATCAATGGTTCCGCTTCCTGTTCTCGCTGTATCTCACGTAACTCCTCCAAGAATTCCCGGTCCTTCGGTGTTAACTCCAAGTGTTGTACCATCGCTGTTTCTTCATTATCAGGCTCTGGGTTCCTGCTGAGTGCATCCGGTATCACGTTCATCTTCCCTGGGCAATGTTCAATCTCAATGCTGAACTGCTGAATATATATAGACCAACGTGCCACACGTTCGCTTGCCATCGACGTCTTAAACAAGAATGTCAGTGCCTTGTGGTCGGTCCTGACAACAATAGGGTAGCCGTAAATTATTCGTTTCCATTGTTGTAACGCATGAAGTATGGCCAACAGTTCTAGTTCCGTTACCGTATAATTGCGCTCGTGCTTACGCAATTTTCGGCTGACAAATGCCAAATATGTTTTGTGCTGCAGGTTAGCTGGATCCTCTTGGTAAAGCATAGCACCTATACCAATTAGTGAAGCATCCGCTTGGATTATAAATTTGTGCTTGAAATCTGGATATCCTAATTTAATGCAGTTTTCCAATAGCTGCTTTGTTGCTTGGAATGCCTTCTCACACTCCGCATTCCATAACCATTTATTATTTTTCTTTAACATTTCCTGCATTGGAGCTACAGTCTCCGTATAACCTGGACAGTTTTCCTTAAAGAATCCCGTTACGCCTTAGAAAGCCCGAATGTGCTTGACTCTCGTTGGTGTAGGGAAATTCTTTATCGCTTCGATCTTAGCTGGGTTTGGTTTCACTCCCTCCTTGTCAATGACGTGACCCAAATATAAGATCTCGCTCTTGAAGAAATGCGATTTCTTCAGATTTACTTTGAAATTAGATGCATTCAGGTTGCCTAATACTTTATCTAAATTTTCCATGTGAGTTTCAATGTTGTCGGATGCCTGCAAAATGTCATCAATGTAGCGTACCGTCATCTCCTTAACTTCCTCGGTTAAATTCCGGTCCAGGGCTCGGATTAAAGCACAGCCCGCTGTTTTGACTCCAAAGGGCATTCGAACGAAGCAAAACGTCTGGTTATCGAATAAGAAGCCAGTTAGAAGCTGTGACTTCTCATCCAATTCAATATGGTGGAACGAACTCGTCAAATCGACAGATGAATAAATGCTCTTGTTTTTTAAAGCCTTTTAGTACGTCTCTGATGATTGGCGCTCTGTCATACTCAGGAAAAATGAGTCTTGTGTTAAGATTTCTGGCATCTAAACAAAGTCTAATAGATCCATTTGGTTTTGTGACTGCCAAAATCGCATTTAGATAAGGTGCCGGTGTCTTCCTTATCACTCCAGCTTGTAACATCTCATCTATAATGACCTTAACTTGACCACGATATTTTTCAGGAATTGGGTATAATCTGCTTTTGAAAGGTGACCAGTCCTCGACTTGCATAGAATATTTAAAATTTAATATTTTTCCAGGTACTGTATCAAATACTGTTTTGTGCTTCCTTAATATCTCTTCCAACTGCTTTCTGTGTTCACCCCCAAGTTGAATGTCATTTAGCCGCTCCTGTAGTAACTCTTCAAATTGTGCATCACAGTTATCTCCTTCTGTTAATAAAGACCATATCTCCTGGGATTCACTCTCCTCATCTAGTTCCACAACAGCTCCTTCTATGATGTTATCTTCTGCCTTTCGTACCTCCTCTTCCGTCTCTTCCGATATTGCTTCCAATGCCCAAGAATTTACATCTCTTCCGGTAGTGATTTCATCCATATGCAATCCCACATTTTTCAGCTGATCATACTCTCTCAAACTGACAGTATTCTTGTGCAAATCTATCACTGCTTGATAGTCACAAATAAAATTTGCACCAAGAATTATATTGAAATTCATCTTTGCCATGATAATGAATGTTTGCCCAAAAGTGTGTTCCAATATGTTCAGCTCTAAGTATGCCTGACGTTTACAAGTGACGGTGCGTTCAGGAATCACACCCCTCACTTTGAGCTGTGGTACCGGAATTACAGGAATATTCTGACTCCGTCCCAACTCTCGAACCAAGGCCTCCGATACCAGACTGATCTGTGACCCCGTATCCAATAAACATCTTATATTAATTCCACCAATCCTTGCGTAAATAATGGGTAACTGCCTAATTTCATCGTTCCGTGGTTTCACCGTCTCCTCCAGGCAGTCTTCTGGCAAAGCAATCCATTCTTGTATGTTCGCTACTATCCATCCATCTTCAACTTCCGACTGTTGTGTTTGTAGCCTGTCTCCTTTATCCAATTTTAACATTTTTTTTAGCTCCATTGCGACTCCCATCATCCTTCTGTCGCTCATGTCCTTGATATCCCTGTTGTCTCAGTAGACTCCCAGCTTCCTCAGTATGTGTATCAGGATTCTTCATGTTCCCAATGGACTTTTCCCATCTTCCTATCTCTCCACCTTGACTAGCGTGTAACTCCTCTAAGTAATTTTGCGATTGAGCGTGCCTATCATCCCAGTCATCTCGATAGTTACGTGGCTCTCCTTGATTTTGGTCTCTTCTTCCTTTCCATCGTTGATTGGCATTGTAATCACCGTATCTTCCATAAGGCCTGTCATTCCTTCGATTTTCACGCCATTGCTGATATCCTCTCTGTTGGTATCTATTGTTACCTTGGTATGACCTATTGTTGTAATGATTTTCGTTACGCTGATATGGTCTGTTTTCTCCTTCTTCCTGGTTTCGCCTAGGTGTGGAAGTGCTTGTGTTAGTGCCCTGCGTTTTGGTGTTTGCCTGTTTTGGTTTGATGACCTCTGTAGTATTGACTAACTCCAGCTGTCTTCCCCCTCTATAATGACTATGAGATGTAGTCTCATCTATTTGCCGTAGTATCTGCTCTGCATGTAGGGCCGTACTAACGTTCGCTGCGACTAGTACTTGTTGTACGTTTACCGGCATTTGTCTCGCTATAGTCATCACCAGATCTGCTTCATTTAATGGGTAATCAAGGTCACGAAATTTTAACATTTGCATGTTAAAGAAATCTGAGTATTTTGTTTGCTGGGTGGTTTGGTACTTCCTAGAGTAAAGCTCCATCCTTAGACTCTGTTGTGTTGCGGGCGACCAGTATTTGCGCAGAAACGCTAAGTTGAAATCTGACATGTTTCCAAAAGTATATTTGAAGCTTAAAAACCATGTGAGGACATTTCCCGATAAAAATCTCTCCATCATCCTTAATCTTCGTGCTTCAGGTACCCCAGTGTCATTGAAATGGTCTTCCATCTCTTTGATAAAGGCTTTAGGTGTCACCCCTGAATTTTCCGTGTATTTCTGCGGTTTGTAGTCATTTGAGCGAATTACTTGAATAAGTTGTGTGGGCTGATGACCGTCTTGTGGTGTCGAGCTCCTATCTACATTCTTACGAAATCCTTCCGTGTTTGTTGTTAATGGGCTGTCTGCCTGAGTCTGACTTCCTGCTGTGCTGGACTCTGGACTATTTGAGTTATCCGGCTTGTCTTTCACTGTTCCCGTTCTAAATATAGATGATTGTTCTAATGAGCGGAGTTCGGCTTTAATAATCCTGTCCGTCTGCTCTTTAAGTTTATTTTTCACCTCTTGCTCCAAAGCTTGAATACGCGTGTGATTTTCGCCTACTGTTTTAAGAATGGTGGATCTTTCCTCTTTAGAATCAATATTCATTTTCTTCCAATCTTTCCTTATTTGTTCTTTAATCGTGCTTACTTGCCCTTCGATCTGGCTTTTTGTGTCATCCTGATTACTTTCTATCTGGCTCAGCCTTTCGTCTAATGTACTCTTAAATTGCTCTTGCTCCATTTTAAGGCTTTCCCATTGTTCCGCTGATTTTATAACGAGACGGTCCATATCTTTAATTATGCCGGATATGTTTTCATCTACTGCTGATAATTGTTGTTGAATGACCCTGCCGCTTTTCTCCATCTCCTTAAATCGTCCTTCCAATTTATCCTGAGCTATTTTGACCTCGCTTGTATTCATCGTGCATGCTATTTCAATTTGTTCTAATTTAGCCAACACCGTTTCATCCAGAATGCTAAGTTTTTGATCAAAAATATCTTCCATTTTTTTAATCTGCTCTAATTGTTTCTCATTATTCATGCTAACATCTAGGGCCAGTAATACCATCTGTTGATTTGTGTGATCTTTCATTTCTGCGGTTAACGAAGCTAATTGGCTCGTGTTTTTAATATTTTGCGCCTCTAACTGCGAATAGATAGTGTCATTAATTTCGTTCTTTAATAACCTAGCTTGTTCCGCCTGATATTCATTTTGTTCAATTCTACTGTTATTTAATTGTGTCCGCAATTGTTCACTTTGTTCTAACAGTTTAGTATTTAGCGATTCACTTTGTTCTGACAGTTTAGTTTTTAGCGATTCGCTCTGCTCAGATAATTTGTTTATGGACTCACTTTGTTCTAGCCTACTATTGTTTAATTGTGTCCGCAATGATTCACTTTGCTCAGATAATTTGTTTATAGACTCACTTTGTTCTAGCCTACTATTGTTTAATTGTGTCCGCAATGATTCACTTTGTTCTAACAGTTTAGTATTTAGCGATTCACTTTGTTCTGACAGTTTAGTATTTAGCGATTCACTTTGTTTTGACAGTTTAGTATTTAGCGATTCACTTTGTTCTGACAGTTTAGTATTTAACAATTCCTGTGTTCTCCTCGCCCCACTCTCAATGATCTCCTGGATCTGCTCCACCGTTGCCATAATACACACTTTATATGAGACATTAGGGAAATGGCATAAAGCAATGCCCTTCGACACACACATAAAATCCAATGCACATTTACTTTCTTTATCCAACTCAGTTCATTTATTTTACATTTATTCCCACTAGTCAATTGCATCTCTGAGTGGTTCTAGTTTTACTCAATTTAATTTTAAACCCAAGCACATATTTAGTCATTAAATTGTCATCCTGATCTGATATTAACACTGACTAATTAACAAAGTATTAATTGTCATTTTAGGCTACAGCCTCCTAATATTTCCATGAGTTTGACTTTCTAATCGAATCTAGTTTTCATTTTATCATTGGGCGCCCGGTATCACATATTAATTTAACTTTAATTTAAAAGACAAAAAACGTGAACCGTATTTTACTTTGCAAACTCCTGATTTTTTTTTTTTATACATTTGGCGGTATCCACTTCGCCTCAATTACTTTTAATAAAATATCACTTCCCGGTGATTAAATACTGTCATATCTGCCTGCACTTGCGGCATGTCAGTTTTACTCAAATACGCCACTATTGACATGTGTAATCTCCGCCGTTACACCACAGTAAATGGCCCCACGCTTGGCCGCGCCAGTTTTATTCCTATGAACCCTTCAGAATAGCAGTGTTTTATGCAAGAATCTTGATCAAGGGGTCGCGCTCAGTTCATAGTGTGGTGTTTACGTCCGCCAAACAACGTGCTTTACTGAGGCAAGGGTCATAGGATAAAAACTGTAATTAAGAAAGTAAGGAGACAAGACGTAAGATAATAACAAGATTTAATAACTAATTGTGCATAAAAGAAAATAAACAAACAATAATAAAAAAAAAATCCTCCCTGAATTTTTCCCTGACAGGAATATCTAACACTTTGAGGAGTCAGATGGATCTCCCCCTTTATAATAAAATTGTGGATCCTAGTTCCACTACCTTGCATTTGAGTTTTATGTGCGCGTGATGACTAACTACGAGAAAATGAGTACTTGGATGACCGTTCGTTTACAACGGGTTAACAGCCACGGTGCTCACGAACAATCATCACGTAAATCAACGTTTATGGATATGGGCATGACATTAATAAAAACCCTTAAAAACTCTAGTGCTGACACACACTACAAATCTGTTATTTACAGGAATCTCTCTGAGATCCTCATTAGCGCGAAGACGCACTTAACAACATGAGCTACCAACTGGCCAATTGCTCAATACACACAAGGAAAGACAGCATTGCACATGACTCACGGGTCACAGAAATGAAAATAAACCTGGAATAAAACAACAACAAAAGCCTGACCGGCTAAGATTACTTTATATGAACGAAACTGCATGTTAAGGTAACGGGTCGGAGATTATCGTGATTCGTAGGCAACTCCCATTTATTTCAACAATTCTTTTACCATTGATCAGTTCTTATCTGTAATTTAAGTAATTAGGGAGCCAACGAGCACTCCTCACTAATGACCATGCTTTGCACGTTCAGACAGCCTTGTGAAACATCTCCCCCCTTTCCTCAAATACTTGTCGTGTCCCAGTCCAGTGTATATAAATAGCCGACCAGCTGTTCCGTTACCTCACGGAATCAACAGCAACAAAAATCTCATCCAACTCAACATATGGTCAGACATAATCACATATCCACAATTGCCCTCGCAAGGATACAATATGGACCGGGTACCAAGCTGACAGAAATCAGTCTCAGCTGAAATTCCCGCTTGTAATACCACAAAATACACACATACACACATCTGGGACTGACATGACGCTTTTCACACAGGTCTGCTGAATAGGTGCTCACAAACATTTAACACAATATTTAAAACCTACGATAGAGCTGATTACTCTTCGTCACAAATTACATTGCTCCAATCGGCAATAGTCACACTGAATCTGATCAATAATAAATCTTAAACAATTTTAATTACCCTCCAATCTACTGTATAATTACATTAATTCAGTCCTACTTCTGAAACACAACAGATCTCCGAGAGACGTTTTTAACCGCATTGCGTAACATATGCAAACACGGCCATTCTCATAGCTACGTTAGTTAACACAATACAAAAACAAGAACCTTCCACTAACTACATTCGTGCGAGCTGCTTCCATACAAAAGTGTGTCAGACCAAAACTAAATATACTACGTTAATCACACAAGCAATGTATTTACAAAAATATGTCCCATAAACCATAAGTTAATTTATCAAATAATAAAGAATATTATTTTGTACTCATCTCTCTTGTAGTCACCCGTCAAAGAACGTCTGCTGCCATTTCCCAACTGAATGGTTCTATCTCATCTCAGCCATCTGGACGGAGTGTTGAGAATTCCAAACTTCCTCTGTAGTCGTCGGTGTCATCTCTGGCGCTGCTTCAAAAATTAGATTATTATACACTTGATATCTGACTACTAAATTCGCTGTTCAGGTACTACTTTCCCTGTCACAGTTCGTTGGCGAATTATCGACGATACTGCCCCTACAATATAGTACTGTGACTATCTATCACTGAATTTAACACTTTACAATAACAACCTGTGTCCACGACACACAAAATAGAAATCGTTCTGTCCGCAGACGAACAGTAATAAAACGACTACGCCCGTAGACGCACAGAATAATAGTCTACGTCCTCAGACGAACAGAATAGAAGTCAATGTCTTGGCTCTTCATGCCACTTATAAAAGAACTGGCCCTAGGTCTCGATGGGGGGGGGGGGGGGGAATTTATGTAAAAATTTCTCGAAATAATTGTGGTACAGGCATGAAATAGATATCACTGAACTCGTAACATTGCACAGGTCAAGAATATGCTCATTAATCCTAGAATCGATCGTAGAGATTTTGTCTAGGCGATTTCCCGCGTGAATGCTAGCCGAGCGTACCCACGCCAGACCTGCCGCGTTAACTAGGCATTCTTCTCTCATTGGTTCTCACATTTTCTGTAATTTGGCGGTTCATAGCAGATCTTGGCGTCGTAGGAGTGTCCAGCCTGCTCATCAGCCACTCACATTACTGCATCATATTTCTTCTAGGCGCGAATATCACAATGAACATACTGGCAGTATGTCTCACTGCGCGTCGCTTCTATTTGAGGCGGCCCACCTGTCCTTCTGACACATCGCTATGCTATTTCCTTTCACAGCTAAAATATTTAGCCTATTGTCAATCTGCTTCAGGTATGTCCCCGCTGTCTCCAACCAATGCTTGAAATTTCCTCATCTCCGTCTGGCTACTTTCATGATGCTGGTTGAAATATTTATTAGTTGGAGAAATAAAACATAGAATCATTTATCCAACAGAGGATAAAAGGGTTCACTACATCAGCCCCTCGTTTTCATCTTACATCCCTCAGTGATTTCCTCCATTTCCTGCTAATGGCCAAGTGATCTGTTTGGTTTTCCGTCTTCCCATTAGGAGAAACCCATGTCACTTTGTGAATTCTCCTATGTGGAAATATTGATCCACCAATAACCAGCTCCGCATTTGAACAGAACTCAATAAATCGAGAGCCATTATCAGTCTCCTTCTCTGCCCATAATCTTTTCTTGATCTCCGTTGTCTTGACCAATCTGGGCATTAAAATCACCCATAACACTTCTCACGTCTTTCCTTGCTTCTCGTTCAGAGATACTTTCTAGCTGTTCATAGAAACCATCTTTATCTTCCATCTCCGTGGCATCAGTAGGAGCATAACAATGGATAATAGTCACATTCCTAGCTTTGAACTTAAGTCGGGCAATAATGAGCCTTTCTGATATTGCTTGCCAGCTGATCAGGCTTCGTTTTGCGTTACGGCTTAATAGGAATTCTACTCTTGCTGTATGGGGACTATTCTCATTTTCATGTCCTGAATAGAGTAGTGTATCACCAGATCTAGTTATGAACTCTCCACCCTGGTTCCATCTAGTTTCACTAAGTCCAAGGATATCGATGTTGTATCTTTCCTTCTCGGATACCACCTGACGAGTCGTCCAGTTTCAAACATGGTTCGTACGTTCCAACAACCTATTCTTGTCATTTTTCTAAAGCCAACGGTCGTCATTTGTTTAACCGTCCTGTTTCCGAGGCTTGAAGCTGATTATTTTTCAAGTTCGTTTATAAGGCGTGCGAATTGTAAGTCCACATCACCCGAACCTGATGGTGGGGATGCCACCTACGGTATCAGGCTACCAGCAGGTTTTACAGTTGGTTGCTAGGCCAACAAACCCTCCTCCTTTCTCATTCCGGACTTGGGAACGGACTACGGCGGAGTTCCATTGGCATCTAATACATTTGAATTATTTTCATAACCACAATATGGCGGCTGAGTGACATTTTAAAATCTCGTTTTTATTTCTTGTGTCCTAATCATGTGATTGAAGTTTGAATAAAACACCTACACAATAATCTTCATGTAATAGTACATAACTCTAAGGCCTAGATATAAAAATCCAACATGGCGACCATCCGAAATATTTAGACGGTTCTCAATATCTACGAATCTATTACAGCAATCAAACTGAAATTTTGTATATTGATAGAGGCAATTAACATAAGTAGGATATATGAAAATAGGCTGTATAGTTCTTCACGGAACTACTTGTTATTAAAGTTTTGATGGTCATGATTGGCTCAAGGAGTGGAACATCAAGGTCCTGTTTGCACTTTTTATAGAGATGGTACCATAATTTGTAAATTATATGCATGTTATTTTATGAAAAGGGAAATCTGTTACTGATGTTCTATTGAACCGATCTTTCGGAAAGTTGATGAACCAGTAGCATGAACTACTGTAAATATGCTGGTACATAATTTTTTAGTGTTGTATTCATGAATTGTGTGACATTTTAAACATATTTTCCGGTGATTGAAGTGTGAAGTGGGTTATCTTGGGGTACAATGAAAGCTTTGGTTCAAGACAGGTCAAGTACTCGTACCTCAGTAGTACAATTTTGCTATCTGGATTTGTTATGTTTTTATTGTTTAAAATGACTACAAAGTTTGGGTATTGAGATATGAGTTTGAGATTTTGCCCCATACATTATCACAATGTACAGTAGGCCATGTAGCAAGAGCTATTTTGGCCATCGCATGGAAAATCTATATAATGTACTCGTTACGAATTGAGATGAGTTTCGATGTGATGATGGTTTTACAGCCGGATGAACATCCTCGCCTCGTGAGGCGAGTTAATGAAATGAATGGAGATGGAAGTGAAAAGAGGCTGTTTAGTTCTTCATGGAACTACTTATAGTTTACTATTATCAAATATTATTTCAGCGTACGAATACACGTGGAATGGTATTCGTAGTCAGTGTACTAATGCTTTTAATCCTAAAACTATTATTTTAGATTTTGAAGTTGGTGATCATGAGGTGGTCTAAAAAGTATTTCCAAACGGAAACGTTAAAGGCTGCCATTTTTCATATAGGCATCGAAAGTTACTCGAATTGGACGTCGTTATGAATATACTGTATAAATCTTAATTCAGAGGTCAGAAATTTTATGATTGTTTGGTTTAAGATTTCTACCTCTAGGTGCAGTCAAGGAGCAAGGACTAGGCTATCTCCAGACTCGTAAAATGAGTGAGTTCAACCACTCCGCTGGCTGTCCTTGAAAACTTCCATGTCTGCCACTGTCAGTAAAGGGATTCGAACCTCAGAACAATGGATGGATCTAGTGAAACTCTGACTATTTGAGGCTTTGACCGTGACTACAACCGGGTGAGTTAGCCGAGGTTGTTGCGGCGTGGCTGCAGGCAGTCGCTCACATCCGGGAGGCGAGGAGGTTCAAATCCCACCGGCAACCTTGAAGATGGTCTTCTGTGGTCTCCAATCTTCCTTCCAGACAAATGCCGGGGTTGGTCCCTAACTATAGGCCCAGCCGCTACTTTCCAATTCCTCGACCTTACATTCAAACTTTCCTTCCCAGACAACACTCCACACGCGACGGTACTTGTAGTTCACCCCATGGGTGTCCACCTAGAAGCAGCTACAAACTGGCGAGCCGAACATGTCCTCGGACACTCCCGGCACTAAAACCCATACGCTAAAAAATAAAATAAAAATAAAAAACAGTACCTACAAAACATATTTTTTCTGAGTTATTTATTTAATGAAGTTGGTGAGTTACTGTAATTTAATATATAGCAAGATGTGACTTGAAGTCGAATTTATGGTGAATACTTGGTGGTATTACACAAGGAGAAAGCTAGGATTTATTAAGAGAGACTAGGAGCCTTAACACTCGAGACGACTCCCGGGCCCTCACTCCAGCCAAAAGTTGGTCTAAACTTGTTTCTACCTGTAAAATAGATAATTTATTGCACTATCCCATGAAGAATAGAATTACTTTTCTATTGAGAACTTTCATACATGAAATAAAGATTGCAGACCACAAATATGGACAGATGTCACGCAGCGGCACCATTTCTGTTATTTGTATTACAGCAGAGAGGGAATTAATTATGTATCCCCATAAATACTACATTTTACATTTGAACTTGACAGGCATTTTAAGATGATAATTAAGTGAAGTCTACATACACACAAGCAATTACTCCAAGACATGAAGAGTGGGGGGCATCATGTTTAAGAAGCAGCCTATTAGCATGTTTGAGAATCTTCGGCTACGTACTGGAGATATACGGAATGCGTGCTGAGAAAAGATCCCATTTTGTGTAGTCAACTGAAGAAAAGTGGGTGTATAATTCACTGGGATTCTTGAAAGGACCTGCTGTGAAGAAGTCAGTCAAGCCGATGTTGCTTGGAGTAGACGCACCTTAAAGCCGGAATCCGACGTGATTGTTATGATATACAACCTGAAAGCTGGGCTCACAAGAAAAAACTCTTCTAACTAAACTTGACCTCAACCCAAATCTAACTGACATTTATAGCCATATATTTTTTCGTGATTGGTGTATAGGTTTTTTCCTTCCTCTCCGTAACAAATCAAACATGTAAGGCTGAAGGACGGCACGTCATTCACCTCATAATCACTCGCTGTGCTCATTAGGCTCAAGGGAGAAGGTGAAGCCAGCCTTGGGCGCCGCCATCTTTACACGTGACGTTTACAACCCCAATATTTTGGTCTAGCATTTCTCAACACGAATGTCCTCCTCCTTATTTCAAAATGTCAAGAGCCAAAATATTTCCCATTTCTGCCCTCATAATGTTATTGTTCCACTTAAGGGGTTTGGGACATCGTGGCGATCAGGCCCATATATTTATTGCAGCTGTGTGATCCATATGATAACTTGCATTATTGTGGTGTCTGTTTAGAGAAGTGCGTCAGGTCTCGGCAGCCGACACGTTTTCTTTTCTATAGTTGGGGCTTCAGTTTAGTAGGTGATTATACAGTATTTTATTGTAGCCTATGTACTAGGGTGATTACTAGTAACTGGTATATTATTAGGAAGGACGTAGCCATACCGTTGGTATAGGTACTATCTACACATAGGATTAGGAAGCACGCAGCCATGACGTTGGTATAGGTACCATCCACACATAGGATTAGGAAGGACGTAGCCATGACTTTGGTATAGGTACCATCCAAATATAGGATTAGGAAGGACGTAACCAGGACGTTGGTATAGGTACCATCCACACATACGATTAGGAAGCACGTAGCCAGGACGTTGGTATAGGTACAATCCAAACATAGGATTAGGAAAGAGATAGCCATGGCGTTGTGTTATGTACCACACAAACTGGAATAGGAAAGGGATAGCCATGGCGTTGTGATATGTTCCATGCAAACTAGTTTAGGAAAGAGGTATTCATGGCGTTGTGATATGTTCCATGCAAACTGATTTAGGAAAGAGGTAGTCCTGGCGTTGTGATAGGTACCATCCAAACATAGAGTTGTTGATTATTTTAGGGGGCTTTGCGACAATGTGGTCATGTATCCCCGTGTACTTGGGTGTGTTTAGAATTTGTGTGAAAACCTGTGTCACTGTGATGCCTGTACTAGTGTGTAAATTTGTAATCGAGGTAGGATTTGGGTAGGAAGTGGCCGTGGGCTTAAGTTAGGCACCATCCTGGCACTTGCCTAGAGTAGAAGTGGGAAACCCCGGAAAACCACTTCCAGGATGGCTGAGGTAGGAATCGAACCTGCCTCTTCCTAGTTTTGCCTCACGAGGCTGTGTTCCCAGTTCCAGCCCTCTCACTAGAATTAAATTTCTTGGCAGAGCCGTGAATCAAACCGAGGACTCCAAATATAGAATTAGGATGGAGGCAGCCATGGCGTTGAGATAGGTATCATCTGAATTAAATATTACATAAGATATTTATCACAAAATAACACGCTTTTATGTACAAAAATGGAGGAGGGGGGTACCTAGTTCCCTGATGTCAGAGCTGCCATTTCAATTGAAGTGTCTCAACATTCACTATACATCAATGAATAATGCGATGCAGGCACTGATCTAGAAATATTAGGCAGGTCCACAGCACGACAAGTTCATCTGAAGCCCCGGAAAATATTCGAACTAGTAGGCTTCCCCTTGCCCCTCTAGTCATGGTGTTGCTGGATCTACCGCTATTTGCTGCACGCGAAAGGCATGACTTGTACAGAAACCAACTGGCGCTGGGTAGCGCGCACGTGAGGATGATTTACCAATGGAGTCACTCTCTCCCCCCGCCCACACCACGTGCTCTCCCTCCCTCCCTCGCGCCGGCAGCGCCCTCACTTGGGTCTTCACTTGAACTTACGGAGCATTACCACCATATAGACATAGGCTATTCAGTGAATGCAAAATACAGCTCTTGGTTTGGAATAAATCTGTTAGACTTTTGCGTTTCAACAAACTTGAAATTACATTGTGCCCTTACAATCAGAGCTGAGAATAGATACTTCACTATATTGTTTACAGCGAAAGCTTGCAGTTGCAAAACAACTGCGTCATTACCTTGTTTTAAAATGTAGTTTTGAATCAACATAATAACAGTTCCGAATTATCTTAGTCAATCTATAAGTCTCACGTGTCAGCGATTTGAGTCAACTCTAGACTTGCTGGGCCCAAGGTTGCAGGTTCGTATCCTGGCGCAGTCAGCTAGCATTTGAGGGTGCGCAAATGCGAGGGATTAACTGGCACGTCAAAGATCCCCTTCTGGGCAAAATTCCGGCACCCTGGCGTCTCTAAAAGCCAAAATAGTTAAAAGGAACGTAAAACCAATAACATTATTATTGATTCAACTCTACCGCATTTCCGCTTTTCAAGTCAGATGTACAGAAAAATTCCTCCTGATCCACATAGCCTATATTTCCGCGTTCATAGTAAAATCGTCTGGGTGAAATAATGAAAATAATTTACAACATATTAATATAAAGTAACGTGTATATGATGGAAAGTATAATATGACCTTCCCGCAGCGTAGCCGTGGGTCAGTGGCGTAAATAGAATTTGCTTCTGGAGGAGGATGAGCGAAGTCAAGCTATGAACAGGGTTTTAGTAGACCTACAGTATAGCCTGCTCTTCGTAGGACAGAACTAGTTTTTTCAAATGTTTTCTTTCTTTTTCTTTTCTCCTTTTAGTTTTTAGTTTAAGTTTTCTATATTTTTTTTCGTTGTGTTTTCTGTTTATATTTTGCTTTTGTTATTGTTTTTTTCTTTGTGTACTTTTTGTTGCTATTGTTGGTTTTTGCTTTGTGTTTTTTTTTTGGTTTCATGTTTGTTGTTTTCTCCTTTGTTTTTTTTTCAGTACCCGGTCTGCGTTCAATGCCAATCAAAGGCAGTGTTGAAATGAGAGTAAATAACGATGAGCGGTATGAAAATCAACTAAGCTCTTAGATAGAGGCATAGATGAAAAATTAAATAAAAGAATTGAGCAAATTTTAAGTTTTTGTTTATCTTTATTTATTGTTTTTGCATTATGATGCGATGTCGAAGGCGGGGGGAGGGTTTGAGATAAATAATAAATAATCAATGAAAGCAAGACTACACGTTTTCCTGTTTGATCTCGATGGGATTTTAAACGTTTTATTTGCACTTATCAAACAACTCGTTGTTATCCTTTCAGGTTAAGGTATGTTAATAGGCTACTTGTTTCCCGCCTAATGTAATTAAGTACAATTTGTGTTGACCGGCTGGAAAATTTTCTTTAATAGAAGTAGGCAACACTGAAAAAATGGCTTCTATCACTTCAATTATCAAGCAATGCGCAAAATCTCGAAAATGAACAGTTTTACTTAAGTAAGTGTTAAGATTAGGTACCGTATCACTAAACGTTTTACGCGAGGGATATGTTCTCGAATTGTTAAGTATAAACTTACATAATCCAGTCGTCTGTCATCTATCCGAAAACTAGCAGTACCCGGCCTGGGTTCAATGCCAATCAAAGGCAGTGCTGAAAGGAGAGTAAATAATGATGAACTGTATGGATATCAACTAATCTCATAGATAGAGGCATACATGGACAATTAAGTAAAGGAATTGAGCAAATTATTTCACACGCGTTGCAATTACAGTCAAAGAAAGAATGCCTTAGTGTTGTAATTTTGTTCATTGAAGTACGTTTTGGTACACAATGTTTTTGCTTTTTCCGTCTATTGTGTAGGCCCACATGAGAAAAACAGAATGCTTTCCGACGCATGAGCAGGCCACAAACAGTTGTCCATGTGAGAAGCAAGGATTTTCGAAATTTTACCAACACACTTGTACGGATTGTCCCTGTGCTTTGTTGATGGTCATCGCAAATGCGAGTCACACCGGAAACTGAAAACGCTTGCAAAAACATGAACTGCAGCTAAAATGTATGAAATACACTCAATGTTCTTAACGATTTATAAGCCACCCACTATAAATTGGTTTAACTAATTCAGAAACCTTCGCGGGCGTGCGCACGAAAGCTCACCAACGTTCATTTGTTAAAACGATTAGTGTGCCAAAACTCATTTGTTGAAACGATTCGCGTGCCACTGATTGTGAAATAGATTTACTAATTCTGTGACCTTAGGGGGCGTGCACAACAGTTGTTCAAAGTTTATTTCTTGGGACGACTTGCGCGCCATCTATTGTTATATGCATTTTATAATTCAAAAAACCACTCACCGAAGTTCATTTGTTGAAACAATTAGCTCGCCAACACTCATTTGTTGAATCTACACGTGCACTACCTATTGCTAAGTCAGAAACCATCGCGGCAGTGTGCACAACAACTCACCAAAATTTAATCTCAATCGGAAGAATGTTCTTTTTTTTTGGTCGTGTGGCCTCCTGAGAGGCCGAGTGCAGGTCTTTCTAGTCGACGCCCGTGGGCGACCTGTGCGTCGGGATGAGAGGTGGATTGGATGAAGATGAATGAAATTGGGCAAGGATGTGGAAGGAAGCGGCCGTGGCCTGTCAGAAGGTACCGTCGTAGCATTTGCTTGGTGTTGAAAATGGGAAAACACGGAAAACCATTTCAAGGACGGCCGACGGTGGGGCTCGAACCCACGCGTCTACCGAGTCAGCAGAGAGCTTGGCCCCATGGCCTAACGCTGCGCTTTAGCCTGCGTAGCCACTACTGTCGGTGAATGAATGGTGAATGAACGCATATGGGTCTTTGTTAAAACGATTCGCACGTCGTCTCACATTTGTTAAAACTACTCGTGTTCTCCCTATTGTAATATGGTTGTACTAATTCAGAAACCAACGTAGAAGTGTGCACAACAACTCACCAAAGTTTTATTGCAATGGGATGAATGGTATATGAACGCATACGGGACTTTGTAGAAACGATTCACGCACCGTCGCTCATTCATAGAATCTACTCGTACACTGCCTACGGTAAAATGGATTTACTAAGTCAGAAACCCTCGCAGGAGTTGACACAACAACTCACCAAAGTTTCATTGCCATCGGATGAGTGATATATAAACACTTATGGGACTTGGTTGAAACGATTCGCCCGCCATCACTCATTTGATGAATCTACTCGTGCGCTACCTATTTTTAAATGGATTTACTTTGTCAGAAAACTTTGCAGGAGTGTAAGTTACATTACAACTGACAAAAGTTTCATCGCAATCGGATGAATGGTTTATGAACGCATACGCGACTGACAGACAGACAAACTATCACGTAACATTCATTTCTATATATAGAGAAAAACATTTCAACGAATCAAATATTTTTATTATTTGTCTCTGGGGGGGAATTGATCCCCCTGATCACTCCCCGTAGTTACGCCACTGCCGTGGGCGTTAAATCGTTAACCACATAAATAAATAAATAAATACATGTATGTATGTCTACCCCGATTCTTGTATGTCACGGGTAATCTCGAGAACCTCTGGATGGACTTTGATACGGTTTTCACCATTATGTAGAGGATATCTCAAGGATGATTTATGTAGAAAATAATTTATTTATGATCAAAGGAAGCCGAGCAGTAACGATTTCAGTCAAAAAGTCGGAAAAAAAAACCTGCCGTCCGAGCGCTTTCTAAACTTACGCTGGGCAAACCGTTAAAAATATCTGAGTACTATGAGTGTATGAATTGTTCAGCATGAAAGTTCTACAAAAAAAATGTCCGCGAGAGCATATCTCTATCTTCAATACATCGCCCACTATAAGTGGTTTTACGTTTCCATTTCTTCCAACCATGTCCATTCAAATACTGAGGCGACAGTTTACGAACTAGCTAAGGGCGAGTCTATCGCCCCTGTTACAGCCTAACTAGCGGGCGAACTTATTAACCCAGATACAACCAGCAGAAAACCGTCGAGTCGTGTTAGGTTAAGACTTTAGATGAGGGTGGTTGTGTTTGGAGTTTCCTCTATCTTCATTCAGCGCTACCGATATTTTTTCTCGATGCCCCTGGATGCACAGACAAATCGTTCTTGGTTAATTTGTTGCTCGCCAAAGTGAGGCCTGGTGGTAATATTGCTTTTGCCGTCGCATCATCTGGAATTGCAGCCACTCTTTTGGAAGGGGGAAGAACAGCACATGCAACATTTAAACTTCCTTTGAAAGTCAGCAATAATGATGGAAGCGTATGTAATATTTCAAAACAAAGTAACACTGCCAGTTTAATCCAAAATTGTTCTTTAGTTGTATGGGATGAGGCTACGATGTCGCACAAAACTTTCGTTGAAGCTGTAGACAGGACCTTGCGTGATCTAAGGAATCGGAACACACCTATGGGTGGCTGCACAGTTTTGTTCGCCGGAGATTTTCGTCAAATCTTACCAGTTGTTACCAGAGGAACGAGAGCCGACGAGGTGAACGCTTCATTAAAAAGATCTTACATCTGGCCGGACATAACAAAAATTGGCACTCAAAACTAACATGAGAGTACTCTTATCTTCAGAAGATAATAGTCTGTTTGCTAATTTGTTACTTAGAGTCGGAAATGGAGCTCTACCGGTCATTGACGGGAAAATTGCCCTCGGTCACGATTTCTGTGTTTTAGTAAGCAGCATTCAAGAATTGATTGAAAGCGTTTATCCTCAACTCCATGACCTATCTAACAAGTCTCATTCATGGTTTAAAGAAAGAGCAATATTATTGCCGACAAACGAACAAGTTGTGAAAATTAATGACATTGTGTTCTCCAAATTCACTGCCCAGGCTCAAATATATTACGCAGTAGACACAGCAGTCGATAGTGAATAGGGGCCGATAACCTCGATGTTAGGCCCCTTAAAACAACAATTATCATCATCATCATCATCATCGATGAAGCTGTTCATTATCCTACAGAATTCCAAAATTCCTTACTTCCTTCTGGCTTGCCAAAACACATGCTTATTTTAAAAGTGGGAGTGCCGATTATATTGCTACGTAATTTACACCCACCAAAGTTATGCAATGGGACGCGATTGGTAGTGAAAACTTTGAAAAACTGTTTCATTGAAGCAACTATCTTAACTTGCTGTGGTACAGGAGAAACGGTCTTAGCACCCAGAATCCTTATGATCCCTTCAGATTTGCCTTATCATTTCAAACGAGTACAATTCCCACTAAGAGTCTGCTCTGGTTAGACTATAAACAAAGCACAGGGTCAAACACTTAGCGTGCTTGGAGTTGATCTCAGTGGAGAATGTTTTTCTCATGGACAGCTTTACGTCGCTTTATCGGGGGTTACATCAAACCGAAATCTTTTCGTGTTCACTGCTGGACGGAAAACGTCTAATGTCGTATACAAGGAAACCTTATAAGACCTCGGTTAAAAGTAGCCTATCACCTTGCATTCATATCTGTTCCCGGGCGAAGCCGGGACGGGTTGCTAGTAAATAAATAAATAAATTATTAAATGAATGAATGAATTTATAAATAAATAAATGAATGTAGGAATTAATTAATTAAATAAATAAATAAATTAATTTTAATGGTTGAATGAATGAATGAATAAATAAATAAATAAGTAAATAAATATGTTAATAAATAAGTGTATAAATAAATAAGTAAATAAATACATAACTAACTAAATAAATAAATAAGTAATTAAATAAATAAATACATAAATAAGTAAATAAATATGTGAATGAATAAACAAATAAATGAGTAAGTAAACAAATAAGTATATATAATATATATATAAGTAAATAAATAAGTAAATACATAACTCAATGAATAAATAAATAAATAAATAAACACTCCTGAAAAAATACATGTATTTGTTATAATTACTACTGTATTAAATAATGGGCAATTTAATAGTGATGTTAACTAATAGGCTGCATGTAACTCTTGTCAGGAGTATTTATTTATTTATTTATTTATTTATTTATTTATTTATTTACACTGTATACAGTATACATTAGTCCCCCGCCCAGACATACAGGGCAAGTTTTTGATGACCGACTGAAGAGTTACAACTAATAGAAATACAGAATTATGTGACATGGTGACCTGACCCCCTACGGCCTCTAAATGTGAACCTGATGTGATGTTCTGTGATCATTCATTTACTGGCTGCGGGCATCCTGTTCCTCAGCCGCAAGTACAACTGCGTGAGTGTCAAAACTATCTAATAACCAATTCCATCGTGATTTTGTTATACCAAGCTCACAGGACAAAAAGATAGTCATGCCCTAGAAACACAGTTCAAATACCGTGTCAAACCTTCACAACCGCGTCGATTTGGCGAGGAAGGCACTCTAGAAGTTTCTGCAGGTAGGCTATATCTAGTTGAAGCCACTCGCTGATCATCATCAACTTCTACAGTTTCCAGCCCCTGGCTCGGTCTGCTTGGAACATGAGCCTCTCAATCGTTTTCTGTCCTCCCACTCCTCATTCTATCCCACTCCTCTCCTCTTTTGTGCACTCCTGCCTTCACAACCACAATCCACCTATCTCTTGGCCTTCCTCTTGGTCTCTCACCCTCCATTTCCATCTCATGCATCCTCCTTGGTATCCTGCCCTCCTGCATTCTCCTAACATGTCCGTACCAACTCATTCTCGACTTCTTTATCATCTCTTGCAAGGAATTCTCTTCCACAATCTCTCTTACTCTCTCATTTCTTACTCTATCCCTTCTTGTTATTCATAATCTGCTTCTCTGAAATTTAATTTGGCAAGCCTGGATCCTGCTCACCTGTCTCTTCTTCATAACCCACGTTTCTGATGGGTAGATGAATATTGGGACATAATACGTTCGATGCAATACCCCTTTGCTCTTCTGGGGCATGTCCCTGCTCCATACCAGACCTCTCACGCTCTGCAGGAATCCATGGGCTTGCCTTCCTCTCTCACTGATCCCCTTGTCATTTCTACCACTTACTTCTATTACACTCCCTAAATACTTGAAACTATCCCCCTTCTTTAGTACTTCTCCTCCTATCATTATATCTCTTGTTACTCTTCCCCTATTTCTCGTTGTCACCATAGTTTCACACTTCTTTGCATTAAATTTCAAACCAGACTGTTTTAGTATCTCAACCCATACATTCAACCTTTCTTGTACCTCAGCCTCTCTCTCCATTGCTCCATATCATTAGATCGTCTGCAAACATCACTCACTGATGTTGTCGTTAATTCACTTGAGGGGCTTGAGACATTTTGGTCATCAGCCCCGTGTAGTTAGGTCTGCGTTAAACGTGTCTGATAACCTGTGTTTCTGTGATGACTGTAGTAATGTGTGTAACTGCCTTAGGAGCAGCGCAGGGGTAGGCTTCCATAGACTTGAAATAAGGTACTATCTAAGCATTTGTCTGAAGGTAGTGTGGAAAAACTTGAGGAAAGCCATATTCAGGATAGCCGCTGACAGCGCCTGCGATCACCGAACTTCCTGTAGGTGCCCTCGCGGGCGTGGTGCACGATTTAACGAGCCCACTCACTGATGATTTGATCCCGTAGAACCCAAACAATGGGCATGCTGATTTCTGCGTTTCGCCCGCTGTTGATTGGATTCAGATTGGGTGATTCAGTGGGCCAGTCGAGGTGCGACAGGATGTATGCGTATTAGCCACGTAAGCTCTGTAAACACAGCTGTTGTCATCTTAGATAATTGGAGTGTCCATAGCATACTCATCATGAGGTTGTCTTGTCACCCCGAAGGTCACGGTTCGATACCTGACTCTACCCAAAATTTAATTCTGGTGTGAAGGCTGGAACGGGGTGCACTAAGCATCGTGAGGCAAAACTGAGGAGAGGTGGGTTCAATTCTTACCTGAGCCATCTTGGAAGCAGTTTTCCGTGGTTTCCCACTTCTACTTCCTGCAAATTCCGGGATGGTTCCTAACTAAAGACCACGGCCGCCTCCTTCCCAATCCTCACCCAAATTACAAATACGCACACTACTGTAGACACCACAATAACACAAATTCTACTCACACCAAGTACACGGGGCTAAATGACCACGATGTCCAAGCCCCTCAAATAAAACAACAGCAAGAAGATGGTCAATAAAAGAGAACACTTCGTCTCGATGTTTGTTGATATGCCAGGTTTCGAAACTGCAACCTTGGGCTCAGCAAGCGAGAACGTTACCCCTGAGCCACGCAGCCAGACGTGCCTAATTCATGCTGGGCCGTGCGCTGTGCGGTGTGTTCTCATTGTAACCTATGACTGTACATGAGTCCCCCCCCCCCCCCTTTACCCGCAAGCCGCTCGCTGCAGCCATAACGAGGCGAAATGACGTAGTGTATACACAACAGCTGCGCTCTCCTTCTAACGGTAACAATTCCCTGGTAGGGTAGTACCCGTTACTAGACACAATGTGAATTTGTATAGTTTCCTCGACTAATTGAAACAGTACAGCAGTTTTGAAAAGCAATGGGAATATTACAAATAGGCCTATAGAATCTTTTGATACTTTTCTGTTACCCCTCAAGGGCTCACACCTAATGGGACGTGGATTGGCGACCACGAGACCCCAGCTGAATTCCGCATTGCTTCCACATGCGTTTGCCTGTCTCCTCTCTGTCTTTTTTCCTGTCGACCTCCCTTGGTCAACTCCTGTTCTTTTCCGACCCCGACGGTATTAGGGTATCTGAGGCCTAGGGAGTCTTTCAATTTCCGGCCTTAATTATTAACCCTTGCCTCATCTTTCCAGTTACCCTCATTCTTCCAGGTTTCAGAGTTCGGACCCCCTCTCTTTCTTTTCATGGTACCTACTGCCTTCTGCTCAAGGCCTCCAAGGAGGCAGGGTGTGTATTGTCCCACCACTTATGGTGCAGCCTGGATAGCACTACACCCTCAAGGGCTCATGGCAGGTAAGTTCGGGAGTTGGCGACCCCGATGGATTCCTGAGCTGGGTCCGGTTTTTCCACTTTTGCAATTGCCTTCGGGACGGACCCTCTCCTCATTCCCTTTCCTATCTGCCTTTCATGGCTACTTTTCCTTCCAAGTCCCTCAGTCCTTATTCTTCAAGGGCTGGGGGCATATCCCTTCCTTCCTATCATTTAATTACCTTTCTCCATTTGTTTCTCACTTTTTCTTCTAGTGTGTAAGTTAATAAAAGTATGGAATTTGAAGTACGGGTAGCTGTAGTAGGTTCATTCCATTCTCAATTTTTCGCTTTCACCCATATGATTAAGAACCAATAACCTAGATATTAGGCCACTTAAAACATCAGAGGAACTCACAACCACTGGTAAACAAGCCAGGTTGCAATTGTGGAAAGCTTAAGGCCCGATTCCTAACGGCTGGAAGATAGTAGCAGAATTTTTACCACCTGAACACGATAAAGGAATGACAACATGAAAATCTCTGAACAGATTGAGATCTGGCGTCGGCAGATCAAGAGTTAACCTGGTAAGATGGGGCTACGGAAAGCAAGATATTGAATGGGATTGTGGAGAAGACCATACTGTTAGGCACATGCTCCAGTGTCGACTCTGCCCAGCTTCCTGCACAGAGGAGGATTTATATCAAGCTTTATACAATGCACTGAAAGTAGCCAAATTTTGGTCTACTTTTGTTTGAAAGGAAAATCCACAGCCTGCTTCCAGTCGACCGACCGGGTCAGGGAATGGAATGAATGAAGCCCCCATCTAGCGGCGAGGATATGAACTGTGCCGGCTGCTGAAGCCTGTCGCACTCCTCTGGGGCAATGATTAAATGAATGACAGATGAAATTAAATGATAGGGGAGAGTGTTGCTGGAATGAAAGTTGTGACGGGGAAAGCCGGAGTACCCGGAGAAAAAACTGTCTGCCTCCGCTTTGTCCAGCACAAATCTCACATGGAGTGACCGGAATTTGAACCTCGGACCCAGCGGTGAGAGGCCAGCGTGCAGCCGCCTAGGCCACGGAGGCTCTGGTCTACTTTTGTTTAATGTTTGTAAATGTTTGTGACTGTGTATATACGGTACAATATATGTATGTGTATTCATTTATTGTACTTTTTTTGCTGTGTTGTATGTTACTGACACTAGAATAATAATTATGAATCATCTGTCAATAAATTGGTAGGAAATAGTACATTATGCAACGAGCCTATAATGCCAGTAATTAAGACACGAGTATGTTTATAAAACGAGCAAAGCGAGTTCTATAATTTCCATACGAGTTTCTTTTTTTTTTCTTTTCGCTATCGTTTTACCCTCCAGGGTTGGCTTTTCCCACGGACTAAACGAGGGATCCCACCTCTACCGCCACTAAGGGCAGTGTCCTGGAGCCTGAGACTCTGAGTCAGGGATACAACTGGGGTGTGTGACCAGCACTACGCCCAGGTGGCCACACCTGCAAAGCGAACAGGGGGCCTGATGAAGGGATTGGAAGAGTGGGACGGTTAGGCAAGGAAGTGGGAAGGAGGCGGCCGTGGCCTTACAGTAGGAACCATTCCGGCATTTGCCCGAAGACGAAGTGGGAAACCACGCAAAACCACTTCGAAGATGACTGAGGTGGGAATAGAACCCCCTATACTCATTTGGGCCACCCGAGGCTGAGTAGACCCCGTTCCAGTCCTCATACCACTTTTCAAATTTCGTGGCAGAGCCGGGAATCAAACCCAGGACCTCCGGGGCGACATCTAACCATGCTGACCGCTACGCTACCGAGGCGACTACGAGTTTCTTAATTACCATTATAGGCAAGATGCATACGACTGTTTATGTTCGACGATAGGCCTCATTATAACTATTTTGTTCGAACATAAATATTCATAAATATCTGTCGAGATTTCGCCAGTTTAATGTACTGAACAGAGCGCATGGGACGCAGAGAATACCTTGGATTTGATCATGGCCTCCTCGATTACTCCACTATGACACTAGTCAAGCAGTGAAATGTAAATTAGGAGGCCGTGGAACTAAGCGCAGGTGCAATGCTATCCTTACCTAATTGGTCACACAACTGTTTCTTGATCTCTGATTGGTGGGATGAACCGTTTCATAATGAAAAATAGTGTTATAATGACCCTCATTATGATACAGTTTTTTAACATATACTATTTACATTTAGACATCGTCGAATATAAATGTCATTTTTCAGAACTTACACGAAAAGAAGCAGCCTGCTTATTCAGAATAGTCCACCAGTCATTTCAATTAATTAATTCTATATTTTGTGTACATTTAGACCAATGAGCATAAAACTCTCTTTCTTGCAGGCAGCTTGTGAGTTGCTGAAACATATGTGGATGCATGATTTCAAGACGCCTGGCTTCGAGGGTTTCTCCAAAATCAAGGTAAAAAACGAGTAAATAGACCCAGTTGAGATATCGCTGGAAATACCAAATTTCCGAAATAGCCAAACGCGAATTTCCATGAGACAAGCTGTAGCTGAGAAAAACATTAGGCCTACTAAGTAGATCAATAAAAATTTTACCAGAAGATCAATAAAATGGTTATTAGGCCTATAGAAAATATGTGACGTTTGAAATCCTCCTCTCTTTGAGCCTTATAATGTGCCATGCCATGACCATACGCTAGCAGTGATGGACACATGACCACGTAGTACCGTGCGACAACATCTACAGCGCTCCATAACTCTTCCAAGGGGGTGCCTACTTTTTTGCCCATTATGAATGAAGGTGGCAGCGTATTTACAGAGCTCATGAGAAGCTAAGTAATATACTCATATATTGAGACCATGTTGAATAAACCAACGCTAAAGAAATAAAATTAACTGTAAATGGGGCTCTAAAGCACATTTAGGAAGTTCCGAGAAAATAAACACTAGGTAAGTTAATTAGTTACGCATATAGCCTGCCCTTTGGCCTTGCGCGTGTATGCACTGAGCTTCCCGGTTTGTCTCTTGTGACTGCTCCTCATTAGCCGCTTTCCGGTCCACCTTGTGGTGCAGCGGCTAGCCTTCCAGGCTATCATGCCTGCAGACCGAGTTCGATTCCCGGCCATTTTTCCGAAGGGAATGTGGAAAAAATACACTCAAGATAGCCGCTGTGAGCGCCTGGATTTGAATATCCGAGCTCTGGATTTGCCCAAGTTCCCCGTCACGGTCGGGGTACGTGATTGAAGCGCACGGCTATGCCGCAAGGTGGTGAATAAGGCTGTTAGATGTAGTTCTGTGTGGTTGCATTCGCACATTCTACTTGTAGCTTGTCCGTGACATGCATGTGGGTGAGGACTACAGGCTAAGGAGCAAATACCTAGGTATTTATGTAAGGTAGCCTATAAGCAATCATCATCATATTCATCACATCATCCTTATCGTTATTACATCATCATCGACATCATCACACATCATCATCATCATCATCATTGGGGCAGATGACCTCACAGTTCCGGTCCTTAAAACAACAATAACTAACTATCATCATAAGGCTACGTAAAACAGTTAGGCTACATATTATAACTATTAGAAAAACCCATGCATTTAATTTTAAACGTAGGCTAACTTTTCATTGCGTAATTCAATATTGAATTGATAACAATGTTTAACATTGCATTTATAATACTTTAATAATAATAATAATGAAAATGAAAATCCACAGCCTGCTTCCAGTCTCCGACCGGGTCAGGAATGGAATGAATGAAGCCCCCATCGAGCGGCGAGGATATGAACTGTGCCGGCTGCCGAAGCCTGACGCACTCCCCTGGGGCAATGATTAAATGAATGACAGGTGAAATGTAATGATAGTGGAGAGTGTTGCTGGAATGAAATTTTTGACAGGGAAAACCGGAGTACCCGGAGAAAAACCTGTCTGCCTCCGTTTTGTCCAGCACAGATCTCACATGGAGTGACCGGGATTTGAACCACGGACCCAGCGGTGAGAGGCCGGCGTGCTACTGCCCAAGCCACGGAGGCTTCTAATAATAATAATAATAATAATTTTAATAATAATATAAATAATATATTTATTTTATGCTCCTTTGAAATAATTGCTCTCGGAGTCGCCGGGTTGCTGGTATTTTGCCCATTGTGTTTTCTTCAACACTATTTGTAGAGATGATAAATATTTTCGGTACATTATACAGATTGTCTGATAGTAAATTAATTGTTAATTGGTGACATCAATATAGATTAACTCGACAGTGAAAACTTCGACGATTATTTGAACCTACAGTACTTAATGAATATGATTTCAGATCTACAGTATAATCAATGGCTCGACTTGGGAAACTGATGAGAGAAAAACATACATTAACCATGCATTTCTTAAAGCAAATGAAAATATTCTCTCTATCGTCTCGAAAAGCAAAATAACTGATCATAATGCAACGATAATTAGGTTAAAATGTAATCAAGTTAGTTGTCAGAGAAAATAAAACCGGCGTAATATCCTGCTACGAGATTGTTGCATTTAAGCACACTTAACTGCCTTCTGAATGGTCCGGGATAGTGCCAAATATCTTCCTAGACCAACTGCAGTAACTTACTCAGCCTGGCATATTTCATTCCTATATCGATGATAAATATTATTGGTGATGATAATTGAGGCCTAACATTTAGGTTATCGGCTCTTACCTATTTTCTCAGTACAGATACAACAATGATTAATTGTTGAAACCCGATTCGGACTCTTGCATGTGTTTCGTAATGGTCCAATTCAAGTCCACGTAAATAATTGTAGACTTCTCTTCATCGTGCAGAAATTCATTTGGCGGTAAACAAGGGTTGTGTCTCACTGCTCGTAAAGGAAGAAGCTAATAGCTCGAAGCGCCACTGCAACTACCAGCTGAAACAAACCACATGGCTAGCCAGCAAGTCTGCCTGCCGTGTCTTTACGATTTGCAATAACTGCAGCGGCTGGGATCTCATTAGTACAGAAGCTAATGTTTCTCCATTTCTTTTGGTACAATGTAACGTGGCGAATTAGAGCGAGCTACGAAATGAATACAATGTCATGAACGGGTCACGCCTTATCTTCTGCACTGGGGCCCGCCCACATTAGCCGTGTCCAACCACCGGGCTTCCTCACATGAGCATCAAGTTTTCTCTTTTAGTCTGATTTACCGAGAAATCGATCGGGGCTTAATCCAGTCGCCCTGGTTGTAAACTACCTCATAGGAACTGCGCTACTAAGATCATGTCTTCCGCCTCTTTGCGTAGTGGCTAGCAATCTTGGTTGTCACCGTGGAGGCCTGGGTTCGATTCCTGGCTCTGGTCTGAGAGCCGGAATGGGGTACACTCAGCCTCGTGAGGCAAAAGCTGAGTCCTATCCCAGACATCCTGGAAATGGCTTCCCACATCTACTTCAGGCAAATGCCGGGATGGTATCTAATTTAAAGCCACGGCCACTTCCTTCCCAAATCCTATATTAATTACAGATACACACACTAGTACAGACACCACAGTGACACAGGTTATCAGAAAAAATTCTTCACACACGGAGCTAAATGACCACGATGTCGCAAAGTCCAAAAAATTAACAACAACAACAACAACAACAACAACAATTATCTCCAGTACTTGGAACTTTGTGCAGCAAACACAATAACTATGCTAATTTGATAAGAACATTTAAAATATAAAAAAAAATATATGAAGCCTCCGTGGCTAAGGCGGCAGCACGCCGACCTCTCACCGCTGGGTCTGCAGTTCAAATCCCGGTCACTCCATGTGAGATTTGTGCTGGACACAGCGGAGACAGACAGGTTTTTCTCCGGGTACTCTGTGTTTCCCTGTCACAAATTTCATTCCAGCAACACTCTCCACTGTCATTCATTTAATAATTGTCCCAGGAGAGTGCGACAGGCTTCGGCAGCCGGTTCAGTTCATATCCTCGCCGCTAGATGTTTTTTTTTTTTAATTCATTCCATTCCCTGATCCGGTCGGTCGACTGGATGCAGGCTGTGGATTTTCACAATAAATAGATATGCCTTGTGTGTTTGAGTAGACCTGTTCAGTCTTTAGGTTGATTTGATGCAGCTATCCATGCCTCCTTGTGCTGAGATAATTGTTTCATCTCTACAAAGATACCACTCCTTACATCCGAGTCAATCAATCTTTTTAACGCATTCTAACCTACCCCTACAGTCCTTGTCCTCGACACTTCCTTCCATAACTACTGTAAATCTATTTGCTATTAAATTTTAAGAAAGGTTTAAGTGTTGTGCTATTATGCCTCTCGTTTCTTTAGTTGGTACCACAGATTCCGGATTCACTCATCCATTCATTCACTATTCATTCTCATCATAGACTGTTACGGCCTTCAGCACCCTGTCTATTTGGCAAGCCGCTATGAACCTCCATGAAAGTCAGTTTGTTGTCAACGTGGATCAAATTCGAATGTGTTTCTTTTTTTATTTATTTTTTGATTTTCGTAGTTAAATTACCCTCCAGGTTGACTTTTCCCACGGACTCAGCGAGGGATCCTAACTTTACCGCCTCTAAGGGCAGTGACCTGGAGCTTGACATCGGGTCGGGGGATTCAACTGGGGAGGAGGGATTAGCACTTCGCCCAGGCGGCCTCACCTGCAAAGCGAACAGGGGGCCTCATGAGGGATGGGACGGGATGAGAAGAATGGGAGGAATAGATAAGGAAGAGGGAAGGAGGTGGCCGTGCCGTGACAGTAGGTACCATCCCGGCTTCTTTTTTATATGGATTTAATTATGCGCTATTCTCTCTTCAGAATTATTCAAACCGGTGTGGAAAAAGTACCAAGTACACTCAGTTAGACAGACATTCCCTGTTCTATTAGTTTCACCGACCCAATTAGGCAGTGAAATTGTAATAGCTGAAAATGAAATAGCCTATCTAATCGCCAGAATGCACATAGCACAAAGCAGTGTTACATGTCACTTAGTCAGATTATATTCATCATAAAGCTTTCTTCGGTTTTTCCAAATTAGCCTAATTGGGGTCGCCGGAGCAAGCCCGGCTCATTTTGGTTTTGCTCGGGGATTTAAGGCCAGATGCCCTTCCTGACGCCACGTGATTTTTCAGATGAAAATTCCACCCCGCTGTCACCGGGATTTGAACCCCGGCCGTCCGGGTGAAAGACGAACAGCTAAGCCACTGCGCCATCACGCTCCCCGATTATATTCATCATTGTAATTATCAAATTCACCACATCCAAGTGGAAATAATAATAATCATCATAATGATGATGACGATGAGCGACCGTGATAGTGCACTGAGATACACGGGCTTCTACGGACTCGGTAAACGAGTAGGTTCGAACCTCCCTGTCAGCAATCCTTGAAATTGTTTCCCATGGTTTTACATTTCCCTCTCCAATCAATACTTAAGATGGCATCTTCTTATTGCCTACAGCTGCTTACTTCCAACTCATTAACCAGCTTATTTGGTCTTCATTCATTTCGTATCTCAATTAACTCCTCTCATCAGATTATCGTCAGGAAGGGCATCCGGTCTTAAAAACCAACCGGCACATAGAAAATCATCGTTTTGTAACCCCGACCCCTTGGTAACGGGAATATGGGGTAGCCAAGTGATAAAATCCACAGCCTGCTTCCAATCGACTGACCTGGTTAGGAAATGGAATGAATGAAGCCCCATCTAGTGGCGAGGATATGAACTGCGCCGGCTGCCGTAGCCTGTCGCACTCCCCTGGGACAATGATTAAATGAATGACAGATGAAATGAAATGATAGTGGAGAGTGTTACTGGAATGAAATGGTGACAGGGAAAATCGAAGTACCAGGAGAAAAACCAGTCTGCCTCCGCTTTGTCCAGCACAAATCTCACATGGAGTGACCGGGATTTGAACCACGGACCCAGCGGTGAGAGGCCGGCGTGCTGCCGCCTAAACCACGGAGGCTCGGGGTAGCCAAGTAATAATAATAATAATAATAATATGACGACGAAGAATAGTTATGGGTTGTATGTACGTTCCTTTTGACTGTTGTGGTTTTAGAGAGACAGGTGTTGGAATTCTGCTATAGAAGGGGATTTCAACGAGCCACCAAATCTGCTGACTTAGTTCTCTCGCCTTTAAGCACCCTTAAATGACAAAAAGCTTGGACGGAATTCGATCCCTCAATCTTGCGTACAGCAGGCACATCACAGAGTCGGCTGTTGCAGGAGGCGAGGGAATGAGAGTGCCGGGCACATTATACCAATGAATTTAAATTTAAAATCACCGCGGGTTTCAGTCCAGGAAGTGCTTCGATCTGGTGGCTACGAGCATCACCAACAAGTAGTTGCTAAAAGAGTGCGCGCGTAGCGAGGCTTCAAGTGGCGGGCTCTCCTTCACGATGGAGTGGAGTGATTTAACATCACTTAATGCACTGTTCTGTGACACAGGTTGTCTCAAAACCTGCACCCCTCGTTTATACTGTGTAAATCCTGAGTGGAAGTGGAAATAACAAGAAGCGCTGTGAAGATCAAATAACATCATTTGAACTCTCTGTGGTGTAAAGGTTACCGTATTTGCTGCCTTCCCTGAGATTACGGGTCTGGCTGCGTGGCTCAGGGGTAACGTTCTCGCTTGCTGAGCTCAAGGTTGCAGGTTCGAAACCTGGCGCAGTCAGCTGGCATTTGAGGGTGCGCAAATGCGAGGGAGCCGTGTCAGTAGATTTACTGGCACGTTAAAGATCCCCTTCGGGGCAAAATTCCGGAACCCCGGCGTCTCTAAAAGCCAGTGTATTTAAAAGGGACGTAAAACCAATAACATTATTATTATGAGATTACGGGCTCGATTCCCGGCTCTGCCAAGATATTTAATTTTTGTCTGAGGACTGAAACGGGATTCACTCAGCCTTGTGAGGCAGAACTGTGAAGAGCTGGGTTCGATTCCTAACTCAACCATCTTAGAAGTGATTTTTGTGAACTCCTGCTTCTACTCCAGGCAAATGCCAGGACGGCACCTAAATTAAGGCCACGGCCGCCTCCTAACGAAATCGTAGTCCCAATTACAAGTAGACTAGGACAGCCATCTCAGTGGCACAGGTTATCAGACACTTTTCATAGACGCCCAAGTAGACGGGGCCACATGACCATTCCTCTATCATGGTACAAAGTTTCAGGCTTACAGTTATGGTGCAAAATTTCAGACTTATTCTTTTAATGTCTCGAGAAAAGGAAATTGGATTTCGAAAATTCGCGTAGCCGCCAAATTGGTTTCGAACTAGTTGCTGCTTTTAAGATATGTATCAATAATCTTGTTTTATATCCTCTGTCCTGGAATAAAATTTAAAGGTCATAGCTCTCAAAGGATCCAAGATATTTTGTGTTGGTGAAATAATACGTCATATTGGACTGGTGCGAAAGGTATGGTTAAGGTTGGATGGTGTAGTACTAAGTTCTTACAGTCTTTGATTGGAATCGCTCGTGCAAATGAAAGGTTTGGGGGAGACCCCCTCCCTGACACACACGGACAACGGTTTATCTCATAGGCTAAGCCTATATTTCATATGATGTGAATAGGTGAAAATAGGGGTTGGAAATAATTTCATGTTTTATTAATTTTTATTAAATTGGCCTACCGAATCGTTAAGAAATGTTGCTAAGCAGTGGGGTGGAAGACTGGTCAGTGAGTTAATGCCAGCCATTTTTGACATGCACCAAGGACGTGGGTTGCTCTAAGAGAAATGGATTTAATTTTCTTCTGTATTGTTACATTGTCTCATTAAGCTATAGCAGTTCCTGTATCCGTAAATTGCCATCAGACGAAGTACGAATATACTTTAAGTATGTGTAGTGGCTAGCATTCTTGGCTGTCACCCCTGGGGCCCAGGTTCGATGTCAGAAAATGTAATTCTGGTCTTAGGGCTGGAACGGTGTACACTCAGCCTCGTGAGACAATATATTGACGAGGTGGGATCGATTCCTACCTCAGTCACCCTGGAAGTGGTTTTCCATATTTTCCCCACTTCTACTCCAGGCAAATGTCGGGATAATACCGAACATACTACAGCGGCTTCTGCCCAAATCCTACCTGGATTACAAATACACACACTAGTAGAGCCATCACAGTAATACAGAAAACGAAACTTGATGTTTTCAATCGGTCAACGCGATTGTACCCAATTGTGATGGGTTCTTCCCTAATCCCGAATACATTACATGAGATTAATAAATTCTCTTTGATGACCAGTTTCGATCGACAAGCGATCATCATCAGTTCCGTTACACTTAGGTCTAGGCTATTAAATCTATGTCAGTAAAATAGCAAAATAGTAAAATGTAAAATATTCATCATCATCATCATCATCATCATCATCATCTTCATTTCCCCTTTTCCAGTTGACACTGGGTGGGGGCAAATATGGTTCCTCTCCACTTTGTTCTGTCGTTCCACCATTCCTCTTCCGACAGAGTGTTCCAACCCAGGTTCCGTTTTCTAATATTATTCTCCACCGAGTCCATCCAACGCATTCTTGGTCTTCCTCGTCCTCTCTTCCCTGTCATCCATCGTTCCAGTGCTCGTCTTGGTAGCCTTACTTCATTCATCCGTTTGACATGTCCAAACCATCTCAATCTGTTTTGCTCCAGTTTGTCATTTAGTTTCTGTACTCCCAGTTCTTTCCTTATATCTTCATTTCTCACTCTGTCTCTCCTCGTTTTCTGGACCATACTTCTTCTTCTTCTTCTGTATTGTTACATTGTCTCATTAAGCTATAGCAGTTCCTGTATCCGTAAATTGCCATCAGACGAAGTACGAATATACTTTAAGTATGTGTAGTGGCTAGCATTCTTGGCTGTCACCCCTGGGGCCCGGATTCGATGTCAGAAAATGTAATTCTGGTCTTAGGGCTGGAACGGTGTACACTCAGCCTCGTGAGCTGCTTGTACTCTGCTCTCATCCCTCTTAGTCATTGTCCAAGTTTCTGCTGCATATGTCATTATAGGAACATAATATGCTTTGTACATAACTTCTTTAGCCTTAATTGGTATATCCTTGTTCCATGCTAGTCCTCGTACCTGTTGGTAGAAATCACTCCAGAGCAGTGGCGTACCGACGGGGGGGTTTATGGTTTAACCCCCCCCCCCCCAGAGACATTAGTTTACATGACTCCTTATATTGTCCCATCTATCACCTGGAAAATGTTTTGAATTGCTGCCAGTGAGGCTTCTTTAGGCTACTCCTTTGTAATATATTTTTAATGTGAACACGTTCTTCACGTGGTAAATGACCTCCACTCAACTCACAACGAGACTTCTCCAGCTTTGGCGCTAGCTACTGGTTATGGCCTGGGGTAAACACCCTTAAACTACATGTTAAACGGAGCAAGAGGGGCAGATGACCTCGCTGTTCTTCCACTTCAAGCAATAATAACTAACTACACTAGGCGAAATATCAAAATTGTCGTTTTACTGTTAAAGTGTGCGATTGGTAACTATCGTAACGCAGTTTCGTGCTGCTTTAAACGTGCATATCTGTGAACTGCCAGATCGTGAGTCGCACTTTTTTCCGAGTTTATTTGTAATGCGTAATGGATCGATTTATTATTAAAAAACCAAGAGTAGATGTTACATGCAACACTGCCATTGCAAGTAGTTCATCTTTAAGAATTGAAAATGAACTTGAAGAATTATCGGCTACTACCAAGCCGGCTACCGACCAAATACATCGAACAGACTTAGGAGGTTATGCTGGCCAACAGGTGTGTTTACAATATGATTCATGATAATCGCTATTTCTGTAACTGATTTGCATTTCGATGCTTTACCTATTATGTTATACCGGTATTTGTATGGCCTTGGCCTACGTATGTGTCAGTACATGTTAATTATTTCAATTTTGTGATTTACTTTTTTCTTGAGATTGATGATTATCTGAAAAATGAACTGTTGGAAAATGCCTGGACACCTGGAAGCAATTTTAATTTCCCTTTATCGGGTCCAAGGAATCTGAAATTTCAGTTGAACTGGTTATCAGAGTGGAAGAACGGAGCATTTTGTAAATATTGTTCGTTGTTTTGCACCGTTGTTGGGAAACAATCTTCATCGCCAGGTAAACTAGTAAAATTTCCTTACATGAACTGGAAAAATACGAAGGAGGATTTCAAAAAACACCAAGAAACCAAGTATCATATGGCATGTGCTGAAAAGGCTGCGAACTTTCTCGCCATATACAAAGGTACAAAACCTGCTGTTGACGTAAGCTTGGATAGGGGTGTTCAATCCAACATATTATGCAACAGGGAGAAACTCATACCAATAATTAAATCTGTGATTTTCCTTGCTCGAATGGGCATTGCTTTCCGTGGTCACAGGGATTCGGGACCTGTAAATTTAGATGAGCTTCTCAAGAAAGGGGAGGGAAATTTTAGGTCTCTTCTCAAGTTTCGAGCAGAAGCTGGTGATACAATACTAAAGGAACATTTGATGACAGCATCCTTAAATGCAACATACGTAAGCCCACGGATTCAGAATGAAATTATTTCATCTTTGAATGACATTATATTGAAAAGGTTAGTCGATCAGGTGAAAAAAGCCAAATACGTTTCTGTTCTTGCTGACGAGACCACAGACATCAGCGGTGTGCAGCAAATGTCACTATGTGTCCGTTTCGTTCAAGATAATTCCGTACATGAGGAGTTTCTGCAATTTATTGCTATCGATGATGCTTCTGGGTTAGGCCTTGCGAATAGCATATTGTCTGGTTTGAAAAGTGTGAGACTGGATGCAGAATATCTCGTAGGCCAAGGTTATGATGGAGCTAGTGCCATGAGTGGATCCTACAGAGGTGCTCAGGCCGTTGTACGAAAACAGTTTCCCAAAGCCCAGTATGTTCACTGTAGTGCTCACTGTTTAAACCTGGCCATTTCTGAAGGGTGTAGTGTTGCAGAGATTAGGAACTGTATGGGTACAATTGAAAGAGCTTATGCCTTTTTTAGTACTTCACCAAAGAGGCAGGCTGTGTTGACAAATGAAGTTGAAAGTATGGAAGAGAAACCCCGAGTGAGTAAACTCAAGAAGTTATGTGCAACGTGATGGATTGAAAAGCACGAGTCTGTTCGTTCATTCATTGAACTTCTGAAACCGTTATTGTTGGCATTAGAAAAAAAAGCAGCATGGGTTGATAAGAAGGCATCTGCAGATGCGCAACTTCTTCTGTGCTCTATCAGCAAATTTGAGTTCTTGATAAGTGTATTTGTCATTCATGAAGCATTTCAAATCACACTTCCTCTCAGCAAATACCTTCAAACTGAAAATTTGAATCTCAGTCAAGCAATCAACGCCTCCATGAATGTTAAGAGGTCTCTTGAAGAAATGAGGGAAGATGCAGACGCAAGGTTTTTGTGTGCATATAATTCGGTTTTAGAGTTCTGCAAAGAATTTGGAGTGCCTGTAGTTCAGCCTCGAACTGTTGTTCGACAAACGATGAGGAACAACGTTTCATCTAACGATCCGGAAGAATATTATAGGCGGGAATTTTCATCCCATTTCTTGAAGAAACTATTTCATCACTTGATGATAAATTTGTCTCCCATAAAGAAACTCTTCAGCCATTGCAAACGCTAGTTACCACAACTGAAGACGAACTATCCAACCAAGGCATAGCTGAAGTAGAAAATGTAGCTGAATTTTATGGACTTCCCCTTAATATTAGAGGCGAGCTTCTTCTCTGGAAACAAACTCTGAAATCTATTGAAAAGAAGCCCAAGAGTGCTATAGATGCTTTGTCAATATGCAATAAGAACATGTTTCCAGTTGTGTATAACCTGCTTGTCATCATGGCTACCTTACCTGTCTCAACCTGCTCGTGTGAAAGATCGTTTTCGTCCTTAAAATTATTGAAGAACTATTTAAGGAATTCAACTAGTGAAGAACGCCTTAATGGATTAGCTTTGATGTTCATTCATGATACTGTTGATGTTTCAATTGAGGAAGTACTGAATGACTTGTCTGTCAAACCTAGAAGGCTTGATATACGATTGGAGTAGACTTGTCTAAGTCCTTCAACAAATTCCAGGGCAAATATCTACTTAATGAGATTCTTTGGTTTAGCCCGATTGACAATTTAGACATTTCTTTTTGTCCGTTTGTATCTAGTGCAATATCTATATTGGGCTAAACTCTTTTCCGTATTTTTTATTAATCTTTTATGTTTTCAATTGTGTTTGTAATATTGTTTAAAGTGCTGAAAAATATAGTTAAAATAGTTTTCATGCAAAGAGACTCATCATATATATATTCTTTCATCAGTATAGATCCCTCCTGTGGCGCTCACAAGCGACCGATCGTGCCAAATGAGCATTCAAATGAAAGAAAATAGACATTAGCAGTGGCGAATTGTACTCTAATTTCATAAATATCAATAATTTCTTTAAAAAATGACTTTTAAAAATTGTACGAAGTGTGAGATTTGTCGATACTGTTGCTGTAGGAAAATATGCTCCGTAATTGCTGTCCACTTCACATTTTGGACGCTGTGACGCCTGTTTCGTGTCAATTTAACATTATGAGGTCTTTCCTTTATCATTTTGCATGGATTTCAGAAACAGTAAGTCAAAGGAATGAGTACTCAAATCGTATAATTTCAAAAATATCGAATAACTTGTTACAGCTAAGATAAATCAATGGACTCAGCACACAAATGACATTAGCAGTGACGAATTCCATTCTAATTTCATAAATATCAATTTTTGTTAGAAGTGTGCGATTTGCAAATACTGGAGTTCTAACATGCTGCAATTAATTCTCTCGTTATAAACCTATCGGGGAAGGGTGGTTTATGAGCATGCGAGATTTCTCGCTTGGGTCCGGTAGTGTTTATTTAACTGAGTTGTTGCTTTTTATGAATTATATTCGAATTATCATTTTTATTATAGGACATGACTATGAATGAACCCCCCCCCCCCCCCCCCCCCGAAGGAAATCCTGCGTACGCCACTGCTCCTGAGTTGTATTCTTCTGCTAATTTCCAAATCTAATCTTCCATCTTCAGTCAGTTCACTTCCCAAGTATTTGAAGTGTTTCACCACTTCCAATTCCTTATCTCCTACTTTGATTACTCCTTTTCCTTCTTTCTTATCTCTACTCATCACCACTGTTTTACTCTTCTCCACATTTATCTTCAATCCCCATTGCTCAATCTTTTCATTTATTACGTCTAACTGTTATTGTACCCATAATTTTAGACATAAGTTAGATTTAATAGCCTAAGTGTAACGGATCTGATGATAGTCGCTTGTCGATCGAAACTACAGTAGTCATCCAAGTGTAGGTCTATTTATTAATCTCATGGTTTCTTTTCAGGATAAGGGAACAACTCATAATAATTGGGTACAATCGTGTTGACCGACTGAAAAACATCAAATTTCGATTACTAAGGCAACTCTGAACAAGTAGTTCCGTGAAGAACTAAATAGCCTATTTTCATACCTACTGTTCTTACTTAGGAGACGATAAATGAAAACGAAACTTTAAAAAATTGCACAGCTGCTATTTGTAAATTCTCATAAGATTCCATTAAATTAGACGTCAGTATATTAAGGCTTGTATGAATATATACAATGCCAAGTTTCACAGCGCCCAGAAGAAAATTCGCAAGAAAAATCCATTTGTGCTCACCAGGTTGTTGATTGATCCATAGGTGAACTTATGTTAATAGCCTCTATCAACATACAAAATTTCAGTTTGATTGCTTATAGATTCGTCGGTACTGAGAGTTATCTAAATATTTCCGATGGTCACCATGTTGGATTGATGTGTATGTAGACCACAGTGTTATGTATTGCTCGAGTCTAAGCTGGGTGGACCTGAGAGGAATCTGCATCGCAGACTATAAGTAGTGGTGGTGACGAGTGATGCGATTTCTCGGTCCTTGCGTAGTAACAGAAGCAAATACATTAGTCGGTGACTCAGTCACTCATTCCCAACGCCACACTGGTTTCAGAAAAGACCCATGTTAGCAGTATTGGAATAGACGAGAATGTCAGGTAACACGGCGGGCTGTCGACAGGCTTCTCAATTCTCGCCTGCTCCTACCCAGCCTCTGTCCTTCATCCCGCAAGTTCACAGAGCTTGGAACCGAGCAGTAAGCGACCATTAGATGAAGATTATTGCGTAGGTTCGTTATTTAAACTTTCACTTCGATCGTCTGATTAGGACACAAGAAATGAAAGTCTAACTTTAAAATTTCGCACAACCGCCATCTTGTGGTTATGCAAACAATTGAACTATATTAGACGTCAGTGCATTATAATGAGTGTTAACATTTGCTGTACCAAGTTCAACTGCGCTCGGATGGTTAAATCGCGATAAAACTTATTTAAATATTTCAACTTCGCTTGGCTGCCATGTTTGTTTTGTACTTAACAGGTTTATGAAAGTCTCATACATGAACTTCTAGTAGTAGTCTACCCTTTATCAACGTACAAAATTTCAGAGTGGAATATGTTACTGTTGTGGAGATATAGAATGGCAGTGAAATATTTCGCGCGGCCGCCATGTCGGAATGGTGAAACGTATTTAAATTTGATAGGCACGGTCGAGGTCAGACAAGGTAAGTAGTATGCTCTTACCGAGTTACATTGAAATCGCTTCGGCCGTTTAGATTTTATTAGCGACACACATACACACAGACGGACAAAAGGTGTTCTCATATGCCCATTTTTTTTTTCCATAAATAAAAATAGGCTAAACGGGTCTTCATGCACCATAACAGTAATACAGGTTATCAGACAACTTCTACATGCACCCAAGTACATAGGGCTACATGACCACGATGTCCCAAAACCCCTAGAAGAATTAACAACAACTTTAAGAATGTGTTCTACTGCTAATTTGGTTCCTTAATAATTGACGACTATCTGGTCATTTAAATTGAGAGTCGAAATTTACTTGCAGATTTTTGAAGCAAGTTGATATATTCGTATTTCTCGTACCGTAAAATCTATTTCAAGAAATCCGCCCAGTAAGGGACGGTGCCCAGCCCACTTAATTGTTTTTTTCCGGACGGGTGAGCAGGGATGTCTTTGAGGCGGTCTTGGCTTTCCTCAACAGAAAGTCATTGCCCTCGCACCCGTAACGCTATAAGTGTTCGAGCAGGGTTGGGTAACTTTATTTTCAAAATTTACTACATAACAGTTACTTGTCAAATTGTACTTTTTCGTTTCATTTTTTGTATTTTAAAAATAGTTGCCTAATAACATTTCCCCCGTCGGAATAGTTTATTGCAGTAATATGGAAAAATAAAATGAACTATCACAAAACAATCACTTGTAAAAACACGTAATTCTTTTCTCTGTCAACAAATATAATTTCTCTGTACTGCATCATCACGAGCCACGGTTCAGATGCCTATTTTTTAAATAAATAAATAAAAATAGATAAATAAATAAATAAATATATAAATAAATAAACAAGAAGTTCCGTGACGAACTAAAGAGCCTACTTTTCTTGAAATTTAAGATCCTTGCCAATCTATATAGACCTATCTAGAATAATGACGAAATTAAGTTGTTAATATCGAAATTCCTAATTAGTTCGAAATATATCTTATATAATGTAGCCTAATAGAGCAGTACAGTTGGCAGCCCTGGTGACTGAATATAGGCTATTGTTAGTTGCATCTCTTAAGGTACAGAATACAAAATTTGGTTGAAGTCCAATGGATAGCATGCACGTTACATGCAGTTAGACCTTGGAAATATCAGCGCGCGTAAAATCATGTTGGCAACAATGTCATGCATGTGTTGGTAAGAAATAATCTGAAATATTATGATCTCGTGTTGTGCCAATTTTGGATTAAATCCATTTGTTAGTATAGAAGTAACATGTATTTTAAAGTTGGACCTATCAGCAGGCTTAGAATCATGTTGGCAGCACTGGCGTAGGCCTATATTAGTTCCTCCAAATTAATCTAGAATGCCAGGTACTATACGTGTGCAAAGTTTAGAGCTATTGGCTTGCATACTTTCTGATATATTGATATTAGGGTAACAAAAATTGAGACAGTATTTATTAACAGTTGGCAGCCCTGGTTACTCTTAAGAATCGGCATAGTCATATCTGTTATGGTACACATAGCACACACGCAATTTGGTTGAAATCCAAATGATAGTATAGAAGTTACATGCATTTAAAGTTGGACCTCTCAGCAGGCTTAGAATCATGTTGGTAGCACTGACGTATATAAGATACTCCAAATTAATATAGAATGTCAGGTACTATACGTGTGCATAGTTTAAAGCTGTCGGCTTGCATACTTTCTGATATATGGGTATTTGGATAAAATAAATTGAGAGCATTTATTAACAGTTGGCAGCCCTGGTGGCTCTTATGAATACGCTCAGTCATATCTGTTTATGTACACATAGCACATACGAAATTTGGTTGAAATCCAATTGATAGTGAAGAAGTTATATGCATTTAAAATTTGGACCTATCAGCAGGCTTATAATCATTTTGGCAACACTGCCATGTATGGCCTCCTGGAAATTAAACTACAATATTGTTATCTATACGTGTGCCAATTTTGAAATAACTCCCATTCATAACTTCCAAGTTATCCAACATGGATATCAAATTTCAATTGCGATTTTTCAGCAGTTAGTAGCACTGACATAATTTTCTAATATGGCCGTGAGATATTCAGGTATAGATCTTTACTCCCACCAAATTTTTTTTCGATTGCTGCAGCCGTTTAGGAGTTGATAGGGACACACACACACACACACACACACACACACACAGTCAGACAGACAGACAGACAGACACACATTTGCCCGATCTCATAAGTCTACTTTTTCCTCATTTTTGCAAAATGTGAAAAGTAGGCTAATAAATAATTAAATAAATACAAGGTCTCACTACAACACTAAAAACAACCTGGCGCTCATGCCTTAAAAATATTTCATTTCGTGGAAAGTCAATAGTATGTAATTAAGCTATAGAATAATTTGCAACCAGAGCAGCAATAACAGTAATAAAATTAATAATAATATTGATATTAGGTGCACGCCGGCCTCTCACCACTGGGCCCGTGGTTCAAATCCCGGTCACTCCATGTGAGATCTGTGCTGGACAAAACGGAGGCAGGCAGGTTTTTCTCCGGGTACTTCGGTTTTCCCTGTCAAAATTTCATTCCAGCAACACTCTCCACTATCATTTCATTACATCTGTCATTCATTTAATCATTGCCCCAGAGGAGTGCGTCAGGCCTCGGCAGCCGGCACAGTCCATACCCTCGCCGCTAGATGGGGCCTTCATTCATTCCATTCCTGACCCGGTCGGAGACTGGAAGCAGGCTGTGGATTTTCATTTTCATTGATATTAGGTAATCGAATTATCGATGTCTAACCCGCACATGCTTCTGTATGTTCACAGCTCTGTATTTAATTTTCCAGCCGTGCACACTTTACATTTAAAGTTGTCATTATTCCCGTACCGACAGCGGTGGCTACGCTCACTAAAGCGCAGCGTTAGGTCATGGGACGAAGCTCTCTCCTGACTCGGTAGACCCGTGGGTTGGAGCCCCACCGTCGGCCGTCCTTGAAATGGTTTTCCGTGGTTTCCCATTTTGAACACCAGGTAAATGCTAGCATGGTTCCTTCTGAGAGGCCACGGCCGCTTCCTTCCACGCCTAGATTCATTCATCTTCATCCATTCGATCATCCCGGTGTGCAGGTCACCCACGGGCATCGACTAGAATGACCTTCACTCGCCTCTCAGGAGGCCACACGACCAAAAAAATTAATCCCACCCGATTTTATTAAATTAAATATCCCGGCGGATGACGGCCAAGATATCACTCATCGTTCTGCTCCACAACAATGGAATAACGCTGGACTCAAACACGTTTTAACATCTATGTCACCAACAAAGTAATGCCTCACAAATGATTTTAACAAGACATTTGGCGAATAGCATAACAGTGGTTACATTGAAATCCCCCCCTCCAAGCATTCTAAACGGGTTGGAAATAAAAAATCGAATGTTGCTTTGTGTTCACAGGCTCTCTAGTAGAAAATGTGATTTTAAAAATTGAATATACAAACATCTTCGAAATATAGCTGCTACAGGAGCTATTTGGCACGTTTTTTAATAATAGTGAATGGTTCATAAACACTGATTGAGGATCGGGCCATTGTACGGGTCATGACTTTGTCTCCCTAAACGCTCTTTAGGTGGCGATAAATATCTGGAACACTAGTCTCACACGCTCTTTCATAACCCACGACAGCAATCACATTCATTCGTGACCACGTTTCCAGCACACGTCGCGTGAAACAGTAGCTAGCAAAGTGGGCAGGACTTGTAGAGAAATACACAGTGCATAAGCAAGACTTGTAGAGAAGTACTGTACACACTGGGTAGGCAGGACTTGCAGAGATGTACACACTGGGTAGACAGATTCTGTAGTGAAGTACACATTGCATAAGCAAGACTTGTAGAGAAGTACTGTACACACTGGGTAGGCAGGACTTGCAGAGATGTACACACTGGGTAGACAGATTCTGTAGTGAAGTACACATTGCATAAGCAAGACTTGTAGAGAAGTACTGTACACACTGGGTAGGCAGGACTTGCAGAGATGTACACACTGGGTAGACAGATTCTGTAGAGAAGTACACATTGCATAAGCAAGACTTGTAGAGAAGTACTGTACACACTGGGTAGGCAGGACTTGCAGAGATGTACACACTGGGTAGACAGATTCTGTAGTGAAGTACACATTGCATAAGCAAGACTTGTAGAGAAGTACTGTACACACTGGGTAGGCAGGACTTGCAGAGATGTACACACTGGGTAGACAGATTCTGTAGTGAAGTACACATTGCATAAGCAAGACTTGTAGAGAAGTACTGTACACACTGGGTAGGCAGGACTTGCAGAGATGTACACACTGGGTAGACAGATTCTGTAGAGAAGTACACATTGCATAAGCAAGACTTGTAGAGAAGTACTGTACACACTGGGTAGGCAGGACTTGCAGAGATGTACACACTGGGTAGACAGATTCCGTAGTGAAGTACACAGTGCATAAGCAAGACTTGTAGAGACGTACTGTACACACTGGGTAGGCAGGACTTGCAGAGATGTACACACTGGGTAGACAGATTCTGTAGAGAAGTACACATTGCATAAGCAAGACTTGTAGAGAAGTACTGTACACACTGGGTAGGCAGGACTTGCAGAGATGTACACACTGGGTAGACAGATTCTGTAGTGAAGCGCACAGTGCATAAGCAAGACTTTTAGATAAGTACTGTACACACTGGGTAGGCAGGACTTGCAGAGATGTACACACTGGGTAGACAGATTCTGTAGTGAAGCACACGGTGCATAAGCAAGACTTTTAGAGAAGTACTGTACACTCTGGGTAGGCAGGACTTGCAGAGATGTACACACTGGGTAGACAGATTCTGTAGTGAAGCACACAGTGCATCAGCAAGACTTTTAGAGAAGTACTGTACACACTGGGTAGGCAGGACTTGCAGAGATGTACACACTGGGTAGACAGATTCTGTAGTGAAGCACACGGTGCATAAGCAAGACTTTTAGAGAAGTACTGTACACAGTGGGTAGGCAGGACTTGCAGAGATGTACACACTGGGTAGACAGATTCTGTAGTGAAGTACACATTGCATAAGCACGACTTGTAGAGAAGTACTGTACACACTGGGTAGGCAGGACTTGCAGAGATGTACACACTGGGTAGACAGATTCTGTAGTGAAGTACACAGTGCATAAGCAAGACTTGTAGAGAATTGCACATTGCGAGGGAAGCAGGGGTTGTTCTTGGCATCAACATAGAATTGTAAAATCCAGCTTTTTTTGTAAGTCACAATCTATTTTTTATTTTTTTTTGTCGTTTGGTTCTTTCATAGGAGAGCGTTAAATATGACAGGCATTAATTTATGTGTCGACCTGAGCAAAGCCAGTTACCATGTTAGTCGATGCAATAGAAATAAAGAATGAATGTATTCCATTTGTGACACGCCACTGTGGCTTGACTGATTTCTTTACTTCTCCTACTTCTAAAAGTACCCTAGTTGAATTACCGTGTTAATTATATGAAATGTGAAATCCTGGCATGGAGCACTAAGCATCTTATAAAGACATTAGAAAGAAGTAATTTACGGTGATGCTCACGTGATGGGTTACTGCATTGAGCCACTTTTCAATGGCTGCTGCACTGCGAGTGTGGGTAGATTAATTTGATTACCCAGCGCATCCCCCTCCCCCACCCCTAGCTCGTTAAGATGCAGTTTATATTGTTTATGTTGGTAGCATGCTATAGCAGGCTGAATTACATCAATTTTGTTGATCAATTTCAACGCACACGTGCCTAAAATGGGATCTACTTTATGGCTGTTATAGACTGGTCATGAATTTAGCTCGCTGTGACATTGTACAGCCATGCTGAAGCGAGTGTAGCTGCCCAATCATTATGATATATGTGTTGCGAGAGTACAGGCAACATTTTTAATGTTTCACTGTTCCACTACACTTCATATCACCTAATGGCTTCTCCTGGTAAAACACTTACTTCTGGCAGTACAGATGGAATGTGGATTTCAGGTGTACCTAGACCATTCATACTCGAAAGTATTTGTCTCAAAGTTTACAAAAATAAATCAACTTTTGTCTAAGTACCAATTACCCAGCCTTTGCTTTACCACAACCTTTGCTCGACCTGACTGTAGTACGCAATGGTCTGTAAAGGAAAATCCTCAACTGTTACCTCCAAGAGACGCTTCAGGTTCTCAGTATTAGGCTGTTGCATCTTACGAATTTTGTCCTAAGTACATAGCACGCTAGGTTAAGGTCAGGCCTGCTAAAAGGCCAAACCCTTGGAATCTAGAAAACTAGAATTTCCTTAAAATGAATCGATCGTGTTGTGCTAGATCTCAAATCAGCAAATTATTTTCACCAGTTATGAATAGCTCTTGAAAGAAAATACGCTCTGCTCTCTTCACATTAAGGTGCTGTAAGAAGTTTTTGGATGCTTTGTTAAAACTTGTGTGCCGGTGGAAATAATTTTTACTAAAATAAAAAACTAATTACATACTGTAGAATGAACAGACTCAAATTCTGCAATCGTATCACACTCAAGCTTCTCCCTTGAGATTTAAACAAGCCATACATTGAATGACCTACAACAAAGGGAATGGTTAATTTTAATCAATATTAGAAAATTGACAGTAGATGCGCGAACGTAAAAAAAAAAACTTATCAATATTTATGCAATCGGTGCTCTTAATCGACTCACCACGGAGTAGCTATTGTTGTTGTTGTTGATCCTTTTAGGGGCTTTGTGGCACTGTGCTCATGTAGTCCCGTGTACTTGGGTGTGTGTAAAATTTGTCTGATAACCTGTGTCACTGTGATGTTTGTACTAGTGTGTGCATTTGTAATTGAGGATAGGATGTTGGCAGGAAGCGGCTGTGGCCTTAAGTTAGGTGCCAAGAAGTGGGAAATTACGGAAAACCACTTCAAGGATAGCTGAGGTAGGAATTGAACCCGCTTATTCTCAGTTTTGCCTCACGAGGTTGAGTGAACCCCATTGCAGCCCTCAGACCAGAAATAAATTTCTCGGCTTAGCTTGGAATCGAAACCGTGCTTACACGGTGACAGCCAAAAATGCTAGCCTTTACACAACGAGGTGGACATCCACTGAGTAGGAAATGCACTGAAACAAGGACAACCTCACCCTCACACATCTGGTAGGGAGAGCGGAGGCTATTGTGGCGCATGGAGAAACCCAAGCCTGTGAGGAAAAAGGCAATTTCTTTTAAACTCATTGATTATGTGCGCCCAACGGAGGGTTTAAAAGTATTGTCTCCCGTTAGAAAATATCAGTCCAAATCTGCTCTTTCGAATTTCATCACTGCCTTGTTGTGAAGATAATTAGTTTAATTGAGCACATTCGTGTTGACTGATTAAAAAGCATCTACAAATAGATGGTATATTGGCTTTCACGCCCAAGGAATTAAAACTCAGCAACTCGCCTAGCTTTCGTCCGTGCTCGGACACCAAGAGCCTGCTGATGAGCCCATCTTGGTGTTCCCAGTTGAAACCCCACATAGGACACGGCATAAACCTAGAAAAATTGCTGAGTTTTATCTACAAATAAATTACTTTGGCAACGTTAAATAATGTCTTTGAATATTTTAAGCTCTGTACTAATCCAAGAACATTTGCACCAAGTGTGTGTAAATTCTGATATAAAACCTGACTCTGTGTAGGTGGAATACTCTTTATTGTGACCTTTTTACAAGGGCACTTGTGGTTTCAAGACGTTAGAGCTAAGGCTAAAGACGTTCAGTTTGAGACCATGAATGTTCCGGGGGGAGCAGTAGCAGAAGAAATGTTTGTAAGAACCAAGTGCACACTCCCGCCCACGCTTACAGATATTTCGATACATTTATATTATCGTTCCTTCAGCTCTACGTTTTTCTCTTGCCAAACGTGGTAGACTGGCACCACACTCTAAAAAACTAAATATATTGCTTTTCAAGCCATAGTCTATGACTCAATGTCTTACTGATGTTCAGTTGTCTACCACATGCTGAAGGGAACGTGCTGTGTGTGGTTGGAAGGAGCTACGTGTGTTGCTTTCGTACCGAGAGAAGCAGAAAACGGTTCCAGCATGAAATAATGTTTGAGGTTTTCTGGAAATTTGCGACTTCAGATTTAGATGAGTAAATGCTCATATTGTAGGGGATGAGATGATGCTTGTCTCTCACCAAGGTGGACTGGGCTTGATTCCCGGTCAATGCATGTGAGATTTTCGAAGTGAAATATCACTTCCTGTGGTTCGGATTGCACGTAAAAATTAAGGTCCCATGGCTCCTGAGCTCGACATTAACGGTCACGTAAAACCACAAGCGTCCTTCCTTTCTTGCTCAAATTGTATGCACCACAATATTGATATATGTTATGCTCCTCGACACTTTTGCGATATACGAAGGCAATTACTGTATGTATTAAATCTGCAGACTAAATGGATACACCACGTTTTAAAACATCTCAGCAATTTATGTTTTGGAGAATGGTTGAAAATTCATTCAACACTCACATCTACAGTGAGAGCCTTCTCTACAGAACGGAACTTCGCATTCGCCGTGTGTCGGCCGTGGCACTCTGACTAGCCACCTGTCGAGCATGGCACTGGTGCTAGCAGCAGCATAGCGCCCAGCTAGTTGAACACATTTACACTTTTTAACGTATTTTTAATCTTCATTACTTTATGAATTTCGGAGTAGTTGCTGTAAATGGCTATCCTTCGTTTTCTAAACACACCAACGTAGGTGGTTTTGGTATTTTCGCTGTAATTAATTGATATTTCGTATCAGTGCAGGTATTTCGTTCTCGAGAGCCTCCAGAGTATGCGGATTGTTTCTGTATACATTTTGTTTGAGGTTCCCCCACAAGTAAAAATGGCATGGCGCTGAAACCTACGAACACACTTACTGAAAGACTTCTCCTTGAGAAGATAAGTTATCACTAGGCACTAAAAGCCATACGCTAAAAAACAAAAACAAAAAACTAGGAAAGTTCGATGTTTTGTTCCATACCTAACCATATTCACGCGATACGAGATAGGCTATAGTACTTCACTACAAGTCGTAATTATCTCAACTAAGGCATCTTGCCAGCTGCGTATGTAATAGATGCATCGACAGCATTCGGGGCTTCACGACTTGCTCTTGTGAAATCGGCAAATGCTAGTTAAGTGGCGGTGACTAAACATAGCTTAGAACAAAAACTACCCCAGAAATGAATTCTACACGCCCGAAAACATTGGAAATGAATCGTTATAAGCACCAGTTTGTTATCATTGTGTGCACCCCCCCCCCCCCCCCCCACAATTCACTGCCCACACCCCGTACCCCTTAGAACAAAAACTAACCCAGAAATGAATTCTACGCCCCAAAATACCTTGAAAATGATATACATCAACCAAGTTTTATGGGTTTTGTTTCCCCGCCCCCTGTAGCGTCCCCCTACCCCCGACAAGAAAAATGACTCCAAAAATGAATTCCTTGCCCTCGAAGACATCGGAAATGATATTAATTTTATTAATTTTGCCCATAAAAATAATTACGAATTTTTAACCCATAAAATAAGGGTACGCGCCCCATCACATGTATGAAATTAACCAGGGGGTGTACAGAATGCCTCCGTGGCTGAAAACGTTCCTTATGGACCACTTAACGTAACTCAAAAATAAAATCGCTTTTACCTTGATTTGCACAATACTTCCCATAATCCGCCGGACTAACCGGGCAGAGCTCGTCGTACAGTTCCTGTAAAGTTCTCGAACTCAATCTAAGGAATGTTGTTTCTGTAAAGGAAAATCTACTCTTATGCTTTGACAAGTTGTTTATCAGCCTCAGATTTAAATATGCTGAAAACCTTCTATCTAGTGCCTTGTCATTTTGATTTAACGCCTCAAGCGCCGAGTTAGAAATAAAGTGACAATTCAATGCATACAGAGTGAAGAAAAATAATTATACGAATTTCTTAAGTACACAGTTTTTCCATCAATTGGATGTAAATTAAATGACAATATCAAATTTAGGAACACTGATCGTAGCGCTATCTCTTAGTATGCCAAAGAACAATCGTCTCTATTATTCAATCAATGACTTACCTACCATAATTTTGTAAAAGTGAGATAGATATACGTTTTAAAACATTATGAAAACTACAGCCTTCATAACTATGGCAATTTGACTTGATGAGCATTTAATTACTGTAGTGTGGTACAGTAGCACTCCAAGTGATCACCAGGGGAAGCTGTTATTACTACTTCCGCTTTCTAAAGCACATGACCTATAACTATATTCTTTGCCTATAACAGGTTTGCTTCTCGTATTTAAAAGGGTTATCATTATAATGCCGAACAGACTAATGCATCTACTGTGATAAAGAATCCCTCCTTCTCATGAGTGTCCATGAAGTTGAGCTAAAAAGCCTTTCCAAGGAAACTTACATGTTGAGGGAAGAGTGATAACCGAATGTGCCTGTTCAGATTTTCACTGGAATCCACCTTCATTTAATATTATACATGCTTGTTTTATTCTTCATCTTCCGTAGAAACATACAGACATACAGAATGCGAAGTACAGTGTGGCAACCATAACCTTCAATCACAATAATATTTTAGGGCAGACATCCTCGATATTCCGTCCCTTATTAAAACAACAATAACCACTGCCACAATGTTATTGAATGATTATGGTGGAGGTAACATTTAATGAAGAGATCCTTCCAATTCTGTGGAATGGAATGCCCCTTCTGGAATAATGATGATTGGCTCTTGAACTTGTTATTCGCACAGACTGCATGGGGGTTAGTGTGCTGTAAAATAAGACAGCATTTTTAATTTTAAAACAGTAATTATTAAGGATTTGTTGATTCGTTGATTTTATTTCCACGTCCACACTTAGAGCTTAAGAGCTCATTAACAGTAGCGCCCTACATACAAGAGGAGGCGAGGCTCCGTTCCATAGGGAAGGCTCTCACTGTACAATATATTTTATTTTGAAAGCCAAATAATAAATCTGTAGGTGTCAAAGGGAAATTGTTTTGATCCCACACTTTAAACTAGTGCAATCTGAGCATTATCGTGGCTCTGATGGCTTTAGTACCGGAAAGTCACGTAACACTGTTAACTGCAAACATCCCTTCAGCAACCTCACTCAAATTGGCAGGTGCCAGAGCGAGAGCATTGATGGGGATTGTAAATCAGATCACAAGAGTTTTTGTCTGCGTGATTTAATGCAGCTCATGCTATTAGACACTGTTTAAAAAGGCAATTAAAGACGTTGTAGAGTTTTATCAAGATCATTTCTTGATTTATGATACAAAATATGAAGGTTCCTAATGAAGTATGTTCTCTCATGCAAGATGTTACCTTGGGGCTGAGCGACGCCCGAAGGAGTTAAAGCGGCAGGGGCTCACTAAAATCCCAAGGTGCATGACTTAGCTCTGGGTAGCGGCATATCTTTCTTAACTCTCTTACGTCACATTCCCTCGATCAAGTTGCCATATCATGTCATACACCCTTAGTGGCCTTAGTCATATGGCATCCTTACTTTCGGTTACCTCGCTTACGCTGACATTATATTCTAGAGCAGAGGTCCTGAATGTGGGGGTCGCGTACCCTGGAAGGGCCGCAGAGAGTAATAAAGGGAGGTGCCGGCTCATCTCACACAAACTCCGTAAGTGTCAAAGAATTACCGAATTCTGAACCATGTACATTTCTATTCCTCTGTTTTACTCTTTCATGGGTGAAGAGCTTAAACATAATATTTTTCAAATTCACAGTGAAACGTTGAAAATTGTATTATTATTTCTTTCAAATATGAAAAATATTATTGAACTAATAGCAGCACAGATGCCATAGCTAAAGAGCTAATTAGTGAAATAAACAAAATTTATTTTTTATAAGCAAGGAGAAATAGTTAACTTCAACATCTTGGAGTAATACAAATGCATGATCTATTTACAAAAAGTTGTTGAACTTTGATGTGCTCTGAGAATAGTTAATTGTGTGTTATTATTATTATTATTATTATTATTATTGTTACTGGTGGTAGCCTCCGTGGCTTAGGCGGCAGCACGCCGGCCTCTCACCGCTGGGTCCATGGTTCAAATCCCGGTCACTCCATGTGAGATTTGTGCTGGACAAAGCGGAGGCAGACAGTTTTTTCTCCGGGTACTCCGATTTTCCCTGTCACAATTTCATTCCAGCAACACTCTCCACTATCATTTCATTTCATCTGTCATTTATTTAATCATTGGCCCAGGGAAGTGCGACAGACTTCGGCAGCCGGCAATGTTCATATCCTCGCCGCTAGATGGGGTATCATTCATTCCATTCCATTCCACTCCATTCCCTAACCCGGTCGGTCGACTGGAAGCAGGCTGTAGATTTTCATTTTCATTGTAACTGGTAGTTGCAGTATTTGGACAGAAGCAAATTCTCCGTTTTTTTTGTGCGAAGTAGACACTGAGAAGTGCTAAGAAAGGAAAGAAGAATAAGGGGAGTGGGTAGATATTTCATGTTTCAAAAGGGGGGCGCGACAGAAGAAGTTTGAGAACCCATGGTTTAGAGTAGAATACCCTTCGTTCGGAATTTCAGATTGCCTGAGATTGGAGACAGAGTACTATTTGTTCCAATCACTTAATTCATGTGACTATTGTAGGTGTTGTTAAATTTTAGGGGCTTGAAAATCGTGGTTATTTAGCCTCGTGTAATTGGATGTGTATGTTTATAAACATAATTGTGTGATTTTGTTTGATAACATGTGTTATTGTGGCGACTGCTGTAGTATGTGTAATTGTAGTTGAGACTAGGATTGGGATGGAGGTAGCAGTGGCCTTAAGTTAGGTACCATCCCGGTGTTTGACTGGAGTAGAAGCGAGAATCGTAAGCCTCCGTGGTTTAGACATGCAGCACGCTGGCCTCTCACCGCTGGGTCCGTGGTTCAAATCCAGGTCACTCCACGTGAGATCTGTGCTGGACAAAACGGAGGCCAACAGATATTTCTCCGGGCACTCCGGTTTTTCCAGTCTAAATGTCATTCCAGCAACAGTCTCCACTATCATTTCATCTGTGATTCATTTAGTCATTACCTCAGAGGAGTGCGACAGGCTTCGGCAGCCGGTACAGTTAATATCCTCGCCGCTAGATGGGGGCTTCATTCATTCCATCCCTGACCCGGTCGGTCGACTGGAATCAGGCTGTGAATTTTCAATTTTTCAGAAGTGGGAATCATCAGTATACCAATTCAAGGATGGCAGAGTTAGGAATTGAACCCACCTCATTTCAGTTTTGCCTCACTAGTCTGCGTGTGAACCTCGTTTAGCCCTCATACCAGAATTTAATTTCTTGGCAGAGTCGGGAAATGAACCCCGACCTCTGAGATGACAGCCATGAATAGTGGCCACTACACCACGAGATGAATGTTTGTGAGACACTTAAGTTATTGAAGCCACAGGGCGCACAATCGCCATCTTGAATGTATCAAATGTTTACATCGATAACCTAGTGAACTTAAAATTTCGAGACTTGGCAAGCGATAGACTTCTTTATCTCAGCCTTTTCCTACGTCACGTTGGGTCAGCGTTACTTTACTGAATTCTTCTCTTCCATAAATGTCTATCCCATGCTTCCTCCCTCATCCATACTTTTTGTCTGAAATCCTGTGCAACCTTGTCTTTCCACGTCATTTTTACCCTATTTTCATTTATGAAACAAGATGTTCAGTAACGAACATATAGCCTACTTTCTCCTAATTGCATGGGTATAGTTATAACCAGGGCATTTTTTTTCAGGGAGACCGCGGGGGGTACGCGTACCCTTAAAACATTTGAAAACTGTTTAAGAAAAAATGTTGGTACATCTGTATCTAGTCCGGCAAATATAACTTACGACTTGAAAGTCCATCGATCAGCTGACATCAATGTGCTGTTCACAACAGCTGGAGGAGATTTCGAGTAAACCTCGATTTCAATCGATCTGTCGAATCAGTTTCCTTTGGTCGGCTACTCGGCACTCAGCAACAAAATCGAAACAATAGGGCATATTATTTTCTGCTCGACAAAAGCTTGGTGTAATTGCTGCCCTATTCGAAGAAATTTACTTGCTTGGGCAAAAATTAGTACTATAGGCCTACTCTAATAATCGTGAAGAGGAAATTCTGTTCTTATAAGAACGCAGGCTTGAGTTTGGAGGTGGGGTAGGTTGTTAGTTTGTGCGTGTTGTTAGTTTTGAAGGATGAAGAAATTAACGAACTATTTTACATCCACCCAGGCACCGAAAAAGTTGAAAGTTAATGAAATAATGAGTTAATAAATTAACCCAATGTAACCCTTCATTTAACATGTCAGCCCATAAAGTAATAACCAGACACTGCAAATTGGCAAAATTGCAAGATCATGATGTTCTGTCGACTACAACTGAGAGTACCCCTTAAATTTTGTTTAAAAAAAGCACTGATAACTCTTTGTCCTTTTCAAGGAGTATAATTGAATGTTGGTTGTAGTAGCTTGTTGAAATACAACGGGCTATATGGATACTAAACGTTGATTGATTGAAGTCTCACTTGAATTATATACACACAGACTAATACAGCCATCACAATAACACAGGTTTTCAGACAAAATCAACACTCACCCAAGTACACGGGGCTAAATGACCATGATGTCCATGCATCTCAAATGAAACAACCACAACAACAGCTTCCTACCCAAATCCTTCCTCGTATAAAAGTGCACACACTAGTAAGCTTACAGACATCACAGTGAGACAGGTTATCAGACAACTTCTACACACACCCAAGTAAACGGGGCTACAAGACGATGATGCCGAAAAAAACTAAAGAATCAACAACAAAAACAATAACAATAGTCTCTACCGTGGATCAAGGTCAACGAATATACAGTAATAGCTGCATTCGAGTGTTGAAATATGTGGTGTTATAAGTATACCGTATATAAAATATTTTCGATTGCAAATACACACTACAGTATATATGCTTAACATTATAATGTGTGAGTAGTTATAAATCAATAAATACCAAAACAGCGATATAAAAATTTGAAGCTGTAGGGATTTGATCCACGAACCCCGAGACTAAGAGCCCAAGTCGCTACCATTCCGACACGGATGCCCTTTGATAATACTTGATAAGCAAGTGGTTTAGCATAACTGTATCATATCTTGTGTTGACATCAACGATTTCATTAGCGTTTTCTGGCGTTTCTACAAACCATTTGATACTAAATATGTATCATTTTGTTCAGTACATTCCTGAAAGGATATAAATATAGGAAGTTACGGAAATATGTATTTACGAGCAAATATAGCGGCCATATTGACGGCACGGGTCCACAACGATATGGCACGATAAGCCTGACCTGTTAGTCACTTCTACGGTTGCATATTCTATTATAATATGCTAATATCCTACTGGTCACCTCTTTGATGACAGATTAAACCTCCCTGTGTACGATAAGCTGAATTGTTGAGGCCAGGCCTTGTTGAATCGTAAGTTACGGTTCGGCTATAATAATTGCATGATCCATACATCCACCTCCTTGAAACTATTTGGCTGATGACCTTGTAGTTTGAGTAAAATACGCTTCCCACATTAAGGTGTATTGTTGAAAAATTTGGTAGGGATCAGATGATTAGGTTAGTCGTTATTAGATATAAGCTTTGAACATTTGGGTGGCCGCCATTACGTTTCCGTCACGGTGGAGGCGATATAAAACATGACACTGATGTGCCATTTGCTATTAATAACTTTGTAGCAAATTTCGTTCAATTCGGTTTTACTGTGTTTGAATTGATAGGGGGAATCGATTTGCACACATACAAGGCCGCCATCTGCAAACTATTGGGCTGATAACCTTGTAGTTTGGTCCAAAGATGCTTCTTATATAAATGCATGTTGTTGCAAAATTTGGTAGAGATCAGATTATTAGGTAAGTCCATTTTGATTCAAGCTTTGACTATTTGGGAGGCCGCCAATACGTTTCAGTCATGATGGCGGCGATATAAAACATGACACTCAGGTGCCCTTTGCTAGTGCTACATCTGTACTATATTTCGTTCCATTCGGTTTCACGGTGTTTGAATTGATAGGGGGAATTGATTTGCACACTTAAATGGCCGCCATCTGCAAACAATTAGGGTGATGACCTTGTAGTTTGGTCAAAAGACGCCTCTCACATAAAGGTATGTTGTTGCAAAATTTGGTAGAGATCGGTTGATTAAGATAGTCGTAATTTGACTTAAACTTTGAACATTTGGGTGGCCACCATTACGTTTATGCCAAGATGGCGGCGATATAAAACATTACACTCAGGTGCCCTTTGCTAATGCTACCTCTGTACAAAATTTCGTTCCATTCGGTTTCACCGTGTTTGAATTTATAGGGGGAATCGATTTTCACACATACATGGCTGCCATCTGCAAACTATTGGGCTGATGACCTTGTAGTTTGGTCAACAGACGCTTCTCCTATAAGGGTATGTTGTTGCAAAATTTCGTAGAGATCAGATGATTACGTTAGTCGTAATTTGATTTAAGCTTTGAACATTATGGAGGCCGCCATTATGTTTCCGTTAAGATGGCGGCGATATAAAACATGACACTAAGGTGCCCCTTGCTAGTGCTACCTATGTACCCAATTTCGTTCAATTCGGTTTCACCGTGTTTGAATTGATAGGGGGAACCGATTTGCACAAATACATGGCCGCCATCTGTAAACTATTGGACTGATGACTTTTTAGTTTGGTCAAAAGACGCTTCTTACATAAAGGTATATGGTTGCAAAATTTGGGAGAGATCAGATGATTAGGTTGGTCGTTATTTGATTTAAGCTTTTAACATTTGGGTGGCTGCCATTACGTTTCCATCAAGATGGTGACGATATAAAACATGACACTGAGGTGCCCTTTGCTAGTGCTACCTTTGTACCAAATTTCGTTCAATTTTGTTTCACGGTGTTTGAATTAATAGGGGGGGGGGGGGGGGGGGCAGACAGACATGCAGAGTACACACACACACATACACACTCACAGGCACACAATTTTTGGCCCTGTGTTGATCTCAAAAGTCTACTTTCATTTTTGCAAAAATTGAAAGTAGGCTAAAAATTGGCTTATGAGATCAGCTTTTGTCCGTGTGTGTATGTGTGTGCGTATGTGTATCCCCCTAATAACTTCTAAACGGCTGGAGCGATTTCAATGAAACATCGTAAGGCCATAGCAACATTCCAGCCGACCCCGACCGTACCCTTCAAATTATATTACGTCTTACCAATCTAACATGGCGGCTGTGCAAAATATTTCACCGGCATTCTATATCTCCGAAACTATTACTCATATCACCCTGAAGTGTTGAACGGTGATAAAGGGCACTACTAGACGCTCGCCAATGTAACGTTCAATAACCTGGTGAGCACAAATTCAACATGGTGGCGATGCGAAATTTAAATGTTTAAATGGACGTTCCTCGCGATTTAACCATCCGAGTGCAGTGAAACTTGGTACGGTAAATGCTTATAAAACATTTTCATCCACTGGAATCTAATCTATCTCAGTTGTTTTCATAAAAAAAGATGGCAGCTGTGCGAACTTTTAAAATCTCGTTTATATTTTGATGGTTCCCAATATCTGTGAATCTATTACAGCAATAAAACTGAAATGTTGTACGTTGATAGAGGCAATTAACATAAGTAGGATATACGAAAATAGGCTCTATAGTTCTTGACGGAACAACTTGTTGGTCTTTCTCTCCTTCTTGAACCCTCAATTTCTAGATTTCCAACTTCCTTCTCCGCGTAGTCCTCTTCTCCTGTCAGCACATGCCCATACCATCCGAGCCTACTCTCTTGAACCTTCTATCCTATATGCATTCATATTCGTGTCTTGGTTTTGGCAGTCGGGTTTTACGACCAGATGCCCTTCCTGACGTCAAACCTCCTCCTTTTGTCGGGCTTGGGATTGGTAACAGTTGTTAATGAGCTACTCAATCCACCCATTAACTTCTGCCGGCGGAGTTCTTGACAAACGATATTATTGTATAGGAAATGTACACTGCTGATAGCACATGTGCATAGACATTGTACATCCAAGTAAATGGCGATGCAAGGAAGCTTGTAGTTTAACGTGACCGTTAATCTTGAGATCATGAGGCACGGGACCTCCTTTTTACGTGGAATCCGAACCACAGGACATGGCAATTGCAGCTAAAAGTACTAAAATGAGAAACCACAGATGCACAAGGTGCGAGTCTATCACAGTAAATATTACACGAAACCGTGATCTTGAAAAGCTTAAAGTCAATAAATCAATGCCCAATGTCCTGCTCCGTGGCAAAATGGTTAGCGCCCGAGGCTTTGGCCAAAAGTGCCACGGGTTCGACTCCCGGCCGAGCCATCAGGGATTTTAATCTCCTGGCATTAATTCCCGTGGCTCGGGGACTGTGTGTATGTGAAGTCTTCATCATCATTTCATCCTCATTACGACGCGCAGGTCGCCCACGAGTGTTAACTAGAAAGACCTGCAGTCGGCCTGTCCTCAAGCCACACGATCATTCATTCACTGCCCAATGGACTTAGAATTTCTAAACGTACCAAAAAAGAAACTTACTGTACAGGAGATTAAAACTCTGCTAATGATAGAAATACAAAGTTTCTATACAATTTAGATGGTGGCTATACGTAGGCTTAGCCTACTATAAAATCATGGAATTCGGTAAATCAGAATATAAACGCGAAACTTAGTGAAAGAGGAGTTTTGTTTGTGATATTCCAGTCCAACTTAATACAAACCAGAAATAAATCAAGAATATTATATTGAATAACTAGCAACCCACCCCGGCTTCGCCCAGTATCAGTTATGAATGCATTACGTGATAAGCGCCTTTATTTTCGATGTCAATGAACTACGACCTATATCCGATTTACGTCTCAGCATGATGGGTTAAATCACTGACTGGACTATTAATTATATTATCATGGAGATGCATGTGCAACGAATTCTTGTCAGACGTAATTTAAGAATGGCGAGGTGCATGAAACTCAAATCCCCCTTCCGTCCACTCTAAAACACTTATAGTAGGCGATGTATTGAAGATAGAGATATGCCCTCGCGGCATTTTTTTGTAGAACATTTCATGCTGAACAATTCTTACACTCATAGTATATTGATATTTTTAACGGTTTGCCCAGCGTATGCTAAAAAAGCACACAAACGCCAGGTTTTCTTTCGACTTTTTCACTGAAATCGTTACTGATTGGCTTCCTTTGATCACAAATAAATTATTTTCTACAATAACCTTCCAGGAGATATCCTTTACAGAATGGTGAAAACCACATCGAAAGTGACAGTCAGTCTGAAAGACTAGACTTTGTATCATTTTAAATGCTACAAATGCTGAAAAATGCTAGAAAGGCTGGAGGCTTCTCGCTTCGCTCGAAGCCAAAGACTCTTGACATGTTACAAAATTATCTGCATAATACTTATCTTGCTTTATAATACTATACCTTGTTTCAAATTACTCGCGAACGACAAGTGCAAACCAAGGGCAAAGCGACATGCCGTCACGCTCACCAGAGCGCGCGGAGACGTGCATCTTCCATCCAGTCTAAAAACACTTATAGTGGGCGATGTATTGAAGATAGAGATATGCTCTCGAGGCCTTTTTTGTAGAACTTTTCATGCTGACCAATTCTTACGCTCATAGTATATTGATATGTTTAACGATTTGCCCAGCGTAAGCTTAAGAAGCGCACGGACGCCAAGTTTGTTTTCGACTTTTTCACTGTAATCGTTACTGCTTGGCTTCCTTTGATCATACATAAATTATTTTCTACAGAATCTTTCCTCGAGATTATCCTTTACAGAATGGTGAAAACCGGATCACAATCCATCCAGTGGTTCTCGAGTTTACCCGTGACATCCAAGAATAGGGGATTTTTGTCCTATACTAACGAAGTAGAGATTGTCGGGGAACACATGCACCAAGCGGTACTATGACGTCACACACCTCAGAGCATCTGGGTACATTTCGTCCCGTCACCGTAACGTAACGCCAGACCCAGCGTAACGACGAAGTCGACAAGATCATTTAAAATGATAAAATCCATCCAGTAGTTCTCGAGATTACCCGTGACATCCAAGAATCGGTGACTTTGTTTTATACTAAGTAGAGATTGTACGCGAATCAGTATAATTTAATATAATATAATCCCCCTTCCGTCCAATCTTAAATTGACTGTGAATTTTGCGGAACGAAAAGTTCACAAGCGAAATGGGAGTTGCACTTCCAGGGAATGGTGAGGTGAATGAAACTCAAATCCCTCTTCCGTCCAATCTTAACTTGACTGTGTTTCACATGAGTAGTGGAGTAGTGCCGATTCTAACCCCCCCCCCCCCACTAATAACTTCTCTGACGTCACAATCTCAGATATATAATACTTGATATTTCGCGACCCCATGGTCCGATTTTGACATGCGACATATCGTTGGACTCGGGCTGACGCCCTCTTTCCAATGGACTACTCATTTCAACCCCTAAATAAAACCTACCCCTACTAGGGGGTGAAATTGTAATTTTTTAGTGAAAGTCTCTTTTCAAATACGACATGTATAAGGTGCGCTGCTAAAATGAACTTAAACGTTGTTGCTCATATCGCGCATGCATTTTACGAGATGCCGCTATGGATGAACATTTTTTTTTTGTTTTTTACGCATGCGCACTTGGGATTTTTGTAAGAGGGCGAGCTCTTTGAAAAAAATGATTGATAAGAAGAGGTTTTGGTGGTGAGGAGAGAGCCAGATAGTCGCCTACTTTCCTACAAAGTTTGTCGATATCTCTCGAACGCAAGGTCGGATTTGAACGTGTGACGTGTCAAATCGATTGTCTCGAAGCCCTTTATATGTTATTAATAGGTTAGAGTTTTGAGAATGAGGGAAACAGGCTTTTTGGGGGTAAAATCATGATTTTAGACTTTTTCTGATATCTCACGAATGCATGGTCGGATTTGGTCCTATGACGTGTCAAATGGCTTGTCTCGAAACCCTCTTTATTTTGGTAATAGGTTAAAGTTTTTGAGAATGAGGGAAACAGAATTTTTTGTTGTAAAACCGTGATTTTAGACTTTCTGTTATATTTCGCAAACCAATAACGCCAGAGACGTATACGAGGGGTCGTAGGACTCGGGGTGACGCCCCTTTCCTCCCCCCTTTCGAATATAGTATTTATGTTTAAAAAAATGCGAAAGGGTCTAACGACACTTATGTTGAAAACATTTCAGTTTTTAAAACCTTTTCTTAAATCTGTCTAAAATGTTCATGACGAGTGGTTGTAGATAGAAAGAGACGATACCACTGGACACGTGTTTCAACGAAGCTATTACTGGCCACGGTGGTGATATACTAATACAGTATTCGCTATTTCGATGGGACGGCGGGTCGAGGGTTCGTTTTCTGATTTTTCCTATGATGGAATTCCTAAACCCCCTGAAGGGGATCTTTAACGTGTAAACGATTATGAGTGACATGACAAATGATAATTCCTTGATCCGATGAAGTTGGCTTTAGATAGAACAAACAGAACTTGGTTATATATTGCTTGAAGTGAGTATAGAAAACAAACTTGCTGGGGCAGACTGACAGGATGTGAATGTTATTTGATCTTATTGGAATGCATTGACTTGACAGGACAATGAAAAAAAGCACAGAGATGCTGAGGACACTTGAAGGTCAAACGATATGGCAACCATGGTGGGAGGGGGAAGCTAGGATGATGTTGCCGATCATGTTCAATGTTCAATGGATGAATTTATATTTTGCGAAGCATTGTTCGGAGAGGGTCATGGGACGACTTGTTTTAAGGGTATTTATTTTTTCGATGTTTCCTATGGTGGACTCATTGATTAAAATAATCCAAAACTTCTAGGGCATGGCCTTGAGATTTTATAAACATATAATGGGATTTTGACATACAAGATCCACTCAGAACTTGACATGATGTCATTCTTTTTATGGCTTATGAATTTCCCCAAAAAAGACCCAAAACCACAAGATCATGGACTTTTGCTTTTCTTAATATATTGCAAACCCATAATGTAAGATGTTTACTGTGAGTGACGAAATCTAGCTAGGTAAAGAAAGAATTATTGTAGGATATATGTATGGTGACTGACACGTCTTTGACCATTGGAACTTGTTTTCCGATTTGACTGTAGTACATAGGGAGTATAGGTTGTAGGCATGGATTGACAAACAGTGCACACAAAATTCAATTTATCGATTCAAGAATTAAGAGTAGACTATCATTATTTAATTGGTTAAAGAGTGTAGCTAAAAATTAAAAAATGGTGACTACATTAAACTAAACTGAACCAAGTCGAATCAAACCCAACTGAACCAAACCAAGCCTAAAGCAAACCAAACCTAATCAAGAACAAGCCAAGGGCTTAAGTGTAAAACTTGTGGGGGAATGCAGTCATTGGCAATGTCCAAAGGAAGGGATAACGCTCTACCTCTAGAGGGTAAGGTAAAGCTAGCGCATGGTGCTAATGCATATTCCTAAGTACATGAACCACACACACACAACTATCCTATGCTGTTTTTATGAGTTAACTGTTAAAACTTACTCAGTGGTTACTGAACAAGTTGGTCGCTACACACAACAAGCTTTAAATACTTGAGGCTAATAATCTATACACACACACACGCATGTTCTAAACTAAACTGTCTTGCTGGTAGTGCTCACACAGTAGGCAAATGACAGAAATGCTTGGCTAACAGAAATACAATCATTTTCGTTTGTCTAATGTTACCAGCTAACCATTACATGCTATAGTGGTGAGCACATGTGCCTCTTGCACTGGAGATCGTAACTTGATTTCTAGCTCTAAGGCCTAGAATGAATCAAACTAAGAAAGAAGGGTATGGTGACGCAGTGGTTAAACTGTTAGCCTTTCACTAAGGTAGACTAGGGTTTGATTTTAGGTTAATATACATGTCATAAACAAACAAACAAACAAACAAAAAAGCAGAGATAATGTTTAAAACTGATTACACTTGTCTCTTTTCAAATTATTACTTAGATTGCAAATACAAAGGTGGACTGGGTTTAATATACAGTTAATGCCGCCTATCGCATACTAGCCTGTAAGAAAGCCAAACAAGCAAAAGGCGTAAGTAGAGCAGTGGTAAAATCGCTATGTGTAGAGAACTACCTAACGGTTTTATGAACTGGCAATGGTATGTCGCAGAAACAGTGCAGGATACAATCCAGCAACCATAATTTTTATCTTGTGGAGCAGAGAAAACATATATATAGAGAGAGAGATAGAAAGCTTGTGTATGTATGGGTAGCATTGATTGTTTGACCAGAGAAAATACGATGAGGTAGGGTGGGCAGAGGGAGAATTAACACTTATATATGAATGAATGGTAAATAGTATTTTTTTTTCAATAGTTTTGTTTTTCAAATGCAGTGGTAGATAGCCGTTATTTTGTAAAACATTCTTACTTGCAGTAGTAATAAGACTCTATGGTTCCGCTAACACATAGATAGACTGTATTATTGCCATGGTCAAGCACTCACATTAAGATCATTTACAAAATCATAAAATGAAAAATAAAAAATCTTGTTTTGGAAATATCGTTTTTCAACATACACAAAATAAATATATAAAAAATTTGTAAACAGCAAAATGGAAAATCCATGGTCAAGCACTCACATTAAGATCATTTACAAAACCATAAAATGAAAAATAAAAAATCTTGTTTTGGAAATATCGATTTTTTTCAACATACACAAAATAAATTATAAAAAATTTGTAAACAGCAAAATGGAAAATCCATGTTTCCATATAGACAAAATTTAAAAACCTTAAACGGACATTTAAGAAAATATATGCAAATGGGAAATTGACAAATGTGTAAATATGAAAATGGAAAAATCCATGTTTCCATATCATGAAATTGAAAAACATCAAACTGTCATTTTAAAAAAATGCAAATGGAAAATTGACAAATTGCAATGTGTGAAATGTGAAATTGAACAAATGGCTATCATTATTTTTTTAAAAGAACATGGTGCTCAATGGTTGAGGTGTGAATCAAACCCTCTCTACTTATTTGGACCACCCGAGACTGAGTTTTAGTTGTCATACCGCTTTTAAAAGTTTGTGTTAAATCTAGGAATTGAACCCAAGAGCTTGTAGGGGAGATTCAAGATTATAATATGTTAAACAGATAGCCTTGAATGTAGGGTGTGGTAGCTATATAGAGATGAGACGTTTCGCTCGGGGCAGGGAGGCATGGAGATCTGCATCAAACCAGTCAAAAGACTGACGACTCAAACAACAACATGTAGAGCTCACCAAAATAATGTTGTGTAACGGTAAATGTTAGTCAACGAACAGTAATGCATTACTAAAACCCATGACACGATACCTAAGAGCTTTTCTAAAATTATTTTAAAATGCCTTTAACCCTATATTAAACACCCAGTTCACAAGACTCATAACTGCAATGTTAAGGTCGAACAAAACAAAATCTATATTTCAAAACAAACAAGTGGTTTAGTCAATGTATACTGGAAAAAGTTTTATAAACACTCAAGTCCACAAAAATAATTAAATTAGTAACTGTCAGGTTGACCGAGTGGTTATGGTGTTTGACTTAAGTTCAAATTTTCTGTACGAGAAAGCAAGGGTTCGAATACCTTACCTGATATAACTATTGCCTCAACATGACTTGACCACACTGTATTATTGTGTACTCGGTACACAAACCATAGATAGAGTGTATTGTTTAAGGTCACTCTCTTTGCGAACATAGTCAGAGACTGTTGATGGTTAACAATTGCATTAATAGTGGGACATAGGGATAGCAATTAAGAAAAACAGACAATACCCATACACTTTTTTTTATTTATTTAATGTAAGTACTTGTACAATAGTTATATACAAACTACAACTCTCTTTTGTCTATTACTATCTAGTCCTTTTCGATCCACTTGCATAACAAGGCAGATGACTTTGTAGTTCAGCCCCTTAAAACAACAACAACACTACCTCTTGCATAGTCTGTGATGTTGATGACTCTTGAGGCGTGGAAGATGGATACAACATAACTTTTACAACAGGGGTTAAACGTTGCTCAACAATCAATGCACTATTTTGAGTAGCAACATCTTTCTCTTGTACTAACTTATTAGCATTCTGATAATTTTTTGCCAACACCATCAGTGTTTTGTCTGGAGCACTACATTGATGATCACTCACACTTAAAACCACACCATTTCTACTTTTCATATTGCCTCGACATTTTGTTGACCTCTGTTTTGAGCATCGCCAGAATATTATTCCTTTTACATTTTGTCGTCTATAGTTATAAGAGTAGCCTTTATAGAGTACACGTTGTTTACCTCGGTTAGTTGTAGTAAGTTCCATAGTAGTAACTAACCTGTTAGTATGATTTGCACACTACAAAGGTTATCTCTGTTCTGGTAATAGAATTATTTAGCGTTGGCTTTTATATTTAATATGTACAGTTAAAAGTAATAGAAAAGTGGTAGAAAAGTGGTAGCAAAGTGGTAGACAAGTGGTAGACAATTGGTAACATAGTAGTAGAAAAGTGGTAGCAAAGTTGTAGCAAAGTGGTAGAAAAGTGGTAGAAAAGTGGTAGAAAAGTAGTAGAAAAGTGGTAGCAAAGTGGTAGAAAAGTGGTAGCAAAGTGTTAGCAAAGTAGTAGAAAAGTGGTAGCAAACTAGAAAAGTGGTAGAAAAGTGGTAGAAAAGTAGTAGAAAAGTGGTAGCAAAGTGGTAGAAAAGTAGTAGCAAACTAGAAAAGTGGTAGCAAAGTGGTAGAAAATATTACATGTATTGTTAAGAAATAGTTTAAGCGGTTACATGGATTCATTACACTATAATTTTAGCATCACGAAGCTCATTTTCTATATCCAAAAGTTCTTCCTCATATTTAGTATGACCAGCCTGTTTACAGGTATGCAAGTACTGAAGCCGCTGGATTAGCTTATTGGGATTGTTCCAGTAAACAAATTTAACAAATGATTTTTTTGGGTGTAAACCATTATCATCCTCCTCATCATCATCATCATCATAATCATCATCATCATCATGGTTATCATCATCAATATAATTATCATCAATATAATCATCATCACTATTACTATCTAATCCTTTTTGTTCATCTTGCAATGCAACAACCTTTGGCATAGTTTGTGTTGTCTTTGATAGTGTTAGAGGTTTCTTAGACGTTAACCACTGTCCTAACATGTCTTTTTCAGGAGATAATAAATGCTCTTTAACAAACAAAGCACTATCTTGAGCCACACTATTTTTTTCTTGGTCTTGCTTTTTTACCTTGGTTAGGGTATTTTGTCCATTTAAATGAGTATTATTTTGAGATTTACAATGATGATCGATTGAAATAAGTATGTTGGAGCCTTTTGTTTTAATCATTCCTCGACACTTTTTAGATCGTTGTTTCGAACAGCACCAAATAACAGTTCCATTTTTATTAGTTCGTTTTACAATATATGCATATCCTTTATAGTAAGCACATGGCTTACCATAGCTAGTCGTTGATACTTCCATGTCGACTGTTGAGCATAAACTAACCTCTAGTAAAGTTAACTCGATAATAAAAATGATAGTTTGTAGTATGTGCAGTTTAAAGTAAGAGCAAAAGTGAGAGTCAGATGGTAGAAAAGTGTTAACAAAGTGGTGGAAGAGTGGTAGCAGTTTATAGTAGTCATGATCTTTTTTACCAGAATGTGATTTGAGTAAATGTAATTTCTAAACCTTAGCAGTGAGTAGTCAGTTAGTCTTAGTTCAGACAAGCGTAAACAGTTCTCCAATGAATCAGAGATCAAGATTTGCATTATGAAACAGTTGTGTGTAACCAATTAGGTATCGGTACTTGATAGCTTTACACATGAACAAAAATTCCAACATATCTGACATTAGATTTTCATTATGAAACAGTTGTGTGTAACCAATTAGGTATCGGTACTTGATAGCTTCACACATGAACACAAATTCCAACATATCTGACATGAAATACATGATTTTAAAGTTGACAAAGAATATCCAATCAACCATTGTAGTTGCAATGTCAAACACAAAGACAAAATCAGCATGAACTTTTAAGTTACAGGAAAATTCTATGAAATAGACTATGCATGAAATTTGGAAATACACATTAGAAGTTTGCAACACCATTCTTCTAGCCTATATAAATTATCGACATGGAAAGTGTGCACTGCCCCTAACATTAAACCAATTTATCAATAACGCAAGTCAACAATCAAAACATTTTGTCTTGAGTCTATCATTTAATGCATATATTCTGTCTACATTGAACAGTAACAAAAAACGCCATTCATAATTAATTAAGTTTGCTTTAATTCGTTATGTAATGATAAATACATATTTAAAGTTTTGGCTGACTGTTCAGAGTGAATCGGCTTTGAACACATAAGAGAGGGAATATTTTAAGACTTAACCTCTGCTCACCTAACATAACCTAAATTTACCTAACCTAACCTTATCATATAGGTAAGAAACGGGTCAAGCTATGCTTTCGACTACCGAGTTTCAGTTACTTTTCAAGGTTACTCTCCCGAACATTGCCGGAGACTGCTGATAAACACCTATGTTCCCACGGCGGCGGCGCGCAACGACTTACATGATGCGCTTCCCCCTTTTCATTGATCCCTGTAGATTTGTCCCTTTGGACTGGTCCCTGTTGACTAGCCCCTTTGGAAGGGCCCTTTTCGAATGGAGTCATTCTTGACGGGTCCCTGTGGACAGGTCCTTTTGGCTGATCCCTTTTGGACCGGTCCCTTTGGACTGGTACCTATGGACTGGCCCATGCAATTATCCAAATTATGTCAAAGGGACCGGTCCAAAAGGGATCAGCCAAAAGGACCTGTCCACAGGGACCCATCAAGAATGACTCCATTCGAAAAGGGCCCTTCCAAAGGGGCTAGTCAACAGGGACCAGTCCAAAGGGACAAATCTACAGGGATCAATGAAAAGGGGGAAGCGCATCATGTAAGTCGTTGCGCGCCGCCGCCGTGGGAACATAGGTGTTTATCAGCAGTCTCCGGCAATGTTCGGGAGAGTAACCTTGAAAAGTAACTGAAACTCGGTAGTCGAAAGCATAGCTTGACCCGTTTCTTACCTATATGATAAGGTTAGGTTAGGTAAATTTAGGTTATGTTAGGTGAGCAGAGGTTAAGTCTTAAAATATTCCCTCTCTTATGTGTTCAAAGCCGATTCACTCTGAACAGTCAGCCAAAACTTTAAATATGTATTTATCATTACATAACGAATTAAAGCAAACTTAATTAATTATGAATGGCGTTTTTTGTTACTGTTCAATGTAGACAGAATATATGCATTAAATGATAGACTCAAGACAAAATGTTTTGATTGTTGACTTGCGTTATTGATAAATTGGTTTAATGTTAGGGGCAGTGCACACTTTCCATGTCGATAATTTATATAGGCTAGAAGAATGGTGTTGCAAACTTCTAATGTGTATTTCCAAATTTCATGCATAGTCTATTTCATAGAATTTTCCTGTAACTTAAAAGTTCATGCTGATTTTGTCTTTGTGTTTGACATTGCAACTACAATGGTTGATTGGATATTCTTTGTCAACTTTAAAATCATGTATTTCATGTCAGATATGTTGGAATTTGTGTTCATGTGTGAAGCTATCAAGTACCGATACCTAATTGGTTACACACAACTGTTTCATAATGAAAATCTAATGTCAGATATGTTGGAATTTTTGTTCATGTGTAAAGCTATCAAGTACCGATACCTAATTGGTTACACACAACTGTTTCATAATGCAAATCTTGATCTCTGATTCATTGGAGAACTGTTTACGCTTGTCTGAACTAAGACTAACTGACTACTCACTGCTAAGGTTTAGAAATTACATTTACTCAAATCACATTCTGGTAAAAAAGATCATGACTACTATAAACTGCTACCACTCTTCCACCACTTTGTTAACACTTTTCTACCATCTGACTCTCACTTTTGCTCTTACTTTAAACTGCACATACTACAAACTATCATTTTTATTATCGAGTTAACTTTACTAGAGGTTAGTTTATGCTCAACAGTCGACATGGAAGTATCAACGACTAGCTATGGTAAGCCATGTGCTTACTATAAAGGATATGCATATATTGTAAAACGAACTAATAAAAATGGAACTGTTATTTGGTGCTGTTCGAAACAACGATCTAAAAAGTGTCGAGGAATGATTAAAACAAAAGGCTCCAACATACTTATTTCAATCGATCATCATTGTAAATCTCAAAATAATACTCATTTAAATGGACAAAATACCCTAACCAAGGTAAAAAAGCAAGACCAAGAAAAAAATAGTGTGGCTCAAGATAGTGCTTTGTTTGTTAAAGAGCATTTATTATCTCCTGAAAAAGACATGTTAGGACAGTGGTTAACGTCTAAGAAACCTCTAACACTATCAAAGACAACACAAACTATGCCAAAGGTTGTTGCATTGCAAGATGAACAAAAAGGATTAGATAGTAATAGTGATGATGATTATATTGATGATAATTATATTGATGATGATAACCATGATGATGATGATGATTATGATGATGATGATGATGAGGAGGATGATAATGGTTTACACCCAAAAAAATCATTTGTTAAATTTGTTTACTGGAACAATCCCAATAAGCTAATCCAGCGGCTTCAGTACTTGCATACCTGTAAACAGGCTGGTCATACTAAATATGAGGAAGAACTTTTGGATATAGAAAATGAGCTTCGTGATGCTAAAATTATAGTGTAATGAATCCATGTAACCGCTTAAACTATTTCTTAACAATACATGTAATATTTTCTACCACTTTGCTACCACTTTTCTAGTTTGCTACTACTTTTCTACCACTTTGCTACCACTTTTCTACTACTTTTCTACCACTTTTCTACCACTTTTCTAGTTTGCTACCACTTTTCTACTACTTTGCTAACACTTTGCTACCACTTTTCTACCACTTTGCTACCACTTTTCTACTACTTTTCTACCACTTTTCTACCACTTTTCTACCACTTTGCTACAACTTTGCTACCACTTTTCTACTACTATGTTACCAATTGTCTACCACTTGTCTACCACTTTGCTACCACTTTTCTACCACTTTTCTATTACTTTTAACTGTACATATTAAATATAAAAGCCAACGCTAAATAATTCTATTACCAGAACAGAGATAACCTTTGTAGTGTGCAAATCATACTAACAGGTTAGTTACTACTATGGAACTTACTACAACTAACCGAGGTAAACAACGTGTACTCTATAAAGGCTACTCTTATAACTATAGACGACAAAATGTAAAAGGAATAATATTCTGGCGATGCTCAAAACAGAGGTCAACAAAATGTCGAGGCAATATGAAAAGTAGAAATGGTGTGGTTTTAAGTGTGAGTGATCATCAATGTAGTGCTCCAGACAAAACACTGATGGTGTTGGCAAAAAATTATCAGAATGCTAATAAGTTAGTACAAGAGAAAGATGTTGCTACTCAAAATAGTGCATTGATTGTTGAGCAACGTTTAACCCCTGTTGTAAAAGTTATGTTGTATCCATCTTCCACGCCTCAAGAGTCATCAACATCACAGACTATGCAAGAGGTAGTGTTGTTGTTGTTTTAAGGGGCTGAACTACAAAGTCATCTGCCTTGTTATGCAAGTGGATCGAAAAGGACTAGATAGTAATAGACAAAAGAGAGTTGTAGTTTGTATATAACTATTGTACAAGTACTTACATTAAATAAATAAAAAAAAGTGTATGGGTATTGTCTGTTTTTCTTAATTGCTATCCCTATGTCCCACTATTAATGCAATTGTTAACCATCAACAGTCTCTGACTATGTTCGCAAAGAGAGTGACCTTAAACAATACACTCTATCTATGGTTTGTGTACCGAGTACACAATAATACAGTGTGGTCAAGTCATGTTGAGGCAATAGTTATATCAGGTAAGGTATTCGAACCCTTGCTTTCTCGTACAGAAAATTTGAACTTAAGTCAAACACCATAACCACTCGGTCAACCTGACAGTTACTAATTTAATTATTTTTGTGGACTTGAGTGTTTATAAAACTTTTTCCAGTATACATTGACTAAACCACTTGTTTGTTTTGAAATATAGATTTTGTTTTGTTCGACCTTAACATTGCAGTTATGAGTCTTGTGAACTGGGTGTTTAATATAGGGTTAAAGGCATTTTAAAATAATTTTAGAAAAGCTCTTAGGTATCGTGTCATGGGTTTTAGTAATGCATTACTGTTCGTTGACTAACATTTACCGTTACACAACATTATTTTGGTGAGCTCTACATGTTGTTGTTTGAGTCGTCAGTCTTTTGACTGGTTTGATGCAGATCTCCATGCCTCCCTGCCCCGAGCGAAACGTCTCATCTCTATATAGCTACCACACCCTACATTCAAGGCTATCTGTTTAACATATTATAATCTTGAATCTCCCCTACAAGCTCTTGGGTTCAATTCCTAGATTTAACACAAACTTTTAAAAGCGGTATGACAACTAAAACTCAGTCTCGGGTGGTCCAAATAAGTAGAGAGGGTTTGATTCACACCTCAACCATTGAGCACCATGTTCTTTTAAAAAAAATAATGATAGCCATTTGTTCAATTTCACATTTCACACATTGCAATTTGTCAATTTTCCATTTGCATTTTTTTAAAATGACAGTTTGATGTTTTTCAATTTCATGATATGGAAACATGGATTTTTCCATTTTCATATATACACATTTGTCAATTTCCCATTTGCATATATTTTCTTAAATGTCCGTTTAAGGTTTTTAAATTTTGTCTATATGGAAACATGGATTTTCCATTTTGCTGTTTACAAATTTTTTATAATTTATTTTGTGTATGTTGAAAAAAATCGATATTTCCAAAACAAGATTTTTTATTTTTCATTTTATGGTTTTGTAAATGATCTTAATGTGAGTGCTTGACCATGGATTTTCCATTTTGCTGTTTACAAATTTTTTATATATTTATTTTGTGTATGTTGAAAAACGATATTTCCAAAACAAGATTTTTTATTTTTCATTTTATGATTTTGTAAATGATCTTAATGTGAGTGCTTGACCATGGCAATAATACAGTCTATCTATGTGTTAGCGGAACCATAGAGTCTTATTACTACTGCAAGTAAGAATGTTTTACAAAATAACGGCTATCTACCACTGCATTTGAAAAACAAAACTATTGAAAAAAAAATACTATTTACCATTCATTCATATATAAGTGTTAATTCTCCCTCTGCCCACCCTACCTCATCGTATTTTCTCTGGTCAAACAATCAATGCTACCCATACATACACAAGCTTTCTATCTCTCTCTCTATATATATGTTTTCTCTGCTCCACAAGATAAAAATTATGGTTGCTGGATTGTATCCTGCACTGTTTCTGCGACATATCATTGCCAGTTCATAAAACCGTTAGGTAGTTCTCTACACATAGCGATTTTACCACTGCTCTACTTACGCCTTTTGCTTGTTTGGCTTTCTTACAGGCTAGTATGCGATAGGCGGCATTAACTGTATATCAAACCCAGTCCACCTTTGTATTTGCAATCTAAGTAATAATTTGAAAAGAGACAAGTGTAATCAGTTTTAAACATTATCTCTGCTTTTTTGTTTGTTTGTTTGTTTGTTTGTTTATGACATGTATATTAACCTAAAATCAAACCCTAGTCTACCTTAGTGAAAGGCTAACAGTTTAACCACTGCGTCACCATACCCTTTTTTCTTAGTTTGATTCATTCTAGGCCTTAGAGCTAGAAATCAAGTTACGATCTCCAGTGCAAGAGGCACATGTGCTCACCACTATAGCATGTAATGGTTAGCTGGTAACATTAGACAAACGAAAATGATTGTATTTCTGTTAGCCAAGCATTTCTGTCATTTGCCTACTGTGTGAGCACTACCAGCAAGACAGTTTAGTTTAGAACATGCGTGTGTGTGTGTATAGATTATTAGCCTCAAGTATTTAAAGCTTGTTGTGTGTAGCGACCAACTTGTTCAGTAACCACTGAGTAAGTTTTAACAGTTAACTCATAAAAACAGCATAGGATAGTTGTGTGTGTGTGGTTCATGTACTTAGGAATATGCATTAGCACCATGCGCTAGCTTTACCTTACCCTCTAGAGGTAGAGCGTTATCCCTTCCTTTGGACATTGCCAATGACTGCATTCCCCCACAAGTTTTACACTTAAGCCCTTGGCTTGTTCTTGATTAGGTTTGGTTTGCTTTAGGCTTGGTTTGGTTCAGTTGGGTTTGATTCGACTTGGTTCAGTTTAGTTTAATGTAGTCACCATTTTTTAATTTTTAGCTACACTCTTTAACCATTTAAATAATGATAGTCTACTCTTAATTCTTGAATCGATAAATTGAATTTTGTGTGCACTGTTTGTCAATCCATGCCTACAACCTATACTCCCTATGTACTACAGTCAAATCGGAAAACAAGTTCCAATGGTCAAAGACGTGTCAGTCACCATACATATATCCTACAATAATTCTTTCTTTACCTAGCTAGATTTCGTCACTCACAGTAAACATCTTACATTATGGGTTTGCAATATATTAAGAAAAGCAAGAGTCCATGATCTTGTGGTTTTGGGTCTTTTTTGGGGAAATTCATAAGCCATAAAAAGAATGACATCATGTCAAGTTCTGAGTGGATCTTGTATGTCAAAATCCCATTATCGGTTTATAAAATCTCAAGGCCATGCCCTAGAAGTTTTGGATTATTTTAATCAATGAGTCCACCATAGGAAACATCGAAAAAATAAATACCCTTAAAACAAGTCGTCCCATGACCCTCTCCGAACAATGCTTCGCAAAATATAAATTCATCCATTGAACATTGAACATGATCGGCAACATCATCCTAGCTTCCCCCTCCCACCATGGTTGCCATATCGTTTGACCTTCAAGTGTCCTCAGCATCTCTGTGCTTTTTTTCATTGTCCTGTCAAGTCAATGCATTCCAATAAGATCAAATAACATTCACATCCTGTCAGTCTGCCCCAGCAAGTTTGTTTTCTATACTCACTTCAAGCAATATATAACCAAGTTCTGTTTGTTCTATCTAAAGCCAACTTCATCGGATCAAGGAATTATCATTTGTCATGTCACTCATAATCGTTTACACGTTAAAGATCCCCTTCAGGGGGTTTAGGAATTCCATCATAGGAAAAATCAGAAAACGAACCCTCGACCCGCCGTCCCATCGAAATAGCGAATACTGTATTAGTATATCACCACCGTGGCCAGTAATAGCTTCGTTGAAACACGTGTCCAGTGGTATCGTCTCTTTCTATCTACAACCACTCGTCATGAACATTTTAGACAGATTTAAGAAAAGGTTTTAAAAACTGAAATGTTTTCAACATAAGTGTCGTTAGACCCTTTCGCATTTTTTAAACATAAATACTATATTCGAAAGGGGGGAGGAAAGGGGCGTCACCCCGAGTCCTACGACCCCTCGTATACGTCTCTGGCGTTATTGGTTTGCGAAATATAACAGAAAGTCTAAAATCACGGTTTTACAACAAAAAATTCTGTTTCCCTCATTCTCAAAAACTTTAACCTATTACCAAAATAAAGAGGGTTTCGAGACAAGCCATTTGACACGTCATAGGACCAAATCCGACCATGCATTCGTGAGATATCAGAAAAAGTCTAAAATCATGATTTTACCCCCAAAAAGCCTGTTTCCCTCATTCTCAAAACTCTAACCTATTAATAACATATAAAGGGCTTCGAGACAATCGATTTGACACGTCACACGTTCAAATCCGACCTTGCGTTCGAGAGATATCGACAAACTTTGTAGGAAAGTAGGCGACTATCTGGCTCTCTCCTCACCACCAAAACCTCTTCTTATCAATCATTTTTTTCAAAGAGCTCGCCCTCTTACAAAAATCCCAAGTGCGCATGCGTAAAAAACAAAAACAAAATGTTCATCCATAGCGGCATCTCGTAAAATGCATGCGCGATATGAGCAACAACGTTTAAGTTCATTTTAGCAGCGCACCTTATACATGTCGTATTTGAAAAGAGACTTTCACTAAAAAATTACAATTTCACCCCCTAGTAGGGGTAGGTTTTATTTAGGGGTTGAAATGAGTAGTCCATTGGAAAGAGGGCGTCAGCCCGAGTCCAACGATATGTCGCATGTCAAAATCGGACCATGGGGTCGCGAAATATCAAGTATTATATATCTGAGATTGTGACGTCAGAGAAGTTATTAGTGGGGGGGTTAGAATCGGCACTACTCCACTACTCACATGCGAAATGAAGAAAACCCGAGTTGCATTTCCAGAGAAACTCCAAACAAAACCACCCTTCTCAGAAGTCTTAACTCAACACGACTCGACGGTTTGCTGCTGGCTGTATCTGGGGCAATAGGTTCTCCCGCTAGCTAGGCTGTAACACGGATGATAGACTCGCCCTTAGCTAGCTCGTAAACTGTCGCCTCAGTAGTTGAATGGACATGGTTGGACGAAATTAAAACGTAAAAACACTTATAGTGGGCGATGTATTGAAGATAGACATATGCTCTCCCGGACTATTTTGTAGAACTTTTCATGCTGAACAATTCTTACACTCATAGTATTTAGATATTTTTAACGGGTTGCCCAGCGTAAGTTTACAAAGCGCTCGGACGCCAGTTTTTTTTTCGACTTTTCCACTGAAATCGTTACTGCTCGGCTTCCTTTGATCATAAATAAATTATTTTCCACGGAAGTAATCCTCGAGATATACTATACAGAATGGTGAAACCCGCATCAAAATCCATCCAGTGGTTCTCGAGTTTTCCCGTAACATCCAAGAATCGGGGACTTAGTTTTATACTAAGTAGAGATACGTTGATTCGACTGTTTGAATATGTGAAATATTACGAACAATAATACAGAATGCTAAAGAGCTAAAGATTGTTGATTGTTGATTCATTTTAGAGGCATTGCGACATCATGGTCTTGTGGCCCCGTGTACTTGGGTGTGTGTGGAATTTGTCTGACAACTTGTGTTATTGTGATGGCTGTATTAGTGTGTGTTTTTAATTCGGATGAGGGTTGGGAAATAGGCAGCTGTGGCCTTCATTTAGTAACCATCACGGTATTCGCAAGGAGTAGAAGTGGGAAACCACGGAAAACCACTTCCTGGATGGCTGAGTGTACCCCGTTCCAGCCCTCAGACCAGAATCGAACCTGGGCCTCCTCGGTGACAGCGAAGAGTGCTAGCCGCTACGAAATCAATAATTAAGAACCCTTGTAAGAGGAATGTGCCGTATGGAAAGCTTTCTATGTTATGATCAGATTGAACATTACTCACAGTCACCTTCTTTATAAATGAAATGTTAAAACCGATAACTCATCACTTGGTAAACTACAGTTTCGAAACTTAGCAAGATGTTACTATCGTATTTGACGTCTATAAGGTCAAGTTCACTGGTTTATTAACTAAAAGATTCATGTCAAGTATACTATTAAAACATTAACATGGTTTGTCTGCTCCTTATTATTCCCGTTTCCAACGGGGTGGGGGATGAAATGCGATGAAAGTCTATGTGGCAGTGGGTTTTACGGCCGGATACCCTCCCTGACGCCAACCTCATGAGAGGAGTTAATGAGAGATGAATTGAATGAAGATGAATGAAACTGGGCAAGGATGTGGAATGAAGCGGCCATGGCCTCTCAGAAGGTACCGTCCCAGCATTTGCCTGGAGTTGAAAATGGGAAACCGCGGAAAACCATTTCAAGGACGGCCGACGGTGGGGCTCGAGCTCACGTCTACCGAGTCCGTAGAGAGCTTGGCCCCATGGCCTAGTGCTGCGCTTTAGCGAGCATAGCTACTGCTGTCGGTTATTAAAACATTAACATTGTTAACTCAAAATGTAGGAGAGAAATGTTGAAACTTTTCGAATGAGGAGTCAAAAATAAGGAAGTCACTTATCTATTCTAAGGCTCAAGACTTTTAAACTGAACGTTACAAATCCCGAAGGTATAAAATATTATAATCGAATACTCATTATCTAGTAAAGGTATGTGTACGAAAATTGACAAGAGACTTAGCAAAAGTCTCATATGCCTATAGGATATTACGTTTCCCTGCGCGAGTTTAATATTTGAAGCAGTAATTGGACTGTCCTATATGAGCTGTAAGATGTTGAATAATATGATGGTGGTGGTTCCTTAGTTTAGTGGCTGCGACAACGCGGTCATGTATCCCCGTGTACTTTGGGTGTGTGTAGAATCTGTATGATAACCGGTGTTATTTGTGATGGCTGTATTAGTGCGTGTTGTCTGTTTTTAATTCAAGTAAGGACTGCAGACGATAATTTCAAGTAGTTCCTACTTTCGCTACCAACTGCTACCGTCCACGACACCTAGATGTGAACTTGGCTACTGCATTACTAGATGCCATCGCAACCAGCGCCTGGTGACGAACGTTGGAACTTAAGTGTAATAATTAAAACCTAACCAACAAATTTTGCTTCACACAAGGTTAGTTAGTGGAAGGTTCTTGTACATGCCATAAATCTATGACATGAGCCGCCGGCTTTACTTCACCTCCAAAGGAAGGCATACTGAGGGATTTTTAACGCTCTTAAAAATCCGACGACTTCGGCCGGGTTTGAACCCGCGACCTTGGGCATAGAAGCTCAGCATGCTAACAACTACGCCACCGAAGCCGCCTGAATAATATGAGTAGAAGATAGAGATGAAATTATGAATTTCATAGAAAGTAGGCTATGCATAGTTAATGCTGAAGCCATTTTACAGTGTTGCCTTATTGACAATTATTCTATAGCCTGTAACAAATATATAAGGGGTGATCAAGAAGTTTCAGTTTGACGGCCGTACAGTCGAGAATCGGTAAGCCAATCAGGCAAAATTGCCGTGAACGTCCACCGACGCACCAGGTTGAAGAACCCCGTGTGGTAAAACACCGTGTCCTGCTGCGTGAAAATGTCCGTAACTCTGCACATCCTCGTCCGACAGGAGAGCCGGGAATCGAACGCAGGACCCTGCAGTGACTCAAATGTTTAGTGTTTAATGTTTCTAGAGCAAGCACTACGTTAATACTGACGAAAGCAAACTTCTTCCTTTATATGTACCGCTGCATTTCCTATACAATTCTCCTTACCGGACGTTGACCATCGACACACGTACCTTCTAGAAGTAGCCTATGACTTTGTCCGGGATCCATTTAACACGTGATGGAAGTCTTTTCAAAAGTGTATTATTGAAAATAATTTTTCTGTTGTTGTTATCGTCATGTCTTTTTGGGCTTAGCCCGTACATCGTGGTCATGTAGCGCCGTGTACATGCGTGTGTGTAGAATTTGTCTGATAACCTGTGCCACTGTGATGTCTGTACTATTGTGTGTATTTGTAATTGAGGTGAGAGTTGGGTAGGAAGCAGCCTTGACCTTATGTTACGTACAATTCCAACATTTGTCTCGAGTAGAAGTGAGGGAAACTACGGAAAACAACTTCCAGGATGGCTGGGGTGGGAATCGTACCAGCCTCTTTTCAGATTTACTTCACGAGGCAGAGTGTACCGCGTTCACCACACTACACTAGAATTTAATTTCTTGGCAGAGACGGGAATTGAACTCGAGCCTCCGCGGTGACAGCCAAAAATGCTAGTCACTACGCAACGAGGCGGACTAAAAAGAATTATCAACAACGACAGTATTTGGAAGAGAGGTACGTCGGTGTGCTATATTTAATCACCTACTGTCATCGCGGCAGGAGATGGCAGTTGAACACGCTGTGACGGGGTGCGGGGGGGTCTTGCAGTACGCATGCGCGGCCCACCTATTCCTAAGTTAAATATATCGGCTTTGCAACAGGCGACACTCAGCCACTGAAAGAAGGAATGTGTTGAGTGAGTGAAGCAAATAGTGACCAACTGAATGTTTTTGGAATGCGCGATACGCAGTGAGCGGGAAGACCCCTGCAGTTCAAACCCGACTGCCAACTCCTGACGCGATATCAGTATGTACCTTCTTCATTTCACTGGTTGGCCGGAGGGTGAGTGGGGAGGGGGGGGGAGGGGGTGGGGGAGGGGGGGGGGAGGGGAGGTGGTGGGGGCAGTTTGGAAGGGTACAGGGGGTAATTTATTTTAAGAAGCAAGCGCTTTCGTATCTCTCTTACCCTCACTTTTGCTCATGTGTTAGGCCCGACATATCAAGCAAGCAGGCAATGTAATTAGGTGACTGTGTGGTAATGCGTACCTCGCACTCCCCTTAATTGGCCCACTCACGAGACGAGCTGGAGAAGTTTTACATTCAAGAAAATCGTTTCTCTCTTCGGGCTTTTATGTAGGTTCGTCTGTTTAATTTCATAGAAATAAAAAAAGTAAAAATATTCACTTTTCTAAAGCGAGCGAACCTGCAAATGGAATCCATAGAAGAGGATTAAAAGTGTGACCGTTAATGTAAGATTATTACATCATTACTTGCAATAAGAGGTGATATTTATTAGCCACTCCCCAATGTCCTCCCTTCAGAACTTTAAAAATAACAGCTGTTAGCGTGATGATATTGCTCATGGGCAGCCATTGTCAATACGCCCACGACTTCACTCGCATATCTTCATTACATATAATTTATCTGTTCGACATTACAATAATTTCAACCGTTAATTCCCAATCCAATAAATCGTAGCGTGTAGGATGTGATATAGAGGAGATTTCTATGTGAGGGAAAGTGAGCTCAGGCGGACAGAAACCAGCTCTATTTTAATTGGTTCTTGTTAAGCTTAATTATCTTGTATTGTCGCTTAGCTGCTTTTTCGTATTTCTCATATTACTAGCTGTCACACAATAGAAGTATTCACTCAAGGTGTTGGCTGAAAGAAGGATGCGGCAGAGCTGATAAGTTATTGAACACCCCTCGGCAATTAAAATGTTGGTGGTTTACTAAGCCATTAGATACAGCTTTCACTGTTCTCACACTGATCTGGCTTATCTTGACGGCTTCCCTTCAAAAGTGCCGCACTCACCGCTAAGAGTTGTTGTTGATCCATTTAAGAGCTTGCGACATAGTTCTGCGTGCACTTGGACGTGTGTAGTATCTGTCTGATAACCTGATTTATTGTGATGGCTGGATCTGAACTAGTGTGCATATTTTTAAGTCAAGTGAGGATTTAGGAGGAGACGGCCGTGGCCTTAAGTTGGGAACCATCCCAGTATTTGCCTGGAGTAAAAGTGCAAACCCAAGGAAAACCACTACCAGGATGGGTGAGGTGAAAATCTAGCCCTCTTCTTCTCAGTTTTGCCTCACGAGGCTGAGTGTGCCCTGTTCTGACCATCAGACCAGAATTACATTTCTTGGTAGAGACGGGAATGGAATCCGGACCCCCGGGGTGGTAGCCAAGCTTGTTAGCCGATACACCACGAGGTGGTCTTCTGGCTTCTCGTGCTGGCTTCCCTTTAGAAGTGACGCACTCACCACTATGAGTTGTTGTTGATTCATTTAGGAACTTACGACATGGTGCCCGGTGTACTTGGGCGTGTGTAGTATCTGTCTGATATCATGTGTTATTGTGTTGTCTGTAGTAATGTGTGTAATTGTAATATTTGGGGTCTGAAAAGGGATAGGTGCCCCGGAACTTGAAATAAAGTATAATAGTATCCTGACATTTTGCTGAAGGAAGTGTGGAAAAACTCCGGAAAGAACCACACCCAGGATAGCAACAGCCAGCGCTGGGATTCGAACTTCCGATCTCCTGACTTGTTGCAGCTCCCCATAGCGGTTATGGTGGGCAATTTAATGCGAACGGCTACGAAACGGGGTTTGATTTGTTTCTGTTGAACGATGGTCTCTAGTTCATTGTTGTTTCATTTAGGGACTTGGAGATCGTGGTAATTAGCGCCTTGCACTTGGGTGTGTCTGATAACCAGTATCTTTGAGATGCCCATTGTATTGTGCACATTTGAAATTGATACTAGGCCTTGTAAGGAGGTGACCGTGGCTTTGAGTTAGAAATCCTTCCTGTATTTGCCTGGCGTGCAAGAGGAAAAACACGGAAAACTACTTCTAGGATGTCTGAGGTGGGAATCAAACCCACTTTTTTCTCGGATTCATCTAACGAGGCGAGCGCAATTGAATATTTTTGTATAGATGGGAATTGAACCCAAGACCTTTGCGACCGGAATCTTAATACTCACCCTGTGGACATAGAAGACGGAAGCTTGAGACTCTTCTAGCTATTTGGGATTGCAAACCACACTAGCAAAGAGTGTTGAAACACCAGACAAGGGATAAGGTTCATTACTAAGGCTAGCCTGCCTGAGTAACTCGTAAGTCGAATGGGTTTGAATCGCATTGTCGATCATCCTTGGTTACCCAGTTCATAACCGGGGAATTGCAACGATGGCCTATTTCTCAATGTCAACCTAAATAAATTGCAACAAGCTTACAAAGCTTCTTAATTATAACTCTTAAACATTCTGTGTTATTCATTGTAATATTTCATGTAATGAAATTGCCGGATCAGTGTATTAACATCATAAGTAAAACGCCAAGGTGTTTGTTTCACAATACTCAAGCTCGTAAACCAGAAGGAGTAGGAAGGTGTGGTTTGTGCCAAAATCTTTGAAATCTTCTCATTGGAACAGAAATACTCTTGAAAAATCAACGGAAATATATTTATATCTACTTAGTATAAAACAAAGTCCCCGATTCTTGGATGTTACGGGTAAACTCGAGAACCACAGGATGGATTTTGATGCGGTTTTCACCGTTCTGTAAAGGGTATCTCAAGAACGATGTCGGTAGAAAATAATTTATTTATGATCAAAGGAAGCCGAGCAGTAACGATTTCAGTGGAAAAGTCGAAAAAGAAACCTGGCGTCCGAGCGCTTTGTTAGCTTACGCTGGGCAAACAGTTAAAAATATCTAAATACCATAAGTGTAAGAATTGTTCAGCATGAAAAGTTCTACAACAAAGTCCATGAGAGCATTTGTCCATCTTCAATACATCGCCCACTATAAGTGATTTTACGTTTTAATTTCTTCCAACCACGTCCATTCAACTACTGAGGCGACAGTTTACGAGCTAGCTAAGGGCGAATCTATCATCCCTGTTACAGCCTATCTAGCGGGCGAACCTATTGCCCCAGACACAGCCAGCAGCAAATCGTTGAGTCGTGTTGAGTTAAGACTTCTGAGAAGGGTGGTTGTGTTTGGAGTATCCCTGGAAGTGCAACTCGGGTTTTCTTCATTTCGCATGTGAAACACGGCCAAGTTAAGATTGGACGGAAGAGGGATTTGAGTTTCATTCACCTCGCCATTCCCTGGAAGTGCAACTCTCATTGCGCCTGTGAACTCTTCGTTCCTCAAAATTCACAGTCAATTTAGGATTGGACGAAATGGGGATTATATTATACTAGCAGTAGTGCTCGGCTTCGCCCGGTGGATTTATTTGCTTATGGATGATAATGAATACTACTACAGAACTGGCACATGATACTTAAACTACCAGAAGAAAAACAACTTTTTGTGGTGGTGGTGGTGGTTGTAGTGAGGGTGATAAGCAGTACAGTGTAATGGACGTAACATTGAGATCATTTTCCCCTAATGATAGTAATGATAATAATGAATAGGGAAACGGCTATTTACTAACTACAGCACTGACACATGTAATTTACTAACAAATTTATAAAAATGATTAGAAAGAGGAGTAAGTGAAATAAAAGACACTGCCTAGGGCCTAAATCTCATTGTCTGTTAGAAATGTAGAGACCAAGAGTGTCGTCTTTTATCGCATAGTGCCGTAGGAAAATAATCAGAACACTTTGGAAAACTTCGGCTGTCCCGAGCTCCTGAGGTAGCAATAGTATCATTTATGGCCACATAGCGCTCAACGATAAGTTTCGGAATAAATTACGGTAAATTTGAAAGCACCAATGCTTGTTGCAGCTGATAACTTCAATGTACTGCACCAACACCATTGCACTCATACAGATGCATAATATGTTCATGATGATAACAGTTTTAAGGAGAAAAATAAATATTTTTGCACTAATTACTCCCCGTGACTGCAATTTATAAGCAGCGCAGGATTCAGCTACTTTCAAAATTCTGCACCAGAACACTGGTAGGGGCGACGTGATGCAGCTCGAATTGCCAGTCAACAATTGAGTTATTAAAATACATGCTTTTTAAGTTCAGTTTGTTTGTTATTCTAAATGTAGGGATTGGAGAGCGTTGTCCAAAATATCAAGTGGACAGTGTTACCAGCAGGGTTTCGAAGTGTATGTATAATTTGGTGCAATTGGGAGGAACGGTGTAGATTTGTGATAAAGGGCCTAAATGCAGGAAATGGAGTGGTCTGTCCGAAATTTAAAGTGGACAGTGTCACCCACAGGGTTCCAAAGGGTAAGTGTACAAAATGTGATTCAGATCGGTGAAACGGTGTAGATTTGTGCCAATGGACCTAAATGAAAGGAATGGAGTGGTCTGTCCGAAATTTCAAGCAGACAGTGTTACTCGCAGGTTTCCAAAGGGTATGTATACACATTTTGGTCCAGATCGGTGAAACGGTGTAGATTTGTGCCAAAGGGCCTAAATGCAGGAAATGGAGTGGTCTGTCCGAAATTTCATGCAGACAGTGTTCCTCGCAGGGTCCTAAAGGGTAAGTATACAAATTTTGGTTCAGATCGGTGAAACGGTGTAGATTTGTGTCAAAGGGCCTAAATGCAGGGAACTGAGTAATGTGTTCGAAATTTAAAGTGGACAGTGTTACCCGCAGTGTTCCAAAGGGTGTGTATACAAATTTTGGTTCAGATCGGTGAAACGGTGTAGATTTGTCCCAAAGGGCCTAAATGCGGGGAATGGGGTGGTCTGTCCGAAATTTCATGTAGACTGTGTTACTCGCAGGGTTCCAAAGGGTAAGTATACACATCTTGGTTCAGATCGGTGAAACGGTGTAGATTTGTGCCAAAGGGCCTAAATGCAGGGAATGGACCGGTCTGTCATAAATTTCCTGCAGACAGTGTTACTCGCAGGGTTCCAAAGGGTATGTATACACATTTTGGTTCTGATCGGTGAAACGGTGTAGATTTGTGCCAAAGGGCCTAAATGCAGGGAATGGACCTGTCTGTCATAAATTTCATGCGGACAGTGTTACTCGCAGGTTTCCAAAGGGTATGTATACACATCTTGGTTCAGATCGGTGAAACGGTGTAGATTTGTGCCAAAGGGCCTAAATGCAGGGAATGGACCTGTCTGTCATAAATTTCATGCGGACAGTGTTACTCGCAGGGTTCCAAAGGGTATGTATACACATTTTGGTTCTGATCGGTGAAACGGTGTAGATTTGTGCCAAAGGGCCTAAATGCAGGGAATGGACCTGTCTGTCATAAATTTCATGCGGACAGTGTTACTCGCAGGTTTCCAAAGGGTATGTATACACATCTTGGTTCAGATCGATGAAACGGTGTAGATTTGTGCCAAAGGGCCTAAATGCAGGGAATGGACCTGTCTGTCATAAATTTCATGCGGACAGTGTTACTCGCAGGGTTCCAAAGGGTATGTATACACATTTTGGTTCTGATCGGTGAAACGGTGTAGATTTGTGCCAAAGGGCCTAAATGCAGGGAATGGACCGGTCTGTCATAAATTTCCTGCAGACAGTGTTACTCGCAGGTTTCCAAAGGGTATGTATACACATTTTGGTTCTCTGATCGGTGAAACGGTGTAGATTTGTGCCAAAGGGCTTAAATGCAGGGAATGGACCTGTCTGTCATAAATTTCCTGCAGACAGTGTTACTCGCAGGTTTCCAAAGGGTATGTATACACATTTTGGTTCTCTGATCGGTGAAACGGTGTAGATTTGTGCCAAAGGGCCTAAATGCAGGGAATGGACCTGTCTGTCATAAATTTCATGCAGTGTTACTCGCAGGGTTCCAAAGGGTATGTATACACATTTTGGTTCTGATCGGTGAAACGGTGTAGATTTGTGCCAAAGGGCCTAAATGCAGGGAATGGAGTGGTCTGTCCGAAATTTAACATGGCCTAAACTATTCCTCTTGAATATGGCTATCATATAAAAGAAGAATTTTTCGAATCAGACTGGTAGTTCCAGAGATTAGCGCGTTTAAACACAAAAACACACTAACTCTTCTGCTTTATTATATTAGTATAGATTAAATTATACTGATTGGCGTATAGTATCTACTTAGTATAAAACAAAGTCCCCGATTCCTGGATGTCATGGGTAATCTCGAGAACCACAGGATGGATTTTGATGTGTTTTTCACCATTCTGTAAAGGATATTTCCAGGAAGGTATTCGTAGAAAGTAATTTATTTACGATCAAAGGAAGCCAATCAGTATCGATTTCAGTGAAAAAGTCGAAAGAAAAACCTGGCGTCTGTGCACTTTTTAAGCTTACGCTGGACAAATCGTTAATAATATCAATATACTATGAGTGTAAGAATTGTTCAGCATGAAAAGTTCTGCAAAATATGCCGCGAGGGCATATCTCTATCTTCAATACATCGCCTACTATAAGTGTTTTTAGATTGGACGGAAGGGAGATTTGCGTTTCATGCACCTCACCATTCTTAAATTACGTCTGACAAGAATTCGTTGCACATGCATCTCCATGATAATATAATCAATAGTCCAGTCAGTGATTTTAACCCATCATGCTGAGACGTAAAACAGATATAGGTCGTAGTTCACTGATATCGAAAATAAAGGCGCTTATCACGTAATGCATTCATAACTGTTCCCGGGCGAAGCCGGAACGGTTGCTAGTTTGTTTATAAAGTTCGTTTAGATAAATAAACAAGAAGATGACCCCTGCCAGAACTGTGTCGCGTTGAACCTGCATAGCAGTTAAGCTGGGCGGGTGGTTTAACACATGCGATATTTCTCGCACAGGTCTTCTAGTTTTGTATAGAATATATGTCATTTGTGCAATTGGGATCTCTGATGTAGTACCAATCATTCTCCAAGTTAGCTGGAAATTAATCGATTATATTCTGTTTTAAGCGATTCCGATAATTTTCTAGTACGCATAAAACCATTTAGAATGCATAAACACGCCCTACTTCTGTCCTGGGCACAGTAAATTTCCAGTATAATTCTACCTATTTGTGAAGTTTATTAATTCCAGGTGTATTAGATGATGAATTATTGGCATGGAAATTTTATACATTCAATGCTTAATATTCGTTGTGATAGCATCGTGACTTGTGCATCTGCAGTCTCTTATACGGAACTCCCCTTGCACCACTTTTCGTGGTGATTGTTCAATTATATTCCAATTAATTCATCTTAATGATAAGTTTGTATGGGCGCTAACTTGAATGTATGAAATGCATGCACATATGCCTTCAACAGTGTGCGTAATATATGCGATACTATCCTTTTGCTAGGTTAGAAATTCAACATTTACTAGATGGTAAGTTATCATTTAAAAATAAATTCAATCAAGATGGCGATTAAATGTATGATTTCAAATAGCCAACGAATTCTTTCACAAAAGACTCCCATTTCAAATAGAACGCGATAATTGCTTACTTACAACCTAAATTACTGAATTCAATGCTTTAATAGTACGCATTTACGCCATCTTGAATATATTTTATATTTTCTCATGCGCCTTCAGCAGAGCAAATCCACTATATATTGCTAACTTTATGCAATGTTTCAAACATCCAAGTTTTTCATAGGCATATGGTGAGTACTTTTATGTACGGTATGCAAGATGGTGGATGCGCGTAATATTTTCTGCAATAGTCTCATAATTCACGCCACTGATGCCTCCTAAACAGGGCCCCCCTTTCACCACATTTCGTAGTAACCTAATTGCTCACTTCATGGAATCTCCCACTTACATTTTGACCGTTTTAATTGATTTTAATGTTTCATTATTTCGAATGGCCTCCATCTTAAATATGTGCAGTTTATATTAGAGAGCTCTCAGTAGAGTTATTCACATATTCATCTGTGAAAAATTTCGATGTTCTATATTTATTAGCATTTGATAAACCAATTCTACTACGTAATATATTCAAGATGGCGGATGAGCGAATTATTAAGTATTATATTGTACCCGATACCTAGTTTAGGCTATCGGCTACGCCAGCAGACATTAAGCTGTAGTTGAGGTTTTGGAAAGAGTTAGGAAAAGATAGCGCACCGATCGCGTCAAGAAGAATGTCAAGATGACGTAGGAGGTATAGAATCAAGGAGGCATTGAAATCTGTAAGAAGATGGAATTATGAATAGAGATGTGAAGCTTTATTGAAATATTTATGGAATTATAATAATTAAACATCTTAGAAGAGGATATATAACATGCATTATATGTGGAAATAATTTTATGGAAGTAAGTTATTTTATAACGGAATAGCCGAGATGATACGGGTTCGAGACTATGATCATGACGTGAGAGCACAGTGGTGGGGGAATACGCCACGTGTCCGCCCCAAGCAGATAAGTGAGTGAAGACAGTGTCAGCACATCCAGTAGAGCTCAGTCAGACGAGCAGGTAGGAGCAAGCTCTATAGCGCAGCAAGACGCACAGTGAAGGTCACGTAACATACAGAAACTGTCACGGCAAAAGTGTAGGTGACAGTGCCTGCATCACCGAGCAGCGAAGGCCGAGCGGGTCATTGATCCAGGCGGGCTGGCCGAGGAAGCAATTACAGACGGCCGGGATATGTCAGAACCGAACTGCTAGTAGTTGGAGACTTTATTATAAGCTTCATTTCAACACAGTTTGAACATTGCTTTTACGAATAACCTTATAACTATGCTGTTCTATAACACATTCAAAGCGACTTTAACTATTTCAATTATACGGAATGTTGTTAGCATAGGCACAGATGAACATTAGATCGTGCATTAATAAGATTTATATCTTATGCAGTTCTCACGAATTACCTAATACAGATAACTACAGGGTGTTTCGTAATCTTGAACACTCTCAAGTAAAATTTTATTTTACTCAAGTGGGACTTTGCAGTCATTTGAGATTGAACTTGCAATACTCAAACTGAACATTTAACGGAACAGTGGCGTATCTTAGAAGAGGAGTAGGGGGTCCGCTGTTTCCATGAACTTTTCGAGAAGGAGTTGGACAATATCCGCTATGGGTAATCCGGAGTTCGACATGTCCGAGTAGACACTGATAGAGACAAGATGGCACCGCAGAGCGATGGATTCGATTCCTGACGAGAGGAGTCCACCAGCTGATTCACTTGGGATTTCGAAGGCAATCGTCATTGCATGGATGAAATGATATTCACGCCGATCTTTCGAGAAATTCTTTATGTAGGGAAAATCGACGATCTTGGAAATTTATTACAGCTGATTATGAAAGGTACTGTAAGAGTTATGTCTACCTGATGCGATTATTTTCATGAATACTGGGCACACATGTATATTTTTCTAATAGGAGTGATATGATTATTAAGACATGGTTTGAATTTATATACTTCGAATTTGCTAGAATATGGAGTGACCATATGATATGGCAGGCATCATTATACGAAATTCTCACCATTGGTTGACTTTATTAAGCAGATGTTTGGTCTTTTAGACATTTTTCCAGCTAGGATATTTTTCATGAATAGTTTTTTTTGTGTAACGAGTATTTCGAACTCGTGATCTGCAATTGATTATCAAAAATTACTTCGTCAGTTCATTGCATACTAGCGAGTGTGTATTATTCATCAGTAGGGATTTTTTCCATTGGATTGTTTGGAGATATTAAGAAGTTATTCACTTTAGTGAATGAACATCGCTTTTATATGACAACTAGAAACTTGTTGATTCCTATCTGATACATTCACTCATATAGTCTACGAGGTGGGGTCCTTCGTATTTATACGATTGTATGGTGGCTACTCATCTTACCCATCGTTTAGGGAACTATCATCCAAGTCGACGGGGCGAGGTCTTTCGTATTTATACGACTGTACGGTGGTTACACATCTTACTCGCCATTGAGGGACTCATTTTTATCATCCGAGTGTACACGAGATGTAAGTGAATCAAACAAGGAACTACTAGTCACATATCAGTCGAAATTTTGTTAAATAAAGTAACGATAAATGTCAACAGGATTGCATTTAGTAATTCTTGTTTGCCAATCCAATATTTTGTTGCTATACTCTTTTGAGAGTAATTTCAGTTTAACAGCTGTTACAGCTGATGCTTTTGATGATTTTTATAATTGTGTTTGATACCTTTGAGAATGATTTAAAGTAATTGAATCTTGTAAGATTAATCATTAATGGTCAGATTTATTTTAAGGCAGATCAGTATTGCAGATTTAGATATGAGAGATTATAGAACATTGGTGTTTTTCTGTGATGTGAGTTATGAAAATTGTAAGAGAATTTATTCTATTTGAAAGCAGATCTTAAATTACTGAGGTAATATATTTTTCCAATTGTTTAAGAAGTTGTCTAGATGTGATCAGAGTAATTACAGTTATTGGAGATTGTGTGCGTTGATAATTTGAAGCCAGTTATATATTTTTTGTAGATCATGCAACATGGTTAAGTGGAGTTTGTGATAGGCATTTTGTGGAATTTGCCATGTGATAGTTGCAACGTTGATAATGTATTTTGAAGCAGACATGAGGTCGTCGTACCCAGTCTAGCGCAATTGTTGAGATTCATGCTGTATGTGCTGAATATTTATGGAGTTTTGTGGAATAATTCTTGTATTCAAATGTGATATTTGAAGTATTGAAGAAATGTAATGTCGTTGTGGATAGTTTGATCCAACGTGATGTCGTGGAGACAATAATATTTTTTGGCATGAAAATTAAATACGAGATATAACTTGGAAGTGATAATACTGTAAGACAACGTTCTATAAACCATATTAAACAATTTGTTAGGAAATTAAACAAATAAATGGAGTTGATAATACAAGATTTTCTGAAAATAATAATTAACGAAATAATAATCTGAGATTTAAGCATATTAACGATCTGACCTAATGAAATAAAAATCAGAATGACTAGATGAAATAATAAAAACTAAATAACCAGATGATTGAAATTTAAATAAGTTGATAAATTAAATTTTGAAATAAATCGATGAATTAAATAAATGGATGAATTAAAGATTGGATAAATAAACTGATTGAAATAAATTAATAGACGATTGTAATGATGATGAATAACTGAATTAGAAGGTGATAATTAATTAAAGAAGCTGATGATTAATGAATTTACATGGAATTAAATAAATTTAATTGAGATATAATTTGAAGGAATTGCAACTTGAGTTGAGAATTTGAATGATGTAATGGTGATGAATTAAGAATTCTGACAGGAAGATGTAGGATTTTGAAGTGAGAATTAAAGTGAGAAATATTTAATTTTGATGATGACGATAATGATGACCAACAAGAATTTGAATTTTCTGTAATTCACAGATGAGTGATTGTTAATGACGATGTCAATAGTGTAAATTAATTATTCGATGTTTAGGAACATTTGATTAACATGTTCAACATTCAAATTATGCCATGCAAACCATAAATTTACGTGATATTTAATATGTGTGATTATTATATGTGTATGTTTAGACAGAGTAATAACTTAATTAAATCCACATTGATGTTAAATTAAAGAGAAATTAGGTCTCAGGTTTCACAAATGTCAGTGACGAAAGACATAGTGCTACAGTGATCCTGAGAACCCAAGAGAACTTTATAAATTTTTCTTGTTATGTGGATAAAATTAATTTTGGATTAGAAAAGAGATGGTTCGATTTTTGGACAATGACAATTTAACTTTGGCATTCGACCATACTCTTAGGTAGGAGTTATATTTAAAATGTCTGTCTGACTATCAAGGTAAAATAAATTTGTTTTTATCTTAGTTGTGATCTGATGATGGTGTGATGTTCCTTTTTCTTTCCTTGTCTTGAGTAAGGCTTATCCGGAAAGGAAGTGGTTTGCTAGGAATTCAGTTGATGGCGCCCATTTATATTTGCATTATTTTTATTAAACTTATGCCCGTAACGACCCTAGAGATACTTTGTCTCGTGATACCCACTGCTTTTTCGAGAACTCAGCTGAATTTCCGACACATTCCTTATTTGACTAGAGGTTCATTTAACTCCGCTCTGTCCCGGAACTCCAGGAATGCGATGTTATAGCAGATGGGTCATCGCATCCCCAGGACGAACGGGTACAATATGAAGTATTATATTCAATCAGATAACCAACGAATTCTTAAAAAATACTCCTTTTACAACAAGCACGTTATAATTGCTGACTTACAACCTAAATTACTGAATTCATTGGTTTAATAGTAAGCATACCCGCCATCTTGAATGTATAATTATATAATACTAGCAGACCCGTGCGAAAAATCCCGCTTGCTCATAAAACACATTTTCCCCAATAGGTTTATAATGAGGGACTTAAGGAGAAAGGTTGTTATGTTTTTACTTCAACCAAATGATTATGGAACACTATTTACATTTCAGTTAGAATTCCAAGTTCTGCGTTCCCTAACTTAAGAAGGCAATCACTGAAAATTGGATCACCACACACCGGTTATTCGATATTTAAGAAATTATACGATTTCAGTACTCATTCCTTTGATTTACTCTTTCTGAAATCCATGCAAAATGATAAAGGAAAGATCTCCGAATATTAAAATGACATGAAACAGGCGTCACAGCGGCCAAAATGTGAAGTGGACACCAATTATGGAGTGTATTTTCCTTCAGCAACAGTATCTGCAAAACACACACTTTGTACATTTTTAATGGTCATTTTTTAAAGAAATTATAGATATTTCTGAAATTAGAGTGCAATTCTTCACTGCTAATGTCTATTCTCTTTCATTTGAATGCTTATTTGTCACGATCGGTCGCTTGTGAGCGCCGCAGGAGGGATCTATACTACTGAAATAATATATATGATGAAGCTTCCTGAATGTCTATTTTGGTAAATATTGATCAATTGAAACGTAAGTTATTGATTACAATACTTGAAAACTGCACATGGCCGTTATGTTGAAATTAATTACCGGTGCCTGAGAATTTTGTAGCTTCGGCAACCGACTTCCTTAATAGGACGGTAAGAGAGACTGACGTTTAGAAGAAATCCGATGGTTTAGCTGGTAGACAATGAAATTTCCAAATGTTCCACACTGCGTGGTAAAGTGTAAGAGAGCCCTTACTTCGCCACTACCAAAGATATAAATGTATGTAGGTCTACCCCTTATTATTCCCGTTTTCCAGCGGGATCGGGCATTAGATACGATAGAAGTCTTTGTGGCGGATGTTTTTTTACGCCCCTTCCTGATGCCAACCTCATGAGAGGAGTTAATGAGAGATAAAATGAATGATGGTGAATGAAACTGGGCAAAGATGTAGAAGGAAGAATCCGTGGCCTGTCAGAAAGTACCGTCCCAGCATTTGCCTGGAGTTGAAAATAGGAAACCACGGAAAACCATTTCAATGAAGACCGATGGTGGGGCTCGAATCTACGCGTCTACCGTGTCAGCAGAGAGCTTGGATCCATGACCTAACGCTGCGCTTTAGCGAGCGTAGCCACTACCAAAGATATAAATAAATAAATAAATAAATAAATAAATAAATACATAAATAATTATACACTCCTTAAAAAAAAACAAAAAAAACACGTCATTTTACCCCTGTCCAGTCAATTAGGCAAATTTGTGTTGACCGAGTGAAGAGTTACAACCTATAGGTGGAAGGAAAATGTAGTCTTACGTGACCGTTAATATTTCGGTCATAAGTCACAAGCTCCAATTTTTTCGAAGAATCGGAACCACAAAACGTGAAATTTCACCTAGAAAATCCCACATGCATTCAACGAAAATCGTGCTCGATCCACCTTAGTGAGAGGCAAGCAACTTGACCACTGCACCATCACGACCCAGAAGAGGAGATACAGGTTGCTCCTGGATACGAACTCAAGTTACGAAAGCTAGACTAGTTGCTAGTGGTAGCAGGCGCCTTTAATGTGGTTGTATCTGCGAGGTAATGGTTAACTCCCACCTCGCTGGTCACTCACAAGCCTCTACCTGTAAATCAAGTTGGTGTGACCGCAATTCAAATGTATTCATTGACGGGAGTGCCCGTCATTTCCTCCTCAAGTTATATTTCACTCTGTCCAGTCGTTCTTCATTATAAATAAAATATCTATGTACTGTTTGGAGACTAACAAGCGTTAGACTCCCCCTCCCTTTCGTGGAAACACGTTTCCCCATCTAATTGCCAATAATGCCACCAGCTCCTCTGTTTAGCTAACAATGAGTGGCACAGTTGGTTAAGTGTTAGCTTTCAAACACCAAGATTTCCAGATGAATCCTGGATCATTCAGATGACATTGAAGGGTGTTTAAATACATGAGTAGTGGCAACTATCTATTCTCCATATCAAGAGTATTTAAATAGTTCTAAGTTTTACATATCTACGCTGTGACAACCCGCGTTACGTACAACGTGTTCCTAGTGATACGGAAACTGTAGAATCCCGTTGGCACTACCTAAGCTGTTGATGATGGAAATAGAGGTAAGGTAAGGATTGGGAAGGAGGCGTCCGTGGCCTTAATTTGGGAACCATCCCCAAATTTGCCTGGAGCAGAAGTGGGAAACCACGGAAAACCATTTACAAGATGGCTGAGGTGTTAATCGAACCCACCTTCTTCTTAAGTTTGCTTCACGAGGCTCAATGGACCCCCGTTCCAGCCCTCAGACTAGAATTACATTTCTTGCCAGAGCACTAGTCGCTATACCGAGGAGTGGACTATAATTGAATTCAATTACCATTTAAATCAACTGTCATTTGAAATTAATTCGTTAATTTGTATGAACAATTATTATTAACTGTCATTATTTTGCCTGATGGCAATTGATAATGTTAACTGATTTCCCGGCAACGCCATACCCACAGCCTTGTAATGCTTACATGTAGAGGGGGTTGTGATCAACCAAGACAATTGGTACCGACAGTAGTGGCTACGCTGGCTAAAGCGCAGCCGAGCTCTCTGCTGACTCGGTAGACGCGTGGGTTCGAACCCCACCGTTGGCCGACCTTGAAATGGTTTTCCGTGGTTTCCCCATTTTCAACACCAGGCAAATGCTGGGACGGTACCTTCTGACAGGCCATGGCCCCTTCCTTCCACATCCTTGCCCAGTTTCATTCATCCATTCCATCTCTCATCCCGACGCGCAGGTTACCCTCGGGCGTCGACTAGAAAGACCAGCACTCGGCCTCTCCGGAGGTCACACGACCAAAAAAAAGAGAATTGGTGTTCAGTCGGTCAACACATGAGGGCCCAAATATTAGAATGTCTCATAGGAAATGTCGTTTTTAAAGTGTGGGTGTTCTTTGAGATAGAATTGGTTATTTTTGGTTCACCAATGCTACTTACAGGAGGCCATGACTAGAATTGTGTATATTGCGAGAATGTATCATCAAAGAGATACCATGCATCGCCAGATTAAGAAACTTGGAAAATCAAACAGAAGCTGTAGATCTGTACCTCATGAATTGACCCATGAACAGGCTCAAAGTACAGTGGATATCTATCGTCAGCTTTTCGGTAACCCCATGGATGATAGATTTGTTAGGAGAATTGTCACATGTGATGAAAAATGGGTCCATTACCGCAAAGCTCACGCCACGAAGCAGTGGCTCAGTCCCTGTCAACCTGCCAAAGTCATTGCTAAAAAGGATCGGTTCGACCCCAGCGTGATGTTGTGTGTCTGGTGGAATTTTGAAAGAGTGATTCACTGGGAGTTTGTTCCAAACATGCGTGCAGTCAATGTGGATCTTTATTCACAACAAATGGAACGAGTTCATGAAACTTTGAGGCGGAGATACCCAGCATTAGTTAACCGAAATAGAGTTATCTTGCAGCAGGACAATGCGAGTGTGGAGGACTGAGAAGATGGACGTCTTTGGCTTATTTCATGTATTTCTTCTTTGTTTATTTCATGTATTTATTCTTCATGTTTGAGGCTCTTTGATATAAGTTAGTGTAATAAAAGATGGCTGCTAAGTAAGACGTCCGTGTTTTCACGATCACTATTTATCCATTATACGAATCACAGCATTGGTGCCGAAAACTTTAGATTACGTAGAAATGTGCATTAGATTACGGGCAATTGTGTTTTACTTGTGTACAAAGTAAACTGGTGATGCTATCACTACAAACAGCAATCACGTTTTGTACAAGCCACGCCACGCCGGATTACGAGGTAAGAAGATACTGGAACTTCTACACGCGCCACATACTAACGTGATATTTCAGTTATTCATATTATTGCAAAAGTGACACTACTACGACTAAACAGTGCACGAATTGTAATATAATTACTTTACACCACGTAACGGAATTCACGAATGCTAGACGAGCAAGTGCTGCCATCTTTCGGTAGATCCTAAACTAAATACCTCGTAGCCATCACGGACACTACAAGACGATCTCACGAGTATTACGCATGCGCTGACATCAGACAATCACCTTCACTTGTCGCAGCACGGTACCATTTATTTATTTATTTATTTATTTATTTATTTATTTATTTCGTCACCCATTCTTCAAGATGCAAGACGAGAGTGTTAAGAGTAAGCTAGCGTTTTTGAACAGAAAGCGGAAGACGGAACGAGCAACTATAACTAAATTAAGTACGATAATAAATAGTGCTACAGGCGGCGACTTCTCAGAATACGAATATAATCGCATTAGACTCCAAGAAGTTTTAGATCATCTCACAGTTCTGGACGATAGTATACAGGTATGTTTGACCGACGCAGAATACGAGGCCGATGTCGAGAAATGTGAAGAATACATCCACATCGCGAAGAGAGCGATTCTAAAAGCATAACACGCCGAGAATAAATCTAAGTCACTCTCCAGTTTGACAACATCGGTCGCCGGAATGAGTATGCAACCAACGCCAGGATCTCCAATCTCAACACCCGTCAAGCACACAGTGAAGCTACCTGCCGTAAAATTAGACAAATTCGCAGGTGACATTGAGAATTGGGCACGTTTTTGGGAGCAATTCCAGTCTTCTGTTGACAACAATCAATCTCTCGCTCACATTGACAAGCACGTCTATCTCCGTGGATATCTGGAGGGTGAGCCGAAGAATCTAGTTGATGGAATACCGATAACGGCTGATGCTTATGAAGAAACAAAACGGATATTAATATCTCGCTACGGAAACACTGACCGCATAATTCAGGCCCATCTTGACTATCTCGAAGCCTTACAACCAATTTCAGACGATACTCTTTCTAATCTAAATGCCATGTACATAGAATGCAATAGACGCGTACAAGCCTTATGGGCCTTAGGGGAAAATGTAGATAATTACGGGCGGATGTTATGCCTTAAAATTCTCCGAGCATTCCCTCAAGGTATTGTCCGCCGTTGGATAATTTATTCCAACCGAGAGAGCATTCCCGTGAGTCACATTACCAAGTTGATGGAGTTCCTGAATGAGGAGGTAGAGGGCGCTGTGATCACACAGAAGATCAGAGGAGATATCACTTCAGTCGAATCCTTCTCAGGCACTGCCGCGACACTCCATGTGAACACAAAGTCAAAACGGACGGACATGAAAGCAAAGAACGTGTATTCCGAATTCTGTGTGTTCTGTGAGACTCAAGGCCACTGGGCCCAGAACTGTGTGAAGATCCGCAATGTAGCTGAGCGGATTGAAAAGTTAAAAACCGCCAACCGATGCTTCTTGTGCCTCAATAAAGGTCACAGTGTGAAGGCCTGCATGAAGAAGAGTAAGGTATCATGCGCAAAGTGCAAAAAGAATCATCACATTTCCATCTGCACCGGAGAACAGCCCGCATCAATATCCGTGGGTAAGATTGACGTTACTATGCCGCAGTTCACTTATCTTCAAACGGCGAATATTTGGATCACAGGGCCCACCGGACTGAGAAAACGTACACGATGCATATTGGATGCTGGCAGTCAATCAACCTTCGTAAGCCGAAGTCTGGTAGATCAGCTTCAACTGAATATCGTGGGACACAAGGATTTGACTGTTACCGGATTCGAGTCATCTCGTCACACATCTTCAGCTCGCAGACTCATTGACCTCAACATCAGTGGACTATGCACGGAGGCTGCTCTGCGTATTTCTGCATTTGAGAGTGACAACGTTTACTCGCCACATCCGACTGTTCCACTCGACGTCCAGTCCCTGTCACGCTTACGAAAATTGAGACTTGCTGATCCCAAGGATGACAACAATGAACTTACTATAGAACTTCTAATAGGTGGAGACCATTATTGGAAGGTGATACTTGACGACAAGCCAATACGCCTCTCAGACACGTTAGTACTGCTTCCTTCTAGATTCGGATGGATTCTGAGTGGAAATAGGTCAGGAATTACTGTCCACAGCGTCAACGTGCACCACATTCATACTGCTAATGTCGAGGACGATGATATGCGACGATTTTGGGATCTAGAGTTCCTAGGAATAAGGGAAGATCAGAAAAGGACCCTCACAACGAAAGATGCCACAATTCTTCAAGAATTCCACGATTCGTTTCACTTACAAGACGGGCGGAGGGTAGTATCCCTACCGAAGAAAGAAGATCTGGTCTTACCCTCAAACCGTAAGAACGCTCTAAATCGTTTTCCCATATTGCAGAGAAAACTTGCCGTTAATGCCCAGTACAAAGAAATGTACCACGCGCAGATGATGGACTACGTAAACATGGGACATGTTCAACTGATCGCTACAGAGGAAACCACAAATGATGTATACTACCTGCCTCATTACGCCATCAAGAAAGAGAGAAATGGCACAGAGAAATGGAGGATCGTCTTTGACGCATCATCCCACGAGAGAGATGCACCGTCCCTCAATGATGTTCTGGAAACAGGCCCTAATCTGTTATCAGAGATACTGTCCACGTTGATCCGCTTCCGGACTTACCGCAAAGCCATAGTAGGAGATGGAACTCAAGCTTTCCTTCAATTATGCCTGGATATTGAAGACCAAGATTTAACAAGATTCTTCTGGTTCAATGTGGAGAAGGACGAACTTGGAAAATGGCAAGCAAGAGATGATACAGCCGTCTATAGATTCACTCGTCTACCATTCGGCCTTGCAAGCAGTCCCCTTCTTCTGTCTGCAACTCTCCGTGAACTAGCAACGAGATTCAAGGATCAGTTCCCGTCATCAGCAGCACTTATGGATCAAAGCACTTTCATTGATGACTTTGTTGCGGGAGCTGAAGATGACAACAGAGTTATCACCTTATATTACGAGGTGACAGGTCTACTACGACAGATACGGACGCCGATGGCAAAATGGGCAACAAATTCTGGACCATTGGAAGGTATATGGAGAGCCGAAGGACGTGAAACGAAAAGGGAAACCGGAGTACTAGGTGTACCATGGGACACAGAATCAGATTCACTACTCTTTGACCATACATATATCACCGACAATCTTTCGCAGGATCCAGGAACCAAACGAAAGCTATTGAAAACGACCGCAAAGTTCTACGACCCTCTTGGATTACTTTCATTGGTGTCCATAGTTGGAAAAGTTCTCTTCCAAGACACCTGGTGTAGGGGCATAGCATGGGACGAAATACTTCCACATGACATTGCATTGCGATGGCAGCTGTGGATAACCAGCCTCACGGATCTGGCAAGTGTGGTCATTCCAAGATGGATTGGTTTATCACGGACAACATCGGTGACTTCACATGTCCAAGTGTTCTGCGACGCTTCGGAGCGGGCCTACGGAGCTGCACTGTATGTTCGAACGTCTACCGACGTAAACACTTATATACACCTGGTCTGCACTAAGAATAGACTGTCTCCAGTCAAGAAGGTTACACTCCCACGACTAGAACTACTGGACATCTTAGTGGGTTGCCGTCTTCTGAGGTATTTCTGGCAAGCAACAGACTTTAATGTCACCACCTCTACTCTGTGGAGCGACTCCATGGTCGCTCTAGGTTGGATTAAAAGCGATGCAAACCGTTGGAAGACATTCATCTCCAACCGAGTGACGGAAATTCAAGGCATCCTGAGTCCAGCTCAGTTCCGGTACTGCCCGAGCCAGGATAATCCAGCCGACCTCTTGTCACGAGGAATATCCTCAAAAGCACTACAGTCTTCTTCACTTTGGTGGCACGGGCCTGTATGGCTAGCCGATCATCCTAGCTCTTGGCCCCACAGCAGTGTGCCTAACGCTTCACTTCCAGAGACTCGCAAGACGCATTAACAAACACTTAATGTCGTTACAACGGAACCTCTCATCATTGCTTCCAGATTCAGCAGTTATTGGAAAATACTGCACATCATGGGTTGGATTTTGCGCTTCTTGAATAACATCAGACAGTGGGAGAAAAATTCTGGGAATCTCACTGCACGTGAATTAGAGGCTTCCCGATTGTGCTGGATACGCACAGTCCAACGTGAGTGCTTTTCCGAAGAGTACGACGCTCTGACAAAAGAGAGAAACTTGTCTGGGAAGTCCAGGATTGCCCGCTACAACCCCTTCTTACAGGACGGCCTTAATCGACTGGGAGGGCGTCTCCACCATGCAGACCTGCCAATACAGCAGAAACATCCTCTAGTACTCGATGGTGCACACCACTTCACTAAGTTGTTGATCCTCCAGACTCACATACGGCTACACCACCTTGGAGTACGAATCGTTCTCTCTGTACTACGCGAAGAATTTTGGATCCTCAAGACACGCCAGGCTGTCAAGAAGGTCATCCACACGTGCTTACCGTGTAAGATCGCCAGAAGCCAACAAGGTAACGAGATCGAAGCCCCGTTGCCTCCAGAACGTGTGCGACATACTACACCATTTGCAGTTACTGGTGTAGATTTTGCAGGGCCACTACTCGTTAAGGTGGGGAATCTCGTACAGAATTCGTATATTGTTCTTTTCACATGTGCGACTACAAGGCCCTTCACCTTGAGCTGACTTTGGACATGACTACGGAGACGTTTCTGATGGCTCTCAGACGATTTGCGGGACGAAGAGGATTTCCAAACACCATTTACTCGGACAACGCTAGAACGTTTCAGGCAGCACACAAAGAAATGACACAACTCAGCCAAGTCCTCACAGACCCACGAACGAGCCAGCTCTTCGCCCACAACGGAGTCCAGTGGAAATTTATAGCCCCACGGGCGGCTTGGTGGGGAGGCTGGTCGGAAAGAATGGTGGGTACGACTAAAAGATGCCTTAGAAAGGTATTGGGAAAGGCTCTGATTAGTGAGGACGCACTCCAAACTCTATTGGTAGAAGTAGAAGCCGCCATTAACTCCCGACCCATAATCGAAGATGGCTCGGAGACACTGACTCCAAGTCATTTCCTGACTGGCGCACGACTGACTACCCTGCCCAACGTCTCCGAACCCACGACCCGAATAGACAGAGGAAGGAGAGGAGACTTAGAGAGAAAATGCAGGAGGACTTCCTCAAGAGATGGATGAATGCGTATCTTCTTGATCTGAGAAGCTACCACGAAGTACGCCGCCCAAATGGACAGACGAAGGAGTGCCGAGTAGGAGATATAGTTCTACTACAGGACGACATGCGACCTAGACAGATGTGGCAGAAGGCGCGAATAACTGAAAGGCGACCAGGCAGGGACAACAAGGTGCGAACCCTCATCCTTCAGATGGCCAACGGGACCAAGATTAGTCGGCCTGTACAGCTGGTCTTCCCTCTCGAGATAGACCAGGGTGGGCAGGATGTGGAGGACTGACAAGATGGACATCTTTGGCTTATTTCATGTATTTCTTCTTTGTTTATTTCATGTATTTATTCTTCATGTTTGAGGCTCTTTGATATAAGTTAGTGTAATAAAAGATGACTGCTAAGTAAGACGTCCGTGTTTTCACGATCACTATTTATCCATTATACGAATCCCAACAGCGAGACCTCATACTGCACGAACAACCATGGAAAACGGTCAGGAATTAGGAGGAGTCGAACTTCTACCACATCCAGCAAACAGCCCTGAACTTTTTTGCCTTCAGATTACCATCTTTTTCGATCCATGGCCTATCTCTTTCGTGGTACATCGCCCACTATAAGTGTTTTTACGTTTTAATTTCTTCCAACAATCTCCATTCAGTGGAAATTTAACTTACTAGCTTTGGAGCGAGTGATCCTATCACCCCAGTTTCGGCCAGCAACAAACTCTCGAGTCGTGTCGAGTTAAGATTTCGGAGAAGAGTATATGTGTTTCGAGTTTCGCTGTTCACCTGAACTTTTCTGAACTGCGTCTGGGACCCGCCGTCCGTGCGCCTTTTAAGCTTACGCTGCGTAAATCGTTTAAGATACCGGGCAAAGCCGGGGCGGGTCCCTAGTTAAAAATAAAAAGTAGAAATGTTAGCTTAAAAAGTTGATGAATTCATTAAATCTAAACGCAATGCATATCAACAATAAGTTACTTAAGCTTTACCATTATCAAACCGACAGCAGTGGCTACGCTGGCTAAGGCGCAGCATTAGGTCATGGGACCAAGCTCTCTGCTGACTCGGTAGACGCGTGGGTTCGAGCCCCACCGTTGGCCGTCCTTGAAATGCTTTTCCGTGGTTTCCCATTTTCAACACCAGGCAAATGCTGGGACGGTACCTTCTGACAGGTCACGGCCGCTTCCTTCCACATCCTTGCGCAGTTTCATCCACCATCATTCATTTCACCTCTCATTAACTCCTCTCATGAGGTTGGCGTCAGGAAGGGCACCCGGCCGTAAAAACCATCGCCACAAAGTCTTCCATCGCATCTCATCCCCGACCCCGTTGGAAAACGGGAATAATAAGGGGTAGACATACAAGCTTTACCATTATCATTAGATTACAAATTATAGCTTCATTTAATTATCTACAGTAACACCAGAGAGAAAAAAAGTGACAGCCAGTCTGAAAGACTAGACTTTGTATCATTTTAAATGCTACAAATGCTGAAAAATGCTAGAAAGGCTGGAGGCTTCTCGCTTCGATCGAAGCCAAAGACTCTTGACATGTTAGAAAATGATCTGCATAATACGTATCTTGCTTATCTTGTTTCAAATTACTCGCGAACGGCAAGTGCAAACCAAGGGCAAAGCAAGGTCAAGCGCACGGGATGCCACACGCTCACCAGAGCGCGCGGGGACGTGCCCCTTCCATCCAGTCTAAAAACACTTATAGTGGGCGATGTATTGAAGATAGAGATATGATCTCGCGGACTTTTTTGTAGAACTTTTCAAGTTGACCAATTCTTACCCTTATAGTATATTGATATTTTTAACGGTTTACCCAGAGTAAGCTTAAGAAGCGCACGGACGCCAAGTTTGTTTTCGACCTTTTCACTGAAATCGTTACTGCTTGGCTTCCTTTTGATCATACATAAATTATTTTCTACACAATCTTTTCTCGAGATATCCTTTACAGAATGGTGAAAACCGCATCAAAATCCATCGAGTAGTTCTCGAGATTACCCGTGACATCCAAGAATCGGGGATTTTTGTCTTATTCTAACGAAGTAGAGATTGTCGGGGAACACATGCACCAAGCGGTACTATGACGTCACACACATCAGTGCATCTGGGTACATTTCGTCCCGTCACCGTAACGTAACGCCAGACCCCAGCGTAACGACGTAGTCGACAAGATCATTTAAAATGATAAAAAGTACCTAACTAGGAGATCATTTCAAAATGTTCTGAATATTTTTACATTCTTCCAATGTCCATAATTATTTAAATGTGTTATACATCCCTCTAATACTTGAACAGCACGCAGCCATGAATGCTGTTAATAAATTGTGAAAATGAGAAGTTTCTATGAGTCATGGTTACCAAACAATGGAACTTTCGTTAAGCATTTCCATTGTCTACTAATCTGCACTACCTGGTTCTCTTATTGGAGTGTTGATTGTGTTTAGTGTTCGTCAAGGAAGGATCATATGGAATAATATTAGAGAAATTATTTTGTAGAGCGTTGCTGGGGGCCGTATGGTGTCTTGTGCAGTTGATCACAGTATAGTAACCAATCAGTATGAGCACTTCGGCTTTTAACCATTGATTTTTCTCGTCATGGCTTTGAAACGACCGGAACCCAGGAGCAGGGCGAGCACGCACGCACGCATAAGCGTTAGCTCACCTTGTATCTGCGAGAATTTGGCTGCACGGTGAAGAACGTAGGTTAGAATGATTTAAATTACGCAACACAATGCTGCAATTCAAACACTGTCGCAATTTTACCAGAAAAAAGTGTGTGAATTAAGTTAAAGAGCCTATAATGTACGCGCAACATCCAGGAGTTGATAATATGTTTATCCGTAAGGGGTGATGCAACACTTAAGTGGAAGTGAGGGAGGAGGTTTTTCACTGGGTTTTCTAAAATCCGTTCTTTCGGTTTTTGCCAAGCGTCCATACTGATTGATGCTGCTAGGACAAATTGTCTGTGTGAGTTATGCGTTCCTGCTTCTTTTACTACTTGGAGTTACGTTAAATGCTACATTGTTTGAAGATGTTACAGGTGAGAGACTATGCAGGCCAATATAAATCTGCAGTTTGTCTGTCTGGGGGCATGATGGCGTGGAGGTCAAGCGACTTCCTGAAGACCGGGCTAGATTCCTGGCCAATGCATGCGTGATTTTCTAGGCCTAATATCACGTACAGTGGTACAGATTACAAGTAAAGAGGACGTATCGTAGCTCATGATCGCGAGATTACCAGTCGCTTAAAACTGAAGCTTCCTTGTTTTCTTCCTTCCCACATTCCTCCATTCCTTCCTTCATTTGTTCCTTTATTTCTTCCTTCCATCCCTCATTTCTTCTTTCCATTCTTTCTTCTTTCCTATCTTACTTCCTTTCTTCCTCCCTTTCTTCCTAGTATCTTCTTTACTTTCTATCTTCCTTTCTTTTTTTCTTCCTTTCTTTCTTCCTAATGATCTTTCCATTCTTACTTTCATCCTTTCTTCCGTCCTTTTATCCATCCAATTTTTATTTCTTCCTTTCTTCCTTCCTTCTATTCTTCATTCCAACCTTCATTTCCTCTTTCGTTTCTTCCTTCCATCCTTCATTTCTTCCTTCCTTTCATACTCCCTTTCTTCTTTCCTTCTTTACTTTCTTTCTTCCTTTTTTCCATCCTTCCTTTTTTCTTCCTTCCTTCCAACCTTCATTTCTTTTTTTCTTTCTTCCTTCCTTTTTTCCTTCCTTTCTTACTTCCTTTCTTCCTAACGATCTTTATTTCATTTCTTCCTTTCTTCCTAACTATCTTTCATTCCTTTCATTCCTTTCTTCCTTTCTTCCTTTCTTCCTTCCATCCCTCATTTCTTCTTTCCATTCTTCCTTCTTTCCTATCTTACTTCCTTTCTTCCTCCCTTTCTTCCTATCTTCTTTACTTTCTATCTTCCTTTCTTTTTTCTTCCTTTCTTTCTTCCTAACGATCTTTCCTTTCTTACTTTCATCCTTTCTTCCGTCCTTTTATCCATCCTATATTTATTTATTCCTTTCTTCCTTCCAATCTTCATTCCAACCTTCATTTCCTCTTTCGTTTCTTCCTTCCATCCTTCATTTCTTCCTTCCTTTCATACTCCCTTTCTTCTTTCCTTCTTTACTTTCTTTCTTCATTTTTCCATCCTTTCTTTTTTCTTCCTTCCTTCCAACCTTCATTTCTTCTTTCCTTTCTTCCTTCCTTCCTTTCTTCCTTCCTTTCTTCCTAACTATCTTTCATTCCTTTCTTCCTTTCTTCCCTTCTTCCTTTCTTCCTTTCTTCCTAACTATCTTTCATTCCTCTCTTCTTTTCTTCCTTTCTTCCTTCCTTCCTTTCTTCCTCTCTTCCTTTCTTCCTTTCTTCCTTTCTTCCTTCCTTCCTTTCTTCCCTTCTTCCTTTCTTCCGTTCGTCCTTTCTTCCTTTCTTCCTTTCGTCCTTTCTTCCTAACGATCATTCCTTTCTTCCTTTCTACCTTTCTTCCTTTCTTCCATTCTTCCTTTCGTCCTTTCTTCCTAACGATCATTCCTTTCTTCCTTCCTTTCTTCCTTTCTTTCTTCCTTCCTTCCTTTCTTCCTTTCTTCCTTCCTTTCTTCCTTTCATCCTTTCGTCCTTTCTTCCATTCTTCCTTTCGTCCTTTCTTCCTAACGATCATTCCTTTCTTCCTTTCTTCCTTTCTTCCTTCCTTCCTTTCTTCCTTTCGTCCTTTCTTCCTAACGATCATTCCTTTCTTCCTTCCTTTCTTCCTTCCTTCACTGTTGTATATCTGTTTGTTGGTAACCTTCATTAAAACGGCTACACCGAAATTGGTGAGAATTAGAAGGGTGGTATAGTGAACAAGGTAGAATATACTCGTATCTGGCACTGAAATATATTAGGGGCCGGGGCACAGGGGGTCATTGAGGATTGTCCTATACTGCCCATGTTATTTGCCAACTATTTATCTTCCTTTTTCTCAGAAACGATTAACAAGAACTAAACGAAATTGTTCAGGGATGTTCATTAAGCTTCTCTCCTTATTTGAACACTGTTCTTTTAATAAATGTATTTTTGAATTTTCATGATTTTTTTTTGCTATTATAGCAATACTTACGAAAGTAAATTTAGAAAAACGGTGTTAAAATCACACAAGCAGGAATTATATCTAAAAATTTCCGCTTTGTATTTGGAAATGATCCGGAAAGGTAGATAATTTGTATACTAAGAAATACATTTTAGCGAGGAACTGGATCTTTTTTCCCCTAAATTTTAGCATAGTATCATAGGATTTACCTTTTTCATTTGAAGCAATAGCATTCATTTTGGAGTTCTTCCGTGCTCCTTTGGCTTTTTCTGTTTTCTTAAAACTTAAAAAAATATTGACGGAGAGAAATCAAAAATCAAAAGAGAAATCTACAGTAAAATAGAGAAAGAAAAAGAAAAAAATGACTGGGTTTACTAATTGGGGAAGTGTGAGGAATGTAGCCTTAGGAATGAGCTATGAAGTAAATAATCGTACCGTTAGAAAGTTAACGGTCCCTAGCTTAATACGACGCAAAGTATGAAATTTAGAAAATTCGCTAAACAAAGTTTTTTTATTTTTTAACTTTTCTTTTTTTTTTTGGGGGGGGGGGGGAGTTGAGTTCATTTAATCCCAATTATTTGCCCCTTAAATTTACATAATATGTTTTTTGAATGTTCTGAAAACATTGTTATTCACACTCAACATGTAGTTAGGACACGAACTAGCTTCTGTTTCGTGCCCAGAAATCTGATGGAGACATAGGAATATCAGCATCAATTTATGAACTTGATTGGCATCCTAATGGCTGTTCCAATCATAGCACTAATTTAGGGAGAATTATTATATTATTTGTCCGTGCACAGGATTGATTATATTAAATCGAAAATATTGGTGGTTCGGGGCTCAGGAGATTGGTCATTAATTTAAACAATAAATTAGCGTTAATAAATAATACGTAATTGATTCGTAGTTTGAAATTTCTAAACGAGTTTTAAACGAAAACAATGCTTTGTTTCGAATGCTTTAGCTTGTATCTACCATGTATCTACTTAATCACCAATTATTTACCCGCAAAGCATTTTACTGAACATTTATTCAATTTTCTAGAAATTGTATTATAATAAAATCAGGACACAATTTGCAATCTGTTTCATGATAAAATTGACTGTGTGATTGAGGGGCTTCGGGAGATCAAAAGTCGGGCGAAATTTATTGTGTAATTGACTCTTTAAGTCATAATGAACATTACAATTTGAAACATCATGTTTCCCCTACAATGGGATGTTTCAACAGTGAAACTCAGTCTTCCTTGTATCCTATAACAAATGTATGAGTTCGAAAAAAAAAAATCAACATGATTGGAACAGCCCGTTAGACGCAGATCCCAGTCAGATGGTTTTGACTCTCCAAGTCCCTCACGTTTCAAGTTTGTAATTCTTGGGCACAAAATACTAGTATGTGCCTTGATTTAATCTTGAAGTCGCAAAACGACATTTGAATAAATTCGAGGAAATACAGTATATATTGTAATATATCGGGTAAATAGTTTGAGATTAAATTGATATATCAACCCGTTCCCCGTAAGCATCCAAATCAAAAACAAAAATTTAAAGCAAATTTTCCACATAAAACGAAATTAGACAGATGATCATTTGATTTAATGAACAATTAAATTACAACTGAAAATAATTTAAGGCCCTGTTACGCACCCTGACTCACAATATTTTGGTAATGAGTATCGCCCACCCTACACCTTAAACACAATATATCAATCACCAAATTATCATTTTGATCGGAACAACCATTTAGATGCCAATTCTGGACTAACATACGGGGATACACATATGAACCTATTGTTTACACTAGCATTTCTGCCCAGGGTTGCTCGAGTTAGGAATCAGAAAAAGTAGAAGAACCAAGTTACAGAGAATACCAAAACTAATTCAGCCTCAATACTCTATTGAAAACTAATTCCAAAGCTCCTGTACCTTAAGTATTTTCAGGAGACTTCATACTCTTACACTGAGTTCACTTTGAAATCTGATAATATCTAATACATTTATGAAATCTGACAACAATGATCCTTCGAACAATATGTAACGTAATTTTGTAATATACGAAGCTAGTTTGAGCCCCCCGCCAGCTCCCTCCTCCCCCACTCCTCCCAACTCAACTTCTGGGCGTGATTCAAAAGGCCAACCTTACGCGGAGACCATATTGAGTCACCATGACTACATTTAAAGAGCATCGATATAATATATATTTTTAAAAATCGAGTTTACCCTCCAGGGTGGTGGCTCCCACGGACTCAGCGAGGGAAAGCACCCCTACCGTCTTTTCAAGCAGTGTCCTAGAGCTGCGAACATCTAATCGGAGTGGATACAACTGATGTGGTGGGATCAGCACCTCGCCCAGGCGGCCTCACCTGCAAAGCGAACAGGGGCCTCATGAGGGAAGAGATTGGAAGGTTAGGATGGATAGGCAAGGAAGAGGGAAGGAGACGGCCGTGGCCTTACAGTAGGTACTGAAACCAAAATTACCTACCATCAACTTGTTGAAATCCCACAATGACAACTGGATCGTAGAACCTGAAAATCCCGGCTAGAAAACCCCCAGATCCTACCAACAAGTGACGGGGATAATAGGGCACAGGTCAACCTAACCGAGGAAACGTTAAGAAAAACCATGGCAAACCAAGAAAAAGCAGCTCAAAAACACGAGAATTACGTGGGAACGTAATCTCAGGAGTGTGGGACACCCCGAAATACCCAGCAATGGCCTTCTTAACGTGACCTCATATCACTTTTATAATTCATCACACTCGAAGAATTAAGACAAAACTGAACAAAAATTTATTAAAAAATTGACATAGTAAAAATTACCATGCCCGAAGAACAACAATCTGAAAACTATAGAACTCCTAACTGGAAGTTACGATCGTAGCATAGTGACTGCAGACCACAGTCACCACTGGTAAGACTGCATTTCACTAGATTCAAAAATCATTCAAGTATATCATACTGATCCATTTTACAGCAATACAAATTTTATACTGGATCATACATCTGAAAATTCCATATTCATAGGTTATTCATACCTACAAATTAATAAATACTCTTATATATAATTATATACAAATTTACAATAGTTGTGTAACACTTCTTTGAGTGTTGTTCGCAAGATTCTCATATTTGACACCCTCCATGAGTGTTTCATTCGTTAGTAGTTTCATATGTGGTTATTAGTTATATCGGTGTCAATCTCACCCAACAATTAAGCTTAATAGAATAGACAATCGCCCTAGATTCAACAGCTATCACCAAGTCAATAGGTTGGGAAGATTATACAACCTAGTCAGCATCGTAATATAATTCCTGGATTGGGATGATGAAAATCCTTCAATCAATCAATCAATCAAACATACATGCATTGAAATACATGCCTCTAAACAACACAATATTCCCATGGAATTTCGCTAAACTATGCTTTAAGCAACATAAGTCACACCTGACTTCATATTTCCATCTACACATGGATTCTACTAATAATTCACCAAATGATATTCCTTTGAATATTCTTCACAATAAAGATGCTTTTATACAGCCTCACCATTATACATGTGTACTCCACTGAGCACTTGGTTCAATATTAAACTTTCATTACCATTGATAATTGCTATTAACTATCACCACCACTGGTGATCGACGAATTGCATTACTCATATAGATTTACAGCTTCATTTCGCATATGGAATTGCGATGTTAGAGTTATACAATATCATTACATTTCATGTTAAATTGTTAAATATATTATCTCTTATTTATTTAAATATCCATTGGAATTATTAACTCTGCTATACGTCAGCTTTATTACAGTCACAAATCTTATGAAAGACGTGCCTCCACATTAATTAAACCAGGGATTTACGTTGAGAAAAAGGGTGAATGTTTGATCAAAATATTCATTAGTCAACAGACTATTAATTCAGTTATGTGTGTAAATTCCATCTAGAGTGGATTTCAATAGGCTTGGATATACATGACTATCATGTAACAAAAACTTGAAGTTCAATGAAGAAGTAAAATTAATCAAGCTAAATTTGGGTACATCTCTACTCAAATGGATTCTAGAAAATCGAGTAATGCCCCTACATCATCGACCTAGGTAACCATAACAGTTAGCGCACTATTGGCCGATTAGAAAACACTACAAATTTCTATCTTCCACTAGAATAGAAAATGGTCCCTAGCAGAAGCGAAGGATCATTCTTCTTCACAAAAATAAGCTACCAATGAGCTGATAACTTTCTATAAAAATCATTAGAAATCTTCAAGAATGCAACTCGCGAGCGTAGAACTATTACGAAGTTCAACTATAAATGTAGCTCAAGCAAAACTATGAGAGCGAAAAAAAACTATCAAAAACACGCAGAATATATCTCTTCTCCTATATGGTCCTTTTCTCCACACTAAAGAAGTTCCTATTTAAATTACCTGAATTTACTATTACCAAAATAAATCGTACTACAGTACATACTGAAAATGGATGCATTCTTAACGAGAATCAAACTCCAGTCGGGAATAGAGTAAGTCATGAATAAGACATCGTGCCTGAACTCCATCCTTCGACTAAGCTACTGAAAAAGCAAAAGAAATGCCAGCAAATGCAACGTTAAAATGTCTATGCTTTACTACAAATGATAGAATTGATTTCTCTGTACCTTGTCGACTCTTGTAGGTGGGATAAAGAGCAATGATATGCCCTCCATATCATATCTTCCTTCATACATGGAAACAGCATGGATTCTCCTGGTATGCGAGAATCGAACCCTTAAACTCCAGTCTCCACCCCACTGGTTCCAACTCGTCATCTGAATATATCCAGTAACTGCTACCTCACCACGTATTGTCCATCTTGATCCAGAGAAAAAGCCCGTCACGTTGTAGTACCACGACATTCGTGTCGAACCGAAACGTAAGTTCAATTGCATCGCGATAATTTCACAGCGAAATGTCATGCTTGACGATGATCAGCTGTGCTAGTGGCACTCGAGTACGCGGCTGGTAATGTCGGCTGCACATTAGAATGTTCGTTGCTTCGCTCACATGGTGGTATTCACGTTTGCTGTGCTTTACCTGCCTTGGTTATGAAAATACAGTACATTTCAACCATTCCTCCCGATATCCTGCTATTAAACGTGTCGTGAATGTTAGAGGAATTCAATTCAGTATTCATGAGTTTTAATTGCGTTACTAAATGCATACGTCCATATGAAATGCACTGTTCCAAAATGCATTGTTTAACTCCGTGAGTTGCAGTATGTCTTAATGTGTTTACTGTTCATCCCACTATTCATGAATGTTACTGCAAAGTCTAAGTTCATACGTGACACAACGTATAACTGGTTTGTAAAAATATCACAAGTTCCAACACAGTGTGTACTGATTGGAATATCCCCAGATATGTGCGATATTTTTCAGAGTTCCATTCGTCACTGGACTCTGTATGAAATTTCTAAGTGTTCATACACGTTCGAACCGAACTGGACACTTCCGACACCAGATATGTCTTTGCAATAGACGTGTAATGTTCCGATATCTCTTCCTCAGAGACACGATATGATCTGACCTCTCCCGGCAGCGGAAGCTTCCGTGAAGACTCACTTACTCCCACCCCAGCGCTGCATGAATCTATAATCCATAGCCTTGACGTATGATAAATACAACTTAGATGTTCCTTGGAGCTCATATACATAAAAATACATCATCATTCACATCATGCTATGTTAAATAACCTTCTGAAATACTGTAGAGCATGTATACAGTTCTTATCTCTTCTTAATTTGAATAAATATACTTCTCGCGGCCGGTCAATATAAAATGTCAATACATCTCGGGCGCTCGTGTCGTCATAGCTCCGAAGTCAGCTCTCGGGTGTGCTCGGCGTGATTCGGAAGTACCGTGACGGGGCATAGCCAGCTGCGATAAACATCACCAGTGGCTGTGCGCCATACTTCCTTCAAAATTAAAAGTCGCGCTGAAATACTCCACATTCTGAGCGTGGGAATAATGGTACAGTACCATCCCGGCATTTGCCCGAAGACGAAGTGGGAGACCACGGAAAATCACTTCGAGGATGGATGAGGTGGGAATCGAACCCCCTCTACTCATTTTGGGCCACCCGAAGCGGAGTAGACCCCATTCCAGTCCTCATACCACTTTTCAAATTTCGTGGCAGAGCCGGAAATCGAACCCAGGACGTCCACGGCGGCAGCTAACCATGCTGACCGCTACGCTACGGAGGCGACTGATATAATATATATACACAATTTGAAATTTCTTTCAGTCGGTTAACATGATTGCACCGAATTTTAATGGGTATTATTCCCTATACCAGAAAAAACTACATGATATGAATAAATTTACTATAAAACCTTGGACTTACACTCAGGCTTTAAAATCAATATTTGTGAGTATGTATGTGAAGATATTTACAATAGACTATATGCAATTTTACTATTTTAATTAAGAGCCTCCGTGGTTTAGGCGGCAGCACGCCGGCCTCTCACCGCTGGGTCCGTGGTTCAAATCCCGGTCACTGCATGAGAGATTTGTGCTGGACAAAGCGGAGGCAAACAAGTTTTTCTATGGGTACTCTGGTTTTTCCTGTCACAATTTCATTCCAGCAACACTCTCCACTTTCATTTCATTTCAACTGTCATTCATTTAATCATTGAGTGCGACAGGCTTTGGCAGCCGGCACAGTTCATATCCTCGCCGCTAGATGGAGGCTTCATTCATTAGATTCCCTGACCCGGTCGGTCGACTAGAAGCAGGCTGTGGATATTTATTTTCACTATTTTAGTTAAAGAAGTTTATTATAAATTTGAGCGACATGTTAGGATTTGTTAGATTTATGTGATTTGTGTTTTGATATTGTTAGTAACTATTGACCTCCAAGTTCTCTTATTTAGAGTGATAATCTGTAATGGTAAGTCAATATTCAGACTTGCATTTTAATTAGAACAGACGTATGGATTTACTTTTCCCACCCGAAGTCCACCTCCCAGTCTCGTTGTAAATTCTTTGAAGTGAAATGGAAATTAGACCATGCCCTGATTTTACTGTAACCAAATTTCAAGAACATCGAAGAATCATAGTCTAATATTATTTAAATATAACGGGTGAAAATTGTACCCCAAAACAACGACGAAAAATAAAAACATATTTCTCCGTAAAAGAAACATCCTTTCGACCTTCCTAACGTCGCGTCTTATCAGTTAGTAATTTAGTGATCAATTTAATTGAAGTTCTTATGCTCCCATCCTTCCAGTATCTTCGGATAATCAAGGACAGTCATGAACTGGGAAATAATATAAATATCTCCTGATTTTCATCATGATCGGAACAGCCACTTATGCTTCAATCTCGGTCAGATAATTTGGACCACCCTCGAAACATTCCCTAATGCCCAATTCAATATCAGGGCAAGAAACTGAACTTAACTTGTGTCTTATGTTACATTAAATCCTTAGTAAAACTTGCCTAAACATCTCAAATGACCGATCATTTAGTGTTGAATTTAATTAATATCCCCCGTTAGCCCCCAATCAACATTAAAGTTTATGGTCATTTTGGAATATTTTTGGATAAATATAGTGTGTTTTGAACCGACAGCGATAGCTAAGCTCGCTAACGCGCAGCGCTAGGCCATGGGGCCAAGCTATCTGCGGACTCGATAGACGTGGATTCGAGCCCCACCGTCGGCCGTCCTTGTAATGGTTTTCGTGGTTTCCCCACTTTCCATTCCAGGCAAATGCTGGGGCGGTACCTTCTGAGAGGCCACGGCCATTTCCTTCCACATCTTTGCCCAGTTTCATTCATCTTCATTTATTTCTTCTCTCATTACCTCCTCTCATGAGGTAGGCAGCATATGGCCGAAGAAAGTATCCGTCACATAGACTTTCATATATTTCTAATACATATTATTACAGTAACCCATCTCATCTCCGATCCCGTTGAAAACGGAATTAACACATAGTGCATGTTGTGTCCTGAAAGTTAATATAAATCTCCCCAAAATTTCATTACGGGTGAGCCGCATGGACAGAAATACCGGGCAGACTATTGTGAACCTCCTTACTGCCACTCTCAATTTCTGAGCAAGAAATTATTTTGGGGCCAATGCGTACTGCATACTGGATAACAATATTTAAAAAATATCCTAAAAAAAATATTATATTAATTTAACAGGTAGGCTTTAGGAAGTAAAAGCATATATGCTCCCTCCCCTGCCACCTTAAAGACAAATACACTAATTAAAATCATAGTTTAATCGAATGGATCTTGTATTGATCTTTCAAATGACATACTGTATCACTTTTGAATGTGGTTTTGAGAATTATCAATTCCTCCCCACCCTATTCTGTCAACCCCCTATATTTGTGTTAATATAGCCTATCCTTTACCAAGAAAAATAATATAACTATTGCCAAATTTGCATGATGGTCAGAATAGTCTTTTTCTTTATTTAAAACCATGCTTTTGGATGTAATAATTAACTGAAGAATTCAGTTGCAATAACAATTGACAATATTGACGGTTTTAAATAAAGAAAAGCAATTAACAATTGAAAATATAATTATTATTTGCAATTATCAATTAGTTTCTAATATGTTAACTAAATTAGCTTTCACGTAACACTGTTTGGGGTCCTAACGAACAAGGTGACGTTATATATGCTGCATGTTGTTCTAAAAGTTTCTGGAAGTTCTGAAAAGTCATTGAATGTCCATGTAATAACAACCAGACCACTTCACGACCTAATATGCCAGTTGACATTAGATTGAAATTTAAGATATTATTATTTAAATATTTTTTTAATGCAGTATATCTGAAACTATGTTCGTGCTTTTTTTTTTTTTTTTTTTTTTTTTTTTCGTATGGCTTTTATGCCGGGAGTGTCCGAGGACATGTTCGGCTCGCCAGTTTTGTAGCTGCTTCGAGACGGACACCCAATGGGTGAGCTACAAGTACCGTTGGGGAGGAATGTTGGATGGGAGGGTCGAGGAGTTGGAAGGTAGCGGCTGTGGCCTATAGTTAGGGACCAACCCCGGCATTTGCCTGGAAGGAAGATGGGAAACCACAGAAGACCATCTTCAAGGTTGCCGGCGGGGGGATTCGAGCCTCCTCGCCTCCCGGATGTGAGCGACTGCCAACAGTCATGTCGCAACGACCTCGGCTAACTCACCCGGTTATGTTCATGCAAATTGCCTTTTTTGAGTGTAATATATGAATTACAACTTTCATAAATGATATTGTTGGGACGTCCATTTTCATTAAAAATGTAAATTCAAAATTGTTATTCTTAGAGTTAAATTTTTTATCTGCAATAATGTTTCTTCGTTAGACCTAAATTCCATATTTAGTGTGCGGTTTAGTAAGTTAGAGCAAGGCGACCGACGCTGTTCGAAGATCCATTGAAGGGTTGAAAGCATGTTATAACAATAAATAATAAGGCATTATAGTCTTAACAGGTAACCTCAGCAAATCTCTACATAGTATAAGACAAAGTCCCCGATTCTTGGATGTAATGGGTAATCTCGAGAACCACTGGGTGAATTTTAATGGGATTTTCACCATTCTGTAAAGGATTTCTCGAGGAAGGTTTCTGTAGATAAACATTCATTTACGACCAAAGGAAGCCGAGCAATAATGAATTCAGTGAATCGAGTCTAAAATAAACCTGCCGTCCGTGCGCCTTTTAAGCTTACGCTTAGTAAACCATTTAAGATACCGGGCGAAGCCGGGCGGTTTGCTCGTTTAATTAATATGACATTGTACCTGCTGCTTTCTTGAGAGAGTGTTGGAACACGTTTGGGCAAATCCCACTCAAGTTGATCTCTGACAACGCCAGAATTTAAACGTATTGCTACCCTGGGGAGTGGGAATTATCGTATTCAGCTATTGAAGTGAGTAGATGAGCAAATAAGTTAGTATGTAAGTAAATAAGTCAACTGTTATATCCTGTTTAGCAACGGATATGGTAACACATTTCAATACCAGAAATATTACGGCCACTTCAAGGTTACACTTTGTACAAGTCTACCATTGCACCAACATGGAATACATAATACTAATTTAAAGTGCTCGACCACTCGGTAAGTTATGGTATTCTGTCAAATAAATTATTTAGTTGTTAAGAAACATGTTTATGCAATCACCTCACTGATATATGTATACTCTCGTTTGAAAATAGAGACAGCTGTTCGTGAGGAACAGTGGAGTCAGTCTTCAAGACTTCCAGTTCTCAGTTAATGACGTTTCTCAAATTCAAAGTAGGTTGACAAGTGGTTTGACTGAGGTCTCTTGTAGTGAAGTTAAGGTTCTATAAATCACATGGACTTGTATGTTGGGAGTTCGCCAATCGTCGACAAGTAGATCAGGCCCTTTCTCTTGTTAGACTTGTGACGAGTATGGGTAGGGCAGGATTTCAATTCACACCCTCCAGCGCCAGCAAGAACCACGCCCGATGCCAGTTGCTGTTGTTTCTCCGGTGTCTTCATTGATCCATAGGTCACTAACATTGAAATATCACTAAAATATCTGAAGGCTCAGGAGAAGAGCACGTTTAGTCGTACATTTCAATTTGTATTGTTTTAAAATGCAACGGCGTAGACGTGCTCGTTAAATCGTGCACCAAGACCTCGCGGGCAGCTGCAAAAATCCGGAGAACGAACGTTCGAATTCTGGCACAGACAGCAGCTATTCTGAGTGTGCTTTTATCCGTTTTCTTCCTCACTCCCTCAAGGCACATTCTGGGATGGTACCTTACTTCAAGTCCCGGGTCACCTACCGCCTCCCTAAAGCACACACTACTACATTCATCACATAAATAATGTTTTTGGTTTTACTTCCCTTTTAAATACTCTGGCTTTTAGAGACGCCGGAGTGCCGGAATTTCTCCCCGAAGGGCATCTTTAACGTGCCAGTAAATCTGCTGACACGGCTCCCTCGCATTTGCGCACCCTTAAATGCCAGCTAACTACGCCAGGATAAGAACCTGCAACCTTGGGCCCAGCAAGTCATCACACAAATACAGGTTACACTGTTCAACAATGAAATTTTTACATAAACAAACAAGATGTTCAGTAAAGAACATATAGCCTACTTTCTCCTAAATGCATGGGTATTGTTATAACTCTTTGTCCTTTTCAAGGAGTATAATTGAATGTTGGTTGTAGTAGCTTGTAGAAATAGTAATACGGATAATAAAAATGAATATGAGGTGCCCTTTGCTAGTGCTACCGCTGTACAAAATTTCATTCAATTCGGTTTCACCGTGTTTTAATTGATATGGTGAATCGATTTGCACACATAAATGGCCGCTATCTGCAAACTATTGGGCTGATGACCTTGTAGTTCAGTAAAAAGATGCTTCCCACAAAAAGGTATGTGGTTGCAAAATTTGGTAGAGATCAAATAATTAGGTTGTTCATAATTTGATTTAAGCTTTTAACATTTGGGTGGCCACCACACCGTTTCCGTCAAGATGGCGGCAACATAAAACATGACCCTGAGGTGCCCTTTGCTAGTGCTACCTCCGTACTTAATTTCGTTCAATTCGGTTTTACCGTGTTTGAATTGGTAGGGGGAATCGATTTGCACACATATATGGCCGCCATATGCAAACTATTGGACTGACGACCTTGTAGCTTGGTCAAAGAACGCCTCTCACATAAAGGTATGCTGTTGCAAAATTTGGTAGAGGTCATATGATTAGGTTGGTCGAAATTTGATTTAAGCTTTTAACATTTGGGTGGCCGCCATTACGTTTTCGTCAAGATGGCGGTGATCTAAAATATGACACTGAGGTGCCCTTTGCTATTGCTACCTCTGTACCAAATTTTGTTAATTTTGGATTCACCGTGTTTAATAGATAGGGGGAATCCGTTTGCACACATACATGGCCGCCATCCGCAAATTGTTGGTCTGATGACCTTGTAGTTTGGTCAAAATAGTCCATATATATAAAGGTCTAATATTGCAATAACCGGTAGAGATCCGATGATTAGGTTGGCCGTAATTTGATTTAAGATTTTAACATTTGGGTGGCCGCATTACGTTTCTGTCAAGATGGCGGCGATATAAAACATGACACTGAGGTGCCCTTTGCTAGTGCTACCTCTGTACTGAATTTCGTTCAATTCGATTTCACCGTGTTTGAATTAATAGGGGGAATCTATTTGCACACAAACATGGCCGCCATCCGCAAACTATTAGGCTGATGACCTTGTAGTTTGGTTAACAAATGCTCCCCACAAAATGATACGTTGTTGCAAATTTGGTAGAGATCGGATGATTAGGTTAGTCGCAATTTGATTTAAGCTTTGCACATTTGGGTGGCCGCCATTACGTTTCCATCAAGATGGCAGCAATATAAAACATAACACTGAGGTGCCCTTTGCTATTGATACCTCTGTACCAAATTTCGTTCCATTCGGTTTCACCGTGTCTGAATTAATAGGGGGAATAGATTTGCACACAAACAAGGCCGCCATCCGCAAACTATTGAGCTGATGACCTTGTAATTTGGTCAAGGGATGCTCCCTACATAAAGGTATGTTGTTGCAAACTTTGGCATAGATCGGATGATTAGGTTAGTCGTAATTTGATTTAAGCTTTCAACATTTGGGTGGCCACTATTACGTTTCGGTCAAGATGGCGGCGATATAAAACATGACACTGAGGTGCGCTTTGCTAGGGCTACCTCTGTACCAAATTTCGTTCAATTTGGTTTCGCCGTGTTCGAATTGATAGGGGGGGGGGGGGGGTGCAGACATTCAGAGTGCACACACACACAGACACACAGCCTCACAGACACACACGCACAGACAGACACACAATTTTTTCGCCCTGTGTTGATCTCATAAGTCTACTTTCATTTTTTGCAAACATCGAAAGTAGGCTAAAAATACCCTATCATTATAAATGTTGGTACGCTGAATTAGAAAATGACAATGATTTTCGTTTTTTTTAGCTCCCGTTTACTTGCTAAATGAAGTTTGTTACGTCCTTATTTCTGCTTTAGCTCCCGTTTTTTAGACACAGGGCGAAAAATTGTGTGTCTGTCTGTGTGTATGTCTGTCTGTGTGTGTGTGTGTCTGTGTGTGTGTGAGTGTGTGTACTCTGAATGTCTGTCCCCCCTATCAATTCGAACACGGTGAAACCGAATTGAACGAAATTTGGTATAGAGGTAGCACCAGCAAAGGGCACTCCAGTGTCATGTCTTATATAGCCGTCGTCTTGACGAAAACGTAATGGCGGCCACCAAAATGTTAAAAGCTTAAATCAAATTACGACTAACTTAATCATCAGATCTCTACCAAATTTTTCAACGGCATATATTTATATAGCGAGCGTCTTTTGACTGAACTACAAGGTCATCAGCCCAATAGTTTGCAGATGGCGGCCATGTATGTGTGCAAATCGATTCCCCCTATCAATTCAAACGCGGTGAAACCTAATTGACCGAAATTTGGTATAGAGGTAGCACTAGCAGAGGGCACTCCAGTGTCATGTTTTATATCGCCGTCGTCTTGACGAAAACGTCATGACGGCCACCCAAATGTTAAAAACTTAAATCAATTTACGACCATCCTAATCATCTGATCTTTAGCAAATTTTGCAACATTATACCCTTATGTATGAAGAATCTTTTGACCAAATTACAAGATCATCAGCCCAATATTTTACGAATGGCGGCCATGTATGTGTGCAAGCCGATTCCTCCTATCTATTCAAACACGTTGAAACCGAACTGAACAAAATTTGGCACAGAGGTAGCACTAGCAAAGGACACCTCAGTGTTATGTTTTATATTGGCGCCATCTGGACGGAAACGTAATGGCGGCCACCCAAATGTTAAAAGCTTAATTGAAATTACGACCAACCTAATAATCTGATCTCTACCAAATTTTGAAACAACACACCGTTATGTATGCAGCATATTTTGACCTATCTACAAGGTCGTCAGCCCAATACTTTGCGGATGGCGGCCATGTGTGTGTGCAAATCGATTCCCCCTATCTATTCAAACATGGTGAAACCGAATTGATCAAAATTTGGTACAGAGGTAGCACACTAACGAAAGGCACCTCAGTGTCATGTTTTATATTGCCACCGTCTTGACGAAAATGTAATGGCGGCCACCCAAATGTGCAAAGCTTAAATGAAATTACGACCAACCTAATAATCTGATCTCTACCAAATTTTGCAACAACATACCGTTATGTGTGGAGCATATTTTTACCAAACTACAAGATCATCAGCCCAATAGTTTGCAGATGGCGGCCAAGTATGTGTGCAAAACGATTCCCCCTATCAATTCAAACAGGGTGAAACCGAATTGAACGAAACTTGGTACAGAGGTAGCACTAGCTAAGAGCACCTCAGTGTCATGTTTTATATCGCCACCATCTTTACGGAAATGTAATGGCGGCCACCCAAATGTTCAAAGCTTAAATCAAATTGCGACTAACCTAATCATCCGATCTATACCAAATTTTGCAACCACATATATAAATATGGCGAGCGTCTTTTGACAAACCTACATAGTTTGCATATGGCAGCCATGTATGCGTGAAAATCGATTCCTCCTATCAATTCAAACACCGTGAAACCGAATTGAAAGAAATTTGGTACAGAGGTAGCACTAGAAAAGGACACTCCAGTGTCATGTTTTATATCGCCGTCATCTTGACGAAACCGTAATGGCGGCCACCCAAATGTTAAAAGCTTAAATCAAATAACGACCAACCTAATGATCTGATCTCTGCCAAGTTTTGCAATATTATACCTTTATGTATAAACATTCTTTTCACTAAACTACAAGGTCATCAGTCCAATAGTTTGCATATGGCTGCCATGTATGTGTGCAAATCGATTCTCCCTATCAATTCAAACACGACAAACCCGAATTGAACGATATTTGGTACAGAGGTAGCTCTAGCAAAGGGCACCTCAGTGTCATGTTTTATATCGCCGCCATCTTGACGGAAACGGAATGGCGGCCACCCAAATGTTAAAAGCTTAAGTCAAATTACGACCAACCTAATCATTTGATCTCTACCAAATTTTGCAACAATATACCATTTTACGGGGAGCATCTTTTGACTGAACTACAAGGTCATCAGCCCAATAGTTTGCAGATAGCGGCCATGTATGTGTGCAAATCGATTCCCTATGTCAATTCAAACACGGTGAAACTGAATTAAATGATTTTTTTTACAGAGGTAGCACTAGCAAACGGCACCTCATATTCACGTTTAATATGCGTATAGCACGCTGTATTTCAACAAGCTACTACTACCAACATTCAATACTCCTTGAAAAGGAGTTATAACAATACCCATGCATTTGGGAGAAAGTAGGCTATACGTATGTTTTCTACTGAACATCTTATTTCTTATTTTAGGAATGCCAATAATTGCTGTGTTTTGTTTCTAGCTGACACAGTCTAAGGCCGGCCCCGTGGTGTTGGGGTAGCGCACCTGCCCTCATCCGGAGGCCCCGGGTTCGATTCCCGGCTCCGTCAGGGATTTTAGAAACTAACGTGAGGGCTGGAACTGTTTGCACTCAGCCACGTGAGGACAAATGAATAGCTGTCTGACAGTGAGGCAGCGCCCAGATCACGAAAACCTAGCTTAACGGCCGAGGGGACCCGATGCGCTGATCACGCGTCACCCCAATATATGCAAGCCAAATGGCTGGGCAGCGGTAGTGCCAGGGGTTATTATTATTATGACACAGTCTAAGATTGCCTGTCATCCGTTGTGATCCATTGTGTGTTGTGACACGAGTTTCTGTGTTACTGTGTGGAATCAAAACTTCTGTTATAATGCCCAGCAGATGTGCTAATAACTCCAACCATTTTTGTCCCATTATAATATGTGAAGGAAATAAATGATTCATCTATTTCAAATTAATTTTGTGATCATATATATCACGTAAAGATGTAGCAATGTCTAAGGTGTGAAGGCCATAACATGAATGGTTTTTGAATTATTAATTTTTAATGTGGTTTTTAATGGCATTTTTGGAAACCAACTTTTGGTGCTCAGATATCAATTCTTACATTTCAATGTCTTCAGAAACCGTAACAGGACATAGTTTAAGAGTTCTGTGCATTTATTTTTCAAATGTCATTTTTTTAAATAATATGTACATAAATGTCATAAAAATAATTGAAACTGCATATCATTTAAAATGAAAGCACAGAAGTGTGCAAACACATGACTACGTCCCGCAAACATTTCACTGAGATTGGTTAATATTTATGATAAAAACGTTGGTATTGTAATTAGAAATCAAACTTATATAAATATACCTCTCAACAAAAAGTTTGTTGAAATCACTAGTTCAGCTTTTATCACCAGGAATCGCTACATTTGAAGGAAAAGCAAGGAGCCAACTGTGGAACAAAGATTATCCGACTGGTTAGAAGATGGTTGTGTTTGATTGTGATAACATCAAATACTATCTTTGACAGCTGTCAGTGAGCCACGCCCCCCTCATGCAGTCCATATATCAAATATTATTTAGGCTTATTTATAATTCGAATAGAACCAAATCTTTCTGGGATCTAAGAGAAAACACTCCTAGGGTCTGAAATGGCCAATACAATTCTTTGAAAAAAATTGAAATTTTGCGGTGGAGTCTCCCCTTAAATGTGACGCATGGTTGAAACACGCTTAAAAACGGGCACTTTTTGTGTTCCAACTGCGATAAAAAATATTACAATATAAATTAAAAATTCGAAACCTACATGAACTAACGTAAAATAGAACGATGAAAATGATGATGTTATTGGATTGTATGTAGGTTTATTGGTTACTTTAGATACAACCTTCAAACTCGAGTGCACATAATACTTTGGTCGACAGTAAGTCTATTGTTGCCTGGCAATGCGGGCTGCATCACGTCGCCCCTACGAGTGTTCTGGTGCAGAATTGCAAGCTGCTTATAAATTGCAGTCACGGGGAGTAATTAGTGCGAAAAGATTTCTTAGGCCCCTTAAAACAGTTATCATCATGACAATAGTATGCCTCTGTATAAGGGCGATGGTGTTGGTGCAGTATACTGAGGTTATCAGCTGCAATAAGCGTTGGTGCTTTCCGATCCTTATCCTTGAGCGCTCCAGTTCTGTAGTAGTATTCATTATCATCCATAAAATGGCCGAGCGCTAACGCGCTACCTCATGCCTCGGTGGCATCGGGAGAGCGTGGGTTCGAATCCCACCTCGGCCGTCCTGAAAATGGTTTTCGTGGTTTCCCATTTTCAACACCAGGAAAATGCCGGGACGGTTCCTTTCAATAGGTCCACGGCCGAGATTTCCTTCCAATATCCCTTCCCTGACCCGTCCTGAAAAGAAAAGTACATGGCCATTGGCTGCATTAATAAAATTATTAAAACAAATAAATCCACCGGGCGAAGCCGGGCACTACTGCTAGTTTACAATATACTGACAAGGGAAGTATCAGGTAAGACAGTCGAAACCTATCTTGAAACTTTGTGGACGCAATCGATGTACTTTAAGAGGAAAACGTGCGAAAAATCAGTCTCCACATTGAACTGAAAGGCTCCAAAGTCGTACCTGATATCCTGGTACGCAGACATGACAGCTGGCGGAGCTGGATATCCTTGCGGCACTTGCAGTAGTCGCCTGGTGGGTCGTATATGCTGACTGAAACGTGCGCCTGTTTCCATTGGCCTTGAGTGCCTGGGCCGTCAGGGCTGTCCCTTCCAACATGTCCGGTACTCGCTACTTCCCATTGATTTATATGAGAGATTCGCCACATGATTTCTGAGTCTTTTAATTGTATCTGGCAGCTGATTTTCCGCACTTTGTCCTCTTATAGTACAACGATTGCGTCCACAAAGATTCAAGATAGGTTTCGACCTGTCTTATCTGATACTTCCCTTGTAAATACTGTTTGACGTTCGACCGATCAACCACAACACAGTGAAGGCAGTACGAGAGGGAGGGAGACGGGAAAGCGAGTAAGAGAGACAGACATGTTTGCTTCCCCCACCATCGCAGCAAGACCGTACGCGCCAGAAGCACTCCAGCGAGCCCTGCGTGTTGTTTGGACACCTCTGGTGTCTAGCCGGACAGCAGAAGCTTTTCTGTAGTCACAACTTCAAGACGTACGCCACGCTCAAAATAATAAATTACGAGCCTTACAGTAGTCGCATATGGTGTGTAACATCTGACATAGAAGAAACCTCACGTGAAATTGTTGGTACACCGGTATTTTATACTATTATTGGCACAAAGTCGCCTCCGTAGCGTAGCGGTCAGCATAGTTAGCTGCCGCCCCGGAGGTCCTGGGTTCGATTCCCGGCTCTGCCACGAAATTTGAAAAGTGGTACGAGGACTGGAACAGGGTCTACTCAGCCTCGGGAGGCCCAAATCAGTAGAGGGGGTTCGATTCCCCCTCAGCCATCCTCAAAGTGGTTTTCCGTGGTTTCCCACTTCGTCTTCGGGCAAATGCCGGGATGGTACCTTCTTCAAGGCCACGGCCACCTCCTTCCCTCTTCCTTGCCTATCCATCCTAACCATCCCTTACCTTCCCTCATGAGGCCCCAGTTCGCTTTGCAGGTGAGGCCGCCTGGGCGAGGTGACAATCCCACCTCACCAGTTGTATCCATTCCGATTCGATGTTCCCAACTCTAGGACACTGCCCGTAGAGGCGGTAGTGGTGTCCGTGGGTTCCACCAACCTGGAGGGTAAACGACTAAAAAAAAAAAAAATTAAAAAAAAAAATGGCACAAATATTAATCTATTGTAAAAGGGAGTGTTTTACAGATATTGTAGTTTATAATTCGGAACTCATTTTATTAGATGATTTGTAGCTTCCACCAGCACTAGCCTAAATAAAGAATACGATATGGATCAACTAGATTAATAGACGCGACACCGCTCATAACCTTAAATTCCTTATAAACAGGTCCTCTTCATTCACAGACCAACACAGAATTTCTTATGGATTCTGTTAAAATGAGTCATATTGATATGATAAATATCGTTTAAAATGATAATCTGGTAGCAAAAATATCTATTCCGTCCGGGATTCGAACCCAAGATCTCTAGATTCACCGTCATAAGCACTAACCCCACGGCTATTCCGACTACGCAAATTTGGTGCACAAGATGGTGACTTATTCCACGTTCCAATAATACTGCATTACGGAATTAAGTTTCATTTATATTTTGCTTGTTTCGATAATGTTCCTGCGTGAAATTGAGTTTAAAATGCCTGATGAGTAGGCCCTCTTGTGAGTAAAGGGAATATATTCAGTAATAGTTCATGAAGGCTTGCTCAATTCTCGTATAACCACAACGATTGTATTATATTGATGACTGCAATACTGTTATGTGGGTTAATATTTGAATAGCCATTGTGCAGAAACATAATACCGGCAATGCCGACTACTTACAATGTTTGATGTTAAGGCATTTTACCATTTAAATACAGGTACGAAGACTTCGAACATGTACCATGTCATTTGTTTCAATCACTTGACACCAGAGTTCGCATGAGCGTTTTCCGTTCAGTATGTCATATACATTCCACATGGCCGAGAGTACGTCATGGTATCAATTTCCGACACCGCGCGCTCATTGTTTCTCTTACCACTGCCCGCTGGATCGATCGATCGATCGAGCGGGCAGTGCATACTTCCGTTTTCCACCACTGCCAGCTAGTACACTTCCGTTCAATCGATCGAGCGGGCAGTGCATTCTTCCGTTTTTCACCACTGCCAGCTAGTACACTTCCGTTCGATTGATCGAGCGGGCATTGCATACTTCCGTTTTCCATCACTGCCAGCTAGTACACTTCCGTTCGATCGACCGAGCGGGTAGTGCATACTTCCGTTCGATCCACACCTGCCAGCTCGATCGTTCCGATCCACTTCCGTCCCCAATTTTCAAAATCACTCCCACAAAACTATCCAGCAACCAAGTGGAAAGATGTTACACATCAAAAATTGAAATTTTGAATGTCTAAACGCAGCAATTCTTCCAGCCTCTGGAGTGGTCTTTCGATTTGACGCCCGTGGGTGGTCTGAGCGTCTTGATACCTCACAAAACCAAGTCCCGGAGCAAGGGGAATTAAATAATCTATATTTTGAATGAATAGGTGTATCACCACTCAAAAACTGAAGTACCGTATTTGAAATGCAAAACTTGTAATGTTAGACATCTCCGTGAATCGAACTCCGATTCATCTTGATTTTAGACCAGGTGCGTCAAACACTACATCTTCAGTGGCCAAGACTATCATTTCACCTCATTTCCGACAGGAATTATTTTTTATTCCAAATGTACTTAACATTTCCTCTTTTAATAGACTACAACAATTGTAGTGGGTGAAGAGACATTGATGAAAATTACCTCAAAATAGGGGTATTGATTGACCGCGGTGGCTACGTGTGTTAAGGCACAAGGCACTTTCAGGTCTCACAAGATGAGTGGGTTGTGGGTTCGAACCCCACTGTCCGGCATTTTTGAAATGGTCTTGGTTTTCCAGTTTAAACTCCACGCAAATACCGGGACGGTACCTTCTAATAGTCCACAGCCACAGTTTTCCAATTCCTTCCCCAGATGCATCAATCTTCTTTCACTTAATTTCTCATTAAAGCCTCTGATGATGTTGGCTTAAGGAAGGGCAACAGGCATAATATCTATCCGCTACAAATTCATCGTATCCCCAACTACCTAGAAACAGAAACAATAATAAGAAATATTTTCAGAGGCAATGACCATCTATGTTGATAGACTCAAGCGACTCTTGAGGCACCTACTGCAATATTTTTTTATTTTTTTAGCGTATGGCATTGATTGCCGGGAGTGTCCGAGGACATGTTCGGCTCGCCAGTTTTGTAGCTGCTTCGAGGCGGACACCCAATGGGTGAGCTACACGTACCGTGGAGTGTTGTCTGGGGAGGAAAGTTTGAATGTAAGGACAAGGAGTTGGAAGGTAGCGGCTCTGGCCTGTAGTTAGGGACCAACCCCGGCATTTGCCTGGAAGGAAGATGGGAAACCACAGAAGACCATCTTCAAGGTTGCCGGCGGGGGGATTCGAACCTCCTCGCCTCCTGGATGTGAGCGACTACCAGCAGTCATGCCGTAACGACCACGGCTAACTCACCGGGACTGCAATCATAGAACGTAAGAATTTCAGTTTCACACACTACTACAGTCACCGCGTATCAAAACCGCACCCACGTACACGAAGATGATGACCAAGGTATCCCAAAGCCCCTCCCTCCCTCCCAGAAAATTAACAACAACAACAACAACAATCACCTCTCCATATCTGCAATCAACGCCAGATGATGCAGATATCTCTACGTTACATGATGCTATCAAAACAACACAGGTTATCAGGCAAATTCCACACACATACACCCAAGTATACGGGGCTACATTACCACGATGGCGCAAAGCCCCAAAATGAATCAATAACAAGAACAACGCATTTGTTGGATTTGAAGGGGAAAGCTTTGAAAAGAACATTATGGAATGACTGACGTTCATTTCCATTTCTCAGATCAGAATGAAATTTATTAACAGAGCTGGGAATCGAACACTTGCCTCGGGAGCAACAGCCAAGAATTCTAACCACCAAACCACGAGGTGAACGTTAAGCTGTGAAACGATGTTCCAAATTCATATCACCAAGATGGTACAAATAGTTTCGACATCCACGGGTGAAGGAAGTCTGGATACAGCGCTCCAGTTGTGGTCACATATTCCCAAGTCTTAAGCAACGATGCAATGATAATAGTTATGTGAACGCATTGTTCTAAGTTTCTTAAATGCTTCGCAAATAAAGTTGTGGTTTGGTGTGCCAGCAGTGCCTAGCACGGCCGGCTTTATTAGCATACGGCATGCTGAGCAAACATTCATCACGAGCATCAAACCCTGGTCTGGAAATTGGTTCGCTCCCTCGTCTGCTCAACTATTCCCCGCGCAGGAGGAGGTGGCACGCTATCCCTGCCTGAAGCTCATGTGGGTGAGAGCATGGACCTCAAACAATACATATATTAACAGAAACCAACCCACCAGCTTAGCCACACTTCTGGACTGCAATGGGGAGCTATTGTTGTTTAAAGAGGCGACACCTCTAAACCATCTGCGCCTAAAGGTATGGATAATCAGTGGTGGATCCAGGCCTTGCAGGGCCCTGGGCGATTTGATAAGCCGGGGCCCACAACAATAGGAAATAAAAAATATGAAATCAAATGGAAAATAGTTTTGTAAAAATAATAAATAAAGAATAGTTACAATATTTTGAGTATACTACAGTACGTTTTTTTAATAATATGAAAGAAACCTTTAAGTCCCCTTGAAGAAGATTATGTAAGCAATAAAATATTACTTTGCCACTTTTTTCCGGCTGAAGTCTTCTATTATTTCACCGAAATCTAAACTTGCTAAACGGTCAACAGAGGTCATAGCTGCACTGAAAAAAAATATTACAAATTAGTTTGAAAAGTATAATTAATTAATTAAATTTAAAAAACATGGGTCGGGGCCCCCAGGACCACGGGGTCCTGGGCGGTCGCCCTCCTCGCCCTCCCCTAGATCCGCCCCTGTGGATAATAATAATAATGGAGAAAAAAGAGCGCAAAATCGTTAGAGGTATAATGGGACCAATTGCAAGAATGGCATCCATTATTTAAAAAAAAACAACAAAGACGTCTACAGCAAAATAGAGAAAATTACAGAAATGATCCGTAAGAGGCGGCCACGGTATTACGGTCATCTCAAACGAATGAATAGAAACAGGCTGACTAAACAGATTTTTCATTTTCTTTTTTTACTCCAAACCCAAAACCACAATGCCCTGGTTTATAAATACCAGAGAAGACCTCAAAATGCTGCATCTAAAACCCGATGACACCTTCAATAAAGATCTCTTCAAGATACTGACTAATGGGCTAACCCGAGATGAGACACCGAGACCGAATAGGAGACAAGGTGGACTACCACCTGGGCAGCGGAGCGCAAGATGGCCCACTCACAGAGAATGAGGGAATTCTGGGCCCAGAGCAAAGCGAAGATTATTGCCAAGTGTAGCAAGACTTAAACCTGGTCCTAGATGGCCTCAACGAATTATATATATATATATATATATATATATATATATATATATATATATATAATAACATATGGCCTCGGATGCCGGGTGCAAGCTTTGTTAATTGTCGCCCAGAAGGCAACTTGCATGTTAAATTTTATCGCTCCTTGAAGCGCTATGAAAGTCAAGGAGGTTAGATATCTAAGCTCCTTGACATTATAGCGCTTTCTAGTAGAGAAATGAAGAACTCTGTGTTGGCGGAAAATCCCGAGATTAATTTTGCCATTATGAACACGGCCTACTGAATTCAAATGGGTTCTTTAACATGCCAACATCGTACGACATGCGTAGCGTGACTTTGCCGCCTTTCAAAATGCACTTATCACCGCCAGGAACGAACCTGCAAGCTCGGGGTTGGCAGTCCGACACGATAACCACTCACCCACCGTGGCAAGCAAGGTATGGATGAAATAAAGTTAAAACTACAACTAGGTCTATAACTAACAGCTGACTTACAGCTAACCAACGAACTAGAAAAGGATAAGGAACAAGTAGTTCCTTGGCGAACTGAAAAAGCCTACTTTTCTTAAAAGTGAAGATTCAATCCCTATTTCCCACATTGTAGCGTTGCGGGTAGCAATCTAGGCTGTAGCCCCGGAGGTCCGGGTTCGATTCCCTGCTCTGCCAAGAAATTTAATTCCGTTCTGATGGAACGGGGTTTCACATTTCTACAACAGGTAAATGTCGGGATGGTTCCTAACTAAAGGCTACGGCCACCTCCTTCCCAATCCTCATCTGTATTAGCCTACTAATACACACACTCGGGACTTGAAATAAGGTACTGTCCCAGCATTTGCCTGGAGGGAGTATGGGGAAACTAGGGGAAAACACAATCAGGATAGCCACTGTCAGCACTGGGATTTGAACCACTGATCTCTGGGCAAATGAAATATTTACTTAAAGATAAAACGAAGGAAGCTTGTAGTTTAACGTGACCGTTAATCTTGAGATCATGAGCCACGGGACCTCCTTTTTACGTGGAATTCGAACCACAGGACATGGCATTTCACTTCGAAAATCTCACATGCATTGACCGGGAATCGAACCCGGACCGCCTTGGTGAGAGGCATACAGCTAGACCGCTGAGCCACCACGCCCCGTAGAGATAAAACAATCGCTGCATTTAAAAACCAAAACATATATAAATAATGCAGCTATAGTCCAGTGCAATTAGACAAAATTGACCTCTGACTCGGACAAAATTAATAACAAGCTGAAAATTGGTAGAAACGTTAAGAACATTGTCCTAAACGAAATCCCAAAAGTACCAAAAAATCCGAGCTGGGGAAAAGTCGCCATCTTGAAAAAAAAAACGCCACCATCTTGGATTGGTCGGTTCTTGGCCATATCTTTCGAACTAGTGGTCCTAGCGAGGTCAGACTGGTGTCAAATTGACCAGATTTTACTGTCGAAGTCTCGGAAACATTCATAAGATACGCTAGACGCATTCTTACAGCTTTTTATTTATTTTAGTACTGTTAATAATATAAATAGTGTGTTTAAAGTTCGATTTTGACCTGTTTTTACGCACTAACTTAGTAAAGTTACCTGAGTTGGTGGAATAAGAGTTATTCTAAAGATAAAATGAATATACAAACTATACATGTTATTTCTATCACGAACCATCCCTTACTTCAAGAAAATAATCAGCCAGATGTCGCATCTGAATTTGAATTTCCCGCGACACGTAAGTGCTGCCCGCCAAAGCGCTCGGTCTGCGGTTAGAATATGTATTCATGCGTCGGTTTTCAAAACAATAACTATTTATCTTACGTTTTGTTAGGTTTCGCTACAATATTTGATTACGCTAAGAATGGAGGGAAAGAATACACGCTAAGATTACTTGTCTGAATAAAAAGCAATCCAAAAACTATACCACTGAGAAGTTGAGCATAGACAAAGAATAACTTGACTATGGATTGTATTAAACGGAAATTAATGTTGGGTTGCAACGTTTTATAATTCAAAACTAATAGTAACACAACATTTCAAGTCTTGTTTTTGTTTGTATTTGTGGTTTTAGTGTTAAAGTGGAATAAAGTGCTTATATACCACGGTGCGAAAGGAGGTTGGTTCCACTGGTCTCGGTATGAGTTTATGGGACGGCGGCGGGTATTGTTGTGTTCTGTACGGCGAGTTTCAACGCGGCTGTGTTGTTTGTCCGTTCGTGGCGTTGAAACCGAAAATAGCGACGTGTTTTATGAATGTTGTATGTGTTCTAAATGATAATTTGAGTGATCTGTAGTGATAATCCGTTACTTGGTGGAAGGCAAAACACGGATTGGGAACGTGTTGGACGTTTTATGGAAAAACTATGAAAGCAGAGGTGTGTTGTGTGTGTTAAGTGTGGTGTTCGCATGGATTTTTTACTTCACCTATCCTATTACTGGGGGTGTTGCTGTTCAAATATTGCAAGTTAATAGTTGAAGTGGCGGTTATTTCTTCGAAATGGACAGTGTATGTATTTTGTGTCGAGGGGAAAACGGAGGTGAGAAGGTTAGGGTACAAAGAGGGATTTACACCATTCGTCGGTATAGTGAAGCTCGCAATGACGGCATTGTCGCTCTAATCGGCGACTCGAACAGTGTTACAGTGCACGTCAACTCTAGGAAAGTATATGCTCGCCGTGTTCCTACGCTGTAGAATGATACGCAAGAGGAACCAGTTGAAAGAAAGGCTCGATCTTCGTTTGACGGTTTTGATTTTAAACGCCAGTGCATGTTTTGCGAACGCGAGATCCGCAGTGATGACAATAATAAGCACCCAGATCGACAAGAAACTAACAGCGTAGTTACGGTGGTCCACGTTATAAACACTGTGCGCTCTATGGCTTATTGACGCTCTGACGCTTGGGTAGAAAGGTATTGTTGAGATTGAACACAGAGGTTGACCCTTGCCAGCGGAAGCTCGTTATCATCGTAAGTGCTACGCGTATTTTGACCGCCCAGGTCACTTTCCGCAAACAATTGGACTTTCCTGCGGAAATGTCGGCCGACCCGAGGATCCCAGCAAGCTTAGAGCTTTTGAGAAACTGTGTGAATATAGAGAGAGTAACGACGAGTGTCAATACACCTTTGCCGAGTTGATCGAATTTATGAAGTCTTCTTCCCCAGAAGAAATGCTCTATAGCGAGGAAAATCTGAAAAGGAAACTGCAATATGATTACCGAGACCAAATTGTCATAGAGGAACAAGTTGGAAAGTCTAATGTTCTTTGTTTCCTAGGAACAGCAAACAAGATTTTGACGGCTAATTGGTACAGTTCCAGAAAGTGCAATCCCGAGGAGGAAAGGACGAGAATCGTCGAGACTGCAGCCAACATCATTCGACAGGACATTCGATCCCGTGTTTACGATTGCTCTGTGTATCCTTCTTCTGAAGATATTGCTTCTGGACGAGAAGATTTGGTACCCGAGACTATACAAACAATGATACGGACTATTGTAAAGACCAGAAAACCATTCGACGACGACACTATTACGAAAAGAAAGGCAATCAACATCGCTCATGCAATAATTGCAACCGCGCGACCAAGATCGTTCGTCTCGCCATTGCAGCTTGGTCTCGGAGTCCATCTTCACAGGAGGTTTGGCTCGAAGCTTCTTCTTGACGTATTATCTGGATGTGGAGTATGTACTACGTACAAAGAAACGATCAACTTCGAGAATTCGCTGGCTAAAAATGCACCTCCGGTCGTAGACGTCGACGCTTATGTGCAGTTCGTTTTCGACAATGTGGACCACAATGTGCATACGCTTGACGGACACGGGACTTTTCACGCCATGGGTGGAATTCAGTGCGTCACACCAGGAAAGAGCGTGAACGCAAGCGTTCATGTACCTCGGTCATCAGAAGATATCGACTTACCATCTCGAGGGCTCCTGCCGGTGGCACCGTACCAGCGACCCCTAAAATCAGGAACATCTTTCGTCGTATTGGAAGACGTGAGCTTAGCCATTCCCGAACCAGAAAGCGCCAGTGATGCCCGTCTCATCAACACACTATGGCTCATCAACTACAACATCAATGAAAAGTCAGGGCCAGGTTGGAATGGATTTATGGATGCCGCAACTACCGGACTTAGCGTCGATAATGTTGCAGAGACGTCATCTGTTATCCCATTACCCTTTGTCAACTTATCGCCTTCAAATCCGTCGACGATTCACACTTGCCTCCTTTATACAGCAGAGCAGTGCGAAGCGAGAAACCAGTCCTGTGTGGTAACGTTTGACCAACCGCTCTATGCAAAAGCTTTGGATATCAAGCTCTCGGCAGAAGAAAATAGCCCCGTATCAAATATTACTTTGCGGCTTGGAGGTTTCCACCTCTTGATGTCCTTTATGGGCGCTGTAGGATCTTTAATGGCTGGAAGTGGCTTAGAGGACTTGTGGGTGGAAATTTATGCAAAGTATTCGATAATTCACATGATGTCTGGACACGCGTATGCTCGAGCAATCCGTGCCCACTTCCTGACTCAAGTTGCTCTCGCCAGTTTCCTCACCGACGACATTAAAGGAGATACGATTTTAACCGAAGAAGTTAAAGCGGTTTACCGAAAGGTACTTTTAGGGGAAGAAACAGTTAAAAGCATCCGCAACACTGCATGCCTCGCTGACGCCTCCAATCGGTTTTACACCAAGATCGACGAAGTCGCCAAATCAGGTCGCACAGCGAAATTGTGGACTGAGTATTTCAAAATGGTAACCATCATGCGTCTTTTCGAGAGAGCCGAACGTTCCGGGGACTGGAATCTTCACATGTATTGTGTACAGAGCATGATTCCATACTTACATGCTGCAGGGCATCTTAATTATGCCAAATACGCTCACATTTACCTCCAGCACAAAATATAAAATTCTCACTGTTCCTTTTTTTTACAGATATCATGGAACCACCAAACCACGGAAGCCGCTAAGCATTACAAGTCAAAGCTTATATCTCTCATAGTGTCTCTCTATTTAATAGTGACAATAATTTAAGCATTTTAGATATGATACCCACAATTTCAAGAATATGATTTATAATTTTAGGTTTAAATACATTATTTTCATTGGCAGTTTTTAGCTATTGTGACAGAAACGGTCAAAATCGAACTTTAAACACTCTATTTTTGTTAATAGTACTTAAATGAATAAAAGGGCTGTAAGAACGCGTCTTACATATTTTATTAATGTTCCCGAGACTTTGGCAGTAAAATCCGGTCAATTTGACACCAGTCTGACCTCGCTAGGACCACTTGTTTGATATGGCCAAAAACGGAAAAATCCAATATGGCGGTGGTTCTTCCAAGATGGCGGCTTTTCCCCAGTTCGGATTTTTTGGGACTTTTGGGACATTGTTCTTAACGTTTCCACCAATTTTCAGCTTGTTATTAAGTTTGACCAGGTTAAAACTAATTTCACTGGATTAATAGCAGAATGATGCAATTTAATTGAAAATAATATTTCTCTCCGTGCGTATAATGTAAGTTATAAGAATACATTAATTGATTTACCTGTATCAAAGTTTCAAAAACTATTCTCCTTCAGACAACATTCAGAACATACATAAGAGCAATTTGCAGCAACAATGAGCCTTTAAGAGCAAAGATATAGAGTTCTACTGTATATATTCATGTTTTTATTTTTTATTTTATTTTATCTTCGAAAACGCTCCTGCTCCAGAATTTGTTTTGTAACCCCTGAGGCCCGGCTCTGCCAAGAAATTTAATTCTGGTCTCAGGGTTGTAACGGGGTACACTCAGCCCCGTGAGATATAACTCAGGAGAGGAGGGTTCGATTCACTCCTCAGCCATCCTGGAAGTGGTTTTCCGTGGTTTCACACTTCTACTCCAGGCAAATACCAGGATGGTTCCTAGCTAAACCACCACTAGTGACACCACAATGACACAAGTTATCAGACAAATTCTACTCACACCAAGTACACGGGGCTAAATGACCACGATGTCCAAGCCCCTCAAATGAAACAACAACATTTTATTCTAGTGATAGAAGCCATTTTCCAGTGTTGCCTAATTCTATTAAAGGAAGCTTTTCAGTCGGTCAACACGAATTGTGCCCAATTACATTAGGCGGGAAACAAGTATTTACATGCCCCTACAAACTAACACGCCTTCTGTTACAAATACCTACTTAATTGGATGACATATTTCGAACGTCACACGCTCATCCTCAGATCATTTTATCATTTTAATGATATAATCGACGTCGTCGTTACCTTACGGCAACGTCACGAAATGAACCGAGAATGCACTGAGGTGTGTGACGTCATAGTACGATGTAGCAGCCGAGTACCAAGAAGGCAGTGCGAGAACAGAGTTTCAAGAAGGCAGTGCGAGAACAATCAAGTAGGCAGTGAAGAAACAAAATAGAATCTTGAAACTCTGTTCTCGCACTGCCTTCTTGGTACTCGGCTGCTAGCATTTAAAATGATATAAAGTCCAGTCTTTCAGACTGACTGTCTCATTTTATCATTTTAAATGATCTTGTCGACTTCGTCGTTACGCTGGGGTCTGGCGTTAGGTTACGGTGACGGACGGACAGATGCACTGAGGTGTGTGACGTAATAGTACCGCTTGATGCATGTGTACCCCGACAATCTCTACTTCGTTAGTATAAGACAAGAATCCCCGATTCTTGGATGTCACGGGTAATCTCGAGAACCACTGGATGGATTTTGATGCGGTTTTCACTATTCTGTAAAGGATATCTCGAGGAAAGAGTCTATAGATAATAATTTATGTATGATCAAAGGAAGCCAAGCAGTAACTATTTCAGTGGAAAAAAAAGTCGAAAATAAACTTGGCGTCCGTGCGCTTCTTAAGCTTACGCTGGGCAAACCGTTAAAAATATCAATATACTATGAGCGTAAGAATTGGTAAGCATGAAAAGTTCTACAAAAAAGGCCTGGAGAGCATATCTCTATCTTCAATACATCGCCCACTATAAGTGTTTTTAGACTGGATGGAAGGTGCAAGTCGCCGCGCGCTCTGGTGAGCGTGACGGCATCCGCGCGCTTGCCCTTGCTTTGCCCTTGGTTTGCACTTGCCCTTCGCGAGTAATTTGAAACAAGATATGCAAGATAAGTATTATGCAGATAATTTTCTAATATGTCAAGAGTCTTTGGCTTCGAGCGAAGCTAGAAGCCTCCAGCCTTTCTAGCATTTTTCAGCATTTGTAGCATTTAAAATGATACAAAGTCTAGTCTTTCAGTCTGACTGTCACTTTTTTTCACTTAGGCTTAATAAGTGTGCGATGTTTATGAATCACACTTAAACACAAATATACAAAGTTTATCTTACAAAGTTTTAAATACATGTGTAGCGTGCCAACTATTTTGTGACAGTATAGTTCACTTCTATGGTTATTTCGTTGTTATTATTATTATTATTTATGTGGTTTGAGTATATAGCCTGTGATCGATGCGCTGGAGGAACGCAGCGGGACCGGACGACACATGGATCAGTGCTAAAAACCAGGTAAGTTGACATAATTTCATTACATTCAGTGCATTTGTGTATTTTAGTATTTGTGTATTCCCTACACGAGATATTACATTATAATTAGGCCAATAGTTTAAATAGGAACGGTTGTTTTAGAGCAATAATAACAAAATAGTACAGACATTATTCATAATACCAATTGAATAGATCACAGGCTACATACTTAAACCACATTAATAATAATTACGCAACAACCATAGAAGAGTACCACAGTATAAAAAATAAACAAACATAACTCCTGGCACTACAGCCCGTGAAGGGCCTAGGCCTACCAAGCGACCGCTGCCCAGCCATTTGGCCTGCAGATATTGGGCTGACGCGTGATCTGCGCATCGGGTCCCCTCGGCCGTTAATCTTGGGTTTTCGTGACCGGGGCGCTGCCTCACTGTCAGACAGCTACTCAATTGTCCTCACGAGGCTAAGTGCATCCCGTTCCAGCCCTCACGTCAGTTTCTAAAATCCCTTACGGAGCCGGGAATCGAAACCGAGGTCACCGGTTGAGAGGCAGGCGCGCTACCCCAACACCACGGGGGTAGTACAGTACACTGTCTGTAAATAGTTGACACGTTACACAAGTTTTTAATAGTGCATTATGCAACGAGCCTATAATGGCTATAATTAAGACACGAGTATGTTTATAAAACGAGCGTATGCGAATTTTATAATTTCCATACGAGTGTCTTAATTACCATTATAGGCGAGTTGCATACGACTGTTTATGTTCGACGATAATTATAACTTTATTATATGTTTTAACATAAATATGCATAAATATCTGTTGAGATTGTCACTAGAATTTTGTGATCGGGTGCTGCGCTGGGTAGGATATCTCTGATTTCCAAGCTCTCAGACTGACCGACGCATGCGCTCTGTCTGCTTCAATGCCATATGTGCAGATTGAGCACCAGTATTCAGTAAAAATGTCACCAAAGTTGTTTGGAAACAACGCGCTGTGTAGAAATTGGATTTGGGGATATTAAGGTACAGTGCTATTTCTTGTCTCATATTCACCAGTTTATTTACGCGAACATATGGACGGTGCACTTTCGGTAATTTATATAGACATGTTGGATTTTGAGCGCATGCGCGAAGGTATCCTTATCTAATTGGTCAAACAACTGTTTCTTGAGCTGTGATTGTTGGGAGAAACTGTTTCATAATGAAAAATAGTGTTATAATGACCATCATCATGATACAGTTTTCAGACATATAATAGTCAGGGTCGAACATACAAACTTATGTAAGGTAAACTTTGTATTTAAATGTGATTCATAAACATCGTATACTAGTTAAACCTAAGTGGACAAGATCTGAGGATGAGCGCGTGACGTTCGATACATGTTATCCAACGAAGTTGGTATTTGCCCGAAGACGAAGTGGGAAATCACGGAAAACCATTTCGAGGGTGGCTGAGGTGGGAATTGAACCCCCTCTACTTATTTAGACTACCCGAGGCTGAGTAGACCCCGTTCCAGTCCTCATACCACTTTCCAAATTTGTGGCCGAGCTGAGTATCGAACCCAGGACCTCCGGCGTGGCAGCTAATCACGCTGACCATTACGTAACGGAGGCGACTAACAATTATTATCAATATCATTATCCATGCTAAGAATTAAACACGCAGGATGTTCAGTGGTGGCTGGTTGTTACGGTCTAATTCCCTTGAAGATAGTTAATGTTTCTAATTCATACAATGTTATCTATTTCCTATTTTGGTACATAAGTACATTCTTGCATCCTTTTAAAAATATATATTTTGTTATTGTTTCTGCGAATAATTTAACGGTAACTGCAAACTTGTACGGGTAATGCTATGAAAAAGAGCATAATAATTGCTGGAGATATAAACTTCCCAAAGTAGACTGGTCTGGTGAGTCAACTAGCTGTGGTCAAGCTCAGAGCGCTGCAAATAAATTCTTAAGGGAGGGGGGATTTTCCCAAGTAGTTGACTTCCCAACTTCATAGAGACAATAATACCTTAGATGTTTATCTCGTAAGGCCAGTAGAGCTGTATATTAACTGTCTGAAAGTACCAGGAATTAGTGACCATTCTGGGATTGAATTAAATATTAGATATGGTGACATTACAAAATTAGACTCTGATGTAGCAAAAAAGATCATATTCCAGTATCGCAGGGCGGATCAGGGCAAGTTTCAGGGGTATTTGAATGAGCTATTTGTAGGATGGGCATCGGAAGGAAATCACCATTAATATCCTGTGGACTAACTTTTTGAAAATTTTAAATAGCGCTGTTGATAAATTTGTCCCATTTAAATTGCTGAAACAAAACCCAGATCCTGAGTATTACACACGAGAAATTAGGAGTCTAAAACGGAAAATTAGGAAATTATACAATAAAAGACATGATAGTGACAAGTATATGTTGACATTTAAGTCCTTATCAAGAGAGCTCGTCTTAAAAAAGAGGGCTGCTCATGACAGTTATATGAAAGGTTTACTTGGTTCGGGAGGTGATGGGTGGAAATTTTTTTACAGTTATGTTAGGAGAAGAAAGGGAAATTCAAATAATTTGTCGATGATAATGTCCGGTGACGGTAAATTAATTACTGAGAAACAGGCCATTGCTAATGAATGTCTTACGGTAGTGTGTTCAATAAATCCAATAGCTGTGTGTTGGACCTTAACGACGAATCAGGGGCTCCCCTGTTCCAAATAAACCAGTCAGCAATTGTAAAGCTAATACAAAAACTACGTTTCAATGTATCAAAGGGTCCTGATAATATTGTTAGTGAAGTACTTAAACTAGGAGGTAGGGCCGTGGCACGATACTTGGAGGTGATGTTTAATGTGTCCATTAACAATGCGCAAATCCCAGATGACTGGAAAAGAGCTACGGTAGTCCCAATATTTAAGGGAGGGAGCAGACTTGAATTGGGCAACTACAGGCCGGTTAGCCTTACTTCCATCGTTTGTAAACAGATGGAACATCTCATTTGCGACTACTTGAGGGAACAGTGGGAAACATTATCATGGTTTAATGATAGGCAACATGGATTTCGGAAAGGTTACTCATGCGAGAGTCAGATGCTATCACTTTTTCAAGACATTAGCGAATCGTTAGACCATGGAGTTTCAGTCGACGCCGTGGTTATAGATTTTGCGAAGGCATTTGATGTCGTGCCGCATGACATGCTACTCCATAAATTAGCTTCGACGAAGATTGATGAAGAGTAATTTTATGGATCCAAGAATTTTTGACGGGTCGTTCACAGAAAGTGAAAGTCGAAGGCATATTCTCGGATGAAATTACCGTAACGTCGGGTATCCCTCAGGGCAGCGTAATCGGAACTTTGTTATTTTTGGCGTTTATAAATGACTTACCAAATGGGATTCGCAGTGACTGTCGTTTGTTTGCGGATGATTGTGTAATATATCGAAAGATACATGACTCACAAGACAATGCAGTGCTTCAAGAGGACCTGAACCTGGTCTATAAGTGGGCGATTGAAAATAAAATGAAAATCAACACAAGAAAATGTAGTCTCTTAAAAATAGGGAAAGTGCGAAGGCAGGATTTTCAATATAACATTGGCTCGGAAATACAGTACTTGTAGAAGAAGATTCTTGCAAATATTTGGGCGTTCACAAGGAATGATATGAAATGGAGTAGTCATGTAGGATGCGTAGTTTCAAAAGCTTACAAATTCCTGCACTTTGTAATGAGGGTATTAAAAGGAAGTAGTACCTCTGCTAAAGAATTAGGCTATTTGTCACTTGTAAGACCTATTCTGGAATATGCCTCGGCGGTTTGGGATCCATATCAAGTAGGGCTCATCAATGAGTTGGAAATGGTACAAAGAAAGGCCGCTAGATTTGTGCTCAGTGATTTTAATCCCAGGAGCAGTGTGAGCCGTATGTTAAAGAAACTTGGGTGGGAATCACTGGAGGCTAGGAGGATGAAATCTAGACTCTGCGCTATGTACAACACGTATACAAATCAACCAGCATGGGGTGAGCTTAGCAAACGATTGGGAAAGCCCACTTACATGGGTAGGAGCGATCATCCTTTCAAAGTTAAGGGCCGACCACATCGAACAAATTATGGTAAATATTCTTTTGTTAACCGTGCCATTGATAACTGGAACTCTCTACCTGCCGCAGTCTTAGAGCCTTTTCCCAAACATATAGGTGTGTTTAAGAAAAGACTGACTATTTGTGTAAATACTCCAGTTTAATTGTTGTATAATTGTTATTGAATTGTTATGTATAATTATTTATTTGTTATGTATAATTATTTATTTGTTATGTATATCCAATTTGCCGCCGGGGGACCCCCCCCCCTCCCATTGCAAATAAATGAATGAATGAATAACCTCGGTCTAACCCTACAGTTCTTATCATCGACTCTTCCTCCAATAACTAAGTTTGCTATTCCTTGGTGTCATAGTATGTGTCCTACCAACCTATCTCTTCTCTTCATTAGCAGTCGCCAGAAATATCTCTCCTCCCCCACTCGCCTTAATACCTCTTCATTTGTAACCCTGTCTACCCTTCTGATCTTCATCATTCTCCTGTAACACCACATTTAAAACGCTTCTATTTTCCTCTTTTCTGCTGCATCAACAGTTCAAGTTTTACTTCCATAGAGTGCCATGCTTCAGACAAAGGCTTTTAAAAATTACTTCCTAATACCTAAATGTATATTCGATGTCAACAGATTCCTATTCTGTAGAAATGTTTTCCATGCCTGAGACAACCTACTTTTTGTATCCTCTTTGCTTCGTCCATCACTGGTTATTTTCCTTCAAAAAAAAACGTAAGTCCACTACTTGCTTTAGCCTTTCACCTGCCAGTTTGACATCCATTGGGGTTACTGATTTCTTTCGACTGCATTCCAATATTTTTGTTTTAAATTTATTAATTTTCATCATGAGTTCTTTCCTCAATACAGAGTCCATACCGTTTTAAAAGCTCCTTCAAATCCTCAGGTGTGTCGGCTAAGATGACGATGTCATCAGTAAATCTCACATTTGAAATTATTTCTACTTGAATCTTCACTCCAACACCGAGATATGTTTTGGAATCCAAAATCTGGTTTCGAAATCTGTGCTTGGCCATAATGAAGTCGATATGGTAACTACCTGTATCTCCTGGTCTCATCCATGTATATATTCTTCTATCGTGCTTATTGAATAAGGGGTTAACTATGGCCAACTCATGCTTGGTGCAGAATTCCATCAGTCTGCTTCCTTGATCCGAAATCTCTTATCTTCCCTTCTCTTCCTTTTCCTACCACTGCATTCCTATCTCCCATTACTATAACATTTTCAGCACCCTTGACATACCTCAGAATTCCATCTATTTCCTCCTAGACCTTTTCAACATCGTCATCATCAGCTTGACTGGTAGGCATATAGACTTGTACCACTGTGGTGCACGAAGGTTTTGTATTGATTTTAGCTACAATAAACGATTCACTATATTGCTGATAATATTCCACCCGCTGTCCAAGTTTCCTAGTCAATATGAGACCCACCCCTGCTTGGTCATTGTTTGATTTAGTGCTAATGATCCTTCTGTGTCCTGGCCAAAAGTCCTGTTACTCGTGCCAGTGCCTTTCACTAATCTCAACCATATCCAACCTCAACCAATCCATTTCTCTTACTACGTTTTCTTACCTTCCACTGCCCATCAGACTTCCAACATTCCACGCTCCGATCCGTAGAATATCAGAATCCGTCTCTGTCACTTCTGTGATGTTAAATCCCTCACGAGTAGTCCCAACCCGGAGATCCGAACGGGGGACTAGTTTACCACCGAATTGGAATTTTACAAGAGGACAAGATTACTTGTAATTATGTATAGAGAGGTGCATTTCCCCGGGAAGAACTAAACGGCTGTAGTTTCCCGTTGCTTTCAGCCGTGCAGCAGAACGCAGTGTAGCCGTTATTTGGCTAATGTTATTAATACTTACGTTTTAAGTGTCTTATTCATTTACTTTAGTAAGAAACTATTAACACTACTGTCCCCGCATCAGCTCTGAGGACGCGGGTTAAGAGGTAAGGGGAGCGGGAACGATGAGTGAGCGAGGGAATTCCGGGCCATGTTTATGCTTATACTACCTCACAAGTCAGTGGAGACATAGACTAGACTTTGACTGTGTGGTTCTCATAGTGTTATGTCGGTGCGAAAGAAAAATAAAGTCGTGAATTCTAAAGATCGTGGTATCATAAGTAACATTATTGTAAAATGTGATGAAGAGGCTGAAAACAAACGTTTTGCTTTCACAGTAAACCAGGTGACACGAAGAGCTGCTCACTATGCTGGATTGTCCGAATCTTTTATTAAAAAGATACGGAAGGAAACGAGGGAATTGAGTGAAAGTGGCGAGGGCAGTGAGCTGTCCACCCCGGGTAAGAGACGAATTACTAGGCCATCACACACTGTAGTGAACATTGATGATTTTGATAAATGTGTAATTCGTCGTGCTATTCAAGCGTTTCATGTGGAGGAAAAATGTGTTCTTAGCATTCCAAAACTACTGCCTGTGATAAAAGGCAAAATAACTCTTCCTTGGTCACACACTTCATTAAGAAAAGTAGTAAAACAAATCGGTTTCCGGTGGAAAAAATCTCAAAATCGGAGGAAGATTTTAATTGAAAGGCCTCACATCGTATCGTTGCGTCACGACTATCTAGTGAGAATAAATCTACTCAGGCAACGTGGGCAACAGATAATATTTATCTTGACGAAACTTGGATAGATAGTAATTTAACTTTTGGAAAGTGCTGGCAAAGTGAGGAAGTATTTGGAGTACAAGCTAACGTGAATTCAGGTAATAGGTTAATAGTGGTTCACGCTGGGGGTATAGACGGTTTCATAGAAAATGCTCTCCCCATCTATAAAGCCGGCACGGCAAGTGGGGATTATCACGGGCAGATGAACAGTGTGAATTTCATTAAGTGGGCCACCGAGAAGCTTGCACCCAATCTAGCACCTTCATCTGTAGTTGTGTTAGATAACGCACCCTATCGCTGCACACAGATAGAAAAACCACCCACAAAGTACTCTGTGAAATCAGATATGATATCGTGGTTACGCAACAAAGGAGTTACTTGCGACGAGTCTATGAGGAAAGAGGCACTATATAAATTAGTAGAAGTGGTTAAACTAAAAGAGAAATTGTTTAAAATTCACCCCCATTTGCAATCCTTGGGACATACTGTGGTCCACCTTCCCCCTTACATGTGTGATCTGAATGTCATCGAACTAGCTTGGAATAAGGTGAAACGTGTGGTGCGCGAAGGAAATGTTACCGGGGATTTATCCCTTCAGAAACTAAGAGATATTACTCTTAAAGCGATAACATATGTAACAAATACTGACTGGGAAGGGTACTGTAGGAGTGTTCAGAAAGTAGAGGATGAATACTGGGAGAAGGACGGCATTGTCGCTGATGTCATTGATAGCATAGTGATACACCTGGATGTTGACAGTGATGATAGTGATGATAGTGATTCCTCCAGTGGATGTGAAGAGTCGAGTTCCAAAAGTGAGGCAGAAGAAGAAGACCAGGATTCTCCATTAGCCACACCGCTACTTTAAGGTGAGTACATGTTTTTGCATAGTATAGTACAGTGCTACGTCATCACTGGCTTACTCACTCCACTCCACATTCCTGCCAGGTCCTCAGAGCTGGCGCGGAGACAGTACAATTTTGTTGGCTCCACATTCCCATTTCCTTTACTTGTATTATTGTTGCTGTTATCTTGAATTGTGTTCCTGTTAGATGTTTGATTTTGGCACTATTTTTCTATCCATACTTGTATCGATTACATGCTATAGACTAATCTGGTTAGGGTAGGTGCAAGCAGGGTTCAATAGCCGTACTCTACGCCAGTGATCGCGCCCTTCAAATTCTACAAAAACGACATTTAGAATGAGTTTTATTCTACTGAATCAATGTTGACGGTCGACTGGATGAAGCCAAATTATGAATTAATATATTTAGTAACACGTTTCGTGGTACACGGATTCCATCTTAAAATCTGTAAAATTTAATGATTTTGTAATCCAAGTAAAGACTGCAAGTGTGAGCTCTGTGAGGAACAATACGACCGATACGATGTAAGTAGGTGTAACAAGAGATTAGTATCTGTAAGTAGGTTTTGCTTAGATTCATAGATACTGTTAATAGTATCATGGCCAATCAGCTGCAATAAATTTACATAATGGACTTAATCTAGCCAGACAAAATAAATCTTGTTGTTGTTGATTCATTTATAGGCTTTGCGACATCGTCCCATGTACTTGGGTGTGTGTGTGTGTGTGTGTGTGGAATTTGTCTGATAACCTGGGTTATTATGATATCTGTATCAGTGTGTGTAGTTGTAATTCAGATGAGGATTGGAAGGAGGCGACCGTGGCCTTAATTTAGGACCCATCCCGGCATTTGCCTGGACTAGAAGTGGGGAAACCACGGAAAACCACTTCCAGGATTGATGAGGTGGGAATCGAACCCAATTCTACTCTCTTGTGCCTCACGAGGCTGAGTGTACCACATTCCAGTCCTCAGAGCAGAATTAAACTTCTTGGCAGAGCCGAGAATCGAACCCGGGTCTTCGCGGGGACAGCCAAGAGTACTAGCCACTTCGTGATGAGGCGGACAAAATAAATCTAATCTAATCTATTATTTGATGGCAAACTCATCAGCAAAGTTGGAGATGAAATGGATGAAGAATAAAACTCGGCGAGCAATTTAACGCAAGTAACCGTGGCGAATTAGGAGTTGCCATTCTGGCAAATTACGGAAAGCCATTTTTAAAGATGGCCGACGGTTGGGTTTCAACCATTTCTTATTCCAATTTCGAAGATGGCGTGGCCCTATGGCCAGGGCCAGATTTAGATTTTATGCGCCCCTAGGCCCGTGGGTTTTGTCGCCCCCTATTCATACCATCTTCAAGGAGGGAGAATTTAGACCTCAGAAAGGCCTTTGTGAAGGTAATTCTTTTTTTAAATTCTAATGTATCAAAAATCAATTAAATAAATTAAAATAATGAGAGAATCAAATGTTTCTAAATTTGTATATACAGGGTCTTTCACATAAAGTAAGAACGCCAAGCGGCGGGTTTGTTATCCGCTAGTGTGGTGGCCTTGACCGAGCTTGTGGTGAGCCGTGGCCCCCTGCTCTAAGCGTGTGTACAATCCTCCATGAAATATTACCTTATAAAAGTTGCTGGAAGTGTCGTCCTTCCTGGGTTATAGAGGCATTGTATCTGGTAACCACATTCTGGCTGACGCGAGTGAGTCATGCCACTGTATTTTTTCTGATTTTTTATTTTGTGTTTTTATTGAGCACTGAACCAGTAGTGTCAAAGTTATTTACAATTACGTGAATCTGTGCTAGTGAAGGTGGCACTTCATCAGGAAATTGCTGAACAAATGCATCACGTACTCGCCGAGCCGAATCGTAATTAAAATAAATTTTACATACAAAAATACGATGTTGCAATGATAACTGTCTCAACATGTTAGCAGCTGAGGCGACTGACAATACCTGCACGCTTATTGCAAGGTCAAGTTTGTACTATGCGCGCGCTTTCAATACTACAGCAGGGGGCCGTGGCGCGTCACAAGCTCGGTCAAGCCGGCTTCAGCAGCGAATGACAAAACCGCCGCTCGCCGTTCTTACTTTATATGAAAGACCCTGTATAAACTACAAATAAATAGGCCAACGAGATATAATTTAAGACTCATTATACACTTACATCATACAACCTACAACTATGCATAATGAATTATTGGGGCAGATGACCTCGTAGTTCCGCCCCTAAAAACAAAAATAACTAACTAATAATGAATTATTCAAATTAAACTGATGGTCATATTTAAGACTTAAATTTTGCCCTAATAAATCATAAAACTTTACTGTTCTAAAGCTGAAGTCGAAAAATGTACTGCTGCAAAACCTTTTGTTGGAAAATGATGGCCACAATGTAAATTGGAAAAGCGTCAACATTTTTGAAAGTTTAATTTAAATCATAACAAGAAGTTTCGTGACGAACTAAAGAGCCTACTTTTCTTAAAATTTAAGATTCAAGCCAATGATTAATCTATATGGATCTATCTAGAATAATGACGAAATTAAGTTGGTAATATCGAAATTTCTAATTAGTTCGAAATATACCTGGCATAATGTAGCCTGATATAGCACTACAGTTGGCAGCCCTGGTGACCGAATATATTCTTAGCTCCATCTCTTAAGATACAGAATACAAAATTTGGTTGAAGTCCAATGGATAGCATGGACGTTACATGCAGTTAAACATTGGATATAACAGCGCGCGTAAAATCATGTTGGCAACAATGTCATGCACGTATTGGTCAGAAATAATCTGAAATAATATGATCTATTGTTGTGCCAATTTTGAATGAAATCCATTAGTTAGTGTAGAAGTTAAATGCATTTAAAAATTGGACTTATCAGCAGGCTTAGAATGATGTTGGCAGCACTGACGCATATTAGTTACTCCAAATTAATCTAGAATGCCAGGTATTATACGTGTACAAAGTTTAGAGCTATTGGCTTGCATACTTCCTGATATATTGATATTAGGGTAAAAAATAGAGACAGCATTTATTAACAGTTGGCAGCCCTGCTTGCTCTTAATAATACGCTCAGTCTTATCTGTTTATGTACACATAGCACATACGAAATTTGGTTGAATTCCAATTGATAGTGTAGAAGTTATATGCATTTAAAAATTGGACCTATCAGCAGGCTTATAATCATTTTGGCAACACTGCCATATATGGCCTCCTGGAAATTAAACTGCAATATTATTATCTATACGTGTGCCAATTTTGAAATAGCTCCCATTCATACCTTCCAAGATATCCAACATGGAGCTCAAATTTCAATTGCGATTTTTCAGCAGTTGGTAGCACTGACATCATTTTCAAATATGGCCGTGAGATATTCAGGTATAGATCTTTACCCCTACCAAATTTTGTTTCGATTGCTCCAGCCGTTTAGGAGTTGATAGGGGGGGACACACACACAGCCAGACAGACACACATTTGCCCGATCTCGTAAGACTACTTTTTCCTCATTTTTGCAAAATGTGAAAAGTAGGCTAAAAAATTGCGGATTAATTTTGTGCCCCTCAGCATGGTGCGCCCCTAGGCTGGGGCCTACGGGGCCTATTGGTAAATCCAGCCCTGCCAATGGCCTTTCTTCCCAAGGCATGTAGTTTTTCATCCCCTAAAGTAGAACGAATAGAACAACACTATCTGTTTTCCTCGCGTCAAGCACGTTGCTGGACTGAATATAGCGCGTGTCCAAGCAACTCATCACTTCTCTAACGAAGCCGACCTTGCGGACTGAAATGACGGCTGTAAACCAAAGGCATCATTAACTAGAAATCAAGGCAGATGACTAAAATGATACGCCCAGTTCAAGCTATAAAATGCTCACGAGAACTCAAGTCTTGACATGGGAATTGTTCGGTACAGTTAATGAGATATGCTATAAAATCAGACAATTCCGGAACATGTAATTGAATGTCAAAGAAAGTAAATTCTGGATATTATATATATTTCACTAGACAAGTGCATCCCTGGGATGCATGCAACAACAGTATTATCGCAAAACTCTGCGGCTTAGCCTTGTGCATTAAATTGCGCACCACAACCACAATGTAGTGCTGCAGAAGGTCCAGAGATCAGAGGTTTAAATCCCAGTGCTGACAGCGGTTATGCTGATTGTGTTTTCCCCCTAGTTTTCCTACATTCCCTCTGGGAAAATGCCGGGCTAGTACCTTGTTTCAAGTCTCCTACCCCGTCTCTGTCCCTACGACAGCTACACACACTATTACAGAAACACAAGTATTGAGACAAGTTCAACACACACCCAAGTACATGGAGCTGATGACCAAGATGTCTTAAGCCACTGAAATGAATTGAACAAAAACATTAATCGCAAATGTTGCGGGGAGCGCCATGGCGCAGTGGCTAAGCTGATCGTATTTCATCCGGATGGCCGGATTTCAAATCCCGGTGACAGCAGGGTGAAATTTTTACCTGAAAAATCACGAGGCGTTAGGAAGGGCATCCTGTCTCAAATCCCCGGCCAAAACAAAAAATGAGCCTGGTTGGCTCCGGCGATCCCATTAATTGGGATACGCCGAAGAAAGAAAACAAGAAAAAAAAAAAAACTTCATTATTGTCGGAAAATTCACTGCCATCCTGTGGGCCCAGTTGCATTTCTTCTGATCACTAGCGAAACTAGCAATAGATGCAACTCACTTGAGGTTCACTGAAACAGAACTCACAGAGTTTGTTTGTTCGCCGGCACTCTTGGATCTCGTGCCTTTGTAAGAACGTCAGAAGTAGGTTTGTTTGACTGGATGGGGTGAGTCAGTTGTGGAAATACTGTACATATGGTATACTTCACTCAGGAATCATTGTTGCTGTTGTTACACTTGCTTGATTCGATACTCGGTAGTAGGGAAGCAGTGAGGCTCCCAAGCCACCCCGCGTTGCTCGGACGGCACAAGATGGTGGCCATAGCTTATCGTAACCTTGCCTAACCTAACAAGATGGTGTCCCACCTACACCCCCTACCCCCTCCACTACCATCTCCGCCGCCCCTACCCCGACCCTCAACCCCGCCCACACCCTATAATAACAAGTAGTTCCGTGAAGAACTAAATAGCCTATTTTCATATAACCTACTGGTCTATTCTATTCAAAACTCCCCAGCTATTAAAAGTATTTTCCATGTGATGTAAAGTATGCTAAATAACTTTTGATACACGATCTATGTCACAACCAACACCATTGCACTGAGAAAGTATGTGCTAGACTGAAAAATTTTGGTCGCTTAAGTTCTTACTCACTGACAAGAGACTAAAAGTAAGCACAAAAGCAGAAATCCTAGACAAATGTGTTATGCCAACACTACCGTACTTTATGGTTGTCAAACATGGTCCTTGACAGAAAAACTGAAAAAGCAGCTACAGGTATGTCAAGGAAGAATGGAGCGTAAGATCCTAAACGTTTCTCTAAGAGACAGAATCAGGAACGAGGAACTAAGAAGAAGGACAAACATACGCGACGTGGTAGAAAGGGCAGAGAGCCTAAAACGGAAATGGGGAGGACACGTATTGTGCCCGTTTAGACCGGAGTCCGCACGACCACATATGCATTTTACCAATAATCAGTCAGCACGAGAGTCAAAATATCCCGGAGCGCCAGATGGGTTAAAGCAAATCGCAAAAACGACATCAAATTAAAAAAATGCTTTACTGATTTTTGGCTCAATGCAACAATAAGGATAGAAGGAGATTTAATTGGGTGAAACACATCTGGTAAAATTATCTCAGTTTATTTTAAAGTTAAAATCTGACTGCAAGGATGCTCAAAGCAGCATCATCCACGTGTGGCGATCCACACTCTTATTTACACACAATATACAGAAATCTTCCAAACACATTTGACAATCTTTTTGGAAACACAAGTCCGATTAATAGTCCTGTGGACTGTGTTCCAAAATTATTAATATTTAATTCCAGTTCAAAATTAATTGTCCATACTGGAAATAACGTTGATCACTGTTTGACTATTTACATGATATTAACACTCGTAGAATAAATGTTTATAGAATTTCTTAGACTTTCATTTGTTTTCCAGTTTTCAAAAATATATCGTTGAAAATATTATCATCATCGAAGCAACACAAATTATTAACACATATTAATAACATCTGAAAAGTATTTGACCATTGAGCATAGCATCGAAGAACTGTGCGAAGCACAACAACAATTAATTGTTCTTCTGACATTAAACATTCGAGAAGTGACTCGATTATGAACTTCAAGTTCCAAACAAAATATATGATTTCTGAATCATCAACTAGATCAATAAATGGTTGAACCATTCAACTATTCAATTTTCCACTTGGAATCATTATGAAAATATTTATATTCATGGCCATTATTAGCAATTTTTACAACTTGCAATTCTTCGACAGAATGCGGAAATTAGAATTGTAGTTTTATAATGAATTCATTTAGTTCATGGCACTAGGATTGAAAAATAGCCTTCAAATTATTCGTGGTTAAAGAATTATTTTAAATTGGCAGTGGCCCATTCTATTATTTGTGTAAGAACACAATATTACAAAAACAACGGCAAAGGTCTTCCTCTGAAGAAGAATAAACTACTATCATGACTAATCCGGGTTCTAGCAAAATCAAAGTCTAAATGGAATTCGTAAACAAGGTTGAAACAAGAACTGATGGTTTCAAAGAAATAACCTTCGGGTTATTCATACGACGAAATGTGTGGCTCCAATACTCCTACTATAAACCTGAGCCATCGAACCTGCTATTTGATTGATGCTCGAAAAAAACCTTCATTCCTGCGACTTAACATGCGCTCCTGGGAATGGCATTTCAACTACTCCACACACATAAATTATCTTCCCAAAATTTATACAATAAATCAAGCCTCTGCTTGTTATCAACACTGGAAGATTAATAAACTTACAAGTTTATTTTATTTTACCATTCAGTTCAACCCGTGAATTTACCATACATATGAAAATCTTTATTTCACTTTCGAGTGTATTTACGTCATGATTTTATATAAATACACACATCAAAAAAAGTTTTGCATCACCTCGGTTCCAAGAGTTCCGGAACCGTTAAATACAAAGGGAATAGAGATCAACACAAACAACATTTCAGCTCGTTTTATTGCTCATGAGACCCACACATTGCATGTTGTACCATCATACAGCTAGACTTTCAGCATTTGTGGTCCAGATTGCAGTACACACCACTACCTCTAATACCCAGTAGCTCGTCCTCTTGCATTGATGCATGCCTGTATTCGCCGTGGCATACTATCCACAAGTTCATCAAGACACTGTTGGTCCAAATTGTCCCACTCCTCAACGACAATTCGGCGTAAATATCTCAGAGTGGTTGGTGGGTCAAGACGTCCATAAACAGCCCTTTTCAACATATCCCAGGCATGTTCGATAGGGTTCATGTCTGGCGAACATGCTGGCCACTGTAGTCGAGCGATGTCGTTATCTTGAAGGAACGCATTCACAAGATGTGCACGATGAGGTCGAGAATTGTCGTCCATGAAGACAAATGCCTCTCCAATATTCTGCCGATATGGTTGCACTATGGGTCGGAGGATGTCATTCAGGTATCGTAAAGCCGTTTCGGAGCCTTCCATGACCACCAGTGGCGTACGTCGGCCCCACATAATGCCACCCCAAAACATCAGGGAACCACCACCTTGCTGCACTCGCTGGACAGTGTGTCTAAGACGTTCAGCCTGACCAGGGTGCCTCCAAACACGTCTCCGACGATTGTCTGGTTGAAGGCATATGCGACACTCATCGGTGAAGAGAACGTGATGCCAATTCCGTGGGGTCCATTCAGCATGTTGTTGGGCCCATCTGTACCGCGCTGCATGGTGTCGGGGTTGCAAAGCTGGACCTCGCCATGGACGTCGGGAGTGAAGTTGCGCATCATGCAGCCTATTGCGCACAGTTTGAGTTGAAACACGACGTCCTGTGGCTGAACGAAACGCATTATTCAACATGGTGGCATTGCTGTCAGGGTTCCTCCGAGCGGCAATCCGTAAGTAGCGGTCATCCACTACAGTAGTAGCCCTTGGGCGGCCTGAGCGAGGCCTGTCATCGACAGTTCCTGTATCTCTGTACCTCCTCCATGTCCGAACAACATCGCTTTGGTTCACTCTGAGACGCCTGGAAACTTCCCTTGTTGAGAGCCCTTCTTGACACAAAGTAACAATGCGGACGCGATCGAACTGCGGTATTGACCTTCTAGGCATGGTAGAACTACAGACAACATGAGCAGCGTACCTTCGTCCTGGTGGAATGACTGGAACTGATCGGCTGTCGTACCCCCTCCGTCTAATAGGCCCTGCTCATGCATGGTTGTTTACATCTTTGAGCAGTTTTAGTGACATCTATGAACAGTCAAAGGGACTGTATCTTGGATACAATATACACAGTCAACGTCTATATGCCGGAGATCTGGGAACCGAGGTGATGCAAAACTTTTTTTGATGTGTGTACAACAATATCCTATTTGATACAAATATCAATTGCTTCCCGTTTCATGCCTCTCCGTGTTATCTGAAACATATACTTTGCTCATTGCAAATATCAACTGTTCAACCAGAACTGACATGTTGGTTGAATGCGGGCTTGCGCTAACCACTCTCCTTCGGAAAATCTCCTGTTCCAGACTAGAAATGTTTAAACTACTTCATAGGCTCTTTCTCAATACATATGATTATTAGATAATATAATATCCAAGAATTATTTAGAAAAATTATGAAAATTATTATTATTATTATTAATGGATTATTATTATTATTATTATTTGAAATATGTTTAATTATCATCTCATTATGTGAGAATCCACATGTTCGAACCTTCGAATATGGAAAAAATATCCATTCCTCAACAAAAATAAATTTAACTTTTACAGTTACATCGGCTGATTACCGTGATTTCCTTAAAATATGAAAAATTCAAATAAATGCTCGAAATGCTCGGTCATCGATCCTAAACTGTTCTGAGTGTTGAAAATGCTCAGAATAACTCATAAGTCTTGCGTAAATCATTGCAAGCTTTAAATACGACGAAAAAAAATGTGTTGGTCATCTGCAGAAAAATAGTTTGTTCCAATTAGCTAAGCATAATATAATTCAAATGTGGCTTACATTTCTTGATGGTCTTGAAGTGTAGTAAACCTGGTCTATACCAGATTTATCCGTAGACATGCCCTATCGGACAAGCACGTATAATCCTTGTATCGGCCGCCATTGTAGACCCACCAATCGTCTAGTCAGACATAGTGGTAGTATCTTTCGACGTTTGAATAAACTGTGGTTCCATTTTAATATGAGCTTCTATCAAAGCCATAACAGTTTGTTGAAATAGGGTCAGATCTAAGTGATCTCTTCTTAGATATGTCAGTTGTAACATAACTCACTGTAATCTCATCAGTACAAGAATAACATTGACAGTCTAAGCAATTAACGGCTGTTCTGAAGATCGTTCCCTGGGCATGGTTTATTAATATCACCATCTGCCATGCGCTAGACAACTTGCAGTTTCCCTTGCGTAGACTAATGAACGCTACCGTTATAGACGAGTCTTCAGTGTACTGACAGATCGAAGTGGTTAACTAGTTACAAAAATGAAAACTGACTTGAAATGGATTTAAACATCCAAGTATTAAGTTACTATTGGACTGTGACAAAATACTATTTCCTAGACAAAGTCTAGCATATGTCCTTTTGGAAATATAAATATTTCCACCAATGTCGGTAGAAATCAATCACCTCAGTGATTCTCCTCACCAGAAACTTACTAAGTTCCAACTCGTTTGCGCAGCACTTCTCGTGACTATCACGACTTGAAAAGAACTTCTGCGTAGATGCGGCAACCATGTGCCTTGGCTCAGCGTAGACGCAACTTGCTTGCCAAGTGCTTGTGTTAGAATGAACTGACAGTGCCTGCTCCAGCTGGCTTTTATTCAAAACGGTCAGGGTCACGCGTCATCGCCTGATATCTGGAAATCCTCATATCTCTTGAATCCCTGGTCCGATTTACTTGATACTAATTGCATTCTCTTTCATTTGGCCGTGCCAGTAATCTGATCCCAGTCTCAAGTCTCTACTCCGTAGTTAACTATTTAATCAATAAATAGCCTCCACCTCTGCTGTTACTCGCTACGTCACTTGACATCCAACTATCGGTAAAATCCTTCGAAATGCTTCGAGAAGCAATGTAGCGCGATATTCAAATATCTGAACTTTCAAAAGCGGCTACAGCCTTTCCCTTGATATCTAGGTGTCTGAAACTTGGAATACCCATTCCTAGAGTTGGGCACAGTATCACGCATGGATCACCAGAAATGGACGCATCGCACCACAATGTGGGACCCGAGAGAAGGAGGAAGAAACGTGGGACGCCAAAAAAACATATGGACAGACTACTTTAGAGCTGAAGCGGGAAACCAATGGTCGAGAGTGGCAAGAGACAGGGAAGCATGTAGACAGCTGGAGCCAAACAGGAATCATTATGCACCAAACAGGACAGAAAGACAATGACAGTGAGTGCAACAGGACAAAAGCTCCCAAGGATGCTCACCTTCGGAGCCTAATTACGAGCACGTCCCTGTGCAAACAGGAGGCCTTTGCCCTTACGGGATGTCTATAGGCTAATTTTATTATTATTATTATTATCAATAATATTATTATTATTATTATTATACTATCGGTAAATAAGACTTCTCCCACTAGATGCCTTCTTTCTGTAACGCGTCACGGGAGTTTAATTTAAGTAAAGTAAAATGCACGACCTCTCTGATTTATGAAACGTGGAATACAGAATTTAGTGCCATTAGATTATGATTCTTATAATAACCCAACATACGAATCTTCTCTTCAATCGTCTGAATAGGGCACGCAAAATAAAATAAGAAAGAAGGATTTAATATTTCGACCGGATGTCATCTTGATTTTTGAAAATACTGTAATTGAACACGATCTGTATCTATACTAAGCTCTGAATAAAAAATCCGCTATTCTTAGCATCACTGCTCTCGGGTGATTTAGATCGCCAGAAATTCCATTTGAAATACTTGAAAATCACTTAGCCACCATGCTGGTTTGCGTCTCTCAGAATTTAGGACACGAGAAATAACAAGTAGTTCCGTGAAGAATTATCTGGCCTAGTTTCATATATCCTACTTTCGTTAATTGCCTCTATCAAAGTACAAAATTTCAGTTGGATTGCTGTAATAGACCCGTAGATTTTGAGAACCGTCTAAATATTTCAGATGGTCGCCATGTTGAATTTTTATATATAGGCCTTAGAGTTATGTACTATTACATGGATATTATTGTTTAGGTGTTTTATTCAAACTTCAATCGCATGATTAGGACACAAGAAATAAAAACGAGATTTTAAAACTTTGCTCAGCCGCCATCTAGGGGTTATAGAAAGAATTTCAATGAAATAGATCCCAGTAGATTAAAATTTATATAAGCATATACCGCACCAAGTTTTACTGCGCTCTAATGGTTAAATCGCTAGAAACGTCTATTTGAATATTTTAATTTCACATCGCCGCCATGTTGGAATTGTGGTCACCAGGTTATTGAACGTCCACTAGGTGGAGCCACTATACACATACAAAATTTCAGTTTGATTGCTGTCATAGATTAATAGATATTGAGAACCGTCTAAATATTTTGGATGGTAGCCATGTTGGATTTTAATATATGTAGGTCACAGAGTTATCTACTATTAGATGGGGATTATTGTGTACGTTCATTATTCAAACGTTGATTTCAATCGCATGATTAGAACATAAGAAATAGAAACATTATTTAAAAATTTTGCACAGCCACCATCTAGAGGATACAGTATGTAAACAATTGAACTAAATAGTCATTTGCTGTACCAAGTTTCACTGCGTTCGGATGCTTAAATCGCGAGAAAAGTCTATTTAAGTGTTTCAAATTCGCTTTGCCGCTAAGTTCGTTTTGTAGTTAACAGGTTTTTGAAAGTCATTTAGGTGAACGTCAAGTAGTGCCTCTTATTACCGTACAAAATTTCAGGGTGATATGAGTAATAGTTTCGGAGATATAGAATGTCGGTGAAATATTTGCTACAACCACCATGTTGGATTGGTGAGACGTAATAAAATTTGAAGGGCACGGTCGGGGTCAGCCGAAGTAGTACTATGACCTTACCAAGTTTCATTGAAATCGCTGGAGCCTATAGAGGTTATTACGCGTACACACACACCGACGCACACACATACACACACACACGCGGACAAAAGGTGATCTCATAAATCTATTTTTTCATAAATGAAAATAGGCTAAAATAATTATAACAGGTAGTTCTGTGAAGAAATAAATAACCTATTATCATATATTCCACTGGTCTTACTTCGGACACGAGAAATGAAAACGAGATTTTAGAACATTGCACAGCCACCATTTCTAAGTTCTCATCAAATTCCATTAAATTAGACGTCAGTATATTACGGCTTGTATGATGATATACCTAGCCAAGTTTCACAGCGCTTGGATGAAAAATCGCGAGAAAAATCGATTTTAATATTTAAATTTCGCATCAACGCCATGTTTCTTTTGTGCTCACCAGGTTATTGAACGATCCGTAGGTGAAATTATGTTAATAGCCTCTATCAGCATACAAAATTTGAGTTTGATTTCTGGAATTGATTCGTAGATCTTGAAAACCGTCGAAATATTTTGGATGGTTGCCACGCTTGGTTATTATATGTGTAGGCCATAGACTTATGTGCCATAGATGAAGATTATTGCGTAGGATCATTATTCAAACGTTCACTTCGATCACATTATTAGGCTTTAAGAAATAAAAGCTCAATTTTTAATTTTCTCACAGTTGTCATCGTGGGGTTATTAAAACAATTGAGTTTAATTGGATGTCAGTAGATTAAATTTTATATGAAAATTTACATTACCAAGTTTCACTGCACTCGGATAATTAAATCGTGAGTGAATTCCATTTAAATGTTTAGACTCCGCTTAGCCGCCATGTTAGTTTTGTGATCACCAGATTATTAAAAGTTCCGTGGGTGCACTAAAGTTAATAGCCTCTATCAACATACAAAGTTTCAGTTTGATTGTTGTAATAGATTCATAGATATTGAGAACAGACTAAACATTTCGCATGGTGACCATGTTGGATTGTTGTATATATAGACCGTAGAGTATTACACCATTAGTTGAAGATTATTGTGTAGGATCATTATTTAAACGTTCACTTGGATCCAATCGCATGATTAGGACACAAGAAATAAAAACTTAATTTTGAATTTCGCACAGTCGTCACCTTGATGTTATGTAAACAATTGAACTAAATTAGATGTCAGTGTATTAGAATGTGTATAAACGTTGGCTGTACCAGGTTTCACTGTGTTTCAACTTCGCTTGTACGCCATTTTCGTCTTGTAATTAACAGGCTTATAAACGTCAAGTAAATGAACTTCCAGTAGTAACCGTTGTTACCGAACAAAAGTTCAGGGTGATATCTGTTACTGTTGTGGAGATATAGAATGCCAGTTAAGTATTTCGCGCGGTCGCCATGTTAGATTGGTGAATCGTATAAAAATTTGAAAGGCACAGTCTACGTCGAACGAGGATGTAGTATGCTTTTACCGTGTATCATTGAAATCGCTTCAGCCGCTTAGATTTTATTAGGGACACACACACATACGCACAAACACACACACGTACACACACACGTACAAACACACGTACACACACACGGACAAAAAGTGATCTCATAAGTCTATTTGTTCCATAAAAGAAAATAGGCTACAGGTAATAATAAAAATAATAAATATTACTAACAAAATCAACAATAATAATAATAATGCTAAGCCATGCATGATTCCCACGCCCCCAGAATTCCCCTAAATGTCCCTAAATTCCCCGAAAATTTAACCCAATATTCCCTAAAATTCACCAGATTTCCCAAAAAAATCCCAAAAATCCCCCAATTTACGTTGATTCCCTAAAATCAGCAAAAATTACCTAAAATTCCTCAAATTTACCCAAATTCCCTAAAATCCCCCAAATGTACCCAAAATTCCCTAATATTCTCCTTCCACGTCTGCTATCCTAAAAGTCGTTTCTGTGGTGTCTCACACTCCCTCCAGACAAATACCGACATATTACCTTCTAATAACCCACGACGTGCACCTTACATCTCGGGACGGATGAACTCATAGTTCCACCCCTTAATATCTCAACAACTAACTAACTACGTTATATCTCCTAGCCGAGTTTCCTTCGCACCATTCATTTATCACGAGCTAGACATTGGGAAGGGTATCCGGACGTATAAACCAACCGCCACATGGACTTTAATTGCATCTCATCACCGACCTCCCACTTTGAGATCGGTAACTCTGATTCCGTCAGTAACCTGCTAGGCCTACCTCTTCCTCTCATACCCTCTACAGTTGAACTCTTTAATCTCTTAGGTAATCTCTGCTCCCCCATTCTCATCACAAAACCCCACCATCTGAGTCGGCTAATACAAACAGCTTCATCTAGTGTATTCATTCCTAACCTAGCCTTTAACTCCTCATTACGAGTACCCTCCTGCCATTGTTCCCAGGTATTTGTCCCACGCAATCATTCATGCTACCCTCATATCAGTTATGGGGGCGTGGTGGCGCAGCGGTCAAGCTCTTGGCCTCTCACCACGGCAGATCGAGTTCGATTCCCGGTCAATGCATGTGAGATTTTCAAAGTGAAATGCCATGTCCTGTGGTTTGGATTCCACGTAAAAAGGAGGTCCCGTGGGTTATGATCTCGCTGTTAACGGTCACGTAAAACTACAATCTTTCTTTTTTCATATCAGTTACCTATAGTATTATGTGCTGAAGTTGGCCGCCTCCTGCAACAACTTCCATTCTGGTGTTATGGAGGTTGAGTTGAAGCTGTTATAGGGGCTGATAACCCCTAGAAGGGGTTCTTCACTTCTAACCTAAGCGAAAGCTGCGGTGACAGCGTCCTTCCCAATTCTCGTCTGAATTGCACACACCCGACTATTGTACACGGGGCTGATGACTGAGATGTTCCAATGAACAAACACTACATTGGAAAGAGCGAATTATCTATTGCTCGACACGCGTCTGGCTACAATCCACCTGAAGTCACAGGGGCTGTGAAAGCAGGAATATGATGCATGTTTGCTTAAATGTAGTTGCGATATAAAGCATCATGAATGCGGAGAGGGTTTGGCGGGAAGGGATGTCTCATGACAAGCTGAATCCTATCGTGAGATATTCGTATGACGTACTGTAACTGTCCCAAAGTTATAACCCTCTTCTTTAAAATTAGCCAGGAACCCTCAGATTTCCCAGAATTCCCCCCAAATGTCCCTAAAATCCATCAAATTTACCCAAATCCCCAAAAATCTATCACATTTACCCAAATTTGCACAAATTACCACAAATCACCCAAATTTACCAAAAAATCCCCCATAGCTACCCAAATTCCCTAATATTCTCCTTACCCGTCTGCCATCTTAGAAGTCGATCCTGTGGATTCACACATTCCCTCCAGGCAAATACCGGGACATGATATCCAAATAGGCCACGACCTCAACCTTACGCTCCTAGCCGAGTTTCATTCGCCACCATTCATCGAAAAGGGTATCCTGATGTATAAATCACCCGCCACATAGACTTTCATCGCATATCCTCCCCGACCTAAGACTTTGAGATCGTTAGATATTGAATCTGACCATCACTTCCTTGGCATACCTCTGCTTCTCTTACCATCTACAGCTGAACTCGTTAGCAGATAATCTCTCCTCGCTCATTTTCATCACAGAACCCCACCATTTGAGTAGGGTCATACGAACAGCTTCATCTAGTGTCTTCATTTTCTAACTTATCATTACGAGTGCCCTCCCGCCATTCCTCCCACCTATTTATCCTAGCAATCATTCGTGTTACCCTCATACCAGTTACTTCTAGCATATATATAACAGGTATCCTAAATCTACCCAGCCCTCATTTCCATAAAGCAAAGTTGGTCTAACTACTGAGCGATGTGGGAAGAGTTTCGTCACTACACAAGCCTCTTTCATGCAGAATACTGTAGATCGCAACTGAGAACTTTCTGCATTGGCTTTTATACACCTCGACTCTATTTCCTTCCCCATTCTACCAACCTGAGAGAATACACTGCCCAAATATGTAAAATGTTCCACCTAGTCTAGTGTAGTTCACCCTACCTGACATTCTATAGTCTTGTGTTTCTTCCCTACTACAGGGTAGCCGAGCGAACTATTACAAAATCCCACCCCCAGGAATTCCCTAAACTACCCCCAGATTTACCCCTCAATTCTCTAAAATTCCCCAAATTTCCCTAAAATTTTCCCCATTCCCTAAAATTTCACACATTTTCTCAAATTACCTCAAATCACCCTAATTCACCTTCCACGTCTGCTATTTTAGAAGCCATTCTCAGTAATGTCCCATTTTCTCTTAACACACTGTTGTCCCAAGACATGCCTTTGCTACTTCTAGTACTGCATCCCTGTATCCTGTCACTCTGTTTATATGTCCTATAATTCTTTACCATCTACTCTTTGAAATTTCTCATCAATCATTTCCATGTACTGTATTTGTACTGTACCCATGTGCATTATCTTGGAGAACAGCACTCACTTTCTACAATTTAGGTATTAATTCACAGCAGATGGTCTGTTTCATCAAATACCTCTCAATACCCAACTATTCCTTATCAATTTCGTAAATTCAAAGTCCATTGTTGATCTGGTTCCTCTACCATCCCATGTGTATCTGTGGATCTCCTTATGCTTCGAGAATGAGTTCGCAACAGATAACTCCATGCTAGCACAGAAGTCAAATAAACATTTCTCATTAGTGTTCGCTTCCTTATCCTTATCCCACTTATCCATTCCCTTTTCATACCCCTCTGTTCTATTTCCTATCCTAGTATTGAAATCTCCCCCATCAATACCACACTGTCCTTATTGTTAACTCACACTATCACATCACTTAATGGCTTATAGAATCTGTCGACATCGTCCTGATTCACCCCTTGCTGATTTGTCTTTGAGCCCTTTCGTTTGAGCCCTCACACGACTTTCTCCGATGACTAGTTCGGGAGCTGCAAGTGCGCACGGCTACCGTGGCCGGCGACATGCTTGTTGCGTTAGGACCGGTACTGCCTGTCTACTCCATCCACATTCTATTTCAAAGTTACTTTATCGTCCGTAGGAATAATAAATTCTGCATATGCTTCATGTCGTTAATATGTATGGTAGGCCTATTTTTTTTCCATAATACTGTGACTTGTTCTTACTTTGCTCCACGTTGAGCGACAAAGTGAAACGGTTTTACTTCGCTCCACGTTGAGCGTACAATTGAAACGTTTTCTATTGCCCTCACTGTTGCGTGACAAATGTAATGGTTTCTTACTAGCTCTGCCTTGCACTTTGAAATATTTACTCTGACTAAGATATGTTGTTTTAATGGGCGCCAAGACCTCAAAGCTATGTTGAAATCTAAATTTATATTTAACAACACCTAGCTCTGGTAGAACACCTTCAAGAATCTTTTCACTCAGATCGTGGTATGATTTGATCATTAACCCAACAAACAATTGTATCAGGAGAAGGAATTGGTCTATATCTAATGCTACCTACTGAAAGCAAAGATTGCATGGTTAAAAGAAATGAATTTATTATATAAAACAAGTATTGCAAAATTAATAATAATAATAATAAATTTGAATTTAAATTGGAGCGTTGCGATTTGAATATTACCGCTAGAAAATTACGTGAAAACGGAGTCGGATAAATTACTGATTACTTATTCCCAAGCTATGAAGTTACTGAAATACTGAATATAAAACAAAGAGACGAGAGATTGCGTAGTTCTGAGTCATTCGCGCTTACCACTGGAAATTGCCGTAGCATTTCCCTCGTACTGGATGTTGTAGAGAGCTTCCCACAGCCTCCTGGTCGTCGTCATCTTCTTCGTTAGTTGATGAGATACTTGTAGATATGATAACTTATGGTCCGAATATCGGAACCAACCACACGTACAACCACTCTGGTTTAGTTTTACAAAGATAGTCGCCTTGCCTCCACGGCGCGCAAACCATATATGCACTCGTCACATCCCCTCTCTGGACCCCGTCTTCTCCACGCCCGCTCTTCACTGATTGGCTGGGCCACCACGCGATACTTCCCCACCTCCGGGTCATTACACTCGGCGCGGCGATGATGTCGATTCCCGTTCCAGGCCATTTCGCCTTTTCTTGAAGCAGCAACCCAGCTTGCGTCATGCTACTCGACAAGATTAAGCCTGTAGCCGAATTCCCCGTGACTCATCTCTCTCAAAATACCCTAACTGACAAAACTCCGTAAAATTCCGTAATCATATAATTTTCTTACGATAATGTTGTTCGTAATAATTTGCTTGATAGTGTTTTCTATAACATAGAAAACCTATCTGCTTACTTATAATTTTATAAAAAATGCTCCAAAGAAATACCTTAATAATAATAATAAGTTAATAATAATAATAAGTTACATGAAAACTTCTCTTGGCTGAACAATTTGCCGCGTAAATAAATATAGAATGGCTTCCTACTGACTTATGCCAGTGGCGTAAAATCCCTTCGAAAAACACGTTACAATACTTTGTGACCCTGCTTCAGATTAGCAGGCCCGACGATCTATGCCGATGGCCCTGATTTGTTACCGTTTACCTGTTCAATTGCTTGAATAAAATAGTCACACCAAAATGGTTCTTGGCATTTGTTTTATATCATGATCTGCAATGAAATGTGACTAAAGCTGCCTTCTCCACAATTCTCCTGCGCTTTACCTTTTCCCGCAGGGTTTGCTGACGGATAAACATGGTGGTTGCACACGTACCAGATACCAGCAACGTAGAACAACAGAGATAAGTGATTCCAATTAATGGGTGTTCCAAGCGTTTACGAAACTTAAAAAGCATGATCAGTTGGCAGCATTCACAAAGCCCTGTGAAAGTTTCTCAAGTATCTGAAGCGGCAGTTACGGGGTTTCCTTGTTAGGGCGTGCCAGTGGCGGAAGAACTTATAACTCGTTGTAAAATACGTGAAACCCGATGCCAGCAGAACATTATTTCAATGCGGGAATTGATATGAAAATGACCACGGTTATACAGGCCCTTATCAAAATCTGAGTGTCAAGATGGCGACCAAACGAATCATGCAAGTATTATAATCCATAAGTTATGAATCAATGCTCATAGTGCCTGGCATTCATGTAAAGACCATCTGTTTCCAAAATGATGACTATATGATAGTGAACAATACGCGCAGCCACCATTTTGAAATTATAAAATTCAATAATTAGTAACTCTCCACATGAAGTTTAGTGACAAGTTAGGACAATTTTGAATTTAGTTCCTAGGAAATACAGTTACGAGTCACAAATATTCAGAGATAACACTGTCACAATAATTTGGAATTTGCAATTTGTAAGAAATAGGAGATTATGAGAATGGTTAATTTCAAGGTTAGGTAAGTACCTACGAGACAGTTACTTACCAAAAATAAGAACGAAGTTATCCTTAAAGTTACAGTGTGAAATGTAACTGCGTTAGAGTAATTCTAATACTTTCACATCATTATAGTTCATGCACATTATGCGTTACAGTTACTATTGTCAGTTACAATCTTTCCGGTTTTTAGCCTATTTTCATTTATGAAAAAAAATGGCTTATGTCCGTGTGCGTGTGTGTGTGTGTGTGTGTGTCCCCTATCCCCTTATAAAATCTAAACGGCTCGAGCGATTTCAATGAAACTCGGGAAGGTCATATTACTATTATGTCCGACCCCGACCGTGCCCCTAAAATTGTATTACTTCTCACCAATTCAACATGGCGGCTGTGCGAATTATTTCACCGGCATTCTATATCTCCCAAACCATCACTGATATCACCCCGAAATTTTGTACGGTGATGAAGGGCATTACTGAAAGTTCATTTAAGTGACTTTCGAAAACCTATTAAGTACAATAAGAAATGAACATGACGGCCAAGCGAAGTTGAAAACTTTAAATAGACTTTTCTCGCGATTTAAACATCCGAACGCAGTGAATCTCGGTACAGCAAATTTGTTTACTCATTGTAATGCAATGACATCAAACTTAGTTCAATTGTTTACATAACCTCAAGATGGCGGCTGTGCAAAGTATTAAAATTAAGATTATATTTCTTGTGTCCTAATCATGCGATTGGAGTCAATTTTTGAATGATGAACATACGCAATAAATGCCATCTAATGGTACATAACTCTATGGCCTACATACTTAAGAATGGAACGCGAAATTTAAATATTTTAATGAACGTTTCTCTCGACTTAACCATCCAAGCACAGTGAAACTTGGTACGGTAAATGCTTGTACAAATTTTAATCCATTGACATCTAATTTATTTCAATGTTTTTTATAAACACATGATGACGGCTGTGCGAAATTTTAAAATCGCGTTTTTATTTCTTGTGTCCTAATCATGCGATTTAAGTTTGAATAATACACCTATGCAATACCGTAAGCTTCATGTAATAGTTCATAACTCTATGGCCTACATATATAAAAATCCAACATGGCGACCATCCGAAAAATTTAGACGGTTCTCAATATCTACGAATCTATTACAGCAATTTTGTATGTGGATAGAGGCCATTAATATGAGTAGGATATTATATTAACATAGGCTATTTTTCACGGAACTACTTGTTTTGCATAAAATAGCTGCTTAATTAACACTTTCCCCGCTCTTATAATTTGGATGCCAGTAATATGGAAACACAAATGAATTGGCCATGTGATATTCATATATTATAATTAATGAACGATTATTATTACAATCTCATGTCTGTAGATCTATGATTGCATAGGGTCTTAATTTAAAATTATCCTACTTTATCACTAAATGTCATTGCTGTAGCTCTTAAGTATTGAAAGTTAGTAATTTTTAAATTTAATAATTTCAAGATGGCCATTGCGCGTATTGTTCACTCTCATATATCCATAATTTTGGTAACTACTTGAATGCCAGGTACTGTGAGCATTGATTCATTGGATCTTAACTTACGGATTATAATACATGCATGGTTCACGCGGCCGCCATCTTGAAATTATTCAGCTTATGACTTTGAAGTTTGAGCATCAGAGCTTTCCTGCATCAAGGTTTGTTTTTACGATGATTGGTAGAGATTAGTTTAGTCGTAATTAGATTTATGCTTCAAACACTTGGGTGGCCACCCTGTTGATATAAAACAGGGCACCGGGGTGCTCTATACTAATGCTACTTCTGTACCAAGTTTGATTCAAATCGGTTTCATCCTGGAATAGACATCACTCTTCAGCCCTCCCTGCGACTTCACTGAATACCTCATGGAACATATCTGGCTCTTCACTGAGAGGAAGCATACACCTGTTGCACTCTATGGTTTTCCTGACATTCAACATTCTTACCATTGTTCCACACTACGCATGTTATCTGGCAGAAGCACATTCTACTCTCCTAATTCTTCCGTTTCTCTGCTGCAGAAACATTGCTAGTTCCTACAACGTTCTACCTTGTGTCTGTTGAGACAACCATATGTATGAATGCCGTCGCAAGAAACCAGCGTCCTGAAGAAATGTAAGTACAAATGCAGAGAGAAGACCATTACCTCACGCGACCCTTATAATATTGTGGTTCTTGGTCTGATACTCAGGGACAATGAAACAATCCACTGGCAGTACTAGCGGGCACGCCTGTTACTATCAGGTAGACTATTAATGTTGCAGTCTAACTGATTGATTCGCATAGGACTGAAAGTGATACTTAATGTTAGGCTTGTAAAAGTCTCAATGTCATTACTTAACTTACTTCAATTGAGGCTGTGTTATTTACAAATGAAATTCAATGCCGGAATGGTTCCTAACTTTGTACCATGGCCGCATTCTTCTCAATTCTCACCTAAATTACAAATACACAACTACAGACACCACAAAAACAAAGGTTATCAGAAAAATTCTACAAACACTCTAGTACACGGGGCTAAATGACAACGATGCCCAACCCATCAAATGAAACAAGAACGTTAGAACGCTGACAAACCGCACTGGCAATGCATGATATTATTTGGCATTGCAGAGTTGGTTGTCAATTTTAAGCATTGTCTTCAGAATGCTGGAAGTATCGTCACATGCTCTCCTATACAGGTGTAACTAAATACAGGGTCTTCATATTTACTTGGCACGGACATTCTCGCTCATGCGCTCCGCCAGTGACGGCTCAGTTGCCGGCGACCGCGCGCGCATATGTACGTCGGAATACGGTGTTTAAAATCAGTATCATGCATTTTTACTCACCATGCTTAGAGTCGATGCTGAAAATGTTCCCCATCCGCTGCCAAACATAATCGGCATCTCCTTATGACGTTTCCGGTTACTCCAATTAATTTAGCTTTAGTAAGGAAATGTCGACGTCTATTTTTAGCCTACTTTTCACATTTTGCAAAAATGAGGAAAAAGTAGACTTATGAGATCGGGCAAATGTGTGTCAGTCTGTCTGTCCTTCTGTCTGTCTGTCTGTCTGTCTGGCTGGCTGTGTGTGTTCCCCCCCCCCCCCCTATCAACTCCTAAACGGCTGCAATCGAAACAAAATTTGGTAGGAGTAAACATCTATACCTGAATATCTCACGCCCATAGTTGAAAATGATGTCAGTGCTACCAACTGCTGAAAAATAGCAATTGAAATTTGAGCACCACGTTGGATATCTTGGAAGGTATGAATGGGAGATATTTCAAAATTGGCACACGTATAGATAAAAATATTGCAGTTTAATTTCCAGGAGGCCATACATGGCAGTGTTGCCAAAATGATTATAAGCCTGCTGATAGGTCCAAATTTTAAATGCATATAACTTCTACACTATCAATTGGATTTCAACCAAATTTCGTATGTGCTATGTGTACATAAACATATATGACTGAGCGAATTCTTAAGAGCCACCAGGGCTGCCAACTGTTAATAAATGCTCTCAATGTTTTTATCCAAGTACCCATATATCAGAAAGTATGCAAGCCGACAGCTTTAAACTATGCACACGTATAGTACCTGACATTCTATATTAATTTGGAGTAACTTATATACGTCAGTGCTACCAACATGATTCTAAGCTGCTGATAGGTCCAATTTTAAAATGCATGTAACTTCTATACTAACTAATGGATTTCATTGAAAATTGACACAACAATAGATCATATTATTTCAGATTATTTCTGACCAATACATGTATGTCATTGTTGCCAACATGATTTTACGCGCGCTGTTAGATCCAATGTTTAACTGCATGTAACGTCAATGCAATCCATTGGACTTCAACCAAATTTTGTATTCTGTACCTTAAGAGATGGAACTAAAAATATATTCAGTCACCAGGGCTGCCGACTGTAGTTCTCTATTAGGCTATATTATGCCAGGTATACAGTATTTCGAACTTATTAGAAATTTCGATATTACCAACTTAATTTCGTCATTATTCTAGATAGATCCATATAGATTAATCATTCGCATGCATCTTAAATTTCAAGAAACGTAGGCTCTTTAGTTCGTCACGGGATTTCTTGTTATTGTTTACTGAACCTGTACGTTTGAATCTATTAGCCAGTTGTTTTATTGTCCGATTCATAGGAATGGGTCTCCCTGGAAATTTCACTCGATACTTTTGTCTTGTTCTTGTGCACGATTTCCTGCACTTTGTGTACGTATTGTACAGTTATGTACAAGTTCACGTAACGAATATTTCACATAAGGCATTAAAGCACTATACACAATCACAATAAAACACTATATAATACGGTATACAGTACAAAGTAGCTTTATAAAACACCCAATTAGCTCGGAGCTCACACGTCTACCGCAGCAAGAGCGTGGGAATACGGCCGAAGACTGCGCGTGCCAACCTGTAACAGCCTTGCCAAGCAAAAATAAAGACCCTGTATGTGGGAAACCTCCGGGGATTCGATAGTGTACCTGACAACAAGCAAAACATGTCCAGTAAACATATGGCGTATGTGCGTTCGTTTCCGTGTTACAAGCATTGTTAGTGGTGTACATTACACAGACTGCTTCACTTTGCAGGTTGGTCATTTGTGTTGATAAAGTATACGTTACTAATTACAGTCCTCTACAGAAGGTGCTCAAAATGGCTACCACGAGCTGTAATGCAGGCGTCTATGCGCCGCATCATTGACTGTCTCACACGCTCCCATATTCCCGGCGTCTGTCGTATCTAGTGACATCCTTGCTCTATTCACTGACGCAGCATGTCCACGTTATGAATAAGCATGGCATACGCACTGGCCTTTAAATGACCCCATAAGTAGAAGTCTAATGGGTTAAGATTGGGAGAACGAGCAGGCCACGGTGTCGGTCCCTGACGCCCTATTCATTTGTTTTGAAATTGCTGATGTAAAATTGCTCCAGCAGCAAGAGCAACATAAGGCGGTGCTCCCTCATGCATGAACCACATGCGTGCCGCCGTCTGTGTTATGCACACCACTAACAATGCTTGTAACACGGCAACGAACGCACATACACCATATGTTTACGGGACATATTTTGCTTGTTGTCAGGTCCTCTATCGAATCCCCGGAGGTTTCCCACATATTTAGTTACACCCTGTATAACACCATTCCAACGTTATGACGCATATTGACGAAAGTGTGATGTTGCATTCTAGCGGACCCGTGCGAAAAATATCGCATGTTCATAAACAACACTATCCTCAATAGGTTTTGCAAATCGAACACTGCTTACAATAATTGATATTTAAGAAATTAGAATGCAATTTGTCATTGATAATGTCATTTGTGTGCTCAGTGTGCTGTAACACTCACCAGTTATTTGATATTTATGAAATTATACGATTTGAGTACTCATTCCTTTGATTTACTGTTTCTGAAATCCATGCAAAATGATAAAGGAAAGACCTCATAATGTTAAAATGACATGAAACGGGCGTCACAGCGGCCAAAATGTGACGTGGACAGAAATTATGGAGGGTATTTTCATACATCAACAGTATCTGCAAATCGCACACTTCGTACATTTTTTTAAAAGTCATTTTTTAAAGAAATTATAGATATTTATGAAATTAGAGTGCAATTCGTCACTGCTAATGTCTATTATCTTTCGTTTGAATGCTCATTTTCCCGATCGGTCGCTTGAGAGTGCCGCAGGAGGGATCTATACTACTGAAATAATATATATGATGATTACTTCAGAGGAATGGCCCTGATGTGACCATATCTATTACGTAGGACTTGCGAAACACCTGAGCTACGCTGCCAGCTTACTTCCCATGCCTGACACCTACAGTAAAATATTTCGCAGATAGTTGACGATGGTGAAAAATGCGATGAAAATACTCTTATTTAGCAGGAAGGATGTGTAAATATGGCTTATTTCATACGTCACCTCGCCCTGCCAAATTATAAATGAGGCAGAGATCGAAAGCTGAGAGCAGTTCAGTGACCGAAAGCTGAAGGCAATAGAGTACCTTGTGAGATCTTGTCTCTATTTACGAGGTTCTTCGATATCGTTATGCTAATTGGTCGATAATTTTGCCAGCGACCAATTACCTTAAGAGAATAAAGAAGTGACTATCACGCACGCATGTGGCTGTGTCACGCAGGATGTCCGCATTAGTTATGCCCCACGCGGACGAGTGGGAGTGTAATTCAGTTTGACAGTAATACACTCTCATTAGCCCTGATAGCAAGTACACAATGAGTATTGCCTTGTCCAAGCTTTCTGCCAAGGTCATCATCTTGGATTAGTTGTTGAATTTTAGGGGCTTAACGACCTCATAGCCATGTAGCCCCGTGTACTTGGGTGTGTGTAGAATTTGTGTGACAACCCGTGTCCTTGTGACAGCTGTACTAGGGTGTGTATTTGTTAATTGGGGAAAGGATTGGGAAGGTGGTGGCCGTGGCCTTAATTGAGGATCTATCCCTGCATTTGCCTGGAGAAGAAGTGGGAAACCAGGGAAAACCACTTCCAAAACGGCTGAGGTTGGGTGTCGGGTGGGAATTTAACCCAAGAAATTTTTATTTTACACGTCCTACCATGCCACACGAAGTAACAAAGCAGGCTTTAGTAAAAATAACATTGATTTTATTGCAACAATTTATATTGGACGTTCAATACTTGAATATTTATGAATCTCTAAACTTTTGATCTTTCTAGATTTTTGTCTTGTCCTTTTGGGATTATTTGAGTGCGTTTTTCATTTCTTTTGAGGATATTTTATATTGAAATCAGTGTACTTTGTACAGTGAAATAAATAATTTTAAGTTAAGCTAATCCACGTGTGTTGATTTGGTAATTAGCCCTATGATTTCAACAACATTTTCCCAGGATGGTTTGATTTAAGTTGAGTAGTGGACTGAACGCGACCCTGAGATAAGAGTCCTATCCCAGAAGGTCCTATGTACGGTTGCAGTTTATACATTATACATATTGGCTTCTTGTATGTACATAAATGATTTTGTCCATAAATTATAGTTCTTTATTTAATTCCAGTCTTCCCATTGACTTACGAACATCTTACAGCGTTAGATTGAGCATCATCTAACCCTGTTTCCTGTCAGCTGCCTACTTGTCAACGGGATGTTTAATTAAGGGGAGATATGGATTTGACAACTTTGAACGTAGCTGAGTAGTTTGTTAGGTTGGTCCCGTTATTCTATTTTGAATAAACCATTATACTGTATATGTTCCTGTAAAGTGCTTAAGTTAATCTTTCTCTTCATAATGCATCGATATGTATTGCATAAACTAAACATCTATGGTAGTAAAATAAGGGCTTTGTTTGAAGCAACCACGTCAAATTGAGTTATGTGAGGCAGCGGGCTTTCACGTACTATCAACGCATTAACGTTCATTTCGTTATTGCTGATTCGTTCAGGCACTTTGTAATATCGTGTACGTGTGTGTGTGTTGAATCTGTCTAATAACCTGTGGTATCTTGAAGGCTAGATCGAATGAATGTATAATGTTGTTAATTAATAATTGAGGGACTTTGTGACATCGTGGTCATGTTGCCCCATGTATTTGGGTGTGTATGGAATATCTCTGATAACCTGTGCTATTGTGATGGCTGTATTAGTGTGTGTATTTGTAATTCAGATAAGGATTTGGAAGAAGGTGGCCGTGATCTTAAGTTAGGAACCATCCCGTCATTTGCCTGAAGTAGAATTGGGAAACCACGGAAAACCACCTCCAGGATGGCGGAAGTGGGAATAGAATCCATCTCTTCATAGTTTTGCCTTACGTGGTTGAGTGTACCTCGTTCCAGACCTCAGTTCAGAATTACATTTTTGGCAGAGCCGGGAATCGAACACGGGCCCCGCGGTGACAGCGGAGTGATGACGATGAAAGAATGAACGAGGTTATGGTGTCTCGTGAAGGGTAAAGGCTTCCCTCGAGGGTAGCTCATTTGGTGAGCTGTTCTATATCAATTTGGTACTCCTATTCTACAATTTTATAACCGAATACATTGTCCGGCTCCGTGGCTAATAAGTAGGTTAGCGTGCTAGGCTTTGACCCGAAGAGTCCCGGGTTTGATTCTCGGCCGGGCCATTGGGAATTTGATCTCCTGTGGTTAATTCCTCTGGCTCGGGGACTGGGTGCTTGTGACGTCTTCAATGTACAAAGAAACCGAACACAGGAAAAAAAATAAACAGCACCACGTAAAAAAATACTAATGGTAATACTTCTCACTTCACTCGGGTGAGTTTTCCATTTATTAGATTTGTCATTGTTGTTTCATTTGAGGGGTTTGGACATTGTGGTCATTTAGCCCCGTGTACTTGGGTGAGTGTGGAATTTTGTCTGATAACCGGTGTTATTGTGATGGCTGTATTAGAGTGTGTATTTGTAATTCAAAGGAGTATTGGGAAGGAAGCAGCCATGGCCTTCAGTAAGGAACCATCCTGGCATTCGCCTGCAGTAAAGTGGGAAACCATGGAAAACCAATTCCAGGGGCTGAGTGGACCCCGTTCCAGCCCTCAGACCAGAATAAAATTTCATGGCAGAGCCGAGAATCGAACCCGGACCTCCATGAATGCTAGCCGCTACACCAGGAGGCGGACTCATTTAATACATAATTGTTGTTTTAAGGGGCCTAACATCTAGGTTATAATCATTTAATACAAGACATAGGCTATGTTTATTGTCAAAACTTTTCAACTTTCACTTTGAACTTTCTATTTGATCCACCTTCTTTTCAACTCCTTTCAGTCATTTCTGTTTCGTGCTGTCCTGGTCCAGTGTGGTCTTAGTAGATATTTGAAGTCGTCTGCCCATCTTCTCCCTATGTAAAGAGGAAGGAAGATTGTAGTTTTACGTGACCGTTAATCATGCGATCATGTCCACGAGACCTCCTTTTTACGTGGAATCCGAACCAGAGGACATGGCATTTCACTACGAAAGTCCCACATGCTTTGATCGGGAATCGAACCCGGTCCACCTTGGTGATAGGCCAACAGCTTGACCGCTGCTCCACCATGCCCTCCCCTCCCTATATAGGGGTCCCACATAGTTGTCCTCTGAACCCATCTGTTCTGTTGCAATCTCTTGCTCACATTGCCTGTTGTGTGGCTTTCTCTGAGGATGCAATTTCTTGGAATCTCTTTTTTGGAAATACGTCTCTCAAAATTGTGCTCCCTAGTTTCCTTTAGAATACCTCTAATGCTTTCTTGTAGTTGGCTGTTAAGTGCCCAGTCTACCAGTTCTGGTGTGATGCGTGTATTCAGTATCTCGAATCTATGTTTCATGTTCATTGATTAGGCTAACAGTGTGAATTCTAGTGCTCAAAAAGCCTTCCAAGCTTCAGCTATTCTTGATTTTTAGCCTGTTTTCATTTATGAAAAAGAAAAAAAAAAGCTCATGCGGTCACCTTTTGTCCGTGTGTGTGTATGTGTGTGTGTTTGTGTGTGTGTCCCTCTAATAACTTCTAAACGGCAGGAGCGATTTCATTTAAACTTGGTAAGGTTATAGCACCATTTTGCCCGACTCCAGCATGCACTTAAAAATTGTATTGCGACTCACCAATCCAACATGGTGGCTGTGCGAATTATTTCACCGGCATTCTATATCTCCGAAACTATCATCGATATCAACCTTACATTTTGTACGGTGATAAAGGGATCTACTAGAAGTTCACGTATGAGACGTTTTAAATCTGTTAACTCCAAAACGAACATGGCGACCAAGCGAAATTGAAACTTTTAAACAGACTTTTCTCGCGATTTAACTATGCAAACGCAATGAAACATGGTACAGCAAATGTCTATACACATTAAATCGCACTGGCATCTAACTTAGTATAATTATGTACATCATATCAAGATGGCGGCTGTGTGAAAAATTTCACCGGCATTCTCTATCTCCAAAACTATTACAGACATCCCCTGAAATTTTGTACGGTAATAGAGAGCACTACTACAAGTTCAGCTATGTAACATTCAAAAACCTGTAAAGTACAAACCGAACATGGCGGCCAAGCGAAGTTGAAACATTCTAATATACTTTTCTCGCAATTTAACCATCTGAGCGCAGTGAAATATAGTAGAGTTAATGTTTATACACATTGTAATGCACTGGCATCTAATTTAGTTCAATTGTTAACATAACCTCAAGATGGCAGCAGTGCGAAATTTCAAAATTAAGTTTTCATTTCTTGCTTCAGAATCATTCGATCGAAGTGAAAGTTTGAATAATGAACCTGTGCAACATTTTAAATGTAATCGTACATTAATCTATGGCCTATACATATAACAATCCAACATGGCGACCATCCGAAATATTTCGACGGTTCTCAATATCTACGAATCTATCACTGCAATCAAACTGATTCTTTGTATTCATAGAGCCTATTAACATAAGTTAACTTATGGGACTTTCAATAACCTAGTGGTCACAAATCCAACATGACGGCGACACGAACTGTACGTATTAAAATGGACGTTTCTCGCGATTTAGCCATTCGAGTGCAGTGAAACGTGGTACGGTATGTGCTTATACATATTTTAATCCACTGGCATATAATTTATTTCAATTGTTTTCATAACCACAAGATGGCAGCTGTGCGAAATTTTAAAATCTCGTTTTTGTTACTTGTGTCCTAATCATGCGATTGAAGTTTCAATACTACATGTACACAATAATATTCATGTTTGTACATAACTCTAAGACCTACATATATTAAAATCCAACATGGGGACCATCCGAAATATTTAGATGGTTCTCAATATCTACGAATCTATTAGAGCAACCAATCTGAAATTTTGTATGCTGATAGATGCAATTAACATAAGTAGGATATATGAAAATAGGCTATTTAATTCTTCATGGAACTATATACTTGTTATTTCTTAATTCATAGTTGCTAGCATACTTGGCTGTCATCGGGGAGGCTTGGGTTTAATTTCTTGCTCTGCCAAGAAATTTCATTCTGTTCTGAGAGCTGGAATAGGGTACACTCAGCTTTGTGTGGCAAGACTGAGAAGAGGAGGGTTCGATTCCAACCTCAGGCACCCTGGAAGTGGTTTTCCATGGTATCCCACTTCCACTCCAGGCAGATGCCGCGATTGTACCTAACTTAAGGCTATTGCCACTTCCTACCCAAATACAGTACTACCTCAATTACAAATACACACTTTAGTACAGAAATCACAGTGACACAGGTTATCAGACAAATTCCACACACACCCAAATACACGGGTCTATATTACCACGATGTCGCAAAGCCCCCAAAAGAATCAACTTTTTTTTTCTTTTTTCATTTTGTGTTTCAATGCTATCAGTTGGCCTAGATGTAGATATTCGCCAACATACTGCAGTGCATTTCCATCGATTGTGATTGGTATTGATAGCCCGCTACCCCATGTGTCTTCTTATCACTGGTTGGCTGGATCCGTCCACTGCAACAACCTATCGTTATCGTGCTGCACATGTGTTTATAACCGGCTGCTCTCCGAACTGTGTCCCTGGATCCCTTGCTTCCTTCTATAACACGGCTAATACAGTGTGTCCGCAAAGTCTCTCCGCAGTGCTTGTCTTACCTTGCGGGACGTGTTGGGTTGAGTACATTAATGTTATATTGTTACCAGAAAAATAATTGCATTAAATTAAGTAATGCAATTATATATACGGTACTCGCCAATACCAAACTATGCTCCGTAAAGTTGCCATTAGTACTGAAAACCTCTACCACTAAAATCACACGCTCTTCAGTAGTAAGTATTCCCACTAGACTCAGCTTACGCAAGAACCTGACAAAAACACAACTTACAGCGTCAACACTGTCACGCGCAGACACTCACTGTCAGCAATAATGAATCGGTATTCCCCACCCTATCACTCCAGTTGAAGGTCAACATGGAACAAGTGCATGCTTATGCCAACCGCTGCGGTGAGACTTTGCGTATACAGTGACATGATTGTGCTGCCAAAATAACACGTCACGCAGGCGAGACCCGCGTAGCTGGCCGCTGCGGAGAGACTTTGCGGATGCTCTGTACTGGCGTCACACAGTGGAACCGATTGCCGGAAACGTGGTCAAAAGGCTAAATCTTTCCCATTGTAGACAGATATGGCATATTAGCTTTTTGACCTCACTGATTACTAATTTGGTGTTAAAATTGAAAAATTCAATATGGCGGATCAAATATGGCAGACCAAATATGAAAACAAGTAGTACCGTGAAAAACTATAGAGCCTATTTTCATATATCCTACTTATGTTAATTGCCTCTATCAATCTACAAAATTTTAGTTTGATTGCTCTTATAAATTCGTAGATATTGAGAACCGTCTAAATATTTCGGATGGTCGCCATATTGGATTTATATAATAGGCCTTAGAGTTATGTACTATTACATGAAGATTATTGTGTAGTCAAACTTCAATCGCATGATTAGGACAAAAGAAATAAAAACGAGATTTTAAAATTTCGTTCAGCTGCCATCTTGTGGTTATGAAAATCATTTAAATGAATTAGATGCCAGTGGATTAAAATGTTTATAAGCATATACGGTTCCAAGTTTCGCTGCTTGGATGGTAAAATCGCAAGAAGCGTCCATTTGAATATTTGAAATTCGCGTCGCTACCATGTTGGATTTGTGGTCACCTGGTTTTTGAACGTCCCATAGGTGAACTTATGGTTATAGCTTCTATACACATACAAAATTTCAGTTTGATTGCTGTCATAGATTAATAGATATTGAGAAGCGTCTAAATATTTCGTATGGTCGCCATGTTGGATTTTAATACCGTATATGTAGGCCATAGAGTTATGTACTATTAGAGGTGAGGATTATTGTGTACGTTTATTATTCAAACGTTGATTTCGATCCCATGATTAGAACACAAGAAAAAAAAACATAAACACACATACACACACACACGGACAAAAGGTGATCTCATAGGCCTATTTTTTCATAAATGAAAAAAGGATTAATTGGACACAAAATGGGTATTATTATGCTTTTAACCTTGCATTTTACAAATTCGATCTCAATATTTACAAGCTTAAAATTGCAGACCCAATATGGCACACAACATTTTAAAAGAAACTATGAAATTTGAGCGGTAAAAATATATTTTGGGTTATACATCAGACCCTTCAAAAGAGAACATTATACTCTTCCTCTTTCTTCGCGTCCTTTCCTTTACTATGCAATAGGTATCTATAAATAAGCTTCAAAATTTATGCTGTATGACTGTGAAATACGTAAATTAATTCACTTATTTTATATAGGTGTGTATTTGTACGGGGAATTAAGACACGGTTCACCAGCTAGCCGCTCCAGGAAATACTGTACAGCGTTGCTGATATGGAGCCCATCACTTCCGAGCGAGGCGCGCCATGACGCGTGATGGATCCCATCTTGGCAACGCTGTACAGCTTTCACCGGAGCGGGTAACTGGTGAACCATGTTTTAATTCCCCGTACAGATACTAACCGATGTAAAATAAGTGAATTAATTTACGTATTTCACAATCGTACAGCATACCTTTTTGATGTATAAGGATTACAACGCGACCAAAAACTACATTTTCAAGCAACCCCAAGCCGAGAAAAAGTTACTTTACAAAAATGATAACAACTTTGTTTCTTGGACACACAAAATTTTCAAATTAATAAACCAGTTATACAACATTCCAATGTATATTGTGTTAAAATTTGGATTCGATCTGATGACGGGTTTGTGAGATAATAATTCTTAAATGTAACGCATGGTTGAAACACGCTTAAAAACGGGCACTTTTTGTGTTCCAACTGCAATAAAAAATATTAAAATATAAATTAAAAATTCCAAACCTACATGAACTAACGTAAAATAGAACGACGAAAATGATGATGTGATTGGATTTTATGCAGGTCTATTGGTTACTGCACAAACAACCTTCAAACTCGAGTACACATAATATTTTGGTCGACAGTAGTGGTTGGATTTTACGTATCTTACACCATTTTTCCACATAGTCTCCACATTTGTTCAGATATTTGTCCCATCGCAGCACTAAATTCAAGATGCCCTGTGGTTGAATTCAGCTGGCTGACTGTGGAACCATCGTCGGACTGCTGTCTTGGCGTCATCGTTGCGCGTGTATCGCTGTCCTACCAGGAACTTTTTCAGCGGACGATGACAATGCGAGACCACATGTGCCAACCAGAACAGCAACAAGCTCTGGTCATTTCACACGGAGAGACTGGACCATCCTCCGCACCTCGTCCCTAGTGGTTACCACGTCATCTTCTAATAAATCACGTCCACTTTCTTTCAACTACTTACCCAGTTTCATTCAACTAAATTGATTTCATTTCTCATTATTTCCTCCCGTGATGTTGGCATCAGGATGGGCAACCGCCTTTTCAAACCACCCGCTACATAGGAATTCATCACATCTCACACCCAACTCTATTGAAAAAGAACTAATAGGCTACGTGGTGGACAAAATGTATATTTAATAGAAATTATAATTGAGAATTTAAGTGCTTTTTCATGTCATGAGTTTTCTAAATGCCCCGTTGCCGGGTTAATTCTTCCTATAGGTGATAGACTTCCCCGATCTCTCATTTCCACCCAATGTTTGCAGTACAGTAACTTATATTTGTTTTGTAATATTTTTACCGCTATTTCGTGCGTAAGTTCATAGCTCTTATCTCTACGGAACATGTGCTAGTCGCGACATTCAGTGTTGATGGATTTACGAAGTTAATGAAGTCCATAAGCTGCAATTTGATGACATTTTTATCTTATCACCTACAGTTGGTGACATACATATCACCTTGATGTTCCTACACCACGCGGTGCCTTCTTCACTTTGTAGGCAAGTATGTATCTCAAATAGTTGCGGCTTTATTACATTCTGGTCAAAAATAGTTTTGCATATTGCAAGCTTATGTATTTGTGGACCAACTATAATACTCGTGCTTTATCCGATAACTGTTTTTATTTATTTACTAGCAACCCGACCCGGCTTCGCCCGGGAATAGTTATGAATGCATTACGTGATAAGCGCTTTTTTCCAATGTCAATGAACAACGACCAATATCCGTTTTACGTCTCGGCATGATGGGTTAAAATCACTGACTGGACTGTTAATTATATTATCATGGAGATGCATGTGCAACAAATTCTTGTCAGACGTAATTTAAGAACGGCGATGAGCATGAAACACAAATCCCCCTTCCGTCCAATCTTAACTTGATTGTGAATTTTGCGGAACGAAAAGTTCACAGGCGAAATGAAGAAAAGCCGAGTTGCACTTCCAGGAAAACTCCAAACACAACCACTCTTCTCTAAAGATTTTAACTCAACACGATTCGACAGTTTGCTGCTGGCTGTATCTGGGGCAATAAGCTCATCCGCCAGCTAAGCAATAAATGGGGTGATAGACTCGCCCCTAGCTAGCTCGTAAAGTGTCGCCTCAGTAACTGAATTGTGATTGTTGGAAAAATGAAAACGAAAAAAACACTTATAGTAGGCGATGTATTGAAGATAGAAATATGCTCTCCCGGGCTTTTTTGTAGAACTTTTCATGCTAAACAATTCTTGCACAGTAGTAGGGCTAAGCCGGTTCTGGACAGATTTCAAGGTCATCCATGGTTTCTCGTGGTCACGTGCCCCCCCCCCCAGGCGTTCCCTGGGGGGCTTGGGGGAAGGGAGGGGGAGGGGAGGGGAAAGGGTGGAAGGTCTGGCTTGGAAGCAGACCCAGTTGTTAGCCGACCTGTGTTGGCCAGCCAACTGACTGAGCTGGCTGGTGTGCATTGCCTGTATAGCTTGTGGATGGAAGTGGGGAAGGGGACCGGTTCGGGCGACTGTCGAAGGTAGTCGAATGTGACCGAGTGTAACTTAGAGTAGTAGAACAATGCGATGGCCGGGGCTGTAGGTATCAATCAATAAAGACCTAATAATAATAAATATTCCATTAAGCATGGTTACTAATATGAATAATACGAAATACTAAATGTCCCAGAGATCTATGTATGGTAAAAATGTAGAGGTATATGGACTGTTGTTAACCCATGACGAGCTGTCGTGTGAGGGATTCGAACCGTCGCTTCCTGTTGAGGAAATTCGAACTTAAGTCGAACGCCTTAGACCGCTCGGCCAACCCGACAAGGAAAGGTTAAGAGGATGAAATAAAAACAAGGCTCATTATACAAGATCAGATTTATTAATCCAAGAATTAAAAGAGGAATTGAAACCTAACCATTTGACATAGAGTATATTACCCTGTCTTTTAATCACTTTTTCAAGAAGATAATGCTTGGGATACTGCGATTTTTGAAGTTCTTCGATGTAGAATCCTCCTTCGATGGGCTGGTGGTTATGGTCCTGGAGTAGATAAGTGACGGGGTGGGTACGTTTTACTTGGCGAATGCTGAATATTTCTGTGCTCCAGTTGGGCGTGTATTCTTTTGAGAAAAGGGATTTATGTTTACTGATGCGTATATAATCACCCACCTGAAAACGATGGCGTTGTGGGTCAGCTGTTTTGATGCCATGATGAAGGCGATTCAACCGTGGACTGTTTTTTATGACCAAACGTGGTTTTAACCCAATAGTTCTATGTTTGGTATCGTTGTAACGTGACACTAGAGTCTGCAGTAGATGAAGCCAGCGATAGGACCCTCTGGCTGTAAATTCTCGCCACATATGTGTTTTTAACGTTCGGTTGAAACGTTCTACCACACTCGCTTTCAAATTGCTGTAAGTGGTATAGTGATGAACACCGAGTTTTTGCAGATAGGTGGAAAACTCCTTGTTGAAAAACTCCTTACCTTGATCTGTCTGGAGGAGGCGAGGTTGCCGTTTAGCTTTTTGAATAATGCGTTTAAAGGCTGCAGTAACTAGAGTACCTGTTTTATTTCGCACAGGCTCTACAAATGCCATTTTGGAATAGACGTCGATGACAGTCAGCAAATACACTGACAGGCAAAAAAAGTGGAACAGTTAAAAAAAGTAATATAAATAGTCTAAAATTAGCCATGAAAAAGATTTAATCACATTTTAAAAGCTTTTCACGCATTAGAACAAACATCTGATACATCCGTGAATAGAAATTGATAATATGACATTTCTTAGGGTGGTTTATTACCACCAATTACCCCCGATCTTCGATGAGCCTATCTTAATGGTTTTATGGCGGGAAGCGCACTGTAAGCGTTTACGGTTTATGAGTGTTGCCACTCGCTTATTGTTGTTCTAGGGATAACAACTGGCATTTGTTGAACACCTGTGAACCATTGTCATACATTTTAGCAAGTTATCCATGTGCAGTTCACACTAAAACGTGCCTCTTAGCCGTGAAGGAGCTGCACAGGCAGTTGCATTGGTGGAGGATGGCTGCAGTTTCCGTTATGTTGTTGAGGTCATTGGATCATCTCTCGGTAGCATTCATCGTGCAGTGCAACGTTACAGAGAACTCCAAACATACGACATGAGACGAGGGTCAGGCCGTAGAAGATGCACAAGTGCCAGGGATGACAGATTTATCACCATACAACAGCAGTCAGGCACGAAATCAACTGGAAAATGTCAGAAATGTGAGAGTGAGTGAGCGAACAGTAAGAAGAAGGTTTGAAGAAGCTCATCTTTCGTCCAGGAGACCTGCACGTGGACCCGCGCTCGAACGACATCACAGAGAGGCGCGTCTTCGCTTCGCAAGGCAGCATCTGGGATGGACCCACGAGCGGTAGCCCTCTGTTCTCTTCACTGACGAGAGTCGCTTTAATCTTAGATCTCCTGATGGAAGAGAAAGAGTGTGGAGAAGGTGCAGAGAGAGGTACAGCCCTGTTGCTTTCTCCTCTAGGACTCCAGTTGGAGGTGGCTCGGTTATGGTGTGGGGTGGCATCAAAGTTACGGCCCACACTGAGTTGATGTGCATCGATCACGCGACGCTCAATTCCCAAAGGTACATTGAAATCCTGATGAACTATGTGATGCCCTTTGCGCCTTTCATAGGTCAGAATTTCATGCTGATGCAGGATAATGCCCGCCCTCATACTGCTCGCTGTGTTGTACAATATCTGCAGGAAGTGGGGATTCAAACCCTGGACTGGCCAGCCCATAGTCCTGACTTGAACCCCATCGAACATGTATGGGATATGCTTGGAAGGAACGTCAGACAGCGTGACCACGCCACCTTGGCACAACTGAGAATATCGCTGCTGGAGGAATGGGATCGTATCCCGGCAGATGCCATTCGACGAGTTGTGAACAGTAATGCCTGAGCGTTTACAAGCTGTCATAGACGCTAAGGGTGGAAACACTCGTTTTTAGTGACCAGTGTTCTCGTGCAGTGCAGTGCAAACATTAATACTGTTTTGTTTGGCAATACGTTTGATAAAAACCAGCCCAAAAGAACATTACTAAAAAAAATAGAAAATTGTAAGATTTGCAAAATGTAACGAAATTTGTTAGTTAAAGCATGTTGTAAAACATGTTTCGGTATTTTCTGTAGCCAACCATCTAAAATTTACATGAATAATGCAAATATTGGAAAACCGATACATATTAGTGGAATAAATTAAGAAATTACATAAAAAAGTAAAGTGTTCCACTTTTTTTGCCGGTCAGTGTACTTGATGCCATTGTTTTTAGTAGCATAGGGAATCATTTCCACGAGATCAGCTTGCCAAAGTTCATCAATTCCTCGCGAGACGACATGACGACGTGGATAGATACGGCGAGCTGTTTTATGCAACTCGTGAGCAATCACTGTTTTAATAGGCGAAGGGGTATTGTCACGTGGACCCATCATACAATAATGCCAGCATGACGAAGCTCCTCTTCTATTTCTACAATTTCACCTTCATGACCTGTATGGCCAGCCTGTTGGGAAGCGTGCAGGAGCTGTAGACGTTTAACCAACTTATTAGGATCGTTCCAATAGGCGAAATCAACGAAAGGTTTTAACGTTTTAAACGGGACGCCGGACGCTGAGCTTTCATGGCGGACACTTGCATAGGTGGGAAACAATTTGGATATAATGGCCTTATATTTGAAACCCTTATTTGCATTTATTGATTCAGAACGTTTATAATTACGTCTAAAACCATTTGTAGCCATCAAGATGTCCTTATACTTTTGAAGATCGTCTTCGTCATAGCCATCCTTAGAAGGTACACGTGCAAATAAAAGTTCTAAAAGACCTGGCGTCAATTGATATCGAACTGTTTTAACAATCACGACATTATCTTCTATTTTGATCTCTGAGTCACCAATTCGAAAACGTTTATTTTCAGTTTTTCTAGTAAAAAGGTCTTCAAGGTAGGGCGTTACCAACGGTCCAAAATGTTCTACCAGAATACCTTTCAGCTGCATATACTTTTCAGGTGTAGCCAAGATTTCTGACAGGGTAGGTTTTTTTCTCTAGAGCTAGAGGGCGTTTGAGCAATGACTGTTGTTTTTAGAAACTCTGGAAGCGGTGATTCTGTTCCAGAAGTAAAAACATCCTCAGCTTCTTCATCGCCTTCTTCTTGTTCTTCCTCCTCGATTGTTTGTGTTCCTTTTGATACTGTATTTGACTTATTGGACTGTGATGTTCCCTTTAACACGGCTTCCAGAGGTGATTTCAAATGTTTCGCGATCAACAGCTCACTATCAGCATGCGTGCGTTTCAGTTCACGGAACTTGCGTCGAATATTATTTTGCGCACGGATAATGTGTTTCTTTAATTGTCTTCCTGCTGTTGCCATGCTAGCTGAATAAATGACGTTTGAAAACGTCATGCAGTGCCTTAAATACGTATAAAATGATCAAACCCCATGCGGTAGCGTCCGTTGTTGATATCACTCTGCTTATCGATAACGAGGCAACCGTGGTGATGAGCATTCCAACATGTGGCACACAACTGTGTAAAGGCTGGGAAGGTCATGTCTGGGTTCACGTGATCATCGTAGACGTGACGCATGTTGCGTTCATCCTGCCGGAAGAGAACAATCGTGTTGGCATTGTCGCGAATGAGCTGTTTGGGTATTCGGGAATAGGTTTGAGCGAGATAAAAACAATCAATATATTTATGACGTCCCATGGTAAAATAGGTTTGAATGATAGCCTGTCGTTCTGTGGACACATCATCAAAAATCATGAGCGAATTCGGGCGAACATGATCCGGTGAGACGTCATCTTCGTGCGCGGGGAATGTGAAGTAACCCATGTTATTGCGAAGACCCGACATGACTTGTTGCAAGAACACATAAAGAGGCTGATAGAGCGACTTGGCAAAAATGTAGATATTTTGAAATCGTACTCCGTTTAAGGAGGTGATTAAGGTAAGCAGAAGATTGGTTTTTCCACATCCCGATGGTCCGGCGATGAGACAGCGAATGGAAGACAGGAAGAGTGAACCGTGGCGGCGTTCGGACGTTGTCGAGAAGAGGCGAGAAACCAAATCCCCCACCGGAAGTGAATGTTGTTGCTTAATAATCTGCATATCGACTGAACGTGAAACGGGAAGAGGTGGTCTCTATATACATGAAGCATGTGGCTGTTTCAGATCTAGTGTAACCATGGATGCCTTTGGGAGAACACATAAAACAAAGAAAGGAAATGAGCCATCTGCTTCGATAAACGATCCAAAACCTGATACAGATCCGGCTAATAAACGATATGTCGATGCCAATGCACTGCCACGCACAACGAATGGTCATTACGACTTTAATGGAAAGCGATTAACCAATATAACAGAACCACAATTAGCTTCGGACGCATGTTCAAAAAAGTATGTAGATTATTATCGCTTGCGGCGTATCAAGGGAGACTATGAAGCACAGAATAAACGTATCATGGGCGTTGCAGACCCCGTAAACAATCAAGATGTGTGCACCAAAGCCTATATGTTAACCAATGCTGTGGTGTTAACAAAAGAGGAAGACTATGATGTACACCAACGTCGAATCACTCAGCTAGCTCTTCCAACCAACGACACGGATGCTGCTAGAAAGGACTATGTAGATAACAAGGTGAAAGAATTACGCCGTTTTGTACCATTCCTAACAGTAAATGGTTATACAGCGAATAATACACGCCTTGTACACGTGGCCGATCCGGAGGATGATCAAGATGCTTGTACAAAACGGTGTTTGTTCTCTGAAATAGAGAAAGTGTGGGAAATCAGAGAGAACGCTCTACAGATGAAGCGAAAACGAATAGCCGATGTTGCCGATCCTGTACATCCTCATGACGTGACGACTAAACGATTTTTGGAACAACGATTATCGCTTTTCATTAAAACAATGCCAAACTTATTTTTGGTTCACATTGTAAACCGACAACCGGTTGAAGACCCCAGTAACCTCACCTATATACTACGTTCGGGGCATAGCAATTACCGTTTACCGTATGATGGTGCCATTCGTGTTATCGAGTATACACCGGATTTCAAACATTTAGAGCTACTATTAAACGGTAGTGTTATATCATCACTCATCGAACTTGCGGTGAAAGCCGAGGACAAATTATCCTTTCAACTGGAACTGTCGTCTGAAGAAAAAGAGGCGGGAAAATCAATGAATGATTTTCCGCTGTATATAGAACTCGAATATACCGCCACCATCGATTAAATAATTGCAGGCTCTCTTCCTGAGGAGCGTTAGTTGTTGTCTATCCTTTATACTGTGAGGTTGTCTTCTTCCTTGGTCGCGATAGTGAAACAGAGATATGTGGTGAAGAAGAGGAAGACGTTGTCAAGAAAGGGAGGCTTTAAAGCTATTCTCCATGCGGCACGTCAGGCTTCGCGTGGAGAAACCAATAGCGAGTTGGCCATTAAAAAAGCTCTCCGAGCAGCACGATTGCATGCGAATTCCAAAAGTAAACTAAGTTTTAAAAAACGTGCTCGAGTTATTCCTGTACCAAAACGTGGCGGATTTTTACCCGCACTATTCGCTGGACTGGCAGCCCTGGGTTCACTTCTTGGTGGAGCAAGTGCGGTAGCGCGAACGGTGAAAGCTGTCGAGGAAGCGAAGCAACAGTTGAAGGAAAGTGAGAGGCACAATAAAACGATGGAAGCTATAGCACTGCGTGGCAAGGGTGTGAACATGAAGCTAGCACCCTATAAAAAAGGACTTGGCATTTACATGTCGCCAAAAAACGCTTAATCGATGCACTGCCCCGGCGAGCCATGACACACGGAGAAGTCATAAAATATGCAAAACAGTTGAAAATTTCACACTTTAGAGGTGTATTTATGCGCAACCAATTACCTCCTCAACCTTGGAAGCGTGAGAGTGCAGTTATTAATTTGGATGACAGTCATGGACCGGGAACACATTACGTGGCCTACGTCAAGCATGGTTGTACCGTGTGGTACTTTGACAGTTTTGGAAACCTTCCTCCGCCGACAGAGCTTGTTCGCTATTTCGGAAGCAGTGCAACAATAAACTATAATGTGAAACGAGTACAAACTTTTAACACTCAACACTGTGGTCGCCTATGTCTGACCTTTCTATATAAGACTCAGCGCAGGTGGTAACGTGAGCAGTATAATGGCAGAAAGTAGAGCGTTTACAGTGCACGGACAAGGAGCCGAAGTAACTGTTGACTTTTATCCTCCAATTGAATTGGGACAACGACCCTACGTGCTGGGACTTGTTTCGTTTGAAGGCTATAGTAGAATCTGCAACATAATTGAAGACGTCAATGATAAGTTCTACTACGATGACTATGTGTTAACTCTACCGTCTGGCAGCTACACCGTAGATGATATTCACGATCACATCTACACAACTCTCACCAAGGAATTTAGTCTAAAAGTATTTCTGGACGGGACACGCAAGTTTGAACTCATAGCCAACAACGTGACACATCGCTGCAGTATTCTTTCTTCTTTTAGGATTGATTTTAAATCTCAACCAGATTCGATTGGGTCATTGTTAGGCTATTCACCACAAGTGTTAGTACCAAACGTGATACACAAGTCTGACCAACCGGTGAAAATAATTGAAGATCATCACATATCTGTCACGTGTAATATTATTACAGACGTCTACACCAATCAAGATCCCTCGCATTCGCTTTATGATTTTATTGTTACTTCACCTGGTGGTTATATCATCCGCGAAAACCCGTCGGTGGTGCTCTATCACCCTGTGAGTGTGACCCACATCAGGAATATTACCTTGAGACTAGTGAATAGAAACCAACGTCTCATCGAATTAGACCCTCATACACCTGTGACCTACAAATTGTATCTGAAGCCAGCATGAAACAAGTGTATAAAGCAACAACACCATTGAGGGTGGGTGTTAGTTGTTCTCAACGCGTGTACAGGTTAACACGTGTCAACAAGCAGATCTTACAACAACTGGGTTACACCGTACGTCATGAATTCGATCCTCGACGTGACCAACCCGGTCGAAGTACAGGAGGGTATTGTAAGAATTGAACACCATTCCTATCAACCGTACACTCAGGGTCTAAATAACAATGACGAAATTCGTATTACCATTAATCAACAAGATATCTACACCCTACCCCATGAAAGTTACATCCAGATTGAAGGTCAACTCACCAAATCAGATGGTACCATTCCGACAACGTCAAAGTTGGCTAACCATGCGCTGGCCTTTTTGTTTTCCGAGGTTCGCTACATCATCAACGGAATCGAAGTGGATACGACTCGAAATGTTGGTATAACAAGCGCTATGAAACTTTATCCCTCGTACGGAAGTGAGGAGAGTAAAGCGCTTCGTATGGCCGGTTGGTGTCCTGACTCGACAAACGACTGGATGGTTAATGGTGATGGTACATTTACCGGTCATTTACCCCTAAAATTAATATTAGGCTTTGCAGAGGACCATAAGCGCGTCGTTGTGAACGCAAGACAGGATCTGATTCTTGTTCGAGATAGGAGCGATTATAATGCGCTGAAGGGTGCTGATGGAGCTGCAATAGATTCAAAAATTTTATTGCAACGAATTCTATGGAAAGTACCGCACGTGACTCTCTCTGACCAGAAAAAATTGAGTCTGCTCAAGATTGTGGAGAAGGATACAGCTTTACCCATACAATTTAGAAGCTGGGAGCTGCATGAGTACCCGGTATTACCACTCACTGATACACATACTTGGTCTTTAAAAACCTCACGGTACACAGAGCGACCTCTCTACGTCATGGTTGGATTTCAAACAGATCGTAAATATCAACAGAATAAAGATGCATCACAATTTGATCACATCCAATTGCGAAATATACGACTCTTCCTGAACGGAGTTACCTTCCCCTATGAAGGAATGGATTTAAACTTTACCAAGAACAAATATGGTAAGCTCTACGACATGTTTACAAACTTTCAGTCCTCCTATTATCAGAAAGAAGCATGTCCGCTATCATCCCCGCAAGACTTTAAAACCAAAGCACCTCTGGTGGTGATGGACTGTTCGTATTTGGAGGAGTCGATGAAGGAAACAACTATCGATATCCGGTTAGAATTTGAAACGTCTGTAGTTATTCCAGAAAAAACAACAGCCTATTGCCTGATTGTTCATGAGACGCAAGTGTATTATCAGCCGCTGTCCAATATGGTGACCAGAGTATAAATAGAAGTTTGGCTGCAGAGCCCTGGACTAAATCCTATGATAAAAGATTGAAAAACAATGTTCTGATCTTTTTGCAAATAAAGTAGTATAAACCATTTTATGTTGTTTTTTATCCCTTTAGCAAACCCAGTTCCTTTTCCAACCCCTTAACTAGTAGGACTATAGGTAGAGATGGATTAGTTGGCAGAAAGCACTGGTGAAGAAAGGAGTGTGTATCCGCGAGCAGTAACCATGTCTAGAACATTGATTGTCGATATGCAAGGCTTCAAAGTCAATGAAAATAAGTTTGTTTTCAAGGACGTTGCAATTATAGATTGCACAACCATGTGGACGCCCACAGTAAGTGCTTTCATTTTTGAACCACCGTTTTCCTTGTACATGCAGTCGGACGAGGATAGAAGACAAACCGAGTGGTTGCAACGTCATTTAGGATTGAACTGGAATCAAGGAAACATTCCTTATAACTATCTACTGTTTGTATTAAAAGCCTATTTGTTCGGTGCCAACACTATTTTTGTAAAAGGAGGTGAAAAAAAGGAATGGTTACGTCAGTATGTTTCTCCAACTTGTAAACTCATCGATCTACACGAAATGGGATGTCCTGCACTACACACCTTATATGAGCCTGGTGAACGTGTACAAAAAAAGACACTCCTACACGTATCGAAACTCTTTGATTGGCTAAGTCGCAATGCATGTCGGTACCTGGAAAATGAGTGTAAAACCTTGTGCATGAATGCAGACCAGAACAGTGAGACAGAGACGTATGTCTAATACAGACGTGTCTGTGTGTATAATGGCTACCATTGAAGGCTTAAAATCTAACCCCATTGAACGGGCTATTGTTAAGTATTTCGCTTGTAAGAAAAAACTGAACAATTTTACCCTAGAAGAACTAAATGCTTTACCCAAAGCGTTTTTGTTTTATGTTGCGTCAAATGCTGTAAAGGAGATTTGGGATAGTGTGCCGAGTGATTGGACACGGGATCCTGTGTTGTGTGAACTTCAACCGTGCACTGATTATGAACATCATCAACAAGTGTACATTTCCAAAATGCCATCAGTTCAAAATTGTAGAACGTGTCAGTTAATTAAACTGTATCATGGACATAAAACCTCATGCAACGACTATGCGTCTTCATTCCACGGATGTGATGGTAAGAAAGAAGCAACCTCCGCAGCAGCGGAAAAAGAATCAACATGTGCGTCACCGACTGAAAAAAAATATGCCGGATCTCTACTGGTCATGGTCTCATTGACAAAGTCATAGATCTTTTACCCTTTGAGCTGCACTTACCTGGTTATCAATACTGTGGCCCTGGTACAAAGTTAGACGTTCGACTGGCACATGGTGATCCTGGAATTAATGCTTTAGACGCAGCTTGCAAGCAGCATGATCAAAGCGTGAGAACAACATCTCTGAACTAAGACGTGTCGCCGACCAGATACTTTTGAGAAAGGCTATGGAACGTGTGACGTCACCTTCTACATCTGTTGCAGAAAAAATGGCGGTCCTTGTGGTAGCAGGTGCTATGAAGGGGAAGCTCGTGTTGAGTGGTGGACGTTTACAAACAAAACATATGAAAGGACCAAGAACAAAGCAAAAATAAACTCTACACTATTCTTACCTTATGTTAAACAAGTGGTAACATGTTGATGTGCAAACGATGCCAATAAAGAAATGAACTAAAATATATTTTTGTTTTTTCTAACTCATACTTGGGGTAGCATGCATGTAACCAATAGTTAAATCAAAAACTCAAAAGTCAAACTTTTTTTTGTTTATTAAAAAACTCATAGTAATCAAAAAGCTATATATAAGTTTTTACGTTGTTGCGATGTGAATGGTGTTGTGATGTGTATGGTGTTGCGATGGGGATGGTATCTTGATGAGCTGGAATCCTCATTGAAGTAAAACTAGTGGCAAGCGTAGGCGTTGTTACTGCCTCTTCCTCTATATCATCTCCGCGAGGTTGTTGTTTACACTGGAATGAAATTCCATTTTAGAGAAAAAGCTATTGCAATTTGAGTTTGGAAGGTTTGTGGTAAATCTGGCATACAATAAATATAACTTACCTTTTAGTAGGGATGATATCTACTTCTGAGAGATGTTAGTTGGTTTGTAGGATGGATAGTAACTTGACCAACTGAGTAAATGTATGAAGAATATAAGTAATCATTGGTGTTTGGATATATTATATCCGTTTTACTTCCATCTGGGAATACACATCTTGTAACAAATTTGGGTTTTGTACATTTATGGCACCAATATATGTCCTCCTCATTCAAATCGTCTAAGAGATACTTCCAATTTTTATGTTTTACAAAATAACTTTGATTGTGGATATTAGTATGGAGGGGAAGCGTGTCGTCAGTGTTGTTACTATCTGGATCTTCATCATCTTCCATAGCAAGGTCTAATCCATAGCATAAAACAAAACATTTTAAACACAACTTGTGACAATTAATGTAGTCAATTTCACCGTCACTATTTTCGTACGTGTCATTTGTGTCAGGAATGTGGTAGTCGTTAATGTACGTCACACACTGTAACTCATTGAATTGTCGTGGGAAAATGATGGTGTCTTGCCCCATAGAATAATGAAGTTGGTAGTCAAATCGAGTAGTGTGATGTGATAAAATATAGTGTAATGGCCATTCTTTGAAGGTACTGTTCAAGTAGTTAGTGTATGTAGATGTAGTACGAAATTCATTATATGTTTTGTTATATATTTGACTGCGATGACCATGTTTTGTTGCATATATCCAGTGACTTGGGTCAGAAAGGTGTTGTCTAAAAGTTTCAGATTGGTTAGCCATAGTACTCACCAAACGTTGTTGCTTGAATGCGTACCAGTAAAAGATAAAAACGAATTAGTTATTCCACAACACTCACACAAGAAATATATATATTTAGCAGCAAAATCTTGCTTGGTTGTTTCCTAGCACACCACACTAGCGAATGATCAGCTCAAACCGGCTTCACTCCTTACATATAGGAGCTTGCGCGTAGAGCACGGTGTCCATACATAGTGGCGGGCCTTCGGAGGCTTGCAGCTCCAGTTACTAAGTGAAGATGATGAATTACTTCCGCACTATCAATATATCATGGTCACCAATAACGGTAATGTAACCTTCGGTCGCCACGCTGCGCGTAGAGCACGGTGCCCCATATGGTCGGGTTGTAGTAAATAACTTTGGTATAATTATATCCCCCTCTGCACTGTAGAGCACGGTGCCCATACATAGTAGCGGTCGGGTTGCAGTAAATAACTTTGTTAAAATGATATCCCCCTTCCACACTGTAGAGCACGGTGCCCATAAATAGTAGCGGTCGGGTTGCAGTTAATAACTTTGTTATAATTATACCCCCCCCCCCCTTTCCACACTGGTGAGCACACCCACGAAGCTGTTATATATACAGGTGTAAGGGTCGCACCCAATCTCACTTGCATCAAGTCTCTTTTGGCGTGAACATCGTTCTGCTCTGTACAAGGTGAGTTAACGTTTTGTGTTTTCTTATCATTATTCAACAGTTAGTAGATGCTTATAGACTATATGGGGGCTATCTTTTTTTATAGTTAACATGGATGCTCTCCAACAGTTAAACAAAATAGGGGCCCAGGCTGGGTTGGAAACAAGGAGACTAAGGGATCTCCCAGTTAACCAGCCGTTCCCTGTAGAGAGTCTGCAGAGAATTGAGACACGATTCGGCACCAGACTTCTTTGTCACTGCCAAGAGTTTATGGTGTTTCTACCAAGTCGATTTGCCAGCATATCCAACGAGACGCTGGCAACGTTAAATTCACGCCCCTTGGTATTGAAGTATTTAGGCATGCACAATAATGCATGCCTAGTCCTCTTTGAAGCGGATAACATTTAACTCTTTGTCACATCGTGTATGAGCAGATGGCCTCGCTGTTCCACCTCTAACAAAACCATTTAATACCAGAGAAATAGCAGTTGACTATTATTGTAAGTGTTTATTAGAAAATAACCTCATGGTGCCACTTGTTTGGGAAAATGTTCGTGACTGCTTTCAAACACGACTGTGCAGTGGACGAATATACAATGTCAACAACATTTTACATCCAAAATTGTTTTTACAAGCATGTTTACCCGTTTTTTTATTACAATTTATCACTCTTTTTATGCGCTTCACAGCATTAAAGGTGAACACAGAATTAGCGTGTACCTTTGTATTTTTTAAAGTCAGTGGAGATGAAAAACAGGAAACCATTTATTTGACAACAAAAATGAGACCATGTTATCGGACGGATGACAGGGAAGCTTGGTATAACGAACATGTCGTTGACGCTTTGGTGTCTAAGTTTGACGCCTTTCTTGAAGGTGAAAGTGGAAAATCGCTCGAGGTCATCCCGTTTCTACAAGTCAATGTATGTTGCTTTGATCCCTTAAATTCAGGTTCTCTGTATTTTCCACTTCCTCTTCCTGTTCAACGTAGAAAAGCCGTTCTCAACATTCAAAATGAGGACGACTATTGCTTTTTGTGGTGCATGGCTGCATTTCTAGCCCCTGTTCAACGTCATGTTAGTTTAACATCCTCATACACGGTCATGTTTAACAGGTTACTCTCCACGCTCAACTTTGCAACTATTTCATTTCCTATGGAACTTACCTCTATGGCTAAATTTGAAAGTCTTAATCCTCATTTTTCCTTTATGATTTATGGACTTGATAAGAATACGGTTATTGGACCGCTTTATTGTACGCAGCAGCAGAAGGTACACCATATACATTTATTATACATTTCTAATGAGCAAACAAGTCACTATTGTTTAATTAAAAACCTCTCCAGGCTTGTTGGAGGTCAAATTTCATCTAGACACCATAAAACATTTATTTGTGAACGGTGTTTGCAGTACTTTTCAACGCAGATCAAGCTGGATAGCCACACAGTGGATTGTTCTACTCAGCCAGCAGTTAAAATTACATTTCCAAAACCGAAAGAGGCAAAAATGAAATTCAAAAACTTCCATCGCATGGATCCAGTGGCCTATACTGTGTATGCAGACATTGAAACTCTAACTACCCCCATTCAGCGGTGTCCACCGAATCCGTCTTCCTCATACACAGATGCTATTCAAAGACATACTCCGTTTTCTGTGGCCTTTCAAGTTGTTTGTTCCTATGATCCAAGTCAATCCTATTTCAAATTGTTTCGAGGACCTACCTGTATTCAGTGGTTGTTACAGGAACTGAAACAGTTAGCTGAGCATGTCCATCAGCTTCTTCAAATTCCCAAGCCCATACAGATGACGCTAGACGAAATGATACATCATGATACGGCAACAACGTGTCATATTTGTCAGAAGCCTATTTTACCTGACGACATTAAAGTGCGCGACCATTGTCATTACACGGGCGTCTATCGAGGAGCTGCACACAACACGTGTAATTAAACGTTTCGTGCAGCAAAGTATATACCCGTCTTTTTTCACGGTCTCACCAATTTTGACTCCCACTTTATTATTCGTGAGTTTGCCACATTAGACAAGGAACATTTTTCCATTATTCCGCAAAATCATGAGCGGTTTATTTCCTTTTCTATACATTACCAGGGTATATCACTTCGGTTTCTCGATTCCTATCGATTTATAGCCTCTTCGTTAGAAGCCTTGGTCAAGGGCATTTCACCCGATGAATTGCACTTTACACGAAACCATTTTTCGGATGATGCTAAATTCAAACTTTGCATCCGGAAGGGCGTTTATCCTTATGAATATACCAACAGTTGGTCTTCCTTGGACGAAACGCATTTACCTCCACAGGATGCATTTTTTAGCACGTTGCATAATACTACCATTACTGATACCGATTATATCCACGCCTGTAACGTGTGGGATACCTTTGGTTGTACCACCCTAGGTGAATATGATGATCTGTATCTCACTGTGGATACCTTGCTATTAACGGATATTTTTGAGAAATTCCGTCGCATGTGTATACAGATTTACAAGCTGGACCCGTGTCACTATTATACAGCACCGGGTTTATCATGGGATGCCATGTTGTTGTACACAGGTAACGAGTTGGATTTACTTGTAGATATTGACATGTTATTATTTTTTGAAAAGGGTATTCGTGGACGATTTGTTTCCCTTGTTCAAAGACATGTCCATGCCAATCATCCTTACATGTCAACGTATAATGCCCAGCAGCCCATTTCCTATTTAACACACTACGATATAAATAATTTATACGGCTATGCTATGAGTCAACCACTCCCGTATAAAGATTTTGTATGGCTCAGTAACGAGGAAATCGAACGCTTTGACGTGTTCACCGCTGCTCGTCAAAAACAAATTGGCTTTGTCCTGGAAGTGGATATACAATACCCTGCACATGTGCATGACGATCACGCTGATTTACCGTTCTGTGTCGAGCGTAGGATTCCTCCAAATTCGAGCTCAAAACATCCAAAGTTACTGGGAACGCTTCTTCCTAAAACAAGGTATGTGATTCACATCCAAGTGCTTTTACAATGCTTAACGTATGGACTCGTGTTGAGTAAGATCCATCGTATTGTATCGTTTACACAAAAGGCGTGGTTGAAGCCTTACATGGACCTGAATACTCACCATCGGCAGCGTGCTACCCAACCTTTTGAATTTTTTTTTTTTAAATTGATGAATAATGCAGCATACGGAAAAACGTATGAAAATGTAGCAAACACCGGTCCATCCATTTAGTTAATTCGTGGGAAGGTAGGTATGGAGCTCGGAAATATGTTGCCAAGCCCCATTTTAAAACCATGAAAATTATTACTGATGCATTGGCTACCGTCGAATTAGGAAAGGTTGAAATTCTTTACAATAAGCCTATTTATTTAGGGATGACTATTTTGGAGTTTTCAAAATTAACCATGTATGACTTTCATTATGGGTTTGCTCGTCGCTATTTTAAGGATGTTCATCTTGTTTACACTGATACCGATAGTTACGTATATCAGGTTAAAGCAACAGACGTTTATCAGGTGATGCGTGACCATCCTGAGCATTTCGATACGTCCTCTTTTCCTGATGGTAACATCTTTGGCTTGTTACCTCAAAACAATAAAGTTATGGGGCTCATGAAAGATGAATGTGGCGTCGATGTGATGACAGAATTTTTAGGTCTAGCATCAAAAATGTACTGCTATACTTGCGACAGTTCAAGACATGTCAGTCGAGCCAAGGGGGTCCGCTCCAGTGTCATACGAACGTTATGCATGGCTCGTTATCGTGAGGCATTATATAATCCCACTGAACAGTATGCGAAACAGGCACGTCTAACGTCCCGTACCCATGAAGTGTTTCTTGTCGAGCAAATGCGACGCTCGTTGCTTTTGTTTGATGATAAACGTTCATGGGTAAATGATCACCTCACAAGCTTGCCATGGGGCCATTACGCCCTTAATGAGTAAACCAATACAGTTTTGTTGTTCATGTGTTCGCTATTATCTGTGAATCAAAACATGTCTATGTGTATGTCAAATATTGTAAATAAAGAACTAGTATGTATTGTCCTTTTGTTTTATTTATTTTCAAGTCCTATATAATCATCAAACATTGCTATTTCCTTACTAGATGTTTAGATGGTAAGTATAATAGACCGAAGCTATCGCAGGAGCTAATGTGCAAGATGGCCGCCTCGCGCAACTACTCTATGTTATTCTTATGGAGGGAACAGTCAGAGCTGGCGCAGTGGCTAATGTGCAAGATGGCCGCCACGTCCTGAGACCGTGGATGATGTCACAGGGGGAGTTCGGCCGTGTAGTTGCTAAATGGAATATTTATTATTAGATAATTATTGATTGATAGCTTGCCACGGTGGGTGAGTGGTTATTGTATCGGAATACCAACCCCAAGCTTGCAGGTTAGCTCTTAGCTGTGGTAAGTGATTTTTTGAAAGGCGGCAAAAATTACAACACGCATGTCATTCAATGTTCACATATCAAAGAACCCAGGGGGAGTTCGGCCGTGTAATTGATGATTATACAACACACATCTCCAGTATACGGGGTTGATGACCAAGTTATCCATAGTATAACCGAACACAGATGATTAACCGCGTTAACATACATGGAACTAATAACCGCGTTGTATCACACCTCCCTATGATAATAATACAACACATCTCCAGTATACGGGGTTGATGACCAAGTTATCCATAGTATAACCGAACACAGATGATTAACCGCGTTAACATACATGGAACTAATAACCGCGTTGTATCACACCTCCCTATGATAATACAACACATCTCCAGTATACGGGGTTGATGATCAAAATGCCTCATTCATTATATGTTTTGTTATATATTTGACTGCGATGACTGTGTTTTGTTACATATATATCCAATGACTTGGGTTAGAAAAGTGATGTCTAAAAGTTACAGATTGGTTAACTATAATACTCACCAAACGCATAGCAGTACACCACACTAGCAACTGAACAGCTCCAAGTGGATTCACTTGTTACATATATAGAGGCTAATGCGTAGGGCGTGGTGACCATATTTAGTAACGAGGCTCTAGTTACTAAAAGAAGATGATGAATTATTTTCGCACTGAGATGTCACAGGAGTTCACATCCAGCTACAACGAGTAACCGCTCGCTCCAGGGGCTTCACAACCATAGAGAATGCGTAGCTGCTCGCACGTTATTATATCAGGGTCTCCCAAACAGTGTTCATAAGTATTCCGTTCGCACAGGGACCCACAAACAGCGCCCACAAATAACCGCTCGCCCCAGGGCTCACAACCATTGAGAATGCGTAGCTGCTCGCACGTTATTATATCAGGGTCTCCCAAACAGTGTTCATAAGTATTCCGTTCGCACAGGGACCCACAAACAGCGCCCACAAATAACCGCTCGCCCCAGGGCTCACAACCATTGAGAATGCGTAGCTGCTCGCACGTTATTATATCAGGGAGATGTTACAGGGGCTCACAAAAGACAGGGTAATAAACTCTATGTCAAATGGTTAGGTTTCAATTCCTCTTTTAATTCTTGGATTAATAAATCTGATCTTGTATAATGAGCCTTGTTTTTATTTCATCCTCTTAACCTTTCCTTGTCGGGTTGGCCGAGCGGTCTAAGGCGTTCGACTTAAGTTCGAATTTCCTCAACAGGAAGCGACGGTTCGAATCCCTCACACGACAGCTCGTCATGGGTTAACAACAGTCCATATACCTCTACATTTTTACCATACATAGATCTCTGGGACATTTAGTATTTGGGCCGATAACCTCGATGTTAGGCCCCTTAAAACAACAATTATCATCATCATCATTTAGTATTTCGTATTATTCATATTAGTAACCATGCTTAATGGAATATTTATTATTATTAGGTCTTTATTGATTGATACCTACAGCCCCGGCCATCGCATTGTTCTACTACTCTAAGTTACACTCGGTCACATTCGACTACCTTCGACAGTCGCCCGAACCGGTCCCCTTCCCCACTTCCATCCACAAGCTATACAGGCAATGCACACCAGCCAGCTCAGTCAGTTGGCTGGCCAACACAGGTCGGCTAACAACTGGGTCTGCTTCCAAGCCAGACCTTCCACCCTTTCCCCTCCCCTCCCCCCTCCCTTCCCCCAAGCCCCCCAGGGAACGCCTGGGGGGGGCACGTGACCACGAGAAACCATGGATGACCTTGAAATCTGTCCAGAACCGGCTTAGCCCTACTACTTTACACTCATAGTATATAGATATTTTTACGGTTTTCCCGGCGTAAGCTTAAAAAGCGCACGGACGCCAGGTTTTTTTCGACCTTTTCACTGAAATCGTTAGTGCTTGACTTCCTTTAGTCATAAAAAAAATCTGTAGAAACCTTCCTCGAGATATCCTGTACAGAATGGTGAAAACCGCATCAAAATCCATTCAGTAGTTCTCGAGATTACCCGCGACATCCAAGAATCGGGGACTTTGTTTTATACTAAGTAGAGATTATACGCCAATCAGTATAATTTAATATAATATAATCCCCCTTCCATCCAATCTTAAATTGACTGTGAATTTTGCGGAACGAAAAGTTCACAGGCGAAATGAGAGTTGCACTTCCAGGGAATGGCGAGTTGAATGAAACTCAAATCCCCCTTCCGTCCAATCTTAACTTGACTGTGTTTCACAGGCGAAATGAAGAAAACCTGAATTGCACTTCCAGGGAAACTCCAAACACAACCACCCTTCACAGAAGTCTTAACTCAACCCGACTCAACGGTTTGCTGCTGGCTGTATCTGGGCCAATAGGTTCGCCCCCTAGCTAGGCTGTAACAGGGATGATAGACTCGCCCCTAGCTAGCTCGTAAAGTGTCGCCTCAGTAGGTGAATGGACATGGTTGGAAGAAATTAAAACGTAAAAACACTTATAGTGGGCGATGTGTTGAAGATAGACAAATGCTATCCCGGACTTTTTTGAAGAAATTTTTATGCTGAACAATTCTTACACTCATAGTATTTAGATATTTTATCGGTTTTCCCAGCGTAAGCTTACAAAGCGCTCGAACGCCAGTTTTTTTTCGACTTTTCCACTGAAATCGTTACTGCTCTGTTTCCTTTGTTCATAAATAAATTATTTTCTACATAAATCATCCTCGAGATATGTTTTACAGAATAGTGAAAACCGCATCAAAATCCATCCAGTGGTTCTCGAGTTTACCCGTAACATTCAAGAATCGGGGACTTTGTTTTATACTAATTAGGGATAGAGATATAAACGAATCCCTATCCACACTCTACCCAGGCAAATGCCTGGATAGTACCCTACTTTAAGTCCCAGAGCACTCACCCCAACCCTGTCGCTACTACCCATACAATTACACACAATACTCCAGTCATCACATACATACAGGTTATTAGACAAACTCAACATACACATAACTACATGGGGCTGATGTCTTACGCCCCTAAAAATATATAATAATAATAATAATAATAATGCTATTTGTTTTACGTCCCTTTTATCTACCGTGACTTTTAGAGGCGCCCCGGGGTGCCAGAATTTTGCCCAGAAGGGGATCTTTAACGCAAATCTACTGACACGGCTCCCTCACAATTGCATGAAATGATTTAACAACAACAGCAAACATCTAACTGACAAAACTAAGTTTTGCATTTAACAACGTAATATCACAGAATGTTAGGAGGCAATGCGCCTACGGATATTGACACCTGTTCACTAGTTTTGTTTTACAATGTTGGTATGTTTTGTAATTTAGATGGACCAGTGGCGGTTTCATTTGCTCGTCCTGAACGCCTTGCACTAGAATACAGGAGAGTGTTGTTCGCAATGCTCCAACATTTTATCATTTCAAATGATCTTGTCGACTTCATCGTTATGTTTTGTCTACGTTATGCGCCACGGTTACGGCGTGTATGAAGTCATCATTTTTTAAATTTTTTTTTTAGCGTATGGCTTTTAGTGCCGGGAGTGTCCGAGGACATGTTCGTCTCACCAGTTTTGTAGCTGCTTCGAGGCAGACACCCAATGGGTGATCTACAAGTACCGTCTCGTGTGGAGTGTTGTCTGCGGAGGAAAGTTTGAATGTAAGGACGAGGAGTTGGAAGGTAGTGGCTGTGGCCTATAGTTAGGGACCAACACTGGCATTTGCCTGGAAGGAAGATGGGAAACCACAGAAAACCATCTTCAAGGTTGCCGGCGGGGGGATTCGAAACTCCTCGCCTCCCGGATGTGAGCGACTGCCAGTAGTCATGCCGCAACGACCACGTCTAACTCACCCGGTGTCATCATGTTGTTCAGGGCATATGCACCGAATCTGAGTTAACTCCTGGGGTCTGGCGTTATGCGATACGGAGATGGCGATTGCGTAACGTCATGCAGCAGAGTGCACCTCCAGCTCTTCGTTCCCCGCGCGGGAAGCCTAAGTTAATGGGCAATGGAGTCTGTTGAAAGAGCCCTCCCGAGCCTTTCTAACATGTGTAGCATTTGTAGCATGCGTCATTTGAAATGATATAAAGTCTAGTCTCTCAGACTGACTGTATCTTTTTTTAAATTATAAGTGGTAAACTGTTATTAAAATATTCGTAACAATATGGTCATAAATTTTAGTGATAGAAGCCATTTTCAGTGTTGCTTAGTTCTATTAAAGAAAGCTTTCCAGTCGGTCAACACAAATTGGGCCCAATTACATTAGGAGGGAAACAAGTATTTACATACCCCTACCTGAAAGAAACGAGGTATTATTACAAACTAACACGCTTATATGTACTAAATGGGGTATCTAGTTAATTGGAAGACATGTTTCGAACGTCAAGCGTTCATCTTCAGCTCATATTCACTAGGGCTTACTAAGTGTACGATGTTTATGAATTACACTTTATCACAAATATATATTCAAAGTTTGTAAAGACTTGTGTAACGCGTCAAACTTAAAAGGTGCTTTCAAAAAGTAACGAGCCGGAGGCTGTAATGCGCAAACCAGTGACGACATCGGCTAATCGTGGCGTGTGTAACGAGGTGTGGTCCTGACCAGAGCGTGGAAGGTCACAGCCCGTCGCTAGAGGGCACGCGTGCACGTCACCTGACGATACAAAGCGAGCAGCAGCATGCATCAATCGTCCAACCAAGACCAAGACAAGCTTCCTGGTGTGGTTGAAGACTGTGGGGCACCCATTGGGCACACACTTTGCGCAAGCGCAGTCGTTTCTTCATGATGGTGTGCACACTTCCGACGCTCAATCCAACCACGGCGGCTATGGCTTTCACTGTCACTCGGCGGTACTGAGTAATGAGTGCATCAACCAGCTGGACATTGTCATCAGTAATGCAGGGGAAGGCCCCAGACCGGGGATCATCGGCTAACGACACCCGTCCTTCCCTGAAGCGCTTGTGCCACGCCTTGACCCTTGCAAGGGACATGCAGTGTTCGCCGTACACTTGTGACATTCGGCGATGAATGACCGTTCCCCCGACTCCTTTCGCTGTCAGAAACCGAACAATGCCTCTTTACTCTTCGTTTGACGCCTCCATGTCACTGTTTACAATGCGACTGTCAGCGTTGGACGATTGATGAATGCTGCTGCTCGCTTTGTATCGTCACGTGACATGCACGCGTGCCCTCTAGCGACGGGCTGTGACCTTCCACGCTCTGGTCGGAACCACACCTCGTTACACACGCCACGATTAGCCGATGTCGTCACCTGTTTGCGCATTACAGCCTCCGGCTCGTTACTTTTTGAACGCACCTGATATATACAGACAGATGTGGATATACAGGGCGCCCGAGAATGTTCTCCGCAGTGGTTACGTGCAGCTGTGAGTGGTTGCCTCAACGGTTTAGTTGGTAGCACGGTGTCTTTGACAGGGTGAAACCCACACGTGTGAGCTGTACCCTGTCGAAATCGGCAGTGTGTATTGCAATTAGCGAGCGTATGTGTCATCAGCACTTCCAGCATCTGTTATGAATGGCTGTCGTGAGTACAAAGTATACTGTTTGCTTGTTATTAGGGAACACAGCGATGACAGAATGCATTCTGCACATAAGTCAAGCAGCATTGCGCGTCATAGGAGCTCATGTCACCACGGACAGTTAAACGATGGCAGAGGCTACTTGAGCTGAGTCATATCCTACTCGCGCAACTGTACCTGTCAACGAAGCAGGCTGACGTGTGACACAAGTAAAAAAAGAATAGTTCCCATCTCGACCGCCGGCAATCATTTCTTGAAAGGCTTATATGATGCAAGAGGCAGCCATGCTGCCAACGTAACTGCTGTAGCTAGCTCTCGCAGACGCATGTAGGCGCTGCGGAGAACATTCCCGGACTCACTGTAGTTTGCATGGCTGTGTGGATAGCGGATAAGCTTCGGATAATGTTTGGAGTAAATTTGTGGATAGTTTTTAGAATACCCCAATTTTGAACTGGATTTTAAAAAAATGATGATTTTAGTTTCTGCTAAAATCTGCGTCACGTTTCTTGTTATTAACCTATTCGCTATCACTTGGATTCAATTGAATTGAATTTATTGATTGAGCACTGCCACTGAGGCAAAAGAGCCCCTTTATGTAGCGTATACATTGTTCTGACTTGAAGTAGCCCATTTTAATAAGAAATAAGAAACTAAACCTAGCTTAACAACTAATTAAGCAAAATATAAATGACACTTATACCTAGACAAGCATATTAGCAAACATGTCGTATACAAGATGAGTAATACAAATTAGAATATAATAATTAAATAATGAAGCCTCCGTGGCTTAGGCGGCAGCACGCCAGCCTCTCACCGCTGGGTCCGTGGTTCAAATCCCGGTCACTCCATGTGAGATCTGTGCTGGACAAAACGGAGGCAGGGAGTTTTTTCTCCAGGTACTCCGGTTTTCCCTCTCAAAATTTCATTCCAGCATCACTCTCCACTATCATTTCATTTCATCTGTCATTCATTTAATCCTTGCCCCATAGGTGTGCGTCAAGCCTCGGAAGCCAGCACTGTTCATATCCTCGCCGCTAGATGGGGGCTTCATTCATTCTATTCCTGACCCGGTCGGAGACTGGAAGCAGGCTGTGGATTTTCATTTTTTTTTAAATTAAATAATGCAGATTATTATTGTGAATATCTTCAGTAGTGATGTTGTCTACTCACTATACTTAGTTCGTACTAATCTTCAGATAAGGGCCTAAACTATATCTCAGTAAATATTTTTGATACCACCAACCATTGATGAAAGGGGTGGGACAAATGGAGGATAGAAAAAAAATCATCCCTCCCTTTAATAGGCACAATATGAAAACAGTTTAAAATGGTCAATAGTCCTCTAACAATTACCTAAAACATTTCTGAAATAATTTTTATATGATCCTTCCTTACGCAAGGGATGAACAAAATGTTTTCGGAATCATGGGGCTTCTCGTATGCTTAACATGTGGATTTTTTGTAGGAATACAACAATCGGCAAATTGTGGGGTTTGAAGCCATTTTTCAGTGTTGCCTAAGTAAACAAAAGTTTTGGTGCTTTTCAGTCGGCCAACACGAATGTACCCAAAAAGAGATGGGTTATGCCCTAATCCTGAAATAAATTACATGAGATTAATAAATACACTAGGATGACCAGTTTCGATCGTCAAAGGTGCCGGGACGTCTTCAAAAGACCGGGCAGCGCTTAGTACGAATGACTTTTTAGTCCACGCGTGGCGAAGACAGTTCTACGGTCTTTAATAGTTGTAGACCTTCCTGTATTCAATAACATACATCTAATCTAGATTTGGCAACGTCACACAAATACACATTGCACTGACCTCAGACAGCACATAGGAACAAAGGGGGGAGAAAGGAAAAACCAGTTTCGTCCAGTTAACACCCCGGTTCAGTCGACCACAACTGGCCCTAGAGTGAACACGAAACTACTCGAAGCTCCAGCCAGGAAAACAACCAGATAAGTAGTAGCCTGTAATATTACATTAAAACCATAGTTGATTTTTACAACCATATAGTCAGTCACCCCAAACAGACAAACTCCGGATTTCTATCACCATTTTAGCATTTCACCTAACATTAGATATACTACATTTAGCATACACCGACAGTTGCATTACAAATACTGCAACTAAATAATTGTACATATTGTAAATATTTTTCACCTGTATTCTCAGACATAGATGTTATAGCCTAAGTGTAATGGATCTGATTATGATCGCTTGACGATCGAAACTGGTCATCTTTGTGTATTTATTAATCTCATGTAATTTATTTCAGGATTAGGGCATAACCCAGCTCTTTTTGGGTACATTCGTGTTGACCGACTGAAAAGCACCAAACTTTTGTTTACAATCGGCAAATTTGCTGAATTCGAAATATTTTTCTTTGCCTGGTGAAATCAACCTCTGCCTTCCGTCGTGCCGAGAGGGAATTTTTGTGCTGCAATCGTGTAATATAAACAAGTAGTTCCGTGAAGAACTAAAGCCTATTTTCATATATCCTACTTATGTTATTTGCCTCTGTCAACATACAAAATTTCAATTTGATTGCTGTAATAGATTCATAGGCATTGAGAACCGTCTAATATTTCTGATGGTCACCATGTTGGATTTTTATATATGTAGGTCTTAGAGTTATATACTGTTACATGAAGATTATTGTGTACGGGTAGTATTCAAACTTCAATCGCATCATTAGGATACAAGAAGTAAAAACGTGATTTTAAAATTTCGCATCTGTTCCATTTTGTGGTTATGGAAACAATTGAAATAAATTAGATGCCAGTGGATTAACATTTGTATTAGCATTTACTGTACCAAATTTCACTGCACTCGGATGGTCAAATTGTGAGAAACGTGCATTTAAATATTTATACTTTGCGTCGCCACCATGTTGGATATGTGATCACCAGGTTATTGAAAGTCCTTTAGGTGAACTTATGTTTATAGCCCCTATGAACATAAAGGAATTCAGTTTGATTGCTGTAATAGATTTGCTGATATTGAAAAGGGAACTGTCCATACGGTCATATCGTAACCGACAATGAAATTTCGTAGAGATGATGGGGAAACCATAAATAGGCGATGTAAAAAAAATTAGCTGCCATTTCGAACTGCAAGGTACCGAAATCTTGATACAAAATCAGTGTGCCAACGCAACTCGTGGACAACCCTTGCATCTTGCTGGCGCGTGCGGCGTGCAACAGAGTGGAGTTGCAGTTGTGCTGGAGAGGGAACTGGCAGGCTACCACGCGCCAAGGATACTTCATTGTTAGGGAACGAATGTGAAACATAAATGAGGTTTTGTTAATCGCATGATAACAACATAAATATTTTTGGCACCTTGCACAACGAATATGCACTTTGAGGCCACATTGTTCTTCACAGTTTTCCTTACTTATTTGAAGGCAATATTTCGCAGGTACTTCGAACTCGGGAGGTCTCTCCGTTGTGTAATTGGTTGCGAACCACGCATATTTAACCATGACCTTGAACCGCGGGGAAGAAAATTGAAAATGAATGAAATATTGCATTTTCAGTACGCTGTTTCTCTGATATACATCAAACTGAGCGTCTTCACAATCCGACACAATGTCTGTTAAACGACGATAGGCTATAAAGCTTTCCATTGCCGGAAGAAAAACTTACCCAAGGGCTGTATTTTCCCTGTAGTGCCGGGAGGAATCTGGAGAATTTCTATACTGTTGCCTGGAGGAATGTCTTCAGACAGCTTTTATCACTATAAGTAGTCCAGGAATCTAATAGGAGCAAACACTTCTCTTCTGCAAATGGGAAAAAGGATTCTTTAAACCAATATTTTAATTCCCTTTTCCCCATTTTTCCTGATTTTGTGGCTGTTACCGGCATGAAACATTTCTTTGGAAACTTCCAGTTGCCTCCTGTAGTACAATGAATAATTTTTGGAGAAGTGTACCGGCCATACTAATTTTAGGCATAATTGTGTACGAATGGGTGAGTGCATGAACTGATTGAGCAACTGTTTCTGTATGTTTCTCACAACAAACAATAGAGTCCTTTTTGCTTTCATTACGCGCACGAAACCACTCAGATCTGTATTGTATATTGAAGAAAGGGTGTAGTCTAAACAATCGCTCTGTAGCTGCTTCAAAAAATTTCTTTGCGACTTGATTTTTTTCGTCTTCTTCTTGCAGATACGTACGATATATATATATATATATATATATATATGTCGCAGCGCCAAAAATAAGCAACAACAACAACATAGTTTCTCCCTCCCCTGTTTCCTTGTCACCATACACTTGACTATCACATCACTACCATTGAGCTATCTTAATAACATGTACTGTATTAACCCTTTATAGGGCAGAACTATTATTAATATATTTTATTTGTATTTATTTAATTATTTTATCCTAATTTTAATTTATACATTTTATTTGTGTTATCTTTTTAATTTTTATGTTTATATATTTTCATAATTTTATTTTTGTATAATTTTTATGATCTATTTTTATAATTCTAATTTTGTAAACTTTTTTTTTAAATTGTAAAAGCGTACTTAATTTTGATTGTAATTTTAATTTTTTAAAGCATATTTATTTTCAATTTTAATTTTTTTCATCATATTTAATTTTTTTACGTTTCAATTTTAATTGTTTCCGTAAAAGGAATTAAATTTCATCAAGCATCTCTTCATGGAAATAACGTAATGCATACTCTGGAACATTAGCCGGATTTATGACTGCTCTCTCAAAGGAACATACAGTACCGTTTGTTAACTGCCTATAGCACAGAGCGCTCAGGGTTACGCGCACGATTCAGCCGGTCACCAAGGCTGTCCACGTCGAGCTATATGCTAGCGCGTGCAATCCTATTAGAAATCTCCGTGCTGATTTCAGGACCTTCCAGTTCGAAATGGCAGCTAATTTTTTGTACATCGCTAGTTTATAGTTTCCTCATCATCTCTGCGAAATTTCATTGTCGGTTTCGACATGACCGTATGTACAGTTCCCTTGTGAGAACCGTCTAAATATTTCGAGTGGTCGCCATGTTGGATTGTTATATGTATAGGCCATAGAGTTAAGTAGCATTAAAGGAATAATATTTCGTAGGTCCATTATTCAAACTTTCACTTCGATCGCATGATTACGACACAAGAAATAAAAACTTAATTTTAAAATTTGCACAGCCGCCATCTTGAGGTTATGTAAACATCTGAACTAAATTAGATGCCAGTGCATTACAATGTGTATAAACATTTGCTGTGTCAAGTTTCAATGCGTTTGAATGATTGAATCGCGAGAAAAGTCTATTTTAAACTTTCAACTTCGCTTGTCCGCCATGTTCGTTTTGTAGTGAACCCGAGGAGGTTATGCTGACTGAAATCGAACGTGGTTCTCAGAGACTGTGATCTCAGTATAAAGGTTCCACCAGGGAACGAACCCGAAGTCTATGGAGGGAGTTTCATTGTAAAAACCCCTAGAGAGAAGTGTATATTAAATCACTGGTGTGATTTCAGTTGCAGTGACATTATTTATTAAAATAATGCAGGGAAATTGAGCAGAATACAGCATTATTAGACTACTTGGTGTAGGCTATATGGGGCTTGGAGCACTGCAAGTGCAGAGGTTGACATTTTACAAATAGGCCCAGAATTGTGGGAGGTGTTCAGTGGAGCCAAGTCAATCTTTCTGACCTCATTCTGTCGTCTGGAAGAGGGTGAGGGCCTGAATAATGACCCAGTTCTTCCCCGACGGAGAATGGATTTGAGAATGGTGGGGAGAGATCACAAGGAAAATCATTGATTACTCGTGATTGGAGTAACGAGATGACATGGGAGTTGCCCACAGGTGAATCTTTAGACTGGAGGCTAATTTTAGAGCCTTTAATCTGCGAAATTGACGCATATTTAAGGAAGTGCGGAAGGACCGTAGGACTATCATTGTTCGCGGCGGGATTTGAGGAGGTTGCCAGGGAATCCGAGTGAGGTAGCGTCCCCACGCTATAGAGAAAGGAATTAATATTAATTAATTGGCCGAGCGATTCTTTAGCACGCAGATAGTTCTGGGATCAGTGAAAGAAATGGGACCCAATGAACATGGTTTCGAGACCAGAATCATGCTGGGAGAGGAGCCGAGATCACGCGGGAAGATTTCGCTCTACTTTCTGTGTGAAACCAATATAAGGAGGTCGACCCTTAGTAGGGGGGTAATAGGGGTTCCAAGCCACTCTAGAACCCTCCTCTTACCACTACTAAGCCTCAGCCATGTTAAATATCTCTCGAACGCGTAGTCCGATTTTGACAAATGAGGTATCGTTGGACTCGGGCTGACGTCCTCTTTGCTATGGACCACTCGTTATATTTTTCAAATTTTTTTTGAAAATTTTTGTTTTCGAAACTAAGTGATAGTTTGAAAACCAAAGATGATAGAACGTTATGCCATGGCCCAAACGAATGGTCTTTATGACCTTTATTTTCTATAATAAAACTTTTTTACTTTTTATGTTTTTTTGAAAACACTCGAATTTTGAAAATCCTATATTTTGGAAACTAGGAACTCTACAAAAAAAATTGTTTGACATAAATGAAAGGTCCCTATGCCCTCTACCCCCAAAATAAATTTCAAGTCTCTAGAGAAAAAAATTGTGTGTAGTAGTGTGGTAAGGGGGAGCTGCTTCCAAAAGCAAGTGGTGAGCCCCTGCGACCTTGGAATGGAAGGAGCCATGCTAGGAGGGCGTGCTTGGATTCGTTTTTTTCGTCTCGTCGTGCTCTTTACGGGAATGTCGGTGTCGAAAAGATGAAAATTTGGAAACATGTTTTTTTGGGGGAAAAACGTGATTTTGAACTTTTTGCTATATCGCACGAACCAATAACGCTAGAGGCGTGTTCGACAGGTCCAAGGACTCGGGCTGACGTCCTCTTTGCTATGGACCACTCGTTATAATTTTTAATAAAATTGGAAACTCGATTTTGGGGTAAACACGTGTTTTTTGTGATTTTGTCGATATCTCACGAAGCAATAACGCTAGAGGCATGTACGACGGGTCCAAGGATTCGGGCAGACGTCCTCTTTGCTATGAACTACTCGTTGTAATTTTAAAAAATTTTGGAAACGCGATTTTGGGGTAAACACGTGTTTTTTGTGATTTTTGCCGATATTTCACGAACCAATAACGCTAGAGACGTGTACGAGGTGTCCTAGCACTCGGGCTAACGCCCCCTTTCAAATGTGGTAGATATTTTTTTCGAAAAAATAATTCACAAAGGGCCTAACGCCATACATGTTGAAAAAAAAATCATTACCGTTACCTGTTTATAATGTTTATAAAGCGTGGTGGTTGAGAGAGACGATACGGCTGGGTGTGTGTGTGTGTGTGTGTGTGTCGCTGACCACGGTGGCTGTGTTCAATAGATCAATCGCTATTTCGACGGGTCGGTGTATGACAGAGCGAGGGTACGTTTTTTCACACTTTTTACCTTTAACGTGTAAACGGTGATGAGAACTAGGTTCTATGTTGGTCGAAGCGAGTACAGAAAACACACTTGCCGAGGAGCAGGAGGTGAATGTCATTTGAGCTTATGGGAAGGCGTTGATCTGACTTGACAACAGGTGACGCTTGAAGGTGAAATAATCTGACCATTGTGCTGGCAGGGAAGTGCGAAAGGCGTGCACACATGTGTGAAACCACAGGCACGCTAAACCAGTGACATCCTGTCTCGCTTCGTACGTGACAAAATGCAAGTCCATGTGAAATTTGATCTACCGCAGGTGTTCACCTGGGACGTTATCTGTCCACGTGCGCGATAACTGTTAACAAGTTACATCCTGTTTTGCTTCGTACGTGACAAAATGCAAGTTGACGTGAAATTTGATCCGGCACAGGTGTTCGCCTGGGACGTTAGCTGTCCACGTGCACGATAAGAGATTGTTCAAAGCGTGGGAAAAAAAGATTATACATGCAACGTAGCATATATATAGACATGTCGTTATCATTTCCACACTCACTTAGGTGACTACCTTTGAACACACTGCGTTGCAAGAAACCCCTGGTCTTGTTTATCAGTTTTGGTGTTGGTGGAAAATACTTAACCTTGTTGTGGGGTAGGTGTATATTTATTTATATATTTATTGATTTTTATATAAATACATGCAATTATTTATTGATTAGGTAATTAATGATTTTTATTTATTTATTTGTTTGCAGATAACGTGTATAGCCTACCTGTCGTGTGTCTGTGGGAAATATATATTAAAGAAAGAGAAAGACAGACCGATAGAAGAGGAAACCATTTCCATACTAGCCCACGAGACGGGAATATAGCAAAGCATTACACGTCAAGGTGAGATTTGTTTTTTTATATAATATAACCTGTTTGATTTTGTTTTTGTTTATGAAATGCATAAACTATATGGAATGGATATACTTATGGTGGTTTATTTTATTTCTTTTTAGATATTTGGAAAACAAAAGGTTCACTGCTATTGCAAATACAGTTGAAAACCAAGAGGCTTTAGAGTGGAACCCTTGTCAAGCAGTCTACAGGTGAAAACTCAGGTGAGAGTGTTCTTTCAAAATAATGTCTTTTGCCACTGCTACCGATACGTTAATTTGGGAGCCCCTTGAGTCTTGTTTCAAATCGCGTGTGTGCTCTGGTCGTGTGGTCAATGTTAGAAAAAGTTTGATTCCCAAAGAATTTTTACAATCTTGTTTTGAAATTTTTAAAATTGAAATTTGTACAGCGCAAAGGTTGCATATGGCTTTAAAGGTGAATGCAGAACTGGTTTGCGATTTCATATATAAAAAGAAGGACGTAGAGCATAAAGAGACATTTTATATTTGCAGTAAAATGCAAGAGCTATTCATAGCCCATAATTTGGAACAGTGGTATGAAACCCACGTGGTGAATGCCTTGCTATCAAAATTTGATAAACTGCAACAAGGACCGAGTGGCCTTGCCTTAGACAAAATTCATCATTTACAATTCAACATTTGTCAATTCAACCCGCTGAATGCTGGGTCTAGCTACATTAAAACACCACCAGCCATAGCTTCGAAAAATGCTGTGGTCAATATAAAGAATCGTGACAATGATTGCTTTCTGTGGTCTGTGGCTGCGTATTTGCAGCCAGTACAACAGCATTGTTACAGACCGGGAAAGTACAAGGCCAAGTTTGTCGAATTGAAACATACTTTAAATTTAACTCGAGTATCGCTCCCTATGGACTTAACCGAGATCCATAGGTTTGAACAAGATAACCAGGACTTTTCGTTCATGGTCTATGGCCTTGATGGTAATGAGATTGTGGGTCCTCTTTATGCTACAAAAGAACCGAAACGACACCACATTCATCTTTTATATTTATCTGTAGGAGAGGTGAATCACTATTGCCTCATTAAAAGCCTGAGTAGATTGCTAAGCAGTCAAATGTCTAAATATAAATGTAAAAAACATATTTGTGATCGTTGCTTGCAATATTTTACAACCCCTACGCTTTTGGAACGTCATAGGGTAGATTGTGTTTCTCAGGAAGCGGTGAGACTGATATTGCCACAAGGGGACAAGGCTGTGTTAAAGTTTAAGGACATTCATAAGCGTGACACTGTCCCCTATGTGGTATATGCAGATTTCGAAGCTCTCACTACACCCATGGCGGGATGTGAACCAGATCCCTCCATCAGCTCAACCACACCCATTCAAAAACATGAACCCTTTGCCATAGGATTTAATGTGGTGTGTGCCTATGACCCCACGCAATCCGTTTACAAATACCGCGAGGGGCCAGATTGTGCCAAATGGTTCTTGGATGAACTTGTCAAGTTGGCCGACCATGTACAGGAATTACTGGACCACCCAGTACCCATGAGCCTATCTCCAGAACAACAGCAGCAGTATGAGCATGTCACGACATGCCATATTTGCGAAAAGCCACTGATCAGTGCTGAAGACACCGTTCGTGATCACTCGCATTTTACAGGGGAGTTTCGTGGAGCTGCGCATAGTAAATGCAACTTGAACTTTCCAGCTCCTCGTTTCATTAGTGTCTTTTTCCACAATCTGGCGAATTATGACATTCAATTTTTGATTCGTGAATTGGGACGTGTCAACAAGGGCTCGTTTACCATTATCCCCCAAAACCATGAGCGTTTTACAGCCCTGACATGGAGGTTGAGCGACTTTAGCATTCGATTTTTGGATTCCTTTAAGTTTATGGCATCCTCGCTAGACAGCCTTGTGAATGGCTTGAATGAGGAGGAATTAAAAAATACTAGAATGCATTTTAATGATCCTGAGCAATTTCAATTGTGCATTCGGAAAGGTATATTCCCGTATGATTTCTGCAACAGCTGGGACGTGTTAAAGCAAAGAAAACTCCCACCACAAGAGAAATTTTACTCCAAACTAACACGCAGTACCGTTTCCGATAAAGACTATGCACATGCATGTCAAGTTTGGCGAGTGTTTGGCATGAACACGCTAAGTGAATATGCCTTGCATTACCTAAAACTGGATGTATTGCTGCTCACTGATGTGTTTGAAAAATTCCGTAACTTGTGTCAACACATTTACGGTCTTGACCCGGCTCACTATTACACAAGTCCTGGACTCTCGTTTGATGCCGCTTTAAAATACACTCAAGTGGAATTGGATTTACTCACTGACGTAGACATGGTTCTATTTTTTGAAAAGGGCATTCGTGGCGGCTTTGTGTCACTTAACCAGCGCCATGCCGAAGCGAACAATGTCTACATGCCTGATTATTCACCGGAAAAACCAGAATCGTACTTAATGTACTATGACGTGAATAATTTGTATGGTTACGCCATGAGTCAGCCTTTGCCCTATGGGAAGTTTGCTTGGCTGACAGACAAACAAGTGTCAGAATTTGATGTGAACATGGCTAGCCAAGAAACAGGCCGTGGATATGTGCTAGAAGTGGATATTGAATATCCCTCATCCTTGTATGATGAACATGCCGATTTCCCATTCTGCCTTGAGCAAATGGTTCCCCCTGACAGTAAAGTGAAAACTGAAAAACTCATGGGCACACTTTACAACAAAAATCGGTATGTGCTACATATCCAAATGTTGGTGCAATGCCTCGCCCAAGGCTTGGTGTTGAAGAAAATCCACAGGGGTATTTCTTTTGCTCAAAAAGCATGGCTTGAGCCATACATGCGACTCAACACAGAGCACCGACAAATGGCAACACAGCAGTTTGAAATTATTATTTTTTAATTAATGAACAACTGCATCTATGGCAAGTCTATGGAGAATGTCCGCAAATACCGTGACATTAAATTGGTGAATGTCTGGGAGGGGCGGTGGGGTGCCCGGCGGTACATTGCCAAGCCAAATTTCAAATCGATCAAAATTATCGATGAGGATTTGGCTACTATTGAAATGAGTAAGACCAGCGTGACCATGGATAAGCCCATTTACTTGGGTCAAGTCATTTTAGACTTTTCTAAATCGGTCATGTATCGATTCCACTATGAGTTTGCCAAACGCCATTTTGAGGACGTCTCTCTTTTGTATATGGATACGGACTCATTCATTTACCACATTCGCCACTGCAACCCCTATGACGTCATGAGGCAGCATAGTGACTGGTTCGACACCTCTTGCTATAGCGCTGACAACGTGTTTCAGCTGCCCATAAAAAACAAAAAGGAAATGGGCGTTTTAAAAGATGAATGCGGTGATTCCATTATGACGGAATTCGTAGGTTTGGCCTCAAAAATGTATGCTTATCGCACACTCGACTCTAAGGAAGCCAAAAGAGCAAAAGGTGTAGGTAGGGCAGTGGTAAAATCGCTACGTGTTGATGACTATCTAGCGGTTTTACGCACTGGCAAGGCTATGTCTCATACACAGTGCAGGATACAATCCAGCAACCATCATTTGTATCTTGTGGAACAGAGAAAACGCACCCTAGCCTCCATGGATAACAAGCGTGTGTGGGCTGATGACCTGCTCACCAGCCTGCCCTGGGGTTATGATCGCAAGGAGGAGAAGGTGTGATTTCATTGTTTAATCGTTTATGGGACATGGCTTTATGTAACTTGTAGATTTAGTATTTTGTAAATATTGGTTTCTCGTCATTGTAAATAGTAGATTTTGTAAAATAGTGGCAACCCACTTGGACCTTTTGCTCTTTAAAAGTTCTATGCAACTTTATTTTTTTTTAAATTTTTTGATTGGTAAATAGTTTGATTCTTTTAACGCTGTACAAAGTTGAGTTTTTTTTGTAAATATGAAATAAGTAAGATTTTTAGTAACTTTAATAACTAGTATTTAATTATTTTTTGAAATAGTAAAATGGTAAACTAAAAAAAGTTCTTTTGGGATGAGTGTGCATGTCGAGAATGTGCTTTTGGGAATAAATAAAGTGGTTGTGTTTGTTCCCAAAAGCACATTCTCGACATGCACACTCATCCCAAAAGAACTTTTTTTAGTTTACCATTTTACTATTTCAAAAAATAATTAAATACTAGTTATTAAAGTTACTAAAAATCTTACTTATTTCATATTTACAAAAAAAACTCAACTTTGTACAGCGTTAAAAGAATCAAACTATTTACCAATCAAAAAATTTTAAAAAAATAAAGTTGCATAGAACTTTTAAAGAGCAAAAGGTCCAAGTGGGTTGCCACTATTTTACAAAATCTACTATTTACAATGACGAGAAACCAATATTTACAAAATACTAAATCTACAAGTTACATAAAGCCATGTCCCATAAACGATTAAACAATGAAATCACACCTTCTCCTCCTTGCGATCATAACCCCAGGGCAGGCTGGTGAGCAGGTCATCAGCCCACACACGCTTGTTATCCATGGAGGCTAGGGTGCGTTTTCTCTGTTCCACAAGATACAAATGATGGTTGCTGGATTGTATCCTGCACTGTGTATGAGACATAGCCTTGCCAGTGCGTAAAACCGCTAGATAGTCATCAACACGTAGCGATTTTACCACTGCCCTACCTACACCTTTTGCTCTTTTGGCTTCCTTAGAGTCGAGTGTGCGATAAGCATACATTTTTGAGGCCAAACCTACGAATTCCGTCATAATGGAATCACCGCATTCATCTTTTAAAACGCCCATTTCCTTTTTGTTTTTTATGGGCAGCTGAAACACGTTGTCAGCGCTATAGCAAGAGGTGTCGAACCAGTCACTATGCTGCCTCATGACGTCATAGGGGTTGCAGTGGCGAATGTGGTAAATGAATGAGTCCGTATCCATATACAAAAGAGAGACGTCCTCAAAATGGCGTTTGGCAAACTCATAGTGGAATCGATACATGACCGATTTAGAAAAGTCTAAAATGACTTGACCCAAGTAAATGGGCTTATCCATGGTCACGCTGGTCTTACTCATTTCAATAGTAGCCAAATCCTCATCGATAATTTTGATCGATTTGAAATTTGGCTTGGCAATGTACCGCCGGGCACCCCACCGCCCCTCCCAGACATTCACCAATTTAATGTCACGGTATTTGCGGACATTCTCCATAAACTTGCCATAGATGCAGTTGTTCATTAATTTAAAAAAATTAATTTCAAACTGCTGTGTTGCCATTTGTCGGTGCTCTGTGTTGAGTCGCATGTATGGCTCAAGCCATGCTTTTTGAGCAAAAGAAATACCCCTGTGGATTTTCTTCAACACCAAGCCTTGGGCGAGGCATTGCACCAACATTTGGATATGTAGCACATACCGATTTTTGTTGTAAAGTGTGCCCATGAGTTTTTCAGTTTTCACTTTACTGTCAGGGGGAACCATTTGCTCAAGGCAGAATGGGAAATCGGCATGTTCATCATACAAGGATGAGGGATATTCAATATCCACTTCTAGCACATATCCACGGCCTGTTTCTTGGCTAGCCATGTTCACATCAAATTCTGACACTTGTTTGTCTGTCAGCCAAGCAAACTTCCCATAGGGCAAAGGCTGACTCATGGCGTAACCATACAAATTATTCACGTCATAGTACATTAAGTACGATTCTGGTTTTTCCGGTGAATAATCAGGCATGTAGACATTGTTCGCTTCGGCATGGCGCTGGTTAAGTGACACAAAGCCGCCACGAATGCCCTTTTCAAAAAATAGAACCATGTCTACGTCAGTGAGTAAATCCAATTCCACTTGAGTGTATTTTAAAGCGGCATCAAACGAGAGTCCAGGACTTGTGTAATAGTGAGCCGGGTCAAGACCGTAAATGTGTTGACACAAGTTACGGAATTTTTCAAACACATCAGTGAGCAGCAATACATCCAGTTTTAGGTAATGCAAGGCATATTCACTTAGCGTGTTCATGCCAAACACTCGCCAAACTTGACATGCATGTGCATAGTCTTTATCGGAAACGGTACTGCGTGTTAGTTTGGAGTAAAATTTCTCTTGTGGTGGGAGTTTTCTTTGCTTTAACACGTCCCAGCTGTTGCAGAAATCATACGGGAATATACCTTTCCGAATGCACAATTGAAATTGCTCAGGATCATTAAAATGCATTCTAGTATTTTTTAATTCCTCCTCATTCAAGCCATTCACAAGGCTGTCTAGCGAGGATGCCATAAACTTAAAGGAATCCAAAAATCGAATGCTAAAGTCGCTCAACCTCCATGTCAGGGCTGTAAAACGCTCATGGTTTTGGGGGATAATGGTAAACGAGCCCTTGTTGACACGTCCCAATTCACGAATCAAAAATTGAATGTCATAATTCGCCAGATTGTGGAAAAAGACACTAATGAAACGAGGAGCTGGAAAGTTCAAGTTGCATTTACTATGCGCAGCTCCACGAAACTCCCCTGTAAAATGCGAGTGATCACGAACGGTGTCTTCAGCACTGATCAGTGGCTTTTCGCAAATATGGCATGTCGTGACATGCTCATACTGCTGCTGTTGTTCTGGAGATAGGCTCATGGGTACTGGGTGGTCCAGTAATTCCTGTACATGGTCGGCCAACTTGACAAGTTCATCCAAGAACCATTTGGCACAATCTGGCCCCTCGCGGTATTTGTAAACGGATTGCGTGGGGTCATAGGCACACACCACATTAAATCCTATGGCAAAGGGTTCATGTTTTTGAATGGGTGTGGTTGAGCTGATGGAGGGATCTGGTTCACATCCCGCCATGGGTGTAGTGAGAGCTTCGAAATCTGCATATACCACATAGGGGACAGTGTCACGCTTATGAATGTCCTTAAACTTTAACACAGCCTTGTCCCCTTGTGGCAATATCAGTCTCACCGCTTCCTGAGAAACACAATCTACCCTATGACGTTCCAAAAGCGTAGGGGTTGTAAAATATTGCAAGCAACGATCACAAATATGTTTTTTACATTTATATTTAGACATTTGACTGCTTAGCAATCTACTCAGGCTTTTAATGAGGCAATAGTGATTCACCTCTCCTACAGATAAATATAAAAGATGAATGTGGTGTCGTTTCGGTTCTTTTGTAGCATAAAGAGGACCCACAATCTCATTACCATCAAGGCCATAGACCATGAACGAAAAGTCCTGGTTATCTTGTTCAAACCTATGGATCTCGGTTAAGTCCATAGGGAGCGATACTCGAGTTAAATTTAAAGTATGTTTCAATTCGACAAACTTGGCCTTGTACTTTCCCGGTCTGTAACAATGCTGTTGTACTGGCTGCAAATACGCAGCCACAGACCACAGAAAGCAATCATTGTCACGATTCTTTATATTGACCACAGCATTTTTCGAAGCTATGGCTGGTGGTGTTTTAATGTAGCTAGACCCAGCATTCAGCGGGTTGAATTGACAAATGTTGATTTGTAAATGATGAATTTTGTCTAAGGCAAGGCCACTCGGTCCTTGTTGCAGTTTATCAAATTTTGATAGCAAGGCATTCACCACGTGGGTTTCATACCACTGTTCCAAATTATGGGCTATGAATAGCTCTTGCATTTTACTGCAAATATAAAATGTCTCTTTATGCTCTACGTCCTTCTTTTTATATATGAAATCGCAAACCAGTTCTGCATTCACCTTTAAAGCCATATGCAACCTTTGCGCTGTACAAATTTCAATTTTAAAAATTTCAAAACAAGATTGTAAAAATTCTTTGGGAATCAAACTTTTTCTAACATTGACCACACGACCAGAGCACACACGCGATTTGAAACAAGACTCAAGGGGCTCCCAAATTAACGTATCGGTAGCAGTGGCAAAAGACATTATTTTGAAAGAACACTCTCACCTGAGTTTTCACCTGTAGACTGCTTGACAAGGGTTCCACTCTAAAGCCTCTTGGTTTTCAACTGTATTTGCAATAGCAGTGAACCTTTTGTTTTCCAAATATCTAAAAAGAAATAAAATAAACCACCATAAGTATATCCATTCCATATAGTTTATGCATTTCATAAACAAAAACAAAATCAAACAGGTTATATTATATAAAAAACAAATCTCACCTTGACGTGTAATGCTTTGCTATATTCCCGTCTCGTGGGCTAGTATGGAAATGGTTTCCTCTTCTATCGGTCTGTCTTTCTCTTTCTTTAATATATATTTCCCACAGACACACGACAGGTAGGCTATACACGTTATCTGCAAACAAATAAATAAATAAAAATCATTAATTACCTAATCAATAAATAATTGCATGTATTTATATAAAAATCAATAAATATATAAATAAATATACACCTACCCCACAACAAGGTTAAGTATTTTCCACCAACACCAAAACTGATAAACAAGACCAGGGGTTTCTTGCAACGCAGTGTGTTCAAAGGTAGTCACCTAAGTGAGTGTGGAAATGATAACGACATGTCTATATATATGCTACGTTGCATGTATAATCTTTTTTTCCCACGCTTTGAACAATCTCTTATCGTGCACGTGGACAGCTAACGTCCCAGGCGAACACCTGTGCCGGATCAAATTTCACGTCAACTTGCATTTTGTCACGTACGAAGCAAAACAGGATGTAACTTGTTAACAGTTATCGCGCACGTGGACAGATAACGTCCCAGGTGAACACCTGCGGTAGATCAAATTTCACATGGACTTGCATTTTGTCACGTACGAAGCGAGACAGGATGTCACTGGTTTAGCGTGCCTGTGGTTTCACACATGTGTGCACGCCTTTCGCACTTCCCTGCCAGCACAATGGTCAGATTATTTCACCTTCAAGCGTCACCTGTTGTCAAGTCAGATCAACGCCTTCCCATAAGCTCAAATGACATTCACCTCCTGCTCCTCGGCAAGTGTGTTTTCTGTACTCGCTTCGACCAACATAGAACCTAGTTCTCATCACCGTTTACACGTTAAAGGTAAAAAGTGTGAAAAAACGTACCCTCGCTCTGTCATACACCGACCCGTCGAAATAGCGATTGATCTATTGAACACAGCCACCGTGGTCAGCGACACACACACACACACACACACACCCAGCCGTATCGTCTCTCTCAACCACCACGCTTTATAAACATTATAAACAGGTAACGGTAATGATTTTTTTTTCAAAATGTATGGCGTTAGGCCCTTTGTGAATTATTTTTTCGAAAAAAATATCTACCACATTTGAAAGGGGGCGTTAGCCCGAGTGCTAGGACACCTCGTACACGTCTCTAGCGTTATTGGTTCGTGAAATATCGGCAAAAATCACAAAAAACACGTGTTTACCCCAAAATCGCGTTTCCAAAATTTTTTAAAATTACAACGAGTAGTTCATAGCAAAGAGGACGTCTGCCCGAATCCTTGGACCCGTCGTACATGCCTCTAGCGTTATTGCTTCGTGAGATATCGACAAAATCACAAAAAACACGTGTTTACCCCAAAATCGAGTTTCCAATTTTATTAAAAATTATAACGAGTGGTCCATAGCAAAGAGGACGTCAGCCCGAGTCCTTGGACCTGTCGAACACGCCTCTAGCGTTATTGGTTCGTGAGATATAGCAAAAAGTTCAAAATCACGTTTTTCCCCCAAAAAAACATGTTTCCAAATTTTCATCTTTTCGACACCGACATTCCCGTAAAGAGCACGACGAGACGAAAAAAACGAATCCAAGCACGCCCTCCTAGCATGGCTCCTTCCATTCCAAGGTCGCAGGGGCTCACCACTTGCTTTTGGAAGCAGCTCCCCCTTACCACACTACTACACACAATTTTTTTCTCTAGAGACTTGAAATTTATTTTGGGGGTAGAGGGCATAGGGACCTTTCATTTATGTCAAACAATTTTTTTTGTAGAGTTCCTAGTTTCCAAAATATAGGATTTTCAAAATTCGAGTGTTTTCAAAAAAACATAAAAAGTAAAAAAGTTTTATTATAGAAAATAAAGGTCATAAAGACCATTCGTTTGGGCCATGGCATAACGTTCTATCATCTTTGGTTTTCAAACTATCACTTAGTTTCGAAAACAAAAATTTTCAAAAAAAATTTGAAAAATATAACGAGTGGTCCATAGCAAAGAGGACGTCAGCCCGAGTCCAACGATACCTCATTTGTCAAAATCGGACTACGCGTTCGAGAGATATTTAACATGGCTGAGGCTTAGTAGTGGTAAGAGGAGGGTTCTAGAGTGGCTTGGAACCCCTATTACCCCCCTACTACCCTTAGCAGAGCAGTCAGTCTTAAGTCAGTCTTACACTAGTTGCAGACGGTTGGAGCCAGTCTCACCCCAGTTTGTCACAGTTTGTCAAGAGAGGCGCAGACAGTCGTCATGGTGGAACATATGTTGGTCCGGCTCATGAAAGGACGCGCGAACAAAGATTTCTACATTTGAGTGAAGCATTTAATAAGCTTTTATTTAATAATAATCGCGCTGCAGGTATACTCAGCAGTACGAACAATGGCGTGTTCACTTAGGAAGCACCGTGTAAGATGAGTGGCAGAACTATTGTAAATAGTAATAATAATTTGTGGAAAGTTATGGACAGTGTTAAGCGCAATGTATCAAATATCGACTGATCATTCATGCCTAATTACGCTGGAATGCGCTGGGAGAAACTTTACGAAGCATTTGGTAATGTCGTAAGGATACCAAATAATAACGCTCAGGACGGAAGTTAGCATATTTATGCAACGCAGGAAACTTACCGTAGGAGTATGGATAAAAACTGTTGGTGAATTCCGAGGGCAGGTAAACCAGACTTTCAATCAGGAGTTGGTAGGAGCACGGGAGATGCCGTCGACACCTGCAATTTTGATATCTTTGCTAGGGAATTTCAAGCAATGAAAAGTGTACCAAGTGACGTGTGTTATGTATAATGCATATGTAAAATATCTTTTGAAGTAGTGGTTTAATAAGTGTTATAAAGTGTCACATGTTTGGAAGCAATAGCTTCATTATAGAAATGCAAAGTGCCGTATGGTTAACGAAAAATATGTGTCATAAAATGTGTGTATTCAAGATAAAAATGTCGCGTTAAACCTGCATATGGCGGGCGACTTGGAAGGATATGATTGGTTGAAGCCACCATGAGGAGCCTAGAGATATGTGAGTACCCCACAAATTATGGTTAAGTAGAGGATATGGGCCACTGCATGTTATGTGATTTCAGTAAAGATGCCAGTAAGAATCAGATTAGGAGGTAGACCCTCCAGGTTTAATCATTATTGTATTGATTTTTATAGAGTTGAGATGTTAATGTGCATCAAAAAGTGGATTAATCATTACCACTATTAATTAAGATGGCAATCAGTTATGTAAATGTTACGAGCACAGTTGTTCGAGTTTTGAGATGATTGGTTGTGTCGGATTTTGGTAAATTATGTCAGAAAATATAATAATAATACTAAGGAAGGATTTGGTAATTTATTTCAGTGAGAATAATAATAATAAGGAATGATTTGGTAATTTATGTCAGTGAGAATAATAATGATGAGGAATGATTTTGGTAAATTATGTCAGAAATATAATAATAATAATAAGGAATGATTTGGTAATTTATGTCAGTGAGAATAATAATAATAAGGATTATGAATATCAAAGGTATTAATGAACGCATCAGGTAATTGTTGTAAACAGGAAATAGTTACGCTAATTGCAAGACTTATCGATCCAAGCAGTGAAATTATACAGTAAGATTACCTTACGGGATTAAAGAAAGAGTTTGATATCAGAATATTGTATTATTGGGAATATAATTATGCCAGGAATGGAAGAGCTTTTAGTGAATTGAATTTGCAGCTTATGTGAGAAGCTTATAGAGTAATTGATAGATTTCTCTTAATATTATAGGACGAAGTCGTAACATTAGGTAAAGGAGCCAGGTGGTCTATTCTACGTATGAAATCTCCTATGCCGGGGCCATAGCGGAGATATACTTTGTGCCAGAGTGTTTAGTGTTGGACCCTAACTCTGATGATGGATGAAATGTTCCGGATTGAAATCCCATGTAGGTGCGAGGCAAACGATGGACACCTCGACACTATGATTTCCCGAGAACTTATTGTTGAGTGATTCGGCTTGTTGAAGCGAACCTCAAATGTCGGCAGCTTGGACTGACCGCATAATTTATTTAAGACACCGGCTGCCTACTAGACCAATGTTTTATGAACCTCGTACCTTCATGTTGAAATGGGCCTAGTTTGGTGCCAGTTATTAGTATCCTCGGGGTAGGAATAAATATAAAGCTCATTCACTACCTGTGTGCATAATATTCAGTTAAAATCCATTGAGATATGTGTGTCATTGGGAGCACAGTACTGTCTTGTAAAATCTTATACTGCTTTGGAAATAAGCCTTCAGACATAAAGCGAGGGTCGAGTTAATGTTGGAACCCCCTTCCACACTCCTATTGTATGCCGACAGCTCGGGTAGAGGGTCTGGACGGTCAAGGCGGACCGTAGAAGCAAGGTTGAAAGGAACAGATTTTAGACCCTGTTAATGACATGAAGTGAAATATTGTTATGTTGAGTAATGAAGCCATGTGGTTTAAGAACACATTGATAATTATATATTATCCTGATGGTTCATGATTTTAGCTATCTAACGAATGGTTAGACGGTGCATTTGTACTGTCACTGACAACTTTTTCAGAAGTTGGTTACCAGATTCCACAGGCTACGCGCGCAAGGTAGTTTGATTGTACCATCCGACACAACAATAACATAACGGTTTTAAATTGAAATCACAAACGGCATGCAGTGGAACTATATAAATAGAGGAAGAGTAGGGGTAGCTTACATAATTATGGAGTTGCACGTAGTTTGCTGTGCAACACCAGAATAGACTAATGCATGTGAAGCATTTGGTGGGAAAAGAAAGATCAAAACACACACGGTACACATAATTGTCAAATTAAGAAGGTTTAATGAATCAGTAATTTTGTGAAATTAAAGAAGTCACGTTGTATGACAGTAGGATCAATGTATAGTTTGTTTCTGAAGTTGTATGTGCATCAGCGCACTAGAATATCTTTGTGAAGTTCACATAAGGGTAAAGGTTTGTGGTACGATATGATTTTATTATGATTATATTATGTTCATATTGGTGGATTGTGGAAAGTAATTTTTGTTTGCTTTTGTTTTATGGTTATGGGGATTGTTTTATTTGTTTAAAGCCATGATTTCATTTAGTGAATTAAAGTTTTAGAATAGAGTTGTGCCTTATCATTGTAGAGTTGATACCTTTTAGCCTCAAATCCAAAGTATGTAACTGCTCTGTGGGAGGACGGTACACCCTCGAGTCCTGAAGCTAGCTGGAGGCAGAAGCATATTTTCCATCGAGATTACTCACATGGGTACATGGAAAATGATGTCCTGTACAGTGATTTGAGCTATAGGTACAACTAAAGTCGGTCTATATCTAATGCACACGACTCTATTAAAGTAACGATTAACATGAAGTAGGGGAGGACCGCACCTAGTCTAGCTAAGCTCTGATACGCACAATAAAAATTTTGATATTGCGATACGTCTAGTACTACGGTACATTATCATTATCATGGCCCAAGCAACGTGGGGCGGTATTAATTCATTATGGAACCGCCTGCGTCAGTGCAATATGAGCGATCTTGGCATTGCACAAACCGGGCAAACGATAAATACGTCTAGTATGCATATTAATTATCATGGCGCCCAACGTGGGGCATTCGACAGTACAACCGAGACCTTGGAGGGTTGCTGTTGTGTCTTAACGTGGACCACCTCCCATGACTCTATAAATTATCATGGCGCCCAGATTGCGTGGAGCTTATGGGATTTAGGGAAAACCCATAGATTTTTAATGGTATTTCATGGGGAAAACCATAGTAATTGTTTTTTTGCCTCAAACTGTGTTTGAGTAATTTTTGAGTTCAGTAGGCTTTTGATGTAACGCAGAATCTCTCTATTGAGAAGAGGATTACCCAAGGGTATGAGCGCTACATACCAGATCCACAATTTATCATAATATTATCAGGTTTTGTACGACGTTACAATATGTGTACAGTGTTTGATGTTTCTTTTCAAATCATATCCACACATTTTTTCCAGGAAGCCTGCCTGCATATTTAAGTGTATTATTGTGAAAATGTCAGGCACAGAGGAGATCTTGCAGGTTATTGCAGGGTTGAAACAGCATTTTGATGCTGTTAACGAGCAAAATAAGCTGGAAGCTAAGGCTTTCCAGGAGGGTATAAACACTCGTTTAGATGCCAATCAGGTTGAAATAAACACTCGTTTAGATGCCAATCAGCTGGCAATAAAGGCAAATCAGGTTGCAATGAATGACAACCAGGTTGAATTGAATAATAAGTTAGGTCAAATGCAAGAGGTTATTAAGACCGAAGTAACAGAAACTGTTGTAAGCATTGTATCGGAAATGCAGGTTAAAACAGATAAACGTTTTGAGGCCATAGAAGCCAAACTCGAAAGTAACTTACAAGCGTGTAAGCATGCTCAGGATGAAACCAACAGTAGGATAGATGCGTTATCTAACGACATTAAGGATATTGAAATCCAAAATGAGGCGAATCTCGAACGCCAAGCGAAACAATTTTCAGAGTTTACGAGAACGGTAGACCAGAGATTAGAGGAGAACGACTCTAAATGGGACCAGAAATTGAAAAGCTATGCTAGAGCAATTAACGGTGATCTCAAGAAACAGGACCAGAATATATTAGGTCAATGTCAGGAAATAGGTGAAATCAAGGCCGTTGTTAACGAGAGTAAAGAGCTGGTAGGAAACATGAAGGGCCAGATAAGCAAAGTTCATCAAGAACTGGACCAAGTTCAGAATGACATTGTTGTAGTCAACAAAAGGCAAGAGGAGAATAGAGGTGAAATTTTTAAGGTCCAGAAGGAAATGTCAAAGGTCAATGGACACATTCGAGAAGAAATCAAAGGATTGAGGGAAGAACTCGAAGTGAGAGAAGGCCAGAAAACAGAGGCAAGCGACAAGACCCTTGCTCAAATTAAGGAGGATGTAGAGGATGAAATCTCCCATATCAAACAAAGTCTGAAAGAAGACAAGAAGAAAATATTTCAAGTAGCCGAGGAAAATCGAGATAGGCTTACAAGAATAGAGAAAGAAGTCATTACTCGTCTGGAAAGAGCAGAGATGCGCCACAATCAAATGGAGACTAGGATAATCGCACAGGAGGAAACACTTCTGAAAGATCCTAAGTCAAGCGAAGGCAGCATGGAAGATATGAGGAAAACAAGGTGGGCAGACATAGAAACCCAACCTATAATAAGGAGTGCTACAGGCCCAGGCGAAAGTCCTTATATGACGCCAGGTGTACCAGTTGCGGCATCGACGCCACATGAAAATGCTATGCACACCCAGGTGATAAACGTCATCAGGGCAAGCGAAGAAAAACCAAGGAAATTCTCAGGTAGCCACTGTAATATGACACCAACATATTGGTTGAAGGAAGTGACTGAATATCTGAATGATGCGCGAATACCACAGGAGCGCAGGCTACGAGCTATAGAGAAATTAACAGAGGGGGAGTGTGCATTATGGTTTCGCAGCTTCCGCTACACTTTCGATACTGTTGAGGAGTTTCGGGAGGCATTTTTGAAGAGATACTGGGACGCAGCGGTCCAACAGAATTTACGGTTAGATTTATATGCAAAGAAATACAGCACTAACAACCAAACGAAGTATGCAGAATTTTTTATATCGCAGATGTGTCGCTTCAAAGAACTGGATCAAAAACCGAGCGAGCTGGAACTATGTATTGCTATCGCTAAGCAGCTTCCATACGAGATCCAAAGACTACTAATCTCGGCTAATGCGAAAACTGCTATAGAAATGGAGACAGTTCTTAGACAACTGGACCTCACAACAGAAAATACGATGCGTCAGAGTCGAACCGTGGAACAGGTACACGTGACCAACACGCAGACTGACCAACAGCAAGCTCCAAGGAACAACAAAGCTACGAGCACTGAAACATTAGATTCCTATGGACGGCAATGGGAACAGGAACCCAGAAGATGGCAATCAAAGTACAAAGGGAATGCTAATAGAGGAGGAAGAGGTCGAAACTCGTGGAATAAGCAGAATACCAGGGGTAAACCGTACCAAAACAATGGAGGTAACAATGGCCAAGAAGGCAGCAATAGAAATTGGAGACCCCAAGAAAGAAGAAGTAACTTCGATGACGAGGTAGAAGAACGATATCACGCTTCTTTGCGCTACCTCGAGGAGAGGGGAGATGAGCCTCAGAAACAACAAGTCCGCTGGCAAGAAGTTATGCAGAACAGGACATCGCCAGACAGATATGGAGATGGAGCTAAGAGTTTGGAGCTACAACGCAGCGAACAGGAGAGAAGAAACTCCAAGGGGACGGGCGCTGAAGAAAAAAAACGCCAAAATTAGAAGAGTTCGAGACTGAGGGATGGAAGTCTGTTAACGTCCTCAATTGGATAGCCAAACTGGAAGAGCTAATCGAGGATACAGGAGGATCACAAGTCATGGTCAAGAGAGAATTGCCTATTATAATAGTAAGAGTGGCAGGATTAAAAATAAGAAGCCTGTTAGACACGGGGTCAACAGTGAGCCTTATGACACAAGCTTTATATGATGAAATAGCCCGGAGAGGGAATATTTTGAAAATACCGATCTCTAGTGTCAAAATAAAAGGGGTAATTCCAGACAGAACGATGATATGTAAATATCAGGTATTCCTAGATTTACAGATAGGAGGCTCTAGTTTCTCACAGAGTTTTCTGTTAGTAAACAAATTACCTTATAACCTACTCATTAGGGCAGAATTTATAAGGGAATACTGAGTGATAATCGACCTAGCACAGGACAGGGTTATGTTCCATGTGAATGAAGATGCTGAAGGCTTGGAGGTCGCACTCAATGAGATTGAACCAGGGTCAAGTGAACAAGTATGGCATACATACAGAGAGGTGGCGGAGGAAGAAGTGTTAGCTATTGAGCAGTTAGAAGAAGAACTGAAAACACTTGCCACAGACCTGGAGAAAGATTTGGAACCCAAACTGGAAGAATACATTTCGGAAAAGCTAGAAGAAGCGAAAATTGGGCTAAAAGAGAAGGAAAATTTAAAGCAGTTATTACTGGAACAGAAGGAAGTCTTTGATTCGAGACCTGGTCGTATAAAGAACTTCACTTATGCTTTTCAAGTCAGTGATTGGACACCATTTAGGCAGAAACCCTATCCTATAGCAGAAAAGCATTATGCTAAAGTGAAAGAGGCAATTCAGGAGATGTTGGAGGCCGGTGTTATTGAGAAGACACCTACGCCTTATGTAAGTCCATTGGTAATTGTACCGAAGACAGACGGAACTGTCAGAGTCTGCCTGGACCTGAGACATTTAAATTTGAAGGTTATTCCAGAATTTGACCAAGTGCCACCTATTAAAGAGATCCTCAGGAAGTTCAAAGGGAAAACCGTATTCACAAATTTGGACATCACATCCAGTTTCCATCATCTTGAATTAGAGAAGAAAACTAGTCTGTTGACAGGATTTATGTTTGATCAACATACATACACATTTTTAAGGCTACCTTTGGGGTTGAAAACAGCTGGTTCAGCACTGATAAGAGCGTTAGATCGCAATCTATCAGATGAAGTGAAAGAGAGTACCATCAGATATGTAGACGACATTCTACTCACATCAGAATCTCTGGAGGAGCACATGAGAGACCTGAAGAAGTTGCTAGATGACCTTCGAGAAGCTAACTTTTAGGTTAATATCAAGAAATCGCACTTCTGTCAGAGGGAAGTCAAATTCCTAGGGCATGTTATTGATGCAAATGGAGTGAAGCCTAATCCAGATAAATTGGAGGTAATTCGAAATTTCCCTCGACCCACGAAAGTTAAACACGTCCGACAGTATTTGGGAGTAATTGGATTCTTTTCGAACCACTGCCCAAACTATACTTCGACAGTAGCACCCCTGCAGGACCTATTGAAGAAAGGCGGCAGATGGAATTCGACGGAGCAATGTCAGGAAGCATTCGTGAGGTCAAAACAAATGCTTTTGGAATATGTGAAGCTGGGATACCCGGATTATACCCAGAAGTTCATCATACAGACGGATGCATCACTTATTGGGATCGGAGCGATGCTATTCCAGGAAAATGTTGACCAGCCTGAAAAGAAAGTTTTTATTGCCTTTATAAGTAGGAGGCTGAAAGCCCATGAGAAAAACTACACGATTACAGAGATAGAGTTGCTCGCAATTTTTTACGCGTTGCAATCTTGGCATAAACTCGTGTATGGCTTCCAAATAGTCCTCAGAACAGACCATAAAGCTTTAACATTTTTGTTAAAAACAGACTTGTCTAGCCAGAGATTGACAAGATGGTCCCTGTATATTCAGCAATTTAACGTGGAAATAGAATACTGTCCAGGGAAAGAGAATGTAATACCGGACATATTAAGCCGTTACCCTAGAGAAGAGGAAGCGCTAGCTGTCCAGATTGAGAATCGAGATCAGAAGACGTTGGATGACTTAAGGAATCTTACCAACCTACAACGCGAAGACCCGTGGTTGAAGATGATGATCGAGTACTTCGAGGGACGCTTAGCAAGGGGAACTGCAATATACAGAGAGGCAGAGGCATTGGCAACAGATTATGTATGGTATAATCAGATATTACACAAGTGGGATGATGTAGATCATACACGTCAAAGGATTGTGATTCCTGCAGCTTTGCAGAGGAGATTGGTGTGGCTAGCACACAGAGCATTTGGACATCCAGGGATAGACAAAATTTGGGCTCTGTTGAAGGAAGCATTTACTTGGCCTAAGTTGAGAGATACGGTGAGAAATGCTATTAGGACATGTGATCTATGCCAAAGGGTAAAGCCAAATCCCTTTTTAATGAGGCAACGACCTATCCCGTTGTTACCGGAGAAGCCAAGCCAGTTATTGAGTATAGACAACTTTGGACCATTGCCTAGAGCACGTAGAGGCAATAGACACATTTTTGTAGCCATGGATGTATTTTCGAAAATGGTGGTATTATGCCCCATACAAAAGACAAGTTCAAAGAAGGTCTTGAAACGCCTGAAAGAGAGAGTTATTCCGATTCTTGGGAAGCCGGATAACATTCTCTCGGACCACGGAAGTTGCTTTACGAGTGCAGAATTTCGTCGAGAACTGGAAACTCTAGGAATTAGGCAGATTTTATCTACCATTCGCCATCCTGAGGCAAGTCCAGTTGAAAGAGTAATGAGAGAGATCCAGAAATACATGAAGATCTACTGCTCTGAAGCGAATTGGCGTTGGATTGAATTCCTAGAAGTAATTGAATACTGTATAAATAATACTGTACATGAGGCGACAGGTCAGGTTCCCGTGACTCTACATTTGGATCAGAGACCGGAGAGACCGTGGAATGGTGTCATTCCATTACCAGTAGACGCACAGCCAGGTCGAGAATTGAGGATCCAACGAACCTTCGAATATCTCAAAGCACAGGCGGAGAGACGTCAGAGAATTAATCGTGCGAAGAGGTATCATAGACCGCTTCTCGTCGGAGAGAAAGTTTTAATTAGGAAACCAGCCAGTTCAGATCCAGAGGCACGGAAGTATAAGAAGTTCATTTTTGCTTACCACGGCCCGTTCGAGGTGATAAGAGACCTACAGAACAATGCATACAGGTTAAAGCATTTAGAAACTGGAAACGAGGTCATTATGAATGTAGCCAATATAAAAGTTTATTATTCGCCAGAAGAATTCGACGAACAAGAAGAAGTATTAACAGCGCACACCCAACTCAACGTGGAGAGCGAAGTCAGCCAGGCAGTCAGAACTGAAAGTTCGAGCGGCAAGACGGAACGAGAAGCAGACAGTTTGCCCAGTGGTAGGGACGAACAACAAAGATGCCAGTGTCTGCGAGAATTCTATGAAGAAATGGTTGCAGCAGCGAGAGAGGTTGAGGCAATAAATACGACCCTCCGCCTGGAGAATGAACAGCTTAGGAAGAGCGCAGCGTGGAATGGGGAGCTGTACTAACCTACTCGCACCAGACGAGGTGAAGGACCCCAGATGTAAACACAGACAGTGATAGACAGTCAGCTGGTTACTTATAGAGAGCCACTTGCAATTGACTTCTATAAGTTTTGCAAGGGGAATATGAACCCGAGGAGGTTATGCTGACTGAAATCGAACGTGGTTCTCAGAGACTGTGATCTCAGTATAAAGGTTCCACCAGGGAACGAACCCGAAGTCTATGGAGGGAGTTTCATTGTAAAAACCCCTAGAGAGAAGTGTATATTAAATCACTGGTGTGATTTCAGTTGCAGTGACATTATTTATTAAAATAATGCAGGGAAATTGAGCAGAATACAGCATTATTAGACTACTTGGTGTAGGCTATATGGGGCTTGGAGCACTGCAAGTGCAGAGGTTGACATTTTACAAATAGGCCCAGAATTGTGGGAGGTGTTCAGTGGAGCCAAGTCAATCTTTCTGACCTCATTCTGTCGTCTGGAAGAGGGTGAGGGCCTGAATAATGACCCAGTTCTTCCCCGACGGAGAATGGATTTGAGAATGGTGGGGAGAGATCACAAGGAAAATCATTGATTACTCGTGATTGGAGTAACGAGATGACATGGGAGATGCCCACAGGTGAATCTTTAGACTGGAGGCTAATTTTAGAGCCTTTAATCTGCGAAATTGACGCATATTTAAGGAAGTGCGGAAGGACCGTAGGACTATCATTGTTCGCGGCGGGATTTGAGGAGGTTGCCAGGGAATCCCAGTGAGGTAGCGTCCCCACGCTATAGAGAAAGGAATTAATATTAATTAATTGGCCGAGCGATTCTTTAGCACGCAGATAGTTCTGGGATCAGTGAAAGAAATGGGACCCAATGAACATGGTTTCGAGACCAGAATCATGCTGGGAGAGGAGCCGAGATCACGCGGGAAGATTTCGCTCTACTTTCTGTGTGAAACCAATATAAGGAGGTCGACCCTTAGCAGAGCAGTCAGTCTTAAGTCAGTCTTACACTAGTTGCAGACGGTTGGAGCCAGTCTCACCCCAGTTTGTCACAGTTTGTCAAGAGAGGCGCAGACAGTCGTCATGGCGGAACATATGTTGGTCCGGCTCATGAAAGGACGCGCGAATAAAGATTTCTACATTTGAGTGAAGCATTTAATAAGCTTTTATTTAATAATAATCGCGCTGCAGGTATACTCAGCAGTACGAACAATGGCGTGTTCACTTAGGAAGCACCGTGTAAGATGAGTGGCAGAACTATTGTAAATAGTAATAATAATTTGTGGAAAGTTATGGACAGTGTTAAGCGCAATGTATCAAATATCGACTGATCATTCATGCCTAATTACGCTTGAATGCGCTGGGAGAAACTTTACGAAGCATTTGGTAATGTCGTAAGGATACCAAATAATAACGCTCAGGACGGAAGTTAGCATATTTATGCAACGCAGGAAACTTACCGTAGGAGTATGGATAAAAACTGTTGGTGAATTCCGAGGGCAGGTAAACCAGACTTTCAATCAGGAGTTGGTAGGAGCACGGGAGATGCCGTCGACACCTGCAATTTTGATATCTTTGCTAGGGAATTTCAAGCAATGAAAAGTGTACCAAGTGACGTGTGTTATGTATAAAGCATATGTAAAATATCTTTTGAAGTAGTGGTTTAATAAGTGTTATAAAGTGTCACATGTTTGGAAGCAATAGCTTCATTATAGAAATGCAAAGTGCCGTATGGTTAACGAAAAATATGTGTCATAAAATGTGTGTATTCAAGATAAAAATGTCGCGTTAAACCTGCATATGGCGGGCGACTTGGAAGGATATGATTGGTTGAAGCCACCATGAGGAGCCTAGAGATATGTGAGTACCCCACAAATTATGGTTAAGTAGAGGATATGGGCCACTGCATGTTATGTGATTTCAGTAAAGATGCCAGTAAGAATCAGATTAGGAGGTAGACCCTCCAGGTTTAATCATTATTGTATTGATTTTTATAGAGTTGAGATGTTAATGTGCATCAAAAAGTGGATTAATCATTACCACTATTAATTAAGATGGCAATCAGTTATGTAAATGTTACGAGCACAGTTGTTCGAGTTTTGAGATGATTGGTTGTGTCGGATTTTGGTAAATTATGTCAGAAAATATAATAATAATACTAAGGAAGGATTTGGTAATTTATTTCAGTGAGAATAATAATAATAAGGAATGATTTGGTAATTTATGTCAGTGAGAATAATAATGATGAGGAATGATTTTGGTAAATTATGTCAGAAATATAATAATAATAATAATAAGGAATGATTTGGCAATTTATGTCAGTGAGAATAATAATAATAAAGAATGATTTGGTAATTTATGTCAGTGAGAATAATATTGATGAGGAATGATTTTGGTAAATTATGTCAGAAATATAATAATAATAATAAGGAATGATTTGGTAATTTATGTCAGTGAGAATAATAATAATAAGGATTATGAATATCAAAGGTATTAATGAACGCATCAGGTAATTGTTGTAAACAGGAAATAGTTACGCTAATTGCAAGACTTATCGATCCAAGCAGTAAGATTATACAGTAAGATTACCTTACGGGATTAAAGAAAGAGTTTGATATCAGAATATTGTATTATTGGGAATATAATTATGCCAGGAATGGAGGAGCTTTTAGTGAATTGAATTTGCAGCTTATGTGAGAAGCTTATAGAGTAATTGATAGATTTCTCTTAATATTATAGGACGAAGTCGTAACATTAGGTAAAGGAGCCAGGTGGTCTATTCTACGTATGAAATCTCCTATGCAGGGGGCATAGCGGAGATATACTTTGTGCCAGAGTGTTTAGTGTTGGACCCTAACTCTGATGATGGATGAAATGTTCCGGATTGAAATCCCATGTAGGTGCGAGGCAAACGATGGACACCTCGACACTATGATTTCCCGAGAACTTATTGTTGAGTGATTCGGCTTGTTGAAGCGAACCTCAAATGTCGGCAGCTTGGACTGACCGCATAATTTATTTAAGACACCGGCTGCCTACTAGACCAATGTTTTACGAACCTCGTACCTTCATGTTGAAATGGGCCTAGTTTGGTGCCAGTTATTAGTATCCTCGGGGTAGGAATAAATATAAAGCTCATTCACTACCTGTGTGCATAATATTCAGTTAAAATCCATTGAGATATGTGTGTCATTGGGAGCACAGTACTGTCTTGTAAAATCTTATACTGCTTTGGAAATAAGCCTTCAGACATAAAGCGAGGGTCGAGTTAATGTTGGAACCCCCTTCCACACTCCTATTGTATGCCGACAGCTCGGGTAGAGGGTCTGGACGGTCAAGGCGGACCGTAGAAGCAAGGTTGAAAGGAACAGATTTTAGACCCTGTTAATGACATGAAGTGAAATATTGTTATGTTGAGTAATGAAGCCATGTGGTTTAAGAACACATTGATAATTATATATTATCCTGATGGTTCATGATTTTAGCTATCTAACGAATGGTTAGACGGTGCATTTGTACTGTCACTGACAACTTTTTCAGAAGTTGGTTACCAGATTCCACAGGCTACGCGCGCAAGGTAGTTTGATTGTACCATCCGACACAACAATAACATAACGGTTTTAAATTGAAATCACAAACGGCATGCAGTGGAACTATATAAATAGAGGAAGAGTAGGGGTAGCTTACATAATTGTGGAGTTGCACGTAGTTTGCTGTGCAACACCAGAATAGGCTAATGCATGTGAAGCATTTGGTGGGAAAAGAAAGATCAAAACACACACGGTACACATAATTGTCAAATTAAGAAGGTTAATGAATCAGTAATTTTGTGAAATTAAGGAAGTCACGTTGTATGACAGTAGGATCAATGTATAGTTTGTTTCTGAAGTTGTATGTGCATCAGCGCACTAGAATATCTTTGTGAAGTTCACATAAGTGTAAAGGTTTGTGGTACGATATGATTTTATTATGATTATATTATGTTCATATTGGTGGATTGTGGAAAGTAATTTTTGTTTGCTTTTGTTTTATGGTTATGGGGATTGTTTTATTTGTTTAAAGCCATGATTTTATTTACTGAATTAAAGTTTTAGAATAGAGTTGTGCCTTATCATTGTAGAGTTGATACCTTTTAGCCTCAAATCCAAAGTATGCAACTGCTCTGTGGGAGGACGGTACACCCTCGAGTCCTGAAGCTAGCTGGAGGCAGAAGCATATTTTCCATCGAGATTACTCACATGGGTACAGTAGTTAACAGGTTTTTGAAAGTCTCATAGATGAAATTTTAGAAGTAACCTTTATCTCCGTACAAACTTTCAGGGTGATATCAGTAATAGTTTCGAAGATATAGAATGCCGGTGAAATATTTCGCACAACCACCATCTTGAGGTTATCTAAACAATAGAACGAAATTAGATGGCATTGCATTACAATGTGTATAAACATTATACTGTACCAAGTTTCATTGCGTTTGGTCTGTTAAATCGCGAGAAACGTCTATTAAAATGTCGCAACTTCGCTTGGCGGCCATGTTAGTTTGGTAGTTACCAGCTTTTCGAAAGTCTCATAGATAAACTTCTAGTAGTTCCCTTTATCACCGTAAATAATTTCAGGGTGGTATCAACATAGTTTCGGAGATATTGAATGCTGGTGAAATATTTAGCACAGCTGCCATGTTGGATTGGTGAGACGTTTAAAAATTTGAAGGGCACGGTCGGCGTCGGCCAAAATGGTGCTATGACCTTACCGAGTGTCATTGAAATCGCGCCAGCCGTTTAGAAGTTATTAGAGGGAGACCCACACACAGACACAAAGACACACAGACACACTGACACACAGACACTTATACACACACACACACGGACAAAAAGTGATCTCATAAGCATATTTTTTCATAAAATGAAAATAGGCTAAAAATATAAAATCGTTTCCATAATTTAATTCTAATAACACCCTATAATATGCAATATAGTATTGACGATATTGTGAGATATTGTGAGGACTGGAACTTAAAAATTATCCCGAGCAAGACCAAAGTTATGGTCTGCAAAAAGGGAGTTAAACTGGCTAAGAACGAAAAGTGGGTCATGTATGTGTCGCAGTTAGAGATGGTGAAAAAACTTGAGTATCTAGGGACGATATTGGCGAGCAATGGTAAATGGACCGAACAAATTAAAAGGGCAAAATCGAAAGGGCTAGCGGCATTGGCGAATGTTAAAGTGTTAGAGCGTAGGTTACCGAATCTTGACTACAAAGTGTATAAGAATGTGTTCAACGCACTCATCGTTTCAAGAGCACTCTATGGAGTGGAAGTATGGGGTTTAGAGGAAGGAACGAAAACCCTGGACAGTATTGTAAGTAGGTTTGCCAAGATAATTTTGGGGCTACCTAGTTGCACGGCGAATTGTGGAGCGAGAATGTTGTGTGAGGATGTAAGCATTAGACAACATATTATAAAAAAGGTCATAAAGTCTTGGATTCGTTTAAAAGCAGGTGGAGGGGGGGAAATGCTTAAGGTAGCCTACCTGCACCAAATGAAGCATCAGCAAGAGGGTTACTGGGTGGACGGGGTAAGAAGTGTACTGGAAAGATTAGGAATGGGTTATCTATGGGATAGGGACTTACAAAGAGAGGAAGGTAGGGTGTGCCCCAACTCTGGTATACTGTATATTGCAATGTCCAGACTGAAAAAAGCTATTCTATTCATTAATGGCTTTCCTATAGATTATAAAACATTGTAAGGGAAGAGAGAAATGATAATAATAATAATAATAATTATAATAATAATAATAATAATAATAATAATAATAATAATAATACCGGGTGAGTTAGCCGAGGTCGTTACGGCATGACTGCTGGCAGTCGCTCACATCCGGGAGGCGAGGAGGTTCGAATCCCCTCGCCGGCAACCTTGAAGATGGTCTTCTGTGGTTTCCCATCTTCCTTCCAGGCAAATGCCGGGATTGGTCCCTAACCATAGGCCACAGCCGCTACCTTCCAACTCCTCGACCTTACATTCCCACTTTCCTCCCCAACGGTACTTGTAGCTCACCCATTGGGTGTCCGTCTCGAACCAGCTACAAAACTGGCGAGCCGAAATGTCCTCGGACACTCCCGGCACTAAAAGCCATACGCAAAAAAAAAATGTTAATATTAATGGTTTTACGTCCCTTTTAACTACTAGGGCTTTAGGAGATGCCAGGTTACCGGTAATTTGCCCCGAAGGAGATCCTTAACGTGCCAGTAAATCTACCGACACAGCTCCCTCACATTTGCGCACCCTCAAATGCCAACTGGCTGCGCTAGGAACCTTGGGCACAGCAGGCGAGCACAATACTGCTAAGCCACGCAACCAACCAAGAGGGAAACCGTTATTGTTTGTAATATTCAATTTGTGCACTGATGTTTGTGCTAAGTCAAAATGATACCATAAAAGGTCTGATGAATATGCTGGATACTCCACAGCGCATCAGTAGGATCACCTCTGTTAAACAGATTCCGATCCCTTCTGGAACCGAAGAATGCAATATTCTGGTCACTTTTCCAAGGTGATGAAAAATCAATGATTATTGAGCATTGATGAAATGAAATTGACATGGCACACTGAAGATCCCGAAGAAAGCCTGACCTACCTCCACTTGGTACAGCACACATTTTACATATCGACGGTGGGAATGCAAGACCTCGAAAGCCACCATGCTGCTCCCTTTCATTCTTACACTGGTATTCAACTCCTATCCATGAAGGGATATACACTCCCATCTTACTTGATATTTAGGCTCAAATTGAGAACTGTCCTCTACACTTGGGCATAGAGAACATACCATTACTGTAAATACAATGTATGGCGGGAATGTATATCCACGTGCATCTAGTCACGATCAATTACAAGAAAGAGAATGGAAAGGCGCAACATTATGGCTTAAGAGATCTTGCATGCCCTCTGTCGATATGCTAAGATTAGAGTCCGGTTAAAATAATAATATCGTATGCCTCGGGTGCCGAGTGCAAGCTTTGTTATTTGACACCCAGAGGGTAGCTTGCATATCGAATTTCGTTGTTCTTTGAAGCACTATGAAAGTCAAGGAGGTTAGATGTCTAAGCTCCTTGAACACCATAGCGCTTTCTAGTAGAGAAATGAGGAACTTTGTGTTGGCGGAAACTCCCGAGATTAATTTTGCCAATATGAACACGGCCTACTGAATTCAAATAGGTTCTTTGGCATGCCAACATCGTATGACATGCGTGTCGTAATTTTTGCCGCCTTTCAAAAATCACTTTCCACAGCCAGGCGCGAACCTGCAAGCTTGGGGTTAGTAGACCGACACTCCGATGCACGGCGGTATGTGACGTCTACCAGTCTGAGCCATAGAGGGTCGAAAATAAGTTGTCACAACACAATCAGTCTTGAGTGTATAATTCTGGTTTCTTCGAGGTCGGAGTTGGGTTGATTCCCTTCCTGACCTTAACTGATGTGTTAACGAGATGTGACATGAATAAAACTGAATAAGGTTTAACAAAGATGTGGCAATGACGTATTAGAAGGTATCAACCTACCAGTTCGGTACCTTTATGAAGCAGTAAGGAAGTTTGTAGCTTTACGTGACAGTTAATCTTGCGATCATGAGTCACAGGACCTCATTTTTACGTGGAATCCGAACCACAGGACATGGCATTTCACTTTGAAAATCTCACATGCAGTGACCGGGATTCGAATGCAAATGCGGGATCAAAGAAGTGGAAGCAAAAAGTGGGAGCAAAAAGTGTAAGCAAAAGTGGGAGCAAATATGAGAGCAAAAAAAAAGTAGGAGCAAGTATGGGAGCAGAAAGTGGGAGCAAATGTGAAAGCAAATGTGGGAGCAAATATGAGAGCAAAAAAAAAAGTAGGAGCAAGTATGGGAGCAAAAAGTGGGAGCAAATGTGAAAGCAAAAGTGAGAGCAAAAAGTGAGAGAAAAAAAAGTGGGAGCAAAAAGTGTAAGCAAAAGTGGGAGCAAATATGAGAGCAAAAAAAGTGGGAGCAAATATGGGAGCAAAAAGTGGGAGCAAAAAAAGTGGGAGCAAAAAGTGGGAGCAAATATGAGAGCAAAAATAAGTAGGAGCAGGTATGGGAGCAAAAAGTGGGAGCAAATGTGAAAGCAAAAGTGGGAGCAAAAAGTGAGAGAAAAAATAAGTGGTAGCAAAAAGTGTAAGCAAAAGTGGGAAGCAAATATGAGAGCAAAAAATGTGGGAGCAAATATGGGAGCAAAAAGTGGGAGCAAAAGTGGGAGCAAAAAGTGGGAGCCGTGGTGAGAGGCCAGCAGCTTGTCCATTGCGCCAGAACGCCTCTATGATACCTATTAGATTGGAGGAGTGTGTTCAACACTCAGGATGGCCATTTAAAGTAACCATGTGGGCGAGATTCAAACCACTCATCTTTAGTTTGTGAGCCCTTTCTTTGTACACACGGTTGTTAAGATTATTCTAATAATGTCTTCGCGATGTATAGGAATATTTCACTCTTTTAAGGGAGGGGGGAGGGGGGCTGTACCTTCTATAACCACTTCTTGGTATTTTAAGGGGGGACTGTACCACCTGTTAGCACTTCTTGGTGTTTTAAGGGGGGACAGTACCGGCTATTAGCAATTCTTGGTATTTTAAGGGGGGACTTTACCACCTACTACCACTTCTTGGTATTTTAAGGGGGGACAGTACCGTCTATTACCACTTCTTGGTATTTTAAGGGGGGACTTTACCACCTATTACCACCTCTTGGTATTTTAAGGGGGACAGTACCACCTGTTATCACTTCTCGGTATTTTAAGGGGGTCAGTACCACCTGTTACCACTTCTCGGTATTTTAAGGGGGTCAGTACCACCTGTTACCACTTCTTGGTATTTTAAGGGGGACAGTACCACCTGTTACACTTCTTGGTATTTTAAGGGGGGACAGTACCACCTGTTACCAATTATTGGTATTTTAAGGGGGGACAGTAACACCTGTTAGCACTTCTTGGTATTTTAAGGGGGGACAGTACCACCTATTACCACTTCTCGGTATATTTATGGGAGGGTGACTTCACTTCCAACCCACCTCCTTCGTAGTACCGCTATATGGTGCTTGTAAGTGAGAGGAGCTGCCGCTAATACCACTTCAGGTACCGGTACCACTTTGATGAGAACTGCTGCTCCTACCATTCATGGTGGTACTGATATACGGTGCATTAAACTATTGACCACCGACATTGCGAGTAGTGACATAAGGTGCCAACTGCCTATTCTCCCACACAGTCAATGTATTCAGAATATTTAGTAGCAGAAATAGTGGGAACCTGTTTGTACTCCGAACAGATCGCTAATAACTTAAGGTGAGGAACGTGCTGAAATGCCGTCTGCCACTTGGTATGGAACTACGAACATGACCCACTCCTCAAGCAGACTCTATCTCTTTCTATACCACGAAGTAATTTTTAGAAATATGCTGTGAGTTAGTCTCTTAACAACACCTCCAATCTTTTGAAGAAAGCAAGACTTACAAGCCCACACACTATGTGATCTTGCATATATTATCAGAACTTTATTAATAATAGCAAACTTGGAGTTAACCTGTGAAGACTATAAAGCTATGATGTATTATAATTCTTGTTGGAACTCGTGACATCGTTCGGCGTTCTTTCCGTTAACACAAGTTCTCTGCAGCACAGGTGATCAACATTCCGCCTTAAGATAGCCATTTTATTACCATTCCTTGAGACTGTAGAAGCCAGCCTGCAGAAGATAAAGAGAGCCTGCCAGGAATGACACGAACAGTTTAATATGCCCGTCGCTATATATTGTTAATCTCATTCACCGTTGCTGCTTGCTGCTAAACTCACGATAAACAGGCTTTTTCAGTCTACTTTGCATTTTCAAAGCATCATCCGCGCCTCTGCATTTCTAACACACTTAATATAAATCTTTGAACTCGTGGAATTGCCTAATAACTTTGGAATTGGATCACTTGCATACATATACAACCCCATTTTAATACGGACTCCCTTATCCTCGTAACTTGCTCTCTTTTTCTTTCGACTTGTCTTGATAGTGTATACCTACCTGGGCTCGTTTACGTTCTAATAATTCTGATAAGTATTTACTTTGCATTATAGTGAAAAGAAGGTAATATCTTGTGTTACTACGCATGTTGCGTGCGTATTAAAGGGGGTGCATATCGTGTGATATGAGACAAGCCAACCATTGGTTTAGAAAACTTGCAGAGGAATCGTTAAAGAAAATTGCCTGTTTAAAAGCGGGAAGGGTCTGGGACGAAGTGGTTCTTAATAACACGTCCCTAAAGTAAAGTGTAGGCTAAGTAAAATGAGGAACAAGTCTCTGACCTCACTAACCCTTGCCCAGTCTTTTTCTCTGCTGAGAGTGTTGGGGTGGTATTCAAGTGTGACAAAGATAAGCTTTTCGCCTCGTGGTCCCGAGAAAATAAGAGCAGTTCTTAATTATTATAATATATTAGAGATTTTGGTGCTAGCTTTTCCCGTGAAGTCATCCATGGTACGAATCCCAATTTAATCATACTAGCGGACCCGTGCGAGAACTCTCGCATAATGGGTTGTGTGCGCCCCATGTGTACAGACTACCCGCCCGGCACTAGTGATATGCGGGCTGTACGCGATGCCAGGGGCTATCGTCTAATTTATTTGTTTAAGCATTTTATTAATAAATATATTTCCGTTGACTTTTCAAGAAATGCAATATTTTGCCTGTACTATTGAGACGATTTGGAAGATTTTGGTACAAACCACACCTTCTAACTCCCTCTGGTTTAGGAGCTTGAGTTATGTGAAACGAACACCTTAGCGTATTATATAATAAGGATGACATTTTAAATTAAAGACAGTTTCTGTGGCTTACAATGGTGTGATGGTTAATCATTACTGTACTATATGATTGCTTCCTTCTTCCTAGAAGAACCATCGTTAAGGAAAGTACTGTACATACAGAATGTATCTGAATTTATTAACCTCCACGTAATGACAGTTTCTGCGTAAAATCATCAGGTAGAAAAGAGCTTTCTAAAGTTTTAAATAAACATACTGTATATTGCGAGTTAAGGGGAGGTGTTAGCCCCTATAGTAATAATGTTAAATTGCCATACTTCGTGACCCGTTTTCTTTGGAACCGTTATCCCCACGTATACCAAATTTGGTATGCTCTTATGGTGATACTTTGCATGTACACTGAGTTTGTTTAAAGAAGTTCGTAGTCAATTTGAAATTTTAAGAGATATTTTTCTGTAGTACACAATTTTTAGCACATTTTTCATCGAAAATGTATCTGTAACATCCTAACAACTGCAAGATGGGAGTTAGGAGTAACTTAGTAGATTTATCATTAGTATCATTATGTATTAACAAAGAATCATTCTTCTATGATGAGAAGTTTCTGAAAAAATGGGTCATTTATAAAAAAAAAAGTTTTCAGAAAGTTTCAACATGTATCAGTGCATCCCTGAAGCATACTCCGGGTTGCCATCATCATCATCCTCATTCTTTCTACTTTGCATCATGTGCTTTCTAGATTAGTTAGTTAGTTATTGTTGTTTTAAGGGTCGGAACTACGATGTCATCTGCCCCTCTTACTAGCTTCCTTAATAAAGTCTTCGATATCATTATCAGCTCTTTTAACACCAAAACTATCAATTTCTTTAAGCGCTCTCAGTTCACTTACCGGGTTCAACGTTTAAATGTTTAAAAACACATATCCTTCCAAAATTACCATCATTAAAGGTCAATACAGCATTAAATACACCAATGCACAGAATTTTCAAGCCAACAAACACATTCTTAGGGATTCGAGTCCACACAACATTGTTGAAAAACTCGTTGGGGTTTTGCGTCTTGCCGTGCAAACATTTCTTCAACAAATTTGGATCAGCAAGAGCCATGTAAACTGGTTTTATGATATCCCCAACTGCTACAGGAAGTGAATGTTCATGCCTGTATTGGTCTCCAGTAACTTGTGACTTGTTTTATTTACACCACGATGATTCGCCGTTTGGAGAAAGATAATGCTGTGGGTGACTGTAAGTTGAAATTTTTGTAGCCCACACAGCATGTCTCGTATTTTCCAAGGAATCCACGTTATTTCTGATTGCCGAGCGATAGAATGTCAATTCCTTTGACAGTCAGTCTACCCATTCCTGATAAAACATGTCCATCTTCAAGTTTCTTGTCTTTCATATCCTTTCTCAGTTTTCTCGGGCGGGCTCCCACCCTCTTCTGACTGTGTCTTACACATTCAAGCTTCTCAATACTAATGTCTCTCAACTCGAAAGCATGAAGCATTTTAGAATTAGAAAAGATAACTGAGGAGCGAAAGAAAAAGGGGGTGTGGCACTTAATGCAGCATGCTTATTAAACGTCTATTTAAACTACTAGGAGGGTTGTTAGACGTAACATTTTGCTTTGGACACGTAAGTGAGGTTATAAGGGACACACAACACACAAATTTTGTTTTTTTGATTTTTCACCGAATTGGGTTAACACCTCCCCGTAGGGTGTTTCAAAACACGCTTCTCCTAGTAAGGTAAGCTTGAAAGGAACAGCACACGAACGCCCCACGGTCTTGGTCACACGTAAACTTCCAGAAGGCCAGTAATTTATCCATCTGTGCTAATTATTTCTCACTGCATGACGCCGGATGTTTCCAAATCTACTGGTGATTTTAAAATGCCCATTTTCATAATCCTGGCTTGCTTACAAATTTCTGTACTACTTCTGGTATACAGTGAACATAGGCAGTGATACCAAAGTATTCCATGTTGAGCCATACCGGAAAACAGTCGAGTTACTGTTGAGAGATGTGATCGAAGAAAGAAATGAGTAACCACTTCCACTTAAGCTTACGGGGTGACTGACAGTGATTATTGCCTGTGATAGAAAGCAGATTCCTTTCTCAATCGCTGACATGCCATATTAAAACTGTGGTTGTTGATTCTTTAGCACCTTCACGACGTGGTCATGTAGCCCCATGCACTTGAGTGTGAGTGTGTAGAAGTTATCTGATAACCAGTGTCAATGTGATGTCTGTACTAGTGTGTGTATTTGAAATCGATGTAGAGTTTGGGCAGGAAGCAGCCGTGCCTTGAATTAGGTAACTTACCATTCCGGCATTTGCCTGGAGTAGAAGAGGGAAACCATGGAAGACCATTTCTAGGAAGGTTGAGGTAGGAATCAAATCTGTCTCTTCTCAGTTTTGCCTCGCGAGGTTGAGTTCACCCCGTTCCAACTCTCAGGCCAGAATTCAATTCCATGGCAGATTCGGGAATCGAACCCGGCCCGTTGCGGTGCCAGCCAAGAGCATATTTAAATTGATGATGATGATGATAATTGTTGTTTTAAGGGGCCTAACATCTAGGTTATCGGCCCCTGATGGTTTGGGTGATCGTGAAGATGAAAATGAAAAGCGAACTTAAAACTAAAACTAACTACTAACCTACATACTAGAAGAAGAAATGGAAAAATAAAGGAGAATAAGGCAAATAAAGGACAGGAGGAAAAGAAATGCCCTCAACCCTCGAAGAAGGTGGATTGAGGGACTTGGAAGGAAGGAGAGCCATGAAAGGCAGATAGGAAAGTGAAAGAGGAGAGGGTCCGCCCCAAAGGTAAGGGACAAAAAGGGAAAATGGACCCAGCTCAGGAATCCCTCGGGGTCGCCAACTCCCGAACTCACCATCCGTGAGCCCCTGAGGGTGTAGCATTACTGTATCTAGGGTGCACCAAAAGTGGTGGGGCTACATACACCCGGCCTCCTTGAGGGCCTTAAGCAGAAGGCAGGAGATAACATGAAAAGAAAAAGAAGGCTGACCCCTCGCAGAAGGAGGGAATCAGAAAAGATGAGATAAGGGCCAATTAAGGCGGGAAAGGAAGTGACTCCCTAGGCCTCGGATACCCTAATACCGTCGGGGTCGGAAGAGAACAAGAGTTGACCAAGTGAGGTCGACAGGAAAGAAGACAGAGAGGAGCCTGGCACAAGTAAGTGGAAGCAATGCCGGACTCAGCTGGGGCCCAGTGGTCGCCAACCCACGCCCACTAGAAGTGAGCCCCTGGGGGAATATTTAAATTGTACGAGGAGCAAACTCTATGATGCGTTATGCAGTAATGGACACTGTATCGAGCACAGGCTGACACATCAACACTGGGGCTGCCATAGCTGTTTACCTGAGGAAATGAATTCTCGCGCACAGTTCTCCAATCACAGTCTAGCAGCGGTGACGGCAGATGGTGTGACTTATCATCATCAATAGTCCTAGCACAGACCACCAGGCCTATCCGCGGATATTTGCAACATTTTTCGCCATGAGGATATAATTAGCATGGCTGTGTGGATAGTGGATAAGCTGCGGATAATGTTTAGAGTAAATTTGAGGATATGTTTTAGAATACGATGTTGAACTGGATTTTTTATAATAATTTTAGTTTCTGCCTTTCACTTTTCTTGTTATCTTCCTATTTCCTTTCGCTTGAATTGTAGAATAGAAAAGTGAGAAAGCCAGTCGTGGAAATACCCTCAATTAGTGTTCCTCTATAACTGCGCTTGCCTGTGTGGGTAAATCCGACGACTAAATTCTTTTTTTGTCGTGTAGCCTCCTGTGAGGCCGAGTGCAGGTCTTTCTAGTCGACGCCCGTGGGCGACCTGCGCGTCGGGATGAGAGATGGAATGGATGAAGATGAATGAAACTGGGCAAGGATGTGGAAGGAAGCGGCCGTGGCCTGTCAGAAGGTACTGTCCCAGCATTTGCCTGGTGTTGAAAATGGGAAACCACGGAAAACCATTTCAAGGACAGCCGACGGTGGGGCTCGAACCCACGCGTCTACCGAGTCAGCAGAGAGCTTGGCCCCTTGACCTTACGCTGCGCTTTAGCCCGCGTAGCCTCTACTGTCAGTGACGACTAAATAAGTGCTATAATTAGCCACACGCTGTTTAACATGCCGTTACTCAGAGGGACAAAACTCGGTTAACATTGTCTTGCGATTCACACATAGCCTAGGGGAATGAATTTCTCCCCAAATTTCTAAATGTATTGCTTTAAAACTTTATGTTTTATCTAATAAATTAAAAGAAATACGAGCCTTACAGTAGTCGCATATGATGTGTAACATCTGACATGTTATCCTACCTTGATGTTGTTACCGTTTTTATTATCATTGACATTCATCCACACACAAAAAAATCTTTTTATTTTTTACACTCTCATAATACATAACAATTCCAAGACACTCTTTTTTTTATTCACTGCCTACTCGATATTTCTACTCTCGCACTGCCTTCTTGATACTCTGCTGTTACAAAGTAATCCGTATGTGATAAACATTCAACATGGAACGACTGCCAGCTGGATCACATCCCTTCTGGCTGCTAAAGCAGTGCGTCTTTCACACTTCCGTCCGATCCACTTCCGTCCCATTTTTCAAAATCACTCCCACAAAAATATCCAGCAACCGAGTAGAATGATGTTACACATCAAAAATATTATTGTTATGCCAGCGGATTTCGATAACAAACGTGCAGATTCGGATAACAGTCCTGCGGATGCGGGCCAGATGAAGATAACGTTTTGTTTATCCCCGTAGGGCTCTACCTATGGGCATCCTAAGATCTACGAGGACTGTAACCGATCTGGAATGGCGTGAGCTCCTTTCAATTCCTTAATGCACTCGCACATATCAACGACCTTCATACACATTCAGCAACTACAAGTAAAGGGAGGAATAACGCAGAGGGAGACAGTGGAAGAATTGGAGATTATATTCGTAAAGCACCGAAATTTGAAACAATAATACTGTAATGATATCAAACAGAGCGATAATCGCCCCAATTTATAAGCAAGGAAACATCAAAGATTGCAACAGTTATTATAGCGGTACTTATTTCTTTGGCCGGCCCCGTGGTGTTGGGGTAGCGCGCCTGCCTCTCACCCGGAGGCCCCGGGTTCGATTCCTGGCTCCGTCAGGGATTCTAGAAACTAACGTGAGGGCTGGAACGGCGTGCACTCAGTCTCATGAGGACAATTGAGTATCTGTTTGAAAGTGAGGCAGCGCCCCGATCACGAAAACCAAGATTAACGGTCAAGGGGACCCGATGCGCTGATCACGCGCACCCCAATATCTGCAGGCCAAATGGCTGGGCAGCGGTCGCTTGGTAGGCCTAGGCTCTTCACGGGCTGTAGTGCCAGGGGTTATTATTATTATACTTATTTCTTTGGTAAGTGTCCCAGGCAAAGTGTACGCACGCATTGTAGAAAGGAGAGTTCGATTATTCACCAAGAGTAAGATGGATGAAAACCAATGTTGCTTTAGACCACAACAAGGATGTCAGGATCAAATTTTTAGTATGCGCCAAGTTATTGAGAAATGCTACAAGAGGAATAGACAGTTGTGTTTGTGTTTTTTAGGTCCAGAGAAGGCGTACGATCGAGTAGGCTACCCAGAGAGAAGATGCTGAGCATCCTGAGGGATTATGGTATCGAGGGAAGGCTGCTACAGGCTATCAAACATATTTATGTTGATAATCAAACTGCAGTGAGAGTTCATGGAGGGATGACTTCTAGACTCAAGATTATTACAGGAGTGAGGCAAGGTTGTCATATACAACCTCTGCCCGAAAAGTTCAGTGAATGGGTCTATAGCCTATTAGGAACGGATTGTTGGCTTACCTGAAACAGCAGTTACTGTCCTTCGAAGTAATCCTCGTGGATTGTTATGCACTTCTGAGAACGGCTGTTCAAGTCCTGGAAACTCCTGGCATGGTCTTCTTTAGGGATAGCCTTCAGTTGGGTCGTCAAAATTTAGCAGAATTTATGCAACCTGTCATACACACCTGTTTGACGGGTGATAGTGAGAAGGGTGAATGGTCCGTGGAATGGAATGGTCCTGAAAACCATCGTCACGGGCCACTATACCTGGTGCCTGAGGTGACCGATGGCAAGCGTCAAAGTATGGAGTGGCGGGGTCCTGGGCCACCGTAAAGCCCTGAAGGGCCAGAAGTTTTCGGTCCTTTTGGACATCCAACGTAATATGACGACCCAACTGAAGGCTATCCCTAAAGAAGACTATGCCATGAGTTTCCTGGACTTGTACAGCCGTTCTCAGAAGTACATAACCATCCACGGGGATTACTTCGAAGGACAATAACGGCTGTTTCAGGTAAGCCAACAATCCGTTCCTAATATAGACTCATTCACGGAACTTTTCGTTTATTTTGCATATGAAACATTTGCTGGGTGGGATTCAATTAGGTGGAGACGGATTAAGCTGTCTGACCTATGCTGATGACCTGGTTGTAATGACAGACTCCTTCGAAAGCTTACAATACAACATGTTAAAACTTGAAAAGAAGTGTTGAGAACATAATATAAAAATAAGTTTTTCAATAACTTGTAAGTTTATGTTGGTAGGGGAGAAACACAAGGAAATAGAATGCCTGATAGGAGTGCCTAAATTGGATCAGGTGGAACATTTTTAATACTTGGGCTGTATGGGGAAGGAAATTGCGTCGAGGTGCAAAACAGCCAATGCAGTGAGTTCTCACTTGCGATCTACAGTATTCTACAAGAAGGAAGTTACTGTAGTGACAAAACTCTCCCTTCATCGCACAGTATTCAGACCTACCTTGCAGTATGGAAGTAAGAGCTTAGTAGATTCAGGATATCTGATACATAATCCTTTAAAGGGCAAAAGACTGGGGGTATAATTATTTTTTTGCACATTTGTTATTGGAGGTGATAGATGAGTAGGAATATGCAACAATTGTATAGGTGTGGATTCTATTTTATGAAATATGGGGCGGAAAATTATTATCCCACTGCCCATACTTGACAGTATGTTTTCTTAATGGGGTATTAATCTCCCACCTACAAATTATGATGATACTGTGTTTATCACTCAATAATAAGGCTTATTTAACATGATCTAGTATATACAAAACACACATCACGCTCTATAATTTAAAATAAAACATAACACCCACGCAACACATGTTCAATGTCCTATAACATCTTTGCTGAAAACTGCACACAAAATATAAAAGTGATTTCGGAATGTTAAAAAGTTAGTATATTCGAATATAATACAATAATTTCAAAATAGTATTTACTAAAACACAGAAAATTAATTAAAAAAATCTTCTATTCTATGGCAAACACCCTAAACAGGATAATTATTTCCTATCTAGCTGAAATACAGTATATTTACTCAAGTGACCAAAACCATTATTAACATTATATTTCAATTATATACCACCTTTTACAACTCTCCTATCTTCAATAAGGACACCTTCTTCTGTAAAACAATGCATTGCATTCACTCAACACATTTGAACTGGCGAGCACGAGCACTGTGGAGACCACTGGGATATATGCTTCCCACCTTTGGTTTCTGATGACAGTGCACATCAAATTAGTGGGTTTTCAATATTTCTGTGCTGCTAGCTTGTGGATGCATGTGGAACTCCTTAAAATGAAAGGGGTGGGAAGGTAGCACGAATGATTGCTAGGACCAATGGAAGGAAAGTACTCGTAATGGACGTCGTGGTCATATAACCCCGTGTACTTGGGTGTGTGTAAAATATACCTGATAACCTGTATTATTAAGATGACTGTATTAGTGTGGGTATTTGTAATTCAGGTGGGGAATTGGAAGGAAGTAGCCGTGGACATACGTGAGGAACCATTTGCCTGGAGTAGAAGTGGAAAACTACGGAAAGCCACTTCCAAGATGGCTGAGGTGGGAATCGAAAAGATTGTTGCTTCGCGAGGATGAGTGTACCCCACTCCAGCCCTAAGACCAGAATTAAATTTCTTGGCAGAGCTAGCCGCTTACAGCACGAGATTGTAACCCTGCCTCGTTCTGACGTCTCAAGACGATCCACGATTTGCGGCTTGATATAGCAGCACAGCATTAATGAACAGATTCAAATATTCCTGGGCAACCAAACGATCGTCATAATCCTAGGTTGCACCACCATGAATCTAAGCCCACGTTCCGGGTAACGTCTTCCGATTGCTAAAAAGGTCGCATACTGGGGGATGCCGTAGCACTGATGGGCTTCTGTTGCTGTTAGACCTTCCAATTAAAAGATCCAACAATCGCTCACGAATAGCCTGTTCACGATGTACCTTCACTGACCGTTAAATACAGCTCGCTTACCTACCGGGCTATCTGTAATAGGTAGAGTTGCAAAACTAACAATATTGTTGTTGTTGTTTCATTTGATGGGCTCGGCCATAGTGATCATTTAGTCTCGTGTACTTGGTTGCGTGTAGTATTTGTCTGATAACCTATGATAATGTGGTGTCTGTAGTATTGTGTGTATTTGTAATCCAGGTTAGGAGGTGGCCGTTGCCTTAAGTTAGGAACCATCCAGCATTTTCCTGGAGTAGCTTCCAGGATGGCTGAGGTGGGAGTCAAACCCACTTTTTTCGGTTTTGCCTCACGAGGCTGAGTGTACCCCATTCCATCCCTCAGACCAGAATTAAATTTGCAGAGCCGGGAATCGAACCCGGACCTACGGGACGACAGCTAAGTATAAAAATACCTTATAATACCCAAACCAATCTTATTCTATTATTTCAAATACAATGGGTTTGAGTACTACATAAATCATAGTTTACTACAGTACTTATAATACGACACAAATTGAACTAGCGCAATGAACGCCGTTGAGCATAACCATTACGCGACTCTTTTAATGTTTGAAGTAGGCTACTCATTTGTTTCACGTAGTAAGAATGCTTCTAGAACCTATCTTAGAGCAATTATATTGAAGACCATGGAGACCGATTAATCTTGGGAATTCTTGCAGAAACATTTACAATTCTAAAAAGAAAATATTCTAGTTTTGCTTTCAGTGCTTTCGTGAAATCAATTGCGAGGATCATCTTAGCTTATGCTTTCTTTTCCGTGAATGAGTGCAGTTATTTTTCTTTGGAATATACACTACATATTATAATAATTTTATTAATGCAACCAATGGCCATGTACTTTTCTTTTCAGGACGGATCAGGGAAGGGATATTGGAAGGAAATCAGCCGTGGACCTATTGAAACGAACCATCCCGGCATTTGACTGGTGGTGAAAATGGGAAACCACGAAAACCATTTTCAGGACGGCTGAGGTGGGATTCGAAACTACGCTCTCCCGATAACAGCGAGGCACGAGGTAGCGCGATAGTGCTCTCGGCCACCGCGGCCGGTAAATATACATGTTACAAGTAGGGGTATTGATTTATAGCATTTTGATTTGAACTTTTAGCACGTTGATTTGAACATTTAGCATTTTGATTCAAATATTTAGCATTTTGATTTGAACATTTAGCATTTCGATTTGAACATATAGCATGTTGATTTGAACATTTCTATTTAATATACCGTGTAGTGCTTTAGCCTGTAGGTATATTCTTCTGAGTTACATCAACCTAATTAATTTACAATAAACATACAATGTACATTATGCATTATACCTCACTAACTTACGAACCTTTTACAAATATGTCTTTAATTTTACATTTATGTAATTTCAAAATACAATACTCATTTGTCAACATTTAACCCAAATTATACGTTTTGTTTATCAAAATGCTATAAAATGAAAATTGCAAATGTATAAATTCTACAAAATGCTAAATGTTCAAGTCAAAATACTAAATATTCAAATCAAAATACTAAATGATCAAATTGAAACGCTAAATGTTCAAATCGAAATGATAAATATTCAAATCAAAATGTTAAATGTTCAAATCAAAATGCTAAATGTTGAAATCAACATGCTAAATGTTCAAATCAAAATGCTAAATGTTCAAATAAAATGCTAAATGTTCAAATCAAAATGCTAAATGTTCAAATCAAAATGCTAAATGTTCAAATCGAAATGCTAAATGTTCAAATCGAAATGCTAAATGTTCAAATCAACATGCTAAATTTTCAAATCAAAATGCTAAATGTTCAAATCAACATGCTAAATTTTCAAATCAAAATGCTAAATGTTCAAATCAAAATACTAAATGTTCAAATCGAAATGCTAAATGTTCAAATCAACATGCTAAATTTTCAAATCAAAATGATAAATGTTCAAATCGAAATACTAAATGTTCAAATCGAAATGCTAAAAATTCAAATCAAAATGCTAAATGTTCAAATCAACATGCTAAATGTTCAAATCAAAATGCTAAATGTTCAAATCGAAATATAAATGTTCAAATCACCATGCTAAATGTTCAAATCAAAATACTAAATGTTCAAATCGAAATGCTAAATGTTCAAATCGACATGCTAAATGTTCAAATCAAAATGCTAAATGTTCAAATCAACATGCTAAAAGTTCAAATCAAAATACTAAATGTTCAAATCAAAATGCTAAATGTTCAAATCAAAATGCTAAATGTTCAAATCAAAATACTAAATGTTCAAATCGAAATGCTAAATGTTCAAATCAACATGTTAAAAGTTCAAATCAAAATACTAAATGTCCAAATCGAAATGCTGAATGTTCAAATCGAAATGTTAAATGTTCAAATCAAAATGCTAAATGTTCAAATCAACATGCTAAAAGTTCAAATCAAAATAATAAATGTTCAAATCAACATGCTAAATGTTCAAATCTAAATACTAAATGTTCAAATCAAAATGCTAAATGTTCAAATCAACATGCTAAATGTTCATATCAAAATGCTAAATGTTCAAATTGAAATGTTAAATGTACAAATCAAAATACTAAATTTTCAAATCAAAATACTAAATGTTCAAATGAAAATGCTAAATGTTCAAACAACATGCTAAATGTTCAAATAAAAATACTAAATGTTCCATACAAAATACTAACTGTTCAAATCAAATTACTAAATGTTGAAATCAAAATGCTAAATGTTCAAATCAACATGCTAAATGATCATATCAAAATGCTAAATGTTCAAATCAACATGCTAGATGTTCAAATCAAAATACTAAATGTTCAAATCGAAAAGCTAAATGTTCAAGTCAAAATACTAAATGTTAACTTCAACTCGCTAAATATTCAAATCAACATGATAAATGTTTAAATAAAGAAGCTAAATGTTCAAATAAAAATGCTAAATGTTCAAATCAAAATGCTAAATGTTCAAATCAACATGCTAAATGTTCAATGCTAAATGTTGAAATCAACATGCTAAATGTTCAAATCAAAATGCTAAACGTTCAAATCAAGATACTAAATGTTCCAATCAAAATACTAACTGTTCAAATCAAAATACTAAATGTTGAAAACAAAATGCTAAATGTTCAAATCAAAATGATAAATGTTCAAATCAACATGCTAAATGTTCAAATCAAAATACTAAATGTTCCAATAGAAATTCTAACTGTTCAAATCAAAATACTAAATGTTGAAATCAAAATGCTAAATGTTCAAATCAACATGCTAAATGTTCAAATCAACATGCTAAATATTCAAATCAAAATACTAAATGTTCAAATCAAAATACTATATGTTCCAATCAAAATACTAACTGTTCAAGTCAAAATACTAAATGTTGAAATCAAAATGTTAAATGATCAAATCAACATGCTAAATATTCATATCAAAATGCTAAATGTTCATATCAACATGCTAAATGTTCAAATCAAAATACTAAATGTTCAAATCGAAAAGCTAAATGTTCAAATCAAAATACTAAATGTTAAAATCAACACGCTAAATGTTCAAATCGACATGATAAATGTTTAAATAAAAAATCTAAATGTTCAAATCAAAAATCTAAATGTACAAATCAACATAAAAAATGTTCAAATCAAAATGCTAAATGTTCAAATCGAAATGCTAAATGTTCCAATCAACATGCTAAATGTTCAAATAAAAAAGCTAAATGTTCAAATCAAAATGCTAAATGTTCAAATCAACAAGCTAAATGTTCAAATAAAATACTAAATGTTAAAATCGAAATGCTAAATTGTCAAATCAAAATGTCAAATATTCAAATCAAAATACGAAATGTTCAAATCAAAATACTAAATGTTCAAATCAAAATAATAAATGTTCAAATCTACATGCTAAATTGTCAAATCAAAATGTCAAATGTTCAAATCAAAATACTAAATGTTCAAAACAAAATACTAAATGTTCAAATCAAAATAATAAATGTTCAAATCTACATGCTAAATTGTCAAATCAAAATTTCAAATGTTCAAATCAAAATACTAAATGTTCAAAACAAAATACTAAATGTTCAAATCAAAATGCTAAATGTTCAAATCCACATGCTAAATGTTCAAATCGAAATGTTAAATTTTCAAATCAAAATACTAAATGTTCAAATCAAAATGCTAAATGTTCAAATAAAAATGCTAAATGTTCAAATCAAAATACTAAATGTTTCAATCAAAATACTAACTGTTCAAATCAAAATACTAAATTTTGAAATCAAAATGCTAAATGTTCAAATCAAATGCTAAATGTTCATATCAAAATGCTAAATGTTCAAATCAACATGCTAAATGTTCAAATCAAAATACTAAATATTCAAATCGAAAAGCTAAATGTTCAAATCAAAATACTAAATGTTAAAATCAACACGCTAAATGTTCAAATCAACATGATAAATGTTTAAATAAAGAAGCTAAAGGTTCAAATCAAAAAGCTAAATGTTCAAATCAACATGCTAAATGTTCAAATCAAAATACTAAAAGTTCAAATCAACATGCTAAATGTTCAAATCATAATGCTAAATGTTCAAATCGAAATGTTAAATGTTCAAATCAACATGCTAAATGTTCAAATCAAAATATTAAATGTTCACATGATGCACCCGACTCATACAGGGGGATTGCGCTTGAATGTGCAGCCTTCAAGATGTTATCCAGCGTCATACGAGAAAGAATCTTCGAGCGATTAATGGAAGAGACACCAGAGGAACAACACGGATTCATACCAGGAAGATCGACAATCCAAGCAATAGAGAAAGTACTTGGATACATAGGTGAAGCACTAAGTCAACCCAAAGGCAGCGCATACGCGACCTTCGTAGATTATCAAAAAGCTTTTGATGGAGTGAACAGGAACATTCTCATCCAAAAACTGAAGACAGTTCTAGGACCAGAAGACCCTTTCCTTAGCCTCATAACAAGCATACTGCACAGCAACGTAATAAGCATATGTGACGGTCAGCTAGAATCAAGGAACATAAAACAGACAAACGGAGTTCTACAAGGTGACCCTCTAAGCCCGATACTTTTCAACATGCTCACAAACGACGTAGTTCAAAAGATCACAACGGAAGGGGTAAAATACTGCTCTATGCAGATGACATGGTGATCCTAAGCAAAAACAGGGAAGCGATGCAGCAAGCTATCAATCGGTTAGAGGAATGGACGAATGAAAACGAACTTAAAATAAACCAGAACAAGACGAAAGTAATGAAGTTTCGGAAAGGCGGACGAATATCCTCGAAGGATGTCTTCACATGTGGGGATCACACTTTAGGCATAGCGAAGGCGTACAAATATTTAGGGGTAACTCTGCAGGTCACCGGATTCACCTTCACAAGACATGTTGAGGAAAGATCAATCTCCGCAATAAAAGCCACAATGGAAATCAAAAGACTTCATAGCCTCTCACTAGAAATATCAATTTCACTGTTCAACCTGAAAATAGACCCAATAGCATCATACGCAATTGAAATAATTTGGCCATACTTGAACTACAAAAACATCAAAGACCTGGATAGAGTTAAAGCCAGATACCTCAAGAAATCACTGTGCGTATCGAAGTACGCCCCAACCAGATTAGTTTATCAACTGGTGGGAACAAACACATTTATAGAAGACCTAATATTAAAACACAACCTGATTCAAACACAAGCATGCATCAAGTTCCTGGAAGAAAGTGCCCAGAAATCAACAAAAATAGACCCCGAATTCTACCGCACCCCAGCCATGAAGGAGAAAGAATGGAGATCAGCCGGCTATGAACTACGACACCTCTACACCCGAGGAGCAATACACGGCTTCCACCATAAAATCTGCAACAGGAAAGTTTACCACAACGCCGACAGTCAATGCAGCTGTGAACTCTGCAACCAATGCTGCACACAGTATCACCTATTTGAATGTGCAAAAAGAAAAATGCCAATCTCGTACTATGCAAAGGACGAGTGTCAATGATATCTGTTATGTAATAATTATGTACACATTGTGTTTAATTCCAATAATAAATAAATGTTCAAATCGAAATGCTAAATGTTCAAATCAACAAGTAAAATGTTCAAATCAAAATGCTAAATGTTCAAATCGAAATGCTAAATGTTCAAATCAAAATGCTAAATGTTCAAATCGAAATGCTAAATGTTCAAATCAACATGCTAAATGTTCAAATCAAAATGCTAAATGTTGAAATCAAAATGCTAAATGTTCAAATCAACATGCTAAATGTTCAAATCGAAATGCTAAATGTTCAAATCAACATGCTAAATGTTCAAATCAAGATACTAAATGTTCAAATCAAAATGCTAACCGTTCAAATCAACATGCTAAATGTTCAAATAAAAATGCTAAATGATCAAATCAAAATGTTAAATATTCAAATAAAAATGCTAAATGTTCAAATCAACATGCTAAATTATCAAATCAACATGCTAAATGTTCAAATCAAAATCCTAAATGTTCAAATCGAAATGCTAAATGTTCAAATCAATATGCTAAATGTTCAAATCAACATGCTAAATGTTCAAATAAAAATGCTGAATGTTCAAATCAAAATGCTAAATGTTCAAATCAAAATACTAAATAAAATCGAAATGCTAAATGTTCAAATCAAAATACTAAAAGTTCAAATCAACATGCTAAATGTTCAAATAATAATGCTAAATGTTCAAATCGAAATGTTAAATGTTCAAATCATAATGCTAAATGTTCAAATCAAAATACTAAATGTTCAAATCGAAATGCTAAATGTTCAAATCAACAAGCAAAATGTTCAAATCAAACTGCTAAATGTTCAAATCGAAATGCTAAATGTTCAAATCAAAATGCTAAATGTTCAAATCAACATGCTAAATGTTCAAATCCAGATGCTAATTGTTCAAATCGAAATACTAAATGTTCAAATCGAAATGCTAAATGTTAAAATCAACATGCTAAATGTTGAAATCAAAATGCTAAATGATCAAATCGAAATGTTAAATGTTTAAATCAACATGCTAAATCTTCAAATCGAAATGCTAAATGTACAATTCGAAAGGCTAAATGTTCAAATCAACATGCTAAATGTTCAAATCAAAATGCTAAATGTTCAAATCGAAAGGCTAAATGTTCAAATCAAAATGCTAAATGTTCAAATCAACATGCTAAATATTCATATCAAAATGCTAAATGTTGAACTCAAAATGCTAAATGTTCAAATCAAAAGGCTAAATGTTCAAATGAACATGTTAAATGTTCAAATCAAAATACTAAATGTTCCAAACAAAATACTAACTGTTCAATTCAAAATACTAAATGTTGACATCAAAATGCTAAATGTTCAAATCAACATGCTAAATGTTCATATCAAAATGCTAAATGTTCAAATCGAAATGCTAAATGTTCAAATCAATATGCTAAACGTTCAAATCAAAATAATAAATGTTCAAATCAACATGCTAAATGTTCAAATCAAAATACTAAATATTCATAATCAAAATGCTAAATGTTCAAATCAACATGCTAAATGTTCATATCAATATGCTAAAGGTTCAAATCGACATGTTATATGTACAAATCAAAATACTAAATGTTCAAATCAAAATACTAAATGTTCAAATCAAAATGCTAAATGTTCAAATGAACATGTTAAATGTTCAAATCAAAATACTAAATGTTCCAATCAAAATACTAACTGTTCAAATCAAAATACTAAATGTTGAAATCAAAATGCTAAATGTTCAAATCAACATGCTAAATGTTCATATCAAAATGCTAAATGTTCAAATCAACATGCTAAATGTTCAAATAAAAATGCTAAACGTTCAAATCAAAATGCTAAATGTTCAAATCAACACGCTAAATGTTCAATGCTAAATGTTCAAATCAACATGCTAAATGTTCAAATCAAAATGCTAAATCTTCAAATCAAGATACTAAATGTTCCAATCAAAATACGAACTGTTCAAATCAAAATACTAAATGTTGAAATCAAAATGCTAAATGTTCAAATCAACATGCTAAATGTTCATATCAAAATGCTCAATGTTCAAATCAACATGCTAAATGTTCAAATCAAAATACTAAATATTCAAATCGAAAAGCAAATTGTTCAAATCAAAATACTAAATGTTAAAATCAACACGCTAAATGTTCAAATCAACATGATAAATGTTTAAATAAAAAACTAAATGTTCAAATCAAAAAGCTAAATGTTCATATCAACATGCTAAATGTTCAAATCAAAATGCTAAATGTTCAAATCAAAATACTAAATGTTCAAATCAAAATGCTAAATGTTCAAATCAACATGCTAAATGTTCAAATCAAAATACTAAAAGATAAAATCGAAATGCCAAATTGTCAAATCAAAACGTTAAATGTTCAAATCGAAATGCTAAATGTTCAAATCAACATGCTAAATGTTCAAATAAAAATGCTAAATGTTCAAATCAAAAAGCTAAATGTTCAAATCAACATGCTAAATGTTCAAATCAAAATACTAAATGTTAAAATCGAAATGCTAAATTGTCAAACCCAAATGTCAAATGTTCAAATCGAAATTCTAAATGTTCAAATCAAAATACTAAATGTTCCAATCAAAATACTAACTGTTCAAATCAAAATACTAAATGTTGAAATAAAAATGCTAAATGTTCAATTCAACATGCTAAATGTTCATATCAAAATGCTAAATCAATATGCTAAATGTTCAAATCAAAATACTAAATGTTCAAATCAAAATGCTAAATGTTCAAATCAACATGCTAAATGTTCAAATCAAAATACTAAAAGATAAAATCGAAATGCCAAATTGTCAAATCAAAACGTTAAATGTTCAAATCGAAATGCTAAATTTTCAAATCAAAATACTAAATATTCCAATCAAAATACTAACTGTTCAAATCCAAATACTAAATGTTGAAATCAAAATGCTAAATGATCAAATCAACATGCTAAATGTTCATATCAAAATGCTAAATGTTCAAATCAACATGCTAAATGTTCAAATCAAAATACTAAATGTTCAAATCGAAAAGCTAAATGTTCATGATGATGATGATAATTGTTGTTTTAAGGGGCCTAACATCTAGGTTATCGGCCCCTGGCTAAATGTTCGAATCCAAATTCTAAATGTTAAAATCAACACGCTAAATGTTCAAGTCAACATGATAAATGTTTAAATAAAAAAGCTGAATGTTCAAATCTAAAAGCTAAATGTTCAAATCAACACGCTAAATGATCAAATCAAAATACTACATGTTCAAATCGAAATGCTAAATGTTCAAATCAACATGTTAAATGTTCAAAAAAATGCTAAATGTTCAAATCAACATGCTAAATGTTCAAATCAACATGGTAAATGTTCAAATCAAAATGCTAAATGTTCAAATCAAAATACTAAATGTTCAAATCGAAATGCTAAATGTTCAAATCAAAATGCTTAATGTTCAAATCAAAATGCTTAATGTTCAAATCAACATGCTAAATGTTCAAATCAAAATGTTGAATTTTCAAATCAAAATGCTAAATGTTCAAATCAAAATACTAAATCTTCAAATCGAAATGATAAATGTTCAAATCAAAATACTTAATGTTCAAATCAACATGCTAAATATTGAAATAAAAATGCTAAATATTCAAATCAAAATGCTAAAAGTTCAAATCAACATGCTACATGTTCAAATCAACTTGCTAAATGTTCAAATCAAAATGTTAAAAGTTCAAATCAAAATCCTAAATGTTCAATTCGATATGCTAAATGTTCAAATCAAAAGGCTAAATGTTCAAATCAACATGCTAAATGTTCAAATAAAAATGCTGAATGTTCCAATCAAAATGTTAAATGTTCAAATCAAAATACTAAATGTTCAAATTGAAATGCTAAATGTTCAAATCAACAAGCTAAATATTCAAATCAAAATGCTAAATGTTCAAATCGTAATGCTAAAAGTTCAAATCAAAATGCTAAATGTTCAAATCAAAATGCTAAATGTTCAAATCGTAATGCTAAGTTCAAATCAAAATGCTAAATGTTCAAATCAACATGCTAAATGTTCAAATCAAGATGCTAATTGTTCAAATCGATATACTAAATGTTCAAATCGAAATGCTAAATGTTAAAATCAACATGCTAAATGTTGAAATCAAAATGCTAAATGTTCAAATCGAAATGTTAAATGTTTAAATCAACATGCTAAATCTTCAAATCGAAATGCTAAATGTTCAATTCGAAAGGCTAAATGTTCAAATCAACATGCTAAATGTTCAAATCAAAATGCTAAATGTTCAAATCGAAAGGCTAAATGTTCAAATCAAAATGCTAAATGTTCAAATCAACATGCTAAATATTCATATCAAAATGCTAAATGTTGAACTCAAAATGCTAAATGTTCAAATCGAAAGGCTAAATGTTCAAATGAACATGTTAAATGTTCAAATAAAAATACTAAATGTTCCAAACAAAATACTAACTGTTCAATTCAAAATACTAAATGTTGACATCAAAATGCTAAATGTTCAAATCAACATGCTAAATGTTCATATCAAAATGCTAAATGTTCAAATCGAAATGCTAAATGTTCAAATCAATATGCCAAACGTTCAAATCAAAATAATAAATGTTCAAATCAACATGCTAAATGTTCAAATCAAAATACTAAATGTTCATAATCAAAATGCTAAATGTTCAAATCAACATGCTAAATGTTCATATCAATATGCTAAAGGTTCAAATCGACATGTTATATGTACAAATCAAAATACTAAATGTTCAAATCAAAATGCTAAATGTTCAAATGAACATGTTAAATGTTCAAATCAAAATACTAAATGTTCCAATCAAAATACTAACTGTTCAAATCAAAATACTAAATGTTGAAATCAAAATGCTAAATGTTCAAATCAACATGCTAAATGTTCATATCAAAATGCTAAATGTTCATATCAAAATGCTAAATGTTCAAATCAACATGCTAAATGTTCAAATAAAAATGCTAAACGTTCAAATCAAAATGCTAAATGTTCAAATCAACACGCTAAATGTTCAATGCTAAATGTTCGAATCAACATGCTAAATGTTCAAATCAAAATGCTAAATCTTCAAATCAAGATACTAAATGTTCCAATCAAAATACGAACTGTTCAAATCAAAATACTAAATGTTGAAATCAAAATGCTAAATGTTCAAATCAACATGCTAAATGTTCATATCAAAATGCTCAATGTTCAAATCAACATGCTAAATGTTCAAATAAAAATACTAAATATTCAAATCGAAAAGCAAATTGTTCAAATCAAAATACTAAATGTTAAAATCAACACGCTAAATGTTCAAATCAACATGATAAATGTTTAAATAAAAAACTAAATGTTCAAATCAAAAAGCTAAATGTTCATATCAACATGCTAAATGTTCAAATCAAAATACTAAATGTTCAAATCAAAATGCTAAATGTTCAAATCAACATGCTAAATGTTCAAATCAAAATACTAAAAGATAAAATCGAAATGCCAAATTGTCAAATCAAAACGTTAAATGTTCAAATCGAAATGCTAAATGTTCAAATCAACATGCTAAATGTTCAAATAAAAATGCTAAATGTTCAAATCAAAAAGCTAAATGTTCAAATCAACATGCTAAATGTTCAAATCAAAATACTAAATGTTAAAATCGAAATGCTAAATTGTCAAACCCAAATGTCAAATGTTCAAATCGAAATTCTAAATGTTCAAATCAAAATACTAAATGTTCCAATCAAAATACTAACTGTTCAAATCAAAATACTAAATGTTGAAATCAAAATGCTAAATGTTCAATTCAACATGCTAAATGTTCATATCAAAATGCTAAATGTTCAAATCAATATGCTAAATGTTCAAATCAAAATACTAAAAATGCTAAATGTTCAAATCAACATGCTAAATGTTCAAATCAAAATACTAAAAGATAAAATCGAAATGCCAAATTGTCAAATCAAAACGTTAAATGTTCAAATCGAAATGCTAAATTTTCAAATCAAAATGCTTAATATTCCAATCAAAATACTAACTGGTCAAATCCAAATACTAAATGTTGAAATCAAAATGCTAAATGATCAAATCAACATGCTAAATGTTCATATCAAAATGCTAAATGTTCAAATCAACATGCTAAATGTTCAAATCAAAATACTAAATGTTCAAATCGAAAAGCTAAATGTTCATGATGATGATGATAATTGTAGTTTTAAGGGGCCTAACATCTAGGTTATCGGCCCCTGGCTAAATGTTCGAATCAAAATACTAAATGTTAAAATCAACACGCTAAATGTTCAAGTCAACATGATAAATGTTTAAATAAAAAAGCTGAATGTTCAAATCTAAAAGCTAAATGTTCAAATCAACTCGCTAAATGTTCAAATCAAAATACTACATGTTCAAATCGAAATGCTAAATGTTCAAATCAACATGCTAAATGTTCAAAAAAATGCTAAATGTTCAAATCAACATGCTAAATGTTCAAATCAACATGGTAAATGTTCAAATCAAAATGCTAAATGTTCAAATCAAAATACTAAATGTTCAAATCGAAATGCTAAATGTTCAAATCAAAATGCTTAATGTTCAAATCAAAATGCTTAATGTTCAAATCAACATGCTAAATGTTCAAATCAAAATGCTGAATTTTCAAATCAAAATGCTAAATGTTCAAATCAAAATACTAAATCTTCAAATCGAAATGATAAATGTTCAAATCAAAATAATTAATGTTCAAATCAACATGCTAAATATTGAAATAAAAATGCTAAATATTCAAATCAAAATGCTAAAAGTTCAAATCAACATGCTACATGTTCAAATCAACTTGCTAAATGTTCAAATCAAAATGTTAAAAGTTCAAATCAAAATCCTAAATGTTCAATTCGATATGCTAAATGTTCAAATCAAAAGGCTAAATGTTCAAATCAACATGCTAAATGTTCAAATAAAAATGCTGAATGTTCCAATCAAAGTGTTAAAAGGTTCAAATCAAAATACTAAATGTTCAAATCGAAATGCTAAATGTTCAAATCAAAATACAAAATGTTCAAATCAACATGCTAAATGTTCAAATCGAAATGTTAAATGTTCAAATCAACATGCTAAATGTTCAAATCAAAATACTAAATGTTCAAATCGAAATGCTAAATGTTCAAATCAACAAGCTAAATATTCAAATCAAAATGCTAAATGTTCAAATCGTAATGCTAAAAGTTCAAATCAAAATGCTAAATGTTCAAATCAACATGCTAAATGTTCAAATCCAGATGCTAATTGTTCAAATCGATATACTAAATGTTCAAATCGAAATGCTAAATGTTAAAATCAACATGCTAAATGTTGAAATCAAAATGCTAAATGTTCAAATCGAAATGTTAAATGTTTAAATCAACATGCTAAATATTCAAATCGAAATGCTAAATGTTCAATTCGAAAGGCTAAATGTTCAAATCAACATGCTAAATGTTCAAATCAAAATGCTAAATGTTCAAATCGAAAGGCTAAATGTTCAAATCAAAATGCTAAATGTTCAAATCAACATGCTAAATATTCATATCAAAATGCTAAATGTTGAACTCAAAATGCTAAATGTTCAAATCGAAAGGCTAAATGTTCAAATGAACATGTTAAATGTTCAAATCAAAATACTAAATGTTCCAATCAAAATACTAACTGTTCAAATCAAAATACTAAATGTTGAAATCAAAATGCTAAATGTTCAAATCAACATGCTAAATGTTCATACCAAAATGCTAAATGTTCAAATCAACATGCTAAAAGTTCAAATCAATATGCTAAACGTTCAAATCAAAATAATAAATGTTCAAATCAACATGCTAAATGTTCAAATCAAAATACTAAATGTTCATAATCAAAATGCTAAATGTTCAAATCAACATGCTAAATGTTCATATCAATATGCTAAAGGTTCAAATCGACATGTTATATGTACAAATCAAAATACTAAATGTTCAAATCAAAATGCTAAATGTTCAAATGAACATGTTAAATGTTCAAATCAAAATACTAAATGTTCCAATCAAAATACTAACTGTTCAAATCAAAATACTAAATGTTGAAATCAAAATGCTAAATGTTCAAATCAACATGCTAAATGTTCATACCAAAATGCTAAATGTTCAAATCAACATGCTAAAAGTTCAAATAAAAATGCTAAACGTTCAAATCAAAATGCTAAATGTTCAAATCAACACGCTAAATGTTCAATGCTAAATGTTCAAATCAACATGCTAAATGTTCAAATCAAAATGCTAAATCTTCAAATCAAGATACTAAATGTTCCAATCAAAATACGAACTGTTCAAATCAAAATACTAAATGTTGAAATCAAAATGCTAAATGTTCAAATCAACATGCTAAATGTTCATATCAAAATGCTCAATGTTCAAATCAACATGCTAAATGTTCAAATCAAAATACTAAATATTCAAATCGAAAAGCAAATTGTTCAAATCAAAGTACTAAATGTTAAAATCAACACGCTAAATGTTCAAATCAACATGATAAATGTTTAAATAAAAAACTAAATGTTCAAATCAAAAAGCTAAATGTTCATATCAACATGCTAAATGTTCAAATCAAAATGCTAAATGTTCAAATCAAAATACTAAATGTTCAAATCAAAATGCTAAATGTTAAAATCAACATGCTAAATGTTCAAATCAGAATACTAAAAGATAAAATCGAAATGCCAAATTGTCAAATCAAAACGTTAAATGTTCAAATCGAAATGCTAAATGTTCAAATCAACATGCTAAATGTTCAAATAAAAATGCTAAATGTTCAAATCAAAATGCTAAATGTTCAAATCAACATGCTAAATGTTCAAATCAAAATACTAAATGTTAAAATCGAAATGCTAAATTGTCAAACCCAAATGTCAAATGTTCAAATCGAAATTCTAAATGTTCAAATCAAAATACTAAATGTTCCAATCAAAATACTAACTGTTCAAATCAAAATACTAAATGTTGAAATCAAAATGCTAAATGTTCAATTCAACATGCTAAATGTTCATATCAAAATGCTAAATGTTCAAATCAATATGCTAAATGTTCAAATCAACATGCTAAATGTTCAAATCAAAATACTAAAAGATAAAATCGAAATGCCAAATTGTCAAATCAAAACGTTAAATGTTCAAATCGAAATGCTAAATTTTCAAATCAAAATACTAAATATTCCAATCAAAATACTAACTGTTCAAATCCAAATACTAAATGTTGAAATCAAAATGCTAAATGATCAAATCAACATGCTAAATGTTCATATCAAAATGCTAAATGTTCAAATCAACATGCTAAATGTTCAAATCAAAATACTAAATGTTCAAATCGAAAAGCTAAATGTTCATGATGAAGATGATAATTGTTGTTTTAAGGGGCCTAACATCTAGGTTATCGGCCCCTGGCTAAATGTTCGAATCAAAATATTAAATGTTAAAATCAACACGCTAAATGTTCAAGTCAACATGATAAATGTTTAAATAAAAAAGCTGAATGTTCAAATCTAAAAGCTAAATGTTCAAATCAACACGCTAAATGTTCAAATCAAAATACTACATGTTCAAATCGAAATGCTAAATGTTCAAATCAACATGCTAAATGTTCAAAAAAATGCTAAATGGTCAAATCAACATGCTAAATGTTCAAATCAACATGGTAAATGTTCAAATCAAAATGCTAAATGTTCAAATCAAAATACTAAATGTTCAAATCGAAATGCTAAATGTTCAAATCAAAATGCTTAATGTTCAAATCAACATGCTAAATGTTCAAATCAAAATGCTGAATTTTCAAATCAAAATGCTAAATGTTCAAATCAAAATACTAAATCTTCAAATCGAAATGATAAATGTTCAAATCAAAATAATTAATGTTCAAATCAACATGCTAAATATTGAAATAAAAATGCTAAATATTCAAATCAAAATGCTAAAAGTTCAAATCAACATGCTACATGTTCAAATCAACTTGCTAAATGTTCAAATCAAAATGTTAAAAGTTCAAATCAAAATCCTAAATGTTCAATTCGATATGCTAAATGTTCAAATCAAAAGGCTAAATGTTCAAATCAACATGCTAAATGTTCAAATCGAAATGTTAAATGTTTAAATCAACATGCTAAATCTTCAAATCGAAATGCTAAATGTTCAATTCGAAAGGCTAAATGTTCAAATCAACATGCTAAATGTTCAAATCAAAATGCTAAATGTTCAAATCAAAATACTAAATGTTCAAATCAAAATGCTTAATGTTCAAACGAACATGTTAAATGTTCAAGTCATAATACTGTACCCATGTGAGTAATCTCCATGGCAAATATGCTCCTGCCTCCAGCTAGCTTCAGTTCTCGGCGTGTACCGTTCTCCCAATGAGCAGTTGCATAATTTTGATTTGAGACTTAAAGGTATCAACTCTACAATGATAAAGCACAACTCTATTCTAAAGACTTTAATGCAGCATTAAATCATGGCTTCAAACAATATAAGAACCCAATCTCAACAAACATAATACAAAATCAAACAAAATTTACTCCCACAATCCACTGATTATTCACACAATATCCTATTAAATTCATATCATTATTCAATCCTTTACCCTTAGGTCGACTTCAACATTCACTCTAGTGCGCTGATACACATGTAACATCCATAGAAACTGTACCTTTTTATCGTATGTCACTTGGTGTGACTTCTTTAATCTTCACAAGAATAATTATTTCTCACAACACATCTTACTTTACATTATGTTCTCAAAACACATCTTACTTTACATTATGAGTGCCTTCTGTGTTCTGTATCTCTCTTCCCACCAAAATGCTTTAGCATGCATTAGCCAATTCATGGGTTGCACTACAAATCTACTTGCAACTCCACAATTATGTAAATGTACCCCTAATTCCCTTTTTATAGTTCCACTGCATGCCGTTGTGATTTCAATTCCAAAACTTTCGTTATCGCTGTGTCGGATGGTATTATTAAGCTACCCTTGCGAGCGTAGCCTGTGGCATCAAGTGCCCAATTTCATTAATACGTGTCAGTGTCAGTACAAAATGCAACTTCCGACCATTCGTAAGATTGCTAAAATTTAAATCATCAGGGTGCTCTATGATTACCAATGTGTTTTTAATCCACATAAATTCATTACACAATATAACAATGTTTCCTTTCATTTCAAACAGGGTCTCAAATCTGTCCTTTCTAAGCGTTAACTTTCACGGTTTGTTTTACAACTCAGCCCCCTTTAGAGCGGCTCGTATACAATAGAGTGGAGTGGAGTGGTTACAGCACATGCACCATCCCTCGCTTTCTGACTCCTGGCTTTTATCCCCAAGCAGTAACAAGATTCTAAATACAATAGCGTGGTCACAATGACCCACATGATCCCATATGATTTAAACTGAATGGTATGCAATTTAGGTTCTGGACGAGTTTATATATTTATTCCTAACCTTAGGATATTAATAACTGGCCTCAATAGGTCCATTTCATTATGAAGGCGCGAGATTCATAAACACAGGTCGAGTTGGATCGCCGGTATCTTAATAAATGCTACGGTCAGTCACAAGCTGCCGTCAATAAGATTCGCTTTACAAGAGCCGAATCATTCAATAACAACTTCTCGGTCGATCAGGTATGGTGCAGAGGTTTCCATTGTTCTCCTCTCACCTACCACAGGATTCGAACCCGGAACATTCCATATCCATCATCAGAGTTAGGGTACAACACTAAATACACTCTGGCACATAATAAATATCTCTGTATGCCCACGGCTATACGAGATTTCACACTTCGAACAGATTACCTGGCTCCATGACCCGATGCTATGATCTCGTCCTTTAATTAGTAAGAGAAATCTATCAATTACTCTACAAGCTTATTCACAAGCTACAAATTCAATTCACTATTAAACTCTTCCATTTCCTTGCATAATTATATTCCCATTAACACAATATATTCTGATATTAAACTGCTTTTCTCAGCCCTTAAGGTATTATCTTACTGCTTGGATAGATAAATATTCCGATTAGCGTAAATATTTCTTGCAACAACATTTTACCCTGATGTATTCATTTATACCTTTTATTATCATTATTATTATTATTATTATTGACATAAATTACCATAACCCGACACAACGTAACCATTTTAATAATCGAACATCCGTGTTCGTTACGTTAAGTTTTTACATAACTGATTTGCAATTTTTTAAATAGTGGTAACGATTAATCCCCTCACTGATGTATAAAAACATCTCAACTCTACTAAAATCAAAACAACCATACATATTTGAGGGTCTACCTCCTAATACTGATTCCTACTGGCACATTTTTATAAATTTTGAAATCACGTAACATACAGTGGAATATAGCTACTATAACATCATGGTTTTGGGTACTTACATACTGTAGGTTATCCAGGTGGCTCCAACCACTCATATCTTCCAGTATCGCCTGCCATTTGCATAATTAGCGAGGCATTTCCACACTGATAATACACATATTATAAACCCTTTGCCTCCCGAAACACACGGCACTTTTCTTTTCCATATTGAGGCACATAACACTGTATAACACTTGTTACAACAATAATTTTATAGATATTTCGCAGATCAACACTATAAAGCACACGTCACTATTTACATTTCTTACTGGTTGAATTTCCCTGGCAAGATATCTGAACTGCAGGTGTTGACGGACTCTTCCTCGATCCTATCCACATCCTGACTGAAAGTCTCGATCATCTGCCTACGGATTCACCAACTGTCTATCAATTATCCCACGATAAACTTCCTGATTTGCATGAATATGCTTAATTTTCGTCCTGAGCGTTACTATTTGGTATTCTTATGGCATTTCACCAAACGCATCATAAAGTTTATCCCTTGCGCAGCCCGGCATACTAATATACGTCCAATCAATATTTTACACACTGCGCTCAACATTGTACATTGTATTTATACACAATATTACTCTCAATCTTTCGACATAGTATATCACACGGTACATTCCCTATGTGCACACTAACAATCGTTCGTACTGCCGACTATATAAATCTGGCACGACAGTCCTTAATAAAGAGGATTATAAATGTTTACTGCACGGCATCTCATACTGAAGTCCGAGCATCCCTCCTTGACTTCGGTAACGCGCATTTCGCCTAATAAAGTTTATTGATTACCGTACTTATTATTACTTCATGACTTAATATGTGCATTACACTGCACGGCGAATATACTGATTAACCCTAAAATGATCAAGTCTTTGTGTGCGCGTCCCTTTCCCTGGTGTCGGGCGACATACGCTCCACGCTAGATTCTGGTACAACTGTCCTCTCTGACCTGAGTCCACTCCCTTATATTCGTTTCACAAGAAAAAGTAGATCAAGAATTCCCTCGCAGAGTCATCTTCTGTCCCAGGATGATTCTGGTCTTGAAATAATGCTCAAAGGGTTCCTTTTTCCTTACTGGTCACAAAACTATCTGCATGCTCGAGGATCGATCGGCCAATTAATTAATATTAATTGTCTTTGCCATGGCGTGGGTACGCGGCGTCCTGTAAAAATTCCTGGCGCACTAGTAAGGTCACTCCGCGAACACCAAAAGTCCTGTGTTCTTGCGCATTCCCTTAAATATGCCTCGATGTCACAGTTTAAAGGCTTGATAGATAGCCTCCTGGCTAAAGATTCACCTGTGTGCAACTTTCATGTCACTGCGTTGCTCCGATCACGAGTAATCAATAGTTTTCACTGGGATCTTCCCCTTCCATTCACGTTTCTTTTCTGAAACCGGGAAGAACTAGATCATTAGTTAGACCCTTGGCTTGCTCCAGACGACATAAGTAGGTCAACGAGAGTGACAAGGCTCCACGAGTCTCCTCCTTCAATTCTGGGGCTATTAGTAAAATGTCAAACTCTCCAACTCCTGTGCTCAAATGCAGCATAGCTTCCTTCATACAGCCCAATAATGCTGTATTCCACTCATTTTCCCTGCATTATATTAATAAATAATGTCAGCATCAGTTGGTATCACAACAGTGACTTCATATATAATTTCCTCTGGGGGTTTTTACAACTAAAACTCCCTCTTAAGATCTCGGGTTCGTTCCTAGGTGGAACCTTCATTCTGAGTTCACCGTCTCTGCGATCCACGTTCGATACCAGTCAGCCTACCCCCCCCCCCCTCGGGTTCAATATTAAATGTTCCAATCAAAATACTAACTGTTCAAATTAAAATACTAAATGTTGAAAACAAAATGCTAAATGTTCAAATCAACATGCTAAATGTTCAAATCGAAATGCTAAATGTTCATATCAAAATGCTAAATGTTCAAATCGAAATGCTAAATGTTCATATCAAAATGCTAAATGTTCAAATCAACATGCTAAATGTTCAAATAAAAATGCTAAATGTTCAAATCAAAATACTAAATGTTCAAATCAACATGCTAAATGTTCAATGCTAAATGTTCAAATCAACATGCTAAATGTTCAAATCAAAATGCTAAATGTTCAAATCAACATACTAAATGATAAAATCGAAATGCTAAATTGTCAAATCAATATGTTAAATGTACAAATCGAAATGCTAAATGTTCAAATCAAAATACTAAATGTTCCAATCAAAATACTAACTGTTCAAATCAAAATAATAAATGTTGAAATCAAAATGCTAAATGTTCAAATCAACATGCTAAATGTTCATATCAAAATGCTAAATGTTCAAACCAACATGCTAAATATTCAAATCAAAATACAAAATGTTCAAATCGAAAAGCTAAATGTTCAAATCAAAATACTAAATGTTAAAATCAACACGCTAAATGTTCAAATCGACATGATAAATGTTTAAATAAAAAAGCTAAATGTTCAAATCAAAATGCTAAATGTTCAAATCGAAATGCTAAATGTTCAAATCAACATGCTAAATGTTCAAATAAAAATGCTAAATGTTCAAATCAAAATGCTAAATGTTCAAATAAAATGCTAAAAGTTCAAATCAAAATGCTAAAGGTTCAAATCAAAATACTAAATGTTCAAATCGAAATGCTAAATGTTCAAATCGAAATGCTAAATGTTCAAATCAAAATGCTAAATGTTCAAATCAACATGCTAAATGTTCATATCAAAATTCTAAATGTTCATATCAAAATGCTAAATGTTCAAATCGAAATGCTAAATGTTCAAATCAACATGCTAAATGTTCAAATAAAAATGCTAAATGTTCAAATCAACATGCTAAATGTTCATATCAAAATGCTAAATGTTCATATCAAAATGCTAAATGTTCAAATCGAAATGCTAAATGTTCAAATCAACATGCTAAATGTTCAAATCAAAATGCTAAATGTTCACATCAACATACTAAATGATAAAATCGAAATGCTAGATTGTCAAATCAATATGTTAAATGTACAAATCGAAATGCTAAATGTTCAAATCAAAATACTAAATGTTCCAATCAAAATACTAACTGTTCAAATCAAAATAATAAATGTTGAAATCAAAATGCTAAATGTTCGAATCAACATGCTAAATGTTCATATCAAAATGCTAAATGTTCAAATCAAAATACAAAATGTTCAAATCGAAAAGCTAAATGTTCAAATCCAAATACTAAATGTTAAAATCAACACGCTAAATGTTCAAATCGACATGATAAATGTTTAAATAAAAAAGCTAAATGTTCAAATCAAAATGCTAAATGTTCAAATCAAAATGCTAAATGTTCAAATCGAAATGCTAAATGTTCAAATCAACATGCTAAATGTTCAAATAAAAATGCTAAATGTTCAAATCAAAATGCTAAATGTTCAAATAAAATGCTAAATGTTCAAATCAAAATACTAAATGTTCAAATCGAAATGCTAAATGTTCAAATCGAAATGCTAAATGTTCAAATCAAAATGCTAAATGTTCAAATCGACATGCTAAATGTTCAAATCAAATTGCTAAATGTTAAAATCACAATACTAAATGTTCAAATCGAAATGCTAAATGTTCAAATCAAAATGCTAAATGTTCAAATCAACATGCTAAATGTTCAAATTAAATATGCTGAATGTTCAAATCAAAATGCTAAATGTTCAAATCAAAATACTAAATGCTCAAATCGAAATGCTAAATGTTCAAATAAAAATGCTAAATGTTCAAATCAACATGCTAAATGTTCAAATCAAAATGCTAAATGTTCAAATCAACATGCTAAATGTTCAAATCGAAATGCTAAATGTTGAAAAGCTAATTGTTCAAATCAAAATTCTACATGTTCAAATAAACATGCTAAATGTTCAAATCAAAATGCTAATTGTTCAAATCGAAATAATAAATGTTCAAATCGAAATGCTAAATGTTCAAATCAACATGCTAAATGTTCAAATCAAAATGCTAAATGTTCAAATCGAAATGTTAAATGTTCAAATCAACATGCTAAATCTTCAAATCGAAATGCTAAATGTTCAAATCGAAATACTAAATGTACAAATCAAAATTCTAAATGTTCAAATCAAAATACTAAATGTTCATATCAAAATGCTAAATGTTCAAATCGAAATGCTAAATGATTAAATCAACATGCTAAATGTTCAAATCAAAATGCTAAATGTTCTAATCGAAAGGCTAAATGTTCAAATCAAAATGCTAAATGTTCAAATCAACATGCTAAATGTTCATATCAAAATGCTAAATGTTGAAATCAAAATGCTAAATGTTCAAATCGAAAGGCTAAATGTACAAATCAAAATTCTAAATGTTCAAATCAAAATACTAAATGTTCATATCAAAATGCTAAATGTTCAAATCGAAATGCTAAATGTTCAAATCAACATGCTAAATTTTCTTATCAAAATGCTAAATGTTCAAATCAACATGCTAAATGTTCAAATCAAAATACTAAATGTTCAAATCGAAAAGCTAAATGTTCAAATCAAAATACTTAATGTTAAAATCAACACGCTAAATGTTCAAATCAACATGATAAATGTTCAAATAAAAAAGCTAAATGTTCAAATCAACATGCTAAATGTTAACAAAAATGCTAAATGTTCATATCGAAATGCTAAATGTTCAAATCAACATGCTAAATGTTCAAATAAAATGCTAAATGTTCAAATCAAAATAATAAATGTTCAAATCAAAAGGCTAAATGTTAAAATCGAAATGCTAAATGTTCAAATCAAAATACTAACTGTTCCAATCAAAATACTAACTGTTCAAATCAAAATACTAAATGTTGAAATCAAAATGCTAAATGTTCAAATCAACATGCTAAATGTTCATATCAAAATGCTAAATGTTCAAATCAACATGCTAAATGTTCAAATCAAAGTACTAAATGTTCAAATCAACATGCTAAATGTAAAAATCAAAATACTAAGTGTTGAAATCAAAATGCTAATTGTTCAAAACAACATGCTAAATGTTCATATCAAAATGCTAAATGTTCAAATCAACATGCTAAATGTTCAAATCAAAATACTAAATGTTCAAATCGAAAAGCTAAATGTTCAAATCAAAATGATAAATGTTCAAATCAACATCCAAATGTCAAATCAAAATGCCGAATGTTAAAATCAAAATGCTAAATATTCAAATCAAAATACTAAATGTTCAAATCGAAATGCTAAATGTTCAAATCAAAATGCTAAATGTTCAAATCGAAATGTTAAATGTTCAAATCCACATGCTAAATGTTGAAATCAAAATGCTAAATGTTCAAATCGAAATGTTAAATGTTCAAATCAACATGCTAAATCTTCAAATCGAAATGCTAAATGTTCAAGACGAAAGGCTAAATGTTCAAATCAACATGCTAAATGTTCAAATCATAATGCTAAATGTTCAAATCGAAAGGTTAAATGTTCAAATCAAAATGCTAAATGTTCAAATCAAAATGCTCAATGTTGAAATCAAAATGCTAAATGTTCAAATCGAAAGGCTAAATGTTCAAATCGAAAGGCTAAATGTTCAAATCAAAATTCTAAATATTCAAATCAAAATACTAAATGTTCATATCAAAATGCTAAATGTTCAATTCGAAATGCTTAATGTTCAAATCAACATGCTAAATGTTCAAATCAAAATGCTAAACGTTCAAATCGAAATGCTAAATGTAAAAATCAACGCGCTGAATGTTCAAACCAAATGCTAAATGTTCAATTCTAAATGTTAAATGTTGAAATCAACATGCTAAATGTTCAAGTCAAAATGCGAAATGTTCAAATCCAAGGGCTAAATGTTCATATCAAAATGCTAAATGTTCAAATCAAAATGCTAAACGTTCAAATCGAAACACTAAATGTTCAAATCGAAATTCTAAATGTTCAAATCAACATGCTGAATGTTCAATCAAAATGCTAAATGTTCAATTCGAAATGTTAAATGTTGAAATCAACATGCTAAATGTTCAAGTCAAAATGCGAAATGTTCAAATCGAAAGGCTAAATGTTCAAATCAAAATGCTAAATATTCAAATCAACATGCTAAATGTTCATATCAAAATGCTAAATGTTCAAATCAAAATACTAAATGTTCAAATCAAAATGCTAAATGTTAAAATCAAAATTCTAAATGTTGAAATCAAAATGCTAAATGTTCAATACAACATGCTAAATGTTCATATCAAAATGCTAAATGTTCAAATCAAAATGCTAAACGTTCAAATCGAAATACTAAATGTTCGAATCGAAATGCTAAATGTTCAAATGAACATGCTGAATGTTCAAATCAAAATGCTAAATGTTCAATTAGAAATGTTAAATGTTGAAATCAACATGCTAAATGTTCAAGTCAATATGCGAAATGTTCAAATTGAAAGGCTAAATGTTCAAATCAAAATGCTAAATATTCAAATCAACATGCTAAATGTTCATATCAAAATGCTAAATGTTGAAATCAAAATGCTAAATGTTCAAATCGAAAGGCTAAATGTTCAAATCGAAAAGCTAAATGTTCAAATCAAAATACTAAATGTTCAAATCGAAATGCTAAATGTTCAAATCAGCATGCTAAATGTTCAAATCAAAATGCTAAATGTTCAATTCGAAATGTTAAATGTTGAAATCAACATGCTAAATGTTCAAGTCAATATGCGTAATGTTCAAATCGAAAGGCTAAATGTTCAAATCAAAATGCTAAATATTCAAATCAACATGCTAAATGTTCATATCAAAATGCTAAATGTTGAAATCAAAATGCTAAATGTTCAAATCGAAAGGCTAAATGTTCGAATCGAAAAGCTAAATGTTAAAATCAAAATACTAAATGTTCATATTGTACCCGATACCTAGTTTAGGCTATCGGCTACGCCAGCAGACATTAAGCTGTAGTTGAGGTTTTGGAAAGAATTAAGAAAAAGATAGCGCACCGATCGCGTCAAGAAGAATGTGAAGATGACGTAGGAGGTCTAGAATCAAGGAGGCATTGAAATCAGTGAGAAGATGGAATTATGGATAGAGATGTGAAGCTTTATTGAAATATTTATGGGATTATAGCAATTAAACATCTTAGAAGAGGATATATAACATGCATTATATGTGGAAATAATTTTATGGAAGTAAGTTATTTTATAACGGAATAGCCGAGATGATACGGGTTCGAGACTATGACCGTGACGTGAGAGCACAGTGGTGGGGGAATACGCCACGTGCCTGTGCCGAGCCCATAAGCAAGAAGACAGTTTCAGCACAGCCAGTTGAGCTCAGTCAGACGAGCAGGTAGGAGCAAGCTCTATAGCGCAGCGAGACGCACAGTGAAGGTCACGTAACATACAGAAACTGTCACGGAAAAGTGTAGGCGACAGTTCCTGCATCACCGAGCAGCGAAGGCCAAGCGGGTCATTGATCCAGGCGGGCTGGCCGAGGAAGCAATTACAGACGGCCGGGATATATCAGAACCGCACTGCAAGCAGTTGAATACTTTATTTCAAGCTTCATTTCAACACAGTTTGAACATTGCTTTTACGAATAACCTTATAACTATGCTGTTCTATAACACATACAAAGCGACTTTAACTATTTCAATTATACGGAATGTTGTTAGCATAGGCACAGGTGAACATTAAATCGTGCATTAATAAGATTTATATCTTATGCAGTTTTCATGAATTACCTAATACAGATAACTACAGGGTGTTTCGTAATCTTGAACACTCTCAAGTAAAATTTTATTTTACGGAAGTGGAACATAGCAGTCATTTGAGATTGAACTTACAATACTCAAACTGAACATTTAACGGAACAGTGGCGTAACTTAGAAGAGGAGTAGGGGGTCCGCTGTTTCCATGAACTTTTCCGAGAAGCAATTGGACAATATCCGCTATGGGTAATCCGAAGTTCAACATGTCCGAGTAGACGCAAATAGAGACAAGATGGCACCGCAGAGCGATGGATTCGATTCCTGACGAGAGGAGTCCACCAGCTGATTCACTTGGGATTTCGAAGGCAATCGTCATTTCATGGATGAAATGATGTTCATGCCGATCTTTCGAGAAATTCTTTATGTAGGGAAAATCGACGATCTTGGAAATTTATTACAGCTGATTATGAAAGGTACTGTAAGAGTTATGTCTACCTAATACGATTATTTTCATGAATACTGGGCACACATGTATATTTTTCTAATAGGAGTGATATGATTATTAAGACATGGTTTGAATTTATATACTTCGAATTTGCTAGAATATGGAGTGACCATATGATATGGCAGGCATCATTATTCGAAATTCTCACCATTGATTGACTTTATTAAGCAGATGTTTGGTCTTTTAGACATTTTTCCAGCTAGGATATTTTTCATGAATAGTTTTTTGAGTAACGAGTATTTCGAACTCGTGATCTGCAATTGATTATCAGAAATTACTTCGTCAGTTCATTGCATACTAGCGAGTGTGTATTATTCATCAGTAGGGATTTTTTTTCATTGGATTGTTTGGAGATATTAAGAAGTTATTCACTTTAGTGAATGAACATCGCTTTTATATGACAACTAGAAACTTGTTGATTCCTATCTGATACATTCACTCATATAGTCTACGAGGTGGGGTCCTTCGTATTTATACGATTGTATGGTGGCTACTCACCTTACCCATCGTTCAGGGAACTATCATCCAAGTCGACGGGGCGAGGTCTTTCGTATTTATACGACTGTACGGTGGTTACACATCTTACTCGCCATTGAGGGACTCATTTTTATCATCCGAATGTATACGAGATGTAAGTGAATCAAACAAGGAACTACTAGTCACATATCAGTCGAAATTTTGTTAAATAAAGTAACGATAAATGTCAACAGGATTGCATTTAGTAATTCTTGTTTGCCAATCCAATATTTTGTTGCTGTACTCTTTTGAGAGTAATTTCAATTTAACAGCTGTTACAGCTGATGCTTTTGATGATTTTTATAATTGTGTTTGATACCTTTGAGAAGGATTTAAAGTAATTGAATCTTGTAAGATTAATCATTAATGGTCAGATTTATTTTAAGGCAGATCATTATTGCAGATTTTGATATGAGAGATTATAGCACATTGGTGTTTTTCTGCGATGTGAATTATGAAAATTGTAAGAGAATTTATGCTATTTGAAAGCAGATATTAAATTACTGAAGTAATATTTTTCTAATTGTTTAAGAAGTTGTCTAGATGTGATCAGACTAATTACAGTTATTGGAGATTGTGTGCGTTGATAATTTGAAGCCAGTTATATATTTTTTGTAGATCATGCAACATGGCTAAGTGGAGTTTGTGATAGGCATTTTGTGGAAGTTGCCATGTGATAGTTGCTACGTTGATAATGTATTTTGAAGCAGACATGAGGTCGTCGTACCCAGTCTAGCGCAATTGTTGAGATTCATGCTGTATGTGCTGAATATTTATGGAGTTTTGTGGAATAATTCTTGTATTCAAATGTGATATTTGAAGTATTGAAGAAATGTAATGTCGTTGTGGATAGTTTGATCCAACGTGATGTCGTGGAGATAATAATATTTTTTTGGCATGATAAATTAAATACGAGATATAACTTGGAAGTAATAAAACTGTAAGACAACGTTCTATAAACCATATTAAACAATTCGTTAGGAAATTAAACAAATAAATGAAGTTGATAATACAAGATTTTCTGAAAATAATAATTAACGAAATAATAATCTGAGATTTAAGCATATTAACGATCTGACCTAATGAAATAAAAATCAGAATGACTAGATGAAATAATAAAATCTAAATAACCAGATGATTGAAATTTAAATAATTTGATAAATTAAATTTTGGAATAAATCGATGAATTAAATAGATGGATGAATTAAAGATTGGATAAATAAACTGATTGAAATAAATTAATAGACGATTGTAATGATGATGAATAACTGAATTAGAAGGTGATAATTAACTAAAGAAGCTGATGATTAATGAATTTAAATGGAATTAAATAAATTTAATTGAGATAAATTGAAGGAATTGCAACTTGAATTGAGAATTTAAATGATTAAATGGTGATGAATTAACGATTCTGACAGGAATATGTAGAATTTTGAAGTGAGAATTAATGTGAGAAATGTTTAATTTTGATGATGACGACAATGATGACCAATAAACTATGAATTTTCTGTAATTCACAGATAAGTGATTATGAATGACGATGTAAATAGTGTAAATTAATTATTCGATGTTTAGGAACATGTGATTAACATGTTCAACATTCAAATTATGCCATGCAAACCATAAATTTACGTGATATTTAATATGTGTGATTATTATATGTGTATGTTTTAGACAGATTAATAACTTTTTTAAATCCACATTGATGTTAAATTAAAGAGAAATTAGGTCTCAGGTTTCACAAATGTCAGTGACGAAAGACATAGTGCTACAGTGATCCTGAGAACCCAAGAGAACTTTATACATTTTTCTTGTTATGTGGATAAAATTAATTTTGAATTAGAAAAGAGATGGTTCGATTTTTGGACAATGACAATTTAACTTCGGCATTCGACCATACTCTTAGGTAGGAGTTATATTTAAAATGTCTGTCTGACTATCAAAGTAAAATAAATTTGTTTTTATCTTAGTTGTGATCTGATGATGGTGTGATGTTCCTTTTTCTTTCCTTGTCTTGAGTAAGGCTTATCCGGAAAGGAAGTGGTTTGCTAGGAATTCAGTTGATGGCGCCCATTTATATTTGCATTATTTCTATTAAACCTAAGCCCGTAACGACCCTAGAGATACTTTGTCTCGTGATACCCACTGCTTTTTCGATAACTCAGCTGAATTTCCGACACATTCCTTATTTGACTAGAGGTTCATTTAACTCCGCTCTGTCCTGGAACTCCAGGAATGCGATGTTATAGCAGATGGGTCATCGCATCCCCAGGACGAACGGGTACAGAGAGAGAGGGAGAATTGGCTTTATCCAACTAGTGGGGCTTTTCGATTTTGTTTATTCTATGGAATCACATCAGATTTAGATTACTGAGAGAGTGATCTCAAGTTCATTTAATTGTGTTACAAAATTTATTAAACTTAGTCAGACAATGTACTTGTGTGCCCAATCCAGTGTTCATGTTAATCGTATCAGTATGATATCATGTTAGTTATAAGACATTTTTCCTATACCCAAGTGAATGCAGGAATTGAGACATTGTGATGTGTTGTTGTCTAACGTCTCTATATAAACCCTATATTGAAAATATAATTATGTTGCCGGAAGATTTAGCTAAGGTGTTAGGAGAGTTACAGACGGGTATGTCTGGTATTGCAGAAACTATTTCTAAGATGGAAACGGAAGTTAAAGAACAAATTAATAATTCAGAAGCTAGATTAGAAGCTAAATGTAAAGAGAATGTACAAGCATTGCAAACTAGTACTGAAGAAAATTTAAAGTCATTACAGGCTAGTAACGAAGGCAATCTGAACGACAGTTTAAAGTCATTAGAGACTAGGCTACAGACTAGTAGTGAAGAAAATTTAAAATTATTGCAGTCAACTAATGAAGATAATTTAAAATCATTAGAGACTAGGTTACAGTCAAATAGCAAAGATGAGTTGATGTTATTAGAGACTAGGCTACAGTCAAATAGCGAAGACAATTTTAAGTCATTAGAAGAGAAATTACAGTCAAACAGTGAAGATAATTTCAAATTATTGGAAGAGAAATTACAGTCTCGTAGTGAAGAAACTAACACTGAATTAGAAAACAAGTTAACTAGATTAGAGAATAGCTTAACTTTAAAGAATAATGAGATGCTGAAGACTTTACAATTAGACATAATTGCAGTAAACATGAAAGGAGAGGAAAATGTTCAAATATTAAGAAAAAATATTATTGAATTAGAAAGTAGAGGAGAAGAAAATATTTTTACTTTAAGAACAGACGTTATGTCCATACAGAAAGACATTAAATCAGATGTATCGAAGTTGAGATTCGACATCGATGGTTTAGTGGCAGATGTAGGCAAAATTCAAGATTGGTCTACCGAAGTATCTTTCGAGACAAAAATTAAAGGTCTAGAAACGAATCTAGGTAACGAGATTAAAGATTTAAAGACAGTAATTGGGACCATTAAAGAGGAAGTCTTAGGAGAGGTCAATTCTAATTTAAAATCATTAGAAAATCAATTGCAGAAAGATATTAGGAACTTAGACGACGATATAGAGCAAAAGGTTAATGAAAACTTAGCTTTGTTTAAAAATAGAGTCGGTGCAATCGTGGAAGAACGGTATAGTGAGGTCGATGCCGAAGCAAAAGAGAAACGTGACGGGTTAGATGAAAAATTAATCGCAGGTATGGCAAACTTAGAAGCGAGGTTTACGGAAAACAAGGAAGCGATGAAGATAGATTCAACTCTATTTAGAACAGATGTTGATCTGTTAAAAGAACAAGTCGCGTCGGTAAAGAACACGTGCGAAGAAAAAATTGACAAGTTAAGAAACGACTTAGACGAGAGTAACAAGACGCAGGATGTTACATCGTTAGATGAATTAAAGACTCAGGTCAAGAAATTAGCAGAAGACAGGATGACTAAACTAGAATCCATGTTTAACAGTTTCACCAGTCAGAATATCACATCAGGGGAAACATTGATAAATCAGACAGCGATAGACCGCAGTATGACGAATCAGGAAGCGAGCATGGGAGACGACCGTCAAATGCAACCGAATGTGACATTCGAAAGGGCTAGTTCAACCCCTCAGGATAATCCAAGTTCGAATAGGAGTACGTTGGGTCCAAGCGAACGATACTCAGGTCCAGTCACCATTATTAGGAACCTGGATGACAAACCGAGAAAGTTTTCGGGAAATACAGGAGTCACACCAGTCGAATTTCTGCGAGATATTCGAGACTACATGGCGGAACACAGGGTAGCCAAAGAAAGAGAGCTAAGGATAGTCGAACGCGCCTTAGATGGATCTGCACTTACGTGGTTTAGAGCGTTCAGAAGCAATTTTGCGAACATGGAGCAATTTGCCATGGCTTTCTTGAGGAGATTTTGGAGTGCCGAGGATCAACTTAACGTAAGAGCGGAGATGTACTCAAAACGCTATTCTACGTCACATCCGACGCATTATGCCAACTATTTCACGTCACAGCTGGCTAAATTACAGTTCCTTATTCCTCCATTGCCAGAAGAAGAGCTTTTGCAAGCTATAGCGAGACAGTTACCGATTGAGGTACAGCGATCACTGATAGCATCGGGAGCCAATACACTGAACACTATGACGACATATTACGGCGATTGGACTATACAAGCGCACAAGTTACGCCTAGAAGTAACAGAAACGACAACAGAAACACGCAAGAAGTGAATGCGGTAGTCGTAGACAATGCAGCTCAAACGGACAGAAGGGATTCCTGGGAAAACCGACGGAACGAAGGGAATCGAGGAAACATCCGTAACGCTCGAGGAAATGATCGATATAGAGGACCATATGAGAGGCCATACGATCAAGAAGCGAGAGATAGCCGATATAGGAATTATAACCGGGATTCCAGATATCAAGACAGGAATCGATATAACAATAGATATCGGGGCAGAAATAACTGGAACCAAGGTCAACAGTATAATGGGAACGACAGGCAGGATGGCCGAAGAGACGATCCTAACGATAGACGGGATAATCGTGGACATGAGAGGTCGAGACAAGAGGATAGACAGCCTAGTGCACCACTCGAAGAGACAGTGAGAGATGTCAATCGAGCAAGCACGAGTGGCGAAGGAAAAAAAAACGTCAAATTAACTCCAGAGAAAAATGCAAATCATTGGGAATCGATCGTCATCGTGGAAACGTATCAGGTCAAGGACGAGGATTTAATCGAGGAAGAAGACATAGTACAACGGGAAAATAGACATGAATTGCCAGTTATTAGTGTGGAAGTCATGGGAAAAGAAATAAAGACACTTGTAGACACAGGGGCTATGGTGAGCTTGATATCCATAGGTCGCCTGGATGAATTGAAATTATTAGGAGGAATTACAATGTTGCCAACTGTTGTTAGCAAAATTCAAGGGGTGATCCCAGACAGGAGTATGAAATGTAAAAGTCAGGTACTTTTAGATGTTGGGATTGGAACCAGAAGTTTTGTACAGATGTTCCTAGTAGTGGGTCAACTACATTTTGACATGATCCTAGGAGTGGATTTCTTAAGTGAGAGTGGCCTGATCATAGATATGCAGAGTAGGCGCATGTACTTTCAAGAAGAGTCGAGATGGCAGGAGAGAGGCTCAGAAGACAGGCGGAGAAGAGAGCCAGGAGACAGGCAGGAAGGAGGTTCCACGAGCCATTTCAAGAAAATGATGAGGTGCTGATTAGGAAGCCAGTCACTTCGAACCTTCAGCTGAAGATCTACCATAAATTCGCTCCATTGTACGCTGGACCGTTCCGTATTGAACAAACATACCAGAATAATAGCTACAAGATTGTCAGAATGGATACTGATGAAGTTGTAGGAACTTTTAATGCAGCTAGCATCAGGAAATACCATCATGCTGAGTAAGGGAATTGTAGAGCTATCGTGTACATGTATTATATATAGAATGCCTGAGAGTGTATTTATTTTTCTCAATCCTGATAAAAAAAGGAGATGTACGGGAGAGATGTACCCGATACCTAGTTTAGGCTATCGGCTACGCCAGCAGACATTAAGCTGTAGTTGAGGTTTTGGAAAGAATTAAGAAAAGATAGCGCACCGATCGCGTCAAGAAGAATGTGAAGATGACGTAGGAGGTCTAGAATCAAGGAGGCATTGAAATCAGTGAGAAGATGGAATTATGGATAGAGATGTGAAGCTTTATTGAAATATTTATGGGATTATAGCAATTAAACATCTTAGAAGAGGATATATAACATGCATTATATGTGGAAATAATTTTATGGAAGTAAGTTATTTTATAACGGAATAGCCGAGATGATACGGGTTCGAGACTATGACCGTGACGTGAGAGCACAGTGGTGGGGGAATACGCCACGTGCCTGTGCCGAGCCCATAAGCAAGAAGACAGTTTCAGCACAGCCAGTTGAGCTCAGTCAGACGAGCAGGTAGGAGCAAGCTCTATAGCGCAGCGAGACGCACAGTGAAGGTCACGTAACATACAGAAACTGTCACGGAAAAGTGTAGGCGACAGTTCCTGCATCACCGAGCAGCGAAGGCCAAGCGGGTCATTGATCCAGGCGGGCTGGCCGAGGAAGCAATTACAGACGGCCGGGATATATCAGAACCGCACTGCAAGCAGTTGAATACTTTATTTCAAGCTTCATTTCAACACAGTTTGAACATTGCTTTTACGAATAACCTTATAACTATGCTGTTCTATAACACATTCAAAGCGACTTTAACTATTTCAATTATACGGAATGTTGTTAGCATAGGCACAGATGAACATTAAATCGTGCATTAATAAGATTTATATCTTATGCAGTTTTCATGAATTACCTAATACAGATAACTACAGGGTGTTTCGTAATCTTGAACACTCTCAAGTAAAATTTTATTTTACGGAAGTGGAACATAGCAGTCATTTGAGATTGAACTTACAATACTCAAACTGAACATTTAACGGAACAGTGGCGTAACTTAGAAGAGGAGTAGGGGGTCCGCTGTTTCCATGAACTTTTCCGAGAAGGAGTTGGACAATATCCGCTATGGGTAATCCGAAGTTCAACATGTCCGAGTAGACGCAAATAGAGACAAGATGGCACCGCAGAGCGATGGATTCGATTCCTGACGAGAGGAGTCCACCAGCTGATTCACTTGGGATTTCGAAGGCAATCGTCATTTCATGGATGAAATGATGTTCATGCCGATCTTTCGAGAAATTCTTTATGTAGGGAAAATCGACGATCTTGGAAATTTATTACAGCTGATTATGAAAGGTACTGTAAGAGTTATGTCTACCTAATACGATTATTTTCATGAATACTGGGCACACATGTATATTTTTCTAATAGGAGTGATATGATTATTAAGACATGGTTTGAATTTATATACTTCGAATTTGCTGGAATATGGAGTGACCATATGATATGGCAGGCATCATTATTCGAAATTCTCACCATTGATTGACTTTATTAAGCAGATGTTTGGTCTTTTAGACATTTTTCCAGCTAGGATATTTTTCATGAATAGTTTTTTGAGTAACGAGTATTTCGAACTCGTGATCTGCAATTGATTATCAGAAATTACTTCGTCAGTTCATTGCATACTAGCGAGTGTGTATTATTCATCAGTAGGGATTTTTTTTTCATTGGATTGTTTGGAGATATTAAGAAGTTATTCACTTTAGTGAATGAACATCGCTTTTATATGACAACTAGAAACTTGTTGATTCCTATCTGATACATTCACTCATATAGTCTACGAGGTGGGGTCCTTCGTATTTATACGATTGTATGGTGGCTACTCACCTTACCCATCGTTCAGGGAACTATCATCCAAGTCGACGGGGCGAGGTCTTTCGTATTTATACGACTGTACGGTGGTTACACATCTTACTCGCCATTGAGGGACTCATTTTTATCATCCGAATGTATACGAGATGTAAGTGAATCAAACAAGGAACTACTAGTCACATATCAGTCGAAATTTTGTTAAATAAAGTAACGATAAATGTCAACAGGATTGCATTTAGTAATTCTTGTTTGCCAATCCAATATTTTGTTGCTGTACTCTTTTGAGAGTAATTTCAATTTAACAGCTGTTACAGCTGATGCTTTTGATGATTTTTATAATTGTGTTTGATACCTTTGAGAAGGATTTAAAGTAATTGAATCTTGTAAGATTAATCATTAATGGTCAGATTTATTTTAAGGCAGATCAGTATTGCAGATTTTGATATGAGAGATTATAGCACATTGGTGTTTTTCTGCGATGTGAATTATGAAAATTGTAAGAGAATTTATGCTATTTGAAAGCAGATATTAAATTACTGAAGTAATATTTTTCTAATTGTTTAAGAAGTTGTCTAGATGTGATCAGACTAATTACAGTTATTGGAGATTGTGTGCGTTGATAATTTGAAGCCAGTTATATATTTTTTGTAGATCATGCAACATGGTTAAGTGGAGTTTGTGATAGGCATTTTGTGGAAGTTGCCATGTGATAGTTGCAACGTTGATAATGTATTTTGAAGCAGACATGAGGTCGTCGTACCCAGTCTAGCGCAATTGTTGAGATTCATGCTGTATGTGCTGAATATTTATGGAGTTTTGTGGAATAATTCTTGTATTCAAATGTGATATTTGAAGTATTGAAGAAATGTAATGTCGTTGTGGATAGTTTGATCCAACGTGATGTCGTGGAGATAATAATATTTTTTTGGCATGATAAATTAAATACGAGATATAACTTGGAAGTAATAAAACTGTAAGACAACGTTCTATAAACCATATTAAACAATTCGTTAGGAAATTAAACAAATAAATGAAGTTGATAATACAAGATTTTCTGAAAATAATAATTAACGAAATAATAATCTGAGATTTAAGCATATTAACGATCTGACCTAATGAAATAAAAATCAGAATGACTAGATGAAATAATAAAATCTAAATAACCAGATGATTGAAATTTAAATAATTTGATAAATTAAATTTTGGAATAAATCAATGAATTAAATAGATGGATGAATTAAAGATTGGATAAATAAACTGATTGAAATAAATTAATAGACGATTGTAATGATGATGAATAACTGAATTAGAAGGTGATAATTAACTAAAGAAGCTGATGATTAATGAATTTAAATGGAATTAAATAAATTTAATTGAGATAAATTGAAGGAATTGCAACTTGAATTGAGAATTTAAATGATTAAATGGTGATGAATTAACGATTCTGACAGGAATATGTAGAATTTTGAAGTGAGAATTAATGTGAGAAATGTTTAATTTTGATGATGACGACAATGATGACCAATAAACTATGAATTTTCTGTAATTCACAGATAAGTGATTATGAATGACGATGTAAATAGTGTAAATTAATTATTCGATGTTTAGGAACATGTGATTAACATGTTCAACATTCAAATTATGCCATGCAAACCATAAATTTACGTGATATTTAATATGTGTGATTATTATATGTGTATGTTTTAGACAGATTAATAACTTTTTTAAATCCACATTGATGTTAAATTAAAGAGAAATTAGGTCTCAGGTTTCACAAATGTCAGTGACGAAAGACATAGTGCTACAGTGATCCTGAGAACCCAAGAGAACTTTATACATTTTTCTTGTTATGTGGATAAAATTAATTTTGAATTAGAAAAGAGATGGTTCGATTTTTGGACAATGACAATTTAACTTTGGCATTCGACCATACTCTTAGGTAGGAGTTATATTTAAAATGTCTGTCTGACTATCAAAGTAAAATAAATTTGTTTTTATCTTAGTTGTGATCTGATGATGGTGTGATGTTCCTTTTTCTTTCCTTGTCTTGAGTAAGGCTTATCCGGAAAGGAAGTGGTTTGCTAGGAATTCAGTTGATGGCGCCCATTTATATTTGCATTATTTCTATTAAACTTAAGCCCGTAACGACCCTAGAGATACTATGTCTCGTGATACCCACTGCTTTTTCGATAACTCAGCTGAATTTCCGACACATTCCTTATTTGACTAGAGGTTCATTTAACTCCGCTCTGTCCTGGAACTCCAGGAATGCGATGTTATAGCAGATGGGTCATCGCATCCCCAGGACGAACGGGTACAATATCAAAATGCTAAATGTTCAAATCGAAATGCTAAATGTTCAAATCAGCATGCTAAATGTTCAAATCAAAATGCTAAATGTTCAAATCGAAATGATAAATGTTCAAATCAACATACTAAATGTTCAAATCAAAATACTAAATGTTCAAATCAAAATGCTAAATGTTCATATCAAAATGCTAAATGTTCAAATCGAAATGCTAAATGTTCAAATCAAAATACTAGATGTTCAAATCAACATGCTAAATGTTCAAATCAAAATGCTAAATGTTCAAATCGAAATGCTAAATGTTCAAATCAAAATGCTAAATGTTCGAATCAAAATGCTAAATGTTCAAATCGAAAGGCTAAATGTTCAAATCAAAATGCTAAATGTTCAAATTAAAATACTAAATGTTCATATCGAAATGCTAAATGTTCAAATCAAAATGCTTAATGTTCAAATCAACATGCTAAATGTTCAATTCAACATGCTGAACCATAAGAGTACAGAAAAAATACACACAATCAACTCAAGTCATGCTTCAATATTCCATCCACAGTGGAAATGTTCTTGAATGATTGTTAAATAAAATCTTAGAGCTGTTTTATAGACATTTTAGATCTCATCTTCTTAGCATTTGACTTGACCTACGCGAATGGAATGAAGGTGATGGGCGGGCATGAGGTGCAGGAGAGATTGCTTTTCGCATTCCAGACCAGTGGCCAACTGGCCAAGCCAATATGAACATTTCAAGGATGTGCAAACTCCTCACTTGAAGTTAATATAAGATAAGAATCAAAAACGTCATACTTGATTAGAAAACGTGGATTTCCCATTTATGTAGCATTTTGAAAAAACAAAAACGCATTTTGAGTCAGTTTTGCATTATTTCGCTTTCTCAAAACACATTAAATATGGTTTACTGGTCGTGGAAAGTGAAAATACAAAAGTATTTACCCATTTTTGATTTGATTGCCGCCGAGCGTGGCTGCGGCAATGTTTGTTGTTTACTGTAGCAGCTGCCCCACGGGGCGAAGCGGGGAACACTGCGATGACAGAATGCATTCTGCACATAAGTCAAGCAGCATTGCGTGTCACAGGAGCTCATGTCACCATGGACATTTAAACGGTGACTGTGGCTACTGGAGCTGAGTCATATCCTACTCGCACAAACCTTACCTGTCAACGAAGCAGGCTGAAGTGTGACACAAGTAAACAAGGTATAGCTCCCATCTCGACCGCCGGCAATCAATTCGTGAAATGGCAATACAGACCAATATGAGCATTTCCCACTTTCTCGCATTTGCAAAAGAACACCACCCCTACGATATAATCAATGTCAATGTCATGCAAAAACTTAACAATGGTCGTTTTGATTAAATTATGTTTTATTAATATACAGGGTGTCAGGGAATGTTCGGCTGCCGCCACTTGTATCAAAACAAAACAAACAACAAACAGTCCACTTAGAGATTCCTGTTTCTTGAGCTAATTTGCGTATTGATTTACTTGGACTTCGCATCATTATATCGGAAATTTCATCAAGTTTTTCGTCTGTTAACAGTGTAGGCCTGCCTGTTCCTGGTACATCGTGAACTGAGCCGGTCACACGAAATTTATTTATCAAATCCCGAACGGTATCCCGGTTTGGCCACTTTGAATTAGGAAACCGCGCCTGAAATTTTAGGTTTACATTTTCTGTAAACCGATCGCCGTCGCGTAAAACGTATTCCACCAAAAACGTTCTCTCTTCAGTAGTAAACATTACCGACTGTATCCTGTTGCACTATTCCAATAATCTAAACGCTCCCTTATTGCATTCACACTGACGCTTTCCACAGCACAGCACAGCACAGCACAGCTCACACGTGTGTTCTGATATCCTGTCGACCTTGGAGAAGACAAGCTAGTACCTGGCTGTCGGCGAGACAGCGAAAGGCCTGACACCGCGCTGCCAACTTAACTCCGGCTCCCACCTAACGTAGCAGTGCCTGGGAACTGCGGAGAACATTCCCTGACGCACTGTAGCTATTTGTATATTTAATTTAGTAACAAACAGTAATTACTTTTTTGTATGTCCTTGGAGTGTATGTACGATAAAGTTCAAATGCTTCTGGCATGAGAAAATAACATAACTAGCTCAGTGGTATCATGCACGGCACGGCGTGTTCCTTGAAGCGAGTCATTTGGTAGCGGTTCGAATCAGAGCCAGCGCAAGCTCTTCTTATCATAATTTTTGCCATTTTTTGCCGTGCACGATATCACTGATCTAGTTCGCCGGACGGGAAGTGGCGGAATTCCTCCGCGGCTGGTATGTAACGCAAGGATTAAGAAAAGTCGCACTTTCTCGACGCAGTGTTGCAGATTTGCCTCGTTAAAAGTTTAACGTCGCACAGATTTTTAACGGTTCGTTTCCGGCCATATGTGTCCTATCTCAAGTTGCTTCTGATAAGTGTCGGAATCTCTAGTTTTAGTTTGTCGACGTAATTTTGCCACACCCTGTATATTGTTTACCTGGAATCAGGTCTACCAACCAAAGCACTTACTTCATTAGAAACTATGAACCTGAGTTAATACGTAGTCTAGACCAGGCATCTTTTAATAATCCAATTCGAGGGCGTGCCAACTTGGCTGGCACACGGGTCTTCAGTGAGCCTACCAGAGCCAGCAGGTTCGGGACCTTCAGGCAACTTTGAGCGCTTCCGTATACAATCGGTTCGTGTAAGATGACGTAACTTGCAACTGCTATTAGCTCTCCAAGTTATCTGAGATTAGAATCCCAGCGTTGATAGTGGTTTTCCCTCAGGTGCTTCCACGCACCAGGATGGTGTAGTATCCGCTTCAATCTTTGGTCGTAAGAATTACAATCACACAAATTGCCACAGTCAATCCATCAGATAAATTACACAGGCATTCAAGTGCACGGGGTTTATGGCCGCGGTGAAAGAAAACAACACGTCTATTACTTGTGGAACGCTTACTACCAAACATTACAAAGTACACTAAAACAAATGAGTTCTTCACGTGCAGGAACTCTATGCTTTACGCGAATATTTAATTACGCATAGTTCTGTTTAGAGGCAGCCCCCGACATGTGATATTGTTAATTCATTTCAGGGGCTTCAGACATCTTAGTCATCAGCCCCGTGTAATTGTGTGTTGAACTTGTCTGATAACCTGTATTGCTGTGATGAGGTAGGTGCCCCGGGACTTGAAGTAAGGTACTATCCCGGCATTTGCCTGGAGGAAGTGTGAGAAACCCCGGGGAAAACCACACAAGTAAGTAATTGTTGGTTTTCATTCATTTTTGGGCTTGTGACATCACTGCCAAGAGTCCCATGTACTTAGGTGTTTATTGAATAGGTCTAATAACCTGTGTTGTTAAGGTAGTGTGTGTGTATTTGTAACGGGAATCAGGACTTCCAAAGAGGCTGCTGTGAGTTTGAGTTTTGCAACTTTCTGGCAATAACCTGGAGTAGAACAGGGAAACCTTGGAAAACCTCTTCTAGTATGATAAAGTTGGGAATATAAACCATTTCTTCTCAATTTCTTCACGAAATCGAACATACCCCGTTCCAGCCCTTAGACCAGGCTTAAATTTCATGGTAGAGGCGAGAATCGAACCCAGGACATGAGGTATGGCAGCTAATAAAGCTATCCACTACATCACGAGGCAGTCAACGTAAGTAAATAAGTAAGTGGAAATCGACAGGCAAATGGTTGGAGACAGAGGACAATTCAGAAACAAAATTAAGCATACAAAGTTGAAAGCAAATGAAAAGATGGAAACAAGAACATTGTGGACAGAAAAATGGAAACAGGAGCACAGTCAAAGGCTGAAGAGATTTTGGGAAGAGAAGAGGAGGAGGGGAGAGAAGTGAGAATTGTGTCATCATGAGATATTTAAGTTCAAACACTGTCCATAAGGGCAAAAATTATATAATTATGATAATGATAATAATAATAATAATAATAATAATAAGTAGGTAGCTAAACTATATATAAGTACGTGGTTAAATTTCCATAAAATGACAATTCTGAGTATCTAGGTCAATAGAAATAGTTTCCATTGGCTACATAGCCTACCCACGCAAGTTGCTCCGGGCAATAAAAGGGAGCGAAGGAGCAAGACTCCTTCCAAATTAATTGTTTTTGATAAGTGAAAGATGACAGGTAGCTTCCCGTGCGGGTGAGATATATGGCTTACAGGGTAAATAATGGAGTGATTAAAATGTAAGAAAATGCAAGGCGTTTCAAGAAACTGTCTCTTGTGAAATAAATAAATTTTTCCTGACGGTCTCCATACGCCTTCCTGAGGGAGTTGTCACCTGAGTAGCTAGACTATTGCCAACAGGCCTGAGCACTGGGCACGACTGTAGCCTATCTACCTGCTGCCGTTTCAGGTGTTCTACTTTGTGAGGATAATCCTCGAAATTGAATATTTATTTAGGAAAGAAAGAAAATAGATGTTGTTTATAAATCGTATTAAGGGCTTGGGACACCATTGGTCATCAAGCCCGTGTACTTGGATGGGTATTTAATTTATCTGATAACCTGTGTTTCTATGGAGAGGAAGAAAGAAAGAAAGAAAGAAGGGAGGAAGAGAGGAAGAAAGGAATGGAGGATGGAAGAATGAATGAAAGGAAGAAAGAAAGAAAGAAAGAAAGAAAGACAGAAAGAAAGGACGAGAGCAAGGAAGAACGAAAGAAGAGAAGAAAGGAAGTAAGAAATGACGGGAGTAAGGAAGAGAGGAAGAAAGCAATGGAGGAAGAATGAATGAATGAATGAATGAATGAATGAATGAAAGAATGAATGAATGAATGAATGAATGAAAGTAAGAAAGAAAGGAGGGGTGTAAGGAAGGATGAAAGAAATAAATAAAGAAAGAAAGAATGAAAGGACGAACGGAAGGATGAATGAAAGAAAGAAAGAAAGAAAGAAAGAAAGAAAGAAAGGAAGGAAGGAAGGAAGGAAAGAAGGAAAGAAGGAAAGAAAGAAAGAAAGAAAGAAAGAAAGAAAGAAAGAAAGAAAGAAAGAAAGAAGAAAGAAATAAAGGACGGACGGAAGGATGAATGAAAGAAAGAAAGAAAGAAAGAAAGAAAGGAAGGAAGGAAAGAAGGAAAGAAAGAAAGAAAGAAAGAAAGAAAGAAAGAAAGGACGGACGGAAGGATGAATGAAAGAAAGAAAGAAAGAAAGGAAGAAAGAAAGAAAGAAAGAAAGAAAGAAAGAAAGAAGGAAAGAAAGAAAGAAAGGAAGAAAGAAGAAATAAATAAAGGACGGACGGAAGGATGAATGAAAGAAAGAAAGAAAGAAAGAAAGGAAGAAAGAAAGAAATAAGGAAAGAAAGAAAGAAAGAAAGAAAGAAAGAGAGAAGAAAGAAATAAAGGACGGACGGAAGGATGAATGAAAGAAAGAAAGAAAGAAAGAAAGAAAGAAAGGACGGACGGAAGGATGAATGAAAGAAAGAAAGGACGAGAGCAAGGAAAAGAGGAAGAAAACAATGGAGAAAGGAGGAAAGAAGGAAGCTGGTAGTTTTACGCGACCGTTAATCATGTGATCATGAGCCACGGGATCTCCTTTTCACGTGGAATCCGAACCACAGGACATGGCATTTCACTTTGTAAATGTCACATTTATTGACCGGGAATCGAACCCGGTCCATCTTGGTGAGAGGCCAACGAGGAAGGAAGAGTGAATGAAAGTAAGAAAGAAAGAAAGAAAGAAAGAAAAAAGGAGGGGTGGACGAAAGAAGAAAAGAAAGAACGGAAAAAGGAAGTAATTAAGCAAGGACGGAAGGAAGAAAGGAAGGAAGGAAGGAAGGAAGGAAGGGAGAATGGAAAAGTTCAATGGTCCTAATTTACGTTCCATGCCGGCATTTGTCAGGGGCTAGAAAGGAGAAAAATACAAAACCACTTCTAGGATGGTTGAGGTTGGCTAGCATTGTTGGCTGTCACCACAGAGGCCTGGGTTCAGATTCTCTGTTCTGCCAGGAAATTAAATTCTGGTCTGAGGGCTGGAACGGAGCATACCCAGCCTCATGAGGCAAAACTGAGAAGCGGTGAGTTTGATTCCCACTTCAGCCATCCTGCAAGTTGTTTTCCGTGGTTTCCCAGTTCTACTCCAGGCGAATGCCGGGATGGTTAAGTTACGGCTACGGGCACCCCCTTCCCCATCCTCACCTCAATTACAAATACACACACTAATGCAGCCATCACAATAACACAGGTTATCAGACAAAATTCCACACGCACTCTAGTACACGGGTTAAATGACCATGATGTCCATGCCCCTCAAATGAAACAACATCAACTCAAATCCTGGTAAACTTACCCAAATCATAAACCCAAACAATTAAGTTGTTAATTCATTTCAGAGGCTTGGGACATGTTTGGCCATCTTTGGGTGTGTGTTTAATTTGTCTGATAACCTTTATTTTTGTGGTGACTGTAATAGTGTGTGAGGGTCGGAGATGGGGTAGGTGCTCCGTGACTAGAAATAAGGGGGAAGGGGGTTGCGGGAAATCACATTGAGAAGAGCCACTCTCAGCGTCAGGAATCGAACCTCCGATCTCTGAACTTTTTTGCAGCTCCCCATTGCTGGTACACAGTGCGCCTTGGGCCTGAACAACATTCACTCCCTCATCTCCCATACAATCCACTCTGACGTCAGTTAGTATTTATTTCCGCCTAGTTTGTGCACCGCGATCAACAATAAAATATTATCTTGGCTTACAGGATGGAGCCGCGTCGAGTATAGGTGATTGTTGAGTACGGACACCAACTCGTTCCCACCCATGATTAAAGCTGCTGCAAATTCAGCCAATGCGTCGAGAAACAATCACCGATACACGACTCGGCTCCATCCTGTAAGCCAAGATGATAAACTAGACACTGGCCGCGAAAGCCTACGATCTAAATTTAAATATCGTCTACTTTTGGTCAAATGTAAAAGGAGACCAGTAGCCGAGCGTGCTAACGCCCCCCACTCCTGCCTCAAAGGAATCGTGAGTGTGTGGGTTCGGATCCCACCTCAGCTGTCCTGAAAATGGTTTTCGTGGTTTACCAATTTTACCACCAGTCAAATGCTGGGATGGTTCCTTTCAACAGGTCCACGGCCGACTTCCTTCCAAAATCTCATCCCTGAACCTTCCTTGATAAGATCCAAGTTAGTGGTCGCCTGGGGGATAGGCCAGTCACCATCCCCAGTTGTATCTGCTGACAAAGTGTTTTCAGCTCCCGAACACCACCCTTGTGATGGTAGAGGAATGATCTCTCCCAGATTCCGTGGGTGACGACAAGCTGGCAGGATAAGCAATTAAAAAAGACGAAAAAGGAAAGAACAAAATTAGAAGTGATGTGGTAAAATAAAATAACGTGTAAAAATAATGGCAATGGTAAAAATTAAAAAATAAACATTTTCTGTCATTTTTATCATCTAGGCTCACAGGATGGAGCCGCGTCGTGTATCGGTGATTGTTTCCCGACGTTTCGGCTGTCATTGCAGCAGCCTTAGGCCTATTACACACACACCGGTTTTGACCGGCCGGTCCCTGCCGGACGAAGTGGTGAACTATGTAAAGGCATTAAGCCTTTCATACATGCCGGTCCCCGGTGACGTGCCGGCTAGCAGCCGGACACATTCACTCTAGATCGGGGCGTGGTGGCGCAGCGGTCAAGCTGTATGCCTCTCACCAAGGCGGACCGGGTTATATTCCCGGTCACTGCATGTCAGATTTTCGATGTGAAATGTCATGTCCTGTGGTTTGAATTCCACGTAAAACGGAGGTCCCGTGGCTTATGATCGCGAGATTAACGGTTACGTTAAACTACAAGCTTCCTTCCTTTTTCACTGTAGATCCCGTTACCGGCCGGTCACCAGCCGTATAGTGGTGTACGAGACTGTATGCATGCATTCACACACACCGGCACGGCAATCAGAATTCTGCCTGGTCTCATCAGAACGTAGAGTTGTGTAGAGTTGTGAATGCTATGGAGGACGTTGAAATTGATACTGAACAATTGATATCGTTGGTTGAGGCCAGACCTGTGCTGTGGGATAAGTCGAGGGATATCTACAAAGATCGTGATGGCACACAGAAGGCGTGGAAAGAAGTATGTGAAGGAGGATTTCGTAGAATTGAGTGATAATGAAATGAACCATTTTTGTACGTAAATCTTATTATAATCAATGATATAACTACAGAATATAACTAATGTACTATATTTACTACAGTAACTCATTTCATTTTACACAAACACTGGAAGGTCTTACACTTTTGACATTTGCCACTGGACAGCACCAATATCAGTTAAAAAATAATCAGCTAAAACCTTCCTCAAGTTGATTGCTTCCAGTCCACCTCGTGCTGTTTGCTCAGATGGTAGATCTTCTAATCCAGTTATTGGCATTGTTTCCTCAGTCTCATAACCATCTCTGTCACGAACGAAGTAATGTAGGACAACGCAAGCTTTAACAATATCTACGGCAAAGTCAGGATTAACATTTATGGGACTATGGAAAATTCTCCATTTGTTAGTTAAAATACCAAATGTGCATTCTACAAGCCGACAAGCCTGAGGATTTGAATGAGTTTTTGACTGGTATGGACTCCGTCTTACGGAAAGAATTCATGATGAAAATTAATAAATGTAAAACAAAAATACTGGAATGCAGCCGAAATAAATCAGAAACCTCTATGGAGATCAAATTGGCAGGTGAAAAGCTGAAGGAAGTAGGAGACTTCTGTTACTTAGGAAGCAGAATAACCAGTGATGGACGAAGCAAAGAGGATATAAAAAGTAGGTTGGCTCAGGCAAGGAAAGCATTTCTACAAAAAAGGAATCTGTTGACATCGAATATAGATTTAGGTATTAGGAAGTCATTTTTGAAAGCCTTTGTCTGGAGCGTGGCGCTATATGGAAGTGAAACTTGGACTATTGGTGCAGCAGAAAAGAGGAGAATTGAAGCTTTTGAAATGTGGTGTTACAGGAGAATGATGAAGATCAGATGGGTAGATAGGGTTACAAACGAAGAGGTATTAAGACGAGTGGGAGAGGAGAGATGTTTCTGGCGACTGCTAATGAAGAGAAGAGATAGGTTAGTAGGACACATACTAAGACACCCAGGAATAGCAAGCGTAGTTATGGAAGGAAGGGTCGAGGGCAAGAACTGTAGGGGTAGACCAAGGTTAGAATATGTTAAACAGATTGCCTCGGATGTAGGGTGTGGTAGCTATGTAGAGATGAAGCGATTAGCTCAGGACAGGGAGGCATGGAGAGCTGCATCAAACCAGTCAAAATACTGAAGACTCAATCATCATCATCATCATTCTACATATCTCCGTGCTCTGCAAAGACGATAATTGAAAATCCTTTTTTTCCAATGTAAGAGTGGATCCGCCATAAGGAAGGAAGGAAGATTGTAGTTTTACGTGACCGTGAATCTTGTGATTATGAGCCACGGGACCTCCTTTTTACGTGAAATCCGAACCACAGGACATGGCATTTCACTTCGAAAATCTCACTTGCATTGACCGGGAATCCCGCCATAAGGACGCAGTAGGTGTTGTGTAGTGCAATTGCCTCGTCTCCTATAAAGAAATACGGCAAATTTGGGCTTTCTGTTCCGGGAAGACATTTTTCATCTGGTAACTCTTGATTAGACTATTTGTCTCCATTGATTTCCACAATGATCACTGTTTGCAGATTGATGAATCACAGTCTTTTCCAAAACTTCCAATGTTGACACAAACAAATCTATACTTCGATTCTGCTACAGCCAACAAAACCACAGAAAAGTAATCCTTGTAATTGTAGAACATCGAACCACTGTTAGATGGACAAATTATTCCGATATGTTTCCCATCTATTGACCCTAGACAGTGCGGAAAGTTAGCCCTTTTTTCGAATTCTGCAGCAATTGCTTCCCAACTTTTTTTTGTAAGTGTAGGTATACATTCCTGTTGTAAGGTGGACCAAATGTTTGAACACACATCTCTAGCTAGCTGTTGAGATACCAATTCTGTAACTGTAGTGGTCAGTCAAAGTGCATCCGCTTGCTAAGTATCTGAAACAAGGAGAGTGACATGTGTGTATTCTTTATAGGTAAGGAAATAATGAAGAAATGGGGAAACATCAGAGATGCATTCGTCAAATCATGCAGAAAGTCAAAATAACTTAAAAGGACCGGTTCAGGGGCCTCCAAGGTAAAAAGAAAAATACGTCTACAACGACCAGTTAAATTTTTTAACGAAGCTGACTGAAGGCCGACATACTGAGGATAGCTTGTTAGGCAATATCCCAATTGACGTAAATGATTCTATTGAACGTCCTGAGGAATTCAAAGTGCCCAATAATGGAATGGGTTCCCGAAAGCGACGTAAACCCGATGAATTAGAGTTTAAAATGTTGAAGGCACTAGAAGGTAGTACCCAACCAAGTCGGCACTTGTCCTTCTTCAACGGCACCTTCTTTACAAACATTTGATGATGATGATGATGATGATGAAGTCATTAATTTCCAAATAGGTGTCCTTCAACTTATAGAGAATATCAACTTGCCAAACTCATGGAGTTTAGTAACATTTTGTTATATTTGGGTAGTCAGCCATACCAATATAAAGGTTAAAAGGTAGTGTGTTACATGCTCTGACTAAACAAAAACACATAGCGTGCAAAAAGACAACAAAGCTTTCATCAATCTCCACCCGTATCCCGTGTGCAAACACAATTTCAATATAATAACACGTTTAATAACAGTCTGCCGCTTCAAGTTCAAACAAATCACTCGTGCAGTAGTCATGGATCATCGGGAATGCAATTTCCGTCGTTAGGTCAATATTACACTAATTTTGGCGAACATCAATCAACAACAACGTCAGTATCGGATATCAGTCACTCAGACAGAGCATCTCCAGCATTATCAAGTGCAAGTTCTTCTAATGATACAATAGACTTTACATCTCTGTGAGATGAGCTAATAAATGTCTCATGTAAGTTTCTTACATTATTACATACTGTACGTTATTAGATTATGCCCAATATTCTTGATCAAAGAGCTAATGTGTTACTTACCTTATTGCAATAGCCAACATCTGCACAGGTTGAATACAATTCCTCATCTTGGTGTTCTGACGCTGAAGAGTATATTTTAATCGCTCATGCAAGTCATCAAAGGTAGAAATGGACATACGAAAATAATTAAAGAACTTCTTTTCATCCTTTCGCAGATCCTCCAAGAGCGTATAAAAAGGCCTACTTCGTCCCTTTTCGCGTTTATGGGATGAACCCAATGAATTCTATTCCTGTTTTTCTGGCGCCGCATGTACAAAAGCCACATGGCAATAATGCGCGTTCGATCCATATGAAGCGCACTATCCTGGCATTTGCTTGAAGCACAGACGTATGACTGACCTTCTTCGACCGGTTGGTGTGAAAGTAAAATCAGACCGGCCGGTAAATTGACGACCGGTCATGGGTGGGTCAGAGTTGGTGTCCGTACTCAAACTGGCGGTTATTGCCAGCCAGAGGTGCTTGCTCGCCCTGCATTGACGTCACGCTGCTCCCTGATTGGTCCGCGCCCCTGGCAGTCGCGCGCTAGGAGAACTTTCCAGGTGTTGCTAAGTTTGAACCATCTTCGCGATTGAAATTATTGGGATGCTTTACGACCTCTATTGCCTCTTTAATTAACCTATTTTGATATCCGGAAATTTTAGCAACAGTTTCGACCTTATCAAATTCGATGGCGTGTCTCGTGACGTCAGCATGTTCAGCTATTGAAGATCTGTAGTTCATCTGTTTTGTATCTCGAATGTGCTCTGAAATCCTAATGGAAACGCGTCTTTTTTTTTGCAGCCTGGGTGATAAACTAGACACCGGCCGCGAAAGCCTACGATCTAAATTTTCTGTCATATTAAAAAAATGTACTAACTTCTAACCGAACAATCAAAGCTGTAATGATCAAATACAACTTATCTTGTATCACTCGTGGTGGGTGAGTTAACGTGCATCGCTACGCCACGGGTCCGAAATCATTAAGCTACACGCATTAGTGCATTCATCACAATAACGCAGGTTATTAGACAAATACAATACCGAAAGCGGTAGCTATGCACGCTAAAACGCAACGCTAGGCCATGGGGCCAAGCTCTCTGCGAACTCTGTAGACGTGAGTTTGAGCCCCACCGTCGGCCGTCCTTGGAATGGTTTTCCGTGGTTTCCGCATTTTCAACTCCAGGCAAATGCTGGGACGGTACCTTCTGACAGGCCACGGCCGCTTCCTTCCACAGCCTTGTCCAGTTTCATTCATCTTTATTCATTTCATCTCTCATTAACTCCTCTCATAAGGTTGGCGTCAGAAAGGGCATCCGGCCGAAAATACTAGTCTTGCGCATAATAGTTCGCGGCTGGGAGCGATCAGTTTAGTTCGCAGCTCCTTAGCGAACTAGTTCGCTCTTTTAGTTCGTCAGTTCCCATCTCGAAGACAGATCGTTCGCTCGCCTTGCTACTGCCACTGCACGCGCTCCTTGTTTGTTATAGCAGTCTGTCACCACTCATTACTCGTCACCAGTGATTGCTCATTCACATTGCTCTCGTTTCAAGCAATACTGTAGGTTACTGTAACATTTATTACTATGGTCGCTTCACGTCCAGTTCGTGTATTAGACACTGACATGTTGCGTGTGTAGGCTACAGTAGTAATGTGTTTTACATTTTGATATTCGAAGATAAAAAATACAAAAATATGAGTATTTAAACATTAGTGAAATTCCTTATTCCTTCCTTATTTCCTTTTATTCCTTGTAGGAACATAGGGTAGCTACAAACTTCTTCCATCTCACTCTATTGTTGCCATCCTTTTAATTAGGGTCCATGTCTTTCCTTCTGAGACAATTTCTCTTTCTATTGTTTATAAAGCCAAAAGTCGTCATTTCTTTTATCATTAGTGAAATACCGGTACCGTACCTAAAGGAACAACAGTATGGACGATGTGTTCGTAGAAGCATACACTTATTATTCTTTTTATATTTTCTTTCTCGCGTGGGGCCGATAACCTAGATGTTAGGCCCCTTAAAACAACAATTATCATCATCATTTTTCACGTATATCAACATCCGATTCCATTTCCTACTTGTCACTAGGTGATGATAAGACGAACCCCCCCCCCGCAATTTTCGTTTCATTTCTTACTTGCTTCGTGATATTCATTATTTGCCTGCTCTGAAACCGTTGGGAACATTATCTTTATGGCATGAATGGGAGGAATAGGTTTTTTAGTTCAGAGTGTTTGTCCATAGTAGTTCGCTTTTCTTTGTGAATCATCGTAATAATGTTCATTTCTTAAAAACAGGTAAAAGTAGTTGTATCACCATGTATCGAGAAAAATAAATATCAGCCAGTTCATTGTGAGGTTTGAAGCCATTTTTCAGTGTTGCCTAAGTAAACAAAAGTTTGGTGCTTTTCAGTCGGTCAACACGAATGTACCAAACAGAGCTGGGTTATGCCTCAATCCCGAAATACATACATAAAATGCATGTATTTATTGATTTCATGTAATTTATTTCAGGATTGGGGCATAACCCAGCTATGTTTGGGTGCATTCGTGTTGACCGACTGAAAAGCACCAAACTTTTATCAACTAGTTCATTAAAATGGTAATGTTGATCCAGTTCGCCGATTTTCTAAATAATTGGACATTTTTACAAATAATCCAAAATGACTAAGTTAAATAAAACTGTGGAATTATCCCCACATCTAAATCAGTTAACTATCAGTAACTTCAATTTATGAACCGCCACTGTATTACATTACAAATATAAGGTAGTTATTACCTATTAGCGTGTTAGCACTATATAGTAGTGTGTTATACTGTTATTATTATAAGCCAACATTGACAATGGCCGCGCCAAAACTTGACAATCTTGCCATTAACAATAGATACACTCAATCAACTGAACTGACTGAACGAAGCGCATGTGATTGTGCAATGAGTGATGACGTGACGAACTGACGAGCTACGGCGGTTCCGCGCTCTCGCGCTGTTACAAGTCGGTCAGCGGAAAAAGATCGAACGAACTAACAAGCGAGGGATCTGGGAACTAGTTCGGTAGTTCGTCTGTGGGACCCGCTCTTCCGAACTAGTTCGTTCGCGAACTACACAAGACTAGTAAATACAACTGCCACATAGACTTTCATCGCATCTCATACCCAACCCCGTTGGAAAATGGAATAATAAGGGGTAGACATACATACATACATACTTCAGACAAATACAATACACACACAAGCACATGGAATTGATGACCTATGTTACCTCAAAGCCCTTATTTAAGCAACAACGACAAAAAATAACAACGAGAAAAGAGTCAAAACTCAGTTCCCCATCGGAATAGCACTTCGAAGCGTTTTGTTTTGTTCATTCTTTTTAGGGGCTTTGTGACATCATGTAGCCCCGTATATTTGGGTGAGTGTGGAATTTATATGATAACCTGTGGCACTGTGATGTCTGTAATAGTGTGTGAATTTGTAGTTGAGGTAGGATTGGGGTTAAGGCGTGCCGTAGCCTTAAGTTAGGTGCCATCCCATCATTTATCTGGAGTGGAAGAGGGCGAACCCCGGAAAACCACTTCCAGGATGGCTGAGGTAGGAATCGAACCCACCTCTTCTCAGTTTTGCCTCATGAGGTTGAGTGTACTCCGTTCCAGCCCTCAGACCAGAATTTAATTTCTTGGCAGAGCCGAGAATCTGAACCCGGGCCTCCGTGGTGACAGCCAACAATGCTAGCCACCACGCAATGAGGCGGAGACACTCCGAAGAGTGTTTTATGCCGCAACCTTACCCTCACCTTCTGAGACAAGTGAATGCTGAGAATGGACGTGGTAAGGGACCCATCGTGCAGTCTCTGTCAGATTGTAGGACCAAAAGTCATTCATAACATCTGATAATCTTAAAGGGAAAGGGATAAAAATAACTCCTGTTTTTCCATAAGATAGAAGTGTGTAGATAGGTTGTGAATATCATAGCGCTCCTCATTCTCATCCTTCGTGCCGATAAGCTATGCATGTCTCAGATGTACCGGCAACATCAGCAATAAATCAGAGTGACAGTTAGCTATCAAACATTGTATGCAGATATCTCGTGAGCATGGCTAGTGAATGCTAACCATTTCCAGTTGCTCCCATTTCTAGTAGCGTTCCGCTCCGTTCTTCATAACACTCATGTACTCCAGGGGCTCACAGCTAGTGGGAACCCGCAGCGTAGCCGTGCTCGTTAAATCGTGCACCACGGTCGCGTGGGCAGCTGCAGCAAGCTCCGGGACGTCTACCACATCCCTGTCCCTAATACAGTTACACACACAACTACTGTCATCACTTAAATACAGGTTATCAGACAAGTTCAACGCACACCTTACTACACGGGACTGATGACCAAGATGTCCCAAGCCCCTAATGTGAATTAACAACAACAACAACAACAACAACTAGTGGGACACTGGTTGGCGACACCGCGATCCCAGCCGAGTGAGGCAATGTCTCTTCTTACGTGTCTAGTGATATTGTCTATAATAATTCCTGTCCACCTCCATTGGTCAACTCTTGTTCTCTTCCAACTCCGACGGTATTATGGTAACCGTCGCCTAGGGAGTGTTTCATTTTTCCGCCATAATCGGCCCTTGTCTCATCTTTCTTGCCAAGAAATTTAATTTTGCTCTGAGGGCTGGAAAGGGGTACACTCAGCTTCGAGAGGTAAACATGCTAAGAGGTGGGTTCGATTCCCACCTCAGCCATCCTGGAAGTGGATTTCTGTGGATTACCACTAATACTCCAGTCAAATGCCGGGTTGCTTCATAACTTACGGCCATGACCGCCTCCTTCCTCATACTCATTTGCATTCCAAATACACACACTACTACAGACATCACAATAGCACAGTTTATTATACAAATTATATAAGCTACAAACACACACAAGTACACGGGTTAAATGGCCACGATGTCAAAGCCCCTCGAAAAAAGCAACAACAACAGTAAATCTTTTCACCGATATCTCAGTCAAACTTTTGGCTGTGATTATATAGAAGCTACTGAGTGGTGCTGAGTAATGGCATCCAGGGCACAGCGAGTGCCTTTTGATGCTATTTAAGTTTTTAGGCTATTTTCATTGATGAAAAATTAGCCTTATGAGATCACCCTTTGTCCTTGTGTGTTTGTTTGTGTGTGTGTGTGTGTGTGTGTGTGTATGTGTGTCCCTCCCACCTCAAAGGAAATCTAAACGGCTGGAGCGATTGCAATGAAACTGGGTAAGGTACCCTGACCGTGACTTCAAGTTTTATTACGTGTCACCAATTTTACACAGCGTCTGTGCGAAATATCTCACCAGCATTCTACAGTATATCTCCGAACCTATTACTGATATCACCCTGAAATTTTGTACGGTGATAAAGGGCGCTATTAGATGTTCCCCTATGCGACTTTCAAAAACCTGCTTGGTACAAATCGTACATGGCGGCCAACATTTTAATGGACTTTTCTCGCGATTTAACCATTCGAGCGAAGTGAAACATGGTACAGGAAATGTTTACACACATTGTAATGTAATGCCGTCTAATTTTGGTCAATTGTTTACATAACTTCAAGATGGCAGCTGTGCGAAATTTTAAAATTAAGTTTTAATTTCTTGTGTCCTAATCATGCGATCGAAGTCAACGTTTGAATAATGAACCTACGCAATAATCGTCATGTAATAGTACATAACTGTATTGCCTACATATATAAAATCCAACATGGCGGCCATCCGAAATATTTAGACGGCTCTTAATATCTGCAAATCTACTGAATTACAGCAAACTGAAATTTTGTATGTTGATAGAGGCAGTTACATCAGTAGGATATATGAAAATAGGCTATTTAGCTCTTCACGGAACTACTTGTTATTCAGAGGATCAGGTTTGCTGCACTGACTCAGGGAGGAAAGTTATAGCAAACTACCACATATATCGACATAGCATACGGCAATACATTTTGGGGATCTGACCAGCCTTCGGATTGACTACTTAACAGACAGACTTCTCTGTTCTGCCTCACGAGGCTGTGTGAGTCCCGTTCCAGATCTCACACTAGAAATAAATTCCTTTCCAGAGCCGGGAATCGAACTCAGATCTCTAGCGGTGATAGCCAAGATGGCTAGTCACTACACTGGATGCAAACATCCTGTCTATCCAGGTTTTCCCACACTCACTTCAGGTAAATGTCATGCCACCTACCCCAGTTCTAGAGCCTGAAAATTACTGCTATTTTCACTGCTGCAGTCCTCACAATAACACAGGTTACCAGACAAATTCATGAAGCATCCAAATACACGGATCTGATTATCATGAAATCCCATGCTTCTGCATGAAGCAACAACAACTATAAACTCTCATAAGACTTGTAGTCCTCTACGCGGCTCTACCACCACATGTATTGTGTAATGCGTCTAGACAGGTCCGGAGTGGAGGCATAAACTAATCCAACAACAAACCAGCGTCTTACGCCATCAATTTCGATAGAGAAAACTTTCAGAGCTTATTTTAACAAAAAAAAATCGAAGGTGGGAGTGGTTTAGAGGCTAGCATTCTTTGCTGTCGCCCCGGAGGTCCGAGTTCGATTCTCGGCGCTGCCAAGAAATTTTGATTCTGGTCTGAGGGAAGGAATGGGGTACACTCAGCCTCTGAGAAGAGGAGGTTTCTATTCCCATCTCAACATCTTGGAAGTAGTTTTCCGTGGTTTCCCACTTCTACTCCAGGCAAATGCCGGAATAGTTCTTAACGCAAAGCCACAGCCACCTCCTTACCAATCCTTATCTGAATTACAAATGTACACAATAATATATCAATAGCACAGGTTATCAGACAAATATCCACACGCACCAAAGTGAATGATCACAATGTTCAAGCTCTTCAAATGTTACAACAACTACAACTCAAAGTTTCTATTGAAGTAAATGATTTGTAGGCAGGTCTCGTACGTGTTAAATTATATTATGTCATGGTCATAACTTCTAATAGGTTATGTCATTATTCTGTATTTCCTCCTTTCAGTTTGGGCAGGTACTAATTATAATTAAGTTACGTGAAAAGCACTCTTCATTCAGTGACAAGCTACGCTATAAACACCTGTACTTACAGTATATGCTGCACCTCTAATTGGGTCACCGCTTAGTTTACCCGCTTTGGAGGGCTCTGATCCTTTAATAAAACACTCTACTACAGAATGAGCATATTATAAGCAACCTAGTTACCAATAAAATATCTTCCCATTACTGCAGCAGCCATTAAACACAGGCCATCAGCCGAATTACGTAGAGAATTGTGGAGTCAAGTCTACAGACCAGTAAATCCGTGATTATAATAAATACTATGATATATTTATAAAATAATTTGAAGATGATAAACTACACCGGCCACAGTGGCCGAGAGCGGTAACGCGCTACCTTGTGCCTCGCTGGCATCGGGAGTGCATGGTTTCGAGTCCCACATCGGCCGTCTTAAAATGGTTTTCGTGGTTTCCCCATTTTCACCACCAGGCAAATGCTGGGACGGTTCCTTTCAACAGGTTCATGGCCGACTTATTTCCTATATCCCTTCGCTGACCCTTCCTTAACTAGACTCAAGTTAGCGGTCGCCTGGGCGATCGGCCTGTCACCATCCCCAGTTGTATCTGTTAACAAAATGTGTTTAGCTCCCAGACACACTCCTTGCGACGGTAGAGGAACGATCCCTCGCAGAGTCCTTGGGTGAAGCCGAGCTTGGAAGACAAGCAATTAAAAAAGAATGATGATGATGATAATTGTTGTTTTAAGGGGCCTAACATCTAGGTTATCGGCCCCTACTGGTTTGGGTGATAGTGAAAGATGGGATGAGAATGAAAACTATAACTAATTCTAACTACAAACTTACATACTAGAAGAAGAAATGGCAAACATAGAAAGAATAAGGCAAATAAAGGACAGGAAGAAAAGTAATGCCCTCAACCCTCGAAGAATGAAGATTGAGGGACTTGGAAGGAAGGGGAGCCATGAAAGGCAGATAGGAAAGGGAAAGAGGAGAGGGCCTGCCCCAAGATCAGAGGAAGAAGGACACAAAACTGACCCAGCTCAGGAATCCCTCGGGATCGCCAACTCCCGAACTCACCAGCCGTGAGCCCCTGAGGGTTTAGCAATATCTAGGGTGCACCAGAAGTGATGAGGCCACATAAACCCTGCCTCCTTGAGGGCCTTGTGCAGAAGGCAGGAGATAACATGATAGGAAAAAGAAGGCTGACCCCTCGAAGGATGAGGGTATCAGGAAATATGACAATTAAGACGGGAAAGTGAAAGACTTCCTAGGACTCAGATACCCTTATACCGTCGGGGTCGGAAGAGAAAAAGAGTTGACCAAGAGAGGTCGACAGGAGAGAAGACTGAGAGGAGCCCAGCACAAGTAAGTGGAAGCAATGCCGGACTCAGCTGTGGTCCTGTGGTTTCCAACCCACATCCCACTATATGTGAGCCTCTGGGGGGAATTCAAAAAGGAACATTGTGGTACGTATGGCCCATATAAAGGAATGTAGGGCGACAGGGTTTCAAACTTTCGCATATAAATATCAGCTTTGATATATTGTACAAATATTGATTGAACTGGTATCTTTGAATACATTGTAGGCTAATCATACGACAATTTTTTAAGTGTTCTAGTCTTCTGGAAATTACTTACCTAAAACGCAGCTAAATAGAAGTCGAATGGACAAAGGTCTGACGAATATGGAGGATGTTCCCAGATTGAACTGACTTCCATCTTCGAACGGTGCCAGCAAAACACTTGCTAATTGATTGTATGGTGCAACTTCTGTCCATGTGCCACATCCAGTGATGGCTCGAGTAGGCCTAAGCACATCCGCCTGGCAATTGGATATCGCAATACTCGTTTGGCGGATGGAAATATTTGTCATGAATTCAATAATGACCTCCGTATGCAACATTCCTCGGCAAGATCAGCGTTGAAATACGCTGGTATGTCGGCACGTAGCACGCTGTCGTGGGCAGGTGGATGGACGACCTGTCTTGGTGGAGTGTCAGTTCCGATACCGAGCCAATAACAATCAAGTTGTGGGGAGGTAATAAAGTAAATAACACTTGCAGTGTACATGGAACTCAGTGTCGCGGCACAAAAGTGGACACATTACTTAAACTGGCGGGGAATTTGTCACGGCTCTCGCGTTAGCCTGCTTCAAAATAACTTATGACTTATTATAATGGTTAAATATTAGCGTCGAGTGGGGTTCTTGTTAGGTGGTCGGCATTTCAACTTCCAACATCAATAGTCCGCCGGAAACAGGTTTCAAATGGCTAATTTTAAATGTTTCATCAATATCGTAAGTGCTCCAAGCTTGCAACAGCCATACTGGAAGTGGTTTTCCGTTGTTCATCACTTCTACTCCAGGCGAATGCTTGGGTCGTTCCTAAATTAATGCCACGGACAACTTCTTTCAAATCCTCATCTATATTACAAATAGCCTACACACACTAATATTGCCATCATAATAACACAGTTCATCAGACTAGCTCCGCACACACCCAAGTGCACGGGATTACATGACCACAATGTCGCAGAGCCTCTTAATTAATCAACAACAACAACAACTACTACTACTTTCTTCTACAATTTGAATTACGTAGCTGCATATTATGCGATGCTTAGCTATGTTCTGGCAAGGCGTGCGGATACTTTTAACCATCCCCTCTGAAAATAAATGAGATTAGGCTCGGTACACCGGTGAGGAGGGTTTGGTGACCCGTGTTATTATGCTGAACAAGCGACGAGTGAGCATCGCGAGTAAAACAATACTACCTACTCCGAAGGACTTATTAGCAACATTATTCATGGAACTCAGGCTAGGCCTACTGTAAGTGTTGGATTATCGTAGCGGAAGAGTGTCCACGTGGGGCTTGTAATTTCTCCCAGATTTCACCGTAGTGGAACAAGTGTATCTTGGACTTCTACATTTTACTCTGAAACATTTCACCCCGTTCCAGACCTCAGGCCAGAATTAAATTTCTTGGCAGAGCCAGGAATCGAACCAGGGCCTCCGCGGTGACAGCCAACAGTACTAATCACTTCGCAGCGAAGCGGATATTGTAGAAGCATCAGATGGGGATTGGATGAGTAGCCCTTTGAGGCTTTCTGCCCGTCCCAGTACTAGGTACTTATTTAGGTCGATAAAATATAAGATGTTTGTTAAAGCTTGATTAGGGACCTGGGAAAAACCCCACAGGTAGAAAGGAAAGATTACCTACAGTCAAAACTTGGCGTATTGCTAGATCGCACAGCCAAGGATGTGGTAGTATATACAAATGTGTTAGCACGGGAGAAGGTATCGTGCTCCAGATCCATGTCCGTCCTCTAGTTGTGGTAGTCCTCCGAGAATCAGTCTTGTTCAGCACGGGTCTTGCCGGCTACTAAGGAGCGACGCCAACAGTCCTAGGACTTGCTCCACATCCTGGTCTCCATGGGGTCAGGATCTTCTGCCATGGGCCAATCACGTAATAGTCGCAAGGAGAGAGAGATCGAAACAGTAAGGCTGATCCCAGGGACAATGTCAGCGTTTCACTACTGATCAAGCAGATCGTAACATTATGGAAGAGTGGTTTTATTATGAATCAGTGTCTTTCTTCGTGGCGGGTAAGCATTGGTACAGGTGCTTGAACAGTGTAGGCGTATATCTATAGCTTCCTTCGGACTGTCAGCTGCATGCTGTCGTGATATAGTGCATATTGTCCAACACATATTGTGTTCGTTTGAGCAAGCCTTATACTTAACTGTAAATCAGGAATTTAATGAGGTTTAGAGGCCGTGCCAAGTGATCTGGGATAGTAGAATATAAATGAACCGCTAAAACCGATAGTACAAGTATATGAAACGGCTGGAAATTTGTGAGCCGAATTAGGATCCCTTTTAGGTATTATTTGTGAAAGACCGAGAAGCGTTACCCACACGGTGCAGAGATAGTCAAAACAGTATCTGAACATGCACATACTGTAAGTTCACACATGCCGCACACCTCATCCCATTCTAGCAGTCCAAAAGATCAGTCCAGTCGGTGACCTGGAAGTACTATGGGGACCTACCGAGACCTCCTACCGGAACTGTCACCTGTCTAAACTTTCAAAGTGAGCTCGTGTTTACAAGGAACGTCGTGCATCTGATATGTTTTAAGAATGTATTATTTTATGTAATGAACAAAATCAGTTGTATTATTTGTTGGGTACCTGAATGAGTAATTGCTTATCACACATCGAATAGCGCTATGAATAGGAACTACAAACACGTGAAGGAGCTTTTACTAACCTACGGAAATTACTAGAAAAATAAAATAAAAAACTATTAGAATTTCCCCGTACAATGGTGTCAAGCATGCACTGCACGCACTTCCTAGTTGAGAATGGTTGTTAATTGGTTTAATTGCTGTACATTTTAGCTTCTGTTAATCCCTGTGTCAATATGAAGGTTAATAATACTGAATTCTTACAGAAAAAAAGAGAAATGTCCGTTCATTCGATAACTGTAAATCTTGTTTGCCAATTCACAAAGTAATGAATTTATTGAAATAACGTTTCCACAGAAGGAGTTATCCCCGCATAAACTAAGTGATAAATATAATTACTTGGGGTAGTGATCATATTTGATAAACAATATATTCAGTAAAGAACTCATAGCCTACTTTCTCCTAAATGAACTTATAACTTATTGTCCATATCAAGAAGTCCAATTTAATATTGGCTCTAACAGCTCGTTAAAATACAAAGTGGGGTATTATATGTTGATTGATTGGTTGCTTGTGTTTTAAGGGGAATAAAAGTGAGATCATCTACCCCAGTTTTAGGCGTATATGTTATACTATGCTAAAGACGTTCCCTATTTCCGATCATTACGGTACTTCCTGAACCTATTATGGACTTTTTAAATCAATGTGGTTCTTTGGTCCAGTGGTCTCGTTGCTTGACCCTCACTCACGAATATGTGAAAATAAAAATCCACAGCCTGCTTCCAGTCTCCGACCGGGTCAGGAATGGAATGAATGAACCCTCATCTAGCGGCGAGGATATGAAGTGTGCCGGCTGCTGAAGCCTGTCGCACTCCTATGGGGCAATGATTAAATGAATGACAGATGAAATGAAATGTTATTGGAGAGTGTTGCTGGAATGAAATTGTGACAGGGAAAACCTGAGTACCCGGAGAAAAACCTGCCTGCCTCCGTTTAGTTCAGCACAGATCTCACATGGAGTGACCGGGATTGGAACCACGGACCCAGCGGTGAGAGGCCGGCGTGCTGCCGCCTAAGCCACGGAGGCTCACTCACGAATATGTAAAACATTTTATTTTTATTTGTGATTTATTTGTTGTTTTATAATTACCCATATCATTACATATAGTGCGTATTTTAAAATGGGAAATAAATTCGAATTACACAGCACGTTTTATTGCAATCTTCCACAACAAAGAGGCTAGTTTCATTAGCTAAGAATTCCCACACCTGTCCCTTTGTCGAAAAATACATTACCTACTAGTAACATAAAGAATACTGTTCGGTTTGCGTGTCACAAGCTATGTTGGCTGTAGTAGGCTCAAGGGATCAATGATTGGAAATCACTGTGGTAGCGTGCTTAAATATTTGGTGTTATAGCCTAAGTATATATACTGTTCTATTTTCCATTACAAATGCACACTATAGGTTCATATGTAGATGCTTAACATTATAACGTCTGAATGATTATAAAACAACAAATTAAAAATAAAGTATAAAAGGTCACTCTGGATTTGAAACCCGGTCCACCAGGTGACAGTTTAGGACGCAACCCCAGCTACATATGTCTTAAGCTAAATGAATGTCATCAATAGCCTTAGCACAAGTGCCTGGCATATAGATTAGATTAGATTAGATTTTTATTTATCCATTTGATCAATTACATGTATACAATACATTTTTTATATAGGACACGTCAGAAATTACATGTATAAAATAAAAGAACTTACAGGTATATATGACTAATACTATAACTATTTATAACTTATTATAATAACAGATCATATGAGATACAATCTTATTGGACAACTATTTACACCTTACTCTATTATCACAATAAAGAAACTTAATTCTGTAAATACAACAACTTACAGCAAGGTATTACAATTAAAATAGAAAAGTAAAATATAATTATAGATTCCATCACTCCTATACACTAAGATATTCAACTACATAGTAAAAGCAATGGCACTGCAGATAAGCTTTCAACATTCTTTCAAAGGTTTTTATTTTTGGGGCAAATTTTATCTACTGGGGTAGTTTATTGTATAATTTAACTCCTGTGTGAAAAGTTCCCTTTTGATATATGCTTGTGTGTGTGTGTGTGTGTGAAATATGAATGCTTTGATTTTGTCTTGTGTTATGCCTATGAACATCAGTGTTTCTTTTAAGAAAAAAGTCTTTATTCATTAAATTCTTTTTAAAAAACATAATACTTTCAAAGATATGAATGCAGGACAGTGGGAGAATGTTTAAATATTTAAACAGAGGTCTACATGATTCTCTGGTGTTTACATTTGCCATAATTCTAATTGCCCTCTTTGTATCCTAAACGTGCTTAGTACATCTGGTGACATACCCCAAAATATGACCCCTTATCTTAAGTATGAATGGAAATATGCAAAATAGGTATTTCTTAATGTGCGCATGCTAGTGCAAGTTTTCAAAATACGTAACGCAAAGCACATCGAGTTCAGTTTAGTATTCAGATATTGTATATGTTTATTCCATTTCAAGTCATGTTGTATCCATAGTCCTAAAAACTATGTTTCTGATTTATTTTCTATTTGATGACCATTTAATGTTATATTGGGCGTCGCAGGATTCCTATTCTGTATAGTGTGGAAATTTAGAGATACGGTTTTTTATAGTTTATTATGAGGTGATTATCTTGTGACCATTCGGTTAACCCTTCTGTAACGGAGTCAGCAGGCTGCTGTAAGACCTGTTTAGTTTCACCTTTTATTACGAGTGTTGTATCGTCCGCAAACAAAATTTCCTTATGAGAATCAACGTTCTGTGTTATATCATTGATATATAGAAGAAAGAGTAGTGGGCCCAAAACCGATCCCTGGGGTACTCCAAATTTAATAATACCCTGATTGGACAATGTTTCATTAAGTAATCTGGTTCCATCATACTTGTGTCTCAAGCTTACTATTTGTTTACGCCTTGTTAAGTAAGACTCTATCCATTTATTAGCTAGACCTCTAATACCATATTGATTTAGTTTTGTTAGGAGAATTTTCTGGTCAACAACATCAAATGCTTTCAATAAATCGAAGATAGGCCAGTTACATGTCCTTTATTGTCAATTAATTTCAGAATACTATTACTACATTCTTGTCTTGGAATGAAATATCTCTTCAGCGTATTAATCCTTTATTATAAACCATTTCGTACTAAATTTATATTATTTCGTTCAGTAAATTCCATAAAAGAATTTCAAGGCACTGAAATATAGACCAGCAAACAATGGTCGCCATTTTGACGAATGAACTTGAAGTGCTTGGCACGGCACGGCTGGCTTGAACACTAGTCATTGCTACTGTATAATATTCTAATATACAATTATAATATCTACCGGGTCACCTCCTTGAGGACAGTTTAAATCACCCTCTGTACGATAAGCTGAACTCGTGAAAGCGGATCTTGTTAGATCGTAAGTTATGGATAAGCCTATAATGCTGCATAATTCAGACGGCTGCCATCATGAAAATATTTGGTTGATGACCTTGTAGTGAGGGCAAAACACGCTTCGCACTTAAAGGTATATTTCTCTAAAATTTGGTAGAGATCGGCTGATTAGTTTAGTCGTAATTTGATGTAACCTTTGAACGATTGGGTGGCCGCCATTTCGTTTTCGTTAAGAACGTGGCGATATAACACACGAAACTGAAGTTTCCTTTGGTAGTGCTACCTCTGTACCAAATTTGATTCAATTCGGTTTCGTCATGTTTGAAATGATAGCGAGGGACAGACATAAACACACAGAAGTAGTGGTTTTGTGTCGGTTATAGCACCTCCACCTCCTCCCTCCTCCTCGGTCGTAGCTTAACTTAATCAAGCCTAACATAACAAGATGGCGGCCGTAGCTTAACTTAACCTAGCATAACATAACCTAACCTAACAGCCTAGCCCTCCTCCCTCCTCCTTAAATATGGCGGTTTTAGCTTAACTTAACCTAACCTAACAGCCTCATCCTCCTCCCTCCTCCTAGAATATAGCAGCTATAGCTTAACATAACCAAACCTAACCTAACCTAACCTGAGTTCTGATCCCTCCTTCTTCCCACGGGTTGCAAACCCGTCTTTTTCTCTAAGATTGTGGTCATAGCATAACCTAACAAGATGGCGGCCGTAGCTTAACTTAGCCTAACCTAACCTAACTTAACCTAACAGCCTCGTGCCCCTCCCTCCTCCTAGAATATAGTGACTGTAGCTTAACTTAACCTAACCTAACCTAACCTGAGTTCTGATCTCTCCTTCTTCCCACGGGTTGCAAACCCGTCTTTTTCTCTAAGATTGTGGTCATAGCATAACCTAACATGATGGCGGCCGTAGCTTAACTTAGCCTAACCTAACGTAACTTAACCTAACAGCCTCCTCCTCCTCCCTCCTCTTCCAAGATGTCAGCCATATAACTTTACAGGATGGCAGCCGTTGCTTAACTAAGCCTAACCTAACCTTACCTAACAGCCCCCTTCTCCCCCTCCTCCTTCAAGATGGCGACCGTGGATTAACTTAACCTAACCTAACCTAACAGCCTCCTCCTTCTCCTCCTCCTTGAATATGGCGGCCGTAGCTTAACTTAACGTAACCTAACCTAACCGGAGTTCTGAAGCCTCCTCTTCCGCCTCACTGAACCCTCCTCCTCCTCATGGGTTGTAAACCCTCCTCTAACCTGCGAGGTTTGATCAAATAGTTTCAAGATGGTGGTCATAGCTTAACTTAACTTAAGCTTTCCTAACCAAACTGAACCTCAAGATGGTAGTCAATAATTGACTTAGCAATAAGCAATTAACAATCAACTACTATATCACCTGCCTGAGATTTCCGAAAATTGGAAGTATCTTTAGTCGGCCACCCGAAGATATAACGAGGGGATGGTGAGGGAAGTATTTTTACTTATTTTATTAGCCATTATATATTTATATGTCAGGGCAGCCAAGCAAGGAGTAACTGCTGACGATCAATTTAAAGTATTTCCTACTTTTGCTACCCACGGGTTTTAACCCTTCTCCTCTTCCTCTAAGATGGTGGTTATAGCTTAACCTATCCTGTGTTCTGGACACTCCTCGTTCTCTTCCAAGATGAAGACCACAGCTTAAACCCTGAGTTATGAACCCTCCTCCTCCTCACGGGTTCTAAACCCTCCTCCTCCTCGTAGATGGCGGTCGTAGATTAACCTAACCTGGGGTTCTGGACCCTCCTCCTCCTCTTCTAAGATGGTGACCATAGTTTAAACTAACTTAACCTGAGTTCCAAACCCTCTTCATTCAACATGGTGCCATAGAATAACTTAACCTGGTCCAACCAAAACCGAGCTAAACCGAACCATACCAAACCCAATCAAGGGTTTTAATGTCACTACCCGCACTAGAGATTTGTTAAGTGAGAACGGTGCATTGGATGAGGAATGGGGAATTGGACTGGAATCCAGTTTTGAGAAATGTGATTTTCGGAGAGACAAGTTTTCGTGTTCACCTGGAGTTACAATGAACACGAAAACTGCGCGCAGCTCCAGCAAGGAAGACTACCAGATAAGTAGAAGCCTGCAATATTTCATTTTAACCATAGTTGATTTTTACAACCATATAATCACTCCAAATTACAAACTCCTGATATCCATCACCATTTAGCATTTCTTCTAACATCATATATACTGCATTTAGCATACACCGACAGTTGCAGTACCAATACTGCAACTAAATAATTGTATATATTGTAAGTATTTTCACCTGTACTTTCAAACATAGATTTTATAGCCTAAGTGTAATGGATCTGATGATGATCGCTTGACGGTCGAAACTGGTCATCCTAGTGTATGTATTAATCGCACGTAATTTATTTCAGGATTAGGGCATAACCCAGCTCTTTTCGGTACATTCGTGTTGACCGACTGAAAAGCACTAAACTCTTGAAATAGAGTGGTTAACTATTTATATCTCAAGAGGTCTACGAAGAAGTTTACCGAGAAAATGGAGTCCACAGTGCCACTATTCCATTTAATAGGATGTAGCCTTCGAGAGATTTAGGTTTACTGCATATATTTACTCAGGCACGTGATCACACGGGCAATTAATTACTTGCGAATGCAAAAGTTTAATTAATCGGCAAGGGCGTGGTTTGACTCAGTGAGTCGTGTGCACTGCAGGACAAAGACAGTTGTATCGCACCCCAGCATCTCAGTCGTGTAGTAATACTGACGTCCCAGCGACCCAGGTGACTCCCAAGTTGGAAGCGTCGTGATCAGGGAGAGGAATGGTGGTTGCATAGTTCCCAAGGGTGGCTATTGAACCCGAGGAGGTTATGCTGACTGGAATCGAACGTGGTTCTCAGAGACTGTGATCTCAGTATAAAGGTTCCACCATGGAGCGAACCCGAAGTCTGTGGAGGGAGTTTCATTGTAAAAACCCCTAGAGAGAAGTGTATATTAAATCACTGGTGTGATTTCAGTTGCAGTGACATTATTTATTAAAATAATGCAGGGAAATGGAGCAGAATACAGTATTATTAGACTACTTGGTGTAGGCTATATGGGGCTTGGAGCACTGCAAGTGTAGAGTTTGACATTTTACAAATAGGCCCAGAATTGTGGGAGGTGTTCAGTGGAGCCAAGTCAATCATTCTGACCTCATTCTGTCGTCTGGAAGAGGGTGAGGGCCTGAATAATGACCCAGTTCTTCCCCGACGGAGAATGGATTTGAGAATGGTGGGGAGAGATCACAAGGAAAATCATTGATTACTCGTGATTGGAGTAACGAGATGACATGAGACTTGCCCACAGGTGAATCTTTAGACTGGAGGCTAATTTTAGAGCCTTTAATCTGCGAAATTGACGCATATTTAAGGAAGTGCGGAAGGACCGTAGGACTATCATTGTTCGCGGCGGGATTTGAGGAGGTTGCCAGGGAATCCCAGTGAGGTAGCGTCCCCACGCTATAGAGAAAGGAATTAATATTAATTAATTGGCCGAGCGATTCTTTTGCACGCAGATAGTTCTGGGATCAGTGAAAGAAATGGGACCCAAAGAACATGGTTTCGAGACCAGAATCATGCTGGGAGAGGAGCCGAGATCACGCGGGAAGATTTCGCTCTATTTTTTGTGTGAAACTAATATAAGGAGGCCGACCCTTAGCAGAGCATTCAGTCTTACCTCAGTCAGTCTTACACTAGTTGCAGACGGTTGGAGCCAGTCTCACCCCAGTTCGTCACAGTTTGTCAAGAGAGTCGCAGACAGTCGTCATGGCGGAACATATGTTGGTCCGGCTCATGAAAGGACGCGCGAACAAAGAGTTCTACATTTGAGTGAAGCATTCAATAAGCTTTTATTTAATAATAATCGCGCTGCAGGTATACTCAGCAGTACGAGCAATGGCGTGTTCACTTAGGAAGCACCGCGTAAGATGAGTGGCAGAACTATTGTAAATAATAATAATAAATTTGTGTAAAGTTATGGACAGTGTTAAGCGCAATGTATCAAATATCGACTGATCATTCATGTCTAATTACGCTGGAATGCGCTGGGAGAAACTTTACGAAGCATTTGGTAATGTTTTAAGAATACCAAATAATAACGCTCAGGACGGAAGTTAGCATATCTATGCGACGCAGGAAGCTTACCGTAGGAGTATGTATAAAAACTGTTGGTGAATTCCGAGGGCAGGTAAACCAGACTTTCAATCAGGAGTTGGTAGGAGCACGGGAGATGCCGTCGACACCTAAAATTTTGGTATCTTTGCTAGGGAATTTCAAGCAATGAAAAGTGTACAAAGTGACGTGTGTTACGTATAAAGCATATGTAAAATATCTTTTGAAATAGTGGTTTAATAAGTGTTATAAAGTGTCACATGTTTGGAAGCAATAGCTTCATTATAGAAATGCAAAGTGCCGTATGGTTAACGAAAAATATGTGTCATAAAATGTGTGTATTCAAGATAAAAATGTCGCGTTAAACCTGCATATGGCGGGCGACTTGGAAGGATATGATTGGTTGAAGCCACCATGAGGAGCCTAGAGATATGTGAGTACCCCACAAATTGTGGTTAATTAGAGAATATGGGCCACTGCATGTTATGTGATTTCAGTAAAGATGCCAGTAAGAATCAGATTAGGAGGTAGACCCTCCAGGTTTAATCATTATTGTATTGATTTTTATAGAGTTGAGATGTTAATGTGCATCAATAAGTGGAGTAATCATTACCACTATTAATTAAGATGGCAATCAGTTATGTAAATGTTACGAGCACAGTTGTTCGAGTTTTGAGATGATTGGTTGTGTCGGATTTTGGTAAATTATGTAAGAAATATAATAATAATAATAAGGAAGGATTTGGTAATTTATTTCAGTGAGAATAATAATAATAAGGAATGATTTGGTAATTTATGTCAGTGAGAATAATGATAATAACAATTATGAATATCAAAGGTATTAATGAACGCATCAGGTAATTGTTGTAAACAGGAAATAGTTACGCTATTTGCAAGACTTATCGATCCAAGCAGTAAGATTATACAGTAAGATTACATTACGGGATTAAAGAAAGAGTTTGATATCAGAATATATTGTATTAATGGGAATATAATTATGCCAGGAATGGAAGAGCTTTTAGTGAATTGAATTTGCAGCTTATGTGAGAAGCTTATAGAGTAATTGATAGATTTCTCTTAATATTATAAGACGAAGTCGTAACATTAGGTGAAGGAGCCAGGTGGTCTATTCTACGTATGAAATCTCCTATGCCGGGGGCATAAGCGGAGATATACTTTGTGCCAGAGTGTTTAGTGTTGAACCCTAACTCTGATGATGGATGAAATGTTCCGGATTGAAATCCCATGTAGGTGCGAGGCAAACGATGGACACCTCGACACTATGATTTCCCGAGAACTTATTGTTGAGTGATTCGGCTTGTTGAAGCGAACCTCAATGTCGGCAGCTTGGACTGACCGCATAATTTATTTAAGACACCGGTTGCCTACGAAACCAATGTTTTACGAACCTCGTACCTTCATGTTGAAATGGGCCTAGTTTGGTGCCAGTTATTAGTATCCTTGGGGTAGGAATAAATATAAAGCTCATTCACTACCTGTGTGCATAATATTCAGTTAAAATCCATTGAGATATGTGTGTCATTGGGAGCACAGTACTGTCTTGTAAAATCTTATACTGCTTTGGAAATAAGCCTTCAGACGTAAAGCGAGGGTCGAGTTAATGTTGGAACCCCCTTCCACACTCCTATTGTATGCCGACCGCTCGGGTAGAGGGTCTGGACGGTCAAGGCGGACCGTAGAAGCAAGTTTGAAAGGAACAGATCTTAGACCCTGTTAATGACTTGAAGTGAAATATTGTTATGTTGAGTAATGAAGCCATGTGGTTTTAGAATACGTTGATAATTATATATTATCCTGATGGTTCATGATTTTAGCTATCTAACGAATGGTTAGACGTTGCATTTATACTGTCACTGACAACTTTTTCAGAAGTTGGTTACCAGATTCCACAGGCTACGCGCGCAAGGTAGTTTGATTGTACGATCCGACACAACAATAACATAACGTTATTATATGAAATCACAAAACGGCATGCAGTGGAACTATATAAATAGTGGAGTAGGGGTAGCTTACATAATTATGGAGTTGCACGTAGTTTGCTGTGCAACACCAGAATAGGCTAATGCATGTGAAGCATTTGGTGGGAAAAGAAAGATCAAAACACACGCGGTACACATAATTGTCAAATTAAGAAGGTTTAATGAATCAGTAATTTTGTGATATTAAAGAAGTCACATTGTATGGCAGTAGAATCAATGTATAGTTTGTTTCTGAAGTTGTATGTGCATCAGCGCACTAGAAGATCTTTGTGAAGTGCACATAAGGGTAACGGTTTGTGGTTTGATATGATTTTATTATGATTATATTATGTTCATATTGGTGGATTGTGGAAAGTAAATTTTGTTTGCTTTTGTTTTATGGTTATGGGGATTGTTTTATTTGTTAAAAGCCATGATTTTATTTACTGAATTAAAGTTTTAGAATAGAGTTGTGCCTTATCATTGTAGAGTTGATACCTTTTAGCCTCAAATCCAAAGTATGCAATTGCTCAGTGGGAGGACGGTACACCCTCGAGTCCTGAAGCTAGCTGGAGGCAGAAGCATATTTTCCATCGAGATTACTCACATGGGTACATGGAAAATGATGTCCTGTACAGTGATTTGAGCTATAGGTACAACTGAAGTCGGTCTATATCTATGCACACGACTCTATTAAAGTAACGATTAACATGAAGTAGGGGAGGACCGCACCTAATCTAGCTAAACTCTGATACGCACAATATAAATTTTGATAATGCAATACGTCTAGTATGCATATTCATTGTCATGGCGAGACCCAAGTGGGGCATTCGACAGTACAACCGAGACCTTGGAGGGTTGCTGTTGTGTCTTAACGTGGACCACCTCCCATGACCCTATATTCATTATCATGGCGCCCATATTGCGTGGAGCTTATGGGATTTAGGGAAAACCCATAGATTTTTATGGTATTTCATGGGGAAACCATAGTAATTGTTTTTTTGCCTCAAACTGTGTTTGAGTGATTTTTGAGTTCAATAGGCTTTTGATGTAACGCAGAATCTCTCTATTGAGAAGAGGATTACCCAAGGGTATGAGCGCTACATACCAGATCCACAATTTATCATAATATTATCAGGTTTTGTACGACGTTACAATATGTGTACAGTGTTTGATGTTTCTTTTCAAAACATATCCACACATTTTTTCCAGGAAGCCTGCCTGCATATTTAAGTGTATTATTGTGAAAATGTCAGGCACAGAGGAGATCTTGCAGGTGATTGCAGGGTTGAAACAGCATTTTGATGTTGTTAACGAGCAGAATAGGCTGGAAGCTAAGGCTTTCCAGGACGGAATAAACGCTCGGTTAGATGATAACCAGAGTGAATTAAGTAACCGTTTAGATGCTAATCAGGTTGAAATAAACACTCGTTTAGATGCCAATCAGGAGGCAATTAATCACAACCAGGTTGAATTGAACAACCGTTTAGATGCAAATAAAGTTGAATTGAATAATAAGTTAGGTCAAATGCAAGAGGTTATTAAGACCGAAGTAACAGAAACTGTTGTAAGCATTGTATCGGAAATGCAGGTTAAAACAGATAAACGGTTCGAGGCCATAGAAGCCAAACTCGAAAGTAACTTACAAGCGTGTAAGCATGCTCAGGATGAAACCAACAGTAGGTTAGATGCGCTATCTAACGACATTAAGGATATTCAAATCCAAAATGAGGCGAATCTCGAACGCCAAGCAAAACAATTTTCAGAGTTTACGAGAACGGTAGACCAGAGATTAGAGGAGAACGACTCTAAATGTGACCAGAAATTGAAAAGCTATGCTAGAGCAATTAACGGTGATCTCAAGAAACAGGACCAGAATATATTAGGTCAATGTCAGGAAATAGGTGAAATCAAGGCCGTTGTTAACGAGAGTAAAGAGCTGGTAGGAAATATGAAGTGCCAGATAAGCAAAGTTCATCAAGAACTGGACCAAGTTCAGAATGACATTGTTGTAGTCAACAAAAGGCAAGATGAGAATAGAGGTGAAATTATTAAGGTCCAGAAGGAAATGTCAAAGGTCAATGGACACATTCGGGAAGAAATCAAAGGATTGAGGGAAGAACTCGAAGTGAGAGAAGGCCAGAAAACAGAGGCAAGCGACAAGACCCTTGCTCAAATTAAGGAAGATGTAGAGGATGAAATCTCCCATATCAAACAAAGTCTGAAAGAAGACAAGAAGAAAATATTTCAAGTAGCCGAGGAAAATCGAGATAGGCTTACAAGAATAGAGAAAGAAGTCATTACTCGTCTGGAAAGAGCAGAGATGCGCCACAATCAAATGGAGACTAGGATAATCGCACAGGAGGAAACACTTCAGAAAGATCCTAAGTCAAGCGAAGGCAGCATGGAAGATATGAGGAAAACAAGGTGGGCAGACTTAGAAACCCAACCTATAATAAGGAGTGCTACAGGCCCAGGCGAAAGTCCTTATATGACGCCAGGTGTACCAGTTGCGGCATCTACGCCACATGAAAATGCTATGCACACCCAGGTGATAAACGTCATCAGGGCAAGCGAAGAAAAACCAAGGAAATTCTCAGGTAGCCACTGTAATATGACACCAAAATATTGGTTGAAGGAAGTGACTGAATATGTGAATGATGCGCGAATACCACAGGAGCGCAGGCTACGAGCTATAGAGAAATTAACACAGGGGGAGTGTGCATTATGGTTTCGCAGCTTCCGATACACTTTCGATACTGTTGAGGAGTTTCGGGAGGCATTTTTGAAGAGATACTGGGACGCAGGGACCCAACAGAATTTACGGTTGGATTTATATGCAAAGAAATACAGTACCAACAACCCAACGAAGTACGCAGAATTCTTCATATCGCAGATGTGTCGCTTCAAAGAACTGGATCAAAAACCGAGCGAGCTGGAACTATGTATTGCTATCGCCAAGCAGCTTCCATACGAGATCCAAAGACTACTAATCTCGGCTAATGCGAAATCTGCTATAGAAATGGAGACAGTTCTTAGACAACTGGACCTCACAACAGCAAATACGATGCGTCAGAGTCGAACCGTGGAACAGGTACACGTGACCAACACGCAGACTGACCAACAGCAAGCTCCAAGGAACAACAAAGCTACGAGCACTGAAACATTAGATTCCTATGGACGGCAATGGGAACGGGAACCCAGAAGATGGCAGTCAAAGTACAAAGGGAATGCTAATAGAGGAGGAAGAGGTAGAAATTCGTGGAATAAGCAGAATATCAGGGGTAAACCGTACCAAAACAATGGAGGTAACAATGGCCAAGAAGGCAACAATAGAAATTGGAGACCCCAAGAAAGAAGAAGTAACTTCGATGACGAGGTAGAAGAACGATATCACGCTTCTTTGCGGTACCTCGAGGAAAGGGGAGATGAGCCCCAGAAACAACAAGTCCGCTGGCAAGAAGTTATGCAGAACAGGACATCGCCAGACAGATATGGATATGGAGCTAAGAGTTTGGAGCTACAACGCAGCGAACAGGAGAGAAGAAACTCCAAGGGGACGGGCGCTGAAGAAAAAAAAAACGCCAAAATTAGAAGAGTTCGAGACTGAGGGATGGAAGTCTGTTAACATCATCAATTGGATAGCCAAACCGGAAGAGCTAATCGAGGATACAGGAGGATCACAAGTCATGGTCAAGCGAGAATTGCCTATTATAATAGTAAGAGTGGCAGGATTAAAAGTAAGAAGTCTGTTAGACACGGGGTCAACAGTGAGCCTTATGACACAAGCTTTATATGATGAAATAGCCCGGAGAGAGAATATTTTGAAAATACCGATCTCTAGTGTCAAGATAAAAGGGGTAATTCCAGACAGAACGATGATATGTAAATATCAGGTATTCCTAGATTTACAGATAGGAGGCTCTATTTTCTCACAGTTTTCTGTTAGTAAACAAATTGCATTATAACCTACTTATTGGGGCAGAATTTATAAGGGAATACAGAGTGATAATCGACCTAGCACAGGACAGGGTTATGTTCCATGTGAATGAAGAAGCTGAAGGCTTGGAGGTCGCACTCAATGAGATTGAACCAGGGTCAAGTGAACAAGTATGGCATACATACAGAGAGGTGGCTGAGGAAGAAGTGTTAGCTATTGAGCAGTTAGAAGAAGAACTGAAAACACTATCCACAGACCTGGAGAAAGATTTGGAACCCAAACTGGAAGAATATATTTCGGAAAAGCTAGAAGAAGCGAAAATTGGGCTAAAAGAGAAGGAAAATTTAAAGCAGTTATTACTGGAACAGAAGGAAGTCTTTGATTCGAGACCTGGTCGTATAAAGAACTTCACTTATGCTTTTCAAGTCAGTGATTGGACACCATTTAGGCAGAAACCCTACCCTATAGCAGAAAAGCATTATGCTAAAGTGAAAGAGGCAATTCAGGAGATGTTGGAGGCCGGTGTTATTGAGAAGACACCTACGCCTTATGTAAGTCCATTGGTAATTGTACCGAAGACAGACGGGACTGTCAGAGTCTGCCTGGACCTGAGACATTTAAATTTGAAGGTTATTCCAGAATTTGACCAAGTGCCACCTATTAAAGAGATCCTCAGGAAGTTCAAAGGGAAAACCGTATTCACAAATTTGGACATTACATCCAGTTTCCATCATCTTGAATAAGAGAAGAAAACTAGTCTGTTGACAGGATTTATGTTTGATCAACATACATACACATTTTTAAGGCTACCTTTTGGGTTGAAAACAGCTGGTTCAGCACTGATAAGAGCGTTAGATCGCAATCTATCAGATGAAGTGAAAGAGAGTACCATCAGATATGTAGACGACATTCTACTCACATCAGAATCTCTGGAGGAGCACATGAGAGACCTGAAGAAGTTGCTAGATGACCTTCGAGAAGCTAACTTTAAGGTTAATATCAAGAAATCGCACTTCTGTCAGAGGGAAGTCAATTTTCCTAGGGCATGTTATTGATGCAAATGGAGTGAAGCCTAATCCAGATAAATTGGAGGTAATTCGAAATTTCCCTCGACCCACGAAAGTTAAACACGTCCGACAGTATTTGGGAGTAATTGGATTCTTTTCGAACCACTGCCCAAACTATACTTCGACAGTAGCACCCCTGCAGGACCTATTGAAGAAAGGCGGCAGATGGAATTGGACGGAGCAATGTCAGGAAGCATTCGTGAGGTCAAAACAAATGCTTTTGGAATATGTGAAGCTGGGATACCCGGATTATACCCAGAAGTTCATCATACAGACGGATGCATCACTTATTGGGATCGGAGCGATGCTATTCCAGGAAAATGTTGACCAGCCTGAAAAGAAAGTTTTTATTGTCTTTATAAGTAGGAGGCTGAAAGCCCATGAGAAAAACTACACGATTACAGAGATAGAGTTGCTCGCAATTTTGTACGCGTTGCAATCTTGGCATAAACTCGTGTATGGCTTCCAGATAGTCCTCAGAACAGACCATAAAGCTTTAACATTTTTGTTAAAAACAGACTTGTCTAGCCAGAGATTGACAAGATGGTCCCTGTATATTCAGCAATTTAATGTGGAAATAGAATACTGTCCAGGGAAAGAGAATGTAATACCGAACATATTAAGCCGTTACCCTAGAGAAGAGGAAGCGCTAGCTGTCCAGATTGAGAATCGAGATCAGAAGACGTTGGATGACTTAAGGAACCTTACCAACCTACAACGCGAAGACCCGTGGTTGAAGATGATGATCGATTACTTCGAGGGACGCTTAGCAAGGGGAACAGCAATATACAGAGAGGCAGAGGCATTGGCGACAGATTATGTATGGTATAATCAGATATTACACAAGTGGGATGATGTAGATCATACACGTCAAAGGATTGTGATTCCTGCATCTTTGAAGAGGAGATTGGTGTGGCTAGCACACAGAGCATTTGGACATCCAGGGATAGACAAAATTTGTGCTCTGTTGAAGGAAGCATTTACTTGGCCTAAGTTGAGAGAAACGGTGAGAAATGCTGTTAGGACATGTGATCTATGCCAAAGGGTAAAGCCAAATCCCTTTTTAATGAGGCAACGACCTATCCCGTAGTTACCGGAGAAGCCAAGGCAGCTATTGGCATAGACAACTTTGGACCATTGCCTAGAGCACGTAGAGGCAATAGACACATTTTTGTAGCCATGGATGTATTTTCGAAAATGGTGGTATTATGCCCCATACAAAAGACAAGTTCAAAGCAGGTCTTGAAACGCCTGAAAGAGAGAGTTATTCCGATTCTTGGGAAGCCGGATAACATTCTCTCGGACCATGGAAGTTGCTTTACGAGTGCAGAATTTCGTCGAGAACTGGAAACTCTAGGAATTAGGCAGATTTTATCTACCATTCGCCATCCTGAGGCAAGTCCAGTTGAAAGAGTAATGAGAGAGATCCAGAAATACATGAAGATCTACTGCTCTGAAGCGAATTGGCGTTGGATTGAATTCCTAGAAGTAATTGAATACTGTATAAATAATACTGTACATGAGGCGACAGGTCAGGTTCCCGTGACTCTACATTTGGATCAGAGACCGGAGAGACCGTGGACTGGTGTTATTCCATTACCAGTAGACGCACAGCCAGGTCGAGAATTGAGGATCCAACGAACCTTCGAATATCTCAAAGCACAGGCGGAGAGATGTCAGAGAAGAAATCGTGCGAAGAGGTATCATAGACCGCTTCTCGTCGGAGAGAAAGTTTTAATTAGGAAACCAGCCAGTTCAGATCCAGAGGCACGGAAGTATAAGAAGTTCATTTTTGCTTACCACGGCCCGTTCGAGGTGATAAGAGACCTACAGAACAATGCATACAGGTTAAAGCATTTAGAATCTGGAAACGAGGTCGTTATGAATGTAGCCAATTTAAAGGTTTATTATCCGCCAGAAGAATTCGACGAACAAGAAGAAGTATTAACAGCGCACACCCAACTCAACGTGGATAGCGAAGTCAGACAAGCAGTCAGAACTGAAAGTTCGAGCGGCAAGACGGGACGAGAAGCAGACAGTTTGCCCAGTGGTAGGGACGAACAACAAGGATGCCAGTGTTTGCGAGAATTCTAAGAAGAAGTGGTTGCAGCGGTGAGAGAGGTTGAGGCAATAAATACGACCCTCCGCCTGGAGAATGAACAGCTTAGGAAGAGCGCAGCGTGGAATGGGGAGCTGTACTAACCTACTCGCAGCCAGACGAGGTGAAGGACCCCAGATGTAAACACAGACAGTGATAGACAGTCAGCTGGTTACTTATAGAGAGCCACTTGCAATTGACTTCTATAAGTTTTGCAAGGGGAATATGAACCCGAGGAGGTTATGCTGACTGGAATCGAACGTGGTTCTCAGAGACTGTGATCTCAGTATAAAGGTTCCACCAGGAAACGAACCCGAAGTCTGTGGAGGGAGTTTCATTGTAAAAACCCCTAGAGAGAAGTGTATATTAAATCACTGGTGTGATTTCAGTTGCAGTGACATTATTTATTAAAATAATGCAGGGAAATGGAGCAGAATACAGTATTATTAGACTACTTGGTGTAGGCTATATGGGGCTTGGAGCACTGCAAGTGTAGAGTTGGACATTTTACAAATAGGCCCAGAATTGTGGGAGGTGTTCAGTGGAGCCAAGTCAATCATTCTGACCTCATTCTGTCGTCTGGAAGAGGGTGAGGGCCTGAATAATGACCTTGTTCTTCCCCGACGGAGAATGGATTTGAGAATGGTGGGGAGAGATCACAAGGAAAATCATTGATTACTCGTGATTGGAGTAACGAGATGACATGAGACTTGCCCACAGGTGAATCTTTAGACTGGAGGCTAATTTTAGAGCCTTTAATCTGCGAAATTGACGCATATTTAAGGAAGTGCGGAAGGACCGTAGGACTATCATTGTTCGCGGCGGGATTTGAGGAGGTTGCCAGGGAATCCCAGTGAGGTAGCGTCCCCACGCTATAGAGAAAGGAATTAATATTAATTAATTGGCCGAGCGATTCTTTTGCACGCAGATAGTTCTGGGATCAGTGAAAGAAATGGGACCCAAAGAACATGGTTTCGAGACCAGAATCATGCTGGGAGAGGAGCCGAGATCACGCGGGAAGATTTCGCTCTATTTTTTGTGTGAAACTAATATAAGGAGGCCGACCCTTAGCAGAGCATTCAGTCTTACCTCAGTCAGTCTTACACTAGTTGCAGACGGTTGGAGCCAGTCTCACCCCAGTTCGTCACAGTTTGTCAAGAGAGTCGCAGACAGTCGTCATGGCGGAACATATGTTGGTCCGGCTCATGAAAGGACGCGCGAACAAAGAGTTCTACATTTGAGTGAAGCATTCAATAAGCTTTTATTTAATAATAATCGCGCTGCAGGTATACTCAGCAGTACGAGCAATGGCGTGTTCACTTAGGAAGCACCGCGTAAGATGAGTGGCAGAACTATTGTAAATAATAATAATAAATTTGTGTAAAGTTATGGACAGTGTTAAGCGCAATGTATCAAATATCGACTGATCATTCATGTCTAATTACGCTGGAATGCGCTGGGAGAAACTTTACGAAGCATTTGGTAATGTTTTAAGAATACCAAATAATAACGCTCAGGACGGAAGTTAGCATATCTATGCGACGCAGGAAGCTTACCGTAGGAGTATGTATAAAAACTGTTGGTGAATTCCGAGGGCAGGTAAACCAGACTTTCAATCAGGAGTTGGTAGGAGCACGGGAGATGCCGTCGACACCTGCAATTTTGATATCTTTGCTAGGGAATTTCAAGCAATGAAAAGTGTACAAAGTGACGTGTGTTACGTATAAAGCATATGTAAAATATCTTTTGAAGTAGTGGTTTAATAAGTGTTATAAAGTGTCACATGTTTGGAAGCAATAGCTTCATTATAGAAATGCAAAGTGCCGTATGGTTAACGAAAAATATGTGTCATAAAATGTGTGTATTCAATATAAAAATGTCGCGTTAAACCTGCATATGGCGGGCGACTTGGAAGGATATGATTGGTTGAAGCCACCATGAGGAGCCTAGAGATATGAGTACCCCACAAATTATGGTTAATTAGAGAATATGGGCCACTGCATGTTATGTGATTTCAGTAAAAATGCCAGTAAGAATCAGATTAGGAGGTAGACCCTCCAGGTTTAATCATTATTGTATTGATTTTTATAGAGTTGAGATGTTAATGTGCATCAATAAGTGGAGTAATCATTACCACTATTAATTATGATGGCAATCAGTTATGTAAATGTTACGAGCACAGTTGTTCGAGTTTTGAGATGATTGGTTGTGTCGGATTTTGGTAAATTATGTCAGAAATATAATAATAATAATAAGGAAGGATTTGGTAATTTATTTCAGTGAGAATAATAATAATAAGGAATGATTTGGTAATTTATGTCAGTGAGAATAATGATAATAACAATTATGAATATCAAAGGTATTAATGAACGCATCAGGTAATTGTTGTAAACAGGAAATAGTTACGCTATTTGCAAGACTTATCGATCCAAGCAGTAAGATTATACAGTAAGATTACATTACGGGATTAAAGAAAGAGTTTGATATCAGAATATATTGTATTAATGGGAATATAATTATGCCAGGAATGGAAGAGCTTTTAGTGAATTGAATTTGCAGCTTATGTGAGAAGCTTATAGAGTAATTGATAGATTTCTCTTAATATTATAAGACGAAGTCGTAACATTAGGTGTAGGAGCCAGGTGGTCTATTCTACGTATGAAATCTCCTATGCCGGGGGCATAAGCGGAGATATAGTTTGTGCCAGAGTGTTTAGTGTTGGACCCTAACTCTGATGATGGATGAAATGTTCCGGATTGAAATCCCATGTAGGTGCGAGGCAAACGATGGACACCTCGACACTATGATTTCCCGAGAACTTATTGTTGAGTGATTCGGCTTGTTGAAGCGAACCTCAATGTCGGCAGCTTGGACTGACCGCATAATTTATTTAAGACACCGGTTGCCTACGAAACCAATGTTTTACGAACCTCGTACCTTCATGTTGAAATGGGCCTAGTTTGGTGCCAGTTATTAGTATCCTCGGGGTAGGAATAAATATAAAGCTCATTCACTACCTGTGTGCATAATATTCAGTTAAAATCCATTGAGATATGTGTGTCATTGGGAGCACAGTACTGTCTTGTAAAATCTTATACTGCTTTGGAAATAAGCCTTCAGACGTAAAGCGAGGGTCGAGTTAATGTTGGAACCCCCTTCCACACTCCTATTGTATGCCGACCGCTCGGGTAGAGGGTCTGGACGGTCAAGGAGGACCGTAGAAGCAAGTTTGAAAGGAACAGATCTTAGACCCTGTTAATGACTTGAAGTGAAATATTGTTATGTTGAGTAATGAAGCCATGTGGTTTTAGAATACGTTGATAATTATATATTATCCTGATGGTTCATGATTTTAGCTATCTAACGAATGGTTAGACGTTGCATTTATACTGTCACTGACAACTTTTTCAGAAGTTGGTTACCAGATTCCACAGGCTACGCGCGCAAGGTAGTTTGATTGTACCATCCGACACAACAATAACATAACGTTATTATATGAAATCACAAGACGGCATGCAGTGGAACTATATAAATAGTGGAGTAGGGGTAGCTTACATAATTATGGAGTTGCACGTAGTTTGCTGTGCAACACCAGAATAGGCTAATGCATGTGAAGCATTTGGTGGGAAAAGAAAGATCAAAACACACGCGGTACACATAATTGTCAAATTAAGAAGGTTTAATGAATCAGTAATTTTGTGATATTAAAGAAGTCACATTGTATGACAGTAGAATCAATGTATAGTTTGATTCTGAAGTTGTATGTGCATCAGCGCACTAGAAGATCTTTGTGAAGTGCACATAAGGGTAAAGGTTTGTGGTATGATATGATTTTATTATGATTATATTATGTTCATATTGGTGGATTGTGGAAAGTAAATTTTGTTTGCTTTTGTTTTATGGTTATGGGGATTGTTTTATTTGTTAAAAGCCATGATTTTATTTACTGAATTAAAGTTTTAGAATAGAGTTGTGCCTTATCATTGTAGAGTTGATACCTTTTAGCCTCAAATCCAAAGTATGCAACTGCTCAGTGGGGGGACGGTACACCCTCGAGTCCTGAAGCTAGCTGGAGGCAGAAGCATATTTTCCATCGAGATTACTCACATGGGTACATGGAAAATGATGTCCTGTACAGTGATTTGAGCTATAGGTACAACTGAAGTCGGTCTATATCTATGCACACGACTCTATTAAAGTAACGATTAACATGAAGTAGGGGAGGACCGCACCTAATCTAGCTAAGCTCTGATACGCACAATATAAATTTTGATAATGCAATACGTCTAGTTTGCATATTCATTATCATGGCGAGACCCAAGTGGGGCATTCGACAGAAGATGAGTAACTTTTGTCTGAAAACCGTTGATTTTGCCACAGATCGAAAGGCTAGAATACGAGATAATTGTTCTTCGCAAGTTTTGACTCAATTAGTCTATAGTGAAATTGAAATTGAAATTGTATCATACGTACTTGATCATATGGTATGTTATAATCACAATTTCGTAAGAATTGGTCAGTAAACCCAAAATTATATTTTTGTGTCACCACATTTTTACACATTAAGGACAAAAATATAAATAACTCTAAAGTAGTGGAGTTATTTATATTTTTGTGAAACTTTACAATTGCTCTATACTACAAAATGAACAATATACTACAACCCCAGAGGCTAACAGATAGCGGCCATGTGTAGTCAAAACTGTTTTGGGGACCAAGAGACACATCAACGACTAAAAGGGCACCTCACCCCAAATATTTCTTGAGGAATAGTGTGAATGAAGCCATCAATCGGTTTTTACGTACTACTGAGTTAACAATATGACGTTTGTATTGTTCTGACTCTCCGATCATATCACTGCCAGATTTCGTGTGAAAGTGCATCTTATTATTATTCCTTGTCTATTTATATCTATTGTTATTTATTTTATGTTATTTCGTCGCCACTACGCAACGAGGAGGACTGATTTATAAGAGCTGATATCAAGGCACAACTTTACAAACAATAAGTGTACCTCTTTCTTTCGTGATTATTTTGCGGCAGATAGCATCCATTTGATCATTCCTCAGTTTCTGCAGTTTAATTTTCAATTTCAAGGTTGTGTCATATTTTTAAATGCCGTCTTGTATGAAGCAAATTGTACGGCCAATTTTGACCTAAAGCCATAATAATAATAATAATAATAATAATAATAATAATAATAATAATAATAATAATAATAATAATAATAATAATAATAACAAAAAGAAGATTTGCAAGAAAGTGGTAGTGGCCAATGAGAAGACCACACAAGCTACGGAGAACCATCTAAACGACTGCTGACGGTCAGGTTCGGAGGCTGCAAGCAGAGAGATCGATTTTGTGGTGATAAACATATTACGAGAACCATTCGTTATATTTTAACACTTTTTGATGTTATTGATGTTATTGTAATTGTTCATAAGGCATTTGGACATTTTAGTTATCAGCCCCATTTCCTTTGGTATAGTTGAATTTGTCTAATAACCCGTCTTTCTGTCGTGATTATAATAATGCGTGCATCTGCAATTATTAAGATCTAGGATTGGAGTAGGTACCATCTCAGCATTTGCCTGGGGGGAGGGGAATATTGGAAAATTCAGGGAGAACAACTCTGAGGATGACCTCAGTTAGCTCTAGGAATTAAACTTTCGACTTCCTTCTCCCCATTGTAGCCATGGCACACGGCAGCGCGGCGGGGTTTGAACATTTTCAGTTTTTTTTTTTTTTTTTTTTTTGCTGAACTTCAATACTTATTTTCGTTTAGATTACGTTCTATGGGAAACATTCTTAAACAATGTACACGACAAAATCAAATTGCAAGCAATCAATAGGCACAACACTAAAAAAAATTCTAAATTGTCCAATTTAATTGTGATAATTAACTAATACATGTATTTTTTTCGAGGAGTGTATTTACATAATTTATCTCCTGTACCCTGCTCATTCATTGGGCATAATCGTGTTGACCGACTGAAGAGCTACAAATGCTTCATCAATACATCCCTCGGCTGTCCTAGAAGTGTTTCTCGTGGCTTTCTACTTTTACTCCAGGCAAATGCAGTGATGGTTCGTAACATAAGGCCACGGCGGCGTCTCTCCAAATTCAAACCTTATACCCACACTACCTCAGCCATCACAATGACACAGTTTATACTTTATACTGTTCAACAGTATTTTAACTTTCTTATTCTATGGAATGAAAACATGTGAGTTTTACTAAATCAGGTCTCCTAAATCCAAATTTGAAGTCAAAAGTTTCCTATCTCGCACGGTTTTATTTGGCAACCTTATTCAATATTTTGGTTAAAAATGGATATTTTTTCTTCATAGTTTTAGTTCCACATTCTAAGGTTTACTGTACTCAGCGTTCAAAAGTATCATTTTTTTTTTGCAAATGATCACTGATAACACCGGTGAACAGTGGTTTAGGTACAGACAAAGTATTACAGGGTGTCTTTTATGTACCTTTGAAGAATGATAGGTCGTGTAGGGGACGGGCATAGAAGTAATTTGAGATGGGGAACTTGGGGTCGGAGCGGCCTCCTTAACCCCTAAAATAAGGGTTGATTCAGGCCCTCAACCCTGTACTGTAAGTTAGGCAACCGACCCAAGCCTCTATTACTTTTCTCAATCCTTTAACTCTTGGCAAGATTCATTTCACCATGTGGCGTTTGCGTAATGGATAGCGTTGCGGTGCGAGAGGCCGGTAGTCCCGTGTTCGATTCCGGGCTTAGGCAAAAAAAAAAATGTAATTTTAGGTGTAAGGTTTGTAAGCTTGATACCTTCGGTAAATTAAACCATGTGACTACAATACGACAAATAACACTTTTTTGTCCAAGCCCGGAATCGAACCCGGGACTACCGGCCTTTCGCACCGCAACGCTATCCATTACGCCAGCGCCACATGATGAAACGAATCTTGCCAAATGTTAAAGGATTGAGAAAAATAATAAAGACTTGGGTCGGTTGCCTAACTTACGGGGTGGAGGGCCTGAATCAACCTTTATTTTAGGGGTTAAGGAGGCCGCTCCGATCCCAAGTTCCCTATCTCAAATTAATTCTATATGAGTCCCCTACACGCCCTATCATTCTCCAAAGGTACATAAAAGACACACTGTATATCATAATGTGGCATAAAATGTGAAATCAGTAAGTTTCCAACGCGTCAGGATTAAAAGTTATGAGCTGCAAGTGTTATACTGTAACAGTTGTGAGATTTACTGTATTATTTTATGCTCAAAAGCAGTGTGGAAAAAATAACAGCCTTTTTGTTTTGTTTTTAACAGAAGAACGTTGTCATCAAAATGACTCAATCATCCACCATTAACATCATTATCCAGCAAAAGGAGTGTTGCTTGTTTGATTGTAAACATCTACATTGGGCCTAGGACACTACTGTCAGTTAGTTTTATGACATCAAGTTTGTTATAATTCTGCAAATTTAGTGTTGGAATTATATAGACCCCTATATTCTCTGCTTTTAGACATAGGTATTTTATAGCCTCCATAACTACAAATTGGAGGGCGATGGAGAAAAACTTACTGCATTTTCAGAATCAGCAGGTCCAAATTAGTTAGGTCCACCATGTTTTATCTCCGTACATGATTTTTGTTGTTGCTGACCAGTTTAGGCTAATTATCAGACTGATTCCACGCCGCCCGAGTACAGGATACACGACCATGATATCGAAAAGCTCCTAAACATCAACAATCTCACTACCTCTTAGCTCCAATTTGTGTCTTCCAGAACAAGTCGGCAAGTGAGGGAGGGTCGAGATAACTTATGTGTCCAAGGGTTGCTTCGTAAATATGCAAGATACCATGAAACAAAGGCAATGTGTTCAAATTGAATGTAAGTAGCAGGAGGTTTGCAATGTCGTGACTTGTTCCTGTATGGTGCGCGTGATGAAGTAGCGAGTAGCATGGCGCTGTTGAGGCTGCACAGCATGTTCTTAGTTCGGTGTTACAATACCAGATGGCAGGGAACAGGTGTTTCTGTCCATCCGCGGCCGTGCGTGGTCCTCATGGCTCCACAGTTCAGTACGTGAAGACCAGAGTGGTATTCAGGAAGATACGCCACAGCTTGTCTTTAGTTCGGTGTTATAATACTAGATGTCAGGGAACAGGGTTTTTTTGTCCATCCACTGCCATGCGTGGTCCTCATGGCTACAAGGTTCGATCCGCGTCTAACACGCCTAGTAAACCAACGCCTTATCAGTTCAGCCAACTATGTTACCGTTGTTGAAGCAGGGAAACCCGTACTAAGACATACAATGAGGGCGACGATGCTGCACCTTTCTTTGCATGAAGGCTTTCACTTGACGCCGTACGTTCTTTTATTGAAAGAATATCAATTACCAGGTGTGTGGATGAGAGTATTGTACGAGTATTATACACGTACTGTACTAGAAGTTACTTTTACGATATTCCCAATCTCTACTGACCAGGAGAAACTTCAGTCAATGAGATGTGAGGCACTATGTACGAGGGCAGATCAAAAAATAAGTTGCACTTCCCAGTTATGGCCATTTATTACACCACCTATACAACAGCAACACGCCTATAACAACATACAATGAAACGTCACTTTTCCACATAGTTTCCAAGAGACTCCAAACATTTCTGCGAAGGCACAACCAACTTGTCGATGCCGGATGCATAGAAAGTTCCTCCAGCGTTTTGCAACCACACGGAGACAGCGGCCTTCACCTCCTCATCGGTCTGGAAACATCGACCACCGAGCTCCGTTTTGAGCTTACCGATCAGATGAAAGTCACATGGCGCTAGGTCGGGACTGTAGGGTGGATGTTGCCAGACCTCCCACTTGAAACGCTGCACCAGTTCGCTCGTTTGGCGGACCTAGCGCCATGTGACTTTCATCTGTTCGGTAAGCTCAAAACGGAGCTGGGTGGTCAACGTTTCAAGACCGATGAGGAGATGAGGGCCGCTGTCTCCGTGTGGTTGCAGAACGCTGGAGGAAATTTCAATGCATCCGACATCGACAAGTTGGTTGTACCCTCGCAAAAATGTTTGGAGTCTCTTGGAAACTATGTGGAAAAGTGACGTTACATTGTATGTCGTTATAGGCGTGTTGCTGTTGTATATGTGGTGTAATAAATGGCCATAACTGGGAAGTGCAACTTATTTTTTGATCCACCTTCGTACGTGTAGGTGTTGGAGTAGAGACCAATTGAAAGCGTGCAAATCCAACATCCAGAGATTAACTAATCATTTCACAGCTCTATAGGAAAGATGAGCCTCTTTCAGGAATGCGGACGCTCCGAATCAGGTGTAAGCAGCTACAGAAAAAAATTTCGTCTGTCCAATACGTCCATACCTTAGGATCAAACAAAAATGTGCCCTATTTAACTCTTAATTAGAGCATACATCCCGTGTGCTTAAATCACAATATTGATCCTTGCCGCTTCTTCTTACTGTTTAATTTTTCCACAAATAATCTCAGTCGCCTCCGTGGTGTAGTGGTCAGCGTGCTTAGTTGCCATCCCGGAGGTCCGAGGTTCGATTCCCGGCTCTGCCACGAAATTTGAAAAGTGGTATGAGTACCGGAACGGGGTCTACTCAGCCTCGGGTGGTCCAAATGAGTAGAGGGGGTCTGATTCCCACCTCAGCCATCCTCGAAGTGGTTTTCCGTCAGCTCCAATAGTACGAGCATAACTCCGCTAGGAGTCGCCGTTAACAACTCATGTCGCTTTTACTTCCTCAGTTATTGAAGGCAGCATTCTGTGGTCATGGGATACCTATTGAGAATCCGGATTCAATGGTCCTGGGTTTGATTCCCGGCTCTGCCAAGAACTTCATTTCGGTCTGAGGGTTGAAACGTGGTACACTCAACCTCGAGGGGCAAAATTGTGAAGATAAGGGTTCGATTCCTCCCTCACTTATCCTAGAAATAGTTTTTCTTTGTTCCCCAGGTGAATGCTGAGTTGGCTCCTTACTTAAGATCACGGCCACCTCCTTCAGAATCCTAATCTCAATTTAAAGTACACACACTTCTATTGCAGGAGAATGCTGGGATGGATTTACGTCCACCTCCTTCAGTACATGGGGCTACATAACTATGATGTCGCAAAGCCCCTAGATGAAGAAAAAAACAGTTCATGAGGACTGCCCAACTGTCATTCTGCCTCACGTCACTGCATTAGTGGCCTTGACTACTCTAAGTGACAGGTTTATCAACGTGATCTGACTTGTTCTTATGATTGAGACATGTCATAGCGGGCGTAGGATGGGTGCGGCAGTTCACTTCGCTGTCACCTTCATTGCCAACACTGTTAGAGGGCTACATTCCACAACTTCTCCAAGATGATGATAATGATAATTGTTGTTTTAAGGGGTCTAACATCTAGGTTATCGGCTCCTTACGGTTAGGATGATCGTAAAAATGATAAACATATAAGTAAATCTAACCACAAACTTAAAATTAAACGAACTACCGACTTACACAATGGAATAAGAAATGGAAAACAAAATAAAAACAAGAAGTTCCGTGAAGAACTATACAGCCTACTTTTCATGCCAATGATTATTCTACAGTATATGAACCTATCTTGAATAATGACGAAATTAAGTTGGTAATATCGAAATATCTAATTAGTTCAAAATATACCTGGTATAATGTAGCCTCATAGAGCACTACAGTTGGCAGCCCTGGTGACTGAATATATTCTTAGTTCCATCTCTTAAGGTACAGAATATAAAATTTGGTTGAAGTCCAATGGACGTTACGTGCAGTTAGACACTGGATCTATCAGCAGGCGTAAAAGCATGTTGCCAACAATACCATGCGTGTGCTGGTCAGAAATAATCTGAATTATTATGATATCTTGTTGTGCCAATTTTGGATGAAATCCATTTGTTAATATAGAAGTTACATGTATTTTAAAATTGGACATATCAGCAGGCATAGAATCATGTTGGCAGCACTGCCTTGTATTAATTACTCCAAATTAATCTAGAATGTCAGGTGCTATACGTGTGCAAAGTATTGAGCTGTTGGCTTGTATACTTTCTGATATATTGATATTAGGGTAAAAAAATATAGTCAGCATTTATTAACAGTTGGCAGCCCTGATTGCTCTTAACAATACTTATAGTCATATCTGTTATGGTACACATAGCACATACGAAATTTGGTTGAAATCCAACTGATAGTATAGAAGTTACATGTATTTAAAAATTGGTATTATCAGCAGGCTTATAATCATGTTGGTAGAACTGACGTATATAAGTTACTCCAAATTAATCTAAAATGTCAGAATATACGTGTGCATAGTTTAAAGCTGTTGGCTTGCATACTTTATGATATATTGGTATTTGGATAAAACAAATATAGAGAGCAATTATTAACAGTTGGCAGCCCTGGTGGCTCTTAAGAATCCGCTCAGTCATATCTGTTTATGTACAGATATTACATACAAAATTTGGTTGAAATCCAATTTATAGTGTAGAAGTTATATGCATTTAAACATTGGACCTATCAGAAGGCTTAAAATTATTTTGGCAACACTGTCATGGTTGGCCTCCTGGAAATTAAACTGAAATAATATTATCTACATGTGTGCCAATTTTGGAATAGCTCCCATGCATACCTTGCAAGATATCCAACATTGAGCTCAAATTTCTAGTGCGTTTTTTCAGCAGTTGGTAGCACTGACATCATTTTCAAATATGGACGTGAGATATTCCGGAGCACATCTTTACTCATACTAAATTTGGTTTTGATTGCTGCAGCCGTTTAGGAGTTGATAGGGGGGGGGGCACACACACAGCCAGACAGACAGACAGACACACATTTTCCCGGATCGATCTCATAGGTCTACTTTTTCCTCATTTTTGCAAAATGTGAAAAGTAGGCAAATAAGGGAAATAAAAGGCAGGGAAAGGAAATACGGACTTCGAATGAACCAGAGTCATGAAAGGCAGAGAGGTACGGAGGGAGAGGAGAGGGTCCACCCCAAAGGCAATGGAAAAAGGGGAAAACGGACCCAGCTCAGGAATCCCTCGGGATCGCCAACTCCCGAACTCACCAGCTGAGAGCCCTTGAGAGTGTAGCACTATCCAAGGTGCTCAAGAAGTGGTGGGGCTACACACACCCCGCCTCCTTTAGGGCCTTGAGCAGAAGGCAGGAGATACAATGAAAAGGAAGGAAAAGAAAGTGGTCTGACCCCTCGAAGAATGAGGGTATCAGGAATGAAGAGACAAGGGCCAATTAAGGTGGCAAATTGAAAGATTCACTAGGCCTGGGGTACCCTAATTCCGTCGATGTCGATAGAGAACAGGAGTTGACCTAGGGAGGTCGACAGTAAATAAGACAGAGAGGACCACGGCGCAAGTAAGTGAAAGCAATGCCGGACTCAACTGAGATCCCGTGGTCGCCAACTCACGTCCCACAAGCTGTGAGTCCCCCAAGATCAATTTATCATTCCGTTGAGATTCCGTTATATTTTTCACCTTCTTTGTTCGCCCATCTTTGAGGGGACCCTGGATTAAAAGATGGCATTTTGTGAGCCAAGGAATAGGTCACATCCTCGTCACCAAGGGAAAGTCCCATAACAAATAAATGTCCGAATTCCTTTTGAGGACACCTTGCCTCCAAAATCCCTAATAGTGGAGCAAATTACACAAAATTGATGTTCCGCGAAAAATAATATAGTCTAATAACTAAAGTTCGGAAGGTAAGAAAATGTCATATTTTTAAATAAATTTAAATTTTAAAAATAAGGTCGCCTCCGTGGTGTACTGGTCAGCGTGCTTAGCTGCCACCCCGGAGGTCCGAGGTTCGATTCCCAGCTCTGCCACGAAATTTGAAATGTGGTATGAGGACTGGAACGGGGTCTATTCAGCCTCGGGTGGTCCATATGAGTAGAGGGGGTTTGATTCCCACCTCAACCATACTCGAAGTGGTTTTCGTGGTTTCCAATTTCGTCTTCAGGCAAATACCGGGATGGTGCCTATCGTCAGGCGACGGTCGCCTCCTTCCCTCTTCCTTGTCTATCCCTCCCATTCTTCCCATCCCGTCCCATCCCTCATGAGGGGCCCCCCTGTTCGCTTTGCAGGTGAGGCCGCCTGGGCGAGGCGCTAGTCCCACCTCGCCAGTTGTATCTCCAGACCCGATGTCAAGCCCCAGAACACAGCCCGTAAAGGCGATAAAGGTGGGATCCCTCGCTGAGTCCGTGGGAAAAGCCTTCCTGGAGGGTAAACTGACTACGAAAACATAAAAAAGTGGGAATGAAGGGTCTGGCTCCGTTTAAAGCAATTTCATTTTGGCTATAAGTACATATTTTGGCCATTCTGATGGAATTTTTGTATTTTGCTCATTGTAGTGATATGTAAGTCATATTTGGTTATATTTTGAACATTTTTGTTTAGATTTCGACTAGGTACAAGTTATCGGGCTGGAGTTTCAAACATGGGATTTGCAAATGGTGCAGTAGATATATTTTTCTCTGTATCTCCGCAACAGGCTGATAGCAGATTTAGAAGACCTGATTTCGAAAGAGAAACTTCTGAACGGAAGTCTCATCGAGTAAGATGCAACCCCAGGAGACAAATTTAGCTCAGAGCATTCAATAAACAAGGAAACTCTTACTTTTCTCACGCCCAGTTCGACCTGGATGGGTCCGGTAGTTATTGTAGCTCTATCAGTTTGCGTGATTAAATGTGTCCGCTGTATTATCGTGCTTTATGTTAATACCATTCCAATACTTGCCAGACATCTCTAAAATCCCTTTTTTTTAGGTCATGTTCACCTATTTTTATTTTAAGGCATATTTTGTACTTGTTGAGGTCTTACACATCCGAACCCTACTAATGTAATAACTAATAACTAACACCGGTCCGCCTCGTGAATAGGGGGGTGAGGATGGTTCTAGATACCAGCCTACTTTCCTACGAAGTTTGCCGATATCTTCCGAACGCCTGGTCGGGTTTTGATGTGTGACGTGTCATAGGACTCGAGGTGACACCCTCTTTGCTTTGGAGAACGAATGTTTCCCCCAATCAAAAAACTACTCCTACTAGGGGGTGACATAATAATTTTTATCCTAGATACTTGACATTTATTTTGGGGATAGAGGGGATAGAGACCTTTGATTTATGTCAAATAACCTGATTTTTGTAAAAATCTTAGTTTCCAAAATATAGCCCATTTGGAAATGGATTTTTTTAGTAGTCCCCGTGAAAGCCCGGCTCTGCCAAGAAATTTAATTCTGGCCAGAGGGCTGGAGCGCGGTACACTCGGCCTCGTGAGGAAAAATTGAGAAGAGATGGATTCGATTACCGCCTCAGTTATCCTAGAAGTGGTATACCTTTGCTCCCCCACATCTACTCCAGGAGATTACTTGGATGGCTCCTTACTTAAGGTCACGGCCACCACCTTCAGAATTTTATCCTCAATTTCAAATACACTGTTATAACAATGGCACAAGTCTTCTGACGTATTCCAAACACACACACACCCAAGTGCACGGGGGGGAACATGAAGTTGAAACGTGAAAGCAAGCACCACTGCGTTTCGTTGAAATCAAAGGGTTCAATATCAGCATGTGAGTGAATAAGAACGGGGGAATATGATTGGTCTCCGGGAAACGAGATAGTCATACCGTGACATTTCGACTACGACAGTGATGCGTGTGTGTAACCAACTTCTTTAAGGAGTGATTATTTACTTATTTCATATTTCATATTATACACATTATTCCCCCGCCCAGTCACTGGGTAAATTCGTGTTGAGTGACTGAAGAGTCACAACTAACAGTTTATATTGGCTCTAAATGCACACTTGACAGGCTGCGTGGCTCTCAATCGGCGGGAACGTGCTCGCCTGCTGTGACCAAGGTTGCAGGATCGAATCCTGGCGCAGTCAGCTGGTATTTAAAGGTGCACAAATGCGAGGCACGTTAAATGTCCCCTTCAGAGCAAAATTCTGGCACCCTGGCGTCTCTAAAAGTCACAGCAGTTAAGGAAGGAAGATTGTAATTTTACGTGTCCGTTAATCTCGAGATCATGAGCCACGCGACCTACTTTTTACGTGGAATCCAAACCACAGGACATGACATTTCACTTTGAAAATCTTACATGTATTGACCGGGAATCGAACCCAGTCCGCCGTGGTGAGAGGCCAACAGCTTGACCGCTGCGCCACCAAGCCCCCACAGTAGTTAAAAGGGACATAAAACCAATAGCATTATTATATCTGAATGCACTCCAATTATACAATTAATTAGTGAAAATGACCGGAGTACCATACTGAATAAGAACAAGATGTTCAGTAAAGAACATATAGCCTACTTTCTCCTAAATGCATGGGTAATGTTATAACTCTTTGTCCTTTTCAAGGAGTATGATTGAATGTTGGTTGTAGTAGCTTGTTGAAATACAACGTGCTATAGGGATATTAAACATGAATATGAGGTTCCCTTTGCTAGTGCTACCTCTGTACCAAATTTCGTTCAATTCGGTTTCACCGTGTTTGAATTGATAGGGGGAATCGATTTGCACACATACTTGGCCACCATCTGCAAACTATTGGGCTGATGTTCTTGCAGTTTGGTCAGAATATGTTTCCCATATAAAGATATGGTGTTGCAAAATTTGGTAGAGACTAGATTATTAGGTTGGTCGTAACTACATTTTAGCTTTTAACATTTGGGTGGCCGCGATTACGTTTCCGTCAAGATAGCGGTGATATAAAACATGACACTGAGGTGCCCTTTGCTAGTGCTACCTCTGTACCAAATTTCGTTCATTCGGTTCCACCGTGTTCGAATTAATAGGGGGAGTCAATTTTGACATAAAGATGGCCGCCATCCGCAAACTATTAGGCTAATGACCTATTAGATTGGTCAAAGGATGCTCCCTCCATAAAGGTATGTTGTTGCAAAGTTTGGTCGAGATCGGATGGTTATGTTAGTCGTAATTTGATTTAAGCTTTAAACATTTGTGTGGCGCCATTACGTTTCTGTCAATATGGCGGCGATATTAATCATGACACTGAGATGCCCTTTGCTAGTGCTATCTCTGTACCAAATTTCGTTCCATTCGGTTTCACCGTGTTTGAATTAATAGGGGGAATCGATTCTGACACAAAGATGGCCGCCATCCGCAAACTATTAGGCGAATGACCTATTAGATTGGTCAAAGGATGCTCCCTCCATAAAGGTATGTAGTTGCAAAATTTGCTAGAGATCGGATGATTAGGTTAATCGTAATTTGATTTAAGCTTTGAAAATTCGTGTGGCCGCCATTACGTTTCAGTCAAGATGGCGGCGATATAAAACATGACACTGAGGTTCCCTTTGCTAGTGCTACCTCTGTACCAAATTTCGTTCCATTCGGTTGCACCGTGTTCGAATTAATAGGGGAATCGATTTTCACACAAAGATGACCGCCATCCGCAAACTATTACGCTGATGACCTAGTAGATTGGTCAAAGGATGCTCCCTCCATAAAGGTATGTAGTTGCAAAATTTGGTAGAGATCGGATGATTAGGTTAATCGTAATTTGATTTAAGCTTTGAACATTTGTGTGGCCGCCATTACGTTTTCGTCAAGATGGCGGCGATATAAAACATGACACTGAGGTGCCTTTTGTTAGTACTACCTCTGTACCAAATTTCGTTCCATTCGGTTGCACCGTGTTCGAATTAATTGGGGGAATCGATTTTCACACAAAGATGGCCGCCATCCGCAAACTATTACGCTGATGACCTATTGGTTTGGTCAAAGGATGCTCCCCCATAAAGGTATGTTGTTGCAACATTTGGTAGAGATCGGATGATTAGGTTAGCCGTAATTTGATTTAAGCTTTGAACATTTGTGTGGCCGCCATTACGTTTCCGTCAAGATGGCGGCGATATAAAACATGACACTGAGGTGTCCTTTGCTAGTGCTACCTTTGTACCAAATTTCGTTCAATTCGCATTCACCGTGTTCGAATTGATAGGGGGGGACAGACATTCAGAGTACACACACTCACACACACACAGACACACACACAGACTCACACACACACACATATACACACACAGACTCACACACACACAGACTCACACACACACATACACACACACAGACAGACACACTTTTTTCGCCCTGTGTTGATCTCATAAGTATCATTTTTTTTTCACCAAGAAATGGATCAAAATCCCCTATGGAAGACATCGACACTAATATGGAGAAGCGAAGAATCCAACTTATTGTCACGTCCGTAGCTGAACTGGCACCTTGTTATGTAGGATTCTGTGTAGATCGTCTAGAATTCAGGTTTTAATTATTATTCCAGTGCTTGTTTTGCTGGAGTTAACTTGGCTACACTAATTGTTATATATGTCCGGCCGAGGAGTAGGAACGGGGATTTATAAGTGTCGAGAGCGGGCATGCATGATTCAGCACACTCGAGCTGACGAGTAGCCTCCTTGAGGGACAAGCCCGCTAAATAATGGACGGTACGGACTCAGCCATTTCACACAAAATGTCATATGAACCAGTTGTCAAGCAGCAGCAAGGTCAACAGCTAAGTTGATCCTTAACGAGGAATCCCATTCAAGGATCCAGAAATCCTTTTTTTCATTGTTCCATTTAGGGCATGGTGGTGACCATCCCGGTTTACTTACATTATGTCGATCTTCTTCATCGTTGTCTTGCAGGGCGTAACAATGATGCATTTGCTTTGTTAGTGGAAATGTTCCATAACCTGTGTAATTATGGTGTCTGCACTTGTGTATGCATTTATGATTGTTATCTGCCTACGGTAACGCTGTAAGTCTTCTTTTTTTTTGGACCAAAATAAGTACAAATTACAAAGTTTTCAGGCTGCATTCTAAGGTCCCCCAGGCACTCAAAACTAGTGGGGAGAAGTTTGGCATCCCCAGCTGAGTTTCCAACATAGAGAAATAATTACTCACATTTGGGCATATACTGATTTTGAACTTATAGTTATTTACATGTAAATAGTGACCTATTTGCCATCTCTTGATGAATGCAGTAAATTTGCATTTGTCTGTTGGCACAGGCTAGAGTAAAATGTGGCTTTTCACCGATGTCTCAGTCTCATCTCATCCATGGCTGTGATTATATGGAAGCTACTGAGGTATGGGTGGTGCTTAGTAATGCCATTCATGGCACAGTCAGTGCCTGTGGATGCTATGAAAGGTTCTACTCACAGGATTAGTATTGCTGTTCAGACTCAGTGAGGAAAGTAATGGCAAACTACCTCACTCCTCTTCTTGCCTAGTACGCCTCAATATAGCGCTGCCTTGGGTTTTTGTGGGTACCTACCCACATAACCTAACGGCGGTACGTTTTGAGGATCCAACCAGCCTTCGGTCTGACTACCTAACAGACAGACATGTAAATATAAGTGGCGTACCTTGCGATGTGGATACTTGTGGGCTCATGGATCTTGGACATCAAAATATACAGGGTGATTGAAGTGGTTTCAAAATATTCCTGTTTGTTTATTATTTGTTGTAACATTACAAAATTTTATAGACAGACAGAAGAACTCACTGAGTTTTTTTATTCGCTTACATGTGCTCGATATGTGCCTCATGAGTGACTATTCACACGTCAACTCTATAGTCAAGTTCGTCCTACACCCAACGTAGCATGTCACTGTCAATTTGACCTAAGGCGTTGATGATGCGGGCCCGAAGTTCTGTTAGATCAGCCGGTAATGTTGGGGTAAAAACTGCGTCTTTCACATAACCCCATACGAAGAAGTCACAAGGGGTGAGGTCTGGAGAGCGTGGAGGCCATGACATGAGGTTGTGATCTTCATTCCCGATACGAGCGATCCATCTTTCTTGAAGTCTGCAGTTCGGAAAATCACGAACATCACCATGGAAATGAGGTGGAGCACCATCCTGTTGGTAGATGAAGTTCATGCTATCGGTCTCCAACTGTGGCATGAGCCAATTCTCCAGCATATCCAGGTAGATATGCCCTGTAATGGATTTTTAAGCGTAGAAGAAGGGACCGTTAACTTTAAATTTCGAGATGGCACAGAAAACATAGAGCTTGGGAGAGTCACGAGTAGATGCATAATGTCTGCCGGATGATGCAACCGTTGCGCTCTCGCGGGCGTTAAGGGAAGCACAATGTATGGAGGCTATTCAAACAAAACAAAACAAAACTTTGAGGGCTACTTGCCTTACAACATCAAACACCATCACCATAGCTCTAATAATATGGCTAGACATGATTGACAAAACCGCTCCAATCATTTGTGCGCACCCTGTACATTTTTGTCTTGAGTTTTTCTTCATTTTGTTTTATATTTTTATTCTAGACTGATTTCAAAAGACTAAATTAGAAGAGAAATAATCATATAAATATTTCTTCGTAGCGTTTTGAGAAAAATAAAAGAGCCCACGTTTTTGGAGCATAGATTTCATAATTTGGTACCTCCTCCTAGGGTTGTAATGTTTTCTCCAAAGCTTTGCTGTAGTAAGTTTATATTTGAAAACGAAATATGTTTAAAGGAAATTAGTTCAATAAACAACACACATTTTACGAAGGGAGCGTTTATCTGACGTCTGACGGACACCATGACACCAACTGAGGTTTGAGGTCCCCAGGCTCTCAAAACTAGTGGGACATGGCTTGGCAACCACGGGACCCCGGCTGAGTCTGGCAGTGCTTCCACTTATTTGTACGGGTCTCCTCTCATTTATCTTTTCTGTCGGCCTCCCTTTGTCAACTCTTGTTCCCTTCCAAACCCAACGGTATTAGGATATCTGAGGCCTATGGAGTATTTCATTTTGCCGTCTAAATTGGCCTTGTCCCATTTTTTCTGCACCTTCATTCCTCGTGGGCTCGGACCTCTTATTTTCTTTTAATGGTATCTCCAGCCTTCTGCTCTAAGGGAGGTGCTACACCCTCAAGGGCTGGTGAGCCTGGGAGTTGGCGACCCCGAGGGATTCCTGAGCTGTGTCCAATTTCCCCTTTTGCCATTGACTTATGGTGGACCCTCTCCCTTTCCTATCTGCTTTTCATGGCTCCACTTAATTCCGAGTCCCTCAGTCCTCATTCTTTGAGGGCTGAGGATATTGCTTTTTCCTGTCATTTCTTTCTATTGTACCTTATTTATTAAGTATAAGTTTTAAGTCAGTAGTAAGTTATTGTTGTACTTCCCATACCATCAGTTTCACTATCATCTAACCGACGGCGGTGGCTACGCTCTGTAAGTTCAGCGTTAGGTCATGGGGGCCAAGCTCTCTGCTGACTTGGTAGACGCGTGGGTTCGAGCCCCACCATCGGTCGTCCTTGAAATAGTATTCCATGGTTTCCCATTTCCAACACCAGGCAAATGCTGGGGTCGACTAGAAAGACCTGCACTCGTTCTCTCAGGAGGCCACACGACAAAAAAATCTAGCCCCTTAACCATTATGGGCAGATAACCTAGATGTTAGTCCCTTAAGACAACAATCATCATCATCATCATTTGGATTCTAAGATACCTTGTCTCAAGACGTGAGGCACCAATACCAATCCGGCTACACTCATCACAATAGCACAGGTTATTAGAGAAATACCACACACAAAACGACATGGAACTGAAAATGAATGATTAAAAGCAACAACATCCGCTGAATATTGACGGTTTGGAGGTTATGATTGTGAGATTTCTGAAATGTTCAGCTTCGTGGCTTGGTGGATATAACGATTCGCGGTCGGGACGTGGGATTTTAACTCTTGATAGTTAATTCACCTGGTCGAGGTACTGGGTGTTTTTCTAGTTGTTGTTGATTCATTTAGGGGCTTTCTGACGTCGTGGTCATGTAGCCCCGTATACTTGAGTGTGTGGGGAATTTTGTGATAACCTGTGTTATTGTGATGGTTGTATTAGTGTGTGTATTTGTAATTCAGATCAGGATTGGGGAAGAGGCGGCCATGGCCCTAAGTTAGGAACCATCCCGGCATTCACCGGGAGTAGAAGTGGTGTAACCACGGAAAACCACTTCCACGATGTATAAGGTGGGAATAGAACCCACCTCTTCTCAGTTTTGCCTCGCGAGGCTGCGTGTAATCCGGCCCACCTCAGACCAGAATTAAATTTCTTAACACAGTTGGGAATCGAACCGGCGTAAAGAGCCAAGAGTGCTAGCCACTACGGAAGAGGCGGACACTGGATGTTTGGGACGTCTTCACCTGCGGGGGTAAACATGCACCATGCTTCAACGGAGGCCACAGAACTTTACTATAATTCAGACGTGAATCTTCGTTCCTTAGAATTGAAGCTCTACGAAAGACGACAGCCCTTCAGGTTCACTCTGAAGTTGGGATAAGTCACCTTGTCCAACCAGGTGTTATGGCAGACAATGACCTCTCGATACAAGCATCCTATATCATATGCATAGACACTTCTATGTAACTCAAGAGTGTGTCGTCATTTACTTTCAACACAAACCTAAATCCCTTGTGATGTAAATAATTCTCCTCCAAGATACATAATCAGTAGTCCTTTGGAGATTTTCTTCTGTCGCTAATAAAGTAGGAGAATATATGTGATTGCAATTAATACGCACTAGCTCAGCTTTAATTAATTAAATTCCAGACACGTTCTAAGCAGGATCGTGCAGTAACTCAGGCTTAGAAATTACGCTACGATCTCAAAAGTGTTAGTTTACTTCAATCCAGGGCAAATTATTCTCAGTCGGTCAGATAAAGCTTGTTGTTGCTGTTGATTCATTTAGGGACCTTGCGACACTTTGGTCAAGTAGACCCCTATTCTTGGTGTGTATGGATTATGTCTGATAACCTGTGTCATTGTGATGCTTTAAGTAGTGTGTGTATTTCCAATTGAGACTAGAATTTGTAAGAAGACGGCCGTGACCCTAAGTTAGAAATCATCCCGCCATTTGCCCGAGTAGACGCGAGAAACCACTGAAAACCACTTCTAGGACAAATTAGGAGGGAATTGAACACATACCTACATACCTACTTAGTTTTGCTTCACGAGGTTGTGTGTTACTCTCCGTTCCAACCCTCAGACCAGAATAAAATTTCCTGGCAGAACAGAGAAGTTAAACCAGGACCTTTATTTCTGGAGTCTTAATACTGTTACGACCCCAGCTTTATCAAGGCCGTAACGCCCAAAAACCCTCAATAATTCCAATTATAAAGGATTATAAAGGGACTCCTTCGCCAACCAAGCTGCATGCATGAAGCAATTATTACTTCATGCAATAAAGGGCATCAACACAGAAGACAGCAACGCCGACACACAAACAAATACCACTGACGAGTCGACACCAATATGGGGAAAGGATAAGTAGAGACGGCTGCAAGGACTCAGGGTCAGTTGCTATCCGTCTTGCTGCTACTCGTACCATCAGTCTGTCACCGCCTTTCTGAAGAACAACGCCTTCACCAACCATAATCTTTGGTAAGTGTGCACACAAGTTATCCTTTATTCCTTTCTCATAGCCAAACCCCAATGACACTGTTATCTGAATTTCACTTACTAGAATAAATCCCTTGTACACTTTGTGTCCATTGTTTACACTTAGCCAGCTGCTATTTCTCCTTACGCAAGTAACCCGTCCCCACACACACGACGCTTCACTGCCCATACACCGTGCCGCTCTGACTCATCCACGTACTCGACACATTCTATCACAAGCAAGGCCGCCTTCCGTTGGTACGTTGACCGCTTCCTCCAAGCTTAACATCCCTACACGGTTCACCCCTCTTCGTCTCCTCCTGAGCATCCCGAGCGAGTATTCCACCCGGGAGAATCCTGAGGGTACCGAACAATTGGTGGAGGCAAAGTGCTCGATCTCCGGAATAAATACCTTCGCACACACACACTCGCCCATTATAATTCACACATAGGCACATATAATTCACCAATCCGGGAACACAGCGGATGGAGACACTAGGAACGACCATTAGAGACTGGTTACACATACTCGCTGCAAACCCTGAGTCATTGATTCCTAAAATCAAAATAAGACATGCTTACCTACTTGACGAGACTTACGCAGGACGACTTGTTAATGAGCTCGGCAATGCTGCACTGGAGCTCAGACTACAATACCCTTCTGATATTAAACACGATCCTCCCTTTACACGATCACAGGTACAAGATAACAGTTCATCACACACACTACTATCAGAAACTAGCTCCGACACAGAAGACGCCTCTCCCACTAATACTGCAACAATTTCTCACCATACAACCGACACACAACAATCTACACGGACTCATCGAACAATTAGAAACTACATCTAACACAGTAAACGAGGAGCAAATCAACGATATTAAAACCACAACGGAGGCACTAAAGCAGGGCTTAGACAACACATTGGACACACTACACTCCACACAGTTCAACCCTAACACTTCACAAGACAACATCGAGACACCTGAGGTACACAACATACACACTTCAGTAGAAGACACTATGGCCACATATCACAGATACCCGCTCATCCTACCCAATAAATACTCAGGGGCTACCAGGACCCTGAGGAGTACATAAAAACATTTCAAAGAATCGCAAATATTAACGAGTGGAAAGACACAGACTAAACACGGCTATTCGCCGCATACTTAAGAGACGCGGCTCTCACGTGGTACGAACTCTTAGAACACAACACAGACAATATTACATGGCCAAAATTACGCGACCGTTTCATACAGGAATTCAAACACACACGGGACGAGGTAGACATATTCGATCAAATACGGGAGAGAACACAGGGGTTCAGCGAACACGCAAATACCTCTATTTCAAGCCGGACGTTTGTTTAAGACGATTTCCCTTGACCTTGAAGCGTGCAGGTGAGCCTGTACACAGTCACTCTATCGGTCTGTCACTTCACAGTTGTCACCACCGGTCTGATGTAATGAAATTCCAGACTTGAGCAAGTGACGACACCACCGTGCAGAAAAGTACAGTCGACGTCGAAGTATTGTGTGACGCGGAAGTACACGTTACATAGTTACGAACAGAACACCATTATATTTGCCAATGACTGTACTTCAGCAGTAGCGTGAGATAATTTTGTCCAGCAGAGGACCGCATAGGGCAGGTGACAACAACACAGGTACTGTAGTAACTCGCCTCCAGGCTTCCATTAGGATTTTTCACTCGTCTAAAACAAACGTCCGGCCTGTAACACTAAACTTCATATGTGCACTAAATACGACCAACATATGCCTGGAAAACTGAAAATACGGCTAATAATGAAAGGTCTGAAGGCCGCATTAGTGGGCAAGTTGTGCACCATGAAGAACACAAGACTACACGAATTACGGGAAAACATAAAATACTATCGAGACAGGCAACAAACGCACGGAAAAATCCATTGACACGCACCTCCAAACAAACACTAATGACTTACAACAACAAATACAGGACCTTACACAACAAGTACACGATATAAAGGTAGTCGCAGTACATACACGCCCAAGGCACAATGTCACTCAACACAGAAGGGAAGACAGCAGACCCCCATGTCAAAACAGAACACCCTCGCCCCAGCAAGCATACGACGCTAGGGATGACCACAATTACCACAGATCTCAGAGCTACAATACACCCGCACACGCAGACAGAACACAACAAAGATAATACAGATCACAACCCAACAATCTACCCCTGCTGAGACACGGGGACACAAGGCTATACAACCAACATGATTGCCCATGATACAGATAAACTCCAGAATATTACACACCACCCTACAAGCTCACGGACAGCGAAACACACTACCAGAAAGCCCCTGATCACGATCGCCCATACATACTAACGAGACCACTAAACCCTTACAATCACCAGCGGAGTCACCCCCGAAACGAACAGAGGAGACACACAAACAGATACACTAACGCGTACCAGGCAAACTGGTAGCGGAGGAGATGCACTCAACGCCACCCCCGGCTAGCGATTTCCTCCACAACAGATTTGCACGACAAGAAGTACAGGGCGATGGAAACTGCTTATTCACGACAATCAGGGTCCTCATAAATAACACAGAAGACCAACACACACGTCACAGAACAGTAACAGTGAAACACATCACAAACAATTGCGACGACTACAAGCACTTTGTTACAGACGCACACGATAACATGTTCGCAGACAAGCAAGCATTCGGGACCTACAGGAACACGAACGGTACATACACAGGAGCCACAAAGGTTACTGCGCTGTCCAAAACCACGGGACACAATATACACGTGTACAAATTGGACAGGGAACACCCCATACTTTCCACCACGGCGTACAACAGGGACCTACACAGCTTATTCACAGGAAACCCGAATGCAGGCCATTACAGCCCCCTATAAACTACAATGACACAGAAAACCACAATTTCCAATAAATAAAACACACACCTACAGAAAACAACAGCTCCCAACACTACACAGCCCTTGAACACAAAAGAAATCACACACAAGCAGAAAACTACAGCTCCAACACTACACAGTCCTTGAACACAAAAGAAATCACACACAATTAGGAAACTACAGCTCTCAACACTACACCGCCCATGAACACAAAAAGGATCACACAAAAACAGAAAACTACAGCTCGCAACACTACACAGCCCTTGAACACAAAAGAAATCACATACAAAAAGAAAACTACAGCTCTCAACACTACGCAACCCTTGAACACTAATGCAATCACACACAAACAAGAAACTACAGTCAACAACACTACTCAGCCCATCAACACAAAAGAGATCACACAAAAGCAGAAAACTACAGTTCTCAACACTACACTGCCCATTAACACAAAAGTAATCACACAACTACAGAAGACCACAGAATATTACAGAAAAACAGGAAACCACAGACCTAAACGCTACACAGCCCACAAACACACAGGACACAATCACACGGAATATTACACAAAATCAGAAAACTACAGTCCTCAACAATACACAGTCTACAAACACAAAAGCCACAATCACACAGAATATCATCCGAAAACAGGACACTACAGTCCTAAACGTTACACAGCCCACAAACACAAAAGCCACCATCACAAAGAATATCTCCCGAAAACAGGAAACCACAGCCCTAAACGCTACACAGCCCACAAACACAAAAGCCACAAGCATACAGAATACTACACACAAACAGGAAACCACAGGCCTAAACGCTACACAGGCCACAAACACAAAAGCCACAATCACACAGAATATCATCCGAAAACAGGAAACTACAGTCCTAAACGTTACACAGCCCACAAACACAAAAGCCACAATCACAAAGAATATCTCCCGAAAACAGGAAACCACAGCCCTAAACGCTACACAGCCCACAAACACAAAAGCCACAAGCATACAGAATACTACACACAAACAGGAAACCACAGTCCTCAACGCTACACAGGCCTATGGAAATTTCCGATGGATAAACTATAAGGTATTACACATCATGTTAAAGGGCAGACTTCAGTGATTCAAAAATTATTTTAAAATAATGTAGATTTTGACAACTTTAACCGTTCCGTACCCCCTTAATGGGTGAATCAGTGAGGACATCTGCCCTCCATGATTACGTGTTTTTCCACCGCAGTTGCTCTTGGTGTTACCTGATGTAGAACCACTCCTTCTGAGGATGACTCTAAATTCTCCAGCACCTGTTTCCAATCGGCTGACTTATCTTCATAAACTACAATCCTCGTCGAAGAAGGCCGAAAGTTGTTCGCATGACTACAACTAATCTGTGAAGTGCCTCTATGATTTCCAGAACATGTAAACTCACCGGACAAAAAAGAATCACCCCCTGGAAACATCGTTTTAACACCATGTAGCATTCACAAGTTTCTGCAGGTATGCTATATCTAGATATCTGATGATTTGGTCCGGTAGAGCCATCAAATTGCGACAATGCTGATTTTTTATTTTCACTTATTGTTCCAAATAGTTTCACACATTTTATGAAGGATTAAGTTCGGGTGATTTAGCGGGCCAGTCCAAGTGTGACAGGTTGTCTGAGTGTTCGTCAAACCTGCTACGTATGCATGCAGTCCTGTGAGCACGGTTGTTGTTATCTTGGAAAATGGAAGTGCCCACAGCAAAGCGTACTCATCATGAAGATCATCAATCAAAGGGAAAAAGGAAGATTGCGGTTTTAGGTTACCGTAAATCTCACCTAACTACGGGACTTCCTTTTAAGAGCCAATGTGCCAATGTACTTGACATTTCACCTTAAAAATCTCATGTGCATTAAGCGGGGATCGATCCCAGTCCGTTTTGGTGGGAGGCAAGCTGCTTAACCACTGCGCCATCACGCCCTAACTGAATAAAATGCATCACATCGTTACTATGGGTGTTGAATTCAACATTCAACATGCAGGATGTTGAATTCAACACCCTCAGAAACGAAGTTTTATTTATTTAGCGTATGGATTTTTGTGCCGGGAGTGTCCGATGACATGTTCAGCTCGCCAGAGTTTGTAGGTGCTTCATTGCGGACACCCATGGGGTGAATTACAAGTTCCGGTCAATTTCATGTAGTTCCAACTTTCGCTACCAGATGTCACTGACACCTAGTGGTGAACGTTGGAACTTTGATAGAGCGTTTCAACGAAATCTAACCTGCAAATTTAGCTTCACACAAGTTTAATTAGGGGACGGTTCTCTTACATGCCATAAATCTATGACATGTGACCACCGGCTTTACTTACCCTCCGAAGGTTTTAACGCTCTTAAAAAATCCAACAACTTCGGCCGGGTTTGAACCCGCGATCGTGGGCGTAGAAGCTCAGCATGCTACTGACTACGCCACCGAAGTCGGTTAGTAACGAAGTGGTGCCTTGTATCATTAGAAAACAGACAAAATCGCGACTCTCTTTTTCCTGTTTATGTCTTAATGTTATGATTTTGGTTTCTTTGTACATGAAGACGTCTCAAACACCCAACCCCGAACCAGAGGAATTAACAACAGGATATTAAATTCCCCACGACCCAGGCGGGGATCAAACCTGGGACCCTTCGGGCCAAAGCCTAGCACGCTAACCAATGAGCCACGGAGCCGGACAACTCTTCGGACCACACTGCACGTCACCAATTAGGTACAGTCCGCTTTTAGTATTGTTTTTCCCATTGAAGACGTGCAACTTGAAGACTGACACACAAACACACTACTTCACAGCCATGGTTCTATGTCAGCGGTGAAGGGTCGCATGCAGTGCTGGATTAACCATAAGGCATAATAGGCAATTTCCTGGGGCCCCCTGCTCAAAAAGGCCCCCAAAAAATGAAAATATTCCACCTAAAAATAAAAAATAATTTTTTTTTTTTGGGGGGGGGGGGAAGGGGAAGTCAAATAAATTCTTGAAACCGGAGGTCATACTGGCGAAAGTTTAAAAACTCAAACTGTGAACTTCGTCACTGAAGATTGCGGTTTGGAAATTCCAGATTGTAGAGGACAGTCCTATGACAACGCACCAAACATGTCTGGAATGTATCAGGGTCTGCAAGCCAAAATATTAGAACTGAATAAATATGCGATTTATGTTCCTTTAGGTACACATTCCCTCGATTTAGTTGGACAATCTGCTGTTAAAAGGTGTTTTTACGCAGTTGATTTTTTTTTCGATAATGCAGTCATTGTATAACTTCTTTTCTGCGAACCCTCACATTTGGGGCGTGTTGAAATTTTATATAAAACACACTAAAACTTTGAAATCATTGTCAGATATGCGCTGGGAAGCACATGCTAATGCAACGAACGTGGTTTATGATTCGTTTCATAATATTGTCGAGATTAGAAAGCATTGAAGATGACGAGTCGGAAAATAATGACACTCGGAATGAAGCGGGGTGCATCGCAAACAGGATGCAGAAATTTGCATTCGGGTTCATGTTAATTTTGAGGGATTCAATTTAGACTTCTATCAGAATCAGACTCAGAATCAGAATCAGACATTTTAAGGAAAATCAACTTCGATGATGTTATTGAAACTTTCTGCGAAACAAAATGCAGAAAAAAGTTTTTCTGAAAATGTACATATGTATTTGTATATGTATTGTATTCATCACTCATTGTAAATTTCTAAATAAAATCTCTTTCAAAATTATGATTGACTTTTTTATGAAGGGGGAAGGGGGAGGGGGGTTGAAAAAAAGGGGAAAAGGGGCCTCAAATTAACAATTGCCTAGGGCCACTGTGAGTTTTAATCCGGCACTGGTCGCATGACTGCCTGGTAGAGCAGACGCAAGAAATGCTTGCCGAAACTCAACGATGCGCAGATACCAATATCAATCGGCGTATTTTAATGCTCATTGCGGGGCTCCTGTAATACTCATTACCGGGCTCACTGCTCACTCAACTCTTCAAGAACTCAGCTCGCTCCGAGACGGTCTACAGCTGAGATCTCACTTGAACCCCAGTCACAGTCAGCCTGCCAAGCCTGGGCAGACGATCCGTTCAGAACTGCTGCTAGCCAGCTACTGCCGGGAAGTGGGAGGGGCGTTGTATGCCACTACCGAACACTCACGAACACCCGAACAAGGCCGAAGATCTGCGCACCTTTTTTCGGCAAGCTTTTCTTGCGTCTGCTCTACCAGTACATCACCATTTATAGCACTCCAAAGCTACTTGTGTGCTCTTTCTAGGGGGTAGCTATATTTATTTGTCCGGTAAACTTACGTTAAACAAGGTCTTTGATGCTTCGAGACTACGTTTCCTTGATTTTAATGTGGAACGTTCTAGTTGAAGCCCTTGGCTTTCAATACTTTATAATCTGCATTACGTTCTCGACAACACTAGCCGGTGCGACATTAATCTCTACACACCACTACAGTGAGAGACTTTTCTACAAAGCAGAACTTCACATGCGCCGTGTGGCGGCCGGGCAGAATATTATTGAAGATCTTTAATTTGTATTTATTTAAATTTCATTATAATTATTTTAGCCTAATTGTAATTATTGAAAATGAAAATCCACAGCCTGCTTCCAGTCTCCGACCGGGTCAGTAATATAATGAATGAAGCCCCCATCTAGCGGCAATGATATGAACTGTGCCGGCTGCCGAGCCCTGACGCACTCCTCTGGGGCAATGCTTAAATGAATGACAGATGAAATGAAATGATAGTGGAGAGTGTTGATGGAATGAAATTATGACAGGGAAAACCGGAGAACCCGGAGAAAAACCTGTCTGCCTCCGTTGTGTCCAGCACAGATCACACATAGAGTGACCGGGATTTGAACCACGGACCCAGCGGTGAGAGGCCGGCGTGCTGCCGCCTAATCCACGGAGGCTTCAATTGTAATTATTATTAACTTTATTTTTTGTTTTCTTTAATATTGTCATTTTCATATTTATTTTTATAATTTCAATTTTTGAACTAATTTTATAATCTCAAAATTATTATAATTTTAATTTTTATGAGCTTAGCCTATTTATTCTCATTTTTTACAAGCATATTTATTTTAAAATTTAATTTTCAATGTCATCTTTTCTACTTTTTCACACTTTGATTTAAATTGTTATTATTGAAAAAAGAAACAAGCACCATAGGCCTAATATTTTGTTTTCAGAAATATCAACAATCAAAAATCGATGCTATATAGCTAAAATATTCAACAATCACCATATTTGACAATATAGTGTGTCCTCATACTGTACTGGCCTAGATGGTAAATATACAGACCATTGACCTATAGAGGGTTAAGGCACTGGCGCTAGCAGCAGCGTAGCACCAAGCAGCTCAACACATTTATACTTTTTAATGTAGGGCAATGTGGGGCTGAACGGGATATAGCTCTTATCTACGCGGTAAGTGGTGCAATCTGTTAGAATCTTTCAGAACATTGACATCACGTGGCTACCTGCTTCCACACGGCAGTTCACCGCCATTCCTTGCGTGTGTCTGTGTTATTGGGGCCACTGTGTAGTATTCTGCCATTGCTTTGCAAGTGGTCAGCATTCCTTCATCGCGAGTAGACCCAAGTAGAAATGATATACATTTAGATAATATGTTATATTATTATTTCGAAGTGTGCCTTATGAGCTTTTTATTCCATTATATTACTTAAAATATTTGAATTACTTTTGCTGTCTAGATCTCATAACTGTAACAAGAAGTTCCGTGACGAACTAAGGAGCCTACTTTTCTTAAAATTTAAGAGTCATGCCATCTAAATGGATCTATCTAGAATAATGACGAAATTGAGTTGGTAATATCGAATTTTCTAATTAGTTCGAAATACTGTATACCTGGCATAATGTAGCCTAATAGAGAACTACAGTTGGCAGCCCTGGTGACTGAGTATATTCTTAGTTCCATCTCTTAAGGTACAGAAACAAAATTTTGTTGAAATCCAATGGATAGCATGGACGTTCCATGCAGTTAAATATTGCATCTAACAGCGCACGTAAAATCATGTTGGCATCAATGACATACATGTATTGGTCAGAAATAATCTGAAATAATATGATCTATTGCTGTGTCAATTTAGAATGAAATCCATTAGTTAGTAGAGAAGTTACATGCATTTTAAAATTGGACCTATCAGCAGGCTTAGAATCATGTTGGCAACACTGGCGTGGCCTATATTAGTTACTCCAAATTAATCTAGAATGCCAAGAACTATACGTGCGCAAAGTTTAGAGCTATTGCCTTGCATACTTTCTGATATTTTGATATTAGGGTAACAAAAATAGAGACAGTATTTATTAACAGTTGGCAGCCCTGGTAGCGCCTAAATATACGCATAGTTATGGTAAACATAACACACACGAAATTTGGTTGAAATCCAAATGATAGTATAGAAGTTACGTGTATTTAAAGTTGGACCTCTCAGCTGGCTTAGAATCATTTTAGTAGCACTGACGTATATAAGTTACTCCAAATTAATATAGAATGTCAGGTAGGGTAAAGTAAGGTAATTTGGTGATAATTTCGAATCAACCATTGACTATTATCAAACGTTAGTGTTAAAAAATATAATTAATATTGGAGCATCATGTACAGGACATACAGTATCAGACAGAATAACATTGACTGAAATAATCATCTTGGTTAGCACGTAGCATATATTTCAAAAGTATATAACATGGTAAGCTAATTTGGTGACAAGCTATTTAATTTGGTGACACCGGGTTAGTAATTTGGTGACAAGAGAGAAAATGTCCAAAATAATCAGTTAAGCACATTCTACTTCTACATAATACATTAATTCACACTTAAACACTATTCCTATACATTTCTTTGATAGAAATCCTACCAGAAACTAAGAGTAGGCTTACGGTTTGATAAGGATGGCAGTTCAATTGTCTGTGTCTGAGTCATGTGGTGACTTTTGACAGCAATCATCGCACATGTAAGTTGTAACGTCGTCTTCAATTGCCTGCTCTTGGCATTTGAAATGGAACGTGTGTAGGCAGAAGGAGCATTGTATCCAATTGGCTCCCGTTTTCTTCGCCACATCATTGGAATATCTTCCTCTACATATAGCACATGTCCAGTCATCGTCGCATTTCTTTTTCTTTCTTAAAGCTTGAGCACCAGAAGGTCCAGCAATAGAATCGTCCACAGGCATGTGCGTAAACCGATTATCCTTCTTCGGTCGACCTGGTTTCCTTGTTGCGACATCGATTAGTGTTAAACATTTAGCTGAGTTATCTTTTAGTTTCGTCCTGTGTTGGATGGTAGCTGTCGGAAGTTTCAGTAGGCCGGAATCCAGCTGTTCAGAATCAACGCTGCTGCTGGGTAGTGACCCATTATCGGCTACGAGAGCGCGATCTGTTAGTTGAGATGGAGAAATGGCTTCAGGTGAAATTGCATTTGGATTGAATGGAACAATGCCAGCCTTTCGGAAAGCATTTCCGATGTTGGAAATTGAAAAGCTGTGTAGAAATGCAGGGTTGAAGATCGTGTGAAAATTGAACCTGTTGGGTTTAGTTGTGGGGTTTTTCACCATATAGTTTTGCATTTCTTTTGCCCATGCTGCCTTCAAAGGATGGTAAACACCAACATCCAAGGGTTGAAGAAGATGGCTTGTGTGAGCAGGAAATGTAAATAAGAATATAGCATTGTCTCTTGCTAACTGAATCACTTCTGGGCTCAAATGAGAAGCATGTGAGTCCATCAGTAGGACAACAGGCCGCTGTTGGGGGATGCTCTTAATGAAAACTCTAAACCATTCCAGAAACAATTCTGAATTGATCCAACCCTTAGGTGACAGTCTGACCATGGCATCAGGAAGACAGTTCTGTGCCAGCTGATCCGACCACCTCACGCCCTTAAATATGATTCAAGGAGGTATCCACGATCCGTCAGCCGACACACATCCCACGATGGTATGGGTTTCACCACGCTCCGCATATGCCCTTCTATAAACAAATTTCTTCCCAATAGCGGTGACTACCTTGTTTGGCTTGACAACGTATGTCAGACCAGATTTATCACAATTCCATATTTGTGAAGGCTTGTGTGTAAGCTTTAGCTTCGTTAATAGTTCCTCTAATTTGGAGTAAAAATCACTAATCATGTGCTGGTTAGCCATTGATGCCCGGTAAGCTGACAGATTTTCTGGAATCCGCAGAGAAAGACCATAACGTTCTTTAAAACTAGACCACCACCACTTGCTAGCACTTAGTGTTTCAGAACTGAAAACGTTTTGTCGTCCAGAATGTTCGGCAAGTTGGTAGGCACACTTTCTTACTTGTTGAACTGTAAGTCCAAATCCCAACTCTTGTATATCAATAATGTACTTGAACAATTGTTGTTCAAGGGTAGCTGGTAGTGCAAACGGTCGTCCAAGTTTGGGAAGAGAAGGTGATTCCTGTGCATTATTGGCGATGAAACGTTTGAGGTAAGACCAAGGAACAACTGTACGCTTGGCAGCTTCATAAATTGAAATATTTTGATCTGTTACTAAATTAGAAGCAGTAACAATGTCACCATGACTGTATTTTCTGTACGTTTTAGTACTGTCCTTCCCTGCTCCCGCTTTACGCTTCTGTCCTGGCATAATAATAATCCTGCAAATGACCAAAAAAAAAGGTGTCACAGGTAATTTGTTGATATCTGAATTTTAAGGGGCAGGTAATTTAGTGATAAGTCTCAATTAATGCATTCGTCACTCGGCTTGATAGTTTAGACACCCTATTATATGAAAACAGTATAGAACAGGTCATACCTTTCAACCAAATCACCGTAAATAAATATTTAATCTGACCTATCCCATGTGCACATTTTCAAAATGTCGGATGCCTTAAAATATGCCTCGTGTTTGTAGAGCAATATATATTTCCAGCGTGGGTATTGTTAAAAGAACTAAAGAAAATAAAATAGAGCACAACTTCAGGAACAGATTAACATGTAGAAATACTCACGTATTTAAAGCAAGTGCTGAGAAATAAATATTTAAGCAGCGCTGATGGTAAACACGTCCATTGTAAGTCGTCACTCTGTCACTTCTCACATTAATATCATCCTCGCTGTGAAGGTCATCCTAGCAGCAACCCCGACCACAGATTACCTACTACTACAGATAGCCGACAGCCATGCTAATTCTTGGCACCTAAGACTTCAGCGCTGTCTGGTGTTTGACCGCGGTACTAGTTGAGCACGGCCGTGCGGGTAGCCTACCCCACCCCTTCCCCTCGTTCCGCTAAATATTCTCGTCCTAACTGCTCTGCCCACTTCAATGTTCCGAAAATCACAATCTTCCCAATACTTATAGCACACGTTTTTAAGTGTGGAGATAATATGATCTACACGAAATAAATCACATTCAAAATAGCAATAACAGTTTTTTTTAATAATACCAAAGTGGGAAATTGTGAATTCCGGAACTCTGAAATGAGCAATCACAGCATTTAGGACATGACCTCATCAATAATTTACATGTTTACATTTCTTTCAGTTGCAATTGGAGCATATTGCATTGACAAGAATTAGGCTACTATAAGGTCTGCAGCATATTATTACTCAATTTAAAAAAATGGTCCCTTCCAATTAACCACTGTAGGCCCAATTATAACCGATTAGTTCCGAGATTAAACTAGAAAGGAAAAGTACTGGGAAGGGAGAATATTCATATCTTAAAATGCTTGATGCTGTTCGCAATAACAGGAAAATTTTAAGAGAGAATACTAAGGAAATAGGTGGTGTAACCTGATCCTCATCACACTAAAATTGTTAGTGTAATTAATGCCAAATTCATTAGTTTCAGAAAAATAATTGGATATCACAAAATTTATATACAGTAGTTCATTTGATATTCCCTTTAAAATATATCCAGTCCACCAATTTTGAAGGGTGAAATACAGTACGTACATGTACATAAACAAATTTCATGGCACACTAATACAGTAAATTCTATGACATGCTGAGAAGGGGAAAGGAGAAATAGGACTTTCAATGAAAAACAAGAAACACACTCAATACTGCTAGAAATCATCATGTTTTATTTAAAAAGTTTGTCAACTAAGAAAAAATAACAGGGAGAGCCAAAATCAAACTTAGCAAAAATACAGTAATCAAATCTGGTCCTTTTAAAAGTATGTGTTGAGGCATGTTCTTCTTTCTTGCCAAGGTATAATGGTAGGCTACAGCACATGATAATGGACCTATTACCTCCTTGACGCCATGGCTGACACCGATGAACCGCAAATTCCTACAACACATGCAAGTTTGTATGTTGAAACAGTTAACTTAATAAATGTGTAATGCTTGAAATGGAGAACTTGAATTTGCTGTTATGTGTATGTTTGCACCTACTATAACTATATTTCAAAAGAATCTCTTATTGTAGAATCATTGTGTTTTTGATATTAATTTTAGGGCTTTTGATAACATATTCATTTAGCCCCATATATTTGGAAGTGTATAGGATTTATATGATAATCTCTGTTATTGTGGTATCTGTAGTAGTGTGTAGGCTATACTTTCTGTAATTCAGATGAGGACTGGAAAGGTGGCAGCCATAGTTAGGGACATTTATTTTTAAGAATTTTTAATAATATGTACTAAAATGAAATTGAAATACCAACAGGAACAGTTACAAATTCCGTGTCCACTCAGCCAAGATATTCTGCAGATCTCTTCTGTAGGCCTCAACATTATTTTATTTTATTCCTTTCCTGATGGAAATCCGGTAGTACCTTATTTCAACTCCTGGGGCACCTCCACAAGCCTGTCCCTTATAAAGCTACACACACTACTACAGTCATCACATAATTGGAGCAATTCTACCCACACCCAACTGCATGGGGCTGATGACCAAGATGTCCCAAGCCCATAAAATGAATTAACAGCAGACAAAATCAAGTCATTATGTTATTTTGTGTTGTGTTGGATTCTGACACATGTATGCGTTTGACAGAGTGCCATTTAAGCTCATGAATAGGAATGAATGAATACGACTACCCTACTTGTTTACGGATTTACAGGAGGCAGTCAAGATTGGAATTACCTAGAAATTTATATTCTGTATGTGTGGGAACCCATGATAAACCACTTGCTGGGTGGCTAAGCGGAGAATCAAACCCAACATTTCCCGGTTTACCTCACTAGGCTGTGTGTAGCCTGTTCTTACCCTCAGACTAGAATTAGATTTCTTGATATTCAGCAATCAAACATGGACCCCAGAAGTGTCAACCAAGAACTATACCACCTGGTTGGTCTCATTTATTTTTAAGAATAATATGTACTAAAAAGAAATTGAAATTGATCCAAGTTATTTATTTTTACTGTGCTTCGAATGGAGGTTGCGGCGTTGTGTATAGTGCAGCCATTATATCCAATGTTGCAATGAGTAAATGTTCCCCGATATTGGTATAGGACACATTACCTGTATGTACTCTGAATAAGTGAAGCAATAGAGCAATACTTAATTAAATTACTAGAACTGAAAGTACCGGTAACAATTCCATAGCCAAAATTGTGTCGTGCCTTTTATTTCTTAGTTGTTTTGCAGAAAATACCGTACTAAGAGTGTAGAGTTGAAATACAACTTGAACAAGAACACGACAGCCTAGAATAAACACACGAGACACGACAATAGAGCACTTTAGAACAGTAACGAGAGCGAACTTTCAGTGGAGATGTTGGCAACCATGTGAATACAAACAATTTATGACCAGAACGTAAAACTATGCCAGCGCTCAGAGCATGTTAAAACAACTGGGATCAGTTCAGTCGTTTGCAAACGACTTGTTTATGTTACGGTGAGTAGTCGTTGAATTAATTCGACTGTTTTCTAAAAGCAGTCAAACAAGTCGATGGTTTTAACTTTTGTCAGTCGACTGCTGATGCCCATCTCTACAAACAAATTGACAACCAGAATCAATTTGAGAGTACACACCCTCCGACTTGCTAAAATGCTATTAATATTGGATCCCAATATAAAATATTTTCTGATTTAATTTTCCTGGAAAATCTATTCTATGTTTGCATCGATCATTACCATCACGCTATGGGGAGAATTTCATAATAATTTTCTTGTAATTCATTTATCACGCGGTAGAACAAATGAATGAAATTCAATCATAAAATAAATAGAACTCTAAGCCATAATTGGTAAGCCCATGTTCAAGGTGTGTAATAATTCAAGAATGCACCCAATTCTCATTAAAAGTGTATAGACTGTGTTAAGGAGTTCAAACATAACCTAAATATTGAATGCTTAACATTTCCAATGAAATGACATACATATATATTTGGACAACTATTTCATTGAAGGAATCTACGAACAAGAAACTGTATAAAACTATAGGCACCTACAGCCGTCAAGCTGTCCTCACAGTACCCGCTGGAGATTTACATCACCACTCTATCTGTACGGTACCTCGAGATAAGCCTAAGTGCGCCAACTGTGAGGGAACACATAAACTCTTCCATCCCTGTCCTCATGTCTTTGCCACTAACCCCCCCCCCCCCCCTCCCACACAGCACGCCACTGCTCTGACACAGTTGTTAGGCCTGCTACAACAACTCTCAGCCATAACCCCGTAAACTACAGCTAAACCAAACCCAGAACCCCCTAATACACTTCATTTGCAGAGCAATAAAATCCATAAAACAACTCCCCAACGAGCTTCACAAAACCTAAATTATAAACGAAAAGACTACTCCACAAACACCAAAATCAGTAAACCTCCCTCATTTCAGCCACACTACACCTTAAACAGACATAGAAAGCATAGTCATGACCCCTTCATGGAGTAGGCTATTGTCTAAACACGATCATGCCTCCTTCAACTGTTCTGAAGACTTCATTAAATTCTATTAAAAATTCATAAACTCATTCCACAAATCTTAAAATCAGTATACATCCCTCATTTCAGTTACTCTATTCAATAAACAAACATAGAAGGCGTAACCATGACCCCTTCATGGAGTAGGCTATTGTCTAAATCTGACCACGCATACTACAACCTTACTCTAATTCAAAATTACAGCCAAATGATCCATCTGACTGGGAGGCTTGCCTGGGATGATGGGCCAGAAAACCGGGAGTTCAAGCATAACCTAAATATTGAATGCTTAACATTTCCAATAACTTGGACAACTGGATTTAGGCTATTTCATTGAAAGAATCAACGAACTGTATAAAACTATAGGCACCTACAGGTATACTTAACTTATTAATTAAAGCTCTACAATAAACATACAACACAATGAATTGTAGCATGAAGTTATCCTGAAGAAGTCGTTTGATTAGAACGACTACTTAAATTCGAATGATTCCATTCGCTTGGAATTAGTCGTTTGCAAACGACTTGTTTCATTCCAATGATTTCCAACGATTGCTTTGGGATCAGTCGTTTACAACGACTACTTCAATTCGAATGATTCCATTCGCTTGGAATTAGTCGTTTGCCAACGACTTGTTTCATTCCAATGATTTCCAACGATTGTTTTGAGATCAGTCGTTTGCAAACGACTTGTTTATGATACGGTGTGTAGTCGTTGAATTCATTCGACTGTTTTTTAAAAGCAGTTGAATAAGTCGATTGTTTTAACTATCGACTAATTCGACTGTTTTCAGTTGACTGCTGCCCATCTCTACACACAACTAATTTTCTACCCCAGCCGCTACTGAGCACGAGCTGTGACTGGCTTAGACATTAGCAACCTACGTGTTGAAAAATATTGTAAGTAACGTGTAGGAATAAAATACTACCTATAGGTATGTCAACCATTACATTGGCATATAATAAATGAATTATATTTATCTTGTATCTATCTATCCCACGATATAACATAATACAAGGTGAAGAGTCCTATAAAACAAATTGTTTACTGTGATACTGGAAGAAACAATACAACACAGTGGTAATAGTTCTAGCCTGCACCTATTTGTTAATAAAATGTCATGTGATTTCACTCAGATCTCTGTTGTAGTGGCTTATTATATGTGCACCTTGTAACTTAATAGTACATTATGCAACGAGCCTATAATGACAATAATTAAGACACGAGTTTTATAATTTCCATACGAGTGTCTTAATTACAATTATAGACGAGTTGCATACGACTGTTTATGTTCGACGATAATTATAACTATTTTATGTTCGAACATAAATATTCATAAATATCTGTCGAGATTTCACCAGTTTTATATACTGAACAGAGCGCATGGGATGCAGAGAATACCTTGTATTTGACCATGGTCTCCCGGAATACCTCACTATGACACTCGCCACGCAGTGAAATTTAAAATAGGGGGCCATGGAAGTGAGCGCAGGTGCGATGCTACCCTCACCTAATTGGTCACACAACTGTTTCTTGAGCTCTGATTGGTGGGAGAAACTGTATCATAATGAAAACTTGTACTATAATGAGCCTCATTATAGTACAGTTTTCTGATATAATATTTACATTTCGCCAGTGTCGAACATAAACATATTAACCAATCTTCTTTACACTGTTTTATGAGTTAACATCACATCAAAACTGATGAGGATTTATTTTAGTTAGACACAGAAGCTTATTTATTAATGTAATAGACATCTATGATTGATGAAACCCATAAGATTGCCTCTCTCACCTTTCAGAAAATAACTAAAATTTTAATTCTGCGATTAATGTAACTAATCCATGTGTGTTTCTATTACACAACAATTAAGGGTAACTCCAGCATATCTTCTAGATTTTTGAAGTGTCTGGTGAGTGGTTTTGTTACTGCTTCTGCAGGTATCACCCTTCTGAAAGATGTCTCATCGTTTCTAATTCTATTCTTAATCCTCTGCCAGAGGAGAAATAGTTTTGCAACGCATGAATACAGTGTTGTAGCTGCTGAATTTTCTAAAAATAATTATGGAATGATGGGAAGAAAAATAAATATAGCCTATTCTAAAATAACAACATACGCATAAAATGAAACCATTCTGATGAACTTAATATGCTTCAAATTCAGAGTACAAATGCGTTCACCATTTGGTGCTTCGTTCATTTGTATATTTGGACCAAAATGTAGACCTCTGAAATAAAATTTAATGTTGGACTTTGCTCCACAGAACAAGAGCACACAGCCACCCATAGGACCAGTGTGTGTTAAGATTTTAGAACCTGTAATTACAGTTCTACATCAGTAATGGCATTACTACATATTCGACCAACTGAATACTTGCCACTGCACCAGTAACTAACATGTGCAAGAACTGATCTTTTTTGAATACGGTACCAATAATTTGAAATTCAAGGAAGGGGAAAATATTAAAGCTTAGACACGTTGCCATGAGCCATGACATTTTAATCTACTGCAATGTAAAATGAATTATTAACACTCCTCAAGAACTTGAGTACACATATGCAATAGGCTCATGGTACTGTATGTATATCTGCAAGATGTAATCAAGTTGAAAACATTACGGTAACACAGACTCTTACCTGGTCATTTCTAAGGAGAGTAGGCCAAATTGCCACATTCATCTGCTATTTCGAGAACAGCAATTTACAATTTGTTTGTTCACAGAATTTGGTAGGCCTACCTGTGGAATAAATAATAGTGAAAGTGTAATTAATATGTCAAGTAGAATATCACCTGTACACTGCGTCTAATATCAATTCAAAACTAGGCTACCGGTACGGTATATTTTTCACAGGCACTACAGAAACAAGTTTTAACTTAAACTCTTAAAATAAGCGTACTTACTTGGCGTAGCAGAAGAAGAACTGTTCACTTCTCATTACCAAGAAGACGATTTGATGAAAGAAAGATGAGAAAGAACACAACATTAGCTTATTATAAAATATTAATATACGGCCAATATTGTTTACACCAAGCACGACATAAACAGAGCGTCCATGTTGGTCAATGCCGCCAACCCAGTAGAAATAATGTTTATTTAATGATAAGTGCCGTAATTATCGTCTGTGAGCAAGATAATTGCAAGGAAATGTCAATTAGGAATTATGTGTATATTTATTGACTAAATATAGTGATGTGTTTGCAATTTAATTACAACGTTGTATCAAGCATATGTTGGCAACACGATATACACGATATACAGCGCTCCATACGACTGGCACGTGCTACTACACCGATGGTGCCAAATGATCCCTATCTGGTTGACACCCCCTGACCCCGACTTCGCCAGAAGGAAAGGAAACCTACGCACCATCTCTGGACAAAATTTAGAACTACTTCCGTAATAGGTAAGGTGACTACAGAACGGAATGTAAACTATCACCAAAATACCTGTACCACCAAAAAACCTTACTTCACCCTACTATGGTGTGCATAGTTTAAAGCTGTCTGCTTGCATACTTTCTGATATATTGGTATTTGGATAAAAACAATAGGGAGTGCATTTATTAACAGTTGGCAGCCGTAATGGCTCTTAAGAATATGCTCATTCATATATGTGTATGTACACATAGTACATACGAAATTTGGTTGAATTCCAATTGATAGTGTAGAAGTTATATGCATTTAAAAATTGGACCTATCAGCAAGCTTATAATCATTTTGGCAACACTGCCATGTATGGCCTCCTGGAAATTAAACTGCAATATTATTATCTATACGTGTGCCAATTTTGAAATAGCTCCCTTTCATACCTTCCAAGATATCCAACATGGAGCTCAAATTTCAATTGCGATTTTTCAGCAGTTGGTAGCACTGACATCATTTTAAAATATGGCCGTGAGATATTCAGGTATAGATCTTTACTCCTACCAAATTTTGTTTCGATTGCTCCAGCCGTTTAGGAGTTGATAGGGGGGGACACACACACAGCCAGCCAGCCAGCCAGACAGACAGACAGACAGAAGGACAGACAGACAGACACACATTTGCCCGATCTCATAAGTCTACTTTTTCCTCATTTTTGCAAAATGTGAAAAGTAGGTTAAAAATGTGCTTGTGGGGCAAAACAGGGTGGGGCATAATGGGGTAGTAACCCGTTCTGCCCCACTTTGTCTTTGATCACATTTTAGTTATTCTTATGGATTCCTCTTTTGGTTCTATGTTTCAGAATGGTAAGAACATATAAAAGGAAGACGGAAAGGCAACAGTGGTGCAGTGTATCCATAGAAGAAGCAGTTCAGGCTGTTGTGAATGGCACTATGGGATACAAAAGGGCAGCTAATCAATTTCGCGTGCCCCAAACAACTTTAGAGCGACACGTTAAGAAAAGAAGGGAGAATCCGGAGTACAAAGTAGGAAACATTATTACTTACATGAATGTCAGAATAGTTGCTGGAAATGTTGCCCTTCATTTTCTAAACACACATTGCACCCAACGTAGGAAGTTTTGGTACACTCGCTGTAATTCATTAATATTTCGTATCAGTGCAGTTATTTCGTTTTCGACAGCCTCCAGAGTACGTGGATTGTTCCTGTATACATTTTGTTTGAGGTTCCCCAACAAGTAAAAATCACAAGGGGCTGAAACTTACTAACACATTAAGACTTCTTCTTGAGAAGATAAGTTTCCACTAGAAAATTACGATGTTTTGTTCCATACCGATCCATGTTCACGGGATACGAGATATCCTACAGTTCTTCACCATAAGTCGTTATCTCAGTTCAGGTATCTTGCCAGCTTAGTATGTGAAAATCCACAGCCTGCTTCCAGTCTCCGACCAGGTCAGGAATGGAATGAATGAAGCCCCCATCTAGCGGCGAGGATATGAACTCTGCCGGCTGCCGAGGCCTGACGCACTCCTCTGGGGCAATGATTAAATGAATGACAGATGAAATGAAATTATAGTGGAGAGAGTTGCTGGAATGAAATTTTGACAGGGAAAACCGGAGTACCCGGAGAAAAACCTGTGTGCCTCCGTTTTGCCCAGCACAGATCTCACATGGAGTGACCGGGATTTGAACCACGGACCCAGCGGCGAGAGGCCGGCGTGCTGCCGCCTAAGCCGCGGAGGCTTCCGCCAGCTTAGTATGTAATAAATACAATGCCAGCATTCGGGGCTTCCCGACGCACTGTTGTGTAACGGCAAATGCTAGTCAACCGGCGCTGAATCAACTGGCTTCTCCCGTCCAACGGCACAGATGAAGCTCCGTTCTATATGGGAGGCTCTCCCTGTATTATGTCAATTGAATGGCTTGTTGTAAGAGCCAGATAGCTCCACATTTGGAACAAAAACCTTCCCTTGTTTAGTGTAAGAACCGAATCGTTCTATAAAAAAAAACACGCAGTTTGAGAGTGAAGGGATTTACATGTGTCAGGTATTTAGTGGAAGAATAATAAGAAGGGAACTCCAGGAATTTGCGTTGGTGCAGATTACATTTCAAATTTATAGAATACTTCGGAACATTGTTCAAAGGAACATCCTAAACAAGCAGATTACTATGTCCCAGTGAAGACTTTCCTTTGATTAGGGCATAGTTCTGTCAAACAGCAAAGAGTCTGGCTATATATACAGTATTTGAAACCAAACATATGAATTGATGTATTTATTGGAAAATCAGGTAATTCCAACAACTACAATATTCTCCTATATGGAATTTAGCGTAATATTTATCCCCTTTCAATACAGGAAACAATATTCACTCCATTTCTTTCTATATTTCAAATTTATGATTTTCTGTTTAGTTTTCTTTCATTATATCAAAATGAATTAGAATGGAACTGGCTGCTTCTTTCAAAAAGAGGCAATGTTTTAAATATTTGAATATTTGAATATTTAAATATTTAAATATTTTAAATATTAAAAAAAACTTAGCTATACTTGCATTGAAGTTGCGGGGAAAAGTACAAATCCAGAACAAGAAAGGACACGATACTGAGTAAATGACGATGATGAGCGAGGTATGATATGTACTCTCGAGTCGTCAAATGATTAAGAAATCAGCTAAAACGGCGTCGACGCAAGTACTATTTCTTGTCGTAAAGTCCCAAGGTGTAGCCGTGCTCGTTAAATCGTACATAACGACCGCGTGGGCAGCTGCAGCAAGTCTGGAGATGGTAGGTTCGAATCCCGGCACTGACAGCGGCTGTCTTTAGTGTGGTCCTTTCACCAATATTACCACACTCCCTCCAAGCAAATGCCGGGACTGTAACTTATTTCAAGTCTCGAGGCACCTACCCCAACACACACTACTACTGTAATCACATAAATACAGGTTAATTCAACACGCACCCAACTACACGGAACTGATGACCAAGATGTTCCAAGCCCTAAAAATGAATTCACAACATCTTGCCGAAATGGCTGGATTATTTTTCACCTCCAGATTAAACGTATCGTGCATGCACGAAAAGGCAACAATGAAACACGGGTAGAACCTGCGCGCGTCGGCTTAGGGGCAAGGTAACACTTACTTGTGTATCACGCAAAGTTTGACTTGACCCCAGCCCTAGAACATGTGTTATTCCACTGCCTGCTTCCAGTCGACCGACCGAGTCAGGGAATGGAATGAACGAAGCCCCCATCTGGCGGCGAGGATATGAACTGTGCCGGCTGCCGAAGCATGTCGCACTCCCCTGGCGCAATGATTAAATGAATGACAGATGAAATGAAATTATAGTGGAGAGTGTTGCTGGAATGAAATTTGTGACAAGGAAAACCGGAGTAAAACCTGTTTGCCTCCGCTTTGTCCAGCACAAATCTCACATGGAGTGACCAGGATTTGAACCATGGACCCAGCGGTGAGAGGCCGGCGTGCTGCCGCCTAAGCCACGTAGGCTATAACATCTGTTAACAAACAAGCCAAACGTGCGTAAAGAAAGTGCTTGTGAGAAGTGTGTGTATATTTTTCTCAAGTTGCTCATTTTTGATACTGCAACACGCACTTGTCACTCAATGCTAACATTTGAGATTGCACCGTATTACACTATTTGTTTGTGCTTCCATTGGGAGATTGGGAAATATTTTGGTCATCAGCCCTTTGTACTTGTATGTGTGTTCAGTGGCGGTGCTAGGGGTGTACAAAGTGTGCGGCTCCACAGGGCTCCGCAGGGAGGCATGGTAAGATGAAGGCCAGAGAGCTGCGAGACGGTACCTAGGCTGCAAAAATCTTGTAGTTGCTCTTTCCTTAGGAGACCAATATGACATAGAAGGAATGGATCATGTTGAAGAATTAAAAATATCCTCACATGTAATGATCGAGGTAGAAGAAAAAGAATGAAGAAAGTGGGATTGTAACGGCTTTGAAGTACATCATGGAGAACAATCTGACAAGGAGAGGTCACCATGTGGTTTACTAGAAAAGCGTTCAAATCTGGAGGGTTTGCTCTTCATAAAAAATATTTTTCCCCTGTTCGAGCCTTTAGCCAATGGACCTTAGTGTGTTCAAAATTGAACGTTTAAAATCAATCCTCAAATTTCTGTAGTCTTATTCCCGCACACGCTCCTAGGTCGTCTCCGTGGCGTAGTCGCTAGCGCGTTGGCGTGGGGGCTTGAAGGTTTCGCTTTCGAGTCAGACCTTGATCAGCACTTTTTTGTATCTTTTACTGATATATCCCTTAATTGTTTTTGGGTGTTCTATAATGTATTTGCTGTGGTGAAGCCTCCGTGGCTTAGGTGGCAGCACGCCGGCCTCTCACCGCTGGGTCCGTGGTTCAAATCCCGGTCACTCCATGTGAGATCTGTGCTGGACAAAACGGAGGCAAACAGGTCTTTCTCCGGGTACTCCGGTTTTCCCTGTCAAAATGTCATTCCAGCAGCACTCTCCACTATCAATTCATTTCATCTGTCATTCATTTAATCATTGCCTCCGAGGAGTGCGACTGGCTTCGGCAGCCGGCACAGTTCATACCCTCGCTGCTAGATGGGGGCTTCATTCATTCCATTCCCTGACCCGGTCGGTCGACTGGAAGCAGGCTGTGGATTTTCATTTCATTTGCTGTGGTCTCTTTGGTTTTTGAGCTGTGTAGAAATCATCCCACCACATTGCACCCCGTTCTGCCAACCATGCGATATGTAATTTTTACGACAATTAAGTTATAAAAAATAAGTGCGTCTATTGAATACTTTGCTTATCATATGAAATAAAGGTGTAAGCTTACTCTGTTTTGTGGTTGCATGTCAAAGGTCTCATTAAGAAACTACAAAACACGGTCCATGCTGTACACGGGGACAAAGATCTGTCTATGAGAGAAGATGCTATCAAAATCCATTCACTGATTAATCATCAACTTTCATCTAATGCTTTCGTAGACATGATAAAATATGCTTTCTTTGCAGCAAAGTTAACCGACGAAAGAACAGTGTTCGTAAATGTGAACATCATCTGTGTTCCGCGTGAAGTAATGGGGTCAAGGTGCTATTCTGGCTCTTCACCTGCATGCTTTGCTTCCATTGTTTTTATGAAAAATACAACCCAAATAAGTGTAAAAATAGGTCAAGTTCAAGCGATTCATTGTCAGACGAACATTGAAATTGAGACAAATATTGCAGATAATGTAATCAATAACGTAAATATTAATGTATTAATATTGTAAATAGAAAAAGCAACTGCAAATAATAAAGTACTTGATGCAATCTGCCAACTTAAATATTGTACCACAAGCATAAAATAAAATAAAAAATGTCAAAGAAAGAAAAGGAAATTAGTTTAAAAAATTTAAGGTAGGTTTCGATCACGGTACCTTCCATTCCCAAGGCCAACGCCAACACGCTAGTAACTACGCCACGGAGACAATCCGGGAACGTGTGCAGGAATAGGACTAAAAAAGTTTGAGGATTGATTTTAAACGTTCAATTTTGAGCATTTTTTTATGAAGAGCAAACCCACGAAATTTGAACACATTTCTAGAAAACCACATGGCGACCTCTCCTTGTGAGTGAAACAAAAAGACATGGCATAAACATAGAAGTCGCCTCCATAGCGTAGCGGTCAACGTGGTTAGCTGTCGCCCCGGAGGTCCTGGGTTCGATTCCCGGCTCTGCTACGAAATTTGAAAAGTGATATGAGGACTGGAACGGGGTCTACTCAGCCTCGGGTGGTCCAAATGAGTAGAGGGGGTTCAATTCCCACCTCAGCCATCCTCGAAGTGGTTTTCCGTGGTTTCCCACTTCGTCTTCGGGAAAATGCCGGGATGGTACCTACTGTAAGGCCACGGCCGCCTCCTTCCCTCTTCCTTGACTATCTATCCCAATCTTCCCTTCCCTTCCCATCCCTCATCAGGCCCCTGCTCGCTTTAAAGGTGAGGCCACCTGGGCGAAGTGCTGATCACACCTCCAAGCTGTAGGACACTGCCTGGAAAGGCAGTGGTGAGTTCCCTCGCTGAGTCCCTGGGAAACGCCAACCTGGAGGGTAAAATTGACTAAAATATAAAAATAAAATAAACATAGAAAAATTGCTCTGAGTTCTAATTCCTTGGCCGTGAAAGCCAATATACAATCTGAGTGAAGTATGTATTGCACTTAGAATAGTTGCTACTATTCCCGTCACAGTTGCGGCTGACAAGAGATGGTTCTCAAAATTATAATGAACCAAAACCTATCTCAGAAACACCATGAGCCAAAACAGACTCTCAGTACTCGCAATGATTTGGCATCTAGTTTGTACTATAAAGATTTAATAAAAGACTTCAGCCAGAAAGAGAGCAGAAGAGTTCATTTCTAGCCTTCATTGTTGCCGTAAGTTTTTCAAAAAGTAATACCGTACTGTATTTTGAAATTACAACTTAATTCCCTTATTTTTATTCCTAGATGGTATTGACCCCCCAGATACCCCCATCGGAAGTAAGGGCCTCGCAAATCTCGTAATGCACAAGGCCCCGCAATGACTAATGCCGCCACGGTGTATATTACATTTGATTGATAACCTATGTTAATGTGATTACTAAGGTTCGGATGTTAAGGAAAAGTCATATTTTTTTCCTGAGCTCATTTTACCCGAAATCAGAAAAAAATAAGTTTGAATGACTGGTCCCTGACCACGTTAAAAGCAATTTGATGTTGCCTATAAATGCATATTTCGGCCATTTTTATTGTTTTGGTCCTATTTGGTCCTATTTTAGTGATATAAGGTCATATTTGGTTATAATTTCAGCATTTGTGTTTAAATTGAGGCGTCGTTAACAAGGTACGTGTTATCTGTGTCGAGTTTCAAACACAGGATTTCCGAATAGTGTAGTAGATACATTTTTCTTTCTTTTCCTGGAACAGGCAGATAGCAGGTTTCGAAGATCTGACTCCAAGAAGGCGCTCCTCTACGGACGTCTTTTAGCACATCTTTCTGGACATGCTCGATTGCGACACTATACGCATGAGGTCACGGAACATGACGATAGTGTGCTTCCGCCTTTCAGTAGATATATTTAGCTCAGAAGCAATAGCAAACAAGGAAATTGTTTTTATTCATAATGGTCCGTATTGAATTTAAATACCACTAAATGACTTAGGTCTACTCTTATTTCCGTCTTTTCAATACTTGTAATATTATTAGCACTGTTTAGTACTGGTACATGTTTCGAACAATAATGTTGTTCTTCATCAGCCAGATATACACATTGTAAACACTTATGGGCATAAAATACATTGCAAATACTCATAGTTCATTAAAAAAATCACTTGTAAAATCGAAATATCACATGTCCGACACACTGGAAAATTGTTTTGGCACTTAAGACGTTTACTGTATGTTAGTGATACTCTACCTATCCCAAAAATTCATGTCATATTTCATAGATTTTTAGGTCATATTTTATATTTTTAGCTCATATTTAGCTAGTTTTTAGGGCATATTTGCATGCATATTTTGTACTTCTTTAGGTACCGGGTGAGTTAGCCGAGGTCGTTGCGGCATGACTGTTGGCAGTCGCTCACATCCGGGAGGCGAGGAGGTTCGAATCCCCCCGCCGGCAACCTTGAAGATGATCTTCTGTGGTTTCCCATCTTCCTTCCAGGCAAATGCCGGGGTTGGTCCCTAACTATAGGCCACAGCCGCTACCTTCCAACTCCTCGACCCTCCCATCCAACATTCCTCCCCAACGGTACTTGTAGCTCACCCATTGGGTGTCCGTCTCGAAGCAGCTACAAAACTGGCGAGCCGAACATGTCCTCGGACACTCCCGGCACTAAAAGCCATACGCTAAAAAATAAAAAAAAACGTCTTTAGGTCTTAAACTTCCGAACCCTAGTGATTACTAGAGCTGGGATTTCTATGTAATTACATATTTTACATTTTTTTTTCATATTTGTGGTTATTCTACATATTCTTAGTCATATTACATAAAATTACATATTTCAGCGTTTTCCTGTTTTCATATGAAATAAATTGCTGAAATGAAGTTTCACACTTATGTGGGGCTGTGCCACTGATTCTATTGCCATCATAGAGGATGCTATTGAAAAACTAAATGCTGTGCATAGGGAAATTGGTGCAAGTGTATTGAGTAAATTGCAAAAGTGTTGAAGAGAAATCCTGGTTATTCGACATTTCACAGTGTGTGCCGAATTCTAAATGGAGATGACGTTGATCCTCCCGAGGAAATTTCTCCAGCAAAAATTCCTCTCCTAAAATTTGCCCCAGTTAGATAATGTGACGTTGAAAGATCTTTCTCTGTTTATAAGAACATCCTAAGAGACAAATGCCTTTCTATGACACCAGAGAACATCGAAAAATACTTAATAGTTCAGTGTGCTACAAAATTTAATGAATAAACGTGCTTTCAGTTATGAAAATAATAAGTTTCTATTGAATATGTGTGTGATATATTCATATAATATGACTCCAAAGAACATTGAAAAATACTTAATTGTTCACTGTGCTACAAAATGTAATATAAAGCGTGTTTAGTGTGTTGTAACTGACAAAGTTTATATTAATTATATGGTATTACATATTTTGCCCAATCTACATATTTTGCTACATATTTCGGTGCTTTTTGTTACATATTTATGTACATATTATGCCACTTGATATTACATAAAAATCCCAGCTATAGTGATTACTGTAGTGATGTGTATAATATAATTATTTAACTAATTGTCCATTCAACATTTTTATGGAAGGATTGTGGAAACCCCGAGGAATAGCTGCATCCAAAATTGTTGCTATTATCTTTATAATTTTTTACTTTATATTGCAGTACCGGTACTTTACTTTCTTTGTTTTACCTTTTCTATTAATTTTTTTTCGGTCTGTCTTTCATGAAGCCATCACAAACATCCAGTCCCCGAGCCAGGGGAATAAACAATAGGAGATTAAAATCCCCACAGCCTGGCCGGGAATATATTCTAGCTACCAATTACCCACGGGATAGGAATTGAGTAAATTGTATTGTAATATTAGAAGCTATTTTATGTTCGACCCTGACTATTATACCTATATGTCAGAAAGCTGTATCATAATGATGGTCATTATTACACTATTTTTCATTGTGAAACAGTTTCTCCCACCAATCACAGCTCAAGAATAAGTTGTTTGACCAATTAGATAAGGATAGGATCGCACTTGCACTGAGTTCCAAGGCCTTCTAATTTAAATTTCACTGCGTTGCCTAGTGTCATAGCGGGGTAATCGAGGAGGCCATGGTCAAATACAAGGCATTCCCTGCGTCTCATGCGCTCTGTTCAGTACATAAAACTGGCGAAATCTCGACAGATATTTATGAATATTTATGTTCGAACATAAAATAGTTATAATAATTATCGTCGAACATAAACAGTCGTATGCAACGAGCCTATAATGGCAATAATTAAGACAAGAGTATGTTTATAAAACGAGCGTATGCGAGTTTTATAATTTTCATACGAGTTTCTTAATTACCATTATAGGCGAACTCGGTCGACGTGGGTTTTTGCCCCACCGTCGGCCGTCCTTGAAAATGTTTCCCGTGATTTCTCATTTTCAACTCCTGGGGACGGTGCCTTCTGACAGGCCACGGCCGCATCGTTCCACATCCTTGCCCAGTGTCATCCATTGATTTCATCTCTCGTTCCAGCATGCAGGTCGCCCACGGGCGTCATCTAGAAAGACCTTCACTCGGCCTCTCAGGAGGCCACACGACAAACAAAACCTCATGTTTACCGACTGTAAAGCTATTCCACTACGGGTAATTGCGTACATTGTGTCCTAAACTATAAAATATGAATATGCTGTCAACGCTTGGATTCGGAATTTTGATCTCATGAATTGCTGCAGGCTAGGAGCGTTACTAGACGTGCTTAGCTACGCTGCTGGGTACATTGGACTATCCGGAATATAAAAAATATAAGAAATTCCAAGAAGCCGTAATTATTATATTGTATTTTGTTCTTCACTTACGGGATTTGCGATACTGTGGCCATGTAATCCCAGGTAGCCTACTTGGTGTTTGTGGAATCTGTTTAATGATCTGTGCCAGTGTTTGTATTTGTAATTGGGCTAGGATTTGGGTAAGAGGTGGTCGCGGCCTTAATTTAGACATAATCCCTGCATGTGTCTGGAGTAGAAGTGGAAAGCCACGGGAAACCGATTCTAGGGTGGCTGAGGAAGGAATCAAACCCATGTCTTCTCATTTCTGCCTTACGAGGCTGAGTGAACCCTCAGACCGGAATTACATTTCTTGGCAGAGTCGGTAATTGAACCTGGACTTCCACGGTACCAGTCAAGAATGCTATTCACTACGCCACAATATGGACAGTGATTATTAAAACAACGTAATGAAATTTAGGCACAATGCATAACGTACGAAGCCATGCTAGCGAGGGCAGCTGCTGTAAGGAAGTCGCAGGTTCGAATCCTGGCGCTGACAGCTGATTGTTGTATTTCCTCAGTTATTTCGACACTCCCTCCAGGAAAATGCCAGGATAGTACCTTATTTCAAGTCCCAGGGCGTTTATCCCATCCCTGTTCCTGATACAGTTACACACACTACTGCAGTCATCGCAGGAATACAGGTTATCAGACGAATTTAACACACACCCAAGCCCGCAAATGAATTAACAACAAACAGCATTACCTATGAGCATTCAGACCATGTTTCACCAATTGGAACATGATCGATAAATCTCTGTGTAATTACGTAGACACTGGTCTCATTAATATGAGTCATGGCTGAGCTATGATACGTCACATCTTCATTACTTGAAGAGCACCAGTCTGTTAATGAATATTGATAAAGATACTCGGTAAGTGCCTTTCTCGTCAAACATAAACGTCAACCTGTTTCCCCATCTCGTGAGGTAACGTTGTGGGCTGTCATTTCTGCAGAAAGACGAAGACTGCCCGCCGGCTAGTGGTGTAATGACCGAGAAATCATATTTCACTTCGCCGGAGAGTCGTCGTCAATTAAATATGCTAATGGGAAAGAATGGGTGGCGTTAGAAGGACGATATTCTAGTATATATGTACTCAGTACATATGCCTCTATAACATAGACAGTTACCATAGCAACAGTTTATGTAATGGAAGTCGTTTGGGGGCTGACACTGACGATATGTATGCCTGTCCTATATATCATGTTATATATGTTCTTGCCTTGCTGTGAAGAGAAACCCTTCATGCTGGAAATGAAATACATGATATACGTGAAATCTTGTATGGAGTTGTATATGTTAGTCACAGGGGGGAGGGGTGTTCAGTCTTAAGAGACTTAAGACTGGACGCCTCTTTTGGGACGTAAAAAAGCCGAAAGCAATAGGCTGGCAGGTATATCTCTATACATCATATCGGCTATGTCTTGAACCCGCCTTCAAGTTTGTTTCGAGGCAGGGAGTGGAGAGGTCCATAGGCCTGTAGGCTGGTGTTAGAGCATCCATCAGCTGTTTCACATCTCAGGACCTTTGTTCCTCTCGTGTACTCATCTACTCACACTGAGTGTTTGATTTAGGCTTACTGCCATACAAGCTTTGTAGAATCTATCTGCTCACAAAGTACTCACCAGTCAATCTAAGAGCAGTGCTTTGCTGACAAGGGAATGGTCAACCTGGACAGCTTGTAATCCCCACTCAATCTATTTCCGGTGAGGTATTTATCAATAGGAGTCCACATGCCAATTTTCGCCGCTATACGCACTAGAGGTTGCTTGAAAATCACAAACACACAGTAAGTGTTCTTCCATCGTGCAGATTCAAAAAATCGCTCACAGTGGTTGGTTATTGCATTTCGTCCTACACAATTGACAGTGTACATAACCCAGCATGAAATGTTACAAGAAAGGAAAATATATAGATATTTGTGTGAAATACGTTTTAACATGTGGTACTGTCTTCTCAGGGTGATTGGTGAGAAACTATCGTCCCAAATCTCAACGTTGACTATGTGCCATTTTCTTAAATTTTATTAATGCAGCCAATGGCCATGTTTTTTCTTCTTTTCAGAACGTGTCAGGGAAGGGATTAAGAAAGGATATCGGCCGTGGACCTATTGAAAGGAACCATCCCGGCATTTGCCTGGTAGTGAAAATGGGAAACCACGAAAACCACTTTCAGGACGGCCGAGGTGGGATTCGAACCCCCGCTCTCCCGATGCCAGCGAGACACGAGGTAGTGCGTCAGCAGTTAGAGTCTGAAATGAAGCCTTTCGTTCAGTTGACGTCATATTTGAACGCAGAAATCTGATACTAATTTGCTGGATTATTGCCTTCATCTCCAGAAAGAGCACCACAAGTAGTTCCATGAAGAAATAAATAGCATATTTTCATATATCCTACTTATGTTAATTGCCATTATAAATATTTCAGTTTGATTGCTGTAAAAGATTCATAGATATTGAGAACCGTCTAAATATTTCGGATGGTCGCCATGTTGGATGTGTATATATATTGACCGTAGAGTAATGTACTATTACATGAAGATTATATCGTAGGTGTATTATTCAAACTTCAATCGCATGATTAGAACACAAGAAATAAAAACGAGATTTTAAAATTTCGCACAGCCGCCATTTAGTGGTTATGAAAACAATTGAAATAAATTAGATATCATTGGATTGAATATTGTAAAAGCATTTACCGTACCAAGTTTCACTGCGATCGGATGGTCATATCGCGAGAAACGTCTATTTAGATATTTAAATTTCGCGTCACCATGTGTGATTTGTGCTTACCATGTTATTGAAAAACCCATAGGTGATCGTATGTTCATAGCTTTAATCAACATACGAAATTTCAGTTCGATTGCTGTCATAGGTTAGTAGATATTGAGAACCGTCTAAATATTTTGGATGGTCGCCATGTTGAATTTTTTATATGTAGGCCATAGAGTTATGTACTATTAGATGAAGATTATTGCGTAGGTTCATAATTCAAACGTTGACTTCGATTGCTTGATTAGGACACAAGAAATGAAAACTTAATTTTAAAATTTCGCACAGTCATCATCTTGAGGTTATGTGAACAATTGATCTAAATTAGATGTGAGTGCATTAAAATTTGTATAAACATTTACTGTACCAAGTTTCACTGCGCTCGGATGGTTAAATCGCGAAAAAAAACTATTTAAATGTTTCAACTTCGCTTGGCCACCATGTTCGTTTTGTACTTAACATGTTTTTGAATGTCTCATGTGTGAACTTACAATAAAAATCTTTATCACCGTACAAAATTTCAATGTGATATCGGTAATAGTTTTGGAGATATAGAATGTCTGTGAAATATTTCGCACCGCCACTATGCTGGATTGGTGAGACGTAACAAAATAGTACTATGTCTTTACCGAGTTGCATGGGCTGTTTTTTTGTAAGGGCCGTTTTTTTCTTTTAAATTAACCGAACATTTTATTTTGAAACCACATTTATTTTTAGGTTTTACATACCTTCCTCTATTTTTCTACATAGTTGCCTTGTTTATTTAGGTACTTGTCATACCTTAAAACTAAGTTCTGAAATCCCTCTGCATAAAAGTTTGCGCCTGCTCTGACAACTAAGAATTCACACTTGAGGAAAATCCATTGATATAGTGGTTATCATGAATCTTCGGTCCTCGTGAATATTCGTGTCAATTGCAGTCACCAAGTCATCTGTGATCACAGACCTGAGCGTTCATCGTCATGAACATTTTCACGGCCACTTTTGAACTCGCGTACCCATTTTCGCACTTCACCTTCCGTCGTTGCATTATCACCATACACCTCACAAAGCTGACGATGAATGTCTGCAGCCGACATGTTTCTTGCACTCAAAAAACGTATCACAGATCGTACCTCACACGCGGCGGGCGAATCAATAACCTTGAACATTGTAAAGATGCACAGTTCAGCGTACTGGTTAGCTACACAGCTGCAACTGCCGCCTGCTTGTTCGCAAATGATGCCGGGAGGCAGCGCGCACGCTTGCTGTGGTGTGCGCACTAACTGCGGGCTTAAAAAAATAAACGGCCCTTACTTAAAAAACAGCCCTCGTACATTGAAATCGTTCCAGCCTTTGAGATTTTATTAGGTACACACACACACACACACACACACACACACACACACACACAGGCACTCACGGACAATAGGTGATCTCATAAGCCTATTTTTTCATAAATGATAATAGGCTAAAATGTTGTTTCGCGTTTCCCCAATTTCTGCACGGGCCAAATGATTGAATCTTTCCTAACTTAAAGCCAGGGCCGACACCACAATAACACAGATTATGAGGCAAATACTACACAACCAAGTCATAACGAAGTCCAAGCCCTGAAAATGAAAGAAAAAAATTACGAGCCTTACAGTAGTCGCATATGATGTGTAACATCTGACATAGAAGAAACCTCACGTGAAATTGTTGATAGGCCTACACCGGTATTTTATAGTATTATTGGCACAAATATTAATCTATTGTAAAAGGGAGTGTTTTACAGATATTGTAGTTTATAATACGGAACTCATTTCATTAGAGGATTTGTAGCTTCCACCAGCACTAGCCTAAATAAAGAATACGATATGGATCAACTAGATTAATAGACGCGACACCGCTCATAACCTTAAATTCCTTATAAACAGGTCCTCTTGATGCACAGACCAACACGTAATTTCATATGGATTCTGTTAAAATGAGTCATATTGATATGATAAATATCGTTTAAAATGATAATCTGGGAGCAAAATTATCTACCCCGCCCAGGATTCGAACCCAAGATTTCTAGATTCACAGTCATACGTAATAACCCCACGGCTATATCGACTACGCAAATATTGTGCACAAGATGGTGACTTATTTCCGCGTTCCAATAATACTGCATTACGGAATTAAGTTTCATTTATATTTTGCTTGTTTCGATAATGTTCCTGAGTGACATTGAGTTTAAAATGCCTTGTGCCAATGCAATGCCGACTACTTACAATGTTTGCTATTAAGGCGTTTTACCATTTAAATACTGATACGAAGACTTCGAACATGTACCTTGTCATTTGTTTAAATCACTTGACACCAGAGTTGGCATGAGCGTTTTCCGATCAGTATGTCATATACATTCCACATGGCCGAGAGTGCGTCATGGTATCAATTTTCGACACCGCGCGCTGATTGTTTCTCTTACCAGTGCCAGCTGGATCGATCGATCGAGTTGGCAGTGCGTCTTATACTTCCGTTCGATCCACCACTGCCAGCTAGGGCACACTTCCATTCGATCGATCGAGCGGGCAGTGCATACTTCCGTTGTCCACCACTGCCAGCTAGTACACTTCCGTTTGATCGATCGAGCGGGCAGTGCATACTTCCGTTTGATCCACCACTGCCAGCTCGATCGTTCCGATCCACTTCCGTCCCCAATTTTCAAAATCACTCCCACAAAACTATCCAGCAACCGAGCGGAGAGATGTTACATATCAAAAATTACAAAAATTCTCCTGCTTCAGGCAAACGTGCGCAATTTCAGTCCTTCAATAACAGATAGTTATAGCTGTCCTAAATCATGTTCTGCCGTTAAAAGTATACTTTCTCCTCAACAAAGCACTATTAATAGTATGTGCTATGCAATGCGTAGTATGGTTGTGTTCGCGAGAACAATATAAGTGCAAATAATGCTTTGAAAAATCTATCGGTAGCTGGTTTTGACCACCAAATTCTCCTTTGTTAACGCTGGAATTTAAACCTAGCGACGCTGCGGTTTGACCAATGAGTTGCGGTTGTTCAAACATTGGTTGCATACATTTATTGTGGTCTAGTCGCTGCATTGTCCTAATATTTGTCTTCACATAGTAGCCTATTGACTATGCCATGTTTACATTGTGAGGTTATAATAATATTAGAATTTGTGAAAATTACTTACTCTTCATAATTCATGGGGTAGAGATACTGATACTACTGATGGGAAGCCGATCACTCTCAACATCCTGGTTTCTTGCACGAAAATCGAACAAAGGGGGCAAAAGCAACATTAAGGGAGGAAGGAAGCTTGTAGTTTCTACGTCACTGCCAAGTTCACGATCCTAACCCACGGGATCTCCTTTTAGTGGATCGAAAATCTTACATGCATTACTTTTGAATCGAACCCGGTCCGTCTTGGTAACAGGCAAGCAACGGAACACACCCTCTCCTCCCCCTAGCAGTGATTAAGTCAGTGCTATAGGCGCTTCCCTCAATGATACTGACCCGAAGTTCGTTCCAAGTTAGCTTTCCAGTACAGCAGACGTTCTCCACCTGGTGCTCTTTAAATGAGATTTGGTACATTCGTCACACGAGCACAAGCTCCCATGAGATCCATTCCATTTCAAATTCTGTTGCGCGAACCGGAATAATAGTGTTTTCATTACAGGAGTATTGACATTCAGAATTTTTTTTATCATTTTGTGAGATAATATTTTAATCTACAGTAAAAATAATTTTACATCCCTGTTTTATGAGTAACACGAAAGACACTCATTCGACTCGATTGTCCACACGTAACTGTATCTTATCTGTATAAGTCATGCAACCAGTTGCAGCATGCCGGGCGAGCGGTGAATCCCTAGCTATTTCAGCACTTCTGGGGGAGAGAGAGTTAGGCAAAGGAAAGAGAGGTGCATGCTTGTTGCATTATTATTATTATTATTATTATTATTATTATTATTATTATTATTATTATTGTTATTAGTATTATTATTATACTATTGTTTTTGTCATTGTCATTGTCATTGTCATTGTCATTGTCATTGTTATTGTTATTGTCATTGTTATTGTTATTGTTATTGTTATTCAGCAATTTTTCTAGTTTTGTGCCGTGAAAGCCAATGTACCATTGTTATTATTAAATTGGATTTAATGGAGATCGATTACTTGGTATGGCATAAGGGTGGTGCTCACAGTTTTAAATTTAATTTCTTGTCGATGAACGTTTTGCAATTCTTACGAATGGCCGGATTTACTTGGACTGTCAACTCCCGTTTAGTTATAGCTGGGCCGTTCCTTCTTGACCATCACATATTATGTGCGCAGTGGTGTCTCCGCGCACAGTGAGCCTTCATACCTTTGTGATCAATGCAAATAAAGTGAGCAATGTGTCCTCGGCAGTACATGTGCATATTCAGTAGTCTCAATGTTCTACTCGGGTTAACCCTTTAAAGGGCAGACTATTTTTTTCTAATGTTTATTTTATATTTTCATTTCAGCCCTAATTTTATTTATTATATATTTAATCTTGATTTTAGTTATTATTCAATATTATTAATTTTATTAAAATTCGATTTTGAAATTGTCCTTTATTTATTATTTTTAATTTTTATTTTTTTAATTTTATAATCTTAGTTTCTTTAGTGTGTTTTATTTTAATTTGTATATTTATGTTTTATTTTATGGTTAATTTTAATATTTTTGGTTATATTTACTAGTTTTTTTTAAATCCAGCACCATAGTTCAAGGAGACAGTAATAATATTTGCCTTTCAGAAATATTACATCTACAGTACAAGAAATTTTGTTGTAATTCGGCTGAAAGTTTCAACTATTAGCACCTTTGATAATAGTCTACAAACTCTTTTTATTGTAGGTGGTTAATACATTTATACAATGTGATTCTTATTTACGTTTTAAACTCTCTATAGCGATGTAGATCGCATTGAGACAAGTAATTTGATATGGGACACTTAGGGTCGCAAGTGTTCGGAAATACCTTAAAAGTGAAGCACAACTGTTACACATATGACGTCATCAGGTGACGGCTACGCTCGAGCGGTCAGGCCCGTGCACTCTTACGCACTCTGGTTCCGTATCTTAATGTCAACAAGCAATCTGCTCCCACTTGAAAGGAGAAGAGAGAGAACAAAGAAAGCTGATGGATAGGCCCCGGATTTTAACCTCGAACCCCACGCGCCCGAGTCGCACACGCAGACTCTAAGCCAGAGTGATATGACATTCAACGTTTGCTTTGGTGTGCGTAAGAGTGCACGGGCCTGACCCCTCGAGTGTAGCCGTCACCTGATGACGTCATATGTTTAACAGTTGTGGTTCACTTTTAAGGTATTTCCGGACACTTGCGACCCTAAGTGTCCCATATCAAATTACATGTCTCAATGCCATCTACGTCGCTATAGAGAGTTTTAGACGTTAATAAGTGTCACCCCGTATAGACCACTATCCTATGAAGGGTTAAGAAGAATTCTCACGAGCTTACGTCCGGCCACGAATGACCGACCAATCTATACCACGTATGCCTCGACCAGTTCTGATAGCTTTTCTTTCTTTCGTTCGTAACATTTGAGTTGAGCATTGCCACTGCCTTTCTCCATATTCTCGGTTGTAACTGAAGCCTTCCCTTGACTGAGAAAAAGTTGGGCATTCAGTGGAAGACTTTCATAGCCACATGCTTCTAAAACCGAAGTCGCTCACTACGATGCACGTCACATGACTACGATACCGAAACTCCCCTCACACATTCCACTAGCTAATCCATTGCCATATGGGCAACCTGCTCCGTCCATCTTCAGCAACAGATGTAACAAATTTAAAGAGACGCACGTGAAGCAGGTCGCAATGCACTGCCATTCCGAAGCTACGCATGCATGCAAGACAGGCTAAATAATTTAAACATCCGGAACTCAACACCTCATTCTAGTGTTTAATTAAAAAGGGAACACTTGTATGGTAACCGGTACGTCTCGTGGTTTCCCTCTGGCTAGCACACTGAACCATCTAAGCCACAAAGGCTTCCTCCAACCAGGGGCAGAAGAAAGAAATCGGAATAGGAATCATTAAGAGCAAAAATAAGAATATTCCAGTTGTTCTTCATTTAGCCAAATGACAACGGATGTTGGCGTTATTACATGACCACTGGTATATCTTTAGATAGCTTGATCGCAGCGCTGCCGGGAGAGGACGAACTATCCGTGTGTTGCATTAGTAAGAGTCAGGACAGAACCAATCACGGCCTCCTAAGTTATTGTTTTACACAATTATCAAGTAGTTCCGTGAAGAATTAAATAGCCTATTTTCATACACCCTACTTAAGTTAATTGCCTCTATCGACATACAAAATTTCAGTTTGATTGCTGTAATAGATTCTCGAATATTGAGAACCATCTAAATATTCGGTTGGTCGCCATGCTGGATTTTTGTATATGTAGGCCATACAGTTATATACTATTACATGAAGATTATTGCGTAGGTTAATTATTCAAACTTCAATCGCATGATTAGGACAGAAGAAATAATTAGGAGATATTTAAATTTCGCACAGCTGCCGTCTTGTGGTTATGATAACAATTGAAATAAATTAGATGTTAGTGGATTAAAATGTGTACAAACATTTACCGATCAAGCTTTACGCCGCTCGGGTGGTTAAATCGCGAGAAACGTCCTTAAATATTTAAATGTCTCGTTGCCGCCATGTTGGATTTCTATATAATGTAAGTAGGCCATAGAGTTGTGTATTATTATGTGACGATTATTGCGTAGATTCATTATTCAAGCGGTGACTTCAATGGCGTGAATAGGGCACAAGAAATAAAAACTTTCTTTTGAAATTTCGCACAGCCGCCATCTTGAGGTTATGTAAAGAATTGAACTAAATGTGATATCAGTTTATTATAATTTGTGTAAACATTTGCTGTGCGATGTTTCACTGCGCTCGGATGGTTAAATCGCGTGAAATGTCTATTTAAATGTTTCAACTTCACTTAGTCACCATGTTCGTTTCGTACCAAATAGGTTTATGAAATTCACATAGGTGAACTTTTAGTAGTGGTCATTGTCACCGTACAAAATTTCAGGGTGATATCTGTTACGGTTGCGGAGATATTGAATGCCAGTGAAATATTTCGCACAGCCGCCATGTTGGATTGGTTAGACGTAATAACATTTGGTGGACACGGTCATGGTCGGACAAAATAGTACTATGACCTTACTGAGTTTCATTGAAATCACTCTCGCCGTTTAGATTTTATTAGGGGACACACACACACAGATACGCACACACACACACACACACACACATACACACACACGGACAAAATGTGATCTCATAAGCCTGTTTTTTATTTTTATTTTTATTTTTATAAATGAAGATAGACAAAAAAATTATGGGGTGAACGTTGGTTTGTAACTACTAAGGTTCGGAAGTTAAGGAAAAGTCATATTTTTTTCCTGAGCTCATTTTACCCGAAATCTGAAAAATACGTTTGAATTATGGGTCCCTGACCACGTTTAAAGCAATTTGATGTTGCCTATAAATGCATATTTCAGCCATTTTTATTGTTTTGGTCATATTTGGTCATATTTTAGTAATATAAGGTCATATTTGGTTATAATTTCAGCATTTTCGTTTAAATTGAGGCACCATTAACAAGGTAGGCGTCGAGTTTCAAACACAGGATTTCCAAATACTGTAGTGCAGTAGATATATTTTTCTTTCTTTCCCCGGAATAGGCAGATAGCAGGTTTAGAAGACCTGATTCCAAGAAGGCGCTCCTCTACGGACGTCTTTTAGCACATCTTTCTGGACAAGTTAGATTGCGACACTGTACGCATGAGATCACGGAATATGACGATAGTGCGCTTCCGCCTTTCAACAGAATGTCACGCTTTGGCACTTAAGACGTTTACTGTATGTTAGTGATACTTTACCTATCCCAAAAATTCATGTGATATTTCATAGTTTAGGTCATATTTTATAGTTTTTAGGGCATATTTGCTTGCATATTTTGTACTTCTTTAGGTCTTAAACTTCCGAACCCTAGTAACTACTGTGGCTTTTAGGGACGCCAGGATGCCAGAATTTTGCCTTGAAGGGGGTCTTTAACGTGCCAGTAAACCTACTGACACAGCTCCATCGCACTTGCGCACCCTCAAATACAAACTGACTGTTCCAGGATTCTATCATGCAACCTTGGCGGGATGAACTATGGGGGAGAGTGTGCACTATGTAACAAATATTGTACTACTGTATACTAGCTCATGTACCCGGCTCAATAACGTCGCTTATCAGAGCAAGTTTTAGAAATATCTCTCCCCTCTATCATTGCAAACGATTACGGAGGGAGTAGAAATAGAACTAACAAAGCTACAGTGATTCGATATGGTCTGCTCATAAGATTTACGCCTTCCTGCCATGTTGTATATCATGTCGGTCTCGAGCGCACTGATTGCTGACTTGCTCGAAGCTGCCGAGCTGTGAGTGAGCCGAGTGTCTGCCCAGTGCATGAGAGGGTATTTAGACAAACTATCACACAGAAGACCAATAAAGCAAGCCTGTTTCACTTGATAGGACAAGGCAGGTGTCTATAGTCAATGAGCAAGAGCTGAAGAGGCATGATGTAAGTAGTGGTATACAGTAACAAGATACTTGTCCAACCCAAGAGGCAGCACACATCATCGCGATGTTTACTGGATCTTTGTTGGATTTTTGGACTTTAACATATTACCCTATCCGTTCCCTTATATCGTCTTTAACTTTCAGGCGGACATTTTCCAAACACCGTGTATGCAAAAATGAAGGAATGGCTAAAGATATGTAATAATGGACACATATTTCAAATCAGAAATTTCTGAAGTTTTTCATTGAGTATATATTTGTGTGCTAGGATCACATGGTTGGTGGGAGTGATATTTCCGAAGTCATTGTCCCTGTGTTTGTTTTACACCTGTATCATCTTAAGCTCAAAGGGATCTTACAGTATATGGAATGAATGGGACACACACGATATTCAAATCTCCTTCAGAGCGACTGATGAACATCCCTCGTTGATATTGCTATGGATGCGTAGATTAGTGTCACTGCTGAGTTTGAGCGGGTTCTGGATCCTGGGGCCCATCTCTGAGGGTAAGTCTGTGGACTGGAACACAAACTGCGCTAGGATTCCTTCCTGCAACGTTGGTCATAGCAGGCGAGAACGTTAACACTGAGCTACGCAGCCAGTCAATAATAATAATAATAATAAGGTTATGGTTTTAACATCCCTTCAAACTGATTTGTCTTTAGAGCCACTGAGATGTCGAAATATTGTCCTGAAGGGGTTCTTTAACGTGTCGATAAATTTAAAGGCCCGAAATCGCTGTATCTAAACAATCTTAAACACCATCGGACTTAAAGTCTGTTCACCGAGTCCAGGTAGAGTGCGTAAAATACTTGCACGCGGTCACTTGACTGCCTGGACAGGGAAGTACGCCCAGTTCACGTCATCGCCTCTGCCGGACAGGGGTAGCCAAGAAGCTCTGAGATCATTAGTCGTGCCGTAGCCCTAGAAAAGACAAGACTTGCTGCTCTTAGTACTGTGCTGCGCTGTATACTGTTGCCTGTCATAAGCAGTTAACAATTAAATAATTAGATAAATAAATACATAATAGGAACAAAAAAATAAACCGCGCTGTAGCATGTAACAGATAAGTCAGCCTCTTCACATGTAGGCACTGAAGTTGGCGTACGTTAAACAGGCACAGCTCTATGCACCTCTTGCGGGCAGCCCTGCAGTCACGTCTACAACTGTGTATACTTCCTCTATCTAGACTCGGCGAACAGACTTTAGTCTGGAGTGAACTCACTGTTTTGGGTTTTGAAGGCCAATGCTTAGCCGAATACGCCATTCAGCTTGACTATACACAAGTAGACGGACATTATGACCCCGATGTCCTTATCCCTATTACAAACGACCACATCAAGGGCATCGAGTATTTCTTGGAACAGTCCAATTGTATGTAATTGTTTGACATACATAGGCCCACTCTTCAGTGATTTTCCAACGAGATAGCCGTGTGTCGCAAGGAGAGGATGCAAATATCTCTCCCTCATTCCGGTAGCAGCGCAACACAGGGCAGCCTTGACCTTGCCAGGAGTAACAATGGCGCCTGTCGGATTGTTACCGGTTAGCACATAGACTAATGCAAATTGAGGCCATGCCAGGCGGCTCCAGATAGCACAGATACATCACATGGCCCGAGAAGCTGAACCTGTCCTGTCGAGTAGGCTAGGGACCTGCGTAACTCTTGTTTGGAACGGCGATAACAGATACCGTCTCACTGGATACACACTGTGCAAACCTGCACCTACCTAGCAGGTTTGTGAAGTACACTCGGCTGTGGAAGTATGTTCCTCTGCAGGGCTGGCTAGCCTGCTTGGAACGGGCATCTCATTATGTGACGCATGGACGTCCCCAAACCATGGTATTTTAATATTAATTTGTAGGCATCCCCGAAGCAGTTACTATCTACGAGGGCGTGTTGAAAAGTTATGCCTACGATTTTTTTTAATGTGAAAACACCACGTACTCTTGCATGGTGAAAAATCAATTTTTTGATTTTGGCACCATAAAATTCTGAATCCAAATATACATAGTTTGTTGGGGATTTGATGTCTACAACTACCTTAAATTCGTTTGTTAAAATTAGCGTCCCATGCTCTGAATAATACACTTTCAACTTTGCCAGCTGTTTTCCGTTAATACTCATTTTTCATGCTTAGGTACCAATAACTAGTAATAAAAATGTTATTGGTTTTACGTCCCTTTTAACTACACTGGCTTTTAGAGACGCCGGGGTACCGGAATTTTGCCCCGAAGGGGATCTTTGACGTGCCAGTAAATCTACTGACACGGCTCCCTCGCATTTGCGCACCCTCAAATGCCAGCTGACTGCGCCAGGTTTCGAACCTGAAACCTTGGGCTCAGCAAGCGAGAACGTTACCCCTGAGCCACGCAGCCAGACACCAATAACTAGGAAACCATTTAAGATAGAGGGTTAATTTTTTTACATTAACTTGCCTAATGGAGTACTTGAATATTAACCTATTTTCACTTCCAAAACATAGTAGGCATGGATTGGGAAGAGAAAAATTGATACATATTTTTGAATAAATTTAAAAAGGAAGAGTTCGGATTTTTTTCTTGCATTTTATCCCAATAATAATGAAACAAAGTGGTTACTCATCTGCCATGATCCATTCCAAGTATGTGAACAAAATTTGAGAATATTTGATTGAAAAACAACTGAGAAATGTGTACCTGAAGCAACTTATACATTTTTTGAAAATGTATCTGTCCAAATTTGTATTCATTTCCAACATCCTATAAAAACAAAGTAGCACTACATGGACAAAAACAGCTCAACTTCTTATATGTGACAAGAATCATAGCTGTACCTTTAGCATAAACCCAGAAAATACTTAGTAAGGTGATGCCACAAAAATAGACTTTCTCATTGTGTAAGAGTACGTGGTGACCTTAAAGCCTTTTAAATGAAACAAACTGTATTAACATTCTACATCTTTATTCTTCACGTACCTCGATGTTAGGCCCCTTAAAACAACAATTATCATCATCATCATATTCTTCACGTCTGCATATTTATTTCTCGACGTAGTCGCCCTGGGGACGAACGAGAAACTAGTTTGTTGATACCGTCACTGTAGAATGTTTGACTTTGTCGACGAAGGCACAACTGCATCTCTGCTTGCACCGCTTCATCACTATCAAAGAGGGGCCGATAACCTCGATGTTAGGCCCCTTAAAACAACAATTATCATCATCATCACTATCAAAGTGAAGGTGTTCTATAAGTTTTGAAAACAGATGAAAATCGGATGGGGCTAAGTCGGGAGTGTATGGAGGATGATCGATGACAGTGAATCCAAAGCATGTGATATTTGCAGCGCTCGTGTGTGGTCTATATAACATTCTACATCTTAATTCTCCACGTCTACATATTTATTTCTCAACATAGTCACCCTGGAGACGACAGTAAACAGCTTTCATTCTTCTATGGATTTCAATTAGAGGTACGTTTTCTGCCGGTTAAAAACTCGATTACAGCACGCTGTTTCTCACGCACCAACATAGTTACGTTACACACCACCATGTTACACGCTACAATTCGGAGCCCTCTAGTGGCAGACAGTTGCAACTTACGTCAGTGACGCAGGAAAGTCGATCGATATTGCGAAGAGGATAAAACATTTGGAGGCATTACCTTTCAGCACCCAAATATATTTGGGTTGATGACCTTGATGTTATACCCTGAAAATTAAATTAAACATCAGCTGATGTGTGCTAAATAAATTATTAAATGGTAAATTATAATATTACTTAGTCTAAATGTAGCCTAAATTATTAAAATAATAATAAATTATTCAGAATGTGATAACTTACAATTTTATAGAACAACAACTTAGCCATGCTGAAACACCAGATTCTGGGATACCTCCGAAGTTAAGCATGTCGGGCGTGGTCAGAACTTGGGCAGATGACCGGCTCTGCCGGGCAATGTGCTGTACACTGCTGGCCATCCTGCCGTAAGAAATCGTCGGCTCAGGAGCTCCTCTTTCGACCTGCTCATAAAGCCTGTCTACTATTTGATGCTAGAGAAATTGCCACACGATTACGTATTCTACAAATGAAATATTATTTATTATTATATTTTGACTTCCTTTTTTAAATTGCTGAACATATTTTTGACACAACAGCAACTCAATGGGGGGACGAGTAATCAGGGCTGGAACAAATCATGAATAATACAAGTATTTTGATTGAAGAGAAGTCCCGATCTCATGATTAATATACAGCCTACGTTTCTACACAGAAAACTTTTCAAATGATAATTCACGCCCATAAGGAATTCACGCTCCAGAAAAGAGAAATTTTCTTTCAAATCCTCTGGCTCCCCTATAACGAACCCTGTAAGTTTAAGTTTAAGTTTAAGTTTAAGTTTGCTACAGAACACTTGCTTTACTCCTCCACTCTCTACGGCCAGCACACATCTTGGTCAGAAGAATGATCTTGGTGAAATGAATAACCGCAATGTATTTAAAAGACATATGCCATAATCAAGTAAGTTGAGGCTCAAATCATACTGCGTCGTAGCATGCATAGTGATTCCAGGAAAAGAACGTAGACATAGCAGAACTACTTGTCAAGAAATTTCAGTTTTAGTAAAAGGTGAAGTTTCTTCCAATTATTTTAATATAAAATAGACAACAGCAGCATCAGTCGATATTGAAATTCGAAAATATCAGTTTCATTATGACTATTATGTAAACTCAGTTCTTGCAATATTGTACTGGCGAATATTCTATTTGACATTATTTGAGTTTTCATTGCTACCAATAAACAACTGTTTCACTTCATAATGTACAGTAAGCTATAGTAATATGCCGAAGTTTGATTTTTCCATCATAGCAACAGAATGCGCAGCGTCCTGTTGTATTCTTCTCAGGTTTAAAGTACAACGCAGATCAATGGTGAAAAACGTCCTGAAGACCACCTATGGAGAAAGGAATCACATCTGTAACAGCACACTGAAAAGCTATCCTCAAGTTTTGAACACCAATTATGTAAACACGCTGTCTCTTGGCTTTGGCACCGACTTCACTATGACCTGTCAAAGTGGCCCTACACTTGGGCCTACTAAGTTTAGAAATAACAACTGTAGAACATATACCAGAAAGTGAAGGATATCTTTGCAAGAGTTGTCTGTTTGGAAAGTAATACGACTTTCACCACCATTATACAGTACGTTTTGTAATTCAGTTGTCAAAGGAACATCTTCAACACGCTTAGGATACTTTACTGCAGTTATACTGGTAGGACCGCTATTATTCTTCTTCAGGACACTATAATGTCTTTGTCGAAGATCCCAGAAAATAGTAAGTCATGTATAGTCTCTCCAGTAGTCAAAAATTGCGTCATTATTTTCACGGTTTACTCTGAACAGACACTCAGGAAACAGTTAACTCACACTATGAAGTTCTACATGTCCAGCATACTGTCTATGAGCAACCATTCAACGTTTATATTCGGTAGAGTTATTACTACTCTATTTAGTCGAAGAGATCCGCCACCAATAATACAATTCTTATGTGCATGCCACTTCCTGATAATATTATCAACAGCAGCTAAACCAATTTCATAGTGACTCTCTTCTATTCCATGTTGTTGTTTGAGTCTTCAGTCACTTGGGTGGTTTGATGCAGCAATCCATTCCTCCCTTTCCTGAACTTATCATTTCATCTCTACAAAGCTACGGCATCCTACATCCGACGTAATCTGTTTAACATATTCAAACCTTGGTCTACCCCTACAGTTCTTATCCTCGATCCTTCCTTCCATAAATAAGTTTGCTATTCCTGGGTGTCTTTAGTATGTGTCCTACCAATCTATCCCTTCTCTTCATTAGCAGTCGCCAGAAACATATCGTCACTCGTCTTAATACCCCTTCATTTGTTACTGTATCTACCCATCTGATCTTCATCATTCTCCTGTAACACCACATTTCAAATGCTTTTATTCTTCTCTTTCCTGCTGCACCAACCGTCAAGTTTCACTTCCATACAGTGCCACGTTCCAGACAAAGGCTTTCGAAAGTGCTTTCTAATATCTAAATCTATATTTAATGTCGATGCCTCCGTGGCTTAGGCGGCAGCACGCCGGTCTCTCACCGCTGGGCCCGTGGTTCAAATCCCGGTCACTCCATGTGAGATCTGTGCTGGACAAAACGGAGGCAGACAGGTTTTTCTCCGGGTACTCCGGTTTGCCCTGTCAACATTTAATTCCAGCAACACTCTCCACTATCATTTCATTTCATCTGTCATTCATTTAATCATTGCCCCCAGAGGAGTGCGTCAGGCCTCGGCAGCCGACACAGTCTATTATATTTAATGTCAACAGATATATTTTCTGTAGAAATGCTTTCCTTGCCTGAGTGAACCTACTTTTTATATCCTCCTTGCTTTGTTCATCACTGGTTGTTTTTCTTCCTAAGTAGCAGAAGTCTCCTATTTCCTTTGGCTTTTCACCTGACAATTTGACATCAATAGGGTTTTGGTTTCTGATTTCCTTCGGCTGCACTCCATTTTTTTTTTGTTCCATATAGGCAATACGAAATTGCGTGGAATGAACAATTACAGTGCCAACAATGCATATCACTTCGAAACCATTGTGTTTGAAAGACTACATGTCATCACATCAGAATCTGTCTGAGGAATTTTTGTTTGTTTTCTTCTGTTGCTCGGTTCACTTCGTCGTTTTTCACATATTCGCTGAGCCCGTTTGGCTTTCCTGCCAAGACCCATAATTAACAACACCCCAGTATCTTTTTTCCACACTCGTCCTAACTTTCACAAAAAACAATACATTAACCTAGCGCCTTTCTCGCCTTCCTTTTTACTTTCTCTGACGAAATCGGGACTCTCTGTTCGTCCATAGATATTCCACTGTTGTTGTTTGAGTCTTCAGTCTTTTGACTGGTTTGATGCAGAACTCCATGCCTCCCTGTCCTGAGCTCATCGTTTCATCTCTACATAGCTACCACACCCTACATCTGAGGCAATCTGTTTAACATATTCTAACCTTGGTCTACCCCTACAGTTCTTGTCCTCGACCCTTCCTTCCATAACTAAGCTTGCTATTCCTGGGTGTCTTAGTATGTGTCCTACCAACCTATCTCTTCTCTTCATTAGCAGTCGCCAGAGACATCTCTCCTCTCCCTCTTGCCTTAATACCTCTTCCTTTGTAACCCTATCTACCCATCTGATCTTCATCATTCTCCTGTAACACCACATTTCAAATGCCTCAATTCTCCTCTTTTCTGCTGCACCAATAGTCCAAGTTTCACTTCCATAGAGCGCCACGCTCCAGACAAAGGCTTTCAAAAATGACTTCCTAATACCTAAATCTATATTCGATGTCAACAGATTCCTTTTTTGTAGAAAGGCTTTCCTTGCCTGAGCCAACCTACTTTTTATATCCTCTTTGCTTCGTCCATGACTGGTTATTCTGCTTCTTAAGTAACAGAAGTCTCCTACTTCCTTCAGCTTTTCACCTGCCAATTTGATCTCCATAGAGGTTTCTGATTTATTTCGGCTGCATTCCAGTATTTTTGTTTTACATTTATTAATTTTCATCATGAAGTCCTTCCGTAAGACGGAATCCATACCATTCAAAAACTCATTCAAATCCTCAGGCTTGTCGGCCAAGATGTCGATGTCATCAGCAAATCTCAGAGTTGAAATTATTTCTCCTTGAATCTTCACTCCCACTTTAAATTTTTCTCCAATACACACATATTCCACTAACGTTGACATTACTCGCTCTGTCTGTTCCTCAGTCACTTGCTAAGGTTTGTGGCGGAGTGCTAGCATTACGTGGTGGCGGCTGGTGCAAGCATGGGCACATAGTTTGAGGTGAGTTGTATATTACGTCAGAACATTACTCCGACGCAACTGATTTGTGTGGTCATTAGCACGAAGGAGGTATCTTGATTTATTAAATATTTTAATACTTAACCCAACGGTGTACAGCAATTACAACCTGAGATATAGTCGCTTAAATGGAAGAAACTCTCGAAAAAAGCATAGGCTGATTAGGTTTTTACCTCAGACGCAGCCGATTTCAGTAACCAACTGCACAAAAGATATCCCTTCATCCCTGGAGTGTTTTAAGACATAAGCCAACAGTGTACACCCATTATAGTCTGAGATATGGATGAGTGAATGAAGAAAAAAGTGGAAAATATCAGGAAAAACCGTGTTTTAATATAACTCAAGTACGGTAATAGGTTTTATGTTCGATCCTGACTGTTATATGTCAGAAAACTGTATCATAATGATGGTCATTATAAAACTATTTTTCATTATGAAACAGTTTCTCCCACCAATCACAGCTCAGGAAACAGTTGTTTGACCTATTAGATAAGGATAGCATCGCACCTGCACTGAGTTCCAAGGCCTTCTAATTTTCACTGCGTTGCCTAGTGTCATAGTGGGGTAATCGAAGAGGCCATGGTCAAATACAAGGCATTCCCTGCGTCCCATGCGCTCTGTTCAGTACAAAAAACTGGCGAAATCTTGACAGATATTTATGAATATTTATGTTCGAACATAAAATAGTTATAATAATTATCGTATGCAACTCGCCTATAATGGAAATTAAGACACTCGTATGGAAATTTTAAAACTCGCACACGCTCGTTTTATAAACATACTCGTGTCTTAATTATTGTCATTATAGGCTCGTTGCATAATGTACTATTATATGACCGATGACATATCAAGTACAGCATTTCTATAATTTAAACATAATTGAGTTTATCGGCCCGGTAGAACTTCCGGAATTACTGACTTGAGTTTTCAAAAATTTTATTAATTTTAATTTTACATTTTACTTTTTTTATTTTTTATTTTAAATTTTTATTCTTATTTTTTAGTTTTATTTATTTGTTAATTTTTATTTTTCAATTTTTATTTTTTATTTTTTATTTTAATTTTTAATTTTTAGTTTTTAATTTTTAATTTTTAATTTTTAATTTTTAATTTAGATTTTATAATTATAGTTTTGTGGAGCCTCCGTGGCTTAGGCGGCAGCACGCCGGCCTCTCACCGCTGGGTCCGTGGTTCAAATCCCGGTCACTCCATGTGAGATCTGTGCTGGACAAAACGGAGGCAGACAGGTTTTTCTCCGGGTACTCCGGTTTTCCCTGTCAAAATTTCATTCCAGCAACACTCTCCACCATCATTTCATTTCATCTGTCATGCATTAAATCATTGCCCCAGAGGAGTGCGTCAGGCCTCGGCAGCCGGCACAGTTCATATCCTCGCCGCTAGATGGGGGCTTCATTCATTCCATTCCTGACCCGGTCGGAGACTGGAAGCAGGCTGTGGATTTTCTGTGGATTTTCAATTATAGTTTTGTGACTTCAAATTATAATGTTTAAATTTAATTTCGATTTTGTACTTTCAAGGGTTTTTACACTTCCATAAGAAAATTGATTAAGGCTGAAAGATTCAACAATCAGCAGCTCCTTCCATCGTAAATTTTATCCTTAAGACATGTCATTAGTATGCTGACCACTACCCTGTAAAGGGTTAAAGCTAACATCGGGGTCGGTCATTTTAATTTCGATTTTGTACTTTCAAGGGTTTTTACACTTCCATAAGAAAATTGATTAAGGCTGAAAGATTCAACAATCAGCAGCTCCTTCCATCGTAAATTTTATCCTTAAGACATGTCATTAGTATGCTGACCACTACCCTGTAAAGGGTTAAAGCTAACATCGGGGTCGGTCATTCAGAAAGAAAACCCATCAGCTATACACGTACGCTACGTTGTGGGGCACTATTACATGTTTCTGTGAAACTGTGTACGTTATATGAGCAGGCCTGGGATAAAATCCCGCTCAGAATTACAAAATTAACGGTTAGCCGTTTCTCATCAGTAGTGGAGCTCAGGTACATATTGTACTCAAGATGACAGTTGCGTGTAATATTCAATATGATTAATTTATATCCATCAACAGAACTTCCTGAATCTAAATTTTGTTCAACATAACTCTGTTGGAGCCTGTGTCATCAATTATAATAGGTTGGCTGCTTGGCCCAGTTGTACCGTTCTCGCCCGCTGTAACCCAAGTTGTGGAATCGAATCCCGGCGATGTCAGCTGACTTTTGAAGGTGCTTACATACGAGGGAAGCATATCAGTAGATTTATTGGCACGTAAACGTTCCCCTTTTGGACGAAATTCCGGTATCCAACGTCCCTTAAAGCCCCAGTAGTTAAAAGGGTCAAAAACCTATAGCATTAGTATTGTAATTATTATTATTATAACTGTATTATTATTATTATATCAATAGTTGAAAATTACGCACGGCCACCATATTAAAATGTATTAGACGAAACATTTGTAACTTTGGTATCCGACTCTCCCTATGGGATGCTACGTGAGACTCGAATTTAGTTGTGATGTGATGATTGATTTGAGAGGCAGCCGCCTTAGGCAATAACATTTTAGGTGATCACCATTTTGTTATCACTAATATGGCGGCAATATCAAACGTGAAGTCAGTTCGGTTCAGGCGTTTAGGAATTGATAGGAGGACATACACACCAGGCAGACTGACATACACATACATTACACACAAATCCCTAGATTAATGCCAAATTTGACTAAAATGTCAATACCGGTAGGTTTCGACTTCCATTACGAATACGTTAAAAAGGTTTGTTTATTAATTTTTTATTCTCGACTTGCGATAATGTTGGGGTGTACCATTAGTTTTGCTTAAAAAATCGAACTAGTTTGTCAAATCTAAAGTCAGCATACATTTTAGTATCTACTGCAAACAGTAATGTTCAATGATTGAACTGCACAATCATTTGCCTCTCATCATTCCTACATGGCCATTTAAGGTTGTGAAAATCTTATTGTACGTAACATTAATTAAGAAAACCATTAATACTGTACCTATAATATGTTTAATTTATGGTATTGGAACATCGTTGCTCTTGTATTGGATGTAAGTGATGAAGACGTTACAAATATCTCCGAGCTAGGGGATTTATCCATTGGAGATTACTGTAAAATCCGCATTGCCTGATTGGGAATCGAACCCAGGTACCGTCGGGCCTAAGTCCAGCATACTAACCAGTATGCTTACCAGATGGACTAACTCGTGGTGTAGCGGCTAGCATTATTGTCAGTCACCCCAGAGGTCCTAGTTCTAATCATTGCTCTGACAAAAAAAAAATCTAATCAGGGGTCTGGAACAGGGTATACTCAGCCTCGTGATGTAAAACTGGGTTTGATTCCCACCTCTGTCATCTTGGAAGTGGTTATCCGTGGTTTCTCACTTCTACTCCAGGCAAATGCCGGAATGGTTCCTCACTGAAGGCCACGGCTGCATCCTTCCCATTCCTCATCTGAATTCACAATAACACAGGCTATCATACAAATTTCCACACACACATATATACACCGGGCTGAATGACCAAAATATCCAAGCCCCTCAAATGAAACAACAACAACAAGCTTACCAGCTGGACTAGTAGTAAGCAAAGATCCATAGATTCCAGAAATGGTATCAACTGAATACTGGAAACTGGGTCCCTTGCATATGCAAACATAAACATCATTCCTGTGCAAATAAATAGGATCGAGTTGATGGGATGGATAACATTAATTGATATGAAGTAGCCCAAAATGAAAGAATGCGCATACACGTGAATTGAAGCACACTCTGCAGGTTGTGTATCAGCGAGCTCCCGATACGTGCTGCACTCTGTCAAGTTTCAGTGGAAGTAAAGATAATCCTGGCAAGCACAGACTGCCCACTCAGCAATCTTTGATCACAAAAGCTGTCTATAGGAAACTTGTTAGCTGTACCGACAGTACCATTTTAATGGTAAAAATGGCGACTTTTCAGACTGGGGTAAATTTCGCGAACTTCATAAGAAGTCTTCTTAAAAAAAATAGCATATTTACATACAATAAAACGATACAATCACTTATCTTTTAATACACATTTTTCTCCTCCGTATGTTCAGAGTGCATATTCACTGCAGTCATTGAAGAAAAAAATCATTTTGATTTCATACAAATATAAACAAGAATCATAATAAACAGAATGGTGATCACCTGTTCCAAATGCGAACGCTTGTTATTATTTTTTTTCCATTGATCCAATCGTAGAGAATTTTGATACAATGAACGAAATGTGTTGGTACACTTTTATAAAATCTAGAATTATAAATGGCGTGCATGCGCATTTTTTGCTTATTTTCATTTAAGAAAAAAAATAGGCTTGTGAGTTTACCTTTTGCCCGTGTATGTGCATGTGTGTGTGTGCGTGTGTGTGTGTGTGTGTGTGTGTGTGTGTGTGTGTGTGTGTGTGTGTCCCTTAAAATCTAAACGGGAAAAGCGATTTCAATGAAACTCGGTAGGTGCATACTATTACCTAGTCAGACCTCGACCAAGCCTTTCAAATTTTAATACGTTTCACCAATCCAACATGGCAGCCGCGCGATAACCTTCACTAGCATTCAATAACTCCGCAACAGTAAAAGATATCGCCCTGAAATTTTGTACAGTGATAAGGATACTGCTAGAAAATCGTCTATGTGACTTTCATAAACCGGAGAAGTACAAAACGCACATGGCGGCCAAGCGAAGTTGAAACATATAAATAGAATTTCCTCGCGATTTAACCATCCAAGTGCAGTGATTCACGGTACAGCAAAAGTTTATACACATTGTAATGCACTGTCATCTAGTTTAGTTCAATTGTTTAGATAACTTCAAGATGGCGGCTGTGCGAATGTTTAAAATTAGGCTTTTATTTCTTGTCTCCTAATCATGCGATCGATATGTATGTGTGAATAATGAACTTACTCAATAATCTTCATCTAATGGTACATATATGTATGGCCTACATATATAACAATCCTACGTGGCGATCATCCAAAATATTTAGATGGTTCTCAATATCTACGAATCTATCACAGCAATCAAGCTGAAATTTTGTATGTTGATAGAGGCTATTAACATAAGTTCACCTATGGACCATTCAATAACCTGGTGTGCACAAATCGAGCATCGTGGCGACGCAAAATCTAAATTCAGTTTTGAAATGGATTCTTCCTCGAGACTTCTCATCCTAGCGCTGTTAAACTTGGCACGGTGTATCTTCATACAAGCCTTAATATACTGACGTCTAATTTTTCGACCGAATTTTATGAGAACTTAAAAATCTCGTTTTCATTTCTCGTGTACTAAGTTGGACCAATATGATATATAAAAATAGGCCATTTAGTTCTTCAAGGAACTACTTCTTAAAACTATATTTGTAGCCTATTTTCATTTATGAAAAAATAGGCGCATAAGAATACCTTTTGTCAGCGCGTGTGTGTGTATGTGTGTGTGTCCCCCTAATAAAATCTAAACGGCCGAAGCGATTTCAATTAAACTCGGTAAGTGCATACTCTACTTTCGTCGGTCTTGGCCGTGCATTTTAAGTTTGTATACATTCACTAATCCAACATGGCAGCAGCGCGAAATATTTCACTAGCATTCTATGTTTCCACAACAGTAACAGATATCACCCTGAAATTTCGTACGGTAATAAAGAGTACTACTGAAAGTTCAAGTATGAAATTTTCATAAGCCTGTTAAGTACAAAACGAACAAGGCAGCCAAGCAAAGTTGAAATATTTAAATAACCTTTCCTCACAATTTAAACATCTGAGCGCAATGAAACATAGTACAGCAAATGCGTATACACTTTGCAATGCGCTGATAACTAATTTATTTCAATTGCTTGCCTAACCTCAATATGGTGGCTGGGCGAAATTTTAAAATTAAGTTTTTATTTCTTGTGTCCTAATCACGCGATGGAAGTGAACAAATGAATAATGATCCTACACAATAATCTTCATCTAATGTTTCATAACTGTATGGCCTACACATATAACAATCCAACATGGCGACCATCCGAAATATGTTGACGGTTTTCAGTATCTATTAAAGTATTCGAACTGAAATGTTGTATGTTGGTAGAGGCTATTAACATAAGTTCACCTATGGGACTTTCAATAACCCGGTGAGCACAAAAAAAACATGGCGGCAACGCAAAATTTAAATACTTAAATGGACGTTTCTCGCGACTTTTCATCCGGCGCTGTGAAACTTAACACGGTATGTCTTCATATAAGCCTTAATACCTATACTGACGTCTAATTTATTGGAATTTGATGAGCACTTATGATTGGCGGCTGCGCAATTTCTTAAATCTCGTTTTCATTTCTTGTGTCCTAAGTAAGACCAGTAGGATATATGAAAATAGGCTATTTAGTTCTGGACGGAAGTACTTGTATATTTCTAGCGTTAATTAACCGATTGCTGAATATCGATTGTGTGACATCTTCTAAAATAATAATCATCTGGCACAGAAATCTCTAGCTTACTTCTTGTAAATTGTAGATGTTGTGCATCTCCTGAACTCCTGTGTCTCGCTAAAGAAGGATGTAATAGCTACGATAATGATCTTAACTACCCGATAATAAGAGTTAAAATACTCTTGCACGCAATTTTACTCGTAGTGGTAGTGATTGATGTTGTTTAAGGGTCAAAACATCGAGGTCATCTACCCCAATTTTCAAGTATAATTATCGTAAATTATGGTTAATGCAAATATTAATGCTTTATTGGACAGGTCATTGCCAAAGTTGAAAATAATATATCAATATAGCTATGGTATATATTTATTATAGTGATTTATTCATTGTATTGTTGATAGAACTTCATCATGTAACTTCGAACACATGTTCTCCAGTGCTGGAGATGTGATGATGCGATTTATCTACATGTTTGGATATAGGGTTAAAACAATCATTCGGGCCGTAAATCTACTGGCACGGCTCTCTCGCATTTGCGGACCCTCAAATGCCAACTGATTGCACCGGGATTTAATCCCGATATATTGGGGCCTGCATGCAAGAACGCTGAGCCACAGATATGTATTGGCAGTAACTTGGAGTAGACTTAGGAAACTACGGAAAAACACTTCTAGGTTGGTTAAGTTGGAAATCAAACCCTTCTATTCTCGGCTGAGTGTACTCCATTCCAGTCATCAGGTCAGAATTAAATTCCTTGGTGTAGTTATGAGTTGAATCAAAACCTTTCTGGGACAGGAGTATCAATAAGTATCAATAAGTACACCTGGTGTCTGGGATGAAGTAGGCCTACATAAAAATAAAACATCCCCTTTCATTGATAACTTACATATGGTTAAAAATCACTAAATAGCCAACGCAAACTTTTCTTTAATTTATTTTAAACAGCGCTGTGCTTCCCTGGTATCTCTTGATTTCAGGTGCGTATCCAGATGAGGGGGAGTTGATGGGGATGAAGCCTTATCAAGAATTTCAAGAAAGCAGCGATAATATTTTATTTTGCTAATATTTATTATGAGGTAAAAAGCCATTTTTCAGTGTTGGCTTAGTAAACGTAGTTTGATATTTTTAAGTCGTTCAACACTGGGACAGATTCCGGGACATTATCACTTGACCATTTGCGCTTGAATATGGCTCCTTAGCTTATGCGTGGCGAGGATGAAAACTAGGCTTTAATAGTTGAAGATTGTCCAGTAATCAGTAACATACACCACATTAGGGAGACTAGACTTGGCAACTTACAGTTACATTTGTACGAGGAACACACGACACTTATGAATGCGAGAGGGGGAAAAGCCCTCACACACAGGAATCTCCCTTCAGTCGAGAGCAGATAGTGAACAAGTTAACTGTTCTCACCAGGACCGTATAAGACTTAACCAGATAAGTAGCCAGTACAATAGGATCTCAATTGATCATTTAACAACAATCACATAGCCACACTAAACAAGCAAATTATGGAAGTCAGCCACCAATTCCAGTATCTTAACAAATCATCACATAGACTATAACTAACAAATATTGACGAGTTGCATTATCTCATCTAATACTGCAACTAAATAAGTGTACATATTGTAAATACATTCACCCATACTCTCAGACATAGATTTTATAGTCTAACTGTAATGAATCTGATAATGATCGCTTGACGAATGGAAATGGTCATCCAAGGGTATTTATTAATCTCATGTTGTTTTTTTTTTTCCTTTTTCAGGATTAGGGAATAACCCACAATTAGGCACAATCATGTTGACTTACTGAAACATCAAACTTCGTTTGCTAATATTTAATTACTATCATTAAATGTTTGCTGTAAAATTTGATTATACTTAAAATAAGTATTCTGATGAACACCATACTATTAGCCTATTTTCATTTTATGAAAAAATAGGCTTATGGGATCATCATTTGTCCGTGTGTGTGTGTGTATGTGTGTGTGTAGCCTATGCGTGTATGTGTGTGTGTCCTCTTCCTTAACTTCTAAACGGCTGGACCGATTTCAATGAAACTCGGTAAGATTATAGCACCATTTTGGCCGACCCCAACCGTGCCCTCCAAATTTTATCACGTCGCACCAATCCAACATGGCGGCTGTGCGAAATATATCACCACTATTCAATAACTCCGAAATAATTACAGATAACACCCAAAAATTTTGTACGGTAATAAAAGACACTACTAGAAGTTCACGTATGAGACTTTCGAAACCCTGGTAACTACAAAACCAACATGGCGGCCAAGCGAAGTTGAGACATTTAAATAGACCTTTCTCGCGATTTAACCATCCTAACTCAATGAAACTTGGTACAGCAAATGTGCATACACATTATAATGCACTGGCATCTAATTTCGTTCAATTGTTCACATAACCTCAAGATGGCGGCTGTGCGAAATATTTCACTGGCATTATATATCTCCGAAACTATTACTGATATCACCCTGAAATATTGTACGGTGATAAAGAGCACTACTTTAAGTTTATCTATGTAACTTGCAAAAACCTGTAAAGTACAAAACGAACATGGCGGCCATCGAATTTGAAACATTTTAATAGACTTTTCTCGTGATTTAACGATCTGAGCGCAGTGAAATATGGTATGTATATTGTAATGCACTGGCATCTAATTAAGTTCAATTGTTCACATAACCTCAAGATGGCGGCTGTGCCAATTTTTAAAATTAAGTTTTAATTTCTTGTGTATTAATCATGCGATTGAAGTGAAAATTTGAATAATGAACCTAAGCAATAATTTTCCTTAAATGGTACATAACTCTATGGCCTATACATATAACAATCCAACATGGCGACCATCTGAAATATTTAGACGGTTCTCAATATCTACGAATCTTTTACAGCAATCAAACTGACGTTTATTATGTTCATAGAGGATATAAACATAAGTTCACCTGTAAGACTTTCAAAAACCTGGTGAGCACAAATCCAACATGGCGCCGACGCGAAGTATAAATATTTAAATGGACGTTTCTCTCGATTTAACCAACCGAGTGCAGTGGAACTTGGTAAGGTAAATGCTTATAGAAATGTTAATCCACTGGCATCTAATTTATTTCAATTGTTTTCATAACCACAAGATGGCAGCTGTGCGAAATTTTAAAATCTCGTTTTCACTACTTTTGTCCTAATCATGCGATTGAAGTTTGAATACTACACGTAGGCTACACAATAATCTTCATGTAATAGTACATAACTCTAAGGCCTACATATTTAAAAATCTAACATGGCGACCATCCAAAATATTAGACGGATCTCAATATCTATGAATCTATTACAGCAATCAAACTGACATTTAGTATATTAAGAGAGGCAATTAACACAAATAGGATATGTGAAAATAGGCTTTAGTTCTTCACGGAACTACATGTTTTTATTGAATTCAACACAATGTGCACAAAAATAATCTAGACGAAAAGTCAGTTTCATTTGTTCATAGCATAATGTGTGATTGGCAGAGTTCTCTGAGTACATTCGAACAGGTGATACTGCGCGCAGGCTCGGTTGCAGAGTTCACAAATTTATTCACTATCATCGTTGTGGAAACCTTCCCTGCTGCAGATTTGTTAGTGGAATTCATGTATTGCCCCTGTGGTGTATAGGTGGTGGAGTTCGTAACTGGCAGTTTTCCATTCCTCCTCTTTCATGGCTGTTGTACGGTAGAAGGTGGGTTCGATTTCTGCTTCTTACTGTTCCCGTACTTCCAAGAATTTCTCGCATGCTTGGGTTGCGGTCAGGTTGTGTGTTAATATCCGGTATGCTAGTCATAGGAGATAAATGGTAACTTTAGTTAACTACGTTAGAGCTGCGACTTCTGTTTGTTTGAGAGACGACACGGTAGCCCTATTGATAATGTTATGTGCTTATCATAATTACTCTGACCGGTACAGTCATACCCCCCAATTATTTTATTTTAAAAATTAGAATCATAATCTATCGGTTTAAGTGGCAATACAAATAGTATACCTCCATAGCCTTTCTGCAGAATGAGTTCTGTCTATGCTCGGAACAATATACCAATGTGAACTGTTGTTTCAAGAATGAAGTAATTGAAATCAACAAGAGAAGGAACAACTTGAGTGACATCTATTCGTATTTAGTTTTAAGAGTGGGCGAGTTTCAAAGATGTTTCTCCTAATATAAATAACTAGCTGATAATAGAGCACGTCCAATCTTTGGGCCAGAAACAGAAACTTATTGTGAACTATTGTTTTCAAGAATTATATTGTAAATATATTAACCAACGTATTTAAATTCGTTTAATGTAAAATTGAAACTATTACTCATGTTTATCCTTACTCGTTGTCGTAAAATACCATATTAGGTATGCTTGCTTATCCAAACAGACTATACCCAGTATTACTTAGCATGACATACAGTAGATTACTGTATGTAAATATTTTTTAAAGACTACAAAAGATTGGATTTAATTTTATACTTGCGCCACGTCCTCCTCTCCCAAACATTTCATTCATCTACTTGGTGGTCCTTCATAGAGTCTGAGTGTGGGGACACTGAGCTACGAGATAAAATGCTTTCCTGCACAGTTACGATTTCAATTCCGCACCAAATCACCAGTGTTTATAATAGGTATATGTCTATACAGATTTGGCTTGGATAAAATTTAAGGCCACCATCAACTCTTTAAAATATCAGCGGTGGGAATGCAAGACCTCATAAGTCACAAAGTTGCATCTTTCCATTCTCTTCCTTGTTGCTGGCCGCGAAACCTAGACACGCGTGGATATACATTCCCGCCGACCACTGTATTTAAAGTTTAGTTAGTTTCCTATGGACAAGTACAGAGGATAGAATAATAAATATACGTTTACTGCGACGCAACCTTTACTACCGCAATACTCAGTTGTGCATACCCAGTAAGGCGACTGTCTTTTTAACGAAGGTCCCGTGGTGTGAGGGTAAAGCTTGCTCCTCATCCGGAAGTCCCGGACTCGATTCCTGGCCCTGGCAGGGATTTCAGAAACGTCACCTTGCCAGAAAGCGTATGGTATGATATGTGATACTGTTTCCGCTTCCAAGGTTTATTCACGTTTTTCTATCAGTATGCCACCGTACTCAGCGTTAATTTCGTATCCAACTGAAACTGGGCGTATTACAGTTTGATGCATTGTAAAATCACTTGTTACACACGTGTTTTTGAAAAAGGACTTGCTTCCATGTTGTCATAAATCTTGTCAAGTCGCTTAGGGTCATTGTGGCTTTGGTAAGGACGGGGAACTATCGACCATGCTGCTATCAGACGTTGGAAGTGTGGCCGAAACTAGAAAAATAAGGGGGAAAAGACTCACCCAGTATACATTCTGACTGGATTTGCATCGCAGCATCTTCATGGGAAAGTGGTTATTAAAAAACTATTTTAGATATAATAAGAATTTAGGTATGCGGAATAGTTTTGGACAATATTGCTACACATAGCTTACTTGCAATTTATTAAACGGTAGACTAAGTGTTAGCAAAGATATTGATTTTTGAATGTAAGTCTAGTAATTCAAATGATATAATATTAACAAAGAGCACCAATTGAGAACTTGGGACGTTGTTTATTTTTTTTATAGATATATTCTCTTACGGAAAGTCATTTCGAAAATAATATTAATAATAATAATAATAACATAATAGGCCTCCTGTATTGCTGTATTTACCCTTTTTATTATTCACGTTTCTGCAGTGTAAAGACGTAAGTAATGTGAGTACTCTATATGTTGGATGGTTTTTATGGCCAGATGCCCTTCTTGCCCAATCAGAGCTGTTAATGATAATGTGTGATAAATGACGATGAATGAAACTGGGCAAGGAGTAGGAAGGAGGTGGCCTTGGCCTAATAGGAGGTACAATCCCAGCATTTTCCTGGAGTTCAAAATGTGGAAACAACAATAAAGACATTTCAAGGACAACTGACGCTTGGATTTGAACCAACTCGTCTTTCAAATTCTGAGATAGCCTGGCCCCTTGGCCTTAAGTTTGAGCGTGTGTTACTAACTAGGTCGGTAATGATAACATTATGGTGTTTGAAGCCATTTTTCAGTGTTGTCTTAAGAATCGAAATTTGATGTTTTTCAGTCTGTCAACACGATTGTACCCAATTGTAACCGGGTGTTCCCTAATCCTGAAAAACATCAAATTTTGGTAATAATAATGTAGTAAACTGTAATAGACCGGGCTATTTTTATAAGAAAAATAGAAGCAATCCCGTTTTATCATAGAAATTGCAGTCCCTAGTGAAATCAGCTCTGAAAGCAAACACAATGAGAAGTTCAGCAAAAGCAAAGCACTTTGGAATGAAGCAAGGAGAAATTTGAAGGTGCAGAACGTAAGGATTATGTCTCTAGTATTAGCTTGCGACGGTGGGTGAGTGGTTATCGTGTCAGACTGCCCACCCCCAAGCTTGCAGGTTCGCTCCTGGCCATGGTAAGGGATTTATTTTTTTAGTGACAAAAATCACGACATGTATGTCATACGATGTTGGCATGTTAAAGAACCCATTTGAATTCAGTAGGCCGTGTTCATAATGGCAAAATTATTCTCGGGATTTTCCGCCAACACAACAAGTTCCTCCTTTCTCTACTAGAACGCGCTACAGTGTCAAGGAGCTTAGATATCTAACCTCCTTGACTTTCATAGCACCCCAAGAAGCTATAAAATTCGACAAGCTAGCTGCCCTCTGGGCTTAAAATAGGAAAGCTTTCTCCTGGCACCCGAAGCCATACGATATTATTATTATCATCTGTCAACAGACTCATATCCTACGAACTTGTATCTTCAGCAAACGTCGATCACGTCCCGGCCGAGAAATTTAAATCTGGTCTATGGGCTGGAACAGGGTACACTCAGCCTCGTGAGAAGAGGTGGGTTCTATTTTCACCTTAGTCATCCTGGAAGTGGTTTTCAGTGGTTTCACACTTCTACTCCAGGTAAGTGTCGGAATGGTTCATAACTTAAGGTTACGGCCGCCTCCTTACCAATACTCTCCTGAATTACAAATGCACACACTCTACTACAGACACCACAATAACACAGGTTTCAAACAAATTATACACACAAGCAGCTTCGGTGGCGTTGTTGGTAGCATGCTGAACTGCTGTGCCCAAGATCGCGGGTTCAAACCCGGCCGAAGTCATCGGATTTTTAAGAGCGTTACAATCCTTCAGTATGCCTTCCTTCGAAGGGGAAGTAAAGCCGCGGTGCCATGTCATCTGTAGATTTATGGCATATAAAAGATCCTTCCACTAACTTAACTTGCGTGAAGCTAAATTTCTAGGTCAGATTTCGTTGTAACGCTCTATCAAAGTTCCAACGTTAATCACTAGGTGTCAGTGACATCTGGTTGCGAAAGTTGAAACTACTTGAAATTCAACGGAACTTGTAGCTGACCCCATGGGTGTCCGCTTGAAGCAGTTACAGCCTATGGTGAGCAAAACATGTCCTCAGACACTCCTGGCACTAAAAGCCATACGCTAAATAAATAAATAAATAAATCTACACACAACCAAGTCCATGGGGCTAAGTAACCACTCTGGGCAAGCCCCTTAAATGAAACACTTATCGGACTACACTAGGGACAGTCATCTTATCAGCATGCATTGTTGTCTGGTCCTTCCTTACGGAAGGCGACCGACATAATTGTACAATTAGTGTTTAGGCGTGATCAAAAAGTTTCCGCTTGACGGCTATACAGTCCAGAATCGGTACAGTATGCCAATCAGGCCGTGAGAATTGAGGTACTCATCCCACCTACGCACCAGGGTGGATATTCCCGTGTGCTCTAACACCGTGTCCTGGTGTGTGAAGAAGTCCGTAACCGCCTGATGCACATTTTCTTCCCACTGGTATCATAGTCCCCTCAAGGCCATTGTTAAGGGACCGAATGCGTGATTATCGCATGGGGAGGAATCAGGACTGTATGGTGGGTGCTCGAATGTCACCCACTTGAGTTGGCGTACCTTCTGCGTTACGATCTTTGCAGTGTGGGGAGGTGCGTTAACATGAAGCAGCAGCAACCCTTGTCACAGTTTTCCCTGACTTTTCGCCGTAATGTCTCCAGTGTTGCGCAGTACTTTTCCCCAGTGATGGGACACCAGGTTCCTTGAAATCAATAAGCAATGGGCCCCGGTAATCAAAGGACAGCATCGCCTGTGCAACGGATGGTTGGCTCTTGAACTTCTTGGGTCGAGGGGACGATGGATTAAACCACTGCATCGTCGACGCTTTCGATTTCAGTTCCCAGTTCCCAGCATTTGTCGCCAGCGTTCCAAGAACGTGTTGCCTTCAACATTGAAACGCATTAGGTGCTGCAGACAAACAGCCATCCGGTGTGCTTTTTGTTCGGCATTCAACGCCCGGGGTATCGTTGCAACAATGCCCTCAATCGGAATGTTTTTCTTATCACGCCTTGTATTTCTATTATTTTATTATAATGTGTTCATAATTGTAATATTCATTCTATTGGAAGATACTTGGTAGGCTATAGTTTGTGCCATCAAATGTATTCTGATAAAATTGGCGGGAAATTATAGTCATAATAGCGGCTTCGGTGGCGTAGTCGGTAGCATGCTGAACTGCTGTTCCCAAGATAGCGGGTTCAAACCCGGCCGAAGTCGTCGGATTTTTTAAGAGCGTTAAAAATCCTTCAGTATGCCTTCCTTCGGAGGGGAAGTAAAGCCGGCGGTCCCATGTCATAGATTTATGGCATGTAAAAGATCCTTTCACAGACTAAACTTGTGTAAAGCAAAATTGATAGGTTAGAACTCGTCAGAACGCTCTATCAAAGTTCCAACGTTCACCACTAGGTATCATTGATATCTGGTGGCGAAAGTTGAAACTACTTGAAATTGAACGGAACTTGTAGCTCACCCTTTAGGGTGTCCGCTGGAAGCAGCTACAGACTCAGGCGAGCCGAACATGTCCTCGGACACTCCCGGCACTAAAAGCCATACGATAAATAAATAAATAAATAAATAAATAAATAAATAAATACGATAAATAAATAATAATCATAATAATAATAACTAGCGGACCCGTGCGAGAACTCTCGCATAATGGGTTGTGTGCGCCCCATGTGTACAGACTACCAACCCAGGTCTTGTGCTATGCGGGCTGTACGCGACACAGTTCTGCAGGGGTTATCATCTTGTTTATTTATTTAAATGCACCTTATATACAAATAAATATATTTCCGTTGACTTTTCAAGAAATGCAAGATTTTGCCTGTACTATTGAGACGATTTGGAAGATTTTGATAAAAACCACACCTTCTAACTCCCTCTGGTTTAGGAGCTTGAGTTTTGTGAAACATTCACCTTAGCGTATTATATAATAAGGTTTTAACAATATTAATAATATTTTGAATAGCTTAATCAGCGTTCAGTTGACTACTCAGTTATTGAAGCATAACGGAGAGAGTCTGTGAGGTCCAGAATGCAGGGTGGTATCTTAATACACTTGTCATAGCAGTACTAGTGACCTCTCCGGCTGGCTGCCAAGCTGCCTTCCCCTCTTAAGCAAGAGGGCCCTCTGGGTGTTGGGTGGGCCCAAATCGCGCCATTCCCATGCCGTCCGCGGCCACCAGGGCCATGCGACACCACTGTCAGCGTGCACGTGAAAAATGACCACTAAATCACGCACACGCACACACACGCATTTATACGCATCCCTTCTCCCCTTGTACACTCCAAGCGAAAAGTTCTACTTCTTACATCTTGAGTCGTGTCGTGCAATTCACGGCCAATTTCCGGGATATGTCACCATCCTGAGAAACTTTTGACTTCTGTTGGTTGGTTGGTTCCTCAGTTTAGGGGCTGCGACCACGCGGTCATGTAGCCCCGTGTACTTTGCGTGTGTGTAGAATCTGTCTGATAACCGGTGTCAATTGTGATGGCTGTATTAGTGTGTGTATCTGTTTTTTAATTCAAGTAAGTACTGCAACTTTGAATTTTTCAAATAGTTCCTACTTTTGCCGCCAAACGCCACCGTCAACGACTACTAGGCATAGTTCAGAACTTAGCTACTAGACGCCACCGCAGTCGGCTCTTGGCAACGAACGTAGGAACCTAAGAGCGTTGTTTACATTCTTAACTTATACAATTTAGCTTCACACGGGTGTAATTAGTGGAAGGTTCTTTAACATGCCATAAATCTATGGCATGGGACTTCTGTGACAAACCTTCATAGACATGAGATGAATATCAGTGGTTTGAATCTGAGTAAAACCAAATTTCATTGGGCATCCTCAATGCGCATTTTCTAGGGTTAACTAGCACTCTAACCACCCAACCTTTAAATCCATGTCACAGTGTTTGATACGTAGGGTCCGTTTCACTATCCCAAGAATGCGGGATCGACTCCCTGTCAATCAGGCATTTGAAGGGCGGCAATAATCCACGGCACTCCGAGTTGTACGATGACGGCATGTAAAAGACCTCTGGTATGACATTCGGTGATAACAAGAAAAATATGCAAATCGAAGCCACAGGTCAACGAATACAGATCCAGTTTCGCTGCCAGATGGCTGTGCTAACGGAACGTTGAGAGTAGATAGCTTAAATGGCTCCAACCCAAAAGATCTGCACCACGGCAGCTGAGGCCATACGATTATTACTATTATTTTATAATTTTATTAATGCAGCAAATGGCCATGTACTTTTCTTTTCAGGACGGGTCAGGGAAGGGATATTGGAAGGAAATCGGCCGTGGACCTATTGAAAGGAACCGTCCCGGCATTTGCCTGGTGGTGAAAATGGGAAACCACGAAAACCATTTTCAGGACGGCCGAGGTGGGATTCGAACCCACGCTCTCCCGATGCCAGCGAGACACGAGGTAGCGCTACATCTCAACATAACTATACGGGCTTCAGGGAACCAAAGTATAGTTACTGAAACAGCCACTTCTAAGCTGGAAAGCCGAAATCGCTACCTATGAACTTCCGGATGATTCGGGTTGTTGAGAGATCTACTGCCTTCTTCATTAGGTTGTACAGTTGAGTATCCAGATCCAGTTCTTTAAGGCCTTGAAGCAAGGTACTTGGGATCACGCGGGTACTCGAGACAATGATAGGTATGGTCTTTACCCGTTTTACGCCATTGCCTTTTAATAGGGCCGACCAACTCACTATGTTTGCTGATCTTTTCTATGCATTTTGATTGGACATTCTTGTTGTTAGAGATCGCAACATCAATCAAGGTAGTTTCCTTCATTTTCGTGCTGACAACCACCAGATCCGGCCTGTTATGTGATACCGATTAATCAGTCAGATTAGTTCAGTATTCATTGTTTTCAAGATCACTCTCTGGCTGATATTGGTAATCCGGAAATTTCTCTCCCCTTAGAAGCTGAAACGTATCTGCCAACTCCTGATGCAAGATATAAGCAACGGTTTCATTATTTATCTCAACAATTTTTTTAGGTTTACGCCTTGTTTATGGGTTTCGCCTAGGAACACCAAGATAGGCTCATCAGTGGGTTCTTGGTGTCCTTGCCTGGAGATCGTTTTGTTTTATTATGATTATTATTATTATTATTATTATTATTATTATTATTATTATTATTATTATTATTATTATGAAATATCAGTTGACTTCGGACCATTATGACAAAAACCTTTTTTTTATAATTCCTATGATAAAATTTGCAAATTATGATGTAGGTTAGAGTATTCTCAAACTATTTTCATGTGGGGACCACATTTACTCTACAGTATAAGTTAAAATATTTGGAGGATAAATTTCCTATTGGCCTGTTCGGAAGCAAATTTTGCTAATCATATGTTGTTTGGTGTTTTAAGCTACAGCTCCCTATATTGTGTACCCTACTAACTTAATTTCCGATGTGTCTTTAATTATAACAACAATATCAACAACAACAACAACAACGGTATTGTACCCAATTAAATAATCGAATAGTCTCTTTCCTTTGAGGTTCTCAATAGTAGAATATGATCAGTATTTAAATTGAATTTAATTTGTTCTTGCCTTTCTTGGACTGGTGGTGATGACTGGCATTACGTCTAGTTCATCTGCACATAATAATAAATAATAATAATATGTTATGGGGAGGGTTAATTGGATGATATGTTTCGTTCATCAGGTGAACGTAATTAGATCCTGTTCAATTAAGGGGCTCAGACAGCTTTCATAGCTATCTCCGTTAAAATTTCACCATTAGCCGTGGTTGGCATGGTTTTCCGTTCTTTCCCATTGTTCCCTTCTATTGACCACAGTTTTCCTGAAATCAGATAAGTGTTCCATATCAGCATTTTAGTAACTGTAGCGAGGTGTTTGCATGCCATAACTTAACAAAGAGTAAAATATACAGGCACAATAGCCATAAGTGAACTTTCGACGGGCACTGGTGGGTTATGTGCACAAATAAAGAGAAGTTTTCATTAATCAAGTAAGTGACTCACTTCCGTATCATTCGAGGTGAGTAAATTAACTACGGTAATGAGACGAGAAAAATGTAAATTGGAACTCCAGTTTAAGACAAACCCTGAAAACCATCAGGATTTATTTTTCCTATCTGATTTATTTACACTAAATCAAAAATTGAACAATTATGGTAACTAATAATCTGATCCAGGATTTGAATCCATAATTCTAACTAAATTTTCCCTAACCTAATCATACATTGGGCTACGAATACACAAAAATGACTACCTAAAATAAACCATCTTGAAAAAGAAAATATCCTACTTGTGAGTCGTATGAAATCCCTCATTGAAGTTCCGTGAAACAAAAATAAGCAATACTAGGTTAGTGACGAAAACAAGTCCCTGTCTAGCATAAAATAATAACACGATAAACGTTAGAGGCATTGCTCGTACGTCGGTCGAGAGCCTGGTCCATAAATGTTGGCTTGAGAACAACGGGACCAAATAAAATATTATAATAATAACAAATAACCGTATCTTATGGTGTCCGCCGCTAACGATATTGATAGTTAAATCTAATCACTAACCTGTGCTATCCTATACTACACTATGGACACATAAAAAAACAATATGTTCAGCAAAGAACATATAGCCTACTTTCTCATAAATATATTGTGACCGTATGTTCCGAGATACCGCTGGGTCGATGGCCAAAATCAACCACTGTGATGCCCCATCACAACAAACACATAAAACATAGGACATGTATTTGAACTAGCTTCAGCATAAGACTGCTACTCTCAGGGATATCAGGTACAGGATGGGTGGAGTTACCAAATTAGCTCAAAATACACATCATTTAGTGAAAAATAAAAGTCAAATCTACCATAAATAATCAAGATTTTAGGATAAAAACTGCCATTGAATGTTATTGATTTATGTTCCCTATCCTACTCTATATTGAGGAAAAATGCTAAGCAACTAACTAAATCCCCTCCTGCAATAAATCATATCCTATACTATCGTCCACTCAGGAAGTCTTATTATACAAAAATCAATGCTAATAAATGGTAGGGAATAAACCCCCAATCAAGTATAAATGTGGCTTAAAAATGAAATTTAATCATATTGTTCGTACACTCGGTAGCAGACGGCTAATATATTGACGTTCCACAACATTCAATAGGATCCGACAACTCAAAATAAAACTATCTAAGTTATGTTGGAACCACCTCTGACATTTAAATATTTAAATATTTGATCTATCTAATTTTCACTCTAATTTCCCAAAAATACAAAAATCCTGATAATTTAACCTAAGCTATACAACTAATTCTAAGACATATTTACAAATAATACAATTGTCGTGATAATCTCATCATTGTCTGAGTTTGTTGTCGTATGGAACGCTCAACAGCTGTTCCATCATGGCTTCTAATGTTTACAAGTCGTAGTCTCACAATCGCTGTTGTCTCTCATTCAATTCAAGTTGTACTGTAAAGTAAAGTAGAACTGAATATTATTGGAATTATTATACTGACTGATAGTAATAATTTAGGTCTTTATTTTAAATTCTGCTCATATTTTATTTATTTAAGATGGTTACCATTATTTAATGTCAGTAATATGTGAGAATCCTAGTATCATAATATTTTATTTAAATATTTGATTAGGTTTATTTTATTCCCTATGATATTATTTTAAATACCATAACAAATAACTTTGCACACTCATATTCTCAACTGTCTATTACATTCAACCTGGGTCGACAATTCCTGCCATAGTGTACTGTGCTTTCTCCTCCAATGATGCTATTTAGTGACACATAACGACTTCAAGTACAAGTCGTAACATGTTAGTCTCCTCCATGACGTAAGTTAATCTTAATAGTTGACGCACTTATGTTATATTTTTCGACATACTGTAATAAAATACTCTGCTTTCAATTTTTTGCACTACTTTCTTCACTGTATCTCCAAGTTGAATAGTTAAGTGTTTTACCTTCCAAAATGTATGAATTTATGTAGAATTATAGTCGTATGTCCAGTTCATTTCTCACTTGACCTTCTTCCATAAGTCATGATCTAGGTTCCTCTATGTATAAGCTCTGTAAAGTAATTCTGCTGGCAATCTCCAAGTAAGTTATTGACCAAAGTTGTTACATGTTATGACGTAGAAGTCAACTGTCGGCGCACAATATGAACTAGCGAATGGGAACATTGTACCATTTGTCGTTACGAAGGAGTATAATTGAATGCTCTTGTGATGAATGTTAGTTGTATCCTTTATAAGACACCCGTTTACTAAGATTCGTTGTAATTCCTATTTTGCGTACAGAGGAATTGATTAAAACATTAGAAAAGTACGCCAACCGCCATCTTAAATGTATGGAATCGTTTATCTTGCGCCTCCTAAAGAGGAAACATTTTATGTGAGACTGCATATTTGATGCGTTTCGTCATCGTAACCGTAATATATCGTGGATTGTCGAATTTAATGTCATGTATATTCAAAACTAACTGCGTACTATAGGTTATGCAGTGTGCTAATCTTATGATTAATGCAAGCGAGGTGTCTCTGTTTCTCCCTTCTTACAAATTTTCGTGTTAATTGCGCAATTGGTTCCCGAGTTATTGATTTTAAAGTTTTAATGGTAGTCTATGCTCAGCCACCATCTTGAAATTATGGTGGGGCTGTTCTTTTGCCATTGGCATACAATCCCCATATATGATTCTACATTAATGCTAATTTGAGATAATGTATCTCTTAAATATAAAGAATTATTTTTTGTATGTTTTTTAATTTCAACACGGCCACTGCGCTCTTAATTCATTGTCATATTAATATGAACAAGCCTCCGTGGCTTAGGCGGCAGCACGCCGGCCTCTCACCGCTGGGTCCGTGGTTCAAATCCCGGTCACTCCATGTGAGATCTGTGCTGGACAAAACTGAGGCAGACAGGTTTTTCTCCGGGTACTCCGGTTTTCCCTGTCAAAATTTCATTCCAGCAACACTCTCCACTATCATTTCATTTCATCTATCATTCATTTAATCATTGCCCCAGAGGAGTGCGTCAGGCCTCGACAGCAGGCACAGTTCATATCCTCGCCGCTAGATGGGGGCTTAATTCATTCCAATCCTGACCCGGTCGGAGACTGGAAGCAGGCTGTGGATTTTCATTTTTCATTAATATGAACAAAGGTGGCGAGTTCTTTTGTATAGTACTCCTCCCTCACTAAGTTTCGTGTTTATTGTGCTAAGGTATGGTATATCCTTAGTTAATGATATTGAAGTTTCACGAATACGCCCAACTGCCATCATGAACGTATGGAGTCGCTGTTCTTCTGATTTGCTCATAGGAAAACACTTTCCAGTTTATACACCACTGCTAATTTTCGTTGTTGAGTCTTAAAATAATAAATAGGCTAATAATAATTTGAGATATTCATTATCATAATATTTTCAAGATGGCCGCATCACATTCTATTCAGTGTGTTACTTTTACGGCATAGTTCAATGGGATCCCTTTATGGCATTTCTTTCTTTTTAAACTTCGTTTGAATGCCGCAATTATATTCTGAATGATTCACTATTGAGTTTTATAATTACGCCCGGCCGTCAACTCGAAAACTTTAAATCATGGTCATTTTCCTTTATGAATACAATATTCCATATAGGTTTCTACCTTATCACTAATTTTTGTTATAGCAGTTCAATAACATAGAAAGTTATTTTTGAAAGTATAAATTTTCAGGATGGCCGCTGAGCGCTATTATTTGTTTGATAATTTTTTCGCTACTGATGCCTCTTATATAATACTTTTCTTCTAACAAGTTTCGTCTTAATTGTGCAATAACATCCTCAGTTACTAATTTGCATAGTACGCCTGGCCGCCATCCTGGATCTATAAAGTTAGTTGTTATTGTTGTTTTAAGGGGAGAGGAGATCTGCTCCAATATGAAGTCACTAGTCTTTTGCTTTGGGTATAATACGGCTTATATAAATTACTAAATTGCGTTATCATAGCTCCAGGATACCAAAATGTATCAATTTATTTTGAAATTTCAAGATGGGCGCAGTGCGTTATATTCCGTGTGATAAACTTTGACTATCGCAAGTGGGAGCTCCTATATGACACTGTGCCCGTTTGGACCGAAATCCAAAGACCACATTTTCTAAAATACCGAAATCAGATTAGCACGAGAAAATCTATCTCAGGGTCTATCTAGGTGAATACTTGGGTCTAATCTGGCATCCCTGATCTCGGTAATTCACAAGTAAGGTAAGGAAAGAAATTATTTTGAAAGTAGCACATTTCTTAAAATCTCAATTTATTTATAGATAAAAATATTAATTGACTGGCAAAAACCTCCAACACAAATAAGACACATCACACATGAGAAATCAACAGTCCCTAAAATTATATTCTAAACTCGCAGACTTGATAATCAGAAAATTCATTAGTCCATTCTGATATAAAATGAAAGAAATAATTTTCAAATATTTACACTGGGTAATCACTGTTCAATAAAGAGTTCCGAGTGATCCCTTTTATTTACATGTTTGTAGATCACTTTTCGAAGAATTGCATTTGATTGTTGAAGTATTTTTTGTAAGATATTTTTAAAAAATAGTCACTTGATTCATTCGATGTTGTTCCAAAATTTGAAATATTTGGAAAAATTATTATATCACTGTTTCGTTGTAGCATAATAACAATATCAATATTCGGCTGACATAAAGTCGAATGATAATATTTGTTTGTAAAGATTTTCGTTTCTAAAACAAAAATTGTTTATAAACTTTTCATAATAATTTGAAAAATTAATCTTATTCTTTTCTCACATTCATTTGTTTCAATGTCATCAAAATTTTAAATTTTATTCATCTGTCATGTTTGTTAGCAAAAATTGTTGTTAACAATAAAAATATGAAATTGTTGCTAACCACTATCGGTGGATTAAATCATTATCTCTTTCACCAAAATTTTTCTATCACTCATAATTTACATATTATCTCACACAAAAAATTTAATCATAAAATTTATTATTATTATTAATTCATTAATTTCAAAACTTCTCATCACTTTATTAATAACAAGATTCTCACTCTCCCATATTGTGAATATTTAATTCGCTCATTTCCATTGTTATTATTATTATTATTATTATTATTATTATTATTATTATTATTATTATTATTATTATTATTATTCCAAGCACACAATAAAAATTTCACTAATTATTGATTTTATTTTATTTTATTGCATTTGCACTTCTCATTTGATTTTTTTTATCTCGGTCAGGTTTATCAAATCTAAACTCATGTTCTTCAATTGTTTAGGCATACTATTTGAAATTCGAGTTGATCCAGAAAAAAATAAAAATATTTGAATCGACAGTAAAATGAAATTTGACAAGAATATAGGGCGGTCACCATTGCCTAACACTTCTTTTACAATTGAGCCCACATGGTCTTTAATAACACACGCACATCCTTGTGTGCCCACAACTATGGGATCAAATACCCTCTTGGATGATCCCCTAGGTCTCCACAACTTTAAGTGTCGCCAAACGCACACTAAAATCACCACATTATTATTTGACTCCAAATAAACTTCACCACACAACATCATTTTTTTTATCATTTATTTTTTTCTGTGATATTCTGTCATAATTACTATACTGTATTCTTCAGTTTTATTTTACCAATAAAAAGACGTATTTAAATCTGGTCAATCTTTCCTTGCCTCCCATCTACATAAACTCGCCCTAATTTATACATTTAATACCTGCCGCTTCCTTTCTCTTCATCTGAATATTTTTATGTGCTTTTGGAAAATATTTCTGAGCTCAAAATCTTACTATTTCACTTTCTTCATCCATAAACTCATTTAAATTTATTTGTAAATCCAAACTTTTATTCCAAAAATAAACAAAGTTATTTTATTTAAATCCTTCCAATTAATTAAATTCATCCACAAATTATTATTATTTTTCCACAAATTATTTAAATTCTTCCAATAAATTGTTATTATTATTATTATTATTATTATTACTGAAAAATATTTAGGCATCATGATCGTCAGAATAATTATTATCGCACTATTTCCTCAATAAATAATATGTAAATCCTATCTGCAAATGATATTAATAATATCTCACTTTCTGATTATTAATGCATTAACTATTTAATTACAATTAACAATTAACAATTTAATTTAATTCCTAATATTTGGTGCCATCACTTCCTAAATTATTTATTTATAACTTTAAATGTTGTAGTTATATTTATCATATTATTAACTTATTTACTTCACAGTTGTTTATTATAATTATTAAATAAATCAAATTATTTAAATAATCCAAGTTGTAATTACGTCTCCTCTCAAAAATAAGAGTTAAAGAAAAAAAAACGCCCATCCCTTGGAATAACTGAAACATTTCATGTCGGAACACATGGACCAACTGTCTGTCCTAACAAAAATCGAAAATAGAATAATAAATTGTCAGACAGCATGCTCCATTTGTCATCCTGACAAATACAATAGATGTTCTAGTTACGATGAAAAGTGTGTTGATAATTATGTTGATTTCTTATCGTGACTGTGTTAAAAATGGAATTATCTAATACTATAGGCTAGTGGATAGTTCATGAATGGTTGTCTTACTTCATTCTTGATGTGCAGGAAGAGCGTGTCCTTTGTTGTACACTATCCCAATAGTGTCCTTCCATGGCCATCTGCTGTATCCGTATAACTTCATCGGTCTCCATGTCCTACCTATCCTTCGAGTAATTTAACGGCGCATGTTGATATTTAAAGTCACTCGTTCGAAACAACTCCCGTTATCATCAGCACAGTATATATAACATGCTGAAATGTTGCGCAGTCATAGACTGGTAGAGTACTCTTGTAATATCGTGAATAATTCTCATATTCGACAAATGCGGTTTCGTTTGCACGCTAAGATAGGAACACCTATTAGCTGCATAGAACGAACTGATGAATAAATTATTCCTGATGAAATTCGAAGTGCCGGATGTATTGTCACTACAAGAAATACATCACTCTGTATGCTAACTTCTGTGAATGGTTTTTCGACACTACCATCACCTGACCGGTTAGAATATTTGACCTGGAAGTCAGTTGATATTCTAAGTCCTTTCGCTGCCACAAGCTATGTTCGTTCACCCGAACAGAAACTAAGTCCTACTGACCACTAGTTCAGCGACTAAGTCCTTCGACGGTCAGAATCTCGGTGTGTATACTCGTACTTTCACGTTGCGTAGCTCCGCACCTGAGCATATGCTCCGTTGGAATACAATCTGGTTTGAAATCATCGCTCCTTATATAGTCGAACCGTCAAAACTTCCAGAAACTTCCATCTCGTATCTCGGCTTCTACTGGACCGATTTTAATGTTTGATAGCTCAAATTCCTTCTCTTGTAAATGCCAGTAAACTGTACTACTTTTCTAGCGTCCATCTCTTCTCCTAAAGGAAATTCCATAAAATTTTCCTCGTGACGTATGCGGGCTCCACGTCACAAACTCACGTCACTGGCTCCTGCGATGCTTGCTTCCCTCAGTACTCTTGAGTCTCCTCCGCGCTCTATTCAAATATCAGCCATTCTCTCACACAAATAAATCAACATCTCTTCTTTATAATAATGACGTCAACAATGTCACGGACGTGTGAACGATCAGGGTACAATACTCATATATTGGTAAAATTTGTCTTAATTATGCAATTTCTTTCTGAGTTGTCGATTCTAATGTTCTAATTGTTCGCACAGCCACCGTCTTGAATGTATAGAGAGTCTGTTATTTTGCCTTGGCCATACATGGCAACATAATATGCAGTCCTACCTTTTAACTAATTTTTATGTAAGTAGCTCCTAATTGTTGAGTGTTATTTTTTTATATTTTATAATTTCAAAAGGCAGCTGCGCGTGAGATACAGTAATAGAGAATCTTGTTGTTATCACGTTGACTATATATGCTTATATATGCTTACATAAAACTACTGTGAACATTGATTCATAGGATCATAAGTTAAAGATTATAATGCTTGCTTAATACTTACGACCGCCATATTGAAATTATTTGTCTGATGACCTTATAGTTTGGGGTCCAGACGCTACTCACATAAAGGTATTCTTCCCAAAATTTGGACGAGATCCAATTATTAGATTAGTTGTAATTTGATTTAAGCTTTGAATATTTGGGTGGCCACCATTTTGTTTTGCTTAAGATGGTGGCAATATGAAACATGACGCTGAGGTGTCCGTTGCTAGTGCTACATCTGTACCAAATTTAGTTCAATTCGGTTTCGTCGTGTTTGAATTCATATGGGGTACAGACATACACACACGCACAGAAAAATGGGCATTTGACCCGTGATTTTTTGCAAAAAAAAATGAAAATAGGCTAATTTTACGCCATTTACATGTTGTCCTATGAAACTAGAGATTGGACCTTCATTGAATCTGTCATAATGTGTTCAGTCTTGAGATCATAAGTTTTTTCATCAGAATTCAATTATCGTACATCAGATGCTAAAAATCTAAAAATAAAAATAATTAGGTTCAATTTCATACGAAATAATTGTCTAGGTAGTATTACTCCACATGCGTTAAATTCGGGTAAACTATCATCGTAACTCGGTGACAGCACGTGGCGTCGGGAAGAACATCAGGCCGTAAATCCTTGGTCCTACACAAAATGATCCAGGTTGGCCCCCAATGACCTCATTTAATTGGGATAACCTGTTAAAGTTAACAGATTACGTGTCCCCCACCGCCTGTTAAAAGTTTACAGATTACCGGTACGTACAACTCCTCCACCTGTTAAAAGTTACCAGTTTACGAATCAGCTTACCGCCTGTTCAAATTTAGCATATTACGTTTCTCTCCACTGCCTTCGAAAGTTAACAGATTACACATCCTTCCACCGCCTGTTAAAAGTTAACATCTTACGTATTTCTCCACAGCCTGTTAATTGTTAACAGGTTACGTATTTCTCTACCACCTGCAAAATGCTAACAAATTACACATCCCTCCACCGCCTGTTAAAAGTTACCATATTACGTATTGAACCCCTAAGCACTGGTTCGTGTGATATTTTTCATCGCAACGCATTTTTGATGCATCACTTTAGAACGTACCCACTGACCGACCATGCTGTCGCCACATGCTAACATTCTTTGGAGTTATAAATGGTTGATCTTTTGACTATGGAGAAAACCGTTATTAAATAATCTGAGGCTAAATTATGACACTTCTATTTTCTTCGAAGCTCAGATATTCTCATGTTGTAATTCTGTATCACCGAAACATTCTTTAGAATGTTATTTCTGCTTTTGGTAAGGTAGTAACCTCGCAGATACGCGAACCGGAACCAGACAGTCGCTGCACGACTAGTGTATTCAGGAGTTCACGCAGCGCAGGACTGAGCTCTTCCCACATGTTTTTGGTTTACCATCCAAGTTGGATGTGTTCTTGTCAAGTCCGTCTAAAAGACGATGTAATAGTCCGCCTGAAGGCGAGGAAAGCAATCTTAGTGCATCGCACATTATTTAACTACGAACAGTACATAATATTAGTGAATATTACAGCCGGAGAAGGCTTGTGCTACGAATACTGTGGATTTTTGGAAAAGTGATTATAATTGTGGAACACCACATTTTTCAACCACGTGTTTGAACATTGTATTTCGACATCGTCAAGTGGCGATAAAATATATCATTCACTGTGAAATTATCATTGAGTGAAACATTTCAACACTCATAACTACAAATATTGCTTTCATCGCAAGTGCGATTCCTTTCTGTGAAACACGACGTCGATGCCACGTGATTTGTGGGCAAGTAAAATCCGTGTTAGTGAAGCAGATAATAGTGCATGGCCAATTTATAAACCATCTGCGCCGTGTAGTAGCAGTGAATTTATGACCACATTAAAGCTAGTTTCAGTGCAGCTGTGCTACGCTTTTTTTTTCGTATTTTCAAGTGGTAAATTCGTACTTCAAAATGTCACTTCTTGATAACCACGTGTACGACGATCTTTGTTAAGCATCACTTGTGGATATGAGCTGTTAAGCTTCATCATGTGAAGGAGAGGACCGGAGAACTACAGCCGATGACGGTAGAACCATGACTTTAACATCCGCTAAGCCAAGGAAAATGACGACTTTGGAGAGGAGTCTTGTCATATCATCACGACAACGACGAGAACGAATAAAGGCCGTGGAGATGGATAAAGCCTATGTGGAGGCCCAGATTGGACAACCCTTGTCCGGAGACCAAAGCCTTATTGTATCCCTCAGGTCGTTGGAACGACTGAGATGTAGACACCCTTTCTTGTGAGTCCGCATAATTCATTCCTTGTGAGATTCTTTTGTGGTGTAGCTTAGTGTAGTTTATTGTAGTTTATTGTAGAATCATCCGAACTTCTTGACAAGCCATAGATAGGTTTTGTACGGTTAGAATTAATCATTTTAGTTCACTTTCAGTGATTCGTTAGTCACCCGTTGTGATTGAATTTCTTTTCGATCACGGTGCATTCTGATGGACATCGCTAAGATGTTATTTCTACCCCTGCTAAGCGAGACTGTAGTCTTTGTTACTACGTTTTGTTCAACCCTAGGTGGGTGATTTTGTGTACAGTTATTTAGGATGACGATCAGACGTCAAGGCCAGTGTTATTTTTATAACACCCTTTTCTAGTAAATGTTGTCACGCCACTGATTTAGTCAGAAAAGTCCGTATCGTTAGATAACCGACTGAAGCTATCAGTTTTGTGATTCAATGTCATTTTCATTTTGATGTGCTATGAAGCCATCCAGTTCGAGTTATGAACACATTCAGGGTGTTACATTTTGTATGCAATCTAGCATCGAACCCTGCAATGAATGCCGTATCATTGGCAAACTTAGCAATTGTAAGATTTGCGCCTTTATGATGTTTATTTCGTGTCAAGTGTTTCCACACAGTTATTATTTTGATTATGATTAGACAGAGCAGTTATGAACTGACATATCTGCACATTTCAAAGAGGTTCAGATTAAGTGGAATATCTGTATTTTTCATTTCTTTGACTTTTACAAACATGCTACGTCTTTGTGCATAGTTTTGAGGCGTGATGTTAAGCCTAATGCTTATGTGATTTTGTATTATATCTGGGATATGATAACAAGGCCAGTTTTCTGATAGGACTTTCTGCGAGAAAGCGCATTCAGTGTTGTTCATTTTCTAAACTGTCCGTGTGGATGATTGAGAGTAGCGAGGCTAGCTCGAACCATGGACAGGTGGTAACAGTTCCCAGCATGCAATGTGCTAGAGCACCACTCACTCAGTGAGACATACTTTTTTAGACTCTTTGACAATGCTTATAGCATGACTAACATTTAAATGGTGTGTCTCATATGTAGGTCAATGTCCAGGCCACCATTTTGTAATAATCAGATGTTTTGCTACTTAGAGATGACTGGCGAGAGCCATGTGTTTGCATCGCTCTTGAAGCGACCATCTTTCTTCTCCATCTGAGAATGATTACACGTTATGTTAAGGTTTAGTTGTTCAAATTAAGAGGCTAGATGAGGCACCTTTATAGAGGCTATATTTACGTCGTGTGTCCAGACTTCGATTCTGTTGACTGTGTTATTGTAGGGAGGTAACTGATGTTCATGCCAGGCCTTACCCTGAGGTAAATTAAGTGAGCCGAGAGCCACTAATAACCTGTGTTATTGTTATGTCCGAGCGGGAGAGCTCGTTGACGGTGTTTTATAGCCGAGATTGATCTCGCACGAGACTGCTACTGCTGATCCCAAGGTATTCAGGATTGTCAGCCTATTCGCCATAAACCAACGATAATCTAAACCAACGATTCTATTAATCAGAACGTCATTATTATAAACTGATGATAATTAACTATTTATAGCATTTAACCTTGATTTTCTTTCATTTTGGACCTGCTGGCTGACACTTGCTTTGTGCACGCTTCTTTTGTGGAAGTAATCTAGGATAGATGACACTAATTTTTATCGACGGAGTGCTTGCTCAACCTTTAGTCAGTCTCTGGTGGAGCGTGAGCCTCATGCGACGTTAGACGTAGTTTATACTACGCAATCGCCACCGTAATTAACATGCCCGTAGATGACACTGGTTTACAAAGAGTAACCCAGGGCGAAGGCAGGAATAATATTGTTTATGGTCTTGTTATTATTTATTCAAGTGTATGATAACCCCATGTTTACCCTTTTTTAGATTGTAAGAGGGCATTTAATGTTTTTTTTTTTTTTTTTTGACGGCTTGTCATGTAGATTTGTACTAACTGTTTTGCTTTACGGACGTCATCGCCGTAAATTTTGTATTAATTGTTAGGAATTAGCTAGATTATTTAAAAATAAATGTAAATGAGGAAATGGTATCATCCTAACTTAGACTTGCTATTGCTACCCTGTTAAATGTAAATTCCGTTATTAGCTTATTTTGTAACTTGACTTAGAGATTATTGCCGTACCATTTTCCCAGCGTTGCTGTTGTTGCTTTTGTCAGATAGATCATTCGCGAGGGTTTACAGTAGTTTACAGGTAGGGTACTGATCTTTTATTTTGTTTATTTATTAGTTTGCGGATTAGCCGATAGAAACCCTCCTAACTAGGCTAGGTGTCTGAATATTTTGAATAAATATTTTTACATGTTTTACTTAAGCCTGGAAATTTATTTCTCAGTCTACCTTTAGGAGGTGTATTTTCTTGGGCTGTCTATGACCTTTTTAACAACCATGTTACCACGGATCCCCTGGATCATGGATTCTCGTGCCGCTATGGCCTATAAGAAATTCACCTGATCCTCATGGCACATGGGTCCAGCAGGTGAGGTGTTAGGGATGTCGTTTCGGCTGTTGGCAACCCTGATAGCTCCTCTGACGGGCACAGTATCTCTCCACCGCCTGTTTAATGTTAATTGAATACGTATCTCTCCACAGCCTGTTAATTGTTAACAGATTACGTATTTCTCTACCGCCTGTTAAATGTTAACAGATTACAATTCTCTCCACCGCCTGTTAAATGTTAACAGATTACGTATCTCTCTACCACCTGTTAAAAGTTGAAAAATAACGTATCCCTGCACCGCCTACTAAAGTAAAATACTGTATAAGTCTCCTGAATATACACCTCAGTTACACGCGTGCTTGAAGGTGTTTCATACAAAAGCAAGCACACTTTCACAAAATATCCAATCTCTCTGCAACTATTTGAGGGATTTTCTCGAATTTGTCCAGTAAGAATATGGAAGAATTTTATATGAGTGATTTATATCCTGGCTTTTCATAATTTGCTGCCCTATTTTCCAAGCGAAGGTGTTATTCTACCACGGGATGAACCACAATGAGATTAACAGGTATATTTATGTAGATGTGACAAAAGCTCAGATTTAATTATTTTGAAATGTAAATATTTGGGGCTTGTGTCTGTAATCCCTTTACTTTTTCATTGAGACTATTTGAGGTTCATCCTCGAACATATACCGGGTGAATCAGCTGCCCCTAATAATATTGTTTTATGCAGCCCAACTAGCGTTGTTATACTGACAGCAGTGGCTGCGCTCGCTAAAAAGCAGCGTTAGGTCATGGGGCCAAGCCCTCTGCTGACTTGGTAGACGCGTGGGTTCAAGCCCCACCGTCGGCCGTCCTTGAAATGTTTTCCCGTGTTTTCCCATTTAGAACACCTGTAAATGCTGGGACGGTACCTTCTGACAGGCCACGGCTGCTTCCTTTCACATCCTTGCCGAGATTCATTCATCTTCATCCGTTCCATCTGTCATCCCGACGCGCAGGTTGTCAACGGGCGTCGACTAGAAAGATCTGCACTCGGCCTCTCAGGAGGCCACATGACAAAAAAAAGCGTTGTTATCATGAATGTCGATATTTCTCTGCTTGCATCCCGTTTGTTACTAATGCACTGAAAACATATCCTGCAAACGATACTGAACACTATCAACTTTCCCTCGATGTGACTACAGACTAAAACGATGGAAAAATAATAGTGCTCAGTATCGTTTGCGGGATATGCTTGCAGTGCATTAGTAACAAACGCGATGCAAGCAGAGAAATATCGACCTTCCTGACAACACTTACAACAGGTTGGCGGCCGACTTCCTTCAAAAATCCCCTCCCAGACCCTTCCTTAATTAGACCTAAGTTAGCGGACACGTGGGTGATCAGCCTGTCACCATCCGCAGTTGTATTTGCTGACAAGGTGTGTTCATATCCCAGACACCCTCCTTGCGACGGTAGAGGAATGATCCACTACAGAGTCCGTGGGTGAAGCCGAGCTGGCAGTATAAGCGAAAAATAATGTCCGGAAATACAAAACTATTTTTATGCACATTTCTTTTCGCAAGAATTTGTCCTTTTATTTTCATGTCCTGTACATTTGAAGTTCAATTTTAGTGAAATGGACACCAGTTTAATAATTGTAAATACTAATGTACATAAGTGTTACATGCATTTCCACTTAACCTAAATTAAGCGCAGGCGAGCAAGATCTGATGATGCTCACTTGATGAACGAAAATAGTATTTTAATTTAGCCCCCCACCCCCCCATTTGTCTGAGAAATGTTTTATTAAGTGCATAAATAATGCATGTAATTTATTTCTGGCTTTTTTAAATTACAGTAATTGGAACTTCACGCACAATCTAATTCGGCACTCACATATAAAATACATCGATTTTATAGCTTAAGTGTAATGGATCTGATGATGATCCCTTGACGATCTAAACTGGTCCTCCAAGTGTATTTATTAATCTCACGTAATTTCTTTCAGGATTAGGGAATAACCCATCCCATTTGGGTACAATCGTGTTGACCGACTGAAAAGCATCGAACTATTGTTTACTAAGACAACACTGAAAAATGACTTCAAACACCAGAATGGGAACACGTTTGTTGACCGACTTGAAATGAAAATCCACAGCCTGCTTTCAGTCGGCCGACCGGGTCAGGGAATGGAATGAATGAAGCCCCCATCTAGCGGCGAGGATATGAACTGTGCCGGCTGCCGTAGCCTGTCGCACCCCCCTGGGGCAATGATTAAATGAATGACAGATGAAATGAAATGATAGTGAAGAGTATTGCTGGAATTAATTTCTGACAGGGAAAACCGCAGTACCCGGAGAAAAACCTATCTGCCTCCGCTTTGTCCAGCACAAATCTCACATGGAGTGACCGGGATTTGAACCACGGACCCAGCGGTGAGAGTCCGGCGTGCTGCCGCCTACGCCATGGAGGCTCTTGTTTGTTGACCGACTTGAATGAAAATCCACAGCCTGCTTCCAGTCTCCGACTGGGTCAGGAATGGAATGAATGAAGCCCCCATCTAGCGGCGAGGATATGAACTGTGCCGGCTGCCGAGGCCTGACGCACTCCTCTGGGGCAATGATTAAATGAATGACAGATGAAATGAAATGATAGTGGAGAGTGTTGCTGGAATGAAATATTGACAGGGAAAACCGGAGTACCCGGAGAAAAACCTGTCTGCCTCCGTTTTGTCCAGCACAGATCTCACATGGAGTGACCGGGATTTGAACCACGGACCCAGTGGTGAGAGGCCGGCGTGCTGCCGCCTAAGCCACGGAGGCTTCTTGTTGACCGACTTAAAAGTTTATATTTATATACTTTTAGAATTATTGGAAATATCTGTTCCCGAAGGAAACAGGATGTAAAATTGTCCGATTGAGCTATGTACATTAACAAATTCACAAAGAAATTTGATAAAATGGTCCGGCTAGCTCAAAACACAGGGGCGAAACGCTGGCAACTGTTTTGAGCTAGCCGGACCATTTTATCAAATTTCTTTGTGAATTTGTTAATATACTTTTAGAATTGTCCATTTCTTTCAACATTTTATTATCCATAGGAACGGTAGATAATTTATGTACCTATTGACATTTTGTCTAATTACTCCCAGGATAAAGGAAGCTTGTAATACAACATGTAACAAGGTCACGTAGGCCTAGTACATTCCATTTCCACCATGGGATGTAGACAGTTTGTTCGATGGGCCATATGTTAATATATTTTTACGATTGGTCTTGATTCAGCCTAGACATTTTGCTAGTGTTTCACTGGCTGCGTGGCTCATCGGTAACGTTCTCGGCTGCTGTTCCCAAGATTACGGGATCGAATCCTGGCACAGTCAGTTGGCATTTGAGGGTACGCAAATGCGAGGGAGCTGCGTCAGTAGATTCACTGGCATGTTCAAAATCCCCTTCGGGGCATAATCTTGGGCATTATTATCATTATGTTCTAGTGTTTACCAACTGGTGTGCGGTAATGAAATGAATCCGTTGTTTGGAAAAGGTCACATCTGCATACAATATAATTTTACTGAACAAAGGAAAATCAGCATAAATATGTTGAATTTCACAACTACAACATACAAGTCAACAAGAAATTCCGTGAAGAACTAAATAGCCTATATTCATATATCCTACTTATGTTAATTGCTTCTATCAACATACAAACTTTCAGTTTGATTGCTGTAATATATTCGTAGGTATACAGAACCGTCTAAATATTTCGGATGGTCGCCATGTTAGATTTTTATACTTGTAGGCTATAGAGTTATGCACTATTAGATGAAGATTATTGCGTAGGTGTATTATTCAAACATCAATTGCATGATTAAGGACACAAGAAATTAAAACTCAATTTTTTAATTTCGCACAACCACCATCTTGTTGTACTGAAAATAATTGAAACAAATCAGATGCCAGTGGATTAAAATTTGTATAAGCATTTACCGTAACAAGTTTCACTGCGCTCTTTTGGTTAAATCGCGAGAAACGTCCATTCAAATATTTAAATTTCGCGTCACCGTCATGTTGGAATTGTGCTCACCAGACTGTTGAAAGTTCCATAGGTGAACTTACGTTCATAGCTTTTTCAAACATACAAAATTTCAGTTTGATTTCTGTGATAGATTCGTAGATATTGAGAACCGTCTAAAGATTTGTATAAATGTAGGCCATAGAGTTATGTACTACTAGATGACGATTATTGCGTAGGTTCATTATTTTCACGTTGACCTCGATCGCATGATTAAGGCACAAGAAATAAAAACTTAATTTAAACATTTCGCACAGCCGCCATCTTGCGGTTATGTAAACAATTGAACTTAATTAGATGTCAGTGCATTACAATGTTTATACACATTTCACTGAGCTCGGATGGTTAAATCGCGAGAAAAGTCTATTTAAATGTTTCAACTTCGCTTGGCCTCCATGGTCGTTATGTACTTAAGAATTTTTTAGAAGTCACATAGGTGAACGTCTAGTAAAGCCCTTTATCACCGTACAAAAAATCAGGGTGGTATCAGGAATAGTTTTGGAGATATAGAATGCCGGTGAAATATTTCGCACAGCCACCATTCCTAGATAAGGATTATTTGACTGTATTTACTGAGAATTGTTTTGAATAATATAACCAGAAAGTACTGTGATAATCTATATTTGCAATATAGAGATACGAACAAAATGGATGTTTGAAGGTGGTATACATAAAGTGAAATGCATAATAAGAATTAATCTGATGTGTTGTGCTTGCTCTAAAATTATTTTGACAATATACATTTGTGTATAGGATGCCTCACAAAATTACTTTACTAGTACAGGCATCACAGCGAGACAGGTTATCAGGCAATCTACACACATCCAAGTACACGGGACTACATGACCACGATGTCGCAAAGCGCCCAAAGAATCAACAACAACAATTACTTTACACCTTCCATTGGTTATATAAATATTGATATTACTGTGTATGTGATAGTAACTGTTCAAATGTTCCGTTGCTGGTCAACAGTTTGTGATTTACTCAGATACACTGAGTCTTTCACTACATATTTTACAAGTGGAGTGAAAACACACTGCAGTGCATTCTGTTGAAAAATTACTGAAGTCAGGATGTGACTGTTTCGAACAAAACGGAAGACTAACACATTGGTTTTCCCTCCTTTATCATAATATTAGAGACTAGCAGTAGGGCCCGGCTTCGCCCGGTGGATTTATTTGTTTTATGGATGCTAATGAATACTACTGCAGAACTGGCACATGATACTTAAACTAACAGAAACCAATATTTTAAATATATATATTTTTGTGGTGGTGGTGGTGGTGGTGGTGATGGTTGTAGTGGGGATGATAAGTAGTACAGTATAATGGACGTAACATTCAGGTCAATTTCCCGTAATGACAATTATGAATAGGGAAACAGCTATTTACTAACTACAGCACTGACACATGTAATTTACAAACAAATTTACAAACAAAATAGAAAGAGCAGTAAGTGAAACAAAAGACACTGATTACGGCCTATATCTCATCGGCTGTCAGAAATGTAGAGACCAATAGTGTCGTCTTTTGTCGCATAGTGCCGTAGGGAAATAATCAGAAATCTTTGGCAAACTTCGGCTGTCCCGAGCTACTGAGGTAGCAATAGTATCATTTATCGCCACAAAGCGCTTAACGATAAGTTTCAGAATAAATGAAGGTAAATTTGAAATCACCAACGCTTATTGCAGCTGATAACCTCAATGTACTGCTCCAACACCATGGCACTTATACAGAGGCATAATATTTTCATGATGATAACTGTTTTAAGGGGCCTAAGAAATCATTTTGTACTGCAATTTACAAACAGCGCAAGATGCAACTATTTTCGCAATTCTGCACCAGAACACTGGTAGGGGTGAAGTGATGCAGCCCGAACTGCCCGTCAACAACAGCCTTATTAAGATACTCTTACAGTTACACTAATACGGACATGAATGGTTCTAGGGCTTAATACGTGGTTTTCAAGTTCATTTTGTCTGTTATTCTAAATGTAGGGAATGGGGAGCGTTGTCCAAAATACCAAGTGAACAGTGTTACCAGCAGGGTTTCAAAGTGTATGTAAAATTTGGTGCAATTAAGAGAAACGGTGCAGATTTGTGATGAAGGGTCTAAATGCAGGGAATTTCATGCAGACAGTGTTACTCGCAGGGTTCCAAAGGGTAAGTATACAAATTGCCGTTCAGATCGGTGAATCGGTGTAGATGTGTGCAAAGGTCCTAAATGCAGGGAATGGAGTGGTCTGTCCGAAATTTCATGAAAACAGTGTTACTCGCAGGGTTCCAAAGGGTAAGTATACAACTTTTGGTTCAGATTGGTGAAAGGGTGTAGATTTGTGCCAAAGGACCTAAATGCAGGGAATGGACTGGTCTGTCATAAATTTCATGTAGGCAGTGTTACTCGAAGGGTTCCAAAGGGTAAGAATACAAATTTCGGTTCAGATCGGTGAAACGGTGTAGATTTGTGTCAAAGGGCCTAAATGCAGGGCATGGAGTGGTCTGTCGGAAATTTCATGCAGACTGTGTTACTCGCAGGGTTCTAAAGGGTAAGTATACAAATTTTGGTTCTGATCGGTGAAACGGTGTAGATTTGTGTCAAAGGGCCTAAATGCAAGGAATGGAGTGGTCTGTCCGAAATTGCAAGTAAACAGTGTTACTCGTAGGGTTCCAAAGGGTGTGTATACAAATTTTGGTTCAGATCGGGGAAAAGGTGTAGATTTGAACCAAAGGGCCCAAATGCAGAGAATGGACTGGTCTGTCATAAATTTCACGTAGACAGTGTTACCATCAGGGTTCCAAAGGGTAAGTATACACATTTTGGTTCAGATAGGTGAAACGGTGTACGTTCGGGAACACTTGTTCTACCGACTTACTGAACAAAAATCAATCTTGAAGGTTAACTGAGAGGTGTAGCCTAACGCTACATAGCCTAAACTATTCCTCTTGAATCAGGCTATCATATAAAAAACAAGAAGTTCCGTGAAGAACTATACAGCCTACTTTTCATGCCAATGATTATTCTACAGTATATGAACTTATCTAGAATAATGACGAAATTAAGTTGGTAATATCGAAATATCTAATTAGTTCAAAATATACCTGGTATAATGTAGCCTAATAGAGCACTACAGTTGGCAGCCCTGGCGACTGAATATATTCTTAGTTCAATCTCTTAAGGTACAGAATACAAAATTTGATTGAAGTCCAATGGACGTTACATGCAGTTAGACATTGGATCTATCAGCACGCGTAAAAGCATGTTGCCAACAATACCATGCGTGTGCTGGTCAGAAATAATCTGAAATATTATGAAATCTTGTTGTGCCAATTTTGGATGAAATCCATTTGTTAGTATAGAAGTTACATGTATTTTAAAATTGGACATATCAGCAGGCATAGAATCATGTTGGCAGCACTGCCTTGTATTAATTACTCCAAATTAATCTAGAATGTCAGGTGCTATACATGTGCAAAGTATAGAGCTGTTGGCTTGCATACTTTCTGGTATATTGATATTAGTGTAAAATAAATATAGACAGCATTTATTAACAGTTGGTAGCTCTGATTGCTCTTAACAATACTTATAGTCATATCTGTTATGGTACACATAGCACATACGAAATTTGGTTGAAATCCAACTGATAGTATAGAAGTTACATGTATTTAAAAATTGGTCGTATCAGCAGGCGTATAATCATGTTGGCAGAACTGACGTATATAAGTTACTCGAAATTAATCTAAAATGTCAGAATATACGTGTGCATAGTTTAAAGCTGTTGGCTTGCATACTTTCTGATATATTCGTATTTGGGTAAAAAAATAAAGAGAGCAATTATTAGCAGTTGTCAGCCCTGGTGGCTCTTAAGAATACTCTCAGTCATATCTGTTTATGTACAGATATTACATACAAAATTTGGTTGAAATCCAATTGATAGTGTAGAAGTTATATGCATTTAAAAATTGGACATATCAGAAGGCTTAAAATTATTTTGGCAACACTGTCATGGTTGGTTTCCTGGAAATTAAACTGAAATAGTATTATCTACATGTGTGCCAATTTTGGAATAGCTCCCATGCATACCTTGCAAGATATACAACATGGAGCTCAAATTTCTAGTGCGTTTTTTCAGCAGTTGGTAGCACTGAGATCATTTTGAAATATGGACGTGAGATATTCCGGTGCACATCTTTACTCATACTAAATTTGGTTTAAATCCAATTGATAGTGTAGAAGTTAAATGCATTTAAACATTGGACCTATCAGAAGGCTTAAAATTATTTTGGCAACACTGTCATGGTTGGCCTCCTGGAAATTAAACTGAAATAGTATTATCTACATGTGTGCCAATTTTGGAATAGCTCCCATGCATACCTTGCAAGATATACAACACGGAGCTCAAATTTCTAGTGCGTTTTTTCAGCAGTTGGTAGCACTGAGATCATTTTCAAATATGGACGTGAGATATTCCGGTGCACATCTTTACTCATACTTAATTTGGTTTAAATCCAATTGATAGTGTAGAAGTTAAATGCATGTAAACATTGGACCTATCAGAAGGCTTAAAATTATTTAGGCATCACTGTCATGGTTGGCCTCCTTTAAATTAAACTGAAATAGTATTATCTCCATGTGTGCCAATTTTGGAATAGCTCCCATGCATACCTTGCAAGATATCCAACATGGAGCTCAAATTTCTAGTGCGTTTTTTCAGCAGTTGGTAGCACTGACATCATTTTCAAATATGGACGTGAGCTATTCCGGTGCACATCTTTACTCATACTAAATTTGGTTTTGATTGCTGCAGCCGTTTAGGAGTTGATAGGTGGGGGACACACACACAGCCAGACAGACCGACAGACAGAAGGACAGATAGACAGACAGACATACAGACAGACAGACAGACAGACAGACAGACAGACACACATTTTCCCGGATCGATCTCATAAGTCTACTTTTTCCCCATTTTTCCAAAATGTGAAAAGTAGGCTAAAAATAATAATAACAATAGTAAATATAGTATTATTATTATTAATAATAATAATAATAATAATACAGTAATAGTAATAATAATGTTCATAATAAATTACAACATTTTATTCAAAACGTCAAGAAAACCTACAAATAATGTAACTGCTATTAAATGCCAATTATAGAAAACATTAATACTACTACTTCTTCATTTCCCGGTTCCAGTGATCTGGGTCGGGTGAGGCCTCGACTCGCTTGCACACTATCATATTTTGGCTATTTGTACGATGGGTTCGCCACACCCAAAGGTAGAAAACATTAATAATTGCCACTAATTATGCACTACAATATTCTTATTCTATCTTCTCCTAATTGGTACAGAGAGGCTATCCTAGACTTTAACTAAGCTTTATTGTTTAGGATACCACCTCCTACACCCTTATATTTGTCTCACATATATCTCTGTGTGTAACTGAAGTAGTGTGGATACCTGAACTTAATTTGACCTAAGATAAGGATAGCTGCCCAGAATTCAGGTACCATCTAGTCATTAGCCTGGAGTGAGTGTGAAGGTAAAACGGGGAAAACAGTAGGCCTACATTCAAAACGACCACTCTCAGCTTTGGGATTTGAACTTCAGTTCTTCGAACGCGCAATAACCCAGTGTAATCGTGGAGCATGCCTTAAAGAGTTCGATTAAATGAAAAGCATTGACCTCCAATTGTCTATGAACATTGGTCAGTTTAACACACAGGCATAATTTTTCGAATTCTAAGGAATAAGAGATTTTGATCCACTCTTTTATTTTTCCTGGGTCTTAGTTCATATCCAGATTGGTTCTTTGGTAATGGCCTTAAATAAATTCTGGCGCAGTACAAATCTACACGGTTTCACCGATCGTAACCAAATTTTACATGCTTACCCTTTGGAACCCGATGAGTAACACTGTCCACTTGAAATTTCTGACATTGGTTTGGTTTGTGTAGAAAATAATTTATTTATGCCCAAAGGTATTATAAGGTCATTGAGCGTATTCCCACTGCTTACGAAGGAGCTTTGAGTGATACAGTATGTGTATAATGTTATTTGTTTTACGTCCCTTTAAACTACTACGGCTTTTAGAGACGCAGGGTGCCGGAATTTTGCCCCGAAGGGAATTTTTAACGTGCCAGTAAATCTACGGCTCCCTCACATTTGCGCACCCTCAAATGCCAAATAACTGCTCCAGGATTCGATCCTGCAACCTTGAGCACAAAAGACTAGAACGTTACCGCTGAGCCAGCCACGCAGCAGTGAGTGATATGTGTGCAGTCGACCTATAATATTAATAATAATAATAATAATAATAATAACTGCAAAGCATTGCAAGCCTTGGAGCTCACTCGTACCAAGAGATGAATAACACCTTTCTATTTACCGGACTTAAATTTGGGAACATTGGTAGGCCTTAGATATTAAATATTTATAAAATATTAGGTATTATAAGGTTGTTGAGCGTATTCCCATCTGTCCCTAATTTATTGTAAGCCTAATAATAAATACGCATTGGGTACATCAAGCATGGAATCTCGGGTAATCTCGAGAACCACTGGATGGAATTTGATGGCATTTTCTCCATTCCGTAAAGGATATCTCGCGTAAGGTTTGTGTAGAAAATAATTTATTTATGCCCAAAGGAAGCAGCGCAGTAATAAGTTCAGTGAATCAAGTCGAAGAGAAACCTACCGTCCGTGCGCCTTTTAAACTTACACTGGGAAAACCGTTAAAATATGTACCTATATATGCTATGAGTGTAAGAATTGTCCAGCAACAAATGTTCTACAATAAAGTCTACGACAACATATCTGCTATGTATCTTCAATACATCGCCCACTAAGTTATAGGCTAAGTGTTTTTACGTTTTCATTTCTTCCAACATTCTCCATTCACTTACTATCGTCGGAGACAGTGTACGAGCTAGCTAGCGAGCGAGCCTGTCCCCGTGGTTTCAGCCTTCGTTCCGCAGAATACACAGTCAAGTTAAGATTGGACGGAAGGGGAATTTGTGTTTCATGCATCTCACCATTCTTAAATTATGTCTGACAAGAATTCGTTGCACATGCTATCCCCATGATAATATAAATAGTCCAGTCAGTAATTTTAATCCATCATTCCAAGACGGAAAAAGGACATACTGTAGGTCGTAGTTCATTGAAATCGAAAAATATACGCCTTTTAAGCTAACGCTGGGTAAACCGTTAAAGATACCGGGCGAAGCCGAGGCGGGTTGCTGGTACATGAATAAACACACAAGAAAATCCAGCATCTTAGCACAACAAAACGAGCGAACTTTATGTTGGAGATTACAAAGCTTGTTCACATGTGAAATGAAGTAGTTCTCTTATGCGCCGTAAGATAGCTCTGTATGTCAAACTCCGACAACATAATAGCAACTATTTTTACAAATCATGTTATTGATGCTATAGAACACGAATTGCCCATAAAGGAAGATGTAGACAATCAAATAAATACTTTTAAATCCACATAAATCAATATTTGTATCTTGTGTAATAATATTATGACACATACATTGATATAAAATCCGTTAGTGTTACAACTACGTATGCAAATTCTTAAGAATAAGGTCTATGTCTGTGCCGAAACGTTTCATATTGATCGTAGTTTGCTAAATAGCGAATCAATTTTTGTAGACCATTGTGATGTGTAGCAATGGTTAAAATTTAAATTAATATAGTAAATGGCAGTCGTGATGGGCTGCGAGTGGACTCGACTAACATTGTAGCTGTCAGGTGTAGTGAATCATATAAATGCTGTGCAGTGACAAAACCGTATTAAGTCATTAGCTCTTCACAAGGGCAGCGTCAGCAAGCCCGGTTATCGCAATTTCGAATCCCGGCAACGACAGTGACTATCCTGAGTGGGTTTTCCCGGGTTTTTACACACTCCCTCCAGACAAATGCCAAGATACCCCCTTATTTCCAATCCCGGGGTGCCTACTCCATCGCAGTTCAATAATTACACACACCACTACAGTCATCACAGAAGCACAGGTTATCTCACAAGTTCAACACATACCCAAGTGCACGGCGATGATGACCAAGATGTCCCAAGCACCTAAAATGAATTAACAACAACAAACAATAGTCATGTGGAGACGACCACAATAGTGGTGCTCTAAAGATAATATTGTCGCTGAACTTTCAATACCGCGTATCTGACATAGCTCTTCTTTCCCATTATTAGCCTATTATTAACATATGAAAAAGAGTGCGTGGTGGCGCAGCGGTCAAGCAATTGGCCTTTCACAATGTCGGACCGGGTTAGATTCCCCGTCAATGCATGTGTGATTTTCAAAAGTGAAATGTCCTGTCTTGTGGTTCGGATTCCACGTATAGAGGAGGTCTCGTGGTTAATGATCGCAAGATAGCGAAGTAATCACGCGAGTCGTCAGTAGCCTACTTACGTGAGATATGTCAGTTTGAGTACAGCATAACACTGTCTCTACTGTTATGCTCAGCGACCTCCTAGATATAAGGTCATGTTTGTCCAGAGTATTCGTAAAGTCTCCGGACTCAATATTTCGGATTTTTTCTGACGTTGTACTGTACTACACATGCAAATCTAGTTATGACACACAATAGTTCCACATACTTTCAAGTGAAGAACAATATTTTTTAAAAAACTCTGGTTGAAGTATTCTTGAGGTGCTCAGAGTAAAAAATGTTCAGACATAACACTAATTCGTTTTCCGCACATTGCGTTCCCACAGTTCCAGTTCACAAGAGATGTTGAACGTAACCACCATTTTCTTGCAGGCACAATATTTTCACGCTCACACATGTTGTGCGGCACTTTTTTCAAAGTTGCTGATGCTATTCCTCCAATAAATTTAGAAATTGCCTCTTTGAGTTATTGTAAGGAATCTGTATTATACCTGTATACTCTTTCTTTTAAATATCCCCATAGAATATTATTTTGCAGAGGTTACATGTGGCGAACGAGGAGCCCACAAATTTCTGTATTATACCTGTATACTATTTCTTTAAATATCCCCATAGAATATTATTTTGCAGAGGTTACATGTGGTGAACGAGGAGCCCACAAATTTCTTGAGATTACTCGATTTCCAGGAAAACAAGTAGTTCCGTTAAGAACTATACATCCTATTTTCATATATCCTACTTATGTTAATTGCCTCTATCAATATACAAAATTTCAGTTTGATTGCTGTAATAGATTCGTAGATATTGAGAACCATCTACATATTTCGGTTGGATTGCCATGTTGGATTTTTATATATGTAGGCCATAGAGTTATGTACTATTAGATAACGATTTTTGCGTAGGCTAAATTATTCAAACGTTCACTTCGATCGCATGATTAATACACAAGAAATAAGAACTTAATTCTAAAATTGCGCACAGCCGCCATCTTGAGATTATTTGAACAATTGAACTAGATTAGATGCCAGTGCATTACAATGTGTATAAACATTTACTGTACCAAATTTCACTGTGCTCAGATGGTAAAATCGCGAGATAAGTATATTAAAATGTTTCACCTTCAATTGGCCGCCATGTTCGTTTTGTATTTTACAGGTTTTTGGAAGCCTCATAGCTGAACTTAGAAGTAATTAAGGGGGACACACACACGGACAAAAGGTGATCTCATAAGACTATTTTTTCTTCATAAAATGGAAATAGGCTAAAAAAATTGCAACATAGCCATAGTCGCGATGGACACCATCTTGCTGGAAACATCAACAGCGGTCATCCTCTTCTAATTATGAATTGTTGCACAATGTCCCACTTTCAGCGCTTTATGTGAGGACCCAATTGATGCTCCAAGTTCTTGTGACAAACATCTTACAGATTTCCGTGGAGATCTCTCAATGCGCTGCCGAACATCGCGAGGAAAGTGTCAGTAATTAATTTAGGTCTTCCGCATTGTTCTATCACCCACGAAGTCCGCGTCACGAAACCTGCGTACAAGATCACACAAAGAAGATTTACCTAGAAAGGGTTGATCAGGAAATCTGTGTCTCCATTTTTCCACCCATCTCCCATAACTTTTGCACTCAAAATAAGCTTTCAATAGAGCAACCCGTTATGCGCGCTAAAATGCTTTGCCGCCTGTTTGACCTTGTAATAAGACTCACCCTGTGCAAGGCAACAGCCGCATTGTTCTGACATTACTACAATTGGTTCTACAATGTCTGTTAACATCTCACAAATTTTTTTAAAAAAAAGCTAGGAGCACACTGCCTCCGTTCCGTTCAGTTCGCTTCGGTTCGGTATCTCTCGTATCCGTTCGGATCAGTTCGTCAGCCGCCCATTGCCCCAGTCTCCGTCCGTCCAGTCCTGGAACACACCACTGTGAGAATAGCAATGTCGAATTCTTGAAAATCTCACATGCATTGACCGGGATCTATTTATTTTAAAAGAGTTGTGCCACTATGAAAGAATAAAACAAGGCCTTCAATTGAATCTCAGTGATTGCACGATTGCTAAAGTCGTTACATTCCCAGAATTTATTAAGACCAAATGTATGATTATTACTTTGTGTATATAACTTGTTTCCATAATTTAACAAAAACTGTTGTCTACCGTAATATTTATTTATTATTATTATTATTAGTACTATTTATCACAATAGTATGCAACCTTAGAAACACGCATTTGCCCTTTTATGAAAGTAAATAAAAAAGTAAGGTTAAGTAAATAATACACATACCTGGACAGTTCACGACCTCGCTAACGATCTCCCACGCATTCCTTGTCCTTGTCAGATCATGATAATTTTTATCGCTCAGATCGTAACTCGATGCGCTGATCACGCGTCACCCCAATATCTGCAGGCCAAATGGCTGGGCAGCGGTCGCTTGGTAGGCCTAGGCCCTTCACGGGCTGTAGTGCCAGGGGTTATTATTTTATTTATTATTATAACATCTAGGTTATCGGCCCCTGATGGTTTGGATGATAGTAAAATGAAAAGGTAATGGAAACTGTAGGCTACGTAAAACTAACAACGGACTTACACACTAGAAGAAGAAGAAGAAGAAGAAGAAGAAGTGAAAACAAACGTAGTATGAGGGAAAATAAAGACACAGAAAAAAATGCCTTCAACCCTCGAACAATGAGGATTGAGGGACTTGGAAGGAAGAAGAGCCATGAAAGCCTGATAGGAAAGGGAAAGAGGGTTGGGTCCGCCCCAGAGTAAGGTTAGGGTTTAGCATTATGGAGTTTGAAGCCATTTTTCAGTGTTGTCTTAGTAAACAAAAGTTTGATGCTTTTCAGTCGGTCAACACGTACGTACCCAAATGAGTTGGGTTATTCCCTAATCCTGAAAAAAATCACATGAGATTAATGTATTAATATATATTAATAATATATTAGGGAACCATCCATTACAATTGGGTACAATTGTGTTGACCGACTGAAAAAACATTAAATTTCGATTACTAAGACAACACTGAACAAGAAGTTCCGTGAAGAACTATACAGCCTACTTTTCATGCCAATGATTATTCTACAGTATATGAACCTATCTAGAATAATGACGAAATTAAGTTGGTAATATCGAAATATCTAATTAGTTCAAAATATACCTGGTATAATGTAGCCTAATAGAGCACTACAGTTGGCAGCCCTGGTGACTGAATATGTTCTTGGTTCCATCTCTTAAGGTACAGAATACAAAATTTGGTTGAAGTCCAATGGACGTTACATGCAGTTAGACACTGGATCTATCAGCACGCGTAAAAGCATGTTGCCAACAATACCATGCGTGTGCTGGTCAGAAATAATCTGAATTATTATGATATCTTGTTGTGCCAATTTTGGATGAAATCCATTTGTTAGTATAGAAGTTACATGTATTTTAAAATTGGACATATCAGGAGGCATAGAATCATGTTGGCAGCACTGCCTTGTATTAATTACTCCAAATTAATCTAGAATATCAGGTGCTATACGTGTGCAAAGTATAGAGCTGTTGACTTGCATTCTTTCTGATATATTGATATTAGGGTAAAAAGAATATAGACAGCATTTATTAACAGTTGGCAGCCCTGATTGCTCTTAACAATACTTATAGTCATATCTGTTATGGTACACATATCACATACGAAATTTGGTTGAAATCCAACTGATAGTATAGAAGTTACATGTATTTAAAAATTGGTACTATCAGCAGGCTTATAATCATGTTGGTAGAACTGACGTATATAAGTTACTCCAAATTAATCTAAAATGTCATAATATACGTGTGCATAGTTTAAAGCTGTTGGCTTGCATACTTTCTGATATATTGGTATTTGGATAAAAAAATAGAGAGAGCAATTATTAACAGTTGGCAGCCCTGGTGGCTCTTAAGAATACGCTCAGTCATATCTGTTTATGTACAGATATTGCATACAAAATTTGGTTGAAATCCAATTGATAGTGTAGAAGTTATATGCATTTAAACATTGGACTTATCAGAAGGCTTAAAATTATTTTGGCAACACTGTTATGGTTGGCCTCCTGGAAATTAAACTGAAGTAGTATTATCTACATGTGCGCCAATTTTGGAATAGCTCCCATGCATACCTTGCAAGATATCCAACATGGAGCTCAAATTTCTAGTGCGTTTTTTCAGCAGTTGGTAGCACTGACATCATTTTCAAATATGGACGTGAGCTATTCCGGTGCACATCTTTACTCATACTAAATTTGGTTTTGATTGCTGCAGCCGTTTAGGAGTTGATAGGGGGACACACACACACAGCCAGCCAGACAGACAGAAGGACAGACAGACAGACACACATTTTCCCGGATCGATCTCATAAGTCTACTTTTTCCTCATTTTTGCAAAATGTGAAAAGTAGGCTAATAATTTTTCGAATCGGACTGGTAGTTCCAGAGATTAGCGCGTTTAAACACACAAACACCCAAACACACAAACTCTTCAGCTTTATTATATTAGTATAGATGTGTCTACAGACAATCGATTTAATGTTGTAATTCATTCGATTTCTGAGAAAGAATATATAGCCTATTACCTTTTTCGAACAACCGATCCACTTGTTGAGAGGGGATGGATGAAATTCGGGTAATACATGAATATTGAGTCATTATTAGGCGCTGCAAGTCTTTTGGGAATGTGCAGTTTAAAATAGTGATTAAATATACAGTACGTTTCAATTGAAGTAGATACAATTTCCTAATAAGGACGTGGAGCACCGCTCATTGTAAGTATTTGTTCATACACGGGCAAGCGATTACTAGCCGGTAATTAGGCCTTAACTGTTTGCTTGTGCGAGTGAATGAATGTTTTTCTCTTTTAAACTCAATTTTTGTTCTCAATCTTTTAAAGAAAACTTCAATGAGACATGATAACCGTAATGAAAATCCACAGCCTGCTTCCAGTCTCCGACCGGGTCAGGAATGGAATGAATGAAGCCCCCATCTAGCGGCGAGGATATGAACTGTGCCGGCTGCCGAGGCCTGACGCACTCCTCTGGGGCAATGATTAAATGAATGACAGATGAAATGAAATGATAGTGGAGAGTGTTGCTGGAATGAAATGTTGACAGGGAAAACCGGAGTACCCGGAGAAAAACCTGTCTGCCTCCGTTTTGTCCAGCACAGATCTCACATGGAGTGACCGGGATTTGAACCACGGACCCAGCGGTGAGAGGCCGGCGTGCTGCCGCCTAAGCCACGGAGGCTTAATAACCGTAATAAGTTAATTTAAGTTAAATTATAATGCAACGCGGAAAAGACAGTATAAGCATAGAATAGAGAAATCTGGAAACAATCTGGACAAAACATTAGTCGCCCTCTTGAAAGAGCACATTAGTCACTTTGGTGCACTGGTACCAGGCAGATAGGACATACGGCCATAGCAGTGAAGTAGTGTATGTGTGGCCTTCTGGAAGCTGCACGTCTTCTCTGGGCCAAACAACACCTAAATTGGACATCATCCGACTGGAGGTGCGTAGTGTGATCCAACGAGTCACTTGATGTTTTCAAATTATGCGACCCATCGCACTGAGACCAAATGAGACGCTTAACGCGCAGAGTCTGGAGAGTGTAGTTCAGGCCAGAAATGGCCATGTATTCCTTTGAGAGCGATCTTCGTACCATGACTTCGGGCCGCTCATCTAGGGCACCGTGAACCATCAACCAACGTGTTTACATCATCACTCTCGATGACCAAGTATTCGACATCTTGATATGATGAATATGCTGTGGACTTTCCCATTTTCCTATACGATAAAAGCCATGTTTACAGGGTTGTACACATACGTGACTGATTTTTCGAACACATGGATTCCCTTTCCACCTCGAATGGCCAGCTGAATCACCCGCTCTCAACCCCTCTGTAAAATTGGTGTGACAAAATTTGGAACTGCGGGTGAAACGTAGAAATCAGCACCCCTGCAATTTGGCTGCTCCACAGGAACACCAGCGAGTGGCTTCAACTAGATATGGCATTACTGCAGAGAATTTGGACCCCGTCCCTACCGAACCAAGGGGGTTATCAAGGCTAGATGTGGTGTTACATGGTGTTAGAAAGATATCACAAAGGTTTGAGAATCTTTTTCTTCTTTTGTGCCTGTGAACATCATGCAAGCCTGAATTGTTTTATATCCCCCAATTTCAGTACACGCCTATTTAATGAACTGCCTAAAAGCAGTGGGAAGTGAAGTGAAGTGGACACTAGAACAGAAACAGCCGTAAATCAGCCAAGTCTACTAAGCCTCAGTGTCAACTCAGTAACACTTAGGTGATTGTTTAAGTGTTACCTAACTAACCAACTACAAAAGCTCATCAAGTAAATGCGTTCTTTGAGGCTTCAGTCTTTTGAGAGGTTTGATGCAGCTGTCCATGACTCCCTGTCCTGAGCTCATCGTTTCATCTCTACATAGCTACCACACCCTACATCCGAGGCAATGTGTTTAACATATTCTAACCTTGGTCTACCCCTATAGGTCTTGTCCTCGACCCTTCCTTCAATAACAAAGCTTGCTATTCCTGGGGGTCTTAGTGTGCGTCCTACCAACCTATATCTTCTCTTCATTAGCAGTCGCCAGAAACATCTCTCCTTCCCCACTCGTATTAATACCTCTTTATTTGTAACCCTATCTACCCATCTGATCTTCATCAGTCTCCTGTAACACCACATTTCAAGCGCTTCAATTCTCCTCTTTTCTGCTAATCCAATAGTCCAAGTTTCACTTCCATAGAGTGCCACGCTCGAGACAAATGACTTCCTTATACCTAAATCTAGATTTGTTGTCAACAGATTCCTTTTCTGCATAAATGATTTCCTTGCCTGAGCCAACCTACATTTTATATCCTCTTTGCTTCGTCCATCACTGGTCATTTTGCTAAGTAACGGAAGTCTTCTACTTCCTCTAGCTATTCACCTGCCAATTTGACGTCCATAGCAGTTTCTGATTTATTTCGGCTACATTCCAATATTTTTCTTTTACATTTATTAGTTTTCATTATGAATTCTTTCCTCAAGACGGAGTCCATACCATTTAAATCCTCTGGAGTGTCCGCCAAGATGACGATATCATCAGCAAATCTCAGAGTTGAAATTATTTCTCCTTGAATCTTCAATCAAATAAATAAGAAATTTGAAAAGTAACGGTTAGCAGTCTAGTACGCAATCCCTTCAATAGCTCGCTACGGTAGAAGTTAAGGATTCAATTTTTACTTTTAAACATAAAAAGAACTGACTGTAAACGCAACACCTGACAATAAAATATATCGATTGTAAGTAAACTCAGTGTCAAGATGGGCCCATGTAAGTACATAACAGACTAGCAGAAGGGTGCGACTGTGTTTGGGCGTGTTCAGGAGGCAAACAGTAAATACATTTGCCCGTTTCATTGATGTATCAACACAGACTGTCCAGCGTGTTTGCAAGGAATGATGTACCATGGGTTTGGAAGAAACACGGCGTCAGCACTGTGGTTATGAACGATTTTTACACAGAGAAACCAGAGACGACTGCCACGTCTTGTCTTAGGAAATCGGTTTCTGGGGAACTGTGTTTGGAGTCAAATGCCACACAGGTGGCCTTTGCTCACAGCGACGCACTAAAGTGTTCGTTTTCAATGGGATGGAAAACACCAACACTGGACCGTTGTGGACTGGAAACTGGTAGTGGGGGTACGAGGAGTTCCAATATGTCCTTACTCTCTAGAATAGGGCCATCCAGTCATTGCGCTCCGGGAGCACTGGGCATTCAGACTAGCGCTCCTTCCCCTACCACCACTACACTGTGGCAGCGAGGATGTTCGGACCACGCTGACTAGATACGTACGTACAGTCGTGCGGCCGCGCTCGGGGAGCACTGGGCATTCAGACTAGCGCTCCTTCCCCTACCACCACTACACTGTGGCAGCGAGGATGTTCGGACCACGCTGACTAGATACGTACGTACAGTCGTGCGGCCGCGCTCGGCGAGCACTGGGCATTCAGACTAGCGCTCCTTCCCCTACCACCACTACACTGTGGCAGCGAGGATGTTCGGACCACGCTGACTAGATACGTACGTACAGTCGTGCGGCCGCGCTCGGGGAGCACTGGGCATTCAGACTAGCGCTCCTTCCCCTACCACCACTACACTGTGGCAGCGAGGATGTTCGGACCACGCTGACTAGATACGTACGTACAGTCGTGCGGCCGCGCTCGGGGAGCACTGGGCATTCAGACTAGCGCTCCTTCCCCTACCACCACTACACTGTGGCAGCGAGGATGTTCGGACCACGCTGACTAGATACGTACAGTCGTGCGGCCGACGGCTCTTACGGGCTGTTTTGCCATAACCAATAAGTTATACCGCATATACAAATCGAATGGTACTCCGATGTATGGAATGTGCAGGAAACGAACACAAGTGTTAAGTAAAGAATATTGTGATTTATTCCAAACTGAAATGTGAACATATTAGGGAGGAAAATTCAACAACAAATTGTGATCTTTTTAACACATTACATCTCTGTTGCACACTAAACATTTGGCATGCCCTTTATAAGCTGTACAGAAAAAAGAAATGTCCCATTCTGCTTTAAAGACTGCTGCTTCACCACTCCTCTTTTTGTATGCTGTTCAGTCATGACCACTGTGAAACTGATTTACTTACACGCTGTGGACAAAGCGCATTGGACTAGACTAGCGACTGATGGGTCGGCTGCACACTTCAGCGCGCTCAGTCAGCCAAGCTCGTCCCACCACTTCTGAAACTACCTTCCAACAAAGCGCTCGGAGCACTGTCTTAGAGCGCGGCTGGAGCGCTGTCAGGATGGCTCTGCTCTAGAATGACAGGCGTGTAGCTCACCAAAGCATTTCAATGGTGTATGCGGACGGGATAGTTCAAATAGGAGGTGATTCTGTACCACATTCGCCTTGAACCAGTGTGTGTAACTAAGCTTTCTTGGTGACCACATATTACCATTTATCCAACACCTTCAGGCTGACTATCCTGTGGAGATTCTCATCTTTCAAGATGACAACTGCCGTGCTTACATGCCATCCATGTTTTCAAGGACATTCAGGAACACTGTCACACCTGGTCTGGCCAACAAAAGACTCCGATTTAAACCCCATTGAAAGTGTGTTGGACCATTTGAAGCAGTGGGCGAAAGTCAGACATTGCCATACTCGTGCTGAGTTGGAATTACGGGATCTTCTGATGACCGACTCCATGGTCGCTCGCAAGGAGGGAGTGCAGCTCTGCCTCCACTGAGATTTTTGGCTGTAGTCGTTCTCATCATATTTACTATTGTTTCTTCGGTGTCCAACCAAATTATAATAAGAGTGAACGTTTAGATTTTCTTGTTCTCTAGAGGTGCGCTATTTTATCACGTTAACTAAAGCGAGAAATCTTAAAATTGTTATAACGCTTACGGATGTATGTCTAGAGTATGTGCTAAAGTCGCCTCAATCAATACCTCTTTGGTCATCAGCTCCGAAGATTAGGCTTTCCCTGAAATGTTACTATTTTCTTAAGGAGAGCTGGTCCCAGAAAATATGAAAAAAATTGACAATTTCTATTTTTTGGCAAAGAATAGAAGGGAATTTCTTGGTTACCTTCATAAATAATTACAAATAATTATGATATTCATTTGGAACATACGAAATTCATTTTCGTACTCATGTCCAGAGAAGAGTTAAGTTTTTGTAACCAGTGCCTTAATAACGGGCAGATGACCTAGATGTTTTACACCATGAAAACAAAATCTCCCCCAAGAGTGATAATTATGCCGAAGCAAGTTTTCTTCTGCATCGGTACTTATTTCTCTTCAACAGCTCCATGTACGTTGGCACAAGAAATAGACATACAATGCGAAAGTTTGTTTTTCTGAAACTCAGTGCACCTTTTCTCACAAACAATTGATAATAGAGGCATGGAAACTTTTATAAATAATTATTATGACAGCCAGCAAGATTTTAACATGAACTTTTTAATTATTTTGATTCGTTTAGAAGTTACAAATCAAAATAGCAGAAAAAATATATCAAAAAGGAATTACTATTAAAAATTAAAAAGTATATTTCAGTAAAAAAGCGAATAGTCCAAAACCGCTGAGTTAAAGCACTCACTGCTATCCACTTTACTTGTAAAGAAGGGGAGTTCTTGGATTTAACAGTTCTTGAGAAAAAGTGCACCATATTTGCTAAAATTAGCATTGATAGATTCTGCTAAATAAATGGTACATTAAATAGCCTCGTCTCTGGCAATAGGACTAGTTTATGAAGCCAACCCGAGCCCATTGCCCACCATACGAGAGACGAGAGAGGAGCGAGAGACCTGTTGGTCGTGTTCCCCAGCTTTCCAGCCTGTGTGTACCAGACTGCACATTTCCATATAGACACGTGGCTGAATGTTACATGTTAGGCAGGTAAGCTATTTGAACAAAGAAGCCTTCCTTCTTTTTCTTATGTTAGTGAAAAATGTTATTGCCATGTGTCATATGTCCTGTATGCATATGGTCTTTCAACATACGTCAGACGGGGGAGGAGCGCATTATTTATAGCAAGCATACATCGACTAGGAGTCTGATCACAACATTCCTTCCCAAGACAATACATCCTGCCAACCTAATCTCGACGAAATGTTAATCACCCAATATTACGAATGTCATGAAATATTTAAAATGAGATCATCTTATCTTGCACTTCATCAACAAGCAATGATTACCATGTATCAGCCGGTAGCAATTAAATGTTCGTTAGACAGATCAAGCCTGTTTAGTACACGATACATAGCTCGCTAGCATCTGGTCACAGATTCGTCTACACCTTTCTGCACCACCTGCTAAGGCAGAGGTCTGAAGCGGCACTAAGCAAAGGTGGGAACTTCATTTACGGGAGCAATCTGCGGTACTTACCTTCTGGAGTTTAATCCAGGGTACACAATTGTGGAGGTAGTCTGCAAGTGGGCTTCCTTCTTAATGCCTCCTTAGACAGGTAAAGAAGAATATCGTGAATATACTGTATTCCAGCCACCACTCACCACGGGAGGAGGGGCAGTTCCCAAACAAATACTATCTCTTCTTGAGGTTTGAAAGCATTAGCTATCCCTTTATAGGGCAAAAGACTGGGGGTATAAAATATTTGGTTTTTTTTTGGACATTTGTAATTGGGGGTGATAGATGAGTAGGAATATGCACCAATTTTATACGTGTGGATTCTGTTTTATGAAATATGGGGTGGGAAATTATTATCCCACTGCCCATACCCGACAGTAGCCTATGTTTTCCTAAATGAGCAATGGGGTAGTAATTTCCCACCTCCAAACTATAAAGACACTATGTTTATCACTCAATAATGAGGTTTATTTAACATGATCTAGTATATACAAAACACCCATCACGCTCTATAATTTAAAAAAAATCGTAACTCCCACGCAACAAAGGTCAGTGACGTATAACATCTTTGCCGAAAACTGAAAAAAAAATATAAAAGTGATTTTGGAAGGTTAAAAGTTAGTACATTCGAATATAATTCAATAATTTCAAAATAGTATTTACTAAAAACACAAAAAATAATTTTAAAAATCCTCTATTTTATGGCAAACACCACCAACAGGATAATTATTTCCTTTCTAGCTGAAATATATTAACTCAAGTGACCAAAACCATTATTAACATTATATATCATTTATATACCAACATTTACAAATCTCTTATCTTCATTAAAGACACCTTCTTCTGTAGAACAATGCATTGCATTCAGTCAACACAACCGAAATGGCGTGCACGTGCACTCTGGAGACCACTGGGATATGCTTCCCACCGTTTCTGATGACAGTATACATCAAATTAATGGGTTTTCAATATTTATCTGCAGCTAGCTTGTGGACGCATGTGGAACTGCTTGAAATGAAAGGGGTGGGAAGATTCTCTCCCTAACACCGTTCTATAAATACATGGTGGGAAGATAGTATCCCAATGACCTATAAAGGCCTATACTATCAGTGTCAGCAAATACAGTATATGTTTCTATGAGGCATTTAGGAATATTCTGGTTTAAACTGAAAACTGGCAATTCTTTAGATCTATTTAGATCTAAACGCAGAGGCATAATGAATAAGAAATTTCAATATTTCAGTTGATTATTCAAGCATACTTTCTACGCCATAGGTTCTACGTTGTAGATAATAAGCAACTATGAATAAGAGAAAAGTTGCTGTTGTTGAATAATTAAGGGGCTTTGCGGCATAGTGGTCATGTAGGCCCATGCACTTGGTTGTGTGTGGAAATTTTGTGATAACCTCTGTTATTGTGATGGCTGAGAAGGAGGCGGCCGTGGCATAAAGTTAGGAACCATCCCGGCATTTTCTTCGATTAGAAGTAGGGAAACCACGGGAAACCACTTCCAGGGTGGCTAAGGTGAGAATCATTCCCTTCTCTTCTCAGTTTTGCCTCACAAGGCGGAGTGTACCCCGTTCCAGCCCTTAGACTAGAATTAAACCTCTTGACAGGGCCGGGAATCGAACCAGGGCCTCCACGGTGACAGCCAAGAGTGCTAGTCACTACACCACGAGGCGGGTGAATACGAGAAAACAACTATTAACTATCATTATGGTGTTTGAAACCATTTTCAATGTTGCCTTAGTAATCGAAATGTAATGCTTTCTAGTCGGTCAACACGATTGTAATGGGTGGTTTCCTACTCCGGAAAAATAACTACATGACATATATTTGTTAATTGTATGTAATTCAGGATTAGGAAACCACCCATTACAAATGGGTACAATCGTGTTGACCGACTGAAAAACATAAAAATTCAACTATTAACGAATTAGATAGAGGTGTGCACAGCTCAGAAATGGTAACTACAACTAGGCCTTCTTCATCTACACGCGAGCTCTGTTGCCTTCCTACCAAAACGCAATTTAATTTATAATTTAGATTAAAAGTATACATTTTGGCCTACTCTTAACATGTTGAAAACATGAATATGAAATTAGGATTTTGAGCAGTCAGGGACTTCTGTGTGTAGACACACCTTTCGAACGCCCGCATAGAATTGAAGAAGGTAGATGCAAAACCGCACGAGTCCACTTTGGACCATAAATGAATTGAAACCGGGAATAGAGTTCTCTAGACAGCTACACATTATGTACAGCGCAAAACAATATACTGTAAGTTTCCATGAGGAAGTCCTTAGAATTGTAGGAAGGAAATTAGGCAGTTGCAAAACAGTACCTCTGAAGGTGCCTAAAGCAAGAGACATAATGAAGTTAGACAATCTCTCTAGTGAGTTGAAGTTATCGTATTAAGAGCTGGAAGAGAAGTACGGAAACCGTACTGGTGATAATTAGGGCTCGGATTTTTAGGTGCTAAACATCGGGAAAATATTTATTTATTATTTATGTATTAAAAATACCTGAAATATGTGACAAAAAAGGTTTAAAAAAATCATTATAATTCAGTTTATTAATGTGAATATAAACAACATGCAGCACTCACGAATGCAATTAATGCTATGTCTCACTGACTGCTGAAGCATTACAATGCACAACGAGATACATCTTCAGGTTGTCCATCGCAAATGACCGACGATTATCCCGAAACACTTATTCTGAAGGCGCGAAACTGCGGCAGTATGTTTCCTGCCCTTGAGGTGTTGTGTAACTTGAGATCGCTGTTCAGCCTTGATTGCTTTCCCACATGGTTGGCAGAACAGAACGCCCCCATCAGAAGTTAAATTATCTTTAAATTCTGCAACAGACGATAACTTGTAGTTGTTTTTATTTCAGGCATCGTAGAACTGCCTTACACTTCACAGTGCCAGAAATGATCTGCGTGTGAGTGACACTGGTTCCAGGTAGCTGAGGGAGGGGGAGGTCTAGCAAGTGGTGCAATATGGCTGTGGACAAGGAAATCCACAGCTTCCCCAGTGAGTGGCACGGGGCGACAAGTTAAGAATAACACTGCTGCAAGCTGACATATGCTCTGCATGGAGATTAGATGGCTCACAGTTTCTTCCCCGTTGAAGTAACACAGAACAAAAATGCAATTAACTGAAAGATCTAGCATATTGATTTTAAAAAATGTAACTATTATGTCGTTTTATGTGCTAATAAGTGAGAAGCATGTATTTATAGAAAAACTACTTAAAATATGCATTTACATAAAAAATATTTGTTTACCTAAAAACCCGAGCCCTAGTGGTAATACACAGAGTCGCCGTGAACTTTGGGACACTGACAGTGATTGGAAGTTCATAAATAACAGTATTGTTAATGTATTTTGCTCAGAATCTTTGTTTTGTTATTTCAAAAGGTTGTTATATTTCTTAATAAATATAGAGAGTTGCAAAATGACATACGTCCAAGTATTTTATGTATTGTTTTAGAAGAAGTCATTAGACATACAACACCAATACCCTCACAAAACCTTTCTGGGAGTCATTTCTAGAAGTGGCAAAAATCACAAGACTGTATACATTTAATAATGAAATAACTTTAAAGAAAACTTCTTATCTCAAAACTGTGTTCGGTGGACTTGCGATGTTTTGCATATGACTTCTTCATTTCCACAAAATTTGGCCTCTATCAATTTCTCTTTCATATATCTAAATTTTCATATTTTCAGGTGCACTATTACTACCAACTTCAAATAAGACGCTAGCTTGATTCTTGAAACTAGACACTATAGCTCCTAAACCCATCACTAAGGAGACACCAAATTTAATACATTGATAGATTACAACAAGCCAGGAAGAGAAGTTAGGAATGATTGCAGATAGCCTGTCCCATTTTGAATGCAAAACCGCACAAGTCCACTTTGGACCATAAACGAATTGAGACCGGAATAGAGTTCTTTAGACAGCTACGCATTATATATATATATAAATATTCAAATACTAAATTGGCCACCAAATAATTTCGTAATATGAAAACTTGGCAAAAAGGTAGTATCGTTCAAAGAGCTGCTTCACTCTTCTGCAGGCACAAGTCTCTTGACTTAACACATTCAATATTAAAATTTAAACAAGATGTTCAGTAAAGAATATACCAAATCACACACACATAGTCTACACACTCACTCACACTCAGACATTCGCACAATTTTTGGCCCTATGTAGTTCTCATATATAGCCTAGTGAGATTATAATTGAACAATGGCTACAAATCGCTCATTAAATGCAATAACGTCATATCACAGAAGTCACCATGTCACAGAAAATGAACTTAAATATTTGATATCTGCTTCATTCCGACAATAAATTATTTTTGAAAATGATGTTTATTTATGCAAAAACTCCGAATACATTTCACAATCGTACGGTTGAAAACACATGCGGAAACAAATTTTAACGTTTACTTCAGTAAAACATATAGTTTTTTTGGGATTTGACGTTGTTGTATTCAATAAGCGAAATGTTTGTAAAAGTGGAGTCTTCACTTGCATAAGTCACTGGACTATCACACTGAATAATACGAAAACACTCCGCCTTAAATATATAAAATATTGAAATTTGAAAGTAACCAGCCAATAGCCATTAAAATGAAAATTTCAAAACTTGTGAAGAAGATAGTTTCGTGTATGGGTTTTACTCAGCTGAAGGCACAAATCCATCAACAGAGTAAATTCATGATCGTGGCGATGCGTACTATTAAAACTTACAAATAGCTATAAAAGGGTTGAGCACTGACCACAAAATTCCGTGAAGCATAAGTCTTGAACAAGAGAATTAATTTGCACAAGTCACAACACTTTTTTGGTGGCGAATATCCAGAAATGGACATACATTTCTACAAGCTATCAATACTAACTTACCATGAGCTCTTGTCAACTTTATACAGCAGTGCAATACTGAACTGCTCTGCGTGGGCATACTTGTTCAGTTCTGATAAATCAAACCAGACGATGAATCATGCACGTTCCATAACCAGTTTGTCACTTCGATTATTTTAAATTGTTTGTTTTTGTTACTTTATTTGAGGCAGATGACCTCGTAGTTCCGCCCCTTAAAACAACAATAGCTAACTAAATAACTCCGCGTCTTTCAGTGTCTATTGAATTTGTCTGATAACTTGTACGAGTATTTGTGTGAAACCTACAGAAGTGTGTGTAGCTGATTATTACAAGAGTCTAAGATAGGGTTGACGACCCTGGTCATGAAATAAGGTACATCACAGAATTTGCCTGGAGAGAGGGTAGAAAAGAACTGTAACAGAAACTTCAGTCATGGAGGCTGCTGCCAGCTCCGAGATTTGAGCGTGACTTAACGTGTTCAGCTACGGTACTGGCATCAATTTATTGAGGGCCTTGTATTACAAAACGTCAGTTCCTATGCACTGCGTCTCTATTTAACATGTTATTGAATGCCAGACATTTGGTTGTTTGTTCCTGCCTTTAAGCTTGAAATCACCACCTCCTAGTGTAATGACTAGCATTCCAAGCAGTCGTCCCGGAGATCCTGGTTCGATTCCCGGCCCTGCGAAGAAATGTTAATTCTGGTGTCTGGGCTGGAAAGGGGTACACTCGGCTTCTAGCACAAAACTGAGAAGGGGATGGTCAGACTTCCACCTTAGCCATCCTGAAAGTGTTTTTCCGTGTTTTTTCCACCTCTACTCCAAGTAAATGCCAGGATGGTTCCTAGCTTAATGCCATGGCTGCCTCCTTCCCAATCCTATCCCCAATGTACAAATACACACACCAGTACAGACATAACAATAACACAAGTTATCAGACAAATCTATCTCTCTCTCTCTCTCTCGATATACAGTATATATACATAAGTAGGCTACACCGGACTGAATGACCATGATGTCAAAAGCCCCTCAAATGAAACAACATCAAATGTTTACATCTAGGCTGCGTGGTGCAACAGGTGCGTTCCCACTTGCTGTGGCCAAGGTTGCAGGATCGAATCCTGGCCTAGTCAGTTGGCATTTTAGGTTGTGCAATAGCAAAGAAGCCGTGTCAGTACTTTCATTTGAACGTTAATGATGACCTTCGGGGAAATTTTCTGGCATTCTTACGTCTCAACAAGCGCTCTATTATTATTACAAATAATATTATTGTGTTCAGATCTAGCATCTTCATCATGATTATACTTTTATTATATACGCGATTGTATTGCAAGCCTCACAACGGATAACTTACAAATAACACTTAGGCCTACTTACTTACTCCATGGCGCTGCAACCCGGGGTGGGTTTTGGCCTCTTGGACAACTGCTCTTCATGTTGGTCTATCCATCGCCTTGCTCCTCCATTCTCTCACTCCCATTGCGACGAGGTCTGCAGTCACACCATCCAACCATCTCTTCTTAGGACGTCCTTTCCTCCTCCTGGAGAATAGCCTCCCTTTCAACATTCTCTTGGGCATCTGGCTCTCCGGCATCCTCTATATATGTCCCAACCATTGTATTCTCTGTGCCTTTATAAACTTTACGATATCTTGTTTTCCAATCAATTCGTTTAGTTCATGGTTATATCGTATTCTCCATCCATCTTCCTCTCTAACAGGGCCATATATTCTTCGCAGTATTTTCCTTTCAAAACACTTCACAGTATTCTCATCATCCATAGTTAATGTCCAAGCTTCAGAGCCATAGGTCACTACTGGTCTTATCATTGTCTTATATATCTTCATTTTGGTTGTTCGCGATATAAGTTGATTCCTGAGCATCTTGATGTTTGCATAGTATGCTCTGTTTCCAGCCCGTAATCGATTTTTAATACAGTTTGTCATATCACACTGGTTGTTAATAAGTACTCCTAGATACTTAAATTGTGTCACACCCTCAAATGTCTTATCGCCTATTTTAATATCATGCGGGGCTCTTCTTGTGTTAGATATGGACATTACCATGCTCTTAGTTTTACTCTCATTCACTAATAACCCAATATTTGTAGCCTCTTTATCTAATTCTAAATATACTCTTATCAGTGTACGCTTCTCTCTTGCTATGATCACTACATCATCTGCATAAGCACAGATCTGACTTGATTTGTTAAAAATAGTGTCTCCCTGGTCCACTTTACTGATTGCTTTATGTAGTGCAAGGTTAAAGAGTACTGCTGACAATCCATCTCCTTGTTTTACACCCATATTAATTGTAAAGGGTTTACTCAGCTTATTTCCATTTTTCACTCGTGCCCATGTGTTATCTAGTGTCATCCTTATCAGCCAGATTATCTTTCCAGGTATCCTCATTTCTCCTAGTAATTCATATAGTCTTTCTCTACATACACTATCGAAAGCTTGTTTAAAATCTATAAAGAGCATATGGAGGTCAATATCATGTTCATAAAACTTTTCCATCATCTGCCTAATTACAAAGATTTGATCCGTTGTACTCCGGTTGGGTCTAAAACCACACTGATATTCACTCAGAATTTCTTCTGAAAATATCTTCATTCTTTCTTTCAGGATACCTGATAGGATATTGTAAATAACATTCAATAGAGTAATTCCTCTGTAATTCTCACATGCTAGTTTATCTCCTTTCTTAAATATAGGACATATTATTCCTCCCCTCCATCCATCTGGCATGTTCTCTTCTTCCCATATTCTTTCCAATAGTTCATGTATTCTATCTTCCAATGCCGCTCCTCCATATTTTATCATTTCTGCTACTATACTGTCTTCCCCTGGTGATTTGTTGTTTTTCATTTTCTTCATTACATTTGCCACTTCAAATCTTGTAGGACTCATAATACTTGCATTCTCATTCTCTGATTCTGTAGGACTCGTAATACTTGCATTCTCATTCTCTGATTCTGATCTAATTACTTCTTGTCTCTCGTTTTGTTGCACATGTTGTTCAATTTCTGGCTCTACACTTTCACTTAGAAGTTCCTTAAAGTGTTCAGACCATCTATCTAACACTTTGTTCTCATCATTCAGTATCCTCCCTTGTCTATCCTTGCATCTTCTTTCCCTAGGTTGGAAACCTTTCCCCATTTTACCAATTGCCGCATAGAATTTTCTTACTTCACTTCCCTGGTTTAATTCTTCTATTTCTATAAATTGTTTCTTTATGTGTTCCTTTTTCTTTCTTCTACATACTTTGTTGGCATTCAACCTCAGTTGCCTATAATGTTCACAGTTGCTTCTTGTTTCTCTCAAGATCATCTTTTCTCTTCCTCTATTCTTCTCTTCTATTGCTTCCCTACAGTCTTGATCAAACCATTCATTCCGGGTTTGCTGCCTCTTTCCAATAATTTCTTCTGCAGCCAGTTTAACTACTTCCTCTATTTTCTTACACTCTTCATTGAGATCATCTCTCTCTTTTTCTTCTTCTAATTTCTTTTGTATTTCTCTCTGATATTCCTCCGTAATTCTTTCATCTCCTAGTCCTTCAACGCTTATACTGTTCTTCCAGGTTTCAGATTCTGTTTTCGTTTTAACCAGCTATTCTCTAAGTACTGCTTCGACTAGATAGTGATCTGAATCACAATTTGGTCCTCTACAACTCCGCACATCTATAATTGACGAAGGGTATCTTGCATTGATTAACGCATGGTCTATTTGATTCACGGTTGTAGAATCAGAAGCCTTCCAAGTACCTAGATGTATTCGTTTATGTGGGAAACAAGTGCTTTTGATCACCGTATTGTTCCTGATGGCAAAATGCCCAAGTAGTGTGCCATTCTGGTTACTAACATCATGTAGTGTATGTTCCCCTGCACATCTCATCAATAGATCCTTCCCAATCTTTGCGTTAAAGTCACCCATTATTATCAATGTATCGTATCTCTGTATCTCACCGCATATCTGTTCCAATTGTTCATAGAACTCTTCCTTCTCATCCTCATCTTTCTCTTCAGTTGGTGCATACACTGACAATATGGATATGTCCCTGAATCTTCCTTTGATGCGCAATTTACAAAATCTTTCATTTATGGCTTCATATTCCATAATACTATTCCTTACTGACTTGGATACCATAAATCCTGTACCATGTTGTCCTGTTCTGCTATTTGGACCACTATACAATAGTGAATATTCCCTTTTATCTATCCTTCCTTGTCCTTGCCATCTTACCTCTTGTAACGCCACAATGTCTAAATTAAATTTAGTTATCTCTTCTCCTATTTCATTCATCTTTCCTGGTCTCAACATCGTTCTTACATTCCACGTCGCAATATACAAATCTCTTTTCCGTAATCCAGGCCGAGGTTGTCTTCTGTTAAATCCGTCCTTCCGAGGCAATTGTCCTTGTTTCGTAACAGGTTCTTTTTTATGGTGTAGGGTTGTTAGTCCCACGTCCAACCCCCAACCTGGAGGGCCAGAGTATTCCGTTTAGTCTGGATCATCACCTTCGACCTGTCCGGCTTGGGAGACCCTAACAGTAGCTAAGCTACCGCCGGCATAGCTCTCAGGATCATTTGACCACGCAAGCTCCACCACCGCGTCAAGGTAAGGATACCATTGGTGGAGACAAATAACACTAACTAGGTGAAATATTGATATTATATCGTGTCATACACCTTCCTGATCGACATCCTCCGACGAACCAGAATATGCCAACAAAATGGGCCAACGCCTCCGTTGGCTTCCGATAGGCTAAAAGAGGTGAGTTCACGATCCACAATTGATTTATCATGCCATGTTCCGTTGTGGTGGACAGCATAGTTGAATCGTGGGCTAATATGCACGTGGAATAGACCAATGCATCCTTTACCGTGAGTTTTCAGGCGATGGAAAAGGTGAAAGGTTTATTGCATGTAAAGTGCATTCAAACCATCGCGTGGTGTAGCGGCTAGGATTCTTGGCTGTCATCCCGGAGGTCCGGGTTCGATTCTTGGTTCTGCCAAGAAATTTAATTCTGGTCTGAGGGTAGGAACGGGGTACACTAGACCTCGTGAGGCAAAACTAAGAAGAGGTGGGTTTGATTCTCACATCAGCCATCATGGGTGAGGTTATTTGTGGTTTCCCACATCTATTCCAGGCAGATAACGGGATGGTTCCTAACTTCTTTCCCAAACCTCACCTTCATTACGAATACACACACTACTACATACAGCACAACAACACAGGTTTTCATACAAATTCTACACACACCCAAGCACACGGGGCTGAATGACCACTAGTCTATGTCTCATATGAAACAACAACTGTAAATTAAGGTTCGTGCTTTGAACAATAGTAATTTGCTCTGAAGAAGTGAATCTACCAACTTCTTATCTCTATGGATTGGTAGTATATTTATTTGTAATTGTCCCGTCCCCCCCCCCCCCAGAGGTCACATCTAGTGGGACGTGGGTTAGCGACCACGGGACCCCTGCTGAGTCCGGCATTGCTTCCACTTACTTGTGCAGGGCTCCTCTCCGTCTTCTTTCCTATCGACCTCTCTTGGTCAACACTTGTTCTCTTCCCATCCCGACGGTAGTAGGGTATCTGAGGCCTAGGGAGTCTTTCACTTTCCCGCCTTAATTGGCCCTTGTCTCATCTTTCCTGATACCCTCATTCTTCAAGGGGTCAGCCTTCTTTTTCATTTCATGTTCTCTCCTGCCTTCTGCACAAGGCCCTCAAGGAGGCAGGGTGTATGTACCCCACTACTTCTGGTGCACCCTGGATAGTGCTACACCCTCAAGGGCTCATGGCTGGTGAGTTCGGGAGTTGGCAACCCCGAGGGTTTCCTGAGCTGGGTCCGGTTTTTCACCTTTTTCCACTGACTTTGGGGCGGGCCCTCTCCTCATTCCCTTTCCTATCTGCCTTTCATGGCTCTGCTTACTTCCAAGTCCCTCAATCCTTGAGGGTTGAGGGCATTTCTCTTTATCCTGTCGTTTACTTACCTTATTCTTATTTTGTTTTCCAGTTCTTCTTCTAGTATGTAAGTGTGTAGTTAGGTTTAGTTATAGTTTACATTACATCATCATTATCACTATCATCCAATAATTAGGGGCCGATAACCTAGATTTTAGCCCCCTTAAAACAACAATTATCATCATCATCATCATCTATTTGTAATTGTGGCACAGGCTTGGAAAGAGGTGGCCATGGCTTTAAGTTAGGAACTATCCCGGTACTTGCTTGAAGCAGAAGTGGGAAACCACGGAAAACCACTTCCAGGATGACTGAGATGTGAATGGAACTCATCTTTTCTCAGTTTTGCATCATGAGGCTGTATATATCCCTCCCGAACCTTCAGACCAGATTTAAGTCTCTCGGCAGAGCTCAAAGCTGGTATTTTTGTTTTGTTTCTCATATTAGATGTTGTTACTAATTCATTGTAGCGGTTTGTGACGTCTTGGTCATCATCCCCATGTAGTTGGGTGTGTTGAATTTGACTGATAACACCGTGATATTCAAGTTACTCCGTGATAGTGTTCAAGTTACTCCGTGATACTGTAGCATGGTGTTAACCACTCAGGGTACTTTTCAAGAGTAAAAACTAATGTTTAATGTAATGAAAGTGGTCAAATCGTATGTATAAGTTTCTATTAACCCATATTGCCTCTATTGAAACATTTCCCTACACACACACACACAAAAAACATTCCATTAAACATATTTTAAGTCTACTTGCCTCTTCTTAGTCACTATCTGATTCTTCGCACCCATAACACATAGAATAGACATTGTTACCAGACATTACAAAACTGACTCTCAATCCATTCGGCTCCATTCTTCCTCTTGGCGTCATCCGCAAGGGGAGCCACTGCACGCATCACAACCATCATCGTCATTGTTCTGAGGTCTGGAATTAGGCCTAGACCGATCTATTGTGTCTATCTTGACACATTATCTTCTCTTCAAGTTCAGGTGGCATAACGAATGGCTCTCCAATTTTCGCAAGGTTTGCACTTCCTGGATCGGCTAAATATTTTGTGCAATACTCCTTTAGTGAACTCCACGGGATACTAAAACGTCAACTGGCCTTGAATACTGTCCACCCTTCTTCCTTCACCATCCGCGATGCTCATTTAAGTGTTTCGGCTGTGTAGGAACGAGCCACTTGATTCCGTTTTGGCGCCATCTCAGCGTCCAACCTATGAAAAACGAACTTACTGCTAAGCTCACACAGCTTGCATGCGTAACACTTCATGCATGTATGTTTTAAATGCAAATGGTCAATATCTCACCTCTGACTGGTGTTAAAATGAAACTTATATAATGAAACAGCTATTAATAAGAAATTAAAATCTTCACCACTGACTTTACTGGATAGGCCTATGTATCACTTGTTGAAATGTCAACTCTCTGTGAATAGTTTTTAAACGTCTTTGAGTTGGCCAAAGAGAGAGCGCAAGGGCTCCCTGGATTCCTGGTTTCTACTGCCATCTGTTGGTAAAAACTTAGAACTTTCGGAATTGAACCTACGTCGTGATAGAGGGAATACGCTTTATCACGGTGTTACTTGATATCACGGAGTAACTTGACTCTACCCTAGGTGTCCCAGGACTTGAAGTAAGGTACTATGCCGACATTTGCCTGGAGGGTGTATAGAAAAACCACACTCATGATAGTCACTGGCAGCGCCGGGATTCAAACCTGCGAATTTTGGACTTACTGTAGCTGCCCTTACGGCCGTGGTGCATGATTTAACGAAGACGGATACGCTGCGGGCCTCTCATATTTGAGTCTTGTTCTTCCACAAAATTCTACACCATAAATGTGATAAATGGTGAAGATGTGATCTAATGTTTGGTTCCATCGAGACATCTCGTCAGTTTAAGACTCCTACAGCTTCACAAATTACAAAGTAGCCGTGCCCAGTATGTTACGCACCACGACTGCATGGAAGAGCTGAAAGTCTGTAGATTGAATGTTGCAATCCCACAACTGACAGCGGCCTTCCTGAGTGCGGTTTCTCCCCAGTAGCGTCTACAGAATATTTTAACAGGTGGGGCACATGGGACGGCCTAGATCATTGGCTTTTACAGTGGTTCATTGCTTTGATAAGCTTCCCACAGTGGGTGAGTGGTTACTGTGTCGGACTGCCAACCCCAAGCTTGCAGTTTCCCTCTTGGCCATGGTAAGTGTTCATAATGGCAAAATTAATCTCGGGATATTCCGCCAACACAAAGTTCCTCATTTCTCTACTAGAAAGCGCTATAGTGTCAAGGAGCTTAGATATCTAACCTCCTTGACTTTCATAGCGCTTCAAGGAGCGATAAAATTCGACATGCAAGTTACCCTCTGGGCGTCAATTAACAAAGCTTGCACCCGGCACCCTGGGGCATACGATATTATTATTATTATTGCTCTGATAAACAGCCCATTATTACAGACACTGCACCTTTATACAAGCTCGCCTTGTGGGTTAGTAGCTTGCATTCTTGGCTTTCACCCCTGAAGACCAAGTTCGATTCCCGGCTCTACCAAGCAATTTTATTAATGTCTGAGGGCAAGAACGTGGTTCACTCAGCCACGTGAGGCAGAACTAAGAAGAGGTGGATTCGATTCCTACCTTAGCCATCCAGGAAGTGGATTCCCGTGGATTTCTACTTCTTCTCTGGACGACTGCAGGGATGGTACCAAAATAAAGGCCACGGCCACCTCCTACCCACATCTTAGCCCCAATTGCAAGCACACACTAGGGCTGAAAATTTAATCGATTAATTTCAGTTAGTGAATAATCGATTAATCGAAGTATAAAAATCAATGATTTGCTACCAATAATGATTAATCTATTATGCGTTTATTTGATCAATCGATTGGTCATTTAATCAACTAATAGGCTGGTCGAATAATTCATTTTTTTCTCGATTAATCGAAGTAATTCGCTCCTTTCACTTCGCTCTCACAGAAACAAAACAGACATATAGCCTAATTAATTAAAATTATTGTATCATATTGTCTTCAATAATGTGACTTCCTTGTGAAAACTAGGCTAATACAAAGTAACACAAAAAAAATTCTGTCCTAAATTGTAAACATTAAACAAGAATTCACAATCTTTGCTGAAAACTCTTCGTTTTCTTTATTTCGAACCCCTTAAAATGTCATTGATGTTTGTCCTTCCACTGTCACTGACTCTTATTTGGTTATTGTTAGCATAAACAAGGAAGGACACTTTGTATATTTAGGCAAAAGTAACTTTTATAATATTTTTATACATCATTCCGAAAATAAGCGTAACCCAACTTCAGCGATGACCTCTCATTTTAACTTCCTTTCTTATCTCGTCTCTCATCAGCTTCATCTTCATTTCCCCTTTTCCAGCTGACACTGGGTGGGGGCAAAAATGGTTCCTCTCCACTTTGAACTGTCGTTCCACCATTCCTCTTCCGACACGGTTCTCCAATCCAGGTTCCGTTTTCTAATGCTATACTTCACCGAGTCCATCCAACACATTCTTGGTCTTCCTCGTCCTCTCTTCCCTGACATCCGTCGTTCCAGTGCTCGTCTTGGCAGCCTTACTTCATTCATCCCTTTGACATGTCCAAACCATCTCAATCTGTTTTGTTCCAGTTTGTCATTTAGTTTCTGTACTCCCAGTTCTCGTGTCTACTAATCAATAAATCGATTATTTGGTTAGCCGATTAATCTAGTATTCAGTTAGTCGAATAATCTTTTTCGTATTAATTTCAAATTATTCGATTGATAGATAATCGATTAAACGAACATCCCGTATTACCAGCTCTTAATACACACAAACCCAAGAACATGTGGCAACATGACCATACTGTCTAAAAACGCATTTACATGAATAAACAACAAATCTTTATACAAACCTCTGAACCTAACACAATTAATTAATTTTATTTTGTGTAATTACCACGTTAATTACAAATGCCGATGGATTCCCTTTTCGATTAAGAAATATTATTTTTTGTGGCTAAATATAATGAAAAGCATCTCTAAATCCTTATTCAAGCAATTGGAATAATTATTATATCACATTGCTAAAAACAATGTAGTCGCTAGATTTAGCAAGAAACGTGCGTAATTGGCAATATGTTACTGAAACATAGCAACTTTTGTTTCGATCGTAATGGGTCATTGCAGAATATTAGGCATTATCAGATTTTATTTTTTGTCTTTCTAGTCGACGCCCGTGGTCTATCTGCGCGTAGGGATGAGAGATGGAATGGATGAAGATGAATGAAACTGGGCAAGGATGTGGAAGGAAGTGGCCGTGGCCTGTCAGAAGGTACCGTCCCAGCATTTGACTGGTGTTGTAAATGGGGAAACTATGGAAAACCATTTCAAGGACGGCCAACGGTGGGGCTCGATCCCACGCGTCTACCGAGTCAGCAGAGAGCTTGGCCCCATGACCTAACGTTGCGCATTAGCCAGCGTAGCCACTGCTGTCGGTTATTATCAGATTAGAATGCTGGTAGAAATGTTGTTCCATTTAGGGGCTTTGCGACATCATGGTATTGCAGCCCCATGTACTTGGCTGTGAGTAGAATTTGTCTGATATCCTATATTATTGTGGTACCTGCATTAGTGTGTATATGTAGTTTAGGCAAGGTTTGGAATGGAAGCGGCCGTGGCCTTAAGTTAGGAACCATCCCCACGTTTGCCTGGAGTAGAAATAATAAGCCACGGAAAATCACTTCTAGGTTGGCTCAGGTGGGAATCCAATCTATCTCTTCCCGTTCCCGCCCTCAGACCAGAATTAGATAACTTGGCAGAAACGGGAATCGAACCTGGACCTCCGGGACGAGAGCAAGATCGCTAGCCACTATTCCAGGAGTTGGACTATTTGTAATTCAGGCAAGGATTTGGACGGAGGTGTCCGTGGCCATAAGTTAAGAATCATTCCAGTATTTGCCTGGAGTAGAATTGAGAATCCATAGGAAACCACCTCCAGAATGGCTGAGGTGGGAATCGAATCGTATTTATATGGGTCGCTTTTGGAGCGTTGTAAATTGACTGATTATTTTATTTATTTGTATAATACGACATTGAAGAATATATCATGCAAAAATATTATGGAAATTTAGTTTTAAGGGATATAAGATAACATTCATTTGAAGAAATTTATTTGAAATTTTAAAAGTTAAATGAGGTTAAGAAAATTTTTGGACAGTATTCTTGTATTCTATTCGGTGAGGTTAAGATTTTTCTAAATTCTTGATTGTGACCACGGAGGCCCGGGTTGGATTTCTGGTTCTGCCAAGAAATTTAATTGTAGCCTGAGGGCTATAACAGGGTTCATTCAGCCGCGTGAGGCAAAACTGAGGGGAGATGGGTTCGATTCCTACCTCAGCCCTAGTAGTAGTAGTATTAGTTTTCCGTGGTTTTCCTTTTTCTATTTTCGCTGAATGCCAAGATTGTACCTAAATTAAGGCGATGGCAGTCTACTACCCAAATCCTAGCACCAATTACAATTACAAACACTAGTACCGCCATCACAATGACACAAGTTATCAGACATACATCCAAGTGCACGGGGTTACATGATTAGGATGTCGCAAAGCCACAAAATGATTTTTTTTTAGCGTATGGCTTTTATGCCGGGAGTGTCCGAGGACATGTTTGGCTCGCTAGTTTTTGTAGCTGCTTCGAGACGGAAACCCAATGGGTGAGCTACAAGTACCGTTGGGGAGGGAAGGAGGGAAGTTGGAATGTAAGGACGAGGAGTTGGAAGGTAGCGGCTGTGGCCTATAGTTAGGGACCAACCCCGGCATTTGCCTGGAAGGAAGATGGGAAACCACAGAAGACCATCTTCAAGGTTGCCGGCGGGGGGATTCGAACCTCCTCGCCTCCCGGATGTGAGCGACTGCCATCAGTCATGCCGTAACCACCATGGCTAACTCACCCGGTACTAAATGAAATAAAAAGCAGGTATGTGACATTATTTACGTATTTAATGATCAGAATTGCTGCCTTCAGACCGCGTGTTAGTTTTGTTCCAGGAGCGGGCTACCTCACCGGCTCCGCAACTTTCTCAGCTTGGTCTAGGTCAGGGCCCTTCCTCATCTTCGTTCTCCGTCGTTTGCAGGGACGCGTTCACTCCAGAGGCGATAGAGCGAGTAACAGTACTTCCCCCTTCTTCCAGAAAATATATCAAGTGGCTTATTAGTCATTGTGAAGATTCAAGTAAACTTATTTGTTAACTTGTATCTCGCTTTAGAAGCGTTGGGCATCATAGCCATCACCAGTTTCGTTGTACAGCTCTGTGGTTAAATGGTTAACGCGCTAGGCTTTGGCCCGAAGTGCCCCGGGTTCGATTCCCGGCCGAGCCATCAGGGATTTTAATCACCTGGGGTTAATTCCCGTGGATTGGGGACTGGGTTTATGTGACCACTTCATCCTCATTACTACGCGCAGGTCGCCCACGGGCGTCAACTAGAAAGATCTGCACTCGGCTTCTCCGGAGGCCACACGATCATCATCATCAGTTTCGTTCTATTGAGTGTGTTCAATTTGTGGTGACAGTAATGTTGTGTGCAAAAGTAATTAGGAGTATTAGGACGGGTTGGTTGCTCCCGAAATTGAAATAACCTACCATCTCAGCATTTGCCTCGAGAGAGGGTGAAATAAAAACCAGGGGGAAACAGCAGCATTGCCACCGGGTAGGCACAAGCCCTCCCCCTCCCCCTCTGCCCATCCAGTTGTCCCCACTAATTTTAAATGAAAAATAACATTATTACAAAATGTTTTAAAGTAGGCCTATACATTTCTACCAGACCACCACGTGGTGGAGCGGCTAGTATTTTTGGCTGCTTCCCCGGAGTTCCAGGTTTGATTCCCAGCTCTTCCAAGAAATGTAATTCTGGTCTGAGGGCTGGAGCGGGGTACACCTAGCCTTGTAAGGCAAAACTGAGGAGAGATGGGTTTGATTCCTACCTCCGCCATCCTGGAAGTGTTTTCCGTGGTTTCCCACATCTACTCCAGGCATGTGCCAGGATGGTACCTAACTTAAGACCACGGCCGCCTCCTTCCAAATCCTCACATGCATTACAAATACACACTATAACTGACACCACAATAACACAGGTTATAAGACAAATTATATATACAACCAAGTACACGGGGATAAATGATCACGATGTCGCAAAGCCCCTAAATGAGTTGACAACAACACATTTGAGAACTTCCAATAGAGTCGCCCGAACGAAAGTTTTGGAACGTGTTGTTTACGTTACATTTGATTATTTATAAATTGGCATGCTTCCTTGGAGTGGGTGTCAGCTCTAGGACTTTGTAATAACTTAAACATCATCTTGTTGCGTAACAATAATAAGCCGGCAAGAAATCACTAGCTGCCTTGCAAGCTTTCGATCTAGTGCCGGACGAGAGACGGCATGCCTGCCTGCCATCCTGCCAGGCTCTTTTGTTTGATTCATCCCGCTCTGTTAGAAAGAGAATCTTCATTTCGTCTCTCCTTCTTACTCTGTCTCTCAGCTCCACCCTCATCTCCACCCCTTCATTCTCTCTCTTTCTCTTCCCTTCTTCACGCACGTCTCGCTTCGCTTGACGGTTCGCCATATTTATTCCGGAGGCGTCAATGAAATATGGTGCTCATCATAATGAAGCAAAAGGCGGGGGTTACAGAAAAGAAAAACACTAGGTAGTAATTACTATTTATCACTCGCAGGAAACTATATCGAATCATGCCAATCTATAAAGGCAGCATAGGGCGGGTAAAAAGAAGAAAGAAGAAAAAATCCAAGCAGTAGGGATTTATTGCATACTTTTAAGCCCGAGATGGTCGTAAATTTGAAGGTGGTGGTAGTGCTTGGTTCTGCTGTTGCAGTGTAGCCAGGCAGCGCCGCGTACAGGGAGAAAGATGAACTGGCTACAGTAGCGCTGGATTCATCTCAGCCGTCCTCACTGAGGAAACAAACGAAAACTTATTAAAGCTTGTTCATTTCGGTTAGTATGAGCGTGCGACTTTGATCCCAGGCGCTAGCCAAAACTGTACTGTGAACATCTTTCTTCGTAAACGGTTTTTAGAGTACGGTAGGCCTATACTAATCTCTTTAAAACGTTGTCTTAACTACTGAGGCCCCTTTGCAGCCACAAGCTGTGTGCTGTAGCCTGTATTATGAAAGAAGAACTCTGACAGCTGTCAAAGCGAGCACGTGGGGAAATGCCGCGTTGTCACTGTAACAGGTTAACTCAACATCTATTGTTATATTTAGCTCTGCACCGATTTTATGCAGTTTCCGCTGTTACCTGTAGGATCTTCTAACCCGTGAATGAATAAGCTAATGCACGATAATAGGCGCACGGGATAATACTATACTCTGAATTACCAATAAAGCTCGCTGACAGCTGTCAAAGCTAGCACGTGGAGAAATACTGCGTTGCCACTGAGGCAGATCATGACTTATAATATTCCAAGAGGCTTGCAGGAAGACACAAATACTGGGAGAGTTAGCCCCCCTGCCTGGCGGTCTAATTACCGTGACGAGTGGAGACACACTGAGTCAAACCATATGCTTACTGCTGTGTCGGCATACATTGCAACACTGCTCACTGTAGCCATGGAGACCATTACCCCTCTCGTCACCACTCCTCACCTCACCCATCAAGCGGATGACAGCTTTCACCGAGCATCTTTTGTAAATCAGAGTATAACACAGGATAATAAGTCAAGGATACTGCGTGCTTGCCGCTGTTGGATGAGTACATTGCAACAATCCTCATTGTTGCCATGGAAACCGTTACCCCACTCACCTCCTCTACACACTTCACGTTATGAATTGATGATAGCTGTCAGCGTTCTTCTTTCTTAACACAGACTATAGTCACAGGTGTACCTAGCAGGATGGCCACGACTAGGGTCAGTGTATGGAAAGATTATGTGGTACATCAACGAGGTAGCATTTCAGCTTTTCTATAGATGAATCTGTTGAATTATGCAATAAACCATTCTTATGTTGGCCACTCTGTTTTGGATTGGTGCCTTCCAAGACCCAGTTCGTGGTGCACCATAGCAATCCTTGCAGTGGTCCCGAATGCTAAGCTACCGTGTGAAATTGCACAGTGTTGCATAGCCTACATAATAGAAAGGTTGCTGTCAATTTATTTAGGGACTTGGAATGTTGGTTTACTTGAGTGTGTTCCAAATTTGTCTGAGAACCTGTATGTTTGTGGTGCCTGTAATAGTGTGCGTAACTGCAATTACACTGGGTGAAAAAAAAGTCATGCTCCAAGAAGGAATTGACGATTAGCCGCTCACTCAAGCACACAGTTACACCTCAGGTCAATAGTCCTACGGTTAGTGTAGGAAGGCGGGCTGCGTGGCGCAGTCGGTAGAGGCACTGAGCTTCTACCTGAAAGGGAGTGGGTTCGATCCCCACCCAGGTAGTGAATTTAAGAAACAAAACAACCACTTTCGGAAACGCTAATAGCCCTGGGGTTCACTCAGCCTACACCAGAAATGAGTAACAGGGCAATTCCTGGGAGCAAAGACGGTCGGGCGTGGAGCTGACAACTCCATCCCATCTAGTACCAGTGTCACAAAAGGTGAAGCCTCTACCTTCCACTACTCCCAGGGCCTCCATGGCCTCTTTGGAGTTGGCTTTGCTTTAAACCGGCACCGTGGTGTTGGGAAGCACGCCTCCCTCTCACCCGGAGGCTCCGGGTTCGATTCCTGGCTCCGTCAGGGATTTTAGAAACTGACGTGAGGGCTGGAATGGACTGCATTCTGCATTCAGCGTCGTGAGGACAATTGAGGAGCTGTCTGACAGTGAGGCGCGCCCCGATCACGAAAACCAAGATTAACATCCGAGGGAACCCGGTACGCTGATCACGTGTCACCCCAATATATGCAGGGCAATTGTCTGGGCAACGGTAGCTTGTTAGGCCGCCCTTCATGGGATGTAGTGCCAGGGGGATTGGTGTATTCTTGGGAATACAGGGTTAGTTAGAGTTAGCTCTTGCTGCTCCTTGCTTTTCATTTTCATTAGTTTCTTATATTTTCCCACGCAGACACCAACAGGGACCCCTTGGTATTCCCTTTTTATTTGAAAATGCTCTAAAATGAAAGTAAGTCTGTTTCAGTTGTTTATCCTCTGTGGTTCGACCCCGCTCACCACGCGGCAACCCGCCGAAGTTTTTGAATTTAGCGATCTCAAGAGGACTTATACACCAGTCCAGCAGACGTCGTCTTTGTCGTCAGCTGCCATCTCCATGAAGATATTAATTGATGTATCGCATTCCCATTGTGTTGAAACGTTGGTTTTTCGACGTTTCCTACAGTGTTTAGTCTCTTATGTTTTCCTTCCCCCTCCCCCCCTGTCCTTCTGGTTCTCTGTTCGCTCAATTCTACTCGCCAACTTCTAGTTCAGACTGCGAGTGATAAGTTCAATTCTCTAAAGGAGGAACACCTCCTCAATACTCATGAGGGGATTCAAATCGACGCCATGACAGAATTTTAAGTGTAACGGCCGCAAAAGTCTTCAATCTTTTATCATCATGGCTAGTTAAGTAAATACCTACTTTGATTTTAAACATTTCAGAGGATTTTAAACAGCATTTGAATGTTTTTAATAGAAGTTATAGGCATTGTTGGGATTTCCGCAAACTTGAGTAATAACTGCCCCACGAGGGAACAGTTATTCTTCGCCAACCAGGCTTGCAGCTTAAGTCATGAAATTCAACATTTTTTGAACTAAATAAGGGAATATTTTCCTGCAAGGAGGGATTCATTTCAAATTCATAACTGTCTAAAACTTAACTTGTCTACCTCCGTGGGATACCTACTTGCCCCTTTAAACTGTCACTACAGCTCTGGAACTTTCCGTTCAAAATAAACAGTCAACCGTGATGAACTCTACTCAATACTGTAAAAATTACCGCAACATTAAGTGAAACAGAACTATTAACTGCAATCCAAAAACTCTCTAACGCAATAAACCTATTCAAGTCAAACTCAGTGAATTCATAAACTGCAATATCAAGACTACATACCGCTAAAAACCGTCGAAGTGCAATTTATTGAACCTATACATACAGCAATAGGGAAAATCTACAATTTATCAACAAACTTCAGTGCTACAAAAATAGTGTCCGTTCAACAATCTACCGGGTCGCGATTCGTTTGAATTTATAAAATTATCCAGGACTATATCCTATAATTCCTACACTCCCAATCCTTTTACTAACAATTTAGGGTAATTACTTCCTTTCTACGAGGCTTCATCAGTAGTGTGGTAAGGGGAAAGCTGTCTACTAACTTATTGAACCCTCCTCGTATTTGCCCCGAAGCTGATATCTCGCTAACCAATCATGGGATTTGAACATACAGGGTGTCCTAGCACTCGTAGTGATGCCCCTACTTTCCTATAGGCTCTTTATTTAATTAAACGACCAAAACTAAAAGGTCATGTGCTTTTAATATCTCGCGAACCAATCATGGGATTTATACATATGGGGTGTCCTAGCACTTGTAGTAATGCCCCCTCTTTTCCTATAGCTTGTGTTATTTAATTGAAGGACCAAAACTAATAGGTCATCCGCTTTTAATATTTCCTAAACCCATGGTTGGATTTGAACATATGGGGTGTCCTAGGAATTGTGGTGAACTCTCTTTTCCTATGGACGTTTTATTTCCACTCTAAAATAGTGCTAGGTTGTAGGTTCTGTGTTACTTATGAAGTTGTGAGCCCCTGCGACCTTGGAATGGAAGGAGCCATGCTAGGAGGGCGTGCTTGGATTCGTTTTTTTCGTCTCGTCGTGCTCTTTACGGGAATGTAGGTGTCGAAAAGGTGAATCTAGGGTTTTGGGTCTAAAAATGCGTTTTTCACATTTTTGCTGATTTTTGGAAAACGGAAAACGTGAGGATGACGTGTGTGATAGTATGTTTTCGTCTCATTGTCCTCTTTACGGAGATGTAGGTACGGAAAGGGTAAAAAAAAGCTGGATACACGGTTTTTTGATGGAAAAAGAGTTTTTGTGATTTTCCCTCATATTGCGAAAACGGAAAACGTGAGGATGACGTGTGTGATAGTATGTTTTCGTCTCATTGTCCTCTTTACGGAGATGTAGGTACGGAAAAGGTAAAAACCTGGAAACACGGTTTTTTTATGGAAAATGGGTTTCTGTGATTTTCCCTCATATTGCGAAAACCGAAAACGTGAGGATGACGTGTGTGATAGTATGTTTTCGTCTCATTGTCCTCTTTACGGAGATGTAGGTATGGAAAAGGTAAAAAGCTGGAAACATGGTTTTCTTATGGAAAATGTGTTTTTGTTCATTTTCGCGTTATTTAGAAAACGAATGAGGCTATTTTTATGACGGGCATGTCGATGTATTTGTGTCGTTGTTCTGTTTACGGGAATGTAGGTATGGAAAAGCTGAAATCATGGTTTCCGTCATTTTTTTCGAGATCGTTGAGGAAAACGGGGAAAAAGTAAGAAACCAGATTTAAAGTCACGTTATGTTATGCGCTATGATGTTGGTAAAACACCTATGCATTATTATTATTATTATTTGTCATGGCTGGTCAGGGCTCACACGCAGAGAGAGAACTTGCTGGATGAAATGAGAATTGAAAGCATTGAGGCTGACCTACGGCGAGCCAGACGGACAGTGGTCTTATCATCGTACGTGCCTTGCAGCAGAGAGAGATAACAGCCATTTGTTCGCATGCAGGTGGCTGTTATCTGACCCAGACGTGTAACTCAATATCGCGATGAAGGACATACAGCTCTGTCGAAAAGCTGATCATTGCATTCCCACGCACACTCATGCAGAGTTTGCAAAGCTTGTGAGAATCGGTCTGACTTGTGCGCTCCATGACATCCTACTCGTAGGAACAAAAAAAGTATAGTGTTAACTTTGCATCTTGTTGAGGAGACATATATGTTCTGAGGGTAAGAGAGACTCATCATTCTTGTGATCATCTTTGAAGGTGACGGATGCAAGTGCCTTATGCTCTTTGTAAAATATTACGTGAACCGCGGCCATACTTGTACTAAGGTAGGTTCATTATTGTTAATTATGACATGATTGATTTTATTGTTATTTTGTGTATGCATGAAAAGTAAGTTAGTGACTGATGGCATTTTTTGGGGGATTTCGTTTGTTGCAGATTTTAAAAAAACGTCATAAGCAGACAGAGAGACAGTGACAGTGACAGTGGCGGCAAAGAGCACATTTGCTGAAAGCATTATAATTCATTATATGGTGAGTACATGTTGTTCCATTATTTTTTTGTTGTTGTTGTTAAATGTATGCCATTTATTTCACGGAAATTTATAAACTTATGGCGTGTATTTATTATTGTTTCAGAATAAAGACGTGTACGGAGTGAATAGGTTTTAACTACCTTGACGCTTTCGATATTAAAAAAAAGGTGAGCTATGAATATACAGTAGATTAATTCTTTTCTTTGTAAATGACCTTGTTACTTTTTGACTGAGTGTCTTATCTATGTGTGCACACTTGAAACCTTTTGTTTTTAGCAACTCTTATGAATGAATGAATGAATGAATGAATGAATGAATGAATGCACATGTTTAATGTATATAACCATGACTAATAACGGATTGTATTGGTTTGTTTTTTCAGATAAATCGTTGGAAACAAAAACAAGAGAAACCTTGTCGGTGATATTAAAACTACAGCAACCTTGTTGGTGATCATTTCCTGCTGGGGCCAATTGCTACTACCATTGTGTACCTGCGAGCGTGATTGTGTGCCAGTCAGTGAAAGCGATAAGTGTGGTCGTTTGGAATTGCAGATTTTGGATTAACCTATTCTAAGGTAAGGGTTGCACGTTTATTTGTCCATTTTATAATCATGTCTATATCAGAGAGTGAAGTGTTAGTGTGGCAGCCTTTGGCCAAATGTTTCAAAACGCGAGTTTGCTCCGGCCGAATTTACAATGCGAATCACTGTCTGTCGCCTAAAGATTTTGTGGAATTATGTTCTCCCATTTTTGAGTGAATGTGAACAAGGCTTAAGATTGCATCAGGCTTTAAAAATAAACTTCGAACTACTATGTGAATTTACGTTGATAAAAAATAATGTTGAAGAGAAACACACCTTCAATCTTTGTACAAAAATGGAGAAAGTAACTGATAGCTGATAATTTGGAAACGTGGTATCAGGAGAAAGCTATTCAAGCGCTTATTACTAAATTTGATAAGTTGCAACAGGGTCCCAGTGGCTTGGCCCTCGATAGCATTGCCTATTTGCAAATCAATATTTGTAAATACAATCCATTGAATGCAGGAAGTAGCTATATTGCCACACCGAGCTTTATCGCTTCGAGAAAGGCAGTGATCAACATACGCAACAAAGACGATTACTGCTTTTTATGGAGTATAGTGAGCTGCCTGCAACCCTGTCAAGGCAGTAATTGTGATTTGCCAAGGAAGTACAAAGATGTGTTTAACCACATGAAACAAACTCTCAATCTCGAGCATGTTTCATTTCCCATGCCTCTAGATAAAATTCATTTATTTGAGAAAGATAATCCAAATTTCTCCTTTATGGTGTATGGCATCGACGGATCCAATATTGTGGGCCCCTTGTATGCCACCAAACAGGTAAAGCAACATCACATTCACCTGCTTTTCCTGTCTGATGGGGATAAAAGCCATTATTGTAGGATAAAGAATTTAAGTAAATTGGTGAGCAGCCAAATTTCAAATCATCATCCTAAAAAGCATATTTGTGAGCGCTGTCTTCAGTATTTTGGAACTGATGAACTTTTGAAACGACATACGGAAGACTGTGAAGGGCAGACGGCAGTAAAGCTAGTCTTGCCCGAAGGGAATGACGCAGTCTTAAAATTTAAGGCCACTAATAAACAAGACATGGTACCATTTACTGTTTACTCTGATTTTGAGGCCCTTACTGTTCCCATTCAGGGATGTGAACCAAGCCCCCATACAAGCTCAACCTATCCAGTGCAGAAACATGAGCCTTTTGCTGTAGCCTATTGTGTTGTCTGTCACTATGATAATTCACAATGTGAGTATGTAAGTCATGAAGGTCAGGATTGTGCGCGGTGGTTTGTTGATCAAATGGCGGCTTTAGCAAGCAAAGTAGAAACTATTTTGAACAACCCTGTACCAATTCAGATGAATGACGTACAGCAAAGAGAATATGATCAAGCCACCACCTGCCACATATGTGAAAAGCCAATCTTAGGCGGAGAAAAAAAAGTAAGAGACCACTGCCACAGGACAGGGCATTTTAGAGGTGCTGCCCATAACGAATGCATTTGAAGTACTCTACACCTCGCTTCCTCCCTGTCTTCATACACAATTTCTCCCGGTATGACCTTCACTTCATTGTAAAACAATTTGCTCATGTTGATAAGAGCAAATTCAGCTTTCTAGCTAAGAACCATGAGAGCTTTACCTCACTTTCATGGAGAAAAGGAACCATGAGCATTCGCTTTCTCGACTCATTCAAATTTATGTCTAGTTCGCTGGATAGTCTTGTGAAAGGCTTAAGCGAAGATGAGTTGAAACATACCCATTCCCACTTTACGGATACAAATCAGTTTAAATTGTGTGTTCGTAAAGGGCATTTTCCTTATGATTATGTGGGATGTTACGAGGTGCTTGAAGAAACGTCTTTGCCGCCAAGAGAAAAAATATTTTCTCAGTTAACTCAAAGCACCATCAGTGAAGAAGACTATGCCCACGCACAGCATGTTTGGCGAGTGTTTGGCATAGAACCCATGGGCCAGTATGCTATGCACTACTTAAAATTAGACTTGTTGTTGACCGACGTTTTTGAAACGTTTCGTCAGCTATGTCACACGATCTATGGCCTTGACCCCGCCCACTACTATACCAGTCCAGGGTTAAGTTGGGACGCCGCCCTCAAATTTACCCACATTGAGCTTGATTTACTGACGGATCCCTATATGGTACTCATGATGGAAAAAGGGATTCGTGGGGGATTCGTATCGCTCAATCAGCGACATGCCAAGGCAAATAATCATTACATGCCTGATTATTGTCCCGAAGAACCAGAATCCTACCTAATGTATTTCGACGTAAACAATTTATACGGTCACGCTATGAGTCGACCACTGCCGTACAGAAACTTTGTCTGGCTGTCTGAGAATGAAATTAAAGATTTTAATGTGCATAGCGCCAGCAAGCAACAGGACGTAGGGTATGTTCTTGACGTTGACTTAGCTTATCACCCCCATCTCAGACAGCGACATGGTGATTTCCCCTTTTGCATAGAGAAAATGGTGCCGCCCGAGAGTAAGGGCAATCATAAGAAATTGATGGGTACCTTGTATGATAAAAATCACTATGTGTTGCATATTGACATGCTGGTAGAATGTTTAGCCCAGGGCTTAACCCTGAAAAAAATCCATAGAGGTATTTCTTTTTGTCAGAAACCGTGGTTGAAACCATACATGGATTTAAATACCAGTCACAGACAAAGTGCCACTCAGCCATTTCAAAACAATTTCTTTAAACTGATGAATAATTGTATCTATGGCAAGAGTTTGGAAAATGTACGGCAGTATAGGGACATTAAGTTGGTCAACACATGGCATGGCAGATGGGGAGCTCAAAAATAAATTTCAAAACCAAATTTCAAATCTTTAAACATTATTGATCATGATCTACTGACTATTGAACTTGCCAAAACTAAAGATGTCATGAATAAGCCTATCTATTTAGGCCAAGTCATTTTAGATTTTTCAAAATTGCACATGTATAAATTCCATTATGGTTTTGCAATACAGCGATTTGGTACCATTTCCTTGTTATATACAGACACGGATAGTTTTATTTACCATATCCGTGACTGTGATCCGTATGTCGTTATCAAACAAAACCCAAAATAGTTTGAGACGTCCTCGTTTAGTGAGAAGAACGTGTTCGATATCCCCCGTCTGAACAAAAAAGAAATTGGTTTAATGAAAGATGAGTGTTCAGACACCATGATGACTGAGTTTGTAGGTCTCGCTCCGAAAATGTATAGTTTTCGGCAGGTGGATCGATGCGAATCTATGCGAGCCAAAGGGATTAGCCAGCATGTGGTTAAACGACTCTGTGTGGATGATTATTTACATGACCTTCGGACCCACACAGCCATGGCACATAGTCAGTTTAGGATTCCCTCGAAAAATCATGATTTATTTTTAATGAAGCAGCGAAAACAAACACTCGCTTTGTTAGACGACAAGAGACAGTGGTGTCAGGATATGATGACAAGCGTCCCATTTGGTTACAACCAGTAATGGTTGTAGCTATTGTTGTTGTACAACACGGCAAGTGTTTGGTTTGGTTGCTATCAAATGCGAGATGCCATCTTAAGCCTCGGAATAAAAATAAAAAATTGTAGTGTATCATATAATTTTTGTTTTTTAACCTGTGTGCATGAATGTATGCATGGATGTGTGAATGTCTTTAAATAGTTGTATATAAACTGTATGTCTAGTGCTATTTACCTGTCAACACATGAAGAGAGTCATACATCAACGTTTGCATGGCTCACTGTGCACAGGCTAGATTAAAAACATGTTGGCTTCTTTAGGTTAGGTTAGGAAAAAACAAACAAGTAGCCACCCTCACTATTGTTGTCGCTTAGTAGGCCTCATGTTTCAGCAAAGTGTGCACTTTCTCAGTAGGCACAGCTTAATAGGCCAACTAGGTTGTGGCTTAGTAGGCCTCATGCAAGAACAAAAGAATAATAATCTGCTGCTTTTACTGTGGACAAACTCTCACTTTATGGCTAGAGTTATGAGTGGTGATATATTTGAAAACAACCCCAGTCCAATATCTGAACAGAAATTGTTTCTTTTCTCCTGTTGCATGTTATGTTTGCCGCCTACAGCTAAAGAAGTCAACAGACAGATGGTTATTTATTTGTGTTTTGCTTATTTTTTATTTTCTTTTTGCCATTGACTTAGGGGACAGACAGTGTATATAGTACATTGTATTTTTTTTTTCACTTAGTAAACGGCAACGACTACTTTTCAGATTCAATCATGAGCCACGGTGAAGATTGTTTTATCGTCACAAAACACACCACGTTCAATGAATATGCCACGATGGTGTCTCATAATCCTCAACATGTGGCCTATCCTTCAGAATATAGAAACACGAAAGTACGCATTGATACCACGTTTTATGACAGCATCATTAATCATGATGATAATGATGATGATTTGTTTCATGACCCAGGGCATCACTTTTGTAAATCCTGTATGCTAAATTTTGGCTTTGAAAATAATGTATCCACGCAAGTGATTCATAAAGCATGGTACGGTTTAACCATGAATCAAGTGATTGTTAAATTAGCTGACGAGGATCATTTTGCAGATTTCTGGTGTACAATATGTACAAAACCCCTGTTTAATGTTTATTTTCCAATAACCTCTCAAATGTTTTGTTTTCATTTTTATGAATTTCCTGCTGAGGAACCAATCACTTCGTATCGACAACAAGCATTTCGCCAACTTTGTCTTAGCTTACCTATCAATCCATATTCGCCTCATAGAATGAGATTTGTTAGAAACTAACAATATCATGTCATGATTACGGCTTTTTTTGTTTACATTCGGCTTTCAAGTGCATACTTGACGTTTAGAATACATTTGGCTATTTTTGTTTGTTTTAGTTTATCGTGTATTCACGTTGATGAACACATACACACTGGTTTAAATTTGTAGTTTTGAATTTTGTTTTGTTGGATGTAGACATGGTTATTAAATGCATAGCGTGTTAACTTTGCCTTTTATAGGTTACCAACATCATTCAGATGTTTGCTCTTAGTATCTCTTGATACTATTTATTTAACAGAATGCAGTGAGAATTTGCACAACAACAGGGCAAACGAATACAAGTCATTCGACAAGGGAATGATAGGCTAATTCCCTTTCACAACAGAGACATGCATTTACCTCCAAGAGATCTTGAAAATGATTCACACTTAATTTTGATAAAACATTTCCTATTAAATAATTTCCAAATGTATGTTTTGACTGAAAAATGATACAAAACATTATTATTATATTTTTATCCAATACTATCTATCTACAACTTCAGGTCATAAACACTCAGGATTTAAAAAAAACAACAACACACTTTGATGTACAAAGTTATTGTTGGTGTAATATAAGGACGAGAGTGTTAGAAAGTAACACTCTTTTCTTTGGTTATAGACAACCATGGACGCCTTGAACGCCATTGGTCAAGATTGTGGCTTTGCACGCAAGAAAATGAGTGAATTTCCTACGCAAACACCCTTTCGCATACATAAAATTCAAAAACTGAAAACCAAATTTGGTGAACGAGCTCTTTGCATTTGTCAAGACTTTGAGACATTTCTTCCCACACGATTTAATAACCTACCTGTTAATGTCATGGAAGATGTCAATTCCAGTATTCACCCTGTCTATTTAATTTATGAGGGTGAAAAAAATAATCGATGCGTGGTTCGTTTTGTAAAAATTGAAAACGAATAATCATTGTACGCTAGTCGTGACTGTTTATTCATGCACTACTCTTCAATAACTATAATAAAATAAAATTATTTTTGATGCTCAACAGTTTGACGTTTATTAATTGTTGCTCAACGTTTACCATGATAAATAATAATAAAAATAAATTTTCAAAACTTATGCTTAATGGTAGATTTTTTTTGTTTATAGGTTAAGTACAATTACCATGTATATAATTTTTTATAATAATAATAATGAAACTATTAGTTAAAATTATGGACTTTTTTCCTTTTTTATTGTTTGTGATTTAAAATAGCATTTATAGCAATTTTTAATATAATGATTATAATTTATAATGATCAAATTCTAGTAACATGTTATTTTATTCAATAATAAGCGTTTAACAAAAAAACTGGTTCTAGAGTAGATAAAGATTTCATGCTGCCATTCGCTCTGCTAGACTGGCATTTGAAGCTGATGAATAATGATGGCCTTTTGTCCTTTTTTGATTGTTTGTGATTTAAAAAATAGGTTTAGTACAATTACCAAGTATATATAATTTTTTATAATAATAATGATGAAACTATTAGTTAAAATAATGGACTTTTGTCCTTTTTATTGTTTGTGATTGAAAAATAGATTTACTACAATTAGTAATTTTTATAACAATGCACTACGGTCCCTTTTTTATTGTTTGTCATTTATGACATTTTATTCATTTTATTTATAATTAAAATGATGAAACTAAGAGTGAATAATAATAATGGAAAAAAACACAACATGGACTCTTGTCTTTTTATTTATTTTTTTGTCATGATAACAGTGATACTATACATTTTTTTAAAATAAATTCATTACGTTAAAGTCCATATCTAGATAAAAGTAATTTGCTCTTCATAGCACCAATCACTAAAAATGCTGCCATTCGTTCTGCTTGACTGGCATCTGAAGCTGTTAATCGTTGCTTGGCAATGCTTAACAAGACTTTGTCGGCAATGCGTCTTAGTGTGGGATCACTGTTTTCATAGGCTTTATCGTGATTAAGGCATGCATGATCCAAAGCATTGATTCCCATATCCCCTCTCCTCAAACGATCTTCAAGACGAGTACCAGGGCCGCAAAAGCTGTAAGCAGGTAAGTGAGCTTCGAATGGTAAGTTTTTAATGATGTTATCAATAATTCCACGGCCAGTACACCTGGGACATAGAGGTTTCAATCGGTGAAAAACACTTTTTCTGTTGTTCTTCTTGTTCTTCTTCTTCTTGTTCTTGCTGTTGTTGTTGTTGTTGTTGTTGTTGTTGTTGTTGTTGTTGTTTGTCGGCGGCTGCTGACGAGCATGGTAGGTGGTGGTTGTTTTCCGCATGACAGCCATGGAATGATGAAACAATGTCTTTACACTGAGTTTTATGACCATGATATAATTTCATTAATTGGCATGTGGCACACTGTCGAATGGAAGGTATTTTTGCCATGGTTAATTGCTTGTGATGGGAAAAATGACTGCATGGTTGTAGTTCACTCAATACAGAGTCGTTAGTCCACTCGGCAGGCGCCTTTTCCCAAATTTCTTTGACAGCGTTGGCAGCAACATAAAAAGAAATGATTTAGGTAGTGCTAATAATTCGTGTTGTGTAAAGCTAATCAGTTTTTTCTTGCACACAAGGAACTTTCCAATAGCCTTGTCGATTGTAGAGGCGTCCATGTCTATAACGTTGATGTTATCACCTCACGTGTGCACGTCTCACTGCTATCATTGGACGATACACTTTCAGTTTTAATTTTATTGAACAACTCCCAACATGCACTCGTGGTGAGCCAATGAAACAATTGCCATGCATGCGCTAAGGCTTTATTCTGAATATTGTCGCAAGGACAAGTGTCCATGAGCGTTTGCAGGGATGGACAACCCAGATCTAAAAGGTCAATACATTGACAGTGAGAGGGTAGAAATGGTTGAAGCCACTGGCGTTTTTCACTCCCTTTAACAAATAAGACATTGGCCGAGGACAAATGGGCTTTCACGACGATGTCAAGATACTTGTAAGAAATATCACCCTTTTTCCATGCTAACTGCAAATGATTTTCAATCCATTGACTCTGTTTCTTATCTTTTTCACTAAGCAACTCGAAAGCATAGGGAGGTTTAAACACCAAATGAATAGGGTTAGACACCCAAAACGTACTACAATCGATAAAAGCGACTTCCTTAAATATAAATTTGTTGTCTGCAATTTTAAACCCCTGACAATCCACAATGAGTGTACGCATCATGCTTTTTTTTATTTTTACTTGTTACCTCATTGACGTCTAATCAACAACTAACCCATGCCATGGTTTAACATGGCAAAGTCAAAGGACTTTAGGGAAAAAAAAGAAACAAATGAATTGAACAACAGCTAAATATTTTTTGAGGTTTTATTCATAAAAAAAACACTTACACTTTTATTACAAAAGTTTGTTGGCTTCATTTGGAACAGCATTCAAATGAATAGTTTGCACATACGGTCCACAGGTATCTCCTAGTTTTGCAGGGTCTGGTACAATAACAGGATAATTCAAACTCCATGGAATATTGCCCACATCATAGCGATTGAGGTAAGGGCAGGATGGACTCCATCGCTGATGATCGATAAAGGGTCGATCCCCTATTTCCCAGTTTCCAATTTCAATGTTGCAAAAAATACACTTGACCATATCCCCACGTTTTAAGTAATAAAATCCGCTCGCAGCCAATTCTCCACAATCCATAAAGGGAACTGTCCATGTTTCAAAAGTTTTCCAACGATTAAATTCACATTTTAAATTCCATGGTTTGTCTGTCACGTTGTTGTCGTTGTTGCTGTTGCTTATTGAGGGACACATGATGTTTGTTGTTGTTGTATGTGCGCACAGTGCCAGAGCGCAACAGATACTGTGCATGCAGACGCTTATCATCAATCCTATGAATGAAGATCTTTTTTTTTTCATTCGACCACAGATGGCTTACATGCTGGTGATATAATTGGACAAAGGATGATATTTCACTTGTCTAGCATGAATAATCAAACAGTAGGCACTGGTATGGTCTGGGACATTTTCTTGTGTTTCAAAATCTACCCTTAAAACAATGGTGGTGATTTTCATAGATTCTCCTAGATACGAAGAGTCGAAAACAATCAGTGGTGCTTTTGCTTTAAACCCTTGTGGCGACAACATAGGACAATCCTGTTTTTCATAATAAGACGATTGAAATTTAGCGAACATGTCATAAAGGGGGCCAAACTTATTTTTTGAAAAATTGAGTTCCAACCCCTCATAGGGAAAGCAAACATTATTTAAAAATAGTCGTATATTTCTCAAGTGAATGTGATCAAACAAGGTGACATCTTTGCTTTGTTGGTATTTTCTATTGGTTTGAAAACCAATAATAACATAGAGGGGTCTCTCGGTAGAGCGAGCCGATTTGACACTCCAACTATGGGTGTCAGTGGTAGGTAGCAAGGGGTATTCATGCAACTTCGAAAGGCGATAGGCAAGGCTTTATCTTTTTGCACCAAATTTAACATGCTTAGCTTTTTACGATCCGATAGCGTCACATGGGGCACTTTCCATAGTAATCGAAGCAGTTGAATTTTTGAGTCTATCACTTGGTCAGAGGCTCCTTTCAGTGCATTATAATCACTGCGGTCTCTCACCAGATACAAACTTTGTCTTGCGTTTAAAATAATACGCTTGTGATCTTCGGCAAAGCCAATGAGTAATTTTAAGGGTAGGAAGCCTGTAAAAGTGCCATCGGTATGAACTGGCCAGTTATTGCTACTGTTGGGACACCATCCTGCCATAGAAAGCGTTTTACTTTCCTCCTCGCTATAGGATGGATATAATTTCATAAGACTAGTCATGCCCACATTTCGAGTCATATCTATGACAATATCATTTATCACATAACGTACTTCAGAAAACAGAAAAGCCAAACCATGATTCGCCAACGCAGACGTTGTGGGCGTGCTGCCATCTGCTTTCATCAATTTACCCTCAATTTGAAGAACACTTTCATGAGGTAGAGTAAAAATATCTTGATTGTTAATGATGAATTGAATCTCGTCATTGTTATTCAGTCCTGTTGCTTGAGGTTGATAGGAATGCATATCAATGCGCACGACGCCATCTTCCACTTGTATGGGATTTAACACTTGCAACAGCTCTTTGTTCATGATTGGGGTGTAGCGTATAACCAATGCGTTGTAAGCGTTGTCGGTTTACTCGTGTCAACCATTTCATACACGGCGGGCAACTAACCGACCTCGTAGACGTTGTTGTTGCTTTATAGATAAATTTCATAGCGTCTTTAAAACCAACTTGTAGGTCACAGGGGTGTTGGCGTCCAAAGCAATCAGTTGTTGGTTTCTATTCACTAAGCGTAAGATAATATTACTAATATCACTGACACGCACAGGATGATATAGAACCACTGAAGGGTTTTCACGAATAATATAGCCGCAAGGAGAGGTGACAATAAAATCATACAGGGAATGGCTTTGTTCTTGATTCGTAAATACGTCTCTAATAATATTGCAAGTTACAGAAATGTGATGGTCCTCGATGAATTTCACTGGATAATCTGATTCATGGGGATGGTGAGCTGCCTACACTCTTGGTTTAAATCCTAATAAAGGACCAATAGAATGAACTCGTGTTTCAAAGTCAATGTTAAACGTAGAGAAAATACGACAGCGATGAGTTATTGTATTGGCTGTAAGTTCAAATTTGTGTGTCCCATCCGCAAATGGTTTGACACCAAATTGTTTTATCATCGACACGCTAATGACCTCATGCACATCGTCTATGGTATAACTTCCAGGGGGTAGTCTCAACATATAATCATCATAATAAAATTTGTCATTAATATCCAGTTGATTATTGTAAATTCTGTTGTAACTTTCCAAAGAAATTAATCCTAGCACATAGGATTGTTCTGGTTGCAATTCAATGGGGGGGGGAAAAATCCAGGGACACTTCAGGCCCGCGACTGTGCACGGTAAAGGTCTTGGCGTTGACATTCATAATGATGAAACTGTTGGCTTAACGCGACCTCTTATATAAAAAATGTAAACTCAAACGGCCACACTCTTGACTGTCAAAGGTTTGTTGACGATTCACATTATAGAATATCTTTACCCGGTTTCCCAAATAACGTAGCAACTCGATCGGGGGTGGTAAATTTCCATAACTGTCAAAGTACCATACTGTGGAACCTTGTTTCACATAGGCTACAAAATGGGTTCCTGGGCCTGCATCATCATCTAAATTCATCATGGCACGTTCTTCTTTCCACGGTGCTTTGGGTAATTCATTTCGCATAAATACACCTCGAAAATGAGAAATCCTTAGTTGTTTGGCATGGCTTTCCACTTCTTCATGGGTCATGGCAAGACGAGGCAGTTGCCTTAAGCGCTTATCGATGATGGACATTTTTTTCTTAGACGGTAGGCCACTACCTTGTGGATAAAAGACTGGCTTTAAAGGATTGCCATTTCTAGCTCCCATCGCAATGGCTTCTAACGTTTTATTGTGTCGCTCGCTTTCTTTGAGTTGTTGCTTGCCTTGCTCGACGGTTTTTATGGTTTTCGCTACAGCGCTGGCACCACCCAAAAGGGACCCCAAAGCTGCCAACCCTGCAAATAAAGCCGGCAAAAACCCCCACGCTTAGCAACAGGAATGACTCGCCCACGTTTTTTCTTTCTTCCTTTTTTATCGATACATGATGCTGCGATTTCGGAGATGTAGACAATCGCACCGCTTGTAAAGCTTTTTCGATAGCCACTCTTTTTAGATTTTTTTTAGTTTTTTAACGTTTTAACACTGGGTGTGAGGCAGATCGACTTGGTTCCCGAACTGGCTTTTTTCTCTTTTTGAGATTTGTTTTTTTTTATGTTCATGGCATATCTTTTTTTCACCATGCTGCTACTTGGTGAACCTTTCACAGCAAACATTCGATAACAACTAACGTAGAGAACCTTATTTCATAGCAGTATATTCCAATTCTATATAAAGCGGAAAATCATTCACCGTTTTCCCAGCTTCCTTTTCCTCAAACGTAAGCATCAGGCATGGCATATTTAATATGAATTACACCATCTTAATGCAGTCGATAACGACTTAAACCGGAAGCAAGCATATAGGTAAGATCATCATTCACCAGTGGTGGTGGGGAATGGTTTCTGTCATTGTCCAGATTTTGATTTGACAGGTACACAAAAAATACAGATGGGACAAATTTATAAAGCCATTACATTTGATAGGTCACATAACGTTTCGTGCAGACATCATTTTCGTCTCGAGGCTCTTGCACATCAATAATACGATGATGATTGGCTGAATAGCCCTCAGCGGTTAGTCTCGGGGCCATGTGATAGACACTTTGCACTTTGCGATCGACATAGCTTTTTGTTGCCAACTCTCGTGTCTGTTTTGACAAAGAGGCGGCCGTGGCCATGGTTACACGTGCTCGCCCAAACACGTCCATAGTGATAGACGTTAACTAACCTATCCTACTCACCGCTTGCCTATATATATATATATATAAACCTTATACACACAAGAAAAAACTCAGTCGTCGACACAATGGAATTAATGAAACAACCCCATGCTTTGCCCGTCTCTGATTTGGTTTCAGAGCTATCACTGTCCGTGTGCGAACCTAAACGTCATGGCACCCTATTCCCATCTACCGTTCGATGTATTATGGTAGGGCCTTCGGGTTGTGGAAAGACCAATGTTTTGCTGAACATTATTACCGCGCCTCATGGCCTACGATTTCAAAATATTTATATTTTTGCCAAATCCTTGTACCAGCCTCTGTACGTGTATCTGGAACAAATTATGTCTTCGTTAAATAAAGAAGCCATGGGCTATTTTACATTCACCTCACCTCAAGATGTCATTCAACCAGACCGCATTCAACCAGATTCCATTATAATTTTTGATGATATTGCCACTCAACGACAGGCCATTATTCAAGAGTATTTTAGTATGGGACGTCATAAACAAGTGGATTGTTTTTATCTGGCTCAGACCTATTCCAAAATCCCCAAACAGTTGATTCGTGACAATGCCAATCTCATCGTTCTCTTCCGCCAAGACTCTAGAAATCTCTATCATATTTTTCAAGATCATGTGAATCCAGATATGTCCTTTACAGCTTTCACGCAATTGTGTGCTTCGTGTTGGAACCATCATCCCCATGCCTGTTTGGTCATAAATAAACAGAGTGAACGATGTGAGGGACGTTATCGCTTGGGTTTTGATCATTTTATTTCTGTTTAAAAAGACCTAGGGTTGGACATTTCCTGTTAGTGTGTCTTTACCTTCACCATGGCGAACGCCATAGGGTACAAGAAACATGTTCAAATCATGCAGCGTATTATTGAGGCACGAAATACGATTCGACATAAATTTCGTAGAATTGCAACGTTTAAAAAACGTCAATCCTTTACCCATGATAAAACACGCTCCATCATCGGTTGATTCCATGAGGTTCAAACCTAATGCTTCTGCTGCTACTGCTGCTACCTCTCAAACCAAACCCTTAACAAGTTCAAAATTTACTCAAACAGATTCCACACGACAGGTAAAATCCTCCCCCTCCTCCTCCTCTAATGTTAGTGAACAAGAACATCAAGAACAGGAAGAAGAAGAAGAAGAACATGAACAAAGTGAAAGTGAAAGCGTATTTAGTCCTGAAAGAAAAAAGAAATCGTCACCTCTTCAACAGTTTCTAAAAACAAAACAAAAATCATCCGTCATAGCGGCAACACCGTCTTCCTCCACATCGTCTCGGTTTTCACAAGTCTTGGCAACCCCTCAAAATAAAGCTCAACTCAAAAACATTTTAATCAAACATTATGGGGCAACCCTGGAACCGTATCTGACCCTTCTATTTATTGGAAAGACAGATACCACGTATGGTGTTTGCTATGAGAATGATAGTTTTAAAATTGGGGATTCATCCATTAAATTTGCTCGTTCGAAAGCTGTCATTAAAAAGATCAACTATAAATTAACACCAGGTCTGTTAAAGCTGCTATTTTCTCGCACCCCCTCGCCACAAGATTTTACGTCCGAGGACCTTGCTAAATATAAATCAATTTTATTAGACACCAACGCTCACAAAAGAAACTATAAATCCTCTCAGCAGGTCAATGCCAATATATCCCAAAAATATAAAATCATCATTGCAAACATCTTTGGTAAGCAAAAACATCACTCTGCCTCTGGTGTAAGGTTTAAGAAATTAAAACCCTACCTAGATATAACCTTTTGGAATAATCCCAATCAGTTAGTAGAGCGCATATACTTGCTTCATGCATCAAAACAAGCTGGTCACACTGGACATGAGACAGAAATCGCCCACATTGAACAACAACTCCGAGATGCTAAAATTATCTTATAAGCCATCCCCCCATCAAAGTGGGCATTGCTCATGAATTGCATAAACCAGCCCGACGCATTTATGAACGTCGTCGTGTCATTTCCAAAGGAATCGATGAACTTTGGCAGGCAGACCTGGTTGAAATGATACCTTATTCTAACGTTAACGACGGTGTACGCTATATGTTGACTGTCATTGATGTCTATTCCAAAATGGCTTTTGTTCAACCAGTAAAAAATAAAACTGGTGTCCTAGTCACAAAGGCCTTTCAACATATTATTGAACAATCAAAACGTCAACCTCACTTGTTACAAACCGACCAGGGGAAAGAATTTTTCAACAAGGATTTCTCCAGTTTTCTCAAATCTAAGGATATTCACCATTATACCACCTATAGCAATCTCAAAGCTAGTGTAGTTGAACGCTTCAATCGAACATTAAAAAGTTATATGTGGAAAGAGTTTACAATACATGGTTCCTTGTGTCTCGCTACAACAACACCATTCATTCCACCATCGGCATGAAACCTCGCCACGTCACCAAGAACCTACCCAGACTCAATAGACAGTTTAACCCTATAAAAAGGGTAGACCCAAGGCGACATCGCCTTAAAATTGGAGATTTTGTTCGCATTAGTAAACATAGAAGTGTGTTTTCAAAATCGTATACTCCACAATGGTCGACAGAAATTTTTAAAATTCGCCAAGTCAAGCTAGGTCAACCAGTGACGTATCTCTTAGAAGATCAGAGCGGTCAACCCATTCAGGGACGATTCTATTATGAAGAAGTGCAAAAAACATTATATCCCAACGATTATCTCATTGAACGAGTAATTAAAGTCAAAGGTGCAAAATACTTTAAAAAGTGGTTAGGTTTTCCTTCCACGTATAATTCATGGGTCAATAAACATAATTTTTTGTAATAAAACCCTATTTATTTATTTAAAAAAAATCCATTTCCAAAAAGATGTATCACATGACCTTCCATTATTCCCACCCTTTTGTTTATTACATGTCCAATAACCTCTTTGTTCAAGTCCATGCCAATCTTTTATCATGGTGTTATACACCCACCCATCGTTTCAGACTTTGCGTTGCTGGATGAGTCCATAATGAACCTAGGCTATGACATACACAGTATAAAGCCGCACACTGTATAATGACACCTGCCTCTTATCTCTCACTGCCTGCGAGGCACGTACGATGATAAGACCAGTGTCTGTCTGGCTCGCCGTGGGTCAGCCTCAATGCCTTCAATTCTCATTTCATCAAGCAAGTTCTCTCTCTGCGTGTGAGCCCTGACCAGCCATGACAAATAATAATAATAATGCATAGGTGTTTTGCCAACATCATAGCGCATAACATAACGTGACTTTAAATCTGGTTTCTTACTTTTTCCCCGTTTTCCTCAACGATCTCGAAAAAAATGACGGAAACCATGATTTCAGCTTTTCCATACCTACATTCCCGTAAACAGAACAACGACACAAATACATCGACATGCCCGTCATAAAAATCGCCTCATTCGTTTTCCAAATAACGCGAAAATGAACAAAAAACACATTTTCCATAAGAAAACCATGTTTCCAGCTTTTTACCTTTTCCATACCTACATCTCCGCAAAGAGGACAATGAGACGAAAACATACTATCACACACGTCATCCTCACGTTTTCGGTTTTCGCAATATGAGGGAAAATCACAAAAACCCATTTTCCGATAAAAACCGTGTTTCCAGGTTTTTACCTTTTCCGTACCTACATCTCCGTAAAGAGGACAATGAGACGAAAACATACTATCACACACGTCATCCTCACGTTTTCCGTTTTCGCAATATGAGGGAAAATCACAAAAACCCATTTTCCATCAAAAAACCGTGTTTCCAGCTTTTTACCTTTTCCGTACCTACATCTCCGTAAAGAGGACAATGAGACGAAAACATACTATCACACACGTCATCCTCACGTTTTCCGTTTTCCAAAAATCAGCAAAAATGTGAAAAACGCATTTTTAGACCCAAAACCCTAGATTCACCTTTTCGACACCTACATTCCCGTAAAGAGCACGACGAGACGAAAAAAAAACGAATCCAAGCACGCCCTCCTAGCATGGCTCCTTCCATTCCAATGTCGCAGGGGCTCACAACTTCATAAGTAACACAGAACCTACAACCTAGCACTATTTTAGAGTGGAAATAAAACGTCCATAGGAAAAGAGAGTTCACCACAATTCCTAGGATACCCCATATGTTCAAATCCAACCATGGGTTCAGGAAATATTAAAAGCGGATGACCTATTAGTTTTGGTCCTTCAATTAAATAACACAAGCTATAGGAAAAGAGGGGGCATTACTACAAGTGCTAGGACACCCCATATGTATAAATCCCATGATTGGTTCGCGAGATATTAAAAGCGCATGACCTTTTAGTTTTGGTCGTTTAATTAAATAAAGAGCCTATAGGAAAGTAGGGGCATCACTACGAGTGCTAGGACACCCTGTATGTCCAAATCCCATGATTGGTTAGCGAGATATCAGCTTCGGGGCAAATACGAGGAGGGTTCAATAAGTTAGTAGACAGCTTTCCCCTTACCACACTACTTTCATCTATAAATAGGCGCCCTCCCAATTTTGCTCCACTTAGAAATTATTCATTCTCTAAAAATAACCGTGGTTATAATCCACATCTTACTAGGTAATTTTTCCTGTTTTAACCAGGAAATTATAATCTTCAAATTGTTAAATTACCTAACTTACGCAATCCAGGTTCCGTTAATACGACCTGCCCCATTTGTATGTAGCATATCTTAATTTCTGTGTCAATATAGCAGTGATTATAGAAACTACTTCTTAATCTTCTTTTTTCTTATCCTGCTGAGCCCAGGGATGCATCATTCTTTCCTCACTACTAAGGCATACTAAAAGCCTTATTTTGGAAAAATTAATATTCTACCTAATTAACCTGACAAAATTTAATCTAAATTGTAATTTCTTTACTTTATTGTTATAGGTTTGAAGCCTTTTTATTGTAAGTAAAATTCGAAAAATACTGTTAAGTTTCTTATTGTCACTATAGGTCTGAGACCATTAATGTTTATAAAACAAACAAAAAAGTTGTTCTTAAACCCGAAATATGATCTGAGATCTACAATTGTTAATTCTTTGCAACTCTATTACATTGTTAAATAAATTCTTTATTATTTGCTTTCTATCTCTCTTGCTAGAAAAACCGTTAGGCAGGACCTTCTCTTCCCCACTTTATATTCTGAATTATTCTATGTTCAAAAAAAAAAGGCAAAAAGGCAAAAAAGGCAAATCACTGAATGATAAGTTCATTAAAAACTCATTACTTGTTGCGTTTAAAACTTAACTTCTATTAACAACATTTACAAAGTTTCTCTTAGCTATCACAGCTAGTAAATCATTAAGGCAAGTATAGCTCGCTCTGCCAGCTTCCTACTTGTAGAGATTTTCACTCTGACTTATGGTTCACTGTTTAAAATTTTCGTTTTGTTCAAGTATGGTTTGAGGTTTTCCTGCGTTCTAAACTTTTAGTCGGCACTCTGCTGGGTAAGAGTTTAGCCTGCATTAAGTGCAAACAATTGGTATTCCTTAAAGATTCTCAGTAATAATAATAAAAATATTGCACTATCGTTGCTTCATCTCTGCCCACCCTGGAAGCATTCGGCTTTTCTGTTGGGGACCCAACAGTGTCGCTTCACAAAATTATTCCGTCTAATTTAAATCTTTCTGTCAGTTCAGAATGATCTCTAAAATATCACCCCTTTGAAATGAAAGTACATAATTCATTGCTATTTGGAACCTCTTGTTTCGCCAGCACACTACGTCCCTACAATATACCCGCAATCAAGCTCGGGAGGGAAAGAGCACTTAGCGATACCTTGCCGGCGACCTCAGCTCACACTGAGCTCTCCGTTAGCCTTACACAAGTCCCCGTACATTTTTGATACTTCATGGGCTTTGTGCAGTAAAAACCCTCTTTATATCACTATTTCTTTATGGCTTTGTGTTGGATTCTCTTCCTCTCTGCCTAAAATTGTTTCCACTCCTAAACATACCTCCTTTTCTTTCTCATCATCTTCCCTCAGGTAGTGTTTACACTCAGTATTAACCTACTAAAACATGGTGCCGAAACCCGGGAGAATCCAATTTGTCAATATTTTGCAAATTACTAATATCTAATTTGAATTTTTCAGCTATAAATTATACTGTGCAAGGCTGGTGGAGAGAGAAAGAGGTCGCTCCTGTCTCCTTCAGTGTCTATCACTTTTCAACCTGTTTGCTGTTGCCAACCTGACAGCATTTCCACCAACTCTACAGTATCATAAGTCGTACTCCAGTTTACCAACTTCGTTATGGCCCTGGGGATAAAGACAAGTACAAAGACAAAGAAAGCGATGATAAGTTCACCGCCAGACGAGTGTCTTATAAGGGACAAATCACCCGATTTAGAAAATATATCAAAGATCTGGATCCCTCAGAATCTCATTTAGACATAATAAAACATCGCTTAAAAGACTATGAACGATCTTTTGAGAATTACAACACTGTTCAAACAGAAATTGAACATGCATGCTCGGTCAAACAGATGATCGAGTGGATGTAGAAGCCCAATATTATGAAGGCATAGGCGCTGCCTCCAAAATAATTCGTCAACTTGAGGAAGACCAAAAAAGGACGTTTCAGTTCTTAGCTCACTCCACGAACAACAAACCTCGTCTCGTGAGGGCACTCATAAACCTAAACCATTACTCCCTAAAATAAATTTGCCTCATTTTTCAGGAGACGAATCAGAATGGGACTCTTTTTATGAACTTTTTTGTTCTCTAGTCCATGACAATGAGGATATTCAAGTTATTTACAAATTTAACTATTTCAGATCAATTCTCCGCGATCAAGCACTGCAATTAGTTGAAGTGCTCCTATTAAGCGCCGAAAACTACACTATCGCCTTTAATTTTCTGAAATAAAGATACGGCAATTTACGTTTACGTATTCAGCGCGATATGAAGGCCTTATTTAACTTGTCCCCCTCACGGCATAATGACGTCACTAGCCTGCGTACCCTCGTCGACACAACCCAACTTCATGTGAAAGCATTATCCCAATTGGATCAGCCCACTGACCATTGGGACACCTTCTTAATACATTTAATGGTTTCTAAAGTCGATACTGCCACTCTCAAAGCCTGGGAGATTGAACTTTCCAAAATGATGATTATTCTTATGAGCATTTAGTCACTTTTATAATTATCAGATGTCAACTTTTAACCACCTTAGCTAACCAAAGTTAACCCGCCTCTTTCAAGTCTAAACGTGAACCTACTTCACCTAATCCAGACGCGAATATGCCTCCATTAGTACTCAAAGACCTGGGTCTAGCTCTTCTAAACCTAAACCATACGCCACTGGTTACCAAACTAGGTCCAGTGAACACCGTACTACAAATTCTCTTGCATTAAGTACCCAAGGTGAAACCCGCAAAAGTCTTAATGAGCCGTTAAATTGCATAGTGTGCAAGGATCTTCACGCTTTATACTTATGTAAATCTTTCAAAGAGCTATCAGTTGATGACAGAAGGAAATTGGTATCTCAAAATAGATACTGTTTCAATTGTCTTTCACCTAAACATTCCGCTTCTAACTGCAAGTCCAATAGACTCTATTTTCATTGTGAAAGGGCGCATCACACACTATTACATCGTCATGATCAATCGAGGTCATCAACACCCTCCACTTCTAATCAAAGTGACAATCCTAGTAAAACCAACGCATTATCTTATATACAAAACGCCAAGTCTTTGCGTAGTGCTCAAGTACTATTGTCCACTGTTCAACTCAAGGTTCAAGACAAATCTGGTAACTGGGTTCGCGCCCGAGGCCTTCTCGACTCAGCTGCGACCCATGATTTTGTTTCCGAATCTTTAATCAAAAAAACATGGTCTTCCAATAACTCCCACTTCTATCAATGTATCAGGCATTAACAGTTAAAAGTCACAAGCTTTGCAATTCTAAAAATTAACTATAATGGATACCTGTCAGAGAAATAATTTTCTTAAACTAAACTGTCTCATTTTAACAGCATTGGTAAAGATACCCTAGTCACTCTGTTGACACCTCCTGCTTAAATATTCCCTCTAACTTAAGGCTTGCCGATCCTCTGTTTAATATTCAAGGTCCTATTGATATACTCCTTACTAAAAATGTCTTTTGGAATTTCCTACGTAAGCAAATTCGTCAATAATTATCTTCCAACGCTTTCGCCGGAGACACTAATTTTGGGTTGATTGTTACCGGTCAACTCCCTCATTACACCACACAATCTGTGTCGCAATGTAATTTTGTGAGTACCGATCTGGAACAGTTCTGGAAACTTGAAAATATCGAATCTCCTAGCTCAACCTCATCAGGAAACGAATTCTGTGAACCATGTTTTATTTTTACTACCACTCGCACACCCGAAGGCCGATTCATAGTTCAAATGCCGAGACTACTCAATCCTCCAAAACTAAGTGAATCTCAGCCTAAAACGCGTAAAGCTCTCTTCGCCATTGAGAGTAAGTTCAAAAAAGAACCTCTTGTCAAACAACAATATACAGAATTCATGGAAGAGTATGAAAGTTTAGATCACATGGAAGTTGTTACTAAATCGGATGACGAATTACATCCTCCAGTCGAAACCGTCTCTTTAAATCACCATCCCGTGTGGAAAACCCCTCTTGTAAAACAAAATTCGAGTTGTATTGAACGGGTCATCACCTGACCTGACGGTACTCTTCCCTCCAGTCCCGCTATTCAGTCCGATCTGTCTACCATACTTTAAAATTTTTGCCTATTCCCTTTAGCGGTCATTGCAGACATAAAGAAAATGTACCGTCAAGTTTTAATTCAATCTGAACAGCAAGATCTTTAAAGAATCTTATGGCGTGATGAAACAAGTAAGCCTATCAAAATTTTTCGTTTAAAAACCGTTAAGTACGGTCTTAACCTTCCGCTTTCCTAGCTATCCGATCCTTCATATGTTAGCCTCTCAAGATGGTCATTTATTTAACGCTAAATCTTTAGAAACATTAACCACATCATTTTATGTCGATGATTATCTGCAATCCTTTCAAACTCTTGAAGAAGCTTCTCTCATATCTCTTGAATTAAAAGCTTTGTTAAAGAATGGAGGATTCCCACTTCACAAGTGGAATTCAAATTCACCTGAATTTCTTGCCTAATTTCCTGTCGAAGATCTAGATCCCTCTTCGGTCGAAATCTGTGGCGATTTCGACTCAATAAAGACGTTAGGAGTACACGGGTGCACGCGCACTGATACTCTCATTTACAAAGTATCGTTTGCCGAAGAGCTCCCTAACACAAAAAGGCAAATTATGTCTGAAATAGCTAAAATTTTCACCCCACTTCAATTTCTTGCTCCAGTTAGTGTTATTGCTCAGCTTTATATGCAAGAGCTATGGTCCCTTAAATGTGAATGGGACGAAGCCGTTCTCTCTTCTTTCCTTAATAGATGGCTTTCTTTCCGATGTAGTTTACGTAACTTTCGCTTATTGAAATTCCTAGGAATGTAATCAACGCTTTTTATAATACACCTTTCGTTCTTCATTTCTTTGCCGACAGCCCCGAAAAAGCTTACGGTTGCTGTGCATGCCTTGTTTATTGCAATCCTCTAAACGAATCTTCACGCTCGAGTCTTATTTGTGCTAAATCCAAAGTAGCCCCACTTAAACTATCACCTTGTCCAGACTTGGATTGTGTGCCGCTCTCATGGCCGCAGAACTCGCTAAAAAAAACTGCAGAAAGTTTTAAGAATTCAATTCTCTCAAATTTATTTATGGAGCGACTCCATGATCACTCTTTCTTGGATCGCCAAATCCTTGCCAATAGAGTTTCTAAAATTCAAACTCTTTCTGTGGGATGTCAATGGAGACATGTGACTAGCGCTGATAACCCCGCTGACATTATCTCACGTGGTTGCTTACCCTCTCAATTAGCAGTATCTCAACTGTACTGGTATGGGCCCTTGTGGCTAGTCGAAGATTCTTCTTGCTGCCATTCTAAACCTACAGTTTTGAACAATACAGAATACATTGAAAAAACAGTCGAATTCCTAAACAACAACGAAATCAAGGAATTAACAAAAGACCCCACCAACAAATTCCAAAAACAAATAAAAAGTGCGCTAAAAGAAACAGAATACATACTGACCAAAGCCGAAAAATCAAAACTAATAAACATGAACCCGAAAATACCGTCATTGAGGGGACAACCAAAAATACACAAAAAGGAATGCCCAATGAGACCAATAGTCAATTGTAGGAATGCCCCTAATTACAAAATCAGCAAAGAGTTACTAAAAATCTTAAAATGCCGTCTTTCCAACGACAAAAACAACTCTGTAAAGAACACAACAGAACTAGTAACAGCATTGAACACCCTACAAATGAAACCTAGCTTCAGGCTAGTATCCTTCGACGTAACTAACATGTACACCAATATTCCGATTATTGAAGCAATCAACACTATCGAAAACAACTTAAAATCCAACAATTCGGTAAAAGAAATTGAAGAGATTGTGAGATTACTGAGGGTCGTTCTCACCCAAAACGTGTTTCAATTCGACAATAAAATATACACACAGAGAGAAGGCCTAGCAATGGGATCGCCACTAAGTGGGTTAATCGCTGACATCTTCATCAATGCACTAGAAAATTCGTTCTTAGAAAAGACTTCAACAAAGGGAATAGTAATATGGAAAAGATACGTAGATGATGTAATTTGCATCTACGATACTGAACTAACAAGCGAAGAAACAATTCTCCAATCCATTAATAGCCTTCACCACTCTATAAAATTCACTAAGGAATCCGAAATAGACCGGAAAATAAATTATCTCGATATAACTATTGAACGTAAAGACAACGACCTTTCATATTCCATATTCCGGAAAGCAACACAAACCTCGCATGCAATCGACAATCAGTCTAATCACCCCAGTACGCACAAACTAGCGGGTTTCAATTCAATGGTGCACAGAGCTTTAAACATACCCATGTCAAAAGACAACTATAATAAGGAAATAAGAACTATTATGCAAATAGCAAAGGAAAACAACTTCTCGCCAAGCAAAATAAATCAAATTATAGCCAAACATAAAAATAAAGATAAAACGATTCCCAAACCGGACAGTAATGAGAAAAAATTTGCGCGTTTCAACTATGTGAATGCGAATACATATAAAATCACTAACCTATTCAAAAAACAATGCATAAAGATAGCTTTCACGACGAAAAACACAACCGCTAGGCACCTCCTAAATAGTAATCTAAATAAACGTGACCCGTATTCAAGGTCAGGGGTATATTCTATAACGTGCCAAGACACCGATTGTCAAGCTAATTACATCGGGCAGAGTGGAAGGCGAGTAGACAAACGTTATAATGAACATAGGAATGCGATAAGATACGGAACACATTCAGCCGTGTGCGAACATATGTGTGACGCAGGGCACAGCTTTACCAACATAGAGTCGGACCTTAAAATAATCCATCATGAATCGAAAGGCAGAGCTCTTGACATAAAGGAAGCAATCGAGATACACCTAGCCAAACGAAACAATCCCAACAATCTAAATGAACACACGTTCATGGAGAGCTCACCCCTCTTCACGCTACTAAAAATCACACCCTGTCGGAAACAAAACACAATTTAGCGACACAGCCAAGCTAGCAAGCTAGATATAAAAAAGGGCGGAAATTAGGGGGTTTTTAATAGGTAAATGTTATCTGGATCAGGTGTACGATGTACTTTGCTTCTGCAATAAACCAAGGCCCATATTCGCGGCAGTATTAAAGATTCAGGGACGTCCTCATAAGACCGTCAACGCTTAGTTCGAATGGGTTATGCTCCACGCGTGGCGAGGGTCAATCCACGGTCTTTAATAGTTGTGGACCCACCTCATTCAATAGCATACATCTTATCTAGGTTGGCAACACCTCACATAAACACATCGCTATCACTCCCCACAGCACGTAGGGACAGGGGGGAGGAGGCAGGGGAAAAACCAGTCGTTAAGATAACCACCGCAGTCGACCGCACAGCGAGTTCCAGTGAGCACGAAAACTGCGAGTAGCTGTAATACGGAAGACAATCAGATAAGTAGTTAGCCAAAAATTATATAGTTTAACCATAGTTTACAACCATATAATCTCTCTAAAGTACAATCTCCGGATAGCTATCACCATTTAACATTTCACCTAACATATATACTGCATTTAGCATACACTGACAGTTGCAGTACCAATATTGCAACTAAATAATTGTACATATTGTAAATATTTTCACCTGTATTTCAAACATAGATTTTGTAGCCTAAGTGTAATGGATCTGATGATGATCGCTTGACGATCGAAACTGGTCATCCTAGTGTTTTATTAATCTCATGTAATTTATTTCAGGATTAGGGCATAACCCATCTCTTTTGGGTACATTCGTGTTGACCGACTGAAAAGCACTAAACTCTTGTTTACTAAGGCAACACTGAAAATATGGCTTCAAACACCACAATGTTCACGGCTAGTCAGGCAAATCGTGAAGCCAAGAAATTCAAATCACTCAGGCTTAAACTCATGAATTTAGACAAGTCAATTTGGTTCAACAAAAAATGTATAGAACTAAACCTCACCCCTAAATACGTACCAATTAAAACCGTACCGAACACACCAGCCACGATCATTTCAACCAAACAAGCCAAAGCGCTTTGGATAAAAAACGAATTAAGATTTGCATACATAAGAAAGCAAAAAATTAACCAACAATTATACGACATTCAATTGCAACTAAGTAATTTCTGGCACGCGGCCCAATGGGACAGCTTCACCGAGCACCTACATGACAACATCAAAATCAGAGCAACGAGGAAGCATGAAACGCTAGAAAATAAATTAAGAAAACTAGGAGAAACACAGATTACCATCAATCTAACGAACAACACACGAATAACAATGAATTCAATTTCCACAGCAGAGTAAACAACAGAACGAACGTAACCTTTTCTCAAGGTGAAATGAATATGTTAGACAAAGGTTTGAAATACAACTGCACAGACGCACACACGAACCACAATATAAAACAGTTAATCACAGATATTGAGATAGCCAGTCACAAGCTCCCAGCAGAAGACAGGGAATTAACCAAAAATCTCGCCACCAACGAAGCCAAAAAAATCCTCAAACGAGAGGGCGATAGCAATAACATTCAAAACACCAAACAGCTCAAAGAAATAAAGTCGTTGAAACAAAAAATAAAAGAACATGACTTAATCATCACAAAAGCAGATAAGGGAAACACTACAGTAATTTTGAACAAAACAGAATACATTGAAAAAACAGTCGAATTCCTAAACAACAACGAAATCAAGGAATTAACAAAAGACCCCACCAACAAATTCCAAAAACAAATAAAAAGTGCGCTAAAAGAAACAGAATACATACAGACCAAAGCCGAAAAATCAAAACTAATAAACATGAACCCGAAAATACCGTCATTGAGGGGACAACCAAAAATACACAAAAAGGAATGCCCAATGAGACCAATAGTCAATTGTAGGAATGCCCCTAATTACAAAATCAGCAAAGAGTTACTAAAAACCTTAAAATGCCGTCTTTCCAACGACAAAAACAACTCTGTAAAGAACACAACAGAACTAGTAACAGCATTGAACACCCTACAAATGAAACCTAGCTTCAGGCTAGTATCCTTCGACGTAACTAACATGTACACCAATATTCCGATTATTGAAGCAATCAACACTATCGAAAACAACTTAAAATCCAACAATTCGGTAAAAGAAATTGAAGAGATTGTGAGATTACTGAGGGTCGTTCTCACCCAAAACGTGTTTCAATTCGACAATAAAATATACACACAGAGAGAAGGCCTAGCAATGGGATCGCCACTAAGTGGGTTAATCGCTGACATCTTCATCAATGCTCTAGAAAATTCGTTCTTAGAAAAGACTTCAACAAAGGGAATAGTAATATGGAAAAGATACGTAGATGATGTAATTTGCATCTACGATACTGAACTAACAAGCGAAGAAACAATTCTCCAATCCATTAATAGCCTTCACCACTCTATAAAATTCACTAAGGAATCCGATATAGACCGGAAAATAAATTATCTCGATATAACTATTGAACGTAAAGACAACGACCTTTCATATTCCATATTCCGGAAAGCAACACAAACCTCGCATGCAATCGACAATCAGTCTAATCACCCCAGTACGCACAAACTAGCGGGTTTCAATTCAATGGTGCACAGAGCTTTAAACATACCCATGTCAAAAGACAACTATAATAAGGAAATAAGAACTATTATGCAAATAGCAAAGGAAAACAACTTCTCGCCAAGCAAAATAAATCAAATTATAGCCAAACATAAAAATAAAGATAAAACGATTCCCAAACCGGACAGTAATGAGAAAAAATTTGCGCGTTTCAACTATGTGAATGCGAATACATATAAAATCACTAACCTATTCAAAAAACACGGCATAAAGATAGCTTTCACGACGAAAATCACAACCGCTAGGCACCTCCTAAATAGTAATCTAAATAAACGTGACCCGTATTCAAGGTCAGGGGTATATTCTATAACGTGCCAAGACACCGATTGTCAAGCTAATTACATCGGGCAGAGTGGAAGGCGAGTAGACACACGTTATAATGAACATGGGAATGCGATAAGATACGGAACACATTCAGCCGTGTGCGAACATATGTGTGACGCAGGGCACAGCTTTACCAACATAGAGTCGGACCTTAAAATAATCCATCATGAATCGAAAGGCAGAGCTCTTGACATAAAGGAAGCAATCGAGATACACCTAGCCAAACGAAACAATCCCAACAATCTAAATGAACACACGTTCATGGAGAGCTCACCCCTCTTCACGCTACTAAAAAACACACCCTGTCGGAAACAAAACACAATTTAGCGACACAGCCAAGCTAGATATAAAAAAGGGGGGAAATTAGGGGGTTTTTAATAGGTAAATGTTATCTGGATCAGGTGTACGATGTACTTTGCTTCTGCAATAAACCAAGGCCCATATTCGCGGCAGTATTAAAGATGCCGGGACGTCCTCATAAGACCGTCAACGCTTAGTTCGAATGGGTTATGCTCCACGCGTGGCGAGGGCCAATCCACGGTCTTTAATAGTTGTGGACCCACCTCATTCAATAGCATACATCTTATCTAGGTTGGCAACACCTCACATAAACACATCGCTATCACTCCCCACAGCACGTAGGGATAGGGGGGAGGAGGCAGGGGAAAAACCAGTCGTTAAGATAACCACCGCAGTCGACCGCACAGCGAGTTCCAGTGAGCACGAAAACTGCGAGTAGCTGTAATACGGAAGACAATCAGATAAGTAGTTAGCCAAAAATCTTATAGTTTAACCATATTTTACAACCATATAATCTCTCTAAAGTACAATCTCCGGATAGCTATCACCATTTAGCATTTCACCTAACATATATACTGCATTTAGCATACACTGACAGTTGCAGTACCAATACTGCAACTAAATAATTGTACATATTGTAAATATTTTCACCTGTATTTCAAACATAGATTTTGTAGCCTAAGTGTACTGGATCTGATGATGATCGCTTGACGATCGAAACTGGTCATCCTAGTGTTTTATTAATCTCATGTAATTTATTTCAGGATTAGGGCATAACCCATCTCTTTTGGGTACATTCGTGTTGACCGACTGAAAAGCACTAAACTCTTGTCTATTACTTTGCTAAATAAATTCTTTATTATTTGTTTTCTATCTCTCTTGCTAGAAAAACCGTTAGGCAGGACCTTCCCTTCCCTACCTCCTTTCCTGTATTATTCTATGTTCAAAGAAAAAGGCAAATCCCTGAATGACAAGTTCATTAAAAACTCACCTCTCGTTGCGTTTAAAACAAAACTTCTATTAACAACATTTAAACATTTACAAAGTTTCTCTTAGCTATCACAGCTGAATGAAAATCCACAGCCCGCTTCCAGGCTTCGACCGGGTCAGGAATGGAATGAATGAAGTCCCCCTAGCGGCGAGGATATGAACTGTGCCGGCTGCCGAGGCCTGACGCACTCCTCTGGGGCAATGATTAAATGAATGACAGATGAAATTAAATGATTGTGGAGAGTGTTGCTGGAATTAAATTTTGACTGGGAAAACCGGAGTACCCGGAGAAAAACCTGTATGCCTCCGTTTTGTCTAGCACAGATCTCACATGGAGTGACCGGGATTTGAACCACGGACCCAGCGGTGAGAGGCCGGCGTGCTGCCGCCTAAGCCACGGAGGCTTCAACTATCACAGCTAATTCTAGTAAATAATTAAGGCAAGTATAGCTTGCTTTGCCAGCTTCCTACTGGTAGAGATTTTCACTCTGACTTATGGTTCACTGTTTAAAATTTTGGTTTTGTTCAAGTAAGGTTTTAGGTTTTCCTCCGTTCTAAACTTTTAGTCGGCACTCTGCTGGGTAAGAATTTAGCCTGCTTTAAGTGCAACAATTGGTATTCCTTAAAGATTCTCAGTAATAATAATAAAAATATTGCAAAAAGGCACTATCGTTGCTTCATCTCTGCCCACCCTGGAAGCATTCGGCTTTTCTGTTGGGGATCCAACAGTGTCGCTTCACAAAATTATTCTGTCTAATTTAAATCTTTCTGACATTTCAGAATGCCCTTTAAAAGTTCACCCTTTTGAAAGGAAAGTACATAATTCATTGCTATTTGGCACCTCTTGGTTCGCCAGCACACTACGTCCCTGCAATATACCCGCAATCATGCTCGGGAGGGAAAGAGCACTTAGCGATAGCTTGCCGGCGACCTCAGCTCACGCTGCGCTCTCCGTTAGCCTTACACAAGTCCCCGCACATTTTAGGTACTTCATGGGCTTTGTGCAGTAAAATCCCTTTTTATATAACACAATTTATTTATGGCTTTATGTTGGATTCTCTTCCTCTCTACCTAAAATTGTTTCCACTCCTAAACCTACCTCATTTTCTTTCTCATCATCTTCCCTCAGGTAGTGTTGACACTCAGATTTAAACTACCAGGGATTAGTGTAGGAAGATGATTTGTTGAAGGTCTCACCACCAGAGATTTTGCGCGTGCCGAACCTTATAAAAAGACTCGCACAGGCTATATAAACGTACGGTACGGTATTGTACTGTCGTCGATCAGTCCGACATGCCACCACTACGCATTTGAACTGCTTTTACCCATAGTATAATGATGGATAGGGGATGCAATATTTGGTTACGCATGGCTGGGTGGTCGTGTCGGTGAATCGCCTGCCAGCCAAGCCTTTCTGACAAGACTGCTCGGGAGTGTTGGAACCAGTGGATGCGTAAAGGTACGTAAGCACGACGACAGGGCTCAGGACGCCCTCAACGAACCTTCAGGAGAGACGATTGTTGGATACCCGTCGAAGCACATGTTAATCCAACTACTTCGGTGTTCGCGATACAGAGACGGGTGACACTATTATTGCACACCTATGTATCGAACCGCACCATTTCCAACCACTAGGCTAAGGGACTTTGGTCTCACGGCGCCCATTACGTGTGCTGCCATTGTCATCCAACCACCGTCGCCTTTCATTGCAGTGGTGTCGGGGGCCACAAATCCTGGATATCTGGAGACTTGAACTGGGTTGCCTTTTGTGACGAATCCAGGTTCGCTTTGTGCTCTTATGATGACTGTTTTTATGTATGGAGACCTCGTGCTGCGCACCTTGATCCGGCGTTTTCTGTTGCGCGTCACACTGCTGTTCCACAATCGGTTACCCCTACTGTCGACCAAAATATTATGTGTACTAGAGTTTGAAGGTTGTTTGTGAAGTAACCAATAGACCTACATAAAATCCAATAACATCATCATTTTTGTCGTTCTATTTTACGTTAGTTCATGTAGGTTTGGAATTTTAAATTTATATTGTAATATTTTTTATCGCAGTTGGAACACAAAAAGTGCCCGTTTTTAAGCGTGTTTCAACCATGCGTCACATTTAAGAATTATTATCTCACAAACCCGTCATCAGATCGAATCCAAATTTTAACACAATATACATTGGAATGTTGTATAACTGGTTTATTAATTTCAAAATTTTGTGAGTCCAAAAAACAAAGTTGTTATCATTTTTGTAAGGTAACTTTTCCTCGGCTCGGGGTGGTTGAAAAATGTAGTTCTTGGCTGCGTTCTAATCCTTATACATCAAAAAGGTATGCTGTATGATTGTGAAATACGTAAATTAATTCACTTATTTTATATCGGTTTGTATTTGTACGGGGAATTAAGACATGGCTCACCAGTTAGCCGCTCCGGTGAAAGCTGTACAACGTTGCCAAGATGGGCTCCATCACGCGTCATGGCGCGCCTCGCTCGGAAGTGATGGGCTCCATATCAGCAACGCTGTACATCATTTCTCGGAGCGGCTAGCTGGTGAACCATGTCTTAATTCCCCGTACAAATACAAACCGATATAAAATAAGTGAATTAATTTACGTATTTCACAGTCATGCAGCATAACCTTTTGATGTATAAGGATTACAACGCAACCAAGAACTATATTTTCCAACGACCCCGAGCCGACAAAAAGTTACATTACAAAAATGATAATAACTTTCGTTCTTGAACACACAAAATTTTGTAATTATTAAACCAGTTATACAACATTCCAATGTATATTGTGTTAAAATTTGAATTCGATCTGATGACGGGTTTGTGAGATAATAAATCTTAAATGTGACGCATGGTTGAAACATGCTTAAAAACGGGCACTTTTTGTGTTTCAACTGCGATAAAAAATATTAAAATTTAAATTAAAAATTCCAAACCTACTCATGAACTAACGTAAAATAGAACGATGAAAGTGATGATGTTATTGGTTTTCATGTAGGTCTATAGGTTACTTCACAAACAACCTTCAAACTCGAGTGCACATAATATTTTGGTAGACAGTAGTAGTGCTACGAGACTCAATAACGGTGCAGCGATATGTTCGGGATATCCTCTGGCCACATGTCTTGCCACTCATGGCAGGGCGTCCAGGTAACCTATTCCTGCAGGATCACGCTTAACCGCACACAGCAAGGGTGACACAGGATCGCTTCCGCATTGTTGGCACACTGCCGTGGCCCGCTCTAACCCCAGATTTGTCTCCAAGCTAACAAGTATTGAACCACTTGGGATACCATTAGCAGGAGTCGATCTCTAGAACTAGGAGCAGCAAATGGACAGATATGCCGTAGGATTCCATACGAAACCTGTATGCCTTAATGTCCGCCGGCATTACAGCATCTGACAAGGGAAGTATCAGGTAAGACAGGATGAAACCTATCTTGAAACTTTGTAGGCGCAATCGTTGTCCTACTATAAGAGGACAACGTGTAGAAAATAAGCCTCCAGATTGAACTACATGGCTCCAAAATCATGTGGCGAATCTCTCATATAAATCAATGGGAAACAGCGAGTAACGTACATGTTGGATGGGATAGCTCTGACGGCCGAGGCACTCAAAGCCGGTGGGAAGCACCCGCACACTCCAGTTAGCTGGGGCTTGTTGCACTGCGTCCAGCAATAACAAAAACAGCGAAATCAATGGCCACAGGGATGTCCAGCTCCGCCAGCTGTCATGCGTGAGTACCAGGATGTCAGGTAGGGGACGACCGGGCAAAGCGGAGGACCCAGGCAAAGCAAATATGTAAAATTTAAGGAAAATCGCGACAGATGTCGCCGAGTTGCTTCTGCAGGAAGCGCTGCCATCTACTGGAGATATAAGAATCAGTAGTATGAAGACTCTAGTGGTTGACAGTGTAAAACTAGAAGCGTTTGCAGATTTTTATAGCATTTCTTAAAATTTTATCAAGGTAAGAAACAGAATATTATTCATAGATTGGTATAACTATTTTGAAAGTGATTACATTGTGTTTTAGTGTTGTTCCAACCCTTTTATTTACACACTTTGTTTGCTTTCTTGCTACATTACCTTTAAGCGATCAGTCACGATTTCCATAATGGCGCACAACTGGGCAAAGTGGATATTTATTCACTTTGCCCGTTTGAGTTAATGTTGTTGAATGCTTAGTTCACTAATTACTTAATGGTGACTAATAATGTATTATCTTTATAGGAATACTTATCAAAGATTATGCGTTCCCACATGGTAAAATGTTACAAAATTGGTGACGTGGTGTCTACGAAGCCACTTAAGAATGTGTCTACATCGTAAGAAGAGAACGATAAGACTGAAGGTGATGAAATGAGGCTGAACAGATGTTTAGACATAGATGAGAAGGTATTGCAAACAAGTCTCGTTTCGCAATGAGTCCTTAGGGGTGTACAATTATCTCTCTCTCAGAGTCCGTCAGAAACCACGTCACCAGTTCAGGGTTAAATACCCTGAAATAAGTACTGAAGTATATCAATAATAATCAGAATATTGTAATATTTGCTTACAGATGGTTCCCGTGGCTCATAATCACAAGATTCACGGTCACGTAAAACTACAATCTTCCTTCCTTCCTTCCTTACAGATGGTTTACAATTTCAAACAAAGCAGTGATAAGGGCAGCTGGTGCGAAGAAACAATGAAGCAAGCTCTGGAGGATTGTAGGACAAATCCTATTAACTCTGTTTCTTTAGTTATATCACGTGAACTGTGAACGTTATAAAACCTATTGAAAAACAAAAGTGGATACCATTTATATGCAATGTTGAGTTTCTGTCAAATGTACACTTGATTAGTATTAATATTCTCATGTCTTAAACAATACATTCCGTTATTCACTTTGCCCGCATATGAATATTCACTTTGCCCGGCTATACGGGCAAAGTGAATAATTTGGCATAATTACTTAATACTAAATTCTAATTAAGAATAGTTTAACAATTGATTCTGTTTTATACAGCATTTAAATGGGAAGATAACAATGAAAACCTACAGTGAATTGCATGTAATTGTCGTACGTAATTAAGTTACATAGATACACTCATATAAAGTTACTTTATTCACTTTGCCCGGCCTTCCCCTACGATTTCGGAGCCTTCCAGTTCAATATGGGGGCAGATCTTCCGCACGTTGTCCTCTTATAGCACAACGATTGCGTTCACAAAGTTTCAAGATAGGTTTGGACCTGTCTTACCTGATACTTCCCTTGTAAGCTAGAGGTACACCAACAGGGCACTAGAGCCCCCATGTAGGTACGCAGTGTTAGTTTGCTCTGATGTAATACACTGGTCAAAAATAGTTTTGCATATTGCATGATGTATTTTCATTGCTGCATGACGACATTTCGTGTTTGCACATTGGCCCTGCCTGGGAATTGTTATCGCTAGACGTGGAGCGGGGCTGTTGTGTATACATTACGTCAGTTCACCGCGTTATGGTTGCCGCGGGTGGGTGCAGGGGAATCGGATGTACAGGCATACAATGAGAACTTACCGCACAGCGCACGACTCAGCACGAACCATGCACACACGCGGCATGTGATGAGGTTTCGCTAGCGACGACTGCACGTCATCACAGGCATGTGGCTCGGCGGAGCGCATTAGTTCCGATTTCCGCCACCGGCAACAATTCGCTTGCTGGGTAGTAACTCTAAGATAACACGTTTGTTTGTTTGTACTGTTATCGGCCATGGAGTTTGTGCATACAACCTGCACAAATTAGGGAAAGTGGCCAAACCCCCGCTGTGATTGCGGTACATCGAACCAGACTATCAGGCTCATTGTCGAAGATTGCAAACTAAGAGCGTACCTAGGTTACCCTAACGACTTTTACAGTGCTACACCATCGAACCTGGACGGAGAAAATAGACTGGACGTAAGGTCGTATAAGGTTGATATCTGTGCTAGTATGTACTTGTTATTATCATTATTATTATTATTGTTTTTCATGTGTAATGTCATAAGCTACATAATAATAATAATAATAATAATAATAATAATATCGTATGGCCTCGGGTGCCGGGTGCAAGCTTTGTAATTTGACACCCAGAGGGTAGCATGCATGTCGAATTTCGTTGTCCCTTGAATCTTTATGAAAGTCAAGGAGGTTAGATATCTAAGCTCCTTGAACACTATAGCACTTTCTAGTAGAGAAATGAGGAACTTTGTGTTGGCGGAAACTCCCGAGATTAATTTTGCCATTATGAACACGGCCTCCTGAGTTCAAATGGGTTCTTTGACATGCCAACATCGTATAACATGCGTGTCGTATTTTTGCCACCGTTCAAAAATCACTTACCACGGCCAGGAGCGAACCTGCAATCTTGGGGTTAGTAGACCGACACGCTATCCACTCACCCACCGTGGCAAGCTACATAAATAAATGAGAACAGTTATCGGATAGAGCGCGTATATTATATTTGGTCCAAAAATGCATAGTCTTGAAATATGCAAAACTTTTTTCGACCAGTGTAATTTACGTACATCAAAGTTGGTCATACATAGTCAGTTTCATGTAATTCCGACAATTCCCTCAAAGTGCGTGATTTTTATTGTCGACCAGTGTATTTGTGTCAAGGATTGGTGTAGATATGAGGTGTGGAGGGAGTGTGGAAACGATCGGAGGAAAGCCACACTTATAGCCACTGTCTGCGCTGGGGATCGAACTTCGGATTCCCGAACTGGCAACAGCTTCCGATCTCAGTAGAGCAGCGTGACTTAACGTATTAGGCTACGTTGCACTCAAAAGACCAGTGTCTGAAGTGTGATCAGCTGTTCTGCTGGATTAAGGCCCGCATACCAATGTAGGACCCGGTGATATACGACATCCGGGCTACGGGAGACGCCTTGACATATGGGCCTTGCTGGCTTGTTTCGCTGTCACTCATATTCACTCACCTTTGTTATTGTACGGATCATACTTCTCTCCGGGCTGACAGGCAAACGCACGAGACTAGAGTGTCTACTGCCAATTTGGTGTTCCATAATGACCCTTCCGGCACCGATCGTGGTAACTAGTAACGCCGAGGCGGCGCAAGGCCATGAGGCCAGGCTGAAGAATGAGTTCGACCCCACCTTTGGTAGTCCTTAATATGGTTACCCGAAGTTTCCCATTTTCAACTCCAAGTTAATGCCTCAAGATGGCGGCTGTGCGGAATTTTAAAATTAAGTTTTTATTTTTTGAGTCGTAATCATGCGATCGAAGTGAAAGTTTGAATAATAAAGCTACGCAATAATTTTCCTTTAATGGTACAGAACTCTATGGCCTATACATATAACAATCCAAAATGGCCACCAACCGAAATATTTAGACGGTTCACAATATCTACGAATTTCTTACAGCAATCACCTATAGGACTTTCAATAATCTGGTGAGCACAAATCCAGCATGGCGGCGACGCGAAATATAAATATTTAAATGGACGTTTCTCGCGATTTTACCATCTGAGCAGTGGCGTAACTACGGTTTTCTTTTAGAGAGGGATGAGCTAAATCAAAATTGCATTCGCGACGGTGAGGGCTTGGACATAATGACAGCAAATATACGATCCCGAAGTTAAAAAACCGCCTATCCGTATTTTTTCGTGTTTGATTTCATTAGCATTCTCCCCCAGGGGCTGACAACTTGTGGGACGAGGGTTGGCTACCACGGGACCCCAGCTGAGTCCGGCATTGCTTCCACTTACTTGTGCCGGGCTCCTCTCCGTCTTCATTCCCGTCGACATATCTTGGTCAACCCTTGTTCTCTTCCGACCCCGACGGTATCAGGTTATCCGAGGCCTAAGGAGTCTTTCACTTGCCTGCCTTAGTTGGTCCTTGTCTCATCTTTCCTTCTTTGAGGGGTCAGCCTTCTTTTTCTTTTCATGTTATCTCCTGCCTTCTGCACAAGGCCCTCAAGGAGGCAGGGTGAATGTAGCCCCACCACTTCGGGTGCACCCTGGATATTGCAACACCCTCAAGGGCTCACGGCTGGTGAGTTTGCGAGTTGGCGACCCCGAGGGATTCCCGAGCTGGGTCCGATTTGTCCCCTTTTTCCTCTAACTTTGGGGCGGGCCCTCTCCTCTTTCCCTTTCCTATCTGACTTTCATGGCTCTCCTTCCTTCCAAGTCCCTCAATCCTCATTCTTTGAGGATTGAGGGCATTTTTTTTCTCCCTGTCCTTTATTTGCCTTATCCTTTATTTGTTTACAATTTCCTCTTCTAGTATGTAAGTCTGTAGTAATTAGTATTAGTTATAGTTTTCATTCTCACCGCATCTTTCACTATCACCCAAACCATTAGGGGCCGATAACCAACATGTTAGGCCCCTTAAAACAACAATTATCATTATCATCATATCTTTGGCATCCATCAATGTGAAAATGCTCCAAAATTAACCATTGTGCTGATTGAATTACAAAGTCCAGGTTTTTTCGCGAAATCATCTGGCCCTTTCTATACCCCGACATTGTGTAAATATTAATAAACGATAGTTTCCAACTAAAGTTTAACTTAAAACAGCAATACAACTTAACTCAATATTGTTCTCTTTCCAAAATTACACTCACACTCGGATTCTGACAGAAAGACAGCTAACAAATGGAAAAGGATGAGAAAATATAGTGCCTCGCCCACCTCACTGCCACCTCTCTGGTCATCTGAACAGCTGGTCATTTTGCTCATTCAGCAAGTGTTAAGTTCAGGTACCGTAACGCTAAGAAATTTACACCACTGGAAAGGAAGGCTTTAAAATTGAGAAGTAGAACTTATATAATCCAATCATTTGTCATCAGTCCAAAGATTGGTTTTATTCTAAACTAGCTGAAGTACCCGTGCCTCGCTGCGGGTCATAAATAATTTTAAATGTGAAGGTGACAGTTAAATCAGGGATTAGGCGTGGTGCTGCGTGGAGGGAGAGTAAGGATGGAACATTTTGTCCAACTACACCGCTCGGCGTTGACCGTGTTTTATAGCACAAATTTAGGTTTTACTCGCTAACCGTTGGAGATACACGAAAAGTGATAAGGACCTTTGGGATAGAAAAAATAAATGTTAAACCTCGGGTATGCCATCAAAAGTTTTCTCTTTATTAGCGTTCTCTTTTTATTTGAAATGTAAATATGAAAGTTTGAAGCCAAAGAGTGCAGTGACGTCACTAAAATGGTCGCCATCTTTATATAGTGCTATGTATCGAAATCAAAATTAGCCTATTTGTTAACCAGGTAAATCAGCTACTTCCATGTAAAATTTCATGTAAATTGGAGCAGTGGTTCTTGCATGATTGAGTAATACACAGACACACAGACACACACCATCACATTTTTATATATTAGTATAGATAAGAAACTTCAACAAATAACATTAAAAAGAAGAATTGGCTCTGGGGGGGATTGATTCCCCTGATCAACCCCCGTAGTTACACCACTGCTTCTGTGAGGTAATGATTTCTTCTTTCCAACTCCTTTCCTAGTTTCATTCATCTCAAATCATTTCATCTTTCATTGAAACAACTCCACTGATGGGGTTGGAGTCAGGCATCGCATCTCATCCCCACTTCATAGATAAAGATCTGTGTGGATGCGGATATCCGTGGATAAACCCGCGGATATATGGAAATATTCCGCCATGCGGATATAGTTTGCATGTATGTGTGGATAGCGGATAAGCTGCAGATAATGTTTGGAGAAGTTTTGTGGATAGTTTTTAGATTACAATCCGGGCTAGTATTTTGTATGTCAATGAAAACCTTATTCCGTGTTCACCACTGCAATGACCGCACTTCCATGTTTTGAACTAAGCGGCAAAACCAGCGCCATATCGTTATTAGGATCCGGATGTTTATGACATATCATCATATATTTCCGTTATGTGATTTTCGTGATTAATTTAAGATGATGGTTTAAGCTAATCTCATTCAAATTATGTTATTGAGCAGAATTAACACCTTGAACAGGAAAGGGTTATATATAATTCTGGCTGTATGACATTCATCTTAAACATAGCACTTGACATACAAAGCCTAAGGGAACGATTTCTCATCAAATATCTAAATATGTTGCTTTAGTAATTTCTGCTTTATCTAATAAAAAATATTCGGATAACAAACGTGGGAATGCGGAAGTCGTGCGGATGCGGGGCGGATGTGGGGTGGATGCGGATACCAGTTGTGCTATGCGGGGTGGATGCGGATACCAGTTGTGCTATGCGGGGCGGATGCGGATACCAGTTGTGCTATGCGGGGCGGATGCGGATACCAGTTGTGCTATGCGGGGTGGATGCGGATAACAGGCGAGCGGATGTAGGGCGGATGCGGATAACGTTTTGTTTATCTGCGCAGGGGTCTACCCATAGGCATACTGTACATGCACAATGATCCTCGTAACAATTCATACCAACAAACAGCTGTCTTTCTCGAAAAATATCAGACTGACTGGCGTGATCGGTTGAGCCTTGACCTCCAACGTCCAAGATTGCGGGTTCGATCTTAATTCAGATAGGTGACATTTAATGCGATTTATGTGACAACCTTGAGTCACTGGATTCACATTTAAATAAACACTGGGCCAAATCATCGCACCCTGCCATCTCTATAACTCGTTAAATCGTGCACCAGGGCCACAATGGCATTTGCAGCAAGTCCGGAGATCGTAGGTTTGAATCCTGGCCCTGACAGCGGCTAAAGTGAGTACGGTTTTTCCCCTTTTTTCCACACTCCCTCTAGGCAAATTCCAAAATAGAACCTTATTTCAAGTCTCGGGGCAGCTACCTCTTCCCTGTCACACACACTTCTACAGTTATCACATTAATACAAGTTGTCAGACGAGTGCAACACACACCTAACTACACGGACCAGATGACCAAGATACCACAAGACCCTAGAATGAATTAACAGCAACTATGTCCGCAAAAATTAGAAGGAGCCTTAAACCCGTTACATTTCTAGAATATCACGTTGTCCAAAACACAATAATTGGAGTATGGGTTTATCTTCTATAAGACTGACCTGGCCAATTAGTTGATAGCGATCGACTGGGAGGTTATGGCATCAATTTTGATTGATTGACAGCTACAGGTACATAGTCACCTACCAATAAATGTATTGGATAATCCAATTTAATTCAAGAGAGGAGGGTGTGACCAGTGGCTATTTTGTCCACTCTCCTGAGCTTTTATATTCGTGATCCTAACATACGTTTTCTCCCCTGGAGTATCAGATGGTTGTGAAATAACTACAAGTGGGCCTTCGGCAAATTTAATTTAGGAAAGTGGGTGAGGTGGTTTATAATGAGGTATTGTCTTGGCATTTGCCTGGAGTCGAAAATGGGAAATTCACTTCAAGGACGGTTGTTGATTGCGAACGAACCCACTCGTCTCCTAAGTCCAATGACAATCCGGCCACATGGTTAACTTTATTTTCTTCCTCCATGTTTTCCCATTTTCCCCATCAGAGTCAAGAAAATCTTTCTATTCCTGTATTGAATCTTAATAAATACCAACATAAATGCAGTAATATTATGAAATATGTGACTTAGGAACACGCCAAATTCTCTGACGTTAAGCGTTTTAGTCCATTACCTGAAGTAGAGTGTTACACTTTCAATTGTATGATCCTGCTTCATGATTGGCCAGTCTGAATACAAGTCATGGCAGGGTGCCCGTATCGCTGTTCCTTATTGGTCAAATAGCCTTCTCAATGGGTCCGCCTCGTGATCTCAAGATTGCAGGTTCGATTCCTGGCCAAGGAAGTCGTAATTTTGAAGGTTGGCTCATAAAATACCTCTCGTTTCATATTTGGTAATAAATGATAACAAATAAAATTTACTTCGTCACAGCCACAGGCCACCCGATGGAGCTTTGGTTCGCACTGCCGGATGGCAGTATTTTAAACAGAACGTCAAAATCGGAGAGTAGATCGCCTCAGGGGCTCCAATTCAAAAGATGTACGTCATGATAGCTGATTCATTAGGATTATTATTTGAATTTGAATTTGAATTTCAATTTCAATTTCAATTTTAATTTTAATTTTAATTTTATTTTTAATTTTAACTGTTTATTGAGCCATAAGGAAGCCTCCGTGGCTTAGGCGGCAGCACGCCGGCCTCTCACCGCTGGGTCCGTGGTTCAAATCCCGGTCACTCCATGTGAGATCTGTGCTGGACAAAGCGGAGGCAGACAGGTTTTTCTCCGGGTACTCCGGTTTTCCCTGTCAAAATTTCATTCCAGCATCACTCTCCACTATCATTTCATTTCATCTGTCATTCATTTAATCATTGCCCCAGAGGAGTGCGTCAGGCCTCGGCAGCCGGCACAGTTCATATCCTCGCCGCTAGATGGGGGCTTCATTCATTCCATTCCTGACCCGGTCGGAGACTGGAAGCAGGCTGTGGATTTTCATTTTTCATTGAGCCATAAGGATGTGACGGAAGTACACTGCTGTGCAAAACTTAAGGACGAGATAGATGAAGTCACATAACATATCAAGAACTCCTTACCAATCTTTTGGCCAGCATGGGAACACGTTGCAGAGCATACATCGCCGTCCGTGGTGATCACACGCCCTCTTAAGAACCATGTCCCTTCTTTTCTGATGTATTGCCTCCGTATAAAAGTGGAATTTCTGTTAGTTACATGGAATATTCCCTTCAGTTGCCTTCCGTACCATACTGTAGCAGGTCTTCCCATGTATGGTTTCAGGGTCAACGAGCTTTGGTACTGGCAGTGAAACAACATGCGACAGTTCGTCCTTAGGTTTTGCACAGCAGTGTATATCGGACGTCCTGTCACGGACGCGTTACCGATCCACAGTTTTAAGCGGTGTGTCTAGCCGTTGATGAGCCAACGTCTGACTTCAGGACAGCAGGTTCCCCGTTGGTTTGCAGGAGCTATTTGATTTCCCTCCAGCCACCCGTTCCTGGGAGGCACCGCCTATACGCCACGTGGGGACGCGCCCTTTAGGGGTTGCAGGCTTATCCGAGGGTTAACAATTGGCGGTTTTCTTCAACGAAATTGTTGAAGAGAGAAGGATTCCAGCTGGTTGGGCGTGCAGTTTCACAATTCCAAGTTGGAAGCAGAAGGGTAGTCCAGCTAAATGTAGCAACTATCGCCAGGTTCGCCTCCTATCACACACGATGAAGGTCTTTGAACATATTATCGATAAAAGGAACCATCAAATTATCAACCTCACCACCAATCAATGTGGAATTGTGAAGGGTTGTGGGACGACTGATGCTATCCGTGCGGCTCGCCTGCCTCTTGAAAAGCACCGGGAGAAGTTAATGCACCTATACCTAGCCTTCCTTGACCTCGAAAAGGCCTTTTACCGAGTGTCTCGTGAGTTGTTTTGGTTTGCATTCCGAGGAGTTCCTGAAGAGTTAATTGGATCGGTCTGACTGCTCTACCATGACTCAAAGAGTCGCATACAATCAGCTGCTGGATAATCGAGTGAATTTCTTGATTCTGTTGGAGTACATCAAGGATCCGCTCTCTCGCCTCTCCTCTTCATCGCAGTTATGGATCCAGTCACAAGAGATCTGAAGATGAATGCACCTTGGAATTTGCCGTATGCTGAGGGTGAGCTGTTGGGATTTGAAGATAAGACTGACCTGCAATGTCAAGTCCAAGACTGGAATGACCGGCTTGCAGAAGTTGACCTTAGCCTCAACCCAAACAAAACACTAAAGATCTTGACGATTTGGATACCATCAGAATCAATGACATTGACCTACCAACAACAAGGCCCAACAATTGCTACTGGCTGAAATCTCAGGCAGAAATCTCTAACCGCCTGAGCAGTAGGCCTACGTTGCTTAAATGACGTTCTGTGGCAGGAAGATTCCAGAGAGGATCAAGTCGAAAGTATAGACTAGTCTATAATCCGTCCCGTTACTCTGTATGGTGCTGAACGGCCACCATCAACAATGGAGCTGGTACAACGACTTTCCATCATGGAAAGAAAAAATTACGAGCCTTACAGTAGTCGCATATTATGTGTAACATCTGATATAGAAGAAACCTCACGTGAAATTGTTGATAAACCGGTATTTTATAGTATTATTGGCACAAATATTAATCTATTGTAAAAGGGAGTGTTTTACAGATATTGTAGTTTATAATACGGAACTCATTTTTTCTTAGATGATTTGTAGCTTCCACCAGCACTAGCCTAAATAAAGAATACGATATGGATCAACTAGATTAACAGACGCGACACCGCTCATAACCTTAAATTCCTTATAAACAGGTCCTCTTGATTCACAGACCAATACGTAATTTCATATGGATTCTGTTAAAATGAGTCATATTGATATGATAAATATCGTTTAAAATGATAATCTGGTAGCAAAAATATCCACCCCGCCCAGGATTCGAACCCAAGATCTGTAGATTCACAGTCATACGCAACAACCCCACGGCTATTTCGACTACGCAAATATTGTGCACAAGATGGTGACTTATTTCCACGTTCCAATAATACTGCATTACGGAATTAAGTTTCATTTATATTTTGCTTGTTTCGATAATGTTCCTGAGTGGCATTGAGTTTAAAATGCCTTATGCCAATGCAATGCCGACTACTTACAATGTTTGATATTAAGGCAGTTTACCATTTAAATACTGATACGAAGACTTCGAACATGTACCATGTCATTTGTTTAAATCACTTGACACCAGAGTTCGCATGAGCGTTTTCCGTTCAGTATGTCATATACATTCCACATGGGCGAGAGTGCGTCATAGTATCAATTTTCGACACCACGCGCTGATTGTTTCTCTTACCAGTGCCAGCTGGATCGATCGATCGAGTTGGCAGTGCGTCTTATACTTCCGTTCGATCCACCACTGCCAGCTAGGGCACACTTCCATTCGATCGATCGAGCGGGCAGTGCATACTTCCGTTGTCCACCATCGCCAGCTAGTACACTTCCGTTTGATCGATCGAGCGGGCAGTGCATACTTCCGTTGTCCACCACTGCCAGCTAGTACACTTCCGTTTGATCGATCGAGTGGGCAGTGCATACTTCCGTTTGATCCACCACTGCCAGCTCGATCGTTCCGATCCACTTCCGTCCTCAATTTTCAAAATCACTCCCACTAAACTATCCAGCAACCGAGCGGAAAGATGTTACACATCAAAAATGCTCAGGTGGACATCTGGACTCACACTGCACCACCATGCCACAAACGACGAAGTTCGCAGGCTATTTGGAGTGGCACCTATTGTGGACAAGATACGAGAAAGTCGTCTACGATGGTACGGGCATGTTCTTCGAGCAGAAGGTACATCAGCGGCAAAGACTGGTTTTAATTTACAAGTAGATGGAAAACGGCCAGTAGGACGACCAAGGCAGCGATGGCTTGACACGCTGCACGAAGATACCATGATCTCAGACCTGCACCCAGATCAGGCACAATATCGTGTAAAGTGAAGACAGAGAGTCAAGCAGCTAGAGCCGCAAGCATATGGGGCAAACGCTACGGAGGTAGAAGATTATTATTAATATGGTCATTAATGCTATTACAGTATTATGGAGCAGGTCTCAATGGAAGCCACATGTCATCATCATTCCCCAAATGGCAATACGGTAAAACGTATTACTTGGAAGGTACCGTTCGAGAAGATGAGTTTAATATGTTATTTTAACTATCAAACCACGAAAAGCAAGCGCCATAATGGAGTCGTGATGGTGGATGTTTTAAAAGCCGAAACAGTGATCTTCCTCCAGATCATAATGTGTTATTGCTTGAAACGTCATGTGCCTGAGGGTTGCTGTTAGTGTGTAGAAGGCCATGAGATGTATAACATAACATAACATAATCACGGCACTACAGCCCATGTAAGGCCTAGGCCTAACATGAGATGTATAACTCATTATTTTTGTGGCCATGAACACGTATTGCATAGAAGCTGCTCAATATCGTTCGATCCAAAGTAGTGATCGGTGCTGCTACCCTATCCCTATAGTCCCATCAGTCTTGTAAACAAGAAGCCATAAAAATGTCGGCGCGTTAATACAGATGGGCCGAGCAAACCGCACGTTCAATATGCCAATGTTAATTAAAAACAGCAAAAATAAAATCCTAATATGATATAAAACGTTAGAAAAGTGTCCTGTGATATTATCGAGCCATATCGACGTGAGCTTCACTTCCTTTGTTATCATTGTCGCGCTGGTTTAGCAATTACCATAATCTGGCTGCTTGTACTGTCACAACTATTCCCTACCTCTCCACATTGCAGGTGGAACATGACAAAGTTTAAGTCTATTGCAAGAAGAAAGTTGCTTCCTTCGGAGGGTAAGTAAAGCCGGCGGTCCCATGTCATAGATTTGTGGCTTGTAAAAGATCCTTCCACAGACTAAACTTGTCAAAAAGTCAACCCCTGGCACTATAGCCCATGAAGGGCCTAGGCCGACCAAGCGACCGCTGCCCAGCCATTTGGCCTGCAGATATTGGGGTGACGCGTGATCAGCGCATCGGGTCCCCTCGGCCGTTAATCTTGGTTTTCGTGATCGGGGCGCTCCCTCACTGTCAGACAGCTACTCAATTGTCCTCACGAGGCTGAGTGCACCCCGTTCCAACCCTCACATCAGTTTTAAAATCCCTGGCGGAGCCGGGAATCGAACCCGGGGCCTCTGGGTGAGAGGCAGGCGCGCTACCCCAACACCACGGGGCCGGCAACTACATTTGTGTGAAACTAAATTTCTAGGTTAGATTTCGTTGGAACGTTCTATCAAAGTTCCAACGTCCACCACTAGGTATCAATGACATCTGGTAGCGAAAGTTGGAACTATTTGAAATTGAACTTGTATCTCACCCTATGGGTGTCCGCATGAAGCGGCTACAGCCTCTGGCGAGCCGAACATGTCCTCGTACACTCCCGGCACTAAAAAGCCACACGACAAATAAATAACTAAATCTTCTTAGAGATTTCTCCTATCAGATGATATGAAACTATCTGAAGTACCGCCATGTGTATCAGATGACATGGGCCTCACAGCGGACCTACGTGCCAAAATATCAAAATCCAATTCTTTTGTTACACAGATATTATTAACGTATTCCCAAGAAGCTCTAAAAAGGACTGTCTTTCATGTTTGAAGCACTCATAATTGTGTGTTGCAAAAGACGTTGTAGATTCTTGGCAACCACCTCGTGGTGTAGTGGCTAGCATTCTTGGTCTGTGAGCTGGAACGAGGTACACTCAGCCTCGAGAGGCAAAACTGAGAAAAGGTGGGTTCGATTCCCAACTCAGCCTTCCTGATTGTGGTTTTCCGTGGTTTCCCACTTCTACTCCACGCGTCAGGATGGGTCCTGACGTTAGGCTATGACCGCCTCCTTCCCAATCCTCACCTGAATTACAACCTGTGACAATCAAGTTCAGTGAATAGTCCTACACTATCAACATAGATGAACAATGCACGACAGTGACCCTACTGTCCTTTGAAATAGTCCCCTGCCGTAACTATGCAATGCTGAGATCGGCGATACATGTCCTGGAAAATTTGCAAGAAGGCGTCCTTTGGGATGTTGTTCAAATGGCTCGTCACGTTACGTTCGGTGAATAAAGTCAGAACGGTCGACCTGGCAACATTGGCGACACACAACGCAACGTGTAAGTCCTGTTTGACACAGTGCGTGTTTAGAAGGATGAATTTATGCAACCTACCATGCACACCTGTTCGGCGGGTGGCAGTGAGAAGGATGAATGTATGCAACTTACCATGCACATCTGTTTGGCGGGTGGCTGTGAGAAGGGTGAATATTCTGTGGAATGGAATGGCTCTGAAAACCATCGTCACGGGCGACGAGACCTGGTGTCCGAGGTACGACCCCGAAGTCAAGCGTCAAAGTATGGAGTGGCGGGGACCAGGTCCAGGGTCACCGAAAAGCCCTGAAGGACCAGAGGTTTTCGAACATTTCGGAAATGAACGTAATGTGACGACCCAAATGAAGGCTATCCCTAAAGAGTTTCCAGGACTTGTACAGACATTCTCAGAAGTGCATAACCATCCAAGGGGATTACTTCGAAGGACAGTAACTGCTGTTTCAGGTAAGCCAACAACCTAACTTTTCGGTCACGTGACGAGCCTTTTGAACACCATCCCAAAGGACGCCTTCTTGCAACGTTTCCAGGACATGTATCGCCGATCTCAGCTTTGCATATTTACGGGAGGGAACTATTTCGAAGGACAATAGGGTCACTGTCGTGCATTGTTCATCTATGTTGATAGTATAGGACTATTCACCGAACTTTATTGTTACGGGGGAAATACACACACTACTACCGACACCACAATATCATAGGTAATAAATCCAATTTTATGTATAGGCTATATTACTCAAGTTCACGGGGTTGTTAGTACGGGAGGTGTATCATGCAACAGTTGCAAAATCCGTTTCCTCGCCGAGATTAGTATTTGTGGGAATCAGTTGGCTTGGCACTGCTGGGACTAGCGCGTCCGCAATGGCGGACGAACTGCACTTCCGGGGTTAGGTTCGGAGCACAGTCCGCCCGCCTAGAGCGTCTTAGTACCAAGTCTCCGTGATCCGGAGAGGGGAGCCACGCCTGCGAACAGGGGCTTCTTCTCTCGTGTCCTGGACATAGCTGATGGTTGTTATCAATCACTCCGCCGTTGCATACACTCGTCCTGAAACTATAAGCTAATGATTATTAATAGTCCTCCCCTTGGCTATCCTTTCGGCAAGCCAGGGGAAGGGTTTTTAAAACTAATGTTTTTTTTTCCTTAACTAAACTTAAGCTGAAACAAAGAAACAAACTGAAACAGAGAGTCAGACGTGCACATGGACATAGACAATTAGTTGCTACACATAAATATATACACTTCATTTACGCAGCAAGGGGAGCGCGTGCGGCCGCCTTGGTTGGCCTGAGCCGTTACCAAGGACTTCCTTGGGAATGTGGAGTTGGGGTTATCCATGGGAGAGTTCCATGGGATGTGTATTTTGGGGGTGACATTCGTATTGTATGTCCCTGGGGTTAGTGCCGCTTTGCGCTACTCATAGCACCTACCTTTCCTGACTTTACCTGAAGAGAATGTGTCGAGGGGTAGGGTATTTGCTATTTCGGCCCATATCGTGTCGGCCGAGGGCTCTTACGAGTGGGTTTGCCGAATAGCGCCTGGAGCGTTGTGACCTTAGTGCAAGTTGTCGCACAAAGGCTTTGATGCTTGGCGTATTTGTTATGCGTTCTAGCTTCCGCGTGGGTGTATGAAAATAGGCTAACATTGGAACACAAAGAAAAGATGGAGCTCTACCCGATGTCGCCGACGTGCAGTCCGGGGCGTGGTGTGACCTGTGTGGACATGCTTCCGCCCCATGGAGGAATTATTTACTGCAATTTTCACCACCTGGCAGACGATACGAATTCACATCGTGGAAGATATGAAGTAAGAGCTCTACATATTTTGTAGTCATGCTGTAGTCTAGTCATGTTGTATTTTCCCAAACTCTTAGGTCAGCGTATTCTAGAATTATTTTTCTTTCTATATTGCATACGTTTAGACAGGCAGGGATTGCCAGTAAACGGTTTTTATATTTCACTTTTGAAACTTTGTGCGGATATTATCGCATTATGTGGAGCTTCCTGATTCGTAATAGTGACAGGAACATTTTGGTTATTCATGAATGGATATTTCAAATGAGGATGTTTCTGTGAGTGAATAAATATCAGGCAGTTGGATGCAAATAATAATAATAATATTTTTTCTATGTCTACCCCTTATTATTCCCGTTTTTCCAACGGGGTCGGGGATGAGATGCGATGCAAGTCAGTGTGGCGATGGTTTTTACGTCCGGATGCCCTTCCTGACGCCAACCTCATGAGAGGAGTTAATGAGAGATGAAATGAATGATGGTGAATGAAACTGGGCAAGGATGTGGAAGGAAGCGGCCGTAGCCTGTCAGAAGGTACCGTCCCAGCATGTGCCTGGTGTTGAAAATGGGAAACCACGGAAAACCATTTCAAGAACGACCGACAGTGGGGCTCGAACCCACGCGTCTACCGAGTCAGCAGAGAGCTTGGCCCCATGACCTAATGCTGCGCTTTAGCCAGCGTAGCCACTACTGTCGGTAATAATGATAATAATAATAAAATTGGTAAATCACTACTACTACTTTCTACTACTTTCTTCGGCTTTTCCCAATTAATTGGGGTCGCCGGAGCCAACCAGGCTCATTTTGGTTTTGGCCGGGGATTTAAGGCCGGATGCCCTTCCTGACGCTACGTGATTTTTCAGGTGAAAATTCCACCCCGCTGTCACCGGGATTCGAACCCCGGCCGTCCAGGTGAAAGACGAGCAGCTAAGCCACTGCGCCATCACGCTCCCAAAAATGGTAAATCACTCTTAGTTACAAATTATTACTGCAAATGGAGTTAATGATAATAAAATAAATTAGGAAAAATCAGTATGGGTGATCATGATAATTCAATATGTTCAAATGTGGAATTGGAACCGTGAAAAATAGTTGTCAATTAAATCAGTTGTCAAATTTATTTGTTTACTGATAAATAGCTCAGACCAGATAATGAATAATAATTCAGAGTTGAATAGGAGATAATATTTCAAGTACAGCTAAAAGTAGTCGAGGTCTGAATTGACTAAAGATGGTTTTTTGAGTATAACAAATGAAAGTTAAAATCTCTGTTGTTGTCGGAATGGAATGACAAATCAGATCGTGACAAATGTGTAATTTTTGAATTTAGCATTTGTTTTCTAAATGGGCATGTCGTGGACATTGCACCGACAGGTAATGTGATATTTGGGCATCAGGCAGTGGAGCTTGAATGCACCATGAATTTTGGAGTTGTGGTTGTTGTTAATAATGAATATGTGGGATACACAGTGAAGATTCATTTTTCTGATTGCATAAGTACGTAGAGGTCACAATAGATCTAAAACACAAAGGGAATCATTTCTTTCATGTATAATCAAATGGCATCTGACGTAGTTAAGATCAGAATATTACGTCTTCTATTGATCTGAAAATTACGAGGAAGAATTTATTTAATTAGGCTCAGATCGAATCCTTAATTTTTCAACATGCTGGTGATTTTGTATAAATAATTCTTGCAACAAAAATTTTGATAACTAGCTAATCAAGTATGAATGGATAAATCATGATATTTTGTGGATAATGAGCCTATATTCAAGTATTTTATGAATAATGAAATTGTGAAATGAAATAGACTTTCAACAGCGCCTCGTGTGGAAAAGAAATTGGTAACAGGTGTACATATTTTCATAAATGTGGACATGATGGACAAGCCTACTGTACCCGTTCGTCCTGGGGATGCGATGACCCATCAGCTATTACATCGCATTCCTGGAGTTCCAGGACAGAGCGGAATTAAATGAACCTCTAGTCAAATAAGGAATGTGTCGGAAATTCAGCTGAGATATCGAAAATGCAGTGGGTAACACGAGACAAAGTATCTCTAGGGTCGTTACGGGCTTAAGTTTAATAAAAAAAATGCAAATATAAATGGGCGCCATCAACTGAATTCCTAGCAAACCACATCCTTTCCGGTTAAGCCTTAATCAAGACAAGGAAAGAAAAAGGAAAATCACACCATCATCAGATCACAACTAAGATAAAAACAAATTTATTTCACTTTGATAGTCAGACAGACATTTTAAATATTCATCCTACCTGAGAGTATGGTCGAATGCCAACGTTAAATTGTCATTGTCCAAAAATCGAACCATCTCTTTTCTAATCAAAAATATTTCATCCACATAAAACGTGAAAAATCTCTAAAGTTCTCTTGGGTTCTCAGGATCACGGTAGCACTATGTCTTTCGTCACTGACATTTGTGATACCTGAGACCTAATTTCTCTTTAATTTAACATCATAAATGTGGATTTGAAAAAATTATTAATCTGTCTAAACATACACATTATAATCACATATTTTAAATATCACGCAATTTATGGCATGCATGGCATAATTTAAATGTTGAACATGATAGTAAAATGCTCTTAAACATCGAATAATTAATTTACACTATTTACATTGTCATTAATAATTGCTTGTTTGTGAATTACAGAAAATCCACCGTTCATTGGTCATCATCATCATCAAAGTTAAATATTTCTCACATTAATTCTCATCTTAAAATTCAACATATTCCTGTCAGAATCATTAACTCATCACCATTAAATCATTTAAATGAAAATTATTATCATCACTTCATTATACTTTCTAATTATTCACACACTCTTATTTTATCATCTTCTTCAGATTAAATCATCTTAAATCATCAATATAAATTGTTTAATTCCTCAACTCAAGTTGCAATTCCTTTAAATCATCTCAATTAAATTTATTTTAATCCATATAAATTCATTAATCATCAGCTTCTTTAATTAATTATCACCTTCTAATTCAGTTATTCATCATCTATCCAATCATCTATTAATTTATTTAAATCAGTTTATTTATTCAATCTCTAATTCATCCATTTATTTAATTCATTGATTTATTCCAAAATTTAATTTATCAATTTATTTAAATTTTATTCTTCTGGTTATTTTATATTTTTATTATTTCATCTAGTCATTCTGATGTTTATTTAATTAGGTCAGATCATTATTATGCTTAAATTTCAGATTATTATTTCATTAATTATTATTATCAGAAAATCTTGTATTATCAACTTTATTTATTTGTTTAATTTCCTAACAAATTGTTTAATATGGTTTATAGAACGTTGTCTTACAGTTTTATCACTTCCAAGTTATATTTCGTATTTAATTATCATGCCAAAAAATATTATTGCCTTCACGACATCACGTTGGATCTGACTATCCTCAACTACATTATATCTCCTCACTTCTTCAAATATCACATTTGAATACCACAATTATTCCTGAAAACTCCATAAACATTCAGCATACACAGCATGAATCTCAACAATTACGCTAGACTGGGTTCGACAACCTCATGTCTGCCTCAAAATACATTAGCAACATTGCAACTATCACATGGCAACTTCCACAAAATGCCTATTACAAACTTCACTTAACCATGTTGCATGATCTACAAAAAATATATAACTGGCTTCAAATTATCAACGCACACAATCTCCAATAACTGTAATTATTCTGATCACATCTAGACAACTTCTTAAACAATTAGAAAAATTATTACCTTAGTAATTCAAGATCTGCTTTCAAATAGCATAAATTCTCTTACAATTCTCATAATTCACATCACAGAAAAACACCAATGTGCTATAATCTCTCATATCAAAATCTGCAATGCTGATCTGCCTTAAAATAAATCTGACCATTAATGATTCATCTTACAAGATTCAATTACTTTAAATCCTTCTCAAAGGTATCAAACACAATTATAAAATCATCAAAAGCATCAGCTGTACCAGCTGTTAAACTGAAATTACTCTCAAAAGAGTATAGCAACAAAATATTGGATTGGCAAACAAGAATTACAAATGTAACCCTGCTAACATTTATCTTTACTTTATTTAACAAAATTTCGACTGATATGTGACTAGTAGTTCCTTGTTTGATCCTCTTACAATCTCAAGTACACTCGGATGATAAAAATGAGTCCCTCAATGGCAAGTAAGATGAGTAACCACCGTACAATCGTATAAATACGAAAGACCTCGCCTCGTCGACTAACATGATAGTGCCCTGAACGATGGGTAAGATGAGTAACCACCATACAATCGTATAAATACGAAAGACCCCATCTCGAAGACTAAATGAGTGAATGTACCAGATCGGAATCAACAAGTCTCTAGTTGTCATATAAAAGCGATATTCATTCACTAAAGTGAATAACATCTTAATATCTCCAAACAATCCAATGGAAAAATCCCTACTGATGAATAATACACACTCGCTAGTATGCAATGAACTGACGAAGTAGTTTAGATAATCAATTGCAGATCACGAGTTCGAAATACTCGTTACACAAAAAAAAACTATTCATGAAAAATATCCTTGCTGGAAAAATGTCTAAAAGACCAAACATCTGCTTAATAAAGCCAACCAATGGTGAGAATTTCGTATAATGATGCCTGCCATATCATATGGTCACGCCATATTCTAGCAAAATTCGAAGCATATAAAGTCAAACCATGTCTAAATAATCGTATCACTCCTATTAGAAAAATATACATGTGTGCCCAGTATTCATGAAAATAATCGTATCAGGAAGTTATAACTCTTACAGTACCTTCTCATAATCAGCTGTTATTAAATTTCAAAGATCGTCGATTTTCCTTATGTAATGAATTTCTCGAAAGATCGGCGTGAATATCATTCCACCCACGCAATGACGATTGTCTTCAAAATCCCAAGTGAATCAGCTGGTGGACCTCCTCCTCGTCAGGAATCGAATCCATCGCTCTGTGGTGCCATCGCGTTTCTGTCTGCGTTTACTCCGACATGATGAACTTCTGGTTATCCATAGCGGATATTGTCCAAATCCTCACGAAAAAGTTCATAGAAACAGCGGACCCCTTATTCCTCTTCTACGTTACGCCACTGTTCCATACAATGTTCGGTTTGAGTGTTGAAAGTTCAATCTTCAATAACTGCTAAGTCTCACTTTCATAAAATAAAATTTTATATGAGAGTGTCTAAGTTTATGAAACACCCTGTAGCTGTGTTCATACTCGGTAATTTATAACACTTCATAAGAAAGAATTGCATTAATGCACGAGCTAATGTTCATAAGTGCATATGCTTGAAACATTTTGTTTTGCCTAAAATTGTTAATGTTACTTGGAATGCGTTATGAAATGCATAGTCGTAATGTCGTTGAAAAACTATGTTCATTTGAAGTTCAAAGTTGCAGTATCTCGCAACTATCTGCCTGTACAATTCAAATGCTGAATAAACGTTCCAACTCAATGTTGTAATCTCTGCCTAAAGCTGGCCTCGCCATGTCGCTCTGCTATGCTGTTCTGCGTTTCCAAATTGCAGCTTGAAATGAGTTCTCCAACTCGTTTTACCGTACTGTTTTAAACCCAGGCCTTCTATGCTAGCTAGGCCCGTACAGCTGGTTCTGTAACCGGTCTTCACGCTGCCTACAGCGGGTTTCCGCCCGGCTCACTGACCTACTTTTCGTTCGCTGCTTGGTGAAGTTAAAACTGTCGCTTTCACTTTCCGTGACAAAAGCTGTTCGCTGCGCGACCTTAACCATACGCTCGGCGCATGTCCCACTCGGCTCGCTTTCTGAATTCGACTGCCGTGCTAACTGTACTTGACTCCTCTGCTTACAGAGCTCGACTGCCTGGCTCACTGAGCTCAACTGACTGTCTCTAGACTGCATTGACCTGAACCTCCCTGGCGCAGTCACGTGACGTTCTCCCCACCTCTGTGGTCTTGCGTCACAAATATAATCTCGAACCCCGATCATCTCGGCTATTAAGTTATAAAATAACTTAAGGGTTATCTGACTTCCTTCAAATTATTACCATGTATAATGCTTGTTATATCTTCTCTTCTGAGATGTTTAAATACAATGTTCCATATAGATCTTAAATAAAGCTTTATATTTCCATCCATAATTACATCTGCCTGACTGCTGTCAGAGCCTTCTTAATCCTTGACCTCCTACGTCATCTTGACATTCCTCTTGACTCGATCTGAGCGCTATCTTTTCATAACTCTTCCCAAAATCTCAACTACGGCTTAATGTCTGCTGGCGTAGATTGAGAAAAAAATACACTCTCAGGCATTCTATATACTACACGTACACGATAGCTCTACAATCCTCTTATTCAGCCTGATGGTACTTTCTAATGCTAGCTGCATTAAAAGTTCCCACAACTTCATCAGTATCCATTCTGACAATTTTGTAGCTATTATTCCGGTACGTTTCTTCAATACGGAATGGACCAGCGTACAATGGCGCAAATTTATGGTAGATCTTCAGTTGAAGATTCGAAGTGACTGGCTTCCTAATCAGCACCTCATCATTTTCTTGAAATGGCTCGTGGAACCTCCTTCCTGCGTGTCTCCTGGCTCTCTTCTCCGCCTGTCTTCTGAGTCTCTCTCCTGCCATCTCGACTCTTCTTTCTTGTGTGGGTTGAGGATCTACTGGTGCCCTCACGACTCGGTCCCATGGTCTATCAGGTTTCAATCCATGATGAAGCATGGACGGAATCTGTCCTGTGCTTTCATGTACTGTGGAATTCAAGCATTGACTAATGATGGGTATCACTTCCATCCATCTATGGTGTTGCCTTGACACATATAAGCGACACATTTTACTGATTTCCGGCATAATTCTTTCGGCTGGATTTCCCTCTGGATACCGCACAGAATTAAACACATGCCTTATTCCTAAACGTTCCATAGCAGTAGAAAATTCCATACTGGTAAATTGTGATCCATGGTCACTCAACAAAACTTCAGGTTTCCCCATACTTGGAATAACTGTTTTCTCTAATCTGTTGATCAAGTACTTGGATGTAGCTTTCTGGATAGGGCATAGAGATACGTATTTAGAAAATACGACTACTGTTACCAAAACAAACTGATTTCCTTTCGTCGAACGAGGAATCGGACCGAAAATGTCCGTAGCGAAAAGTTCTCTTGGCTTGCTGGGTAATATTGATCTAGGAACTTCTTTCATTAGCTTAGATGAATATTTACTTCGCTGACAACTGTCACAGGTCTTTATGACGTCGCGAATCGTTTGTCCCATTTGTCTCCAAACGAAGGTTTCTTGAGCGAGAGCCAAAGTCTTGTCTACACCTACATGAACTGCAGTTCGGTGTATCATCCAAATAACTGGTTTGACAAGCTTGGGTGGGATCACTACTCTAAGTTTAGTATGATCCTGGTCGATATATTGGCATATAACACCTCCCATAATATGATATTTTCTAGCCTCTATCTCAGTTCTTTGAAAAACTGGATCAGCGTTGTCCATCCTGCGTGTCAAAAAACGGTAAATTCTTCGCAAAAGTGCATATCTCTTCTGAGTTTGCGCTAACATCCTCAACTTTTCTAGAGTACCATTATCCTCTTGAATTAAATTTATATGGTTGACAGTTACTTCCTCACAAGGGTTTCTGCTCAACACATCTGCTAACAGATTTAATTTCCCAGGTCTATGTACAACAGTTGGGTTAAATTGTTGTAAGAACAGAGCCCATCTGGTGATGCGGTCACTCGCTAAGTCTGTCTTCATAATAAATTGGAGGGCTTTATGATCTGTGATCACTGTTATGTCATGTCCAAACAACACCTTCTTCCACGTCTTAAGAGCATGAACCACTGCTAATGCCTCTAACTCAGTTGCATAGTAATTCTTCTCACAATTCCTGAGCTTGCGACTTGTGAAAGCTAAATACCTATGTTTGTTGGTATCGTCCAACTGATATAGGATCCCACTGATACCTATTTTGGATGCGTCTGTCTCCACAAAAAATCTTCTCGTAAAATCTGGGTACTCAAGCTTGATATTTTGGATCAACATGTTCTTAGCCGCTAAAAACGCTTGATTGCATCTATCGTCCCATTTCCATCGATTTCCCTTTCTTAGTAAATCCTGCAGAGGTGCCATCGTTTCAGTATATTCAGGACAATGTGTTGAAAAGAACTGACACATGCCTAAAAACTGCCGTACCTCTTTAATCTTTCGTGGGGTTGGAAACTCTGAAATAGCCATGATCTTCTTTGGATTGGGCCTATAACCATCTCCATCGATTCTATGTCCAAGAAATTCAATTTCTTCATGAAAGAACTGACATTTATTGAAATTCACCTTGAAGTTCGTCCTCCTAAGATCTTCAAAAAGCATTCGAAGGTGCCTGATATGTTCTTCCGCTGTCTCAGACGCTATAATCAGGTCATCAATATAGCTCACCACATGCTCCTTAACAGCATCTGACAAATTTTCATCTAGTGCTCGGATCATCACCAGACCACTATTTTTCACTCCAAAAGGTAACCTAATGAATACATATGTTTTATGGTCAAACAAGAACCCTGTGTATTGTTTGCAGTCTTCTGCTAGCTCTACATGATAATAAGAACTAGTCAGATCGATAGTCGAAAAGAAACTCTTTCCTCTGAATCTGCGTAACCATTCACGAATAACAGGTGGCCTGTCGTGTTCAGGAAGAACTCTTTCATTAAGGGCTCTAGCATCTAGGCATATCCTCAGCTTACCATTAGGTTTCTTGACCACAGCTAAAGGATTCAAATAAGCAGTTGGCATCTTCTTGATTATTCCATCTTTCTCCATGTCGCTTATCATTATACTAACTTCCTCCTTCCATTTATCCGGAATGGGATATAAATTCTTATGGTAAGGTTTGTCATCCATCAACTTGATGCTGTAGGTAAAATTTTCTATGAGACCTGGTTTGTCATTGAATATGTCCTCATATTCTGAAATTACTTGATCAAACTGCTCCTTAATTTCTGGATTTATTTTACTTGTCATGCTAGTTCTATCTTCTATAGACCTTTCAATGCTGCATACTATCTCATCCAATATATTCTCTCTAAAGAATGTCATCTCGGATTCCTGATTTTCCATGACCCCTTCTCGAAAGTACATGCGCCTACTCTGCATATCTATGATCAGGCCACTCTCATTTAAGAAATCCACTCCTAGGATCATGTCGAAATGTAGTTGACCCACTACTAGGAACATCTGTTCAAAACTTCTGGTTCCAATCCCAACATCTAAAAGTACCTGACTTTTACATTTCATACTTCTGTCTGGGATCACCCCTTGAATCTTGCTAACAACAGTTGGCAACATCGTAATTTCTCCTGATAATTTCAACTCATCCAGGCAACCTATGGATATCAAGCTCACCATAGCCCCCGTGTCCACTAGTGTCTTTATTTCCTTTCCCATGACTTCCACACTGATAACTGGCAATTCATGTCTATTTCCTCGATGTACTACGTCTTCCTCTTCAATTAAATCCTCGTCCTTGACCTGATACGTTTCCACAATGATGATCAATTCCCAATGATTAGCATCTTGCTCTACAGTTAATTTGACGTGTTTTTTTTCTTTCGCCACTCGTGCTTGCTCGATTGACATCTCTGACTGTCTCCTCGGGTGGTGCACTAGGCTGTCTACCTTCTTGCCTCGATCTCTCATATTCACGATTATCTCGTCTTTCATTTGGCTCGTTTCTTCGGCCATCCTGCCTGTCGTTCCGATTATACTGTTGACCTTGGCTCCAGTTATTTCTACCACGACATCTATTGTTGTATCTATTCCTATCTTGGTATCTGGAATTCTGATTATAACTTCTGTATCGGCTGTCTCTTGCTTCCTGATCGTATGGCCTCTCATATGGTCCTCTATATCGATCATTTCCACGAACGTTACGGATGTTTCCTCGATTTCCTTCGTTCCTTCAGTTTTCCCAGGAATCTCTTCTGTCCGTTTGAGCTGCGTTATCAACGACTACCGCATTCACCTCTTGTGTGTTTCGATTGTCGTTTCTTGCATTTCTAGGCGTAACTTGAGCGCTTGTATAATCTAATCGCCGTAAAATGTCGTCATAGTGCTCAAGTGTATTTGCTCCCGACGCTATTAGTGAAAGCTGTACCTCAATCGGTAACTGTCTCGCTATAGCTTGCAAAAGCTCTGCTTCTGGATATGGAGGAATCGGAAACTGTAATTTAGCCAATTGTGAAGTAAAATAATTGGCATAATGCGTCGGATGTGACGTAGAATAACGCTTCGAGTACATTTCTGCTCTTACGTTCAGTTGATCCTCTGCACTCCAAAATCTCCTTAAGAATGTTATTGCAAATTGCTCCATATTCGCAAAATTGCTTCTGAATGCTCTAAACCAAGTTAACGCAGGCCCGTCTAAGGCGCGTTCGACTATCCTTAGTTCTCTCTCCTTGGCTACTCTATGTTCCGCCATGTAGTCTCGAATATCTCGCAGAAATTCGACTGGTGTGACTCCTGTATTTCCAGAAAACTTCCTCGGCTTGTCATCCAGATTTCTGATAATGGTAACTGGACCTGAGTATCGTTCACTTGTACCCAACGTACTCCTATTTAATTCGGATTATCCTGAGGGGTTGAACTTGCCCTTTCGAATGTCACATTCGGTTGCGTTTGACGGTCTTCTCCCATGCTAACTTCTTGATTACTTATACTGCGGTCTATCGGTGTTTGATTTATCGATATTTCCCCTGATGTAATATTTTGACTTGAGAAGCTGTTAATCATAGATTCTAGTTTAGTTATCCTATCTTCTGCCAATTTCTCTACGGTCTTGACCTGAGTCTTCAACTCATCTAACGACGTAACATTCTGCGTTTTGTTACTCTCGTCTAAATCGTTTTTCAACTTATCTATCTTGTCTTCGCATGTATTCTTTACTGACGCGACTTGTTCCTTTAACAGATCAACATCTGTCCTAAATAGAGTTGAATCTATCTTCATCGCTTCCTTGTTCTCCGTAAACCTCGCTTCTAAGTTCGCCATACCTGCGATTAATTTCTCATCTAATCCTGAACGTTTTTCTTTTGCTTCGGCATCGACCTCACTATACCGTTCTTCCACGATTGCACCGACTCTATTTTTGAATAAAGCTAAGTTTTCATTAACCTTTTGCTCTATATCATCATCCATTTTCCTAATATCTTTCTGCAATTGATTCTCTAATGATTTTAAATTAGAATTAACCTCTCCTAAGACTTCCTCTTTAATGGTCCCAATTACTGTCTTTAAATCTTTAATCTCATTACCTAGATTCATCTCTAGACCTTTGATTTTAGTTTCGAAAGATACTTCGGTAGACCACTCTTGAATTTTGCCTACATCTGCCACTAAACCATCAATGTCGAATCTCAACTTCGATACATCCGATTTAATGTCTTTCTGTATAGACATAACGTCTGTTCTTAAAGTAAGAATGTTTTCTTCTCCTCTACTTTCTAATTCAATAATATTCTTTCTTAATATTTGAACATTTTCCTCTCCTTTCATATTTACTGCAATTATATCTAATTGTAAAGTCTTAAGCATTTCATTATTCTTTAAAGTTAATCTATTCTCTAACCTAGTTAACTTGTTTTCGAATTCAGTGTTAGTTTCTTCACTACGAGCTTGTAATTTCTCTTCCAATGATTTAAAATTATCCTCACTATTTGACTGTAATCTTTCTTCTAATGATTTAAAACTATCCTCACTATTTGACTGTAATAATTTTATATTAGCTTCGTTACTAATCTGTAATGATTTCAAATTTTCTTCATTACTAGTCTGTAATCTAGTCTCCAATGACTTTAAATTATCTTCACTATTTGACTGTAATAATTTTAAATTTTCTTCATTACTAGTCTGTAATGCATGCACATTTTCTTTACATTTAGCTTCTAACCTAGCTTCTGAACTATTTATCTGTTCTTTAACTTCTGTTTCCATTTTAGAAATAGTTTCTGCAATACCAGACATACCACTCTGTAACTCTCCTAACACCTTAGCAAAATCTTCCGGCAACATAATTATATTTTCAATAGACGTTTTATTCAGAGACGTTAGACAACAACACATCACAATGTCTCAATTCCTGCATTCACTTGGGTATAGGAGAAAATGACTTATAACTAACATGATATAATACTAATACGATTAACATGAACACTGGAATGGGCACACAAGTATATTGTCTGACTAAGTTTAATAAATTTTGTAACACCATTAAATGAACTTGAGATCAATCTCTCAGTAATCTAAATCTGATGTGCTTCCATAGAATAAACAAAATCGAAGCCCCACAGGTGGGTAAAGCCAATTCTCCCTCTCTCTCTCTCTGTACCCGTTCGTCCTGGGGATGCGATGACCCATCTGCTATTACATCGCATTCCTGGAGTTCCAGGACCGAGCGGAGTTAAATGAACCTCTAGTCAAATAAGGAATGTGTCGGAAATTCAGCTGAGATATCGAAAAAGCAGTGGGTAACACGAGACAAAGTATCTCTAGGGTCGTTACGGGCGTAAGTTTAATAAAAAAAATGCAAATATAAATGGGCGCCATCAACTGAATTCCTAGCAAACCACATCCTTTCCGGTTAAGCCTTAATCAAGACAAGGAAAGAAAAAGGAAAATCACACCATCATCAGATCACAACTAAGATAAAAACAAATTTATTTCACTTTGATAGTCAGACAGACATTTTAAATATTCATCCTACCTGAGAGTATGGTCGAATGCCAACGTTAAATTGTCATTGTCCAAAAATCGAACCATCTCTTTTCTAATCAAAAATATTTCATCCACATAAAACGTGAAAAATCTCTAAAGTTCTCTTGGGTTCTCAGGATCACTGTAGCACTATGTCTTTCGTCACTGACATTTGTGATACCTGAGACCTAATTTCTCTTTAATTTAACATCATAAATGAGGATTTGAAAAAATTATTAATCTGTCTAAACATACACATTATAATCACATATTTTAAATATCACGCAATTTATGGCTTGCATGGCATAATTTAAATGTTGAACATGTTAGTAAAATGCTCCTAAACATCGAATAATTAATTTACACTATTTACATTGTCATTAATAATTGCTTGTTTGTGAATTACAGAAAATCCACCGTTCATTGGTCATCATCATCATCAAAGTTAAATATTTCTCACATTAATTCTCATCTTAAAATTCAACATATTCCTGTCAGAATCATTAACTCATCACCATTAAATCATTTAAATGAAAATTATTATCATCACTTCATTATACTTTCTAATTATTCACACACTCTTATTTTATCATCTTCTTCAGATTAAATCATCTTAAATCATCAATATAAATTGTTTAATTCCTCAACTCAAGTTGCAATTCCTTTAAATCATCTCAATTAAATTTATTTTAATCCATATAAATTCATTAATCATCAGCTTCTTTAATTAATTATCACCTTCTAATTCAGTTATTCATCATCTATCCAATCATCTATTAATTTATTTAAATCAGTTTATTTATTCAATCTCTAATTCATCCATTTATTTAATTCATTGATTTATTCCAAAATTTAATTTATCAATTTATTTAAATTTTATTCTTCTGGTAATTTTAGATTTTTATTATTTCATCTAGTCATTCTGATGTTTATTTCATTAGGTCAGATCATTATTATGCTTAAATTTCAGATTATTATTTCATTAATTATTATTATCAGAAAATCTTGTATTATCAACTTTATTTATTTGTTTAATTTCCTAACAAATTGTTTAATATGGTCTATAGAACGTTGTCTTACAGTTTTATCACTTCCAAGTTATATTTCGTATTTAATTATCATACCAAAAAAATATTATTGCCTTCACGACATCACGTTGGATCTGACTATCCACAACTACATTATATCTCCTCACGTCTTCAAATATCACATTTGAATACCACAATTATTCCTCAAAACTCCATAAACATTCAGCATACACAGCATGAATCTCAATAATTACGCTAGACTGGGTTCGACAACCTCATGTCTGCCTCAAAATACATTAGCAACATTGCAACTATCACATGGCAACTTCCACAAAATGCCTATCACAAACTTCACTTAACCATGTTGCATGATCTACAAAAAATATATAACTGGCTTCAAATTATCAACGCACACAATCTCCAATAACTGTAATTATTCTGATCACATCTAGACAACTTCTTAAACAATTAGAAAAATTATTACCTTAGTAATTCAAGATCTGCTTTCAAATAGCATAAATTCTCTTACAATTCTCATAATTCACATCACAGAAAAACACCAATGTGTTATAATCTCTCATATCAAAATCTGCAATACTGATCTGCCTTAAAATAAATCTGACCATTAATGATTCATCTTACAAGATTCAATTACTTTAAATCCTTCTCAAAGGTATCAAACACAATTATAAAATCATCAAAAGCATCAGCTGTACCAGCTGTTAAACTGAAATTACTCTCAAAAGAGTATAGCAACAAAATATTGGATTGGCAAACAAGAATTACAAATGTAACCCTGCTAACATTTATCTTTACTTTATTTAACAAAAATTCGACTGATATGTGACTAGTAGTTCCTTGTTTGATCCTCTTACAATCTCAAGTACACTCGGATGATAAAAATGAGTCCCTCAATGGCAAGTAAGATGAGTAACCACCGTACAATCGTATAAATACGAAAGACCTCGCCTCGTCGACTAACATGATAGTGCCCTGAACGATGGGTAAGATGAGTAACCACCATACAATCGTATAAATACGAAAGACCCCATCTCGAAGACTAAATGAGTGAATGTACCAGATCGGAATCAACAAGTCTCTAGTTGTCATATAAAAGCGATATTCATTCACTAAAGTGAATAACATCTTAATATCTCCAAACAATCCAATGGAAAAAATCCCTACTGATGAATAATACACACTCGCTAGTATGCAATGAACTGACGAAGTAGTTTAGATAATCAATTGCAGATCACGAGTTCGAAATACTCGTTACACAAAAAAAAACTATTCATGAAAAATATCCTTGCTGGAAAAATGTCTAAAAGACCAAACATCTGCTTAATAAAGCCAACCAATGGTGAGAATTTCATATAAAGATGCCTGCCATATCATATGGTCACGCCATATTCTAGCAAAATTCGAAGCATATAAAGTCAAACCATGTCTAAATAATCGTATCACTCCTATTAGAAAAATATACATGTGTGCCCAGTATTCATGAAAATAATCGTATCAGGAAGTTATAACTCTTACAGTACCTTCTCATAATCAGCTGTTATTAAATTTCAAAGATCGTCGATTTTCCTTATGTAATGAATTTCTCGAAAGATCGGCGTGAATATCATTCCACCCACGCAATGACGATTGTCTTCAAAATCCCAAGTGAATCAGCTGGTGGACCTCCTCCTCGTCAGGAATCGAATCCTTCGCTCTGTGGTGCCATCGCGTCTCTGTCTGCGTTTACTCCGACATGATGAACTTCTGGTTATCCATAGCGGATATTGTCCAAATCCTCACGAAAAAGTTCATAGAAACAGCGGACCCCTTATTCCTCTTCTACGTTACGCCACTGTTCCATACAATGTTCGGTTTGAGTGTTGAAAGTTCAATCTTCAATAACTGCTAAGTCTCACTTTCATAAAATAAAATTTTATATGAGAGTGTCTAAGTTTATGAAACACCCTGTAGCTGTGTTCATACTCGGTAATTTATAACACTTCATAAGAAAGAATTGCATTAATGCACGAGCTAATGTTCATAAGTGCATATGCTTAAAACATTTTGTTTGCCTAAAATTGTTAATGTTACTTGGAATGCGTTATGAAATGCATAGTCGTAATGTCGTTGAAAAACTATGTTCATTTGAAGTTCAAAGTTGCAGTATCTCGCAACTATCTGCCTGTACAATTCAAATGCTGAATAAACGTTCCAACTCAATGTTGTAATCTCTGCCTAAAGCTGGACTCGCCATGTCGCTCTGCTATGCTGTTCTGCGTTTCCAAATTGCGGCTTGAAATGAGTTCTCCAACTCGTTTTACCGTACTGTTTTAAACCCAGGCCTTCTATGCTAGCTTGACCCGTACAGCTGGTTCTGTAACCGGTCTTCACGCTGCCTACTGCGGGTTTCCGCCCAGCTCACTGACCTACTTTTCGTTCGCTGCTTGGTGAAGTTAAAACTGTCGCTTTCACTTTCCGTGACAAAAGCTGTTCGCTGCGCGACCTTAACCATACGCTCGGCGCATGTCCCACTCGGCTCGCTTTCTGAATTCGACTGCCGTGCTAACTGTACTTGACTCCTCTGCTTACAGAGCTCGACTGCCTGGCTCACTGAGCTCAACTGACTGTCTCTAGACTGCATTGACCTGAACCTCCCTGGCGCAGTCACGTGACGTTCTCCCCACCTCTGTGGTCTTGCGTCACAAATATAATCTCGGACCCCGATCATCTCGGCTATTAAGTTATAAAATAACTTAAGGGTTATCTGACTTCCTTCAAATTATTACCATGTATAATGCTTGTTATATCTTCTCTTCTGAGATGTTTAAATACAATGTTCCATATGGATCTTAAATAAAGCTTTATATTTCCATCCATAATTACATCTGCCTGACTGCTGTCAGAGCCTTCTTAATCCTTGACCTCCTACGTCATCTTGACATTCCTCTTGACTCGATCTGAGCGCTATCTTTTCATAACTCTTCCCAAAATCTCAACTACGGCTTAATGTCTGCTGGCGTAGCCGATAGCCTCAACTATGTATCGGGTACACTACAGTGTAAGACATTTAATAGGAAGTGCCTTTAAATTAATTTCTTTCTTTTTCATCAGGAATCTCAGGGTGAAAGACTGATATTATTACACCCTGTAGATTTGGGTAGGAAGTGTTTTCTACTGCTGACATGTATATTTTGCTTATATTCAATAAAAGTGGTGTGTGTTTTAAGAAAATGTTGTGTGAATTTCATCCTTGCTATATTCAGGCGCGGGTCTTGAACACAGTTCAGCACCACCTAGCCCTTACCCGTTAACCCCTGATATTTTCCGAGTCTTGTGTTCAACTGTGATCAAGGCTCCCGCATATGTGGGCGTTTAGCTTCGGGTAAACGGGCACAGTGTATAACAATCCAAATTGGTGGCCATACTAATATTTAGATGGTTCTCAATATCTACGAATCTATTACAGCAATCAAACTGAAAGATTGTATATGACAGAGGCTATTAACATAAGTTCTCCTATGGGACTTTCAATAACATGATGACCACGAATCCAACATGGTGGCGACGCAAAATTTATATATTTAAATGGAATTCTCTCGCGACTTTTCATCCGAGCGCTGTGAAACTTGGCACGGTATATCTTCATACAAGCCTTAACATATTGACGTCTAATTTAATGGAATTTTATGAGAACCTAAAAATGGCGGCTGTGCCAGGTTATTCAATGGTCCATAGGTAACTTATGTTAGTAGCCTCTATCAACATACAAAATTTCAGTTTGATTTCTGTAATAGATTCGTTGATATTGAGAACCGTCAAAATATTTTGGATGGTCGCAATAATTGATTGTTGTTTAGGCCGTATAGTTAAGTACCATAAGATGAATATTATAGCGGAAGTTCATTGTTCAAACGTTCACTTCCATCGCATGATTAGGACACATGAATTAAAAATTTAATTTTAGAATTTCGCACAGCCGCCATCTTGAGGTTATCAAAACAATTGAATTAAATTAGATACCAGTGCATTGCAATGTGTATAAACATTTTCTGTCCTAAGTTTCATTGCACTCGGATGGTTAAATCGCAAGGACAGTCTATTTAAATGTTTCAACTTCCTTTGGCCGCCATGTCCGTTTTGTACTTAACAGGATTATGAATGATCCATAGATGAGTTTCGAATGCTGCTTCGGCCGGTTAATTTTTTTTGTATGGGGATATACACACATATATATATATTACACAAGGGAAATCAGGGGACTCAAAAGGAAATTAAGGAAAGCTTATAACAAACGACACGATAGTTACGAGCATATGCTAAAGTTTAAATTATTATCGAAAGAGCTAGTCCTCAAAAACAAGGTTGCTTACGAAAATTACATGCAAAACTTAATTGGGGGAGGGGGTGATGGGTGAAAAAAATGTTATAGTTACGTTAGAAGGCGGAAGGGAAATTCAATGATTTGTCTATGATAATGTCCGAAGATGGTGAATTAATTACTGGGAAACAGGCAATTGCTAATGAATTAAATACATGGTATGGTAGTGTGTTTAATGAATTTCGTGACTTTGAGTTGGACTTTAACTATGATTCTGATAACCCACCTTTCCGAATAAACCAATAGGCTATCAGGTACGACTCAGCAATGAGCTGGTGATGGTACAAAGGAAGGCTGCTAGGTTTGTTCTTAACGATTTTAATCCTAATAGTAGTGTAACTCGAATGATAGAAAAACTAGGGTGGGAATCTCTGGAAGATAGAAGGACGAAATCCAGACGCTATGTTTAACACTTACTCTAATCGGCCAGCATGGGGAGAACTAAGCGAACGTCTGGGAAATCCCACCTACCTGAAAATAGGCTAAAAAAGAAGCCGAATGCAACGTATTACCCATTCAACATTTGGTTGCCGCTGAGCGTGGTTGTGCCTGCGTTTGTTGTTTATTGTAGAATGAGATCCGCGGGGCGAAGCGGAGGACACTGGGATGACAGAGTGCAGTCCTCACATAAGTCAAGCAGCTATTGCGTCAGATAAGCGTCACATGAGCACAGCACGGACAGTTAAACGATGGCTGAGGCTACTGGAGCTGAGTCATATCCTACTCGCGCAACAGTATCTGTCAACGAAGCAGGCTGACGTGTGACGACACAAGTAAACAAAAAATAGTTCCCATCTCGACCGCCGGCAATCAATTCGTGAAAGGGTAGACAAAATTAATACCACCCTCATCTTCCACCATCCTATTACAAGCATTTGTCATAAGCTATCAGCATTACTTACAACGCAGCAACATCTTCAGGGTTAAAAGGCATGTTGAAATCACAATCCGGCAGACTCAATTCTTAATTGATGACAAAGGGTGTAGCTGCTGGAATGCCTATTTTGTATGCCATAGAGGTGGTTCAATAAGTAATTTGCCTAGATCTCTCCCGTATGCATGGCTCAGGGGTTACGTTCTCGCTTGCTGGGCCCAAGGTTGCAGGTTCGTATCCTGGCGCAGTCAGCTGGCATTTGAGGGTGCGCAAATTTGAGGGATCCGTGTCCGTAGATTTACTGGCACGTAAAAGATCCCCTTCGGGGCAAAATTCCGGCACCCCGGCATCTCTAAAAGCCAGTGCATTTAAAAGGGGCGTAAAACCAATAACATTATTATTATCCCGTATGCATTATTCTCTTCACCATTCTAGATTCCCAACAGCCAATCAAGTAGAACACTGCATTCGCTCACGGTCATTGGATGCCACTTTTTTTTTCCAGCCGTACATCAGTTGTAAGTTGTAACAATTGGCCATACTGATTTACATAGCATGATCTAATTTATGTGCCCAAAGGGCTTATCAACAGCTGCTGTTATTGACAACTTGTCGAGATGCACGCTCCTAATGTCATGTTTAGTTTCCAATCTTGAGTGAGGTGCTATGTTGTTATTGTTGTTTAATTTGAGGGGATTGTACATCGAGTTCATTTAGCACCGTGTACTTTAGAGTGTGTATAATTGTCTGGTAACCAATGTCATTGTGGTGTCTGTAGTAGTGTGTGCATTGTGAGGATTGGGAAGGAGGTGGCCCTGGCCTCAAGTTAGGAACCATTCCGGTATTTGTCTGGAGTAGAAGTGGGAAACTACGGAAAACCACTTACATGATGACCACTCAGATTTGCCTCACGAGGCTAAGTGTACCACGTTCTAGCCCTCAGACCAGAATTAAATGTATCGGTAGAGCCGGGAATTGAACCCGGACCCCCATGGTGAGAGCAAAGAATGCTAATCCCAACGCATCAAGGAGGACTGGGTGCGATGTATTGTCTTGGCTACAACGCTGTCATTGGGAGGTCCAGCTCTTATAACCCTGACCTAATAGGCCTACCAAGTGATTTCCATCTCATCGGATCATTGAAGGAGCTTCTTGGGATTCACAACAGACAGTGAGTTCCATTAAATGCATTGCATCGGTGAACCGTTCGAACACCATCTACCTATATGTAACTCAGAGTCAGAGTATGAGGATATGGAACTGAGCGATGTGTTCTGCTGGTTCGCGGTCATGTTGTCCTTAACTGTAATTCATAATAGTCTTCATTACCGGGATATCCATTCATCACATAATGTAAAGTTAGAATGAAAATCCACAGCCTGCTTCCAGTCGACCGACCGGGTCAGGAAATGGAATGAACAAAGCCCCCATCTAGCAGCGAGGATATGAACTGTGCCGGCTGCCAAAGCCTCTCGCACTCCCCAGGGGCAATGATTAAATGAATGCCAGATGAAATGAAATGATAGTGGAGAGTGTTGCTGGAATGAAAATGTCACAGGGAAAACCGAAGTACCCGGAGAAAAACCTGTCTGCCTCCACTTTGTCCAGCACAAATCTCACATGAAGTGACCGGGATTTGAACCACGGACCCAGCGGTAAGAGGCTGGCGTGCTGCCACCTGAGCTACGGAGGCTCTCAAAGTTAGAATGAAAATGAAAATCCACAGCCTGCTTCCAGTCTCCGACCGGGTCAGGAATGGAATGAATGAAGCCCCCATCTAGCGGCGAGGATATGAACTGTACCGGCTGCCGAGGCCTGACCCACTCCTCTGGGGCAATGATTAAATGAATGACAGATGAAATGAAATTATAGTGGAGGGTGTTGCTGGAATGAAATGTTGACAGGGAAAACCGGAGTACCCGGAGAAAAACCTGTCTGCCTCCGTTTTGTCAAGCACAGATCTCACATGGAGTGACCGGGATTCGAACCACGGACCCAGCGGTGAGAGGCCGGAGTCCCGCCGCCTAAGCCACGGAGGCTTCCAAAGTTAGAATATAGAGTAGAAATACAAATGAATTGGAAAAATAATTTGAAATTAGCTGTGTAGTCATATAGAGCACTTGCTTTTAGTCGCCAGCACCGTGGATTGATTGATTCTTGTTTCTGTCAATATATTTAATTCTGGTCAGAGGGATGTGGAGTACTCTCAGACTCGTGAGGCAGAACTGTAAAGAGGTAGTTTCGCTTCTCACCTCATTTATCCTAGAAGGGGTTTTCCATGATTTATCACTTCTACCCCTAGCGAATGCCAGGATGGTAACAAAATTTAAGACCACTACTGTCGACCAAAGTATTATGTGCACTCGAGTTTGAAGGTTGTTTGTGAAGTAACCAATAGACCTACATGAAATCCAATAATATCATCATTTTCGTCGTTCTATTTTACGTTAGGTCATGTAGGTTTGGAATTTTTAATGTATATTTTAATATTTTTATCGCAGTTGGAACACAAAAAGTGCACGTTTTTAAGCGTGTTTCAACCATGCGTCACATTTACGAATTATTATCTCAAAAACCCGTCATTAGATCGAATCCAAACTTTAACACAATATACATTGGAATGTTGTATAACTGGTTTATTAATTTCAAAATTTTGTGTGTCCAAGAAACAAAGTTGTTATCATTTTTGTAAGGTAACTTTTTCTCGGCTCGGGGTGGTTGGAAAATGTAGTTCTTGGTTGCATTGTAATCCTTTTACATCGAAATGTTATGCTGTATGACTGTGAAATACGAAAATTTATTCACTTATTTTATATCGGTTTGTATTTCTACGGAGAAATAACTCATGTTTCACCTGCTAGCCGCTCCGGCAAAAGCTGTACAGCGTTGCCGGAATGGTGCCCACACGCATCATGGCGCGTCTCGCTCGGAAGTGATGGGCTCCATCTCAGCAACGCTGTACAGCTTTTGCCGGAGCGGCTAGTAGGTGAAACATGTGTTATTTCCCCATAGAAATACAAACCGATATAAAATAAGTGAATTAATTTACCTATTTCACAGTCATACAGCATAACTTTTTGATATACAGTGTGGTCCACCCGCCCCTTATTATTTAGTTTTATGAAACCCAACTAACATCGCATTTCTCCCGATGGTCGATATTGCTCTGCGTTCTGACTGTGTGACAGCATTATAATTGGGTCATGGGTCTAGCAAAGAAAAACCGACCTTAAACTTTTCCCCGCCAAATACTATGGCCCATTCTACTAACATATGACTTACTGCTCCTTGAAATAACACACATACACGTAATACGATCGAATTAATAGCTTACGCCACGTGATCTGTAATAGTAGAAAGTTAAATCAACACCATAAACCGTGATTGAAGACTTTGAGATGGACTTAAACGTTTGAGGTGGGACGGCTACAGTAACTAAAGCACGTTTAGCGTGCGCCATCTACCGTGTGTTCGTGGCTGAGAGACAGTTGATCACTAGTCGTGGCCGAGTGCGGTACGTGTGTGCGCGCTGTGTGACCGCATTGGAAGAGTTTACGGTTCCTAATACCGGTGCTTCCTTAGTTCCACGTGTGTACTGACCTTCCGTGTGTCATTCGGACAATACTTTTTCAAGTAGTGTTCCAGATAGGACAACAAAACCAGAAACCCAGAAAACCCCGCTGAAAATCATGTCCGGATACCAGATAAAAAACATCGTACGCTGCCAATGGGACAGGCAGAGTTCTCGCCCCTCACCAGGAGAAATTCACCGCTGGATTGGCGATACCCTCCGGTTGACTGTCGACCAAGTAGAAGCCATCCAGTTAAATGCGCACGAAAAAACCATGTACATCAAGGTAATAAGCATATCTATTTATCAGAAATTGTTAAATACTTTTGCAGATCCTATTAAATTTCAGTATGACTCAGGCGAAATGACAAATGTTAAGCTCTCCACAGCGGATTCCAATTTTACCACAGTGCGTATATTTAATGTCCCACTCGAAGTACCCCCTGAAATTTTCAAATCCGTCCTGTCGAAATATGGCACTGTGAGTGACGTCAGGAAAGAACAATGGTCTTCTGCTTATCAGTTCCCGGTGTATAATGGAATACGTGCCGTCACTATGGAAATCAAGCAAGATATCCCCTCCACGGAGACTTTTGGTGGCCATTCTGGCTATATAACGTATAATGGACAGAAACAGACCTGTTTAATTTGCAATGCTACCACACATCTACGTATTAACTGCCAAAAGAAAATGATTCCCCTCGGTATAACTCCTACACAACAACGACGTGTCCAATACTCGGAAGTTGTGACGCAGCAAACGTCATATGAAAACATGCTTATTGATCAGTCAGCTGGGACAACACCAGAAGTGACCTCGGATACATCTGACGCAGAACTGGTACCTTGCCCTGACCAGAGCTGCGAGCCACAGAATGCCCCTGTGCTATCGGCAACCTGTATCGCAGCCTTAGAACCAACTATGCCGTCACTACAGGCTGCCACAGAAATGTTGTCTTCACTGCCCCCACCTTCGCTGGTCCCTACCGACTCACTTAAGAATGTTGATCGGGGATCCGAGAACGTCTCTAAGAAGATTAAAACAAATGCCTCGATTGCCGTACCAGCCCCGAAGAATCAAACTGGCTCTACAAACGTTCCCGCAGCTGTGAAAAAGAAACAAAATCTTCATTCTACGTCATCTAGGGACCCACGAACGCTCTCAACCGCTGACAGCCGGCCTATGAATGGCAGTCAAAAGGAACTATCTCAACCTAATTTGACATAGTGCACCAGTATATTTCTCACCTGTGTCTTTTTTTTTTCTTTTTTCTTTTTTCTCGAGTCCAACTTCCAGTATGTCTAGCACAACTTTTATACTTCTCTTAATGGCGCAATTTCTCACTGTGGCCACTGTGAATATCAATGTAATAGAATGCCCTCTGAAATTTCAACTGTTGGAGAGATTCCTTCGAGATGCAGACATTGACATTGCCTTCATTCAAGAAGTTGCTCTACCCTGTTTGCCCATATCTGCCTTCTACAAACAATACATCAATATCGGTAATACGAATAGAGGGACCGGATTCCTCATAAGACATGATATCCCACTCGAAGGTGTGCTATGTCATCCATCAGGACGCATAATATCTGGACACATAAACAATACCACCCTGATAAATGTATATGCCCCATCCGGGTCCAATAAACGTGTGGAACGGAAAATGTTCTTTCAACAGAGTATACTGCCTCATCTGCACGACGTTAAGGAAAAACTTATTCTTGCAGGGGATTTCAATTGTATTCAACGCCCAGAAGATTCCACTAGTTCATACCAAGGTGTCAACCCGGCTCTCAGGACCCTTCTTACCTCCCTACACCTCATTGATGCTGTGGATAGTTTAAGGGTGCCCCTGCCCCATTACACCTGTATAAGTCACAACTCCTCATCACGACTTGACCGCATCTACTTTTCTCAGGAACTTATCCAGCCTAGACGATATGAAGTGATACCTGCCAGTTTCACTAACCATCATGCTGTCGTATGTACAATCTCTTACCCCCATCCCATATTTCACATAGGAAGAGGTTATTGGAAGCTGAATTGCTCGCTGTTACTGGAGGAGGAATGCCAAGATATTTTCAGACAACACTGGACTCGATGGGTCCAACAAAAATGCAAATTTCGCGACTGCACAGACTGGTGGGATATTTTAGTTAAACCAGGGATCCGCCGCGTCTTTAAGAACATATCTTACCAACGAGGTCGGGAAAGACGGGATACAGTTGAATTTTACTATCGAGTTCTTCGCCAGCTCCAGAAAAGATCTGATGCTGGAGAGCGTATATATGAGCAGATCCGGGAAGTTAAAACCAAGCTCCTGTCTCTACAGCAACGAACGCTCGCTCATATAAACGTGGCTATAAAAGATCGTACAGTGCTCCCGGACGAAAGTGCAAGTGTATACCATATCGCCAAAGGACAACGTGAGCGGCAACGTAAATATATCCACCGCCTCCGCACCAGTACTGGAAGTGTCGTCACCTCCCCTGACGCTATACGTCGTGAAATATCATTATTTTATCAACGGTTCTACGCTAAGGCTCCCATTGATCCACAGCAGGTGACCCTATTGCTGTCATCTTGCAGTACCCAACTATCTCCGGACAACAAAACTCTGCTCAGCGCGGATATTAAGGATGAAGAGATTCACTCTGTGGTTAAACAACTCCCAAACAACCGCTCACCTGGCATTGATGGACTGCCATATGAAATGTATAAACACTTCTGGCCTCTCATTGGCAAAGAATTTTGTCATGTCCTGCGTACCATTCTCCAACGTCGTGCTCTTTGTCAATCACATCACGAGGGTACCATAGTCCTCATACCAAAAACATCCTCTCCCATGGCAGTTGGTGACTTCCGACCAGTTACTCTGCTCTGCAGTGACTATAAAGTCCTTACCAAAGTACTTGCATGCCGATTGAAGACTGTTCTACCTGATATCATTGGTGATGAACAATGTTGCAGTATTCCTGGAAGAACTCTGTTAACAAACTTAGCGATACTACGGGACCTACGCCTAAAAGCCGAAATGCTCCCCACTGAGCCAATGAGTTTTCTCACCTTAGATCTTGATAAAGCTTTCGACCGCATCAGTCATGAATACTTGTACATGGTCTTGCAACACTTCGAATTTCCTGAAATCCTTATTGACTACATTCGTATGATAAATTGTAATGCTACGTCTAGAGTGCTCGTCAACGGTTTTCTTTCCCCTCTGATTCCAATACAACGATCAGTTAGGCAAGGATGTCCCCTTTCTATGCTACTTTTTGTCATTGGCCTTGAACCGTTCATTCGGACCACCCAGGTGAAGCTACAGGGTTACAAACTGTCCACACATGTTTTTGGAATGTGCGCCTATGCTGATGACGTATCAATATTGATCCGGAATAAAGAAGACATCTCCCACATCGATAGCGTCCTTCAGCTCTACCATATCGCCTCTGGAGCACAATCGAACCCCCAGAAAACTGCTTTGCTTCCGCTCAATACTAACTCAGTGATTGCCCCACAGCCCTGGTTCCGGATAGTAAATGAGGTGAAAATTCTTGGCATTACCTGGAAGCAATCGCTTCTGGACACAGTGCAAGCAAACTGGACTAAGGTCATTGCCAAAGTTAGGGGAGTCCTGATCCAATTTGGTCAAAGAAACCTCAATATAGTGCAACGGGTCATGGTCCTCAACGTGTTTGCGCTCTCTAAAATATCGTATGTCGCACAACTTTTCCCACTTCCCAAAATGTTTGAGAGCCAATTGGCAAAATATACAGGTTGGTTTATATGGCAAGGATTTTTGTTCCGAGTACAACGGGAACAGTTGTATCTCCCATGCCGGCAAGGCGGGCTAGGGCTAACAGCTCATGGCATGAAATGCCGTGCACTCCTCTGCAAGAACGATATCACCATTCTTTCCCAACATGACACTTTTACGAAAGCGCTATACAAAGATATTCGAAACACAGCCCGTGGTTGTGATAGAGCTTTGCCGAAGATATTTAGGGACCATCAACAGCACCTTCTGGAAACTGTTCGCCAAATGCCTTCAGGGATTGTTCCAACGACGAAAAGTATCTATAACATGTTGCGGCAAGTGGTACACTCCAAACCGCGAATAGAGGCCACCACCCTCTACGTCCATTGGCCCACTGTTTGGAAAAATTTTGGGGCTATGACCATTTCTTCTGCTGTACACTCCCAGGTTTTTATCTTCCTCAACGATCTCATCCCAACCGCTCTACGGCGATATACCATCCATCTTGAAGCTTACCCATGGTGTACTATATGTGGTCAAACTGATACGGCGATACACCGCTTCACATCATGCACGCGAGTTGCCTCCACGTGGCTGTGGTGTAAGGGAAAAGTATGTCAACTATTAAATGTGCCCACGGATGACCTTGATGACAGGAAGTTGGTTCGTTTGTCTGTGACCGCCTTCCCCCAAATTAAACAGACTGCCATTGTGTGGATAATGGGCCAATATGTACACTTCGTGATGGACAATGATCAACATTTCTCTTTCCTGGATCTCAGGTATCACCTGCAAAAAGAGCGTTGGAAGCTTAGTGAAAGTGGACAATTGTACGATAAATATGGACACTATCTGGATTTCTTGTGATGTATTAGTATGGTATTTATCATATCTGAAAATTCTGTAATTCTGTAAAGAGCTAATAAAAAAAAAAAAAAAGAGGGTTAAAGCCTGACCGTACGTGAGGGCGTGAGCGGGTAGAATGCTGCTTGGAATCCGGTAGTAGGCATACTTTTTTGAACGAAAGCCCACATTCCATTTTAGTCGGGATGTAACTACATTGCCACAGTTATTGCCTTACGACGTATTTTTGTGAAGAATACGTTGACTTTTGCTGATTTATTTACGAGAATACGATCGAATTGGTACGATATGCCACGTGACCTGTAATGGCAGAAAATTAAAAAACTGGCAAGAATATTAACATAACATATCGAAGTGTCGCTCCGGAGGTCCGGGTTCGTTTCCCAGCTCTGCCAAGAAATGTAATACTTGTCTGAGGGCTGAAATTGGGTACACGTAGCCTCGTGAAGAAAATATGAGAAGAAGTGGGTTCAATTCCCACCTCAGCCACCCTGGAAATGGTTTTCCGTGGTTTCCCACTTCTAATCCGGCCAAATTCCGGGACGGATTCTATCTTAAGGCCAAGGCCGCCTCCTTCCCAATCCTTAATTGCAAATACACACATCATTATAAGCCCGCAATAACTCAGGTTATCAGACAAATTCTACACATATACCCAAGTAAACGGGGCTAAATGACCGCGATGCTCTAGCCCCTCAAATGAAACAAAACAAAAACATATCGAAGGATATTCTGATCGCCAGTGCTTGCATCGAAGTACACGTATTTCTTAGAATTTCCCATGGTATTATTAGCACTCTTTCGATTTTTGCAAAAAATGAAAGTAGACTTATGAGATCTACACAGGGCCAAAAATTGTGTGTGTGTGAGACTGTGTCTGTGTGTGTGGGTGTGAGTGTGTGTACTCTGAATGTCTGCCCCCCCCCCCCTCGGTGAAACTGAATTGAACGAAAATTGGTACAGAGGTAGAACTAGCAAAGGGCATCTCAGTGTCATGTTTTATATCGCCGCCATCTTGACGGAAACGTAATGGCGGCCACCCAAATATTCAAAGCTTAAATCAAATTACGAATAACCAAATGATCCGATCTCTACCAAATTTTGCAACAACATATATTTATATGGCGAGCATCTTTCGACTAAACTACAAGGTAATCAGCCCAATAGTTTGCAGATAGCGGCCATGTATGTGTGGAAATCGATTCCCCATATCAATTCACACACGGTGAAACAGAATTGAATGACATTTTTTACAGAGGTAGCACTAGCAAAGGGCACCTCATATTCATGTATAATATCCGTATAGCACGTTGTATTTCAAGAAGCTACTACAACCAACATTCAATTATACTCCTTGAAAAGGACAAAGAGTTATAACAATACACATGCATTTAGGAGGACGTAGGCTATAAGTTATTTACCGAACATCCTGTTTTGTTATTAAATTTTAACAAAAAGTCTTAGCATATCTTTAGGCCCGTATCACACGACACTCGCTGGTAAGGAAGCTGCTGTGATCGCTGGTACAAAATCCTGTATGATTCTGTTCTCTTCGTCAGTACACCTGCTTGTATGGCCGAAGTGTATAACACGCTAGCATTTTGTACGCTAAGTTTTATGAAATAAAACCGAAGGGCTGTCGTTTGAGGGCATTATTTGCAGTTCATTCGCCTTATTAACGCAAAGCGGTCGCGAAACTTGCTTTAAGTAAATTAGAAAACATGTTCGGTACTGAATGAATGCATTTCAATCAATATTTAAGATCTAACTGTAATAATTGAATATTTTACCATACGCGTTAATAAGAAGCGCAACAAAAACCTCCAGAATGTGTTGGAAATGTGTGCAAGTGTTATTGCTCCCGCTCGCTCTTTCGAAGATCCCGGGTTCAAGACTATCCAACAGCAGATTTTTAAAAATTCTTTTTAACTATTTTATTATACCCTCCCTACCTCGTACAGCAAGATTTCAACTTAGTTTTGTTCACATTATCTACGAAGACGATAGGGAAATTTATTTTCTTGTCTCATTTAAATGGCTATTTTCCCTAAATACTGTTCAAAACCATGGATGGACAGTATTCGTTATAATTATTAATTTTTTAGTCGATTTTACCCTCCAGGTTAGGTTTTCCCACGGTCTCAGCGAGGGATCCCATCATTACCGCCTCTACGGGCAGTGTCCTGGAGCTTGAAACATCTCGTCTGGGGGATACAACTGGGGAGATGGGATCAGCACCTCGCCCAGGCGGCCTCACCTGCAAAGCAAACAGGATCCTCTTGAGGGATGGGAAGATCGGGAGGGATAGGCAATGAAGAGGTAAGGAGGCGGCCGTGGTCATGGTAGGTAACATCCCAGCATTTGCCCGAAGGCGAAGTGGGAATCCACGGAAAACCACTTTGAGGATGGCTGAGGTGGGAATCGAAACCCCTGTACTCATTTGGACCACCCGAGGCTGAGTAGACCCCGTCCCAGTCCTCGTACCACTTGTCAAATTTCGTGGCAGAGCCGGGAATCGAAACCAGGACGTCCGGGGTGGCAGCTAATCACGCTGACCACTACGTAACGGAGGCGACTCTATTCGTGATAATTAGAATTTTAATAGTTCAATATTTATCCCGGAATAACATTATGACACGTTCTGTAATAACTGCCTTGCTGCGAGGCTGAACGGTAACGTTCTCGCTTGCCGTGCCCAAGGTTGCAGGTTCATATCCTGCCACAGTCAGCTGGCTTTTGAGGGTGCGCAAATGCGAGGGAGCCGTGTCAGTAGATTTACTGGCACGTTGAAGATCCCCTTCGGAGCAAAATTCCGGCACATCTGCGTATCTAAAAGCCAGAGCAGTTAAATGGGACGTAAAACCAATAATGTTATAATTATCTGTATTTACTGTATGTTTGGAGCAGATGACCTCGTAGTTCCGCCCCTTAAAACCTCACTAACTAACTATTACTGTAAGAGTATAGCAAGCGCTTTTCGCACAGACGCCGTTGAAAGAAATTATAGTTTCGGTCTGATGTATTTATTCGTGAAATAACAAATCTATTCGTTACGTGGGTCGTCTGAGTGAGTCGGAGTTTTCCTTTAAACAAAGGTGGTCAAAATTTCGAACACTTGCTACCTTGAATTTACAGGACACCATGCTTTCGTTCTACAGATCATTATGTCGTCGTCCAATCTGGCTGCGTACCATAGGATAAGTACGGTCCTTTTGAGGACCAAATAAAACATCACTCGTTGGAACAGATAGATATGCGTCCATAATACATCCACAATAAACGACATTAAGAAAAAAAATGTACTAGATCAAGGTTCGAACCTACTCAATGCGACCTCGTTGACGCTACCTCAGCAATTCTTGATTTAGCCACCATAGCTACCGAGAACCATGGTATATTGCTGGCACGCATTGAATCTATTCGTTGACACTTCCTGTCTAAACGTAGGAAGGTGTTATTCGGAGCTCTGATCGTTTCAATCATGCATTTTATATTTGAGGTCATTGAAAGAACACTGCCACTATTGATTTCTAATATATTCGCGAGGATGTACTCAACGGTAAAGTTATACAATGGACGTAAAGGAGCAGGGTCTAATGTTTTCAGGATGACTGTGATATACGCGTTAGTTGGGTTGCCTTCCTCCAAAAAAAATAAGGGGCTGGTGGACCACACTGTATAACGATTACAACGCAACCGAGACCTACAATTTCCGACCCCCCCCCGAGCCGAGAAAAAGTTACCTTACAACAATGATAACAACTTTGTTTCTTGGACACACACAATTGTGAAATTAATAAACCAGTTATACAACATTCCAATGTATATTGTGTTAAAATTTGGATTCGATCTGATGACGGGCTTTTGAGATAATAATTCTTAAATGTGACGCATGGTTGAAACACGCTTAAAAACGTGCACTGTTTGTGTTCCAACTGCGATAAAAAAAAATATAAATTAAAAAATCCAAACCTACATGAACTAACGTAGAATAGAACGACGAAAATGATGATGGTATTGGATTTTATGTAGGTCTATTGGTTACTTCACAAACAACCTTCAAACTCGAGTACACATAATACTTTGGTCGACAGTAGACCCTATCGCATCCCACCTCAGTTACAAAGACACACGCTAGTACAGCCATCACAATGACACAGATTATCAAACAAATTCCACATACATCCAAGTATAAAAGGCTAAAAGGCCACGATGTCCCAAATTTCTAAAATGAATTAACAACAACCTCATTTTAGGAAGAAGACAAGAAAATATGAAAAGAGAATGAAAGAACTGCGTATTACATTGTTTTACAAGTAAGGGATTATGTGAGGGAAATGGATCGCACTTATTTGTGCGAGTTAACTAAACTGTTAAGCAACTTAGGGATTATGTGGGGAAATGGATCACACTTATTTGTGCGAGTTAATTAAACTGTTAAGCAAGTAAGGGATTATGTGGGGAAATGGATCGCACTTATTTGTGCGAGTTAACTAAACTGTTAGGCAAGTGAGGGATTATGTGGGGAAATGGATCACACTTATTTGTGCGAGTTAATTAAACTGTTAAGCAAGTAAGGGATTATGTGGGGAAATGGATCGCACGTATTTGTGCGAGTTAACTAAACTGTTAGGCAAGTAAGGGATTATGTGGGGAAATGGATCACACTTATTTGTGTGAGTTAATTAAACTGTTAAGCAAGTAAAGGATTGTGTGGGGAAATGGATCGCACTTATAAGTGCGAGTTATTTAAACTGTTAAACAAGTAAGGGATTACGTGGGGAAATGGATAGCACTTATTTGTGCGAGTTAATTAAACTGTTAAACAAGTAAGGGATTATGTGGGGAAATGGATCACACATATTAGTGCGAGTTATTTAAACTGTTAAACAAGTAAGAGATTACGTGGGGAAATGGATCACACTTATAAGTGCGAGTTAATTAAACTGTTAAACAAGTAAGGGATTGTGTGGGGAAATGGGCCACACTTATAAGTGCGAGTTAATTAAACTGTTAGGCAAGTAAGGGATTATTTGGAGAAATGGATCACACATATTTGTGCGAGGTAATTAAACTGTATGGCAAGTAGGGGATTGTGTGGGGAAATATTTGTGCGAGTTCACATGTACTGAATTCTCATCGTGTATTGAGCTAACCTCCGAGTAAACCATACTTTTTTATATACTGAGTATTATGTCACTATTTTGAAAACTATGCTCTATCAATATTTCTCCGATTTTTTTTGTTATTTTTCTGCCAGGGGTTGGTAACAATTAATTGGTTACCCCATCATAATCGTAAAGAGTAACTAGCTATTAGGGTGCAGTAATTGGGGGCGCAGGTCGGCGCAGCGGTGGCATATCGACACTATCACACCCCCACCCACGCCTTTAGCCCGTAGGAAACTAGGCCACCTGCACCACAAACCTCAGTGGTTATAATTATGTACTGTACACTTCACGTCGACTCTCTGCTCGCCTTGTACACAAGGGGAACCTTAACTCAACTATGTTGTTGTTGTTGTTGTTGTTGTTCATTATTTTAGGGACTTAGTGATCTCGTGGTGAGTAACCCCATGTACTTGAGTTTGTGTAGAATTTGCCTCATAACCTGTCACTTTGATTTGTGTACTAGTGTGTGAATTTGTGATTGAGGTAGGTTTTGGGTAGGAAGTGGCCGTGGCCTTAAGTTAGGTACTATCCCGAAATTTGCCTGAAGTAGAAGTGGGAAACCACGGTAATCCACTTCTAGGACAGCTGAGATGGGAATCGAACCCATCTATTCTCAGTTTTGCCTTTCGAGGTTGAGTGTGCCTCATTCCGACCCTCAGACCTGAATGAAATATTTGGCTGGGCCAGGAATCGAGCCTAGGACCTCTGGGTTTGGAGTCTCAATACACACCCCGAGACCACTGAAGATGGCTTGTACACATTTTTAAACCGCTAGCTAACCCATGCGAAATCTCTGTCATGTGTATAAACCAAACGCCCAGCTCCATTTTTATGCGGGCTCAACGCGACAGTGTTCTGCCAGGGGCAATCGTCTTGTTTATTTGTTTAATTCCTCTTTTTAAACAAAATGTTGATATTTATGAAATCAGATAACAATTCTTCACTGCTGCGGGTAATTCTCTCTCTTTCTAGATTTTAACGGTTACTTGTGAGACTGGCTGCGTGGTGCAGCGGTTATGTTCTCGCCTGCTGTGTCCAAGATTGCAAGATCGAATCGTGGCGGAGTCAGTTAGTATGAGGAGTTTTCAAATTAAAAGGTACGAAACGATACTGTCGGTACAATTTATTCGTTATTCAAAAGTAATCACCACAGGCCTGTGCACAGGTGTACCATTGCTTCACTAACCACAGGATTACCTGTTCCCAGAAGTCTCGTGGTTGTGACAGGAGCCAATCCTGCACGGTGTCCTTCAGTTCGTCGTCCGATTGAAAACTTTTTCCCTTGAGATGTTTCTTTAACGGGACAAACAGATGGAAGTCGCAGGATGACAAGTCGGGGCTGTAGGGCGGTGGCTCAAGTTGATCCCACTTGAACGTGGCCAATACACCTTGTGTGACGTCAGAGACGTGTGGGCGAGCATTATCATGGAGCAGAATCACTCCCTTCGTGAGCAGTCCAGGTCGTTTGTTCTTGATAGATTCTCTGCTCCTCACTTGTCGAATTGTGCAATGTGAACGCCATCACTGCTGCAGCTTCAACATCAACTGGACGGGACGGAACGTTCAACTCTCAGCTTCTCTTCTGCGTCATGTGTGTGTGCACCGACGCATGCGCAGTAACAAGCTGTACACTACATCTCATAGATTTCGGCCTACGTTATCCCAAAGCGGCATATTCAAATATCAACCGGTTTCGGTTTTACGACGATTCGTACCTTTTCATTTGAACATCCCTCGTATTTCAGGGTGCGCAAATGCAAGGGAGCCGTGTCAGTAGATCTACTGGCACTTTCAGGTGACGCTAACTTACGTTTCGGTAAAAAAAACGAGCCTTACAGTAGTCGCATATGATGTGTAACATCTGACAGGTTATTCGAATAATTCCATATGACTTACTCGCATTTTTTAAAGAATGAACTCATAGTGCTACCTTGTGCCAGCAAACATGAAAGGATTCTCCAATGCGTCTGCAGTAGTGACATATACCTGCAACTGTATGCGGGAGCAATCCACTGCCTACTTGATGCGAGCTGCGCTTTATACCGGCCAGTTAGTGAACCCATGCCAGCGGTGTTATTGAAAATGACCTCTTATTGCCGTTATAGCGCACTGCCAAGTATAGGCGCGATTAAAAATTAGGTGTGCAGTAGGTATATTAAATGCGTTTCTCCCAGTGATACGTTTAGACCAACGAAGTTTCAATTATTGTTCGTAGTCGGTGTTAATATACTGAATTCCTACGTTGTTTGGATTGTTGGTTGATGCGATATAGCATTTGAGGTATCGAGTGCTTACATTAAATAAGAATACAGCAAAAGTATGAAGATTTAATAAATCGTAATTGTTTTCAGCAAATGTGATAAGCTTATAATGAATATTTTCACACCAAAGAACGACAACTTGAAGATCATTTATTGTAGGAATTTCTTTAATGGGCCCTCCAAACCTTGAGGTAAACCGTATGCGGTTTACATTCCACATGGTCACATGGCTTATAGTACGTCGTTGTACCGATCTCCGCCACCACGCGCGCTCATTGTTTCCGTCCCATGCATTTCCGTCCCATCCACTTCCGTCTCTTTTCCAATATCACTCCCACAAAAATGTCCAGCTACCGAGTGACACAAAAATATCCAGATACCGAGTGGAAAGATGTTACACATCAAAAACAATTTTCTCTTTTTAATGTTTTCGGTTCTCAATATATTGATATGTCGTAGGAACCTTGTTTGAAGAGATAACGTTAGTTTATTTCCGAGATATGCGCTTTTGAAGTTTAAGGTTGTGGAGTGGATATGGCTTTAAGATAGTTTGACAGTTCATTGCAATACGTTGTCATTGCTTCATCCCTGTTTACTTTGAATTCTGAAATCAAGTGTTCAGTGGCGGCCAAGAGGAAAAGAAAACGAGGGAGAGAACAAAACAAGAAGAAGATAGACAAGGAGAAAGAAAAGATGCCCAAGTTTTGAAGGTTTTTTATTTTTTCTATTCGTGTGGCCTCCTGAGAGGGATGAGTAATGGAAAGATGAAGATGAATGAAACTGGGCCAGGATGAGGAAGGAAGGGGCCGTGGCCTGTCAGAAGGTACCGTCCCAGCATTTGCCTGGTTTTGAAAATGAGGAAACCACGGAAAACCATTTCAAGGACGGTGGGGCTTGAACCCACGCGTCTATCGAGTCAGCAGAGAGCTTGGCCCATGGCCTAACGCTGCGCTTTAGCGAGCGTAGCCACCGCTGTCGGTAGTTTTGAAGATGTACAGTGTGGAGTCACCTAAATTTTGCAGACATTTCTTTGACATCCATTTCCCACAACTTTAATTCTTATGCACATAAGGTGCAGTACATTTTCTCAGAGCGTACTGCACCGATTTACCTGAAATTGTCACAGTATCTATGTACATGGACATGTACATTAATGCGAACTAGAATTATATCCATAGTATTTATGTAACTTGAGTAAAGAAAAGCATTGATTGAAGAAAAAGACGTTTCTATAAACTTTTCAAGGACAAATTTAAAAAAGCCATTTCGAGAATTAGAACCATAATTCTAGTTTGGATTGTAAGCCATGGAGTCTTCTATACGTGTGTTAAATTTCAAATCTCCAACTCTAATAGTTACGTCACAAATGAACCTCTGCTTAATATTTTGTTTTTAAGATTCATTAATTGTATTGTTGGTAACATTGAAGCTTTTTTTTAGTAAACTAACTCTTTTATCATATAGAGGCTGTCCTACTTACCATGTAGATAAAGTTTCATAACAATTGATTCAGTAGTGCGGGTTGGTAGGAGCATATTAAGAAATTGATGTGATTTGTTCAGCTATTCCGTTAGCGCTACCTTAAATATCCCCTTCGAGGCAAATTTCTGGCACTCCGGCGTCTCTAAAGGACTTCTGTAGGTAAAACGGACGTGAAACCAATAACATTATTATAGGTTTCTTGTGATTTCCCCATGCGTATATACCATCAGCCCAGCTTTACTGTTATGCGAGCTGTACGTGACACAGTTCTTGCAAGGGCTATCATCTTGTTTATTTGTTAAGAGAAGCGGCTTCGGTGCCGTAGTTGGTAGCATGCTCAACTGCTGTGCCCAAGATAGAGGGTTCAAACCCGGCCAAAGTTGTCGGATTTTTTAAGAGCGTTAAAATCCTTCAGTATGCCTTCCTTCGGAGGGGAAGTAAAGCCGGCGGTCTCATGTCATAGATTTATGGCATGTAAAAGATCCTTCCACAGACTAAACTTGTGTGAAGCTAAATTTCTAGGTTAGATTTCGTTGGAACGCTCTATCAAAGTTCCAACGTTCACCACTAGGTATCATTGACATCTGGTAGCGAAAGTTGGAACTTCTTGAAATTGAATGGAACTTGTAGCTCAGCCTATGGGTGTCCGCTAGAAGCAGCTACAGCCTCTGGCGAGCCGAATATGTCCTCGGACACTCCCGGCTCTAAAAGCCATACGTTAAATAAAATAATAATAATTTGTTAAGACGCACTTTATAGACAAATGAATATATTGCCGTTGAATTTTCACGAAATGCAAGATTTTTCTTGTAGTATTGAGACGATTTGTAAAATGTTGGTACAAACCACACCTTTTAGCTCCCTGTGGTAAGTGATTGTAAGCTTTAGTTTTGTGAAATATACACCTTAGCTTTTCATAATAATGATATAATAAGATAATTCGTGTCGTCATGATTGAAAACGAGAGCTTCGATATATCTGGAGCTTGAGAGGAATTTTGACATGCAGTATGAAGAATCGCTGGTTGGAACATTGTCTAGAATAATGGATGGTACTCTGCATTCATTCTTCTTCTCAAATCATGTTTAGTTTACTCATTCCAGCAATGTCCAATGTATATGTATTGAAATGGCAATAGTTCTTTCTCCTAACGTAAGTAAGCGAATTCTTACTTGCCTTCCTTGCAAGGACTTCCATTGGAATTCTCGTTGCTCATACAACTTGGTACCAAATTTTTACTTGTGTTTCAAATGAGGCTAATGAGTTGAAGACCAGTAGCAAATCATGTTCACTTCACTTTTATAATTTTTTTAGCGTATGGCGTTTAGTGCCGAGAGTGTCCGAGGACATGTTCGGCTTGCCAGAGTTTGTAGCTGCTTCTATGTGGACACCCATGGGGTGAGCTACAAGTACCGTGGCGTGTGGAGTGTTGTCTGGGAAGGAAAGTGTTATTGTAAGGACGAGGAATTGGAAGGTAGCAGCTGTGGCCTATAGTTAGGGACCAACCCCGGCATTTGCCTGGATGGAAGATGGAAAACCACAGAAGACCATCTTCAAGGTTGCCGGCGGGGCGATTCGAACCTCCTCTCCTCCCGGATGTGAGCAACTGCCTGCAGCACGCCGTAACGACCACGGCTAACTCACCCGGTACTTTTATCATTCAAACAATAGGACTCGTCTGTTTGAACGACTGAACTAAGTAAATTAAGATACCTCACTTTTTCGCAGTGTTTTGAAATCTTTCACCTTTAGAAGACGTTATGTGCGATACATTGTCCTAGAAGGCATATGGTGATCCATAAGCATCTTTTGGAACCACTGCCATCAACTGTAGTAGTTTTGAGCATTATCTCTACCATTTATGTTGATATGTGCGAATCAACAGTATTCATTTCCTAGTGATATATTTAATATACTCTGGGGAATGGGCACTCCAGCTTCAGTTTTACTTCCGATAACAGATGTCGCACATGACGTAATGAAGACCTAACCGAGCCCGGATGCATAACTCACCAGTAGTGACAGGCCCAGGTATAAGTCAACACCTGTGCTGCGTAAGTAGGTAAACATTGCAAATAATAGTTTCTAGTGCATGCTAATTTTTGGTTTATTTAATTGACTTATTACTGCATTGTGTTTTCTAAATTGTACACACGTGTATATACACTTTTACTTACGTAATGCATAAGACCATTAAGATAAAACAAAGCTATCATATAACGAGATTCAGTTACGAATCATAAAAAAGTACACCAAAGACATAAGTTACTACTACAATACAGTAGAAGAGTAATTATTTCAGTGTAAATATGTAACCTGGATCTGATGATGGCCATTTGAGGGTTGAAACGCGTAATCTATTCCCAGAATTTTCCCAGATTTTTCACTTGAAGTAAATGACGATATAATACCTAACTAGTGATCTCGGATGACACATTCCTATTCACATCCTCAATTATCGGTACACACACTACTACAGCAATCAAAATGACACAGGCTTCACATACACAAATAGGTATATGGGGCTGACGACCGTGATGTCTCAATCATCAAAAATAATCAACACCATTCAATCAATCCTCAAATAGCAACGCATCTCTGTGAAATGAAAATCCACAGCCTGCTTCCAGTCGACCGACCGGGTCAGGGAAAGGAATGAATGAAGCCCCCATCTAGCGGCGAGGATATGAATTGTGCTGGCTGCCGAAGCCTGTCGCACTCCGTTGGGGCAATTATTAAATGAATGACAGATGAAATGAAATGACAGTCGAGAGTGTTGTTGGAATGAATTTTGTGACAGGGAAAACCGGAGTAGCCGGATAAAAACCTGTCTGCCTCCGCTTTGTCCAGTACAAATCTCACATGGAGTGACTGGGATTTGAAGCACGCACCCAGCGGTGAGAGGCCGGCGTGCTGCCGTCTAAGCCACGGAGGCTCAAAACGCATCTCTGTATTGGGTTTAAAAGCTTGTAGTTTTACGCGACCCTCAATTTTTTGTACATAAGAAATGAAACCTATATTTAATTTGGAATTTTCAAATACACCAGGAATTGAATATGGTCTGCCTTGGAAAGTGTCATGTAGCTAAACCGCTGTACCATCACACCCCTGTCTTGAGTTTTACAAGTCCTATAACGTCCATCAAGGGCTGTTGTACAGTCTACGTGAAGTGCACAGCTGATGGCAACGACCACCGCGATCTCATACATAATTTTAATTATCCCTGTAAGAATGATATGTTACTATATTAAAATTTTCCTTGGCCGAAATGCTGGAGAGAACAAAGGTTTGTTCAGTCACTGGGGAGAGACGGCCGATATATATTGTCTCTTGAATACAATAACGTGGACAATCTGAATGTGTAATGCGCCAATGTTGCTCTCGTGATCTGCTGATAAGGACTGGGCAATGGCTGCAGCGTCTTGCTCCACTGAAGATTTCAAGACAGTTACAGGTTGAATCCTATTACACAAGAAAATTGCACTTTGCAGAAAACAAGTAGGCTTCTTTCTTTTTTCCTCTCTCCTTGTGTTAAAAATACTGTATCTTGATTTATTCCGTTGTTACATACTTGAGTATCCACTCTGGCAGAAGCATTAAGGGGAGCACTTCGAGCGTGGCGCACAATGACGGTCTATTTTATTTCAAAATAGACTCACAGCCTTCAAGTGTTAATGATAATAATAATAATAATAATAATAATAAAAAATTCAATTTAATATTAAATACTAATGACATTAACCTTGTGATATGTCTCACAAATCCGACAGCAAATCCAGTACAGGTTATCTTTGACACATTTTTAAAACTAGTACAGTAGCCTATACAGTATATAATAGTGTTATTAATGCAGCCAATGGCCATGTACTTTTCTTTTCAGGACGGGTCAGGGAAGGGATTATGAAAGGAAATCGGCCGTGGACCTATTGAAGGAACCGTCCCGGCATTTGCCTGGTAGTGAAAATGGGAAACCACGAAAAACATTTTCAGGACGGCCGAGGTGGGGTTCGAACCCACCCTCTCTCGATGCCAGCGAGACACGAGGTAACGCGTTAGCTCTCTCGGCCACCGCGGCCGGTAGCCTATACAGTAGGGGAACCTGTCCTAAAATGACATACCATAAAAGTATTGCCGTGGTCGTAGTTATTGAGATAAACCATTTATTTTTTGCACATCAATTACTCTTGCAAAAAACAGTGTTGTGGTATTACAAAATAATTGTTATCGTGTTCTTGTCTCTTTTAATTGGGATATTTTTAAAAACACATCACTATGTCATTTTATCTGAGTAACTCGGGTAAAATGACATAGGGGTGAATATCGCTGGTTAAAAGGGTTCTTACATGCACAGCTCACAAATAAATGTCTTTGATTTTTTTGAGAGTCCAGCACAGTCATTGTGTGCCCACTTTGCACCCTTCGCACACTTTGGCCATGTCTCTCTTGGTTTAGAATTACTAAACAAGTCATTACAGTAGAGGCATGGAACGTGATTGTCGTCGTCATCAGCCTCGATATCTCCATCATCACTGTCATTTCCTAAAGTGAGCTTCTTTCTTGCCTTTTGAGCAGCACGCCTTGATCCCAACTTTCTTTTCTCTGCAGCCTTGCTTTTTATTTCATTGAGGTAAGGACTGCTAGTCAGAATTTGAGACCCTTCATGTTTCCTTTTTCTTGAGACACAGCCAGTTGTAGATGCAGAGGGAATCGGTGAAATGTGAACTGGTCTGATATATGAGGACAAGGGACAGTCGGGAGATGAACTCTCAATTGGATATGGCCTGGAACTTGACGGTGATGCACATGAGGAAATGGAGGGGATTACGGAATCTTGAGAAAGAGGGATGGATGCTGTTGCAGTCTCCTCCAATGTTTCACTGTTTGTCTTGGTTTGGACTTCCTGATGTTGCTCGCTTTGCATGGACCTTTCAGTGACCGCTGCTGCACAGAAGACATGATCTGGAAACACATCACGATTCAACGGCCAGATGCCAGTTTTGGCAAATCCACTGATGGCATTGTGATTGGAGACTGCTTTCCCGTAGGCTAATGAAGATAAACCAGCCATTTGGTATTGGGTAACTACTCTTCCTGGTTGAGCTCTGAGCCACTTGGACACTTCTTGATTATAATACGTCTTCAGGGGTCCAAAAAATGTCACATCCAGAGGCTGAAGACGATGGGTGCAGTGGGGAGGGAATGAGATCATGATGATACCATTCTCCTTTGCAAATGTTAGCACATCGACGTGCTTATGACTAGTATGGCCATCAAGTAGGAGCAGAACCTTCTGGTCTTTCGATGAATTGACATGTTGTTGGAAGTGTTTCAACCACTGAAGAAACAGTTCTCCCGTCTTCCAACCAGTTTCATTTACAAGACCCAATGTTCCTGTCGGTGCGCCATCAAAAAGTTCGTTCTTGAAATTCTTTCTTGCAAATATGATTGTGGGTGGAATGAAAATTCCAGCAGAACTCATACAGCACACCACTGTTGCATGCTGACCCCTTTCAGCACTGGTCATAGAACCAACTTGCTTCTTGCCTTTAGAAGCTAAGATCTTCTGGGGCCTCTGAACTGTGGAGAGAGCCGATTCATCTGCATTGTAAATTCTTGTTGGATGGATGTCATTTTGTGCAAACACAAGTTCCAATTTGTCAAAAAAAATGAGACTTGTGGCTTATTAAATGCTCAAGCTCTTCCTGCAGAAGTTGCTTCTGGTCGTCTTAGCGAAAGTTCAGGATGCCTCTTTCGAAAACCACGTAACCATTCCCACCCTAGAAAAGATAAATGCAATTGTGATAAATAAGCGCCACTATCATACAGCCTTTGAACGTAGCCTAAATATTTGAAAAGAAGCATAGGCCTACTAACCTGCCATCTTATCTTCTTTGTTAAATCGATGATCTAAGCCATTACTTTCAGCTAACTGATAGGCCAGTCTTCGAACATCATCTAGCGTTAAACCAAAAAGACTAGATTCAAGATCCCGAATGTGCTGTATAAGATCAACCTCCAGGACCAAAGGAAAAGTAGTTTGATATCGGTCCAGGCCCTCCTCAACACCAGTGACTTTCTTATTCTTCCCAAGAACTCTCCTCCTCAGCGTAGCTTGTGGGACATTAAAGGTCTTGGATGCCAGATACCAGCCCATTTCCTTCTTTTCTACAGCATTCATGGCTTGCTCCATATTATTTTTATCCCTTGATTGCCGAGTACTACATCTCTTGTAATTCCCAACCATTTTCTCTGAAAATAATAATAATTATAATAATAATAAAACAACAATAGCGGGTCTACGCCCACAGACCTCCCAAGCCATGAAAGCTGGAGCCAAGACCACTACCTACAATAATAATAATAGTAGGCCTAATAATATAAGAATATGCCTTTACGTCTAAGTACCAAATGATTTGGCAAGTGTGTTAATGAAGAAAGAGAAAATTATACTTTACTCTGGTAAAATGACATAGTATGTCATTTTACCATAGAAAGCAGTATGTCATTTTACCAACACGGTTAACCTCAAATATTTCACAGTAATGGCTGCAGCCACATGGTCTGAGGTTTTCATAACCTATCACAAAATAATCCAAATGAAGGGTTTTACTTAACTTATATGTATGAAATATGAGAAGTTATTTGAAATAACCATATTAGGTAATGTAATTACACCTACCTAATAATTCTATGACGTGATGTTGAAAGATTTCTGCTACTGTACACAAACCGCGGCGACAGCACCAACACCATGAACTCAGTTCCAGTCTTACCAACTCAAGACCAATTCCAGCTAATGATACATGCTGCCCCCTGCATCAATTCTGAGAAACTATCGGTATGTCATTTTATCAAAGTATGTCATTTTAGGACAGGTTCCCCTATATAGACTGCAGTATATTTGAATACAAGAGTGCATGCAATTAAGATTGTTTGAACATTTCTTGTTACATATATTAAGCCTATTTTCAATTTGAAAAATAGTCTTATGAGATCACCTTTTGTCCGTATGTGTGTGTGTGTGTGTGTGTGTGTGTGTCCTTACTGAAATCTATACGGTTAGAGAGATTTCAATCAAAATTGGTAAGATCATAGTACTATATCATCCAACCCCGACCGTGTCCTTCAAACTATATTGCGTCTCACCAATCTAACATGGCGGTTGTGCGAAATATTTCAGCGGCATTCTACTGTATATCTTCGAAACAAATACAAATATGAGCCCTGATATTTTGTACAGTTATAAAGAGCACTACTAAAAATTCACCTATGTGACTTTCTAAATTCTGATAAGTAGAAAACGAACATGGCAGCCAAGCGAATTTGAAACATTTAAAAAGACATTTCTCGTGATCTAACCATCCGAGCGCAGTGAAACTTGGTACAGTAAATGTCTGTACTTATTGTAATGCACTGACATCCAATTTAATTCAATTGGTTACATAACCTCAAGATGGCGGCTCTGCGAAATTTTAATATTAGTAGTACATTTCTTGTGCCCTGATCATTCAATCAAAGTCAACGTTTGAATAATGAACCTACCCAATAATCGCATTATAATAGTACATAACTCTATGGCCTACTTATATAAAAAAGCAACATGGCAACCATCCGAAATATTTAGACTGTTCTCAAGATCTCCTAATCTATGACAGCAATCAAACCGAAACTTTGTATGTTGATAAAGGATATTAACATAAGTCAACCTATGGGGCTTTCAATAACCTGGTGAGCAAAAATTCCAACATGGCGGCGACGCGAAATTTAAATTTTGAAATGGACGTTTTTCGCGATTTAACCATTCGAGTGCAGTGAAACTTGGTTCGGTAAACGCTTATACAAACGTTAATCCACTGGCATCTAATTTATTTCAATGGTTTTCATAACCACAAGATGGCGGCTGTGCGAAATGATAAAATCTCGTCTTTTTACTTCTTGAGTCCAAATCATGCGATTGAAGTTTGAATAATACACCTACGAAATAATCTTCATGCAATGGTACATAAGTCTATGGCCCACATATATAAAAATCCAACATGGCGACCATCCAAAATATTTAGATGGTTCTCAATATCTACGAATCTATTACAGCAATCAAACTGAAATTTTGTATGTGAACTATGTAAATAAGTGAGCTATATCACAAAGGAACAAAGAACGAAATAGCATCGTAAAAGGAAGTAGGCTATTACCTAAGTGTTAGTGATAGAACGTGTTATGTCACTAGAGTAGATAAAATGATAACTTTGTTATAAATTAATATTTATCTAGAAAAAAAATTAATGCGAGGTATAACTAATGGTTTACTGTTCATGTTAGTCAATCCAGGTCGTAGTTCATTAAGAAGCGAAGGTACATTAAAATTGTTTATTAAAATAATAATAATAATAATAATATTCAATCTATAATAATAATAAAATAATCGTCTAATACTTCATTGCAAAGTTCACAGTAACATCCCATTTAACTGCTGTATTTTTGGAGACGCTGGGGTGCCAATATTTTGCCCTTGAGGGTTTTCTTATCGTGCCCTCAATTCTACTACTGATATCCGTCTCTGGTATTTAAGCATCCCCATTGCCAACACACTACACCGGATTCGATATCGCCACCATGTCCTCTGGAGTTGAAAGCTGGAATCGACGAAGACAATGGATATTAATATATTTTTCTACAGACAAGCTGGAAAGTGTTTCAGGACTCATCTCGTTTCTTTTATATTCAGGAAAGTGTGCTATAATTTCCTGCGTAACAAGGATACAGGTTTCGTTACATTTTGATGTTCGAAAATTAGTTAATATTTGATACAATTATATGAAAAAAGCTGACGTGTTCTTTTTTAAATTATTCACCGCATCACAATGTTTAAAGGACAGTTGTATCGGGATGGGGCAATAGTCCCTGAACCTACGTCTATAATCAACCCTATTTTAGGGTTATCGCGAGTGCGTGACTATAGAAAAGTATATCTCCGTCTAGTTATGCACTCCTACAGTACAGTAGCCTATATTTAAGGTTCATTATCCTTTAGGCCCATTCACAGAAGAATTAGCCTAACATGAATTGTTCTGTCAGTTGCAACAGTTGTGCCTATGGATGCTGTGAAAGGTTCTACTCATAGTGCCAGTACTTCTGCACTGACTCAGTGAGGAAACCAATGACAATCGACCCCACTCGTCACCTTGCCTAGTACGCCTCAATATAAAAAGGAAGATGTAGATTTACGTGGCCGTGAATCATGTGATTATGAGCCACGGGAGCTCCCTTTTACGTGGAATCCGAACCACAGGACATTGCATTTAACTTCGAAAAATCTCACGTGCATTGAACGGGAATCGTACCCAGTCCACCTTGATGAGAGGCCAGCAGCTTGACCGCTGCGCCACCACGCCCCTACTGACGCCTCAGTATAGCGCTGCCTTCAGTTTCTACCATATAACCTACGGCGGTAATATTTGAGGATCCTACCAGCCTCCGGACGACTATCTAACAGACAGTAACTCTTCAGTCAGTCAACACAAATTTGCCCAATGACCGGGCAGGGTACAAGGTGTATAATATATGAATGATAAGTATCTTCACCTGGTTATAAGTACCAGAAATAGGAGTTTTTTATATTCTACTAGCTGAAGTACCCGTGCTACGCTATGGGTCATAAATAAATTAAAATGTGAAGGTGACATAAAACAGGCGATAGGAGAGGTGCTGTGTGGAGGAAGAGTAAGGATGGAGCAATAAATTCAACTACACCGTCGTTGACCGTGTTTTATAGCACAAATTTAGGATTTACTCGCTAACCGTTGGAGATACACGAAAAAGTGATAAGGACCTTTCTGATAGAAAATTAAATTTTAAACCTCGCATATCCCATCAAAAGTTTGATATTTCTTAGCGTTCTCTTTTTATTTGAAATGGAAATATGAAAGTTTGAAACCAAAGGGTGTAGTGACGTCACTAAAATGAACGCCATCTTTAAATAGTGCAAAGTATCGAAATCAAGAGTAGCCTATATGTTAACCAGGTAAATCAGCTACTTCCATGTAAACTTTCATGTAAATCGTACCAGTGGTTCTTGCGTGATTGAGTAATACACGGACACACAGAAACACACCATCTCATTTTATATAGGCCTATTAGTATAGATTACACAAATTATGTTGTGCATGGGGCAATCGTGAGCTGATAGTCTGACTGCGTAGCGGCACTTATATACGGTAGTAATGTCTTCAATTGAGTGATCTTCTTTCTTTCCTTCTTTCTGTCTTTCTTTCTGTCTTTCTGTCTTTCTTCTTTATTTATTTCTTTTTAGGGGCAGATGACTTCGTAGTTCCGCCCCTTAAAACAACAATAACTAACTAATTTCTTTCTTTCTTTCTTTCTTTATTTATTTATTTATATGTTATAACCACCCTTATATTTTAAATTTACGCTTGATTCTTTCCTGATGATAAGACCTATGATTCTAAAACCTAAGGGTACGGTATAACTTATTATTTCTCCTATAATGTAGCAAACGTAACTTCCGGACACTATAATTACCCTATATGTTCTACTTGGTGACATAAGCCACGCAAACTGCAGTTTTACATGGAATTTTAACCATTCCAACATGAATTTTAATTTCGAAACATTTCCATGCATTGACCTGCTATCGAACCTCGGTCACTTTAGTGAGAAGCTAATGGCTGTGCCACTGAGCTATCACATCCGTTGAATGAATTAACGCCCAATGCTTAGACTATAATGGGCTGTGTGTCACGGGGAAGAGCAGATAGTAAAATTTAGCTTCGTATGAGGACGTTCGACAGTTACTGTATTTCAGAAGATGAAGTAGCTGGATGAACTTTAAGTTATTGGACACTCTTCGACACGATACAAGGACAGCAACATTGAGAATTGTCTCACAAATAACGATTGGTGCCAATATAAACTCCAGATAACAATCAGAAACTCCTGAGATGATTCTAGCTAGTCTGTTTAGTTTCTCACATCAAATATCATATCGCCCTGTGTGACTCGTATCGTCCGATGTTTTTATGCACTGACATTGGAGCATAGCCTATACGTTAAGACGAATGCATAAATAAAAGAAGTAGAAGAAGAGACCACTCCAAGTGTCTCTCTTCTCTCTCCCACTAATGATAGTTCTTAATGACACGGATAAATAGTTTATGTCTATAAGCCTACTCTCCTTGATACATTGCCAATGAAACGCGCGAGGCAAGGGAAAGCTTAAGAGAAGTTTTTAGTCCGTCCGTCGTCGATGTCATCATAATTCAAATGGTGTTCTTCAAGTTTGACCGCAACTCCACCGCCCTCTTCCATATCTCTTGTATACATGTCAAGATGGCTGCCGCCCACCAAATGGAGTCTCCCGAACAATGGCGTTCAATAGAGCCGATATTAACCAATCATTTCCTAGCTTTTAATCGAACTGGGACGTGAATATATGGCCAGCGCAAAGGGAATGTTAATCTGCACCGGATCGCTGTTTGGAACGATAAAAAATTAAGGTAAATAAATGAGTAGTGGCATGAGAGACAGTAACATATTTTAGAGAATTCCTATCAGCGATTAGTATATTAGAGACAAGGATCAGAAATATTTCTTGCAGGATTGATATCTTTCTTAAGTTATGACTGCATTCAAAATAGAACGAGGAGAAATCTGCGGGCACTGCTAAGGTCGAGAAATGCCGGACCAGTTTGATGACAAAGTAGCAGACCAGCTAAGCTTTTGCCAGCCATATTTCGTCACAGTTGCCATTTATAATACACCATGACATGGGGAACAGTTCAAGAAGAAGACTTATATTCGACCTTGCTATTCATGAACCACCCACATCAGCAACTCGCAGTGGTCATGCATTCCATTAATCTTCGCTACAACCGCATTTGAATAATAATAGTAATAATAATAATCATCATCATAATTTAATCGATTCCTCAATTATGATTTATTTTGTTGTGTTTTCATGTAAGGGTCTGTGATATTGCGGTCATCAGTCCTGTACAATTTGGCGCGTGTTGAATCTGTCTAAAAATCTGTACCAATGTGGTGTCTGAACAAGTGTGTGTATTTCTATTTGGAGAAAGGATTGGGAAGGAGGTGCCCATAGTAATAAAATAAGTACCATCCCATTGTTAACAAATTATACAGTAACTGTTTGTGTGTTTGTTGTGGTCCATTAGAATTATTTATACTTTATTTGGTATAATTTCTCTTGTAATGGTGTAGGCCTACATCAGTGGTTTCCAACTGGCGACCTGCATGTCTTTGCGGCCCGGGAAAGCTTTAAGAAAAAAAAAATGACATGAAAGAATAATATTTCATTGTTCGATTTAAAGTGCTATGTATTTCTATTTGCCCAAAACGAACAAAGTAATTTGATAAAGAATTGATTTTGAACCGTTATACAACGCGCCGCATCGTTTTCCGGCAACAGCTGACCACTGACCTGCCTCCTATTTACTCACGGAATAATGAACCCATTTCTAATATTGATTCAAAGAGAACATATTACTACCAAATTGTCCCTCTGTAAATATTGTTTTGATAACTGTATTAATTTCAATGTGTCTTCATTTTTTTTGGCTCTGTTTGCCATATTTATTCGCTTTTTTTTCGCTATCGTTTTATCCTCCAGGGTTGGCTTTTCCCACGGACTAAGCGAGGGATCCCATCTCTACCGCCACTGAGGGCAGTGTCCTGGAGCTTGAGACTCTTAGTCGGGGATACAACTGGGGTGTGTGACCAGCACTATGCACAGGCGGCCTCACCTGCAAAGCGAACAGGGGCCAGATGAAGGGATGGGAAGAGTGGAAGGGTTAGGCAAGGAAGTGGAAAGGAGGCGGCCGTGGGCTTACGGGAGGTGCCGTCCCGGCATTTGCCCGAAGACGAAGTGGGAAACCACAGAAAACCACTTCGAGGATCACTGAGAAGGGAATCGAACCCCCTCTACTCATTTGGACTACCTGAGGCTGACCCCGTTCCAGTCCTCATACCACTTTTCAAATTTCGTGGCAGAACCGGGAATCGAACCGCGGACCTCCCGGGTGGCAGCTAATCACGCTCACCACTATTCTACGGAGGTGACGGCATTTTTATATTAATTCAAATAAACTTACATTGTTGAGTGTTCTTCATCAAAACTATTTTTTTCTTGGCATCTTGGTATATTTAATTCCACTCCTTTATGGAATTGTAGAATAGTTTTTGAGCAATAAAATCAAATCCCGCTGATTGCTGGAGTAGGATTTTCAGTTGTAAACATTCTGTGGTATCCAGCCTTAAGTTTTATGAAAATTAGCCTGTTATTAAAGTGCAACCCGCAACCATACCCGAAGTTCCTATTTTGGCCCACAAGCCCTTACAAGTTGGGAACCATTGGTCTACATAATTAAATTAAACAAATAGAGGGCGGGGGGGGGGGGTTCATCAAAATCCGCAATATTTAAGAGATCGATTGTAAACATGACAAATTAAGGAGAAGGGTTTCAAAACATCAACATAGAAATTAAATTACTACACTTTTGTGACATAAATTCAGTTTATAAAATTTGATCTGGCATGGGTGGTCTAAATCATCTAATAAATATAATACATTCAAAGAAATTTGAATTTAGTATTTTTTTTAGATTTTTGGTTGATACTATTGGTACTAGAGCTAAACCTGCGGTACCGTGTCTAAATCCACTATATGATATGTCTAATAACTTACTTCTTTATTACCACTACCACAAAAATACATCACCGAAAGACATGCGATTTTATTAATACTTCACAAACAAATAGAAGTTTCACGATTTTACCACTAGGTGGCGGCACCATTTCTCGTTTCGAAATTCATAGCCAAGGGAAATTAATATTTGACTCGACACATCTGGTGAGATGAACTCGTCTTTTGCACTGGAATATATCTGCCGAGAAAGTATATTTCAATTACTGTGGAATAAGCCATACCGGGGAGTTACTCGAGTCCCTCTAATTTACGATAAAATAACTACTTAAAAACATTTACGATTTGATTGGCCACGTACAATAGGTGACTCACAGGACGGAAAAACGGCCGGTCCTAATCCCCTGTCGATGTGTGTGTGCGATCGGGAGGTGTGCATGTGGACCTTGTACCAGCCGCAATCCCAGGTTGCTACCAAGTCAATAAGACTCTCAAAATGGACCATTAATATTTCACCTGTTATCTTCCTATTCCGGGAATACAGAGAAAGACATATCAAGGCTACTGCATCATTGTTTTAAACTCCACCCAGATAACATGTAAATTGTCAAAATTTTAAACAAAATTTCTCAAAATAAAACCAAATATGACTTTATATCACTAAAATGAGCAAAATTTGGCGAAGACCATTTTAAACAAGATGTTCAGTAAAGAACATATAGCCTACTTGCTCCTAAATGCATGGGTATTGTTATAACTCTTTGTCCTTTTCAAGGAGTATGATAGAATGTTGGTTGTAGTAGCTTGTTGAAATACAACGTGCTATAGGGATATTAAACATGAATATGAGATTCCCTTTGCTAGTGCTACCTCTGTACCAAATTTCGTTCAATTCGGTTTCACCGTGTTTGAATTGATAGGGGGAATCGATTTGCACACATACTTGGCCACCATCTGCAAACTATTGGGCTGATGTTCTTGCAGTTTGGTCAGAATATGTTTCCCACATATAGATATGGTGTTGCAAAATTTGGTAGAGACTAGATTATTAGGTTGGTCGTAATTACATTTTATCTTTTAACATTTGGGTGGCCGCGATTACGTTTCCGTCAAGATAGCGGTGATATAAAACATTACACTGAGGTACCCTTTGCTAGTGCTACCTCTGTACCAAATTTCGTTCATTCGGTTCCACCGTGTTCGAATTAATAGGGGGAATCAATTTTGGCATAAAGATGGCCGCCATCCGCAAACTATTAGGCTAATGACCTATTAGATTGGTCAAAGGATGCTCCCTCCATAAAGGTATGTTGTTGCAAAGTTTGGTAGAGATCGGATGGTTATGTTAGTCGTAATTTGATTTAAGCTTTAAACATTTGTGTGGCCGCCATAACGTTTCTGTCAATATGGCGATGATATTAATCATGACACTGAGATGCCCTTTTCTAGTGCTATCTCTGTACCAAATTTCGTTCCATTCGGTTTCACCGTGTTTGAATTAATAGGGGGAATCGATTCTGACACAAAGATGGCCGCCATCCGCAAACTATTAGGCGAATGACCTATTAGATTGGTCAAAGGATGCTCCCTCCATAAAGGCATGTAGTTGCAAAATTTGGTAGAGATCGGATGATTAGGTTAATCGTAATTTGATTTAAGCTTTGAACATTCGTGTGGCCGCCATTACGTTTCAGTCAAGATGGCGGCGATATAAAACATGACACTGAGGTGCCCTTTGCTAGTGCTACCTCTGTACCAAATTTCGTTCCATTCGGTTCCACCGTGCTCGAATTAATAGGGGGAATCAATTTTGACATAAAGATGGCCACCATCCGCAAACTATTAGGCTAATAATAACCTATTAGATTGGTCAAAGGATGCTCCCTCCATAAAGGTATGTTGTTGCAAAGTTTGGTAGAGATCGGATGGTTATGTTAGTCGTAATTTAACTTAAGCTTTGAACATTTGTGTGGCCGCCATTACGTTTCCGTCAAGATGGCGGCGATATAAAACATGACACTGAGGTGCCTTTTGTTAGTACTACCTCCGTACCAAATTTCGTTCCATTCGGTTGCACCGTGTTCGAATTAATAGGGGGAATCGATTTTCACACAAAGATGGCCGCCATCCGCAAACTATTACGCTGATGGCCTATTGGTTTGGTCAAAGGATGCTTCCCCCATAAAGGTATGTTGTTGCAAAATTTGGCAGAGATCGGATGATTAGGTTAGTCGTAATTTGATTTAAGCTTTGAACATTTGTGTGGCCGCCATTACGTTTCCGTCAAGATGGCGGCGATATAAAACATGACACTGAGGTGTCCTTTGCTAGTGCTACCTTTGTACCAAATTTCGTTCAATTCGCATTCACCGTGTTCGAATTGATAGGGGGGGGGGGGGGGGGGGCAGACATTCAGAGTACACACACTCACACACAGACACACAGACTCACACACACACAGACAGACACACAGACAGACACACTTTTTTCGCCCTGTGTTGATCTCATAAGTCTACTTTCATTTTTTGCAAAAATCGAAAGTAGGCTAAAAATGGCCAGAATATGCATTTATAGGCAAAATAAAAGTGCTTTAAACGGTATCAGGGACCATTCATTCCCAATTATTTTTCATACTTCAGGCAAATAAACCTCAGGAAAGAAACATGGATTTTTCTCAACATTTGAACCTTTAAAACCTAGAATATTAATTGGAAAATTCACTCAAAATTTTGCAGAATTCCTTATATATTTATACTAGCTCTTAAGCCCGGCGTTGCACAGTGGGTCAAAATCAAAATCTAGGGGGACAAAATTATTTTTACGTTTTAATCATGAATTTAGAGTGAAAGCAACGTATATAATTTGTTTACGTCGTAATAAACATCAGTTAAGAACTTTTTAAGCTACGTCTACACATGCAAGAAATTGTCTATGACTAAGGGTTGAATAGAGCATTCAGTTATCTCTTCAGAACAATTTTCTATCCCTAAATTACTTTTAAAAAAGTCACAAAGTTCCATTTTTGGCATAATCGTCGAATCCAGTGCTTCAAACAGTTGTAAACGTGTGAGAACTGGTTGCGCGGCATTTTCCAAAACGTCAAATAACTAAGTAAGTTGCAAAAAGATGCAAAAAATCTTACGACAGGCGTAAACTACAAGACTTTATCTACATTTTTACATTAAGTAGAAAGTGACGCAGAGTGACGCGATATACTAAAAATCTAAGTGAAAATATAATTTTAAAAATAATAGTTAAATATTATATAATACAAATATAGCTAAAATTACGTAACAATTACACCCATTAATAAATGAAACACGTCACGAAGTTAATACCTTCAGCTGCATGTTCCATCTTAAAGCATCACACTAACCACAAAGACAACCAAACCACAGCCACTTACATTCACCCTCCAATTCAGACTGCTCAAACAGTGGTGACAGATTTACACTAAAATGCGTTTATGTCCCAGAATAGTGAGTGGCAATTATATGAGAATGCTGTAGAAGTAATAAATTTTGATTTTTTAACTATGAAAATAAATAATTTTGTCCTCCTAGATTTCGATTTTGACCCACTGTGCGTTGGTCGGGATCGCAATTGGATATTAGGATACCGTACCTTTGCTCGCTGTGTCGTATTGTGTGCAACCCGGAGGAAGGTCGTTGTTATAATGAGTAATGTTATTGCCACTCAAAGTCCTTGTGCGTGCTTTTTATCTGATCAAAAATTGTGTTGAAATAGTTAAGTAAGAGAGTACCATGGCTCTATACTGCTAGTAGCTTATAATAGATTAATCCTGAAATTTCGCTAATATAACTGAATATTTAAGGAGCCTATTTTAGTCTTAGTATGCATTATTAAACTCACCATTACATTTTATGGGCCAATTAATTTCTTTTTCTTTATTGTCTTAGCCTTGCGTGTTTTGTCGAACAGCAACATTTCAGGAGGTTAATGGTAGTCCGCAGATACCGACAGTAGTGGCTATGCTGGCTAAAGTGCAGCATTAGGTCATGGGGCCAAGCTCTCTGCTGACTCGGTAGACGCGTGGGTTCGAGCCCCACCGTCGGCCGTCCTTGAAATGGTTTTCCGTGGTTTCCCCATTTTCAACACCAGGCAAATGCTGGGACGGTACCTTCTGACAGGCCACGGCCGCTTCCTTCCCCATCCTTGCCCAGTTTCATTCACCATCATTCATTTCATCTCTCATTAACTCCTCTTATGAGGTTGGCGTCAGGAAGGGCATCCGGCCGTAAAAACCATCGCCACAAAGACTTCCATCGCATCTCATCCCCGACCCCGTTGGAAAACGGGAATAATAAGGGGTAGACATACAATGGTAGTCCGCAGATAAACTCCTAGAATCCCAGCTTCATAATAATATATGCATTTGATTAGGGGAATAATGAATACAAAAATGAAAAAATCCACAGTCTGTTTCCAGTCAACCAACTGGGTTAGGGAATGAAATGAAAGAAGCCCCCATCTAGAGGCGAGGATGTGAACTGTGCCGGCTGCCGAAACATGTCACACTCCCCTGAGGCAATGATTAAATGAATGACGGATGAAATGATAGTGGAAGTGTTGCTGGAATGAAATTTGTGACAGAAAAAACCGAAGTACCCGGAGAGAAACCAGTCTGCCTCCGCTTTGTCCAGCACAAATCTCACATAGAATGACCAGGAATCGAACCACGGACCCAGTGGTGAGAGGCCGGCGTGCTCCCGCCTAAGCCAAGGAGGTTGTAGAGAATGCCATAAGAAAATACATAATAAATATCATCAAACAATCTATATGTCCACCCACACTTAAGTAAGAACCACTCATAAGAGCGCAGAGACACCTTGCGGCCACGAGACAAACTAACCCTATTCAGAACACCATATCACCCAGATGACCAAATCTGGACTGAGGTCCATGATGACGAACTTTGATGACAACAATTAGAAGATTAGTAACAAATCAACTCTGAAACTATATTTACCAAAAAATCTCCCTCTTCAGATAAAATCAATATTGAAACACTCATAGGCTAATTAAATATAATTACTATAATTAATATAATTAAATATACACGAAGTATAAAAATGATCCTAAAACAAAAAAGAATCAAATAAAGTATGCATAAAGACAAGAAAAAATAATATTTTTCCCGCTCATACTATAAAATAACGAATCCTCACCAATGCTGTAAGTCCCCTTCCTCGTGATGACGCCCTTAAATAAAACTATAAAGCTTGTGGGGCATGGAAATACAGTATATGTGCCAAAGGGCCTAAATGAAGGGAATGGTGAGGGCTGTCCGAATTTTCAAGAAGATAGTGTTACTTCTCTTGTTCCAAATGGTAAATACGTAAAATTCGTTTGAGATAGGTGAAACTGTGTATATTTGAGCTCAGTAAAATGGTGTAGATTTGTGCCAAAGGGCCTTAATTGAAGGAATGGATAGGGCTATCTAAAATTATTGTTGCCAAAAACCTTCCTTGGGGTGTGCACTACAATCCTACAAAATTTCAATGCTATCGGTTAAACGGTGTCGGAGTCCATTGACGTCGGACAGATATACATTTCCATTTTTATACATATATAAGACTAGCAGAAATACCCGCTCTTCGAACGGTCTTCGGTATTAATAACCAGACATTATCATTTGAGCTACTGTTGCAATGGTTAGGGGCTTGTCATTCCTACACAAGTTTATCAGAACGAAGTTAGTTTTCTGGGTATATCTCAGACACTGATAATTTAAGGTCCATAAAATGTGGTTTTCGGAGACCCTTTATAGACGCCCTGGTTTTGTGTCACACATTGAGAAGCGCAACATATGCTTTGGTCATCCTTCTAGGATATTTTTTATTTTTCGCCTATTTTAGCATGTATTTTGAAAAGTTGTTCCTTATACCCACCCTTCTATGAGAAGTGCGTTGAAGAGTGTTATAAATGATAGGTGTATTGACTCATGGTTACAATACCCAATTTTACGATGCTCCAAGCACCCGAACATGAATTATAGGCGTACATAAACATAAATATATATCAACCACACAGTATCAAACAAAATCATCTTTACGATGAACCCGGTTGTCGACAAAAATATGATTACTTAAAATGTGCTCTCAAACTAAATTCACGTAACGTGTAGTACCTGACGTGAAAATAATATTGAAAACCTCGTAGACGAAACGCAATATATGTCAAATTAAAACTGACCCTCACCGTTATGGAAAGTCCGCATCCCCAGGAAGACCCCCTTAATAAATTATAAAGGCTTGTGGTGCATGAAAATTCGGGATTTTTAGCCTCCAATGGCCCAAATTCCCAAAAGCTGCAAAAAACACTATTCCAATCCAGGAATTTTTGAAAATAATGTTGCTGTTTGGAGATATAATAGACCTTCTGTACAGCATATCGCATATCGCACGTGTAAGTCACGTGTAAAAATTCTAGGGTACCCCTTGACCCCCTTAATCGCATTGTTGAATTTTACAGTCTATGTTTGATTCCACGATAACCTTATAGCCATTTGCAAACTTTCACAGAAATGTAATAAATTGAGTGGCATTGCTTCTTACAGAAATAGGTGGAAGGTTGGATGTGACCTCTTGTGATACTGTTGTCATGGTTACTGGCTTGCATTAGTTCATTAGTTTCTTCTTGTTCTTCTTCTTTCGGATGGGCCAGCTAAGGACCACGACGTTCAACTTTTCAGCTTGGCGAGGGACTTGATATTTGCCCAATATTCGCGCATTCTCTGGCTATGTTTCTCCTTTCTCTCTTTTGTCCAGATGATGCCGGTTTTCTTACAGGGTGGTCTGTCCTGAAAACTCTTCTGTTTAGGTTTCTTTCTGAGATGTGATCGGCTTCTAATATCACTTTTCATTATCTTCAGTTCTTGGATATCCTTGTTAATTACTGTTAGCGACGGTGTCAAGCTCCTTCTATTCCCCCAGTAGTTGAGAAGCCGATTGGTTAGTCTTGTTAGGTTCATCCATGAGACATGTCCGTAGAAAACCAGACGTCTCTTCCTGGGCACATCTGTGATTTTCTCAGTATATCTATTTAGCTCCTGATTTGGTGTTCTTCTGTACTCGTCATCTATTTAGCCTATTAGTTTATTAAATGAAATTAGTTTTATGGGAATATCTCATAAACGTGGTTTTAGAGCCTTAAAACGTAGTAGCCTCCGAGCCATCGAGGGGCTGAAAATGAGTTTTGACTCGTCCTTGTACGTCATAATATAATAATAATCATAATAATAATTTAATAATATTGGGATAGTAATATAATAGACCTTTAGTACTACACCCGCCCGTGTAAATCACGTGAAATAATTCAAGAGTACCCCTTAACCCCCTTATGCACATTATATACGTATTGATGAATTTTACAGCTTAAGTTGGTTCCGTGATAACCTTATAGCCGTTTGCGAACGTTCACAGTAATGTAATAAACGGAATGGCATTGCGTCTTACAGAAATAGATGGATTTCAGAGATTGTGTTGCCATGGTTACCAGCTTGCATTCTTTCAATAGCTTAATAAATGAAATTAGTTTTCTGGGTATATCTCAAAAACTGTTGGTTTAAGGACCTTAAAATGTGGTTTTCGGGGCCCGAGTTTTGTTTCTCACATTGAGTCGCTGAAAATGAGCTTTGTCTCGTCTTTCTATGCCCATTTCAGCATGCATTTTAAAGGGTATGCCCTCTTTTATGAGAGGTATGGAGAAGAGTTACATCAATGATTACTTTCGTGCCTCTGATGGACATCTGTACCAAATTTTACGTTGATCCAGTCAGCCGTTCTCGAGTGATGCGCGTGCAAAATTGTTCATAGACCGACAGACAGACAGACAGACAGACAAAAATGTTGTTTTTGCGCGCAACCGTCATAAACCAGTCTGAAACACGTTAATAACTCAAACTTCCGTAGAAATTCAGAAAAAACAGACAAACTTTAATTTTATATAGAGAGAGATTTTTGAGTATGGGTCACATTTGATGAGAATCTGAGGGGGTTACAGCCCAAAAGATACCAATAATTCGGGTGATGATGATGATAATTGTCGTTTTAAGAGGCCTAAAATCTAGGTTATCGGCTCCTAATAGTTTGGACGATCATGAAAAATGAAAATGAACCCGGAATTAAAACTAACTACAGCTTATAAACTAGAAGAAGCAAAGGAAAAGAAAAGAAAGGGGAATTAAATGCCCTCAACCCTCGAAAAATGAGGATTGAAGGTCTTAGGAGAGCCATAAAAGGCAGATAGGAAAGGGAAAGAGGAGAGGGCCCTTCCTAAAGGCAATGGAGAAAGGGGGAAAAACCGGACCCAGCTCAGGAATCCCTCGGGGGTTCCAACTCCCGAACTCACCAGCTGTAAGCCCTTGAGGGTGTAGCACTATCCAGGGTGCACCAGAAGTGGTGGGGCTACACACACCCTGCTTCCTTGAGGGCCTTGTCCAGAAGGCAGGGAATATAATGAAAAGGATATATGAGAGAAGGGCCAATTAACGTCAAATAAATTGTTGGAATGCAGTCACGTTTGTGAAAAAGTGTTACAGTGAAAGGTGATGATATCGTTTTATCTCTCTTCTGCTGCAACGCTCTCACTCTCTCTTCTGTTGCTGCGCTCGAGTCTCGCTACTGTCGTTTTTGGATGCCACGGGTGAACCTCTAGATGGATTTTGATGAGGTTTTCACCATTCTGTAAAGGATATCTTGAGCAAGATGTCTGTAGAAAATAATTTATTTATGAGCAAAGGAAGCCGAGCAGGAACGATTTCAGTGAAAAAGTCGAGAAAAAAACACAACACATGGCGTCCGTGCGCTTTTTATTCTTACGCTGGGAAAACCGTTAAAATATCTACATATACTATGAGTGTAAGAATTGTGCAGCAAGAAAAGTTCTACAAGAAAGGCCGGGAGAGCATATCTCTATCTTCAATACATCGCCCACTGTCAGTGATTTTACGTTATCATTTCTTCCAACAATCTTCATCCAAATACTGAAGTGGCAGTTTATGAGCTGGTTAGGGGCGAGTCTATCACCCCAGTTACAGCTATAGCGGGCAAGCCTATTACCCCAGATACAGCCAGCAGCAAACTGTCGAGTCGAGTTGAGTTAAAACTTCAGAGAAGAGTGGTTGTGTTTGATGTTTTCCTGGAAGTGCAACTCGGCTTTTCTTCAATTCGCCTGTGAACTTTTCGTTCCGCAAAAGACATAATTAAAATATATACAAAGCTGAAATTTCGCAAGAGTGGCAGTTTAAAGAAATCAGTCCAAGAAGACATTGTCACGCTCATCATAGTTGCACACACCCAGTATTTTGTTTTCTTCCATCTTCTAATTAAAATTAAAATGTACTTTGGTGGGTTTACTAATGGGACGCATGATCATGATTCTGGGCAAGTACGAGGAGAGTTACCTCAGGAATGAGATTTGAAATAAAGAAATGTACCGATACAAGACTATAAGTACGTAATGTATGTTAATATGGCGCATGAACAAACGTTTGATAATTTTGAGAATTCTAGAGTCCCTTAAAGTAAAATGTTCTTTAAGCTCATGTCTGACTATGTTAAAAAACATACAAACATTTAATTATGCACATGTTAAAAACAATGCATAAAATGTGTAGAAAAAAATATAGAAAACTTGGCAGACTTATTAAAAGAATATTATGATTAATTTTAAATCACTTGTATTTTCTGCCATATAAGTTATATTGTGCCAAACACTTTATACCTGATTTAACGAATGAGCGGACTTGACATCAGAGCGGTTGACCAATGGCACAACAATGTCTTGCGAACACCACCACTCCATCGGCCAAGCGCTCTGAAGTCAAGTCCGCTCATTCGTTAAATCAGATATAAACATAATACATAAAGAACTAGATATTAATCACTATTGTTAAATAAAAATATGGACAGGAAATGCGCTGCAGAAGGTGTTTGACCCGGCCCTTGGTATGCGAGCAGGAGGGTTATGACATTTGTTTACGTCATTGGGGATAACCTCTTTGCCGACCCCTTGTCAAAGCCTGAGCGGAGTTGGGGAACTATTTTTGGGTCCCTTGGAGGACCGAGTGGAATTAAGGAAAATCAAGCGGAATTGATGTTCGACCGTACTGTAGAAATGTACACACATCAAAAAAAGTTTTGCATCACCTCGGTTCCCAGATCTCCGGCATATAGACGTTGACTGTGTATATTGTATCCAAGATACAGTCCCTTTGACTGTTCATAGATGTCACTAAAACTGCTCAAAGATGTAAACAACCATGCATGAGCAGGGCCTATTAGACGGAGGGGGTACGACAGCCGATCAGTTCCAGTCATTCCACCAGGACGAAGGTACGCTGCTCATGTTGTCTGTAGTTCTACCATGCCTAGAAGGTCAATACCGCAGTTCGATCGCGTCCGCATTGTTACTTTGTGTCAAGAAGGGCTCTCAACAAGGGAAGTTTCCAGGCGTCTCAGAGTGAACCAAAGCGATGTTGTTCGGACATGGAGGAGGTACAGAGATACAGGAACTGTCGATGACAGGCCTCGCTCAGGCCGCCCAAGGGCTACTACTGTAGTGGATGACCGCTACTTACGGATTGCCGCTCGGAGGAACCCTGACAGCAATGCCACCATGTTGAATAATGCGTTTCGTTCAGCCACAGGACGTCGTGTTTCAACTCAAACTGTGCGCAATAGGCTGCATGATGCGCAACTTCACTCCCGACGTCCATGGCGAGGTCCAGCTTTGCAACCCCGACACCATGCAGCGCGGTACAGATGGGCCCAACAACATGCTGAATGGACCCCACGGAATTGGCATCACGTTCTCTTCACCGATGAGTGTCGCATATGCCTTCAACCAGACAATCGTCGGAGACGTGTTTGGAGGCACCCTGGTCAGGCTGAACGTCTTAGACACACTGTCCAGCGAGTGCAGCAAGGTGGTGGTTCCCTGATGTTTTGGGGTGGCATTATGTGGGGCCGACGTACGCCACTGGTGGTCATGGAAGGCTCCGAAACGGCTTTACGATACCTGAATGACATCCTCCGACCCATAGTGCAACCATATCGGCAGAATATTGGAGAGGCATTTGTCTTCATGGACGACAATTCTCGACCTCATCGTGCACATCTTGTGAATGCGTTCCTTCAAGATAACGACATCGCTCGACTACAGTGGCCAGCATGTTCGCCAGACATGAACCCTATCGAACATGCCTGGGATATGTTGAAAAGGGCTGTTTATGGACGTCTTGACCCACCAACCACTCTGAGAGATTTACGCCGAATTGTCGTTGAGGAGTGGGACAATTTGGACCAACAGTGTCTTGATGAACTTGTGGATAGTATGCCACGGCGAATACAGGCATGCATCAATGCAAGAGGACGTGCTACTGGGTATTAGAGGTAGTGGTGTGTACTGCAATCTGGACCACAAATGCTGAAAGTCTAGCTGTATGATGGTACAACATGCAATGTGTGGGTCTCATGAGCAATAAAACGAGCTGAAATGTTGTTTGTGTTGATCTCTATTCCCTTTGTATTTAACGGTTCCGGAACTCTTGGAACCGAGGTGATGCAAAACTTTTTTTGATGTGTGTATATTTCCGTGTAATTATGCTCTCCTACAGTACAGTCTGTTTCTGGTTCATTTTCATTTGGAATTATACACACAAAAAACTAGCCTAATGTGGATTGTTCTGTTGAATGGCACATTCACATCGGCTGGGAAGCATGACTAATAGTAACGAACATATTGGAAAAGAAAAGCATTGTCACATACGCAGAATTGCAAGTTCAGCGAAGATACACTGCTACAATTACCATGGAAACACAAGTTATCAGACAACTTGAACATACACCCAAGTCAACGGAACTGATGACCAAGATACCTGAAGCCCCTTAAGCAAATTAATAACAACATGATGTTTCAGACCAAGAGCTAATGTCATCATCGGGGAGTTGGCACCAGTAGAAGTTGCTGAAATAGGACCCATAGCGCACATATGGGAGTTCGAAACCAATCTCATGCACATTAAACTTCCGCGCAAAATGTTCTTCTTTGCGGTAACTGAATGAGATATAAATTAGTTGACAAGCAGTATTTCGCAGGTACTTTCAGCTCTTAGCGAAAGGTCAGCCAAGGTCAAAGAATGCTTGAATCTTGCACCGACATCGCCTGTTCTTTATGGTTGACTGGACACTCTTAATGCTAATATGTCGTAAATACTTCTGGCAGAACAACTTCGAAAAGTATTTCACATTCGTTTTAAAACTTGTGAAGGAACTATATAACTGGTAACATAGTAGCAGAAGATGCTGTAATGGCGGAGAATGGACAAAGATATTCACTTAAGAATAGCTCTCGTCTTACGCAAGCTCGACTGAGACCTTGAGACTGAAGAAATGGTTGTTGGATTTCACACAACGAGGACTTAATGTCTACCAATTCGAGATTTACCTTTGTAGATTCGCATACATTCCTGTTGCGACTTTCTTTACAAAACCACCTATTCCCACAATAATCTTCTCTTCGATTTCGTCAAAAATGTTTCCTAATCTCTGGTCTCTGGTGGTGATTGAAAAACCGACCGGGGAATCTATGCGTGTTAATGCGCAAGGCCTGGAAGCCAGGCTATCTCCAGACGTGATTTCAAACCTACCACCTCGTTGCGTAGTGGCTAGCACTCTTGGCTGCCACCATGGAGGCCTGGATTCGACTCACGACTGTGCCAAGAAATGTAATTTTGGTCCGACGGCTGGAACGGGGTACACTAAGCCTCGTGAGGCAAAACTGAGAAGAGGTGGGTTCGCTCCCCACCTCAACCCTCCTGGAAGTGTTTTAATTCCAGGCGAATGCCGGGATGGTTCCTAAATTAAGGCCATGGCTGCCTCCTTCCCAATCCACATCTGAATTATAACAACACACACTTTTACAGCCATCACAATGACACAGTAGCGTAGCCAAGACCGACCAATGGGAGGGGTTATAACAACTGCGGGATAACCGTAAGTCGGGGAATTGGTGGATATCTGTAATATGAAGCAACTCGACTATCTCACATTCAAGAAGTTAATGATCTTCAAATTAGTAGGGGCAGATGGCCTCGCTGGTCCACCCCTTTAAAGAAAACAACAACAACAATCAATCATCCAAATTACGGTTAATGGACCCATAGAATTTTCTAGGTATTTATTGAAACGTTTTATTTTTAATTAAAACTAAATTATCTTTGTTAGCATTTTCCCTTCCGCTTAGGAAAGAAAAAATAAGATATTTGTCCCACTAGGCAGTATTTAAAATTATTAGGCTCGCCTTGAAATAAGCTACATATTTAGCGAGGAATAAGCTAGAATGGAAACCCTGAGAGGACGTTGTTATGAAGACGTGTGTAGCCTCAATGAGGAGCCGGGCCGAAAGGCGACTACAGTACATAGTAAAAGTTATAGATTCATCAGGATCATATAATTATTTAATTTAAAAGAGTTTTTAGCTTATTAGCCTATTTTCATTGTATGAAAAAATGGGCTTATGAGATCACCTTTTATCCGTGAGTGTGTATGTATGTGTGTGTGTGTGTGTGTGTTTGTGTGTGGTGTGTGTGTGTCCCTAATAAATTCTAAACGGCTGGAGCGATTTCAATGAAACTCGGTAAGGTCATAGCAACATTTTAGCCGACCTCGACCGTGCCCTTCAAATGTATCACCAATCGCACATGGCGGCTGTGCGAAATATTTCACCAGCATTCAATATCTCCGAACCTATTACCGATATCACTCTGAAAGTTTGTACGGTGATAAAAGGCACTACTAGACGTTCACCTATGGGAATTTCAAAAACCTGGTAGCTTCAAAACCAACATGGCGGCCAAGCGAAATTGACACTTTTAAATAGACTTTTCTCGCGATATAACCCTCCAAACGTAATGAAACTTGGTACAGCAAATGTTTATACACATTGTAATGCACTGACGTCTAAATTTGTTCAATTGTTCACATAACCTCAAAATGGCGGCTGTGTGAAATATTTCACTGGCATTCTATATCTCCGAAACTATTACTGATATCACCCTGAAATTTTGCACGATGATAAGCGCACTACTGCACGTTTATCTATGTAACTTTCAAAAACCTGTTTACCACAAAACGAACATGGCGGCCAAGCGAATTTGAAACGTTTTAACAGATTTGTCTCGCTATTTAACCATCTGAGGGCAGTGAAATGTGGTACAGTTTATGATTATGCATATTGTAATGCACTGGCATCTAATTTAGTTCAATTGTATACATATACTCAAGATGGCGGCTGTGCGAAATTTTAAAATTAAGTTTTTATTTCTTGTGTCGTAATCATGTGATCGAAGTGAAAGTTTGCATAATGAAGCTACGCAATAATTTTCCTTTAATAATACATAACTCTACGGCCTGTACATATAACAATCAAAAATGGCGACCATCCGAATTATTTAGACGGTTCTCAATATATACGAATCTTTTACAGCAATCAAAATGAAAGTTTTTTGTTCATAGAGGCTATGAACATACGTTCACCTATAGGACTTTCAAAAACCTGGTGGGCACAAATCCAACATGGCGGTGACGTGAACTATATATATTTAAAAGGACGTTTCTCGCGACTTAACCATCCGAGTACAGTGAAACTTGGTATGGTAAATGCTTATACAAATGTTAATCCACTGGCATCTAATTTATTTCAATTGTTTTCATAACCACAAGATCGCAGCTGTGCGAAATTTTAAAATCTTGTTTTTACGTCTTGTGTCCTAATCATGCGATTGAAGTTTGAATACTACACATACACAATAATCTTCATGTAATAACACACAACTCTAAGATCTACATATATCAAAATCCAACATGGCGACCATCCGTAATATTGTTATACCCTGAAGTTACCACAGGGTACAACTACAACTACAAATACAACTACCCCCTATCAACCCCCTACCTTGCACGCTTCAACCCCAATCTTACACCCAAAGTATCAAGAAGCAACAGCTACAACCATCTCATTACAAAACTTCCATAACAGACCTGCCAGCTACCTACAACATAAAGCAATTATTACCACTTCATTGCCACACTAACTAAACACCAGCAACAAGTGATAAGTAGATCAACTATGTGTCAACTCTCTTAATCACCAGTAACGAATCCTATAAAAACCCATTTACGCCACCCATCGGGGTCTGTCTGCAGAACTACTAGCCCACGTGCCAGCCAGAGGCTCCAGGCGTCGACCAACTGATCCAGGTTAGTGTGTACAAGGGTAATCCCGGAACTATTTCCTTACCATAGACCACACCTTCTGAACTTTGTAATCATCTTCACAATTTATTTTACACTGCACTTCACCAAACATAAGTAATGAAGCTTGCTCACCTCTTTACAGTCACATAATTAAACCTTCCACATTTTATTACAATTGCTTTCTGTCCACTTTATTAAACGCCTATCACAATTTACCACTTGGTAACCAACCTTTAGATTTTGCTAAGTCAAAGTTTATTAACAAGCTGCTTGCCATCATAACATCGCAAGCAGAGCTATCCTCACGTACACCGACAAGGTCGGCTGGTCAGCACTTTACTATCAAGCCTGCACTGACGCTCTTCACTTTTAGTTCACTAGCCACTACACTTATTTAGAAAACCGGATTTATTAACAGTTAACGCTTAGGGATCCTTTCAACCCCCAACAAGTACTAAGATCGCCAAACACTCAGAGAGCTCAGCCCCCCCCCCCAATAATTGATTAAGCCGTTAGTTTAATTTCAACACTTACCCCATTATTAGAACACACAGTTAGGGCACCAAATAAACTCCAACCCCTAACAATATTAGACGGTTCTCAATATCTACGAATCTATTACAGCAATCAAACTTAAATTTTGTATGTAGATAGAGGCAATTAACATATGTAGGATATATGAAAATAGGCTTTAGTTCTTCAAGGAACTACTTGTTTTTTATGGTTTCGGGTGATGCACTACATTCCACGTGGTACTTATTTATATAATCATAATAATAATAATAATAATCAGTGACCCCTGCGCCATTGCGTGATACATGGTATAATTATTATAACCATTATTATTAATTTTTAAAAATAATTATAATATTAACTAAGAGGCCAACGCATTAGCCTCGCACAACAGTAAGGTTCGACGCGACACAGTTCTGGTAGGGGATGGCTGTGTACCGGCCCGGCTCTACTGCTATGCGGGCTCAACGGGACACAGATCTTGCAGGGGCTGCGGTCTTATTCATTTGCTTGTAAACACATAGTCGATATTTATGAAATGTGAGAGCAATTCGCCATTGATCCGGTAATTCTCGTTTTTTAATACTCACTTGTTACGATCGGTTACTTGTGGTACCCTAAAAGGGATATAAAGTAATGAAGGAAGAAAGGAAAGAAGGAAGGAAGGAAGGAAGGAAGATTGTAGTTTTACGTGGCCGTGATCTTGTGATTATGAGCCACGGGCTAAAGTAATGAAATATTATACAGTATATAATAATGATAATAATAATATATTTTTGTTCACCCGAAGTACAAAATTTTGTTCGTTAACCGATGCATTTGTTAAAAATTATAGTTTTATTGAAATTTGCCATAAATAACAACATTTAAAAATCTAAATTTCATTCAAACGAAACAACATGTGTTCAGGATGAGGAAAATATTGTGCACAGTCTAAATGACATTGTTCAGCAATGGGGGATCGGCAAAACCTGGAGCATCTCAGCCCTCCTCCAGCCTTGTTGCAACCACCGTTCAACAACGAATGGAGTTAAATGTTGGGATAGGGAACATCTGTCAAACCAGCCACTGTACAGTAGAAACTTGGTCAGTGCTCGAGCCGTGCAACGACCACTTGCTGATTACTTCTATACTGTGTTGGCTCTCATCGCTTTCCCAGTGCAGGTCACCGTATTATTGGATTTCTTGAGTTAGTTAAGGACAAGAATTGTACAACGTACATAGGCCTGAGGTGAAAAACACATCAAATGCGTAGTTTCTATTTACCAAATATGTACTTTTCCTCTGAGAAAAAATCTGGTCGTTGTGCAACACTGCACCCTTGTCACCAACCGCCACTGTATCTAATCCAAGGTATTAATTATCGTCCCTTAAGAAGCAATACCGCCTATCTGGCAATGCTTTTCTTTTCCAATAGTTTCCTTATGATTAGTCTCACCACATACGGAATGTGGCTGAAATCCAATGGATATTATGGATGTTTGAATTTTGGAACAGTTTCCGAGATATCCAACAAAGAGCTCAAATTTCAATTCTGATCTTTCCGCAGTAGGTAGCACTGCCGTCATTTTAAAATATGGATGTGAGATGTCCTGGCATGAATCTTTTCTCATACCAAATTTGGTTTCGATAACTGCAGCCGTTTAGGAATTGATAGGGGAGGACACACCCACAGACAGACAGGCAGGACAGACTGACACATATCTGTCGGGGTGTTCTCATAAGATTACTTTTTCATAATTTTTGAAAACTGTGATTAGTAGGCTTTGAATTGGAAGGGAATTGACGCATTCACACATAACAGCTGTGGTTGCTTTTGAAATTTGTAAAAAAAAAAACAATCCTTGATTTTCTTGACGAGATTCCTTGATGTTCTACTAAAACATATAGATATGCAGGGTGTTCAAAACACGGGAAAAAAACACATGTTTTTGCACAATATTTCCGCTCTAAATCAGTTGTTTGTGAACCGATTTTTAATTATCGTGGTGTCGTTGGATTGGTCACTAAATGTACAAAAGAAAGTTATTTCTGTAGTTTTTTCGTAAAATATATTTTAAGTTAAAAGATTGATATTTTATATTACAACTGTACAAAGACCTAATTAATACAAGTTTACTTTCAGGCAAATGGTGGAAAATATGTTTACGGAACTATTGATTCTGCCTTCTGGAGAGTTTGAAAATTTCACACGGATGACAAGTAGTGACTTTGAGTTGTTGTTGAACAAAGTATCACCACTGATAACCAAAGCTCACACTACATTCAGAAAAGCCATACCTGCAAAAGTTCGGCTACTCATAACTTTGAGATTTTTAGCTAGTGGTGATAGTTTTAAAAGTTTACATTACGGTATTTGTATAAAGCATCGAGTGAAGTTATTTCAAGAATCGTGCCTGATGTATGCAAAGCTTTAATAGAAGTTTTAAGGGTGCAAGTGAAGGTAAGAATTGAAACAACCATTGTCAGTAATTAAGTTGTATTTGTTATTCAACTACTACCCTACCAGCGAATTGTTACCGGTGGCGGAAATCGGAACTAATGCGCTCCGCCCAGCCACACGCCTGCGATAGACGCGCAGTCGTCACCAGCGAAACCTCTTCGCATGTCATTTGTGTGCATGATTCATGCTTTGTCGTGCGCTGTGCGGTGTGTTATCATTGTATGACTGTACATGCATTCCCCTCTTGCCCCACAACTGCTCGCTGCAGCCATAACGAGGCGAGATGAAGTAATGTAGCCTATACACTACAGGCCCGCTCCACGTCTAGCGGTAACAATTCCCTGGTAGGGTAGTACTGGCTATTGATTTGTTTGCTTAACATACAGTATATGTGTGTTTGTCTTTAAATGATTACACGCATTATAAATACAGAATATATAATAAATGAACTAATCATGATAATAATTTAAAAAATACGAGCCTTACAGTAGTCGCATATGATGTGTAACATCTGACATAGAAGAAACCTCACGTGAAATTGTTGATACACTGGTATTTTATACTATTAGTGGCACAAATATTAATATATTGTAAAAGGGAGTGTTTTACAGATATTGTAGTTTATAATACGGAACTCATTTTATTAGATGATTTGTAGCTTCCACCAGCACTAGTCTATATAAAGAATACGATATGGATCAACTAGATTAATAGACGCGACACCGCTCATAACCTTAAATTCCTTATAAACAGGTCCTCTTGATTCACAGACCAACACGTAATTTCATATGGATTCTGTTAAAATGAGTCATATTGATATGATTAATATCGTTTAAAATGATAATCTGGTAGCAAAAATATCTACCACGCCCAGGATTGGAACCCAAGATCTCTAGATTCACAGTCATACGCAGTAACCCCACGGCTATTTCGACTACGCAAATATTGTTCACAAGATGGTGACTTATTTCCACGTTCCAATAATACTGCATTACGGAATTAAGTTTCATTTATATTTTGCTTGTTCCGATAATGTTCCTGAGTGACATTGAGTTTAAAATGCCTTATGCCAATGCAATGCCGACTACTTACAATGTTTGATATTAAGGTATTTTACCATTTAAATACTGATACGAAGATTTCGAACATGTACCATGTCATTTGTTTAAATCACTTGACAACAGAGTTCGCATGAGCGTTTTCCGTTCGGTATGTCATATACACTGCTCAAAAGAATTGGGGATATTGTATACTCAGCTATGTATGCTATGTGTTTCGTACCGCATTAGATGCAATCGCTTTCCTCTGCGCCCAGAGAAGGTGAACATGTGTTTGCGTCACCCCTGCACATACACCACATGATGGAGGGCACTGTCCGTACTGTTGCTGTCAAAGGGTCACACGGCGGTGGTTTGTTGCTGAGGTCAGAACCATTCCATTCTCGTTGTCAGTTAGTGAATGACGTGACATAGGGACAGCAATGCCTCTACAACGTGATTTACCTGAATCAATGGCTTGGAGGGCCATAAGACGGATGGAAACTGGACAGACACTACAAGTTGTGGCTCGAGCCCTTGGGGTGTCTGAAAGTGTGATGTCAAGACTGTGGAATTGTTTTCAAACAACAGTGCTGTTCACAGTAGAAAGGACAAGGTTGCCCACGGGCAACAACAGCAAGGGATGACCGTTACCTCGTGTTAACAGCCCGCCGAAATGGACGGCAGAATGCAACTCAACTGAGAAGTGCCCTTCTAACAGCAACAGGACCCAGAGTACCAACCCAAACTGTACGTAACCGACTTCATGCCCGTAGGCCCATGGTGTGTACCAGGTTAACTCCACAACACCGTAGAGATCGCAGAAACTGGACGGAGGAGCATCGTGGGTGGAGGAATGCCGAATGGAGCTCAGTTCTGTTTTCTGATGAGTCGGGATTCAACGTGGAATCGGATAGTCGACGTGGTCGCATCTGGAGGGAACGAGGGACACGAAACAACCCATCGTTTGTACAAGAAAGATCCCCATATGGCGGTGGTGGGTTGCTGGTGTGGGCTGGAATTAAGCCTGGGTGGACGTACGGACCTCTACATCATCCCACGTGGTACTGTGACCGCTGTAAGTTATAGAGACGAGATTCTCCGACCTTTTGTCGTGCCATAGGTGCTTCCTTTGTGTTTATGGACGATAATGCACCTCCCCACAGAGCTGGGTTGGTGGACGACATGCTGGAGGAGGAGGGTATCCAGCGTATGCAGTGGCCTGCTTCCTCGTCGGAGGAGTAGGGTATCCAGCGTATGCAGTGGCCTGCTCCCTCGCCGGACTTAAATCCGATAGAGCACGCGTGGGATGCGTTAGACAGGCGCATTGCAGGCAGACCAGCACCTCCCACAACTGTTCCACAGCTGCAGATTGGTCTTATGAACGAGTGGCCACGTATCCCCCAAGAACTCATTGGTCATCTCATTGCATCAATGGCACACATGTGTGCAGCAGTGCTAGCCGTTCGAGGAGACCATACACCATACTGAAGAACAATATTCACCCATGGCCCACGATTATGGTAGAGTTAATGTTGCTTTGATTGTTTGCCACATTCTCTCTTCATTCATGTCATTTGATTCAAACACACATCAGGAGCTCTCTGGAATCATGGGCTGCTTTATCTGTCAGTATAGCATTATGTAAGTAATAAATGGTTGAAAAACTAAATTATATTGTATATTATTGCACCATTATGAGCTGACCTTACAATATCCTCTAATTTTTGTGAGCAGTGTACATTCCACATGGCCGAGAGTGCGTCATGGTATCAATTTTCGACACCGCGCGCTGATTGTTTCTCTTACCAGTGCCAGCTGGATCGATCGATCGAGTTGGCAGTGCGTCTTATACTTCCGTTCGATCCACCACTGCCAGCTAGGGCACACTTCCATTCGATCGATCGAGCGGGCAGTGCATACTTCCGTTGTCCACCACTGCCAACTAGTACACTTCCGTTTGATCGATCGAGCGGGCAGTGCATACTTCCGTTTGATCCACCACTGCCAGCTCGATCGTTCCGATCCACTTCCGTCCCCAATTTTCAATATCACTCCCACAAAACTATCCAGCAACCGAGCGGAAAGATGTTACACATCAATAATAATAATAAATGAACTGTAATGAATGAATGGTTTGAACTTAAAAAGATTAATTTTCACAATTGGTTTCCTTGCAAATGTTTTAAGTTTAATATCACACTAACACACGTTATGTCTCAACTTAATTAAATATTAAAAAAACTCAGTTTATTGCATAAATTGCAAACGTTATTAGTTGTTTTCAGTGCATGATGGAAAGGTCGTTCTTATAGCTTGAGATATTAAGTTTGATGATTGTTGAACATTGTTAAAAGAATCATTACTCATTGACAGGCGCGAATTGGTGTTAGTCGAATTTTCACCCGGAAAACACGTGGCGGACGAGCTGTTGGACGCATGTGGTGTAGCGCGGTCTATTGATGATGCCCTCGATGATTGTAGAGAAGTGTAATCATGTCCGCTTGCCATTGGCTGGTGAGGATTGACGTAAAATGATTTTTCTGGGTGTTCAATTACTGAAGCTGATCTTGGTCTTTTTCCAGTTCTTTCTAGTAATAAGCCGTCTAGCTCGTACATAACGATATCTCTTTCAACTGCAGGGTTTTTCTTAGCTTTGAAGGTATCATTTTTCCGTACAGATCACATTCATCTTCTTCTAGTGGCTTCCTGGACGTTACATTTTGCAGCATTCTAAATGCTTGCTGCATCAGCTTTCCTGCTTCAACCAGCTCAGGAGTATTTGCACGTCGGCGAATCGTCGACTGAGAGGACGATCCCGCAGTGGCTGCAGCAGGTTTGTGCTGTGTGGGTCGGGCTGGTGTCACCGGTATTGGTTGCAGATCGGGCACCTCTGTTGATTGTTCCACGTTTATAAATGCTTCCTGGTCCTCCAAAGTTTCAGGTGGTAAGTCTGGAACGTCTGGCAGTGGATCTTCTTGAAAGAAATAGGCTTTATCATCGTTACCGCCGTAAACAATGCGTTATATATATATATACACCGCGGACAGGCCAACAAGGACCACGCAAATATCACTTCTTTATAGGTCTAGTTTCCTTCTTTCTCTTCCAGAAGTCTTTCATCCTGGTCGACTGTGCAGCTCTTCTTTCAGCAGTCCATTCTCCTCTGTTGAGATTTTTCTTCTCCCCGACAAGAATTTTGAGACCAACATTTTTTTTCTGTACTCTATTCGATTTAGACAATCTTCTTCAGTAATTTTGAATTTTTGAAGTTCTTCTTTCATTTGTTTTACATAGCCTCCTTGTCCTTTATAGTTCCAGATTTTATCAAAAATTTGTTTGTTTAACCTTGAGCAATCCATGCGGACCATATGTCCGTAGAACTGAAGTCGCCGTTTTCTGATCATCACTTCAAGGTTGTCGATTTTACTATAAATTTCTGCATTCGATCTCAGTCTATAACCTTCCTGTGTTTTCCTAGGACCATAAATCCTTCTTAAAATTCTTCTTTCTATCTTGAGCAAATTCTCCATTCCGGTTATATTTGTAGTTTCCATGCCGTACAAGATGACGGGTCTAACAACAGTATTAAAATGTCGTAATTTTGCATTGATAGACAGGTTCTTTTTATTGTGTATATTTTTTGTACAAAAATTTAATCTTTCCAATTTCCCTTTTTTGTTCTCGATTGCCAATTTATCCGTCCCATTGCTACTAATTATTTCTCCAAGATATTTAAATCGGTCAGTGACCCTGATGCTCCCATAATTTGTTTTTATCATTTTCTTAGTGTATTTCTGATCACTTGTCATCATCTCTGTTTTTACCAACGAAATCTTATATTTAATAAGTTATTTTTATTTCAGATGCCATCGACCGAGGAAGAGTGGTTGGAAGTGGAAAAAGGCTTCAGCACAAATTTTCCCCACGCACTGGGCGCAATTGATGGAAAACATGATGTTATGGTTGTCGCTGCACACAGTGGTTCAACATACTTCAACTACAAAAAAAAAACATTTAGTATAATGTTGCTGGCAGTAGTAAATAGTCAATATCAATTTATGTTTGCTGACGTTAGTGGTAAAGGTTGAATAAGTGATGGCGGGACTCTACAAAACAGTGTGTTATGGGAAAATTTTACCAATAATACAATCAATCAACCTAAACCGCGACCATTGCCAGGGTCTCAAATTGCTGTGTCTTAGGTGTTTTTAAGTGCCGGTGTGTTTGCATTATGCACTAATATAATGAAACCGTTTCCTGGTGATCATATCTTTGGTTCTATGCAACGTACATTCAATTATACTTTATCAAAATCAAGCGTTGTAGTTGAAAATGCCTTTGGCATATTATCGTCAAGGTTTCGGGTTTTCAGACGAGCCTTTGCTTTAGAGCCAAACAAGGTTGCTATCATAACTATGACTTGCATTTTACTACACAATTTCTTAATGAAGAGCAATTCGTCAAATCAAGCATACAACTCTCCAGGCACCATTGATACATATGACAAGAACGGTGAATTACTTCGGGAAGGAAGTTGGCGGCAAGAAGTAGATGAACATTGTGCAATTTGACCTGTGACTAGAAAAGGACGCAGACCAACAGTTAGTGCTGTAAAAATACGTAATAAGTTTGCTGAATACTTCCACAACAGACCATGAAGTGTATTGCATAACAGATTCTCAAAATTTAGCCAATTAATAAGTATTGCAATTTAACTTTCTGTCAAGAAATTTAATTTCACTAACGCTGATATAACGATTATGAAGATCGGACTACTAGTAACTGAGTAATTATTATTTATTTATTTATTTATTTATTTATTTATTTATTTATTTATTTATTTATTTATGTCTTTTGCAGTGGCGAAGTTAGGGCTCGTGGCCCTCTCTTACACTTAAACACATAGTTATAATAAAATACACAAATACTACCGTTGAATAAGATACGTAAACTAGAAATTAAGTTAGAATAATACAGGACATAAAAAATAAAGATAGCAATGCACATCAAACAAAGAAACATATAAAACAGTTACGTGAAACAATAATAATAATAATAAGTGATAGTGTTAGATCTAGTAAATAACTGGGTATTTTAATTTTGAATCGACAAAGTTATATTTACATACCTTAACGGCTCAGTCATGCTGTCTATCATACATCACCAGTCACACGAAACAGTCAGCGGTGTTCAAAAGGAAATCTCTGCAAGCAGTCTTAAATTTTGTATAGGTCTTGCATTTCCTTACGTCAGCAGGGAGTGTATTCCAAAGTCGCGACCCAGTCACAACGAAGGATTTATTGTACTTGGAAGAGTGGTTAACGGGAATAGCGAGGGAAGAGCCAGATCTAGTATTAATATTATGAAATGAGGACAGGAAATGAAATTTCGAAGAAATATACAGTGGGAGATTTTCGTCTAGGGTTCGATATACCGATGTCAAAATATGAAAATTTCGACGCCCTTCAGGTTTCAGCCAAGAAAATTTCGACGCCCTTCAGGTTTCAGCCAAGAAAGAGCTTTGTAGATAGACCTTTTGAAAATAAAAAACATGCTAATTTTGGAAAGCACATACAAAATAATCATGTTTTTCTTTGGAAAAGTTGCAATTACTCAGTTATTATTACCTCGATCTTCATAATTGTCATACCAGCGTTTATGGGATTAAATTTTAAAACTGTTTTGTCTTATTGTAAAATGTTTTTGAAATGTACGGTTTTTAAGGTATTTCCATTTGCAAACGAAAAGCGGTCGCCATTTTGAAATGGTACATAGTATAAATTTTATACTTCATAAATAATAATACTTTTAATACTTAAATACTTTTAAATCCATGCTTACTTTTTATTGCTATGTTTGTTTTCTTATGAAAAATGAAAATCCACAGCCTGCTTCCAGAAGCCCCCCATCTAGCGGCGAGGATATGAACTGTGCCGGCTGCCGAGGCCTGACGCACTCCTCTGGGGCAATGATTAAATGAATGACAGATGAAATGAAATGATAGTGGAGAGTATTGCTGGAATGAAATATTGACAGGGAAAACCGGAGTACCCGGAGAAAAACCTGTCTGCCTACGTTTTGTCCAGCACAGATCTCACATGGAGTGACCGGGATTTGAACCACGGACCCAGCGGTGAGAGGCCGGCGTGCTGCCGCCTAAGCCACGGAGGCTTCTGTTTGTTTTCTTATAATCGTATTTAACTTTATATATACCATTCAAACTTGTTTCTATTAACTTGCCTGGTTTTGTGTATTAATGCTTCTAACTACCTCGTGCATCCCTCTTCGTTAGTAGACCACCTTGTGGTGTAGCCGCCAGTATTACTGGCAGTCACCCCCTAGTACTCTGTATGCTTCCCTGCTCTGGTCTGAGGGCTAGAACGGTGTACTCTCAGCCTTGTGAGGAAAAATTGAGAAGGGGGATTCGATTTCCACCTCAGCCATCAATGACGTCTATTTCCGTTGTTTCCCACTTCTACTCCAGGCAAATATCCGGATAGTTCGTAACTTAGGGCCACGGCCACCTCCTTCCGAATCCTCACCTGAAATTCAAATACACACAACTACAGACACCACAATAACACAGGCTGTCAGACACTCTTTACACACCCAAGTGCTTGGGGATAAATGACCACAATGTCCTAATGCCTCAAATGAACAACAAGAAATCAGTGTGATATGTAGCCTTAATATCGTCAAGCTTTCGTCTCACTTTTGCTCATATACCCAACTGCAATAAGTGCAATGGTGGCCATACTGGTTTGTTATAATTTTAATTAGTATATTTATAATAATCAGCATCTCTAGTACGATTTCTTGTCAGATGCCCTCACGAGGCTGAGTGCCCCAATAGCTCAATACTCAGAACCAATTAGTGTCTTAAAGATTGATTAAAAATTCAGATGCACAATAACTTGCTAGCCTTATACTTATTTCTATATCTACAGCTGCCGTGATCGTAACTTGAGTCTTTCTATTCAGGTTAAGCATGAACTCTGGTAGGGGATGGAACTTTACGTCATCTGTAGTTCACGAAATGTTTTTCTCCACACAAGGACAGTAAATAATTGTCACCTACTTTAATAAATTTACTGAACCCAGTTAGTAAAATGTACATATTCTGGCTATTGCTTGGCCTGCCATCTCACGGTATTATCGTAACACACTACACAACTACATCGGCTCAATCGAGTAAAGTTACAACAATTGTTTTGCTAGTCTTCCCCTTATTATTCCCGTGTCAATGGGGTCATGGATAAGGTGCGATGAATTTCTACATAGCGTGTATTTTTAAAGCTGGATGCCCTTCATTACGCTGGGCTCATGCAAGGAGTTAATGGGAGATGAAAGGAATGAAGATAAATTAACCTAGACAAGGATTTGGAAGGAAGAGGCCATGGCTGGTTAGAAGGTACTCACGCAGTGATTGCCCAGAGTTGAAAATGGTAAACCATGGAAAACCATTCCAAGGACGGCCAAAGGTGGGGTTTGAAGCTGCCAAGTTTGCAGATAACTTGGCCCCATGGCCTAGCGCCACTTTCTCTCTCACTGGGTCTATATGCACTCTTTTGTTTATAATTTTCTATTATTTTTAGCCTATTTTCATATTATGAAAAAATAGGTTTATGAGAACACCTTTGTCCGTGTGTGCGTATGTGTGTGTGCGGTGTGTGTGTGTGTGTGTGTGTGTGTGTGTGTGTGTGTGTGTGTCCTAACAACATCTAGATGGATGGAGCGATTTCAATGAAACTCGGTAAGATTATAGCACCATTCTGGCCGACCCCGTCCGTGCCCTTCAAATTTTATTACGTCCCACCAATCCAACATGGCGGCTGTGCGAAATATTTCACCAGCATTCAATATCTCCGGAACTATTAAGGATATCACTCTGAAATTTTGTACGATGGTAAACGGCACTACTTGACGTTCGCCTATGTAACTTTCAAAAACCTGGTAACTATAAAACCAACATGGCAGCCAAGCGAATTTGAGGCTTTAAATTAGACTTTTCTCGCGATTTAACCATCCAAACGCAATGAAACTTGGTACACCAAATGTTTATACACATTGTAATGCACTGGCATATTATTTAGTTCAATTGTTTACATAACCTCAAGATGGCGGATGTGCGAAATATTTCACTGGCATTCGGTATCTCCGAAAATATTACCGATATCACTCAGAAATTTTGTACGGTGATAAAGGGCACCATTGCAACTTTATCTATGTAAAATTCAAATACCTGTAAAGTACAAAACGAACATGGCGGCCAAGCGAGGTTGAAACATTTTGCTCGCGATTTGACCATCTGAGCGCAGTGAAATGTGGTACAGTTAATAATTATACATACTGTAATGCAATGGCATCTAGTTTAGTTCAATTGTTAACATAAGCTCAAGATGGCGGCTATGCAAAATTTTAAAATTAAGTTTTTATTTCTTGTGTCGTAATCATGCGATCGAAGTGAAAATTTGGAAAATGAAGCTACGCAATAATTTTCCTGTAATGGTACATAACTCTATGGCCTGTACATATCCTAGGCAATATCCAAAATGGCGACCATCCGAAATATTTAGACGGTTCTCAATATCTACGAATCTTTTACCGCAATCAAACTGAAATTTTGTCTGTTCATAGAGGTTATGAACATAAGTTCATCTACAGGATTCAATAACCTGGTGAGCACAAATCCAACATGGCGGCGACGCGACGTATACATATTTTAATGGGCGTTACTCGCGATTTAACCACCCGAGTGCAGTCAAACTGTATACGGCAAATGCTTATACAAATGTTAATCCACTGGCATCTAATTTGTTTCAATTGTTTTCATAACAACAAGATGGCAGCTGTGCGAAATTTTAAAATCGCGGTTTTACTTCTTGAGCCCTTATCATGTGATTGAAGTTTGAATACCACACGTATACAATAATCTTCATCTAATAGTACATAAATAAAATCCAACATGGCGGCCATCTGAAATATTTAGATGGTTCGAAACATCTACGAATCTATTAGGCCTACAAGAATCAAACTGAAATTTTCTATGTTGATTGAGGCAATTAACATGAGTAGGATATAAGGAAATAGGCTGTATACTTCTTCAAGGAACTGCTTGTTTCGATTATCAGTTCATGTTTTGTTTTTTGTAAAAATTCTGTCACCCAGTATCACCCCCCTGGCTACGCCACTGCAGTGACACAAGTTATAAGACAAATTCCACACACACCCAAGTACTTGGGGCTACATGACCACGATGTCGCTAATACCTTCAATCAATAACAATGACAATGAGTTCGAACTTCAATATCAGCCGTCCTTGAAAGAACATACCGTGGTTTCAAATCTAGAGTAATTCCGTGACAGCTCCTCCTAATAGGCCACGACCGTTTCCTGCCAACTCCTTTCCCAGTTTGTTTTTGTTCTTGATTTTTCATTTAGAGACATGGACGTCTCGTGGTCATTAACCTCGAGTACCTGGTTCAAACCCAGCCGAAGTCGTCGGATTTTTTAAGAGCGTTAAAAATCTCTCAGTATCCCTTCCTTCGGAGGGGAAGTAAAGCCGGCGGTCCCATATCATAGATTTATGGTATGAAAAAGAACCTTCCACTAACTACACTTGTGGAAGCTAAAATTTGTAGGTTAGTTTGATAACGCTTTATTAGTTCAAACGTTCGCCACCAGGTGCTGACTGCGATGGCATTGAGTAGCCACGTCCACAGCTAGGTGTCGTGGACGGTAGTATTTGGTAACACACTCGCACAACGACGCAGCTCGCTGTTCCTTCGACTTATTACGAGCAAGTCCTCAAAATAATCACTCCCCCAGGGGCTCACGACTAGTGGGACGTGGGTTGACGACCACGGGTCCCCAGCTGAGTCCGGCATTGTTTTCACTTACTTGTGCCGGGCTCCTCACTGTCACCTTTCCTTTCGGCCTCTCTTGGCCAACTCTTGTTCTCTTCCGACCCCGACGGTATTAGGGTATCCGAGGCCTAGGGAGTCTTTCACTTTCCCGCCTTAATTGGCCCTTTTCTCATCTTTTCTGATGCTTCATTTTTCGAGGGGTCAGCCTTCTTTATCTTTTCAAGGTATCTCCTGCCTTCTGCTCAAGGCCTTCAAGGAGGCAGGGTGTATGTAGCCCCACCACTTCTGGTGCACCCTGAATAGTGCTACACCTTCAAGAGCTCACGTCTGGTGAGTTCGGGACTTGGCGATCCCGATGGATTCCTGAGCTGGGTCAATTCTCCCCCTTTTTCCATTGTCTTTGGGGCAGACCCTCTTCTCTTTCCCATTCCTCGCTGTCTTTCTTGGCTCCCCTGCCTTCCAAGTCCCTCACTTCTCATTCTTCGAGGGTTGAGGGCATTTCCTTTCCTCCTGTCTTTTATTTACCTTATTCTCCTTTTCGTTTCCCATTTCCACTTCTAGTTTGTAAGTGAGTAGTTAGCTTTAGTTGTAAGCTTCATTTGATCATCTTTCATTTTCACTATCACCCAAACCATTAGGGGCCGATAACCTAGATGTTAGGCCCCTTTAAACAACAATTAAGCTATCATCAACATCATCAAAATAATCACCCTTAGTTTACCACAAGCTGTGTCCACCTAGTCCTAATTGAGACCAGTGGCGGCCGGTAATAGGGTTCCAGTGTTGCTCAACGACCCGATTTCTTTAAGAAAAACAATTAATACCGTATTTTTTTTTGTAATAACAGCTGTACGTTTCTTTTTATATGATAGGAATTCATAATTTTGTTCTTTAATAATTCAGGAAATCTTATAGTAAGTTACTGTGAACTGTCTGAGAAAGCGAAGCGCGCCAACTGTCAAGGAGCGCTTGTTCGTTTGGTCCCCCCCAAGGGGCCCTCGGCTAGTGGGACGTGGGTTGGCGACCACGGGACCCCAGCTGAGTTCGGCATTGCTTCCACGTACTTGTGCCGGGCTCCTCTCTGTCATCTTCCCTATCGACCAACCTCTTGTTATTTTCCGACCCCGGCGGTAATACGGTATCCGAGGCCTAGGGAGTTTTTTACTTCCCCGCCTTAATTTGCCCTTGTCTCATCTTTCCTGATCCCTCATTATTCGAGGGATCAGACCTCTTCTGTTCTCTTCCTGTCTCCTGCCTTCTGCTCAAGGCCCTTAAGGGAGCAGGGTGTGTGTAGACCCACCACTTCTGGTGCTACACCCTCAAGGGCTCACGACTGGTGAGTTCGGGAGTTGGCAACCCCGAGGGATTCCTGAGCTGGGTCCGTTTTTCCCCCTTTTTCCATTGCCTCTGGGGCGGACCCTCTCCTCTTTCCCTTTCCTATCTGTTTCTTCTGATTCTCCTTCCTTCCAAGTCCCTCAATCTTCATTCTCGGAGGGTTGAGGGCATTTCTTTTCTTCCTGTCCTTTATTTGCCTTATTCTCCTTTTGATTTCCATTTCTTCTTCTAGAATATAAGTTAGTAAATAGTTTTAGTTACTGTATAGTTTACATTCCATTATCATCTTCATGTGCACCCAAACCATTAGGGTTCGATAACCTAGATGTTAGGCCCCTTAAAACAACACTCATCATCATCATGTTCGTTTGATCGTTGCCAGGCCCAAGCACCGACCAGATCTCAATAGTGAAGGGTATGGCAGAGATGCTAGACCGAGTAAGTCCTATCCCAACAGTTAACTCGGCTTGTCGTTCCCGCTGATTGCAACAAGGAAGCCATCCGAGAAGCTCCGTCAACTGCCGATACTTTATGTCTTGCAATGCTGGGCGTACTTGTGAAGTTGTGACACTCGAGATTCTTTTTCGCCCTGTTATATAACTTACGTTGTTGTGTTCTCATTAAGGTTTTCAAGTCGACTAACTGATAATCCATTTTATCCGATGGCAATGTGATGTTCTCTGAAATGCGGCATTCATGATGAATGTGGTACATGCGTTTTACAGCGCAATTGAATACACTTTTCTATTTTCTATGATATCAAGCAGTCTTTAACCCTCCCCTCCCCCCTTTTTTTAAATGAAAATAGTGCAACCCCCAGAACAATTATCCGCCAGTCACCACTGATTGAGACTGGACCTAGTGAACCTTTCCTTTCATTGCTCTAGAACTTGCAGCTTCTTGAAACAGCGACCGATTTTTCTTTCCAGGTAGAAATGAATAGGGATTTTTCTTCTGGTTATCCTTCTCCTTTTTCCTCCCTTTCATCTTCTTCGTGGTGTAGCGGTTACAATTACTCGGTATCGCGCCGGTGGTCCGGGTTTGATTCCCACCTTGACCAGGCCATCTTAGAAGTGGCTTTCCGTGGTTTCCCATCTCTAACCTAGACAAGTGCCATGATGGTTCATAACTTGAGGCCACAGCCACCTCCATCCTAAACCTCGCCTGAATTACAAATGCACACCACACTAATTCAGACATCACAATGGCACAGGTTATCAGACAAATTCTACACACACCCAAGTACATTGGGAGGGAATGACCAGGATGTGAAGCCCATGAATGAAGCAACAACAACAACATATTTTTCAATAAATCATTTATGATTAGATTTCATATTTTACTACATTATGTCGTCCCGGGAGTCTGGGCTCAATTCCCGACTCTGGCAAGAAATGTAATTCTGGCCTGTGTGCTGGAACGGGGTACACTCAGCCTCGTGAGGCAAAACTGAGAAGAGATGGGTTTGATTCCCATCTCAGTCATCACGAAAGTGTCTTACTGTGGTTTCCAACATCCACTCCAGGCAAATCCCGGGATGGTCCTAACTTAAGGCCATGTCCACGTCCCTGCCAATCCTCGCCTGAATTACCAATATACACACTATTACAAACACCGCAATAACTAAGGTTATCAGGCAAAATTCTAGACACTCACACACACTCAAGGACACGGGGCTAAATGACCACGATGTCCAAGCCCCTCAAATGAAACAACAAAACCTTTACTAGATTAATCTGAAATGAGTTTCATATAACTCCTCGAAAAGTCCGTAAATCTCGATATTTTCGTAACTCGACACTCTCAATCGACATTAGGTCGAGTTTGGTTGGTTGGTTGGTTGGTTCCTCAGTTTAGGGGCTGTGACAACGCGGTCATGTAACCCCGTGTACTTTAGGTGTGTGTAGAATCTGTCTGATAACCGGTGTTAATTGTGATGAACTGTATAAGTGTGTGTTATCTGTTTTTTAATTCAAGTATGGACTGCAGACTTTTGAATTTTTCAAATAGTTCCTACTTTTGCCACTGTCAACGACTACTAGTTCAGAACTTAGCTACTAGACGCCACCGCAGTCGGCTCATGGCAACGAAAGAAGGAACCTAAGAGCGTTGTTTACATTCTTAACCTATATAATTTAGCTTCTCACAGGTGTAATTAATGGAAGGTTTTTTAACATGCCATGCATCTATGACATGGGACCGACGCACAGTGGGTCAAAATCTAAATTTAGGAAGACAAAATTATGTATTTTCATAATTAAACAAGAAGTTCCGTGGCGAACTAAAGAGCCTACTTTTCTTAAAATTTAGGATTCATGCCAATGATAAATCTATATGGATCTATGTATAATAATGACGAAATTAACTCGGTAACATCGACATTTCTAATTAGTTCGAAATACTGTATACCTGGCATAATGTAGCCTAGTAGACAACTACAGTTGGCAGCCCTGGTGACCGAATATATTCTTAGTTCCATCTCTTAAGGTACAGAATACAAAATTTGGTTGGAGTCCAATGAATAGCATGGACGTTACATGCAGTTAAACATTGGATCTAACAGCGCGCGTAAAATCACGTTGGCAACAATGTCATGCATGTATTGGTCATAAATAATCTGAAATAATATGATCTATTGGTGTGCCAATTTTGAATGAAATCCATTAGTTAGTATAGAAGTGTCATGCATTTTAAAATTGGACTTATCAGCAGGCTTAGAATCATGTTGGCAGCACTGACGTATATTAGTTACTCCAAATTAATCGAGAATGCCAGGTACTATACGTGTGCAAAGTTTAGAGCTATTGGCTTGCATGCTTTCTGATATACAGTATTGATATTAGGGTAATAAAAATAGAGACAGCACATATTAACAGTTGGCAGCCCTGGTTGCTCTTAAGAATACGCATAGTCATAACTGTTATGGTACTCATAGCACATACGAAATTTGGTTGAAATCCAAATGATAGTATGGAAGTTACATGTATTTAAATTTGGACCTCTCAGCAGGCATAGAATCATGTTGGTAGCACTGACGTACGTAAGTTACTCCAAATTAATATAGAATATCAGGAACTATATGTGTGCATAGTTTAAAGCTGTCGGCTTGCATACTTTCTGATATATTGGTATTTGGATTTTAAAAAATAAGAGCATTTATTAACGGTTGGCAGCCCTGGTGGTTCTTAAAAATACGCTCAGTCATATCTGGTTATGTACACATACAACATACGAAATTTGGTTGAATTCCAATAGATAGTGTAGAAGTTATATGCATTTAAAAATTGGACCTATCAGCAGGCTTATATTCATTTTGGCAACACTGCCATGTATGGCCTCCTGGAAATTAAATCGCAATATTATTATCTATACGTGTGCCAATTTTGAAATAGCTCCCATTCATACCTTCCAAGATATCCAACATGGAGCTCAAATTTCAATTGCGATTTTTCAGCAGTTGGTAGCACTTACATCATTTTCAAATATGGCCGTGAGATATTCAGGTACAGATCTTTACTTTTACTAAATTTTGTTTCGATTGCTCCAGCCGTTTAGGAGTTGATAGGGGGGGACACACACACAGCCAGACAGACATACAGAAGGACAGACAGACAGACAGAAGGACAGGCAGACAGACAGACAGACATACAGAAGGACAGACAGACAGACAGACAGACACACATTTGCCCGATCTCATAAGTCTACTTTTTCCTCATTTTTGCAAAATGTGAAAAGTAGGCTAAAAATCAACATTTATTACTTCTACAGCATTCTCATATAATTGCCGCTCACTATTCAGGGATATAAACGCATCTTAGTGTAAATCTGTCATCACTGCTCGAGCAGTCTGAATTGGAGGGTGAATGTAAGTGGCTGTGGTTTGGTTGTCTTTGTGGTTAGTGTGATACTTTAAGATGGAACATGCAGCTGAAGGTATGATCTTTGTAACGTGTTGCAGTTATTAATGGGCGTAATTGTTACGTAATTTTAGCTATGTTTGCATTATATAATATTTAACTATAATTTTTAACATTATATTTTCACTTAGTATGTCGCGTCACTCTGCGTCAGTTTCTACTTAATGTTAAAATGTAGATAAAGTCTTGTAGTTTACGCCTGTTATAAGATTTGTTTGCAACTTACTTAGTTATTTTACGTTTTAGAAGATGCCGCGCAACCAGTTCTCACATGTTTACAACTGTTTGAAGCACTGGGTTCGACGATTATGTCAAAAGTGGAACTTTGTGACTTTGTTAAAAGTAAATTAGTGGTAGAAAATTGTTCTGAAGAGATAACTGAATGCTCTATCCAACTCCCAGTCATAGACAATTTCTTGCATGTGTAGACATAGCTTAAGAAAGGTCTTAACTGATGTTTATTATTAAGTAAACGAATTATATAAGTTGCTTTCACTCTAAATTCATGATTAAAACGTAAAAATAATTTTGTCCCCGTAGATTTCGATTTTGACCCACTGTGCGCCGGCTTTACTTCCCCTCCGAAGGAAGGCATACTGAGGGATTTTAACGCTCTTAAAAAATCCGACGACTTCGGCCGGGTTTGAACCCACGTTCTTGCTACCAACTACGCCACCGAAGCCACTAGGTCGAGTTTCCCGGATTTCTTTTGTATTGGGTTGATTCATGATTTGACTGATGGGGTTAGAATGAGAATGTATGAGTTAAAGGGAAGTGTGGACGGGAAAGGGGGGTGACTAAGTTGCCTTAGGCAAGTGAACGGTAGGGGAGGTCCACTCTGCTGCGAATTGCATCGCATATCGATATCGGCCTGTGTGTGTGTGTGTGTGTGTGTGTGTGTGTAGTGCAATAACACCGCAGAGGCGCGCAGACAGAGGAGCGAGAAGCAGTCTCTGCTGGGGAAAAGAGCTAAATTTTGGGGTGTCATAGATCGTGGTGCCACTGGCCACTGTGGTATCGCCCTAAGCTTGTGCACGTATATACGCGCTTTTGTCCTCCCAGAGCCCGTCACTACGTCCTTAACCGCAAGCCTGTTTTATTATATGAAACGCCATATATTTCCCCGCGGTATGGCTGCGGAGAGACCCCGGTGTATGCCATTCTTTGGCTAACCAGGACTCCTCTTTCCCCGTGACGAGGTCTGGATTTACTACCCTCGGATAGAATATTGCGCTGCGCGTCCTTTGGCTTTAGTGGTTGAGTTTATACGAGCCGCTTAAAATATTGTATCGCTAAATGATCTAAAAAAATGTTGACCCTTGGTGCTTAGTGCATGCATGTGCCACGAGGAATGCAGACATATCACTTCTTCAAACCGAATAAAGTACCTTGTTAGACATATGTTGCCTTATAGTTCGAGGTTTCGTTGTGAGTTGAGTGTACTTACGTAGCTTGTGTCCTTTTGTAGTAGTCTGTTGTTGATTCTTTAAAGGCTTTGAGACATGGTGGTCATGTAGCCCCGTGTACTTGGATGTGTGTAGAATTTGTCTGATAACCTATGTTACCGTGATGTGTGTACTAGGTCTGGTACTTTCATTCGATTATTTTCAGGAATCTATTAATCTCGAAACAGAATAATCGATAATTGCCATCAATAACGATTAATCAATTGTTCGTTTAGTGGATTATTCGAATAATCGATTAACTGTTTTGTCGATTAAATGAAGTACTTGGTACTTTTCACTACGCAACAAACTATGACACAACGAGGTTTCTTAATGCGATCATTCGTCATGGTTAATCTGGGCAGTCCCATGACGGATGATGTTGATTCTTTTAGGGTAATTTGCACATCGTGGTAATGTAGTCCCGTGTACTTGGGTGTGTGTAGAATTCGTCTGATCACTTGTGTCACTGTGATGTCTCTATTAGTGTGTGTATTTGCAATTGAGGTAGGATTTTAGTAGGAAACGGCCGTGGCCTTAAGTCAGGTACCATCCCTGCATTTGTCCGGAGTAGAAGTGGGAAACAACGGAAAGCCACTTCTAAGATGGCCAAGGTGGGAATCAAACCCGGACCTCCGGCGCGACACTAAGTAATTGTAACCGCTACACCACGAAGAAGATGAAAGGGGGGGGGGGGGGAGAAGAATAACCAGAAGAGGAATCCCTATTCATTTCTACCTGCAGCACGCATGGTCTGGAAAGAAAAAACAATCGCTGTTTCAAGAAGCTGCAGGTTTCAGAGCAATGAAAGGAAAGGTTTACTAGGCCCAGTCTCAATCAGTAGCGGCAGGCGGATAATTGTTCTCGGGGTTGCACTATTTTCATTAGGGGGGGGGGGGGGCGGGGGTAAAAGACTGCTTAATTTCATAGAAAAGTGTATTCAATTGCGCGGTAAGTAGTAGTGGGGAAATAACGGAAAACCACTTCTAAGATGGCTGAGGTACGAATCGAACCAAGCTCTTCTCAGATTTTGTCTCACGAGGCTGAATTTACGCCATTCCAGCTCTCAGATCAGAATTAAATTTCTTGGGAGAGCCGGGAATCGATCCCAAGCCTCCACGAAGACAGCCCAGAATGCTAGCCACTACGCAATGAGGCGGACTCTTTGCAGTCTAGTTTACCTCATCGAGCAGTGGCTAGCATTATTGGCTGTCACTGTGGAGGCCGAGGCTCAATTCCCTGCTCTGCCAAGAAAATAATTCTAGTGTAAGAAATAGAACGGAGTACTCTCAGTCTCGTGGGGCCGAACTGAAGAGAGGTGAGTTAGGCTCACATCTGACACCATCGTGGAAGGGAATTTACGCGGTTTCCCACTTCTACTCCAGGCAAAGGCTGAGATGGTACCTAAATTAAGGTCACGGCTGCTTCATTCCCAAATCCTTGTCCCAATTAAAAATACACACACTAATACAGCCATCACAATGACACAGGTTATCATACAAATTCCACACACACACAAATACACAGGGCAACATGACTATAATGTCGCCAAGCCCCACTATGAATCAACAACAACTTCTGAAGTCTAGTGTTACGTATAGAGGCTCCTGTGCCAAATATTTGACTACCGTGTAAGAATTGGAACAACCCCACCTCATGAGGTTAACTGAGAAGTGGTTCAATTCCCACTTAAGCCACCCTAGAAATTGCTTTCTGTGTTTTCCTGATATTATTCCACACAAATCCAGAACACTTGACTCGCTCCTCACTTCATAATAATGACTTTGGTGAAATAAATATTGAAAACACGGATAACAGAAGCAAGTAAGTTGGGGTACTATGGATGATGCGTAACGTGCATTTTGTCTCAAGCCAACAAACGTTGTCGTAGCACAATTGCTTGTCAAGATACTTCAGTTTTGTAAAAGGTGAAATTTCTTCCCAATTGTTTTAATGTATGAGATAGTTCGATATTTAATCTCTGTTAATGGTTTAATATTAAATGAAAATACACTTAACGTTAGAATTTGTAACCCTATTAAATCACTCACCACGACCGCTATGGGAAGCTGCAGCAAGTCCAGGGATAGGAGGTTCGAATCTTGAGTATGGACTATCCGTGGATATTCCCACACTCCCTTCAAGAAAATGCTGGGGTAGTACCTACCTTACTTCTAGTCCCAGAGGTCCTACCCCATTCCCGAGTCTAATAATTACAGCTACTCACCCTACTATAGTCACCACACAAATACAGATCATCAGACAAATTTAACATCAAACACCAAAGTATACGGAGCTGATTACCAAAGAAGTCCCAAGTCTCTAATACTAATCAACAACAGCAACATTGTTCACAAGTATTCCCGAAGAAATATTCAAAAAATGAAAAGCAAATAATTATTTTTATTATTTAGCATATGGCTTTTAGTGCCGAGAGTGTCCGAGGATACGTTCGGCTCGCCAGATGCTGTAGCTGCTTCAAGCGGACACCCATGGGGTTAGCTACAAGTTCCGTTCAATTTCAAGTAGTTCCAACTTTCACTATCAGATGTCACTGACACCTAGTGGTGAACGTTGGAACTTTGATAGAGCGTTTCAACGAAATCTAAACTAGAAATTTAGCTTCACACAAGTTTAGTTAGTGGAAGGAACTTTTATATGCGATAAATCGATGACATGGGACCGCCGGATTTACTTTTCCTCCGAAGGAAGGCATGCTGAAGGATTTTAACACTCTGAAAATATCCGACGACTTCAGCCGGGTTTGAACCCACGATCTTGGACACAGCAGTTCAGCATGCTACCAACTACGCCACCAAAGCTGCTAACAAATAATACGTGAATGCTATTAGGTTTATCCCTAGCCTCAGAACTAAAGTAACCCTTGTTCACTCTGAGAGATCCCGTTCCTTGTTAACTAAGCACAAGATACGGCTGGGCACGATGTATGGCGACTAAAATGTCACCACCACCTGCTGGAAGGTTTGTGCACGGTGGGTTACAGCTGGGGCTGGCGAGATTTGTGTTAATATTAACATCATAAGGAGACGCTCCCCTCTTTGCGCTTTACGTATAAATATAAAGAAGGAGACAGGCTCCATGTTTACTGACTTGGTGACGACATATGTCTCCTACCAAGCCTTGGTTTTCATTTACCCAGAGCAACCAAAACAAGTCTAGACTCAAGTTAGTGCAGACTATTAGCCGACGCTTATTAGTATTTCAGTTGTAAATACAACGATGGGGACAGCAACAATGCTTGAGGCTGCTACCGCCATCGTGAGTAGCATATCAGCATATCCATAGGATAAATACCAAAACCTACAGTTAGTTGATATTTCTCAAAGAAGACCCAGTTCCTGTACTATATTTCTGTCAGGAGTAGTATAGATCGCGATACATTACACTATAAAATTCATCTAAACACAAAATGGTGGCATCCATGACGTCATGGACAACACTCCTTAAATGATGCATACAGTAATGTTAAATTCTATTTGTTAATAAGGTTTTGCATACAAACACAAACCTAACCTGGGGCTTTTGCCGCAGATCCCCTTGCTTGTACTGTATTACAAGCAGTTTTTTTTTCGTGTGGCCTCCTGAGAGGCCGAGTGCAGGTCTTCCTAGTCGACGCCTATGGGCGACCTGCGCGTCGTGATGAGAGATGGAATGGATGAAGATGAATGAAATTGGGCAAGGATGTGGAAGGAAGCGGCCGTGCCCTGTCAGAAGGTACCGTCCCAGCATTTGCCTGGTGTTGAAAATGGGGACACCACGGAAAAACATTTCAAGGACGGCCAACGATGGGGCTCGAACCCACGCGTCTACTGAGTCAGCAGAGAGCTTGGCCCCATGACCTAATGCTGCGATTTAGCCAGCGTAGCCACTGCTGTCGGTATTACAAGCAGTAATGTTCGTTCGGTCGTCTAACCAATGGCTTTAGAAGAGTACAGTGCAACTTTTCAATGAAATAGAACAACTAAAAGTAATTTAAGAACATTCGTTACTCATCCCATCCTACAGACGTAGTGCACGGTCCTATCCCTCCGGCGGTCCGGGCACGGTCACCAAGAGCCCGCTGATAAGGCTGACTTGGTGCAACTAGGCGATACTCCGCAAAAGACACGGCAAAAACCTCGCACACCTCGCACTTGAACACACGTGAATACTTCGGCATATAACGATGTACTGTTAAAAACTCATACAACTGAGCAATTTGATGGCAAATCAACCCACACCGTCAAACAAATGAAAATCAACGTCCTCACGTCATCCGTGAAATCATCGACTACACTAAAAATTTCCCCTAGACACGTAGGCCTACGCATCGCGGTATATACTTGAACCTTTCTGTCTACCTTGAGGCATCTCAACTCTTCCAGTGGGAACAATCAGAAACTCAGCCACGAACAGTAAAATGTTCAAATTCAAAGACTAAGTAAGCTTGTAGCTATATTTGAACTAGAGCCATTCAGGCGATCTAATTTATAATTCAACGTTCCGCTTATACTGCCACACAACAGTGAAACCGGAACTCTATTGAGCCACCCGTGGCTGAGATTTAATTAACTTTGCCCTGCAAACACCAGATGTGATACGAGGGATCTTTAACTTACGAATCGGAATGCTGTGGATTATTTGCACCCTTTAAAAGTCTGACTTCCTCGGCCTGGGTTCCAATCCACTTAGGATCAAGAAGTGGCCACTACACCACTGAGCCATCGAGTAAACTGTAATATATTGTATTTGGCTTGAGCCCCCTCCAAAAAGAAATCCTTGCTAAACCTCTGAGTGGAACAGTAGAGGCCACTCGAGTGTGAATGTTTCTGGCCCGAGGGACGAGATAACCATGACCTTTCTCATTCAAAGAGGCGATTATTTTGGTGGGCTGAGCAGTTTTCAGTGGACTATATTCGGGTAGCAGAAACACCGGTGTTGACCGCGGATGGAACTGTTAGAGGGAACTGAGGACAGACGTGATTTTATCGATATAGTAATTCTCTTTCTTAATAATAGGGTAGATGGTCATTACTTTACATGCATAGTGAGGACAGACATCTGCTGCGTCTACTTCCCTGTGCCCTACAGGCCTCTCGGTAATTACACAGCCTTAGCTCTCATTGAAAGCAGCGCTAATAATCATATGTAACACTCACTTGTTCCATTATTCATAACATAAGGCGGGCGCTACGTTTTCGATAATGTCCAATTAAATCATTCCCTAAGTGTGATAGTTTCTAGGAAAGTACGGGAGTGTATTAGGAATCATTCTTCAGAGTTGCCTAGGTGGGCATGGTGGCGCAGCGGTCAAGCTGTTGGCCTCTCACCAAGGTGGATCAGGTTCGATTCCCGGTCAATGTATATAAGACTTTCGAGGTGAAATGCCATGTCCTATGGTTCGAATTCCACGTAAAAAGGAGGTCCCGTGGCTCATGATCGCATGATTAACGTTCACGTAAAACTAATATCTAGCTTTTCAGAGTTGCTTAGTTCTATTATAGAAAGCTTTCCAGTCGTCCAATACAAATTGTGCCCAATTACAAGTATTTACACACCCCAAGCTAAACTAATATTACATAAGATATTATCCGCCTTTTGCAAAGTGGCTAACATTCTTGGCTGTCACCACGGAGGCCCGGGTTCGATTCCCGGCTCCTCTAAGAACTTTGATTTTGGTCTGAGGGCTGGAACGGGGTACACTCAGCCTCTTGAGCCAATCCTGAGAACAGGAAGGTTCGACTTCTACCTCAGCTACCCTGGAAGAGATTTTCCGTGGTTTCCCACTTCTACTCCAGACGAATGCCGGGATGGTTCCCAACTAAAGGCCACGGCCGCTTCCTACCCAAATCCTACATCAATTGCAAATACACACACTAGTACAGACATCACATTGTAACAGTTTAAGAGACAGAAATCGTCCACCACGACCGCGAGGGCAGCTGCAGCAAGTCTGGAGATTGGGGGCTGGAATCTCTGCGCTGACAGCGGCTATATTCAGTGTGGTCTCTTCCCGTATTTTTCCACATTCCTTCCAGTGAAATGCCGGGATAGTACCTTGCTTCAAGTCCCGGGGCACCTACCTCATCCCTGTCCCTAATACAGTTACACACACTATCACAGTCATCACATAAATGCAGATAATATAGGTTTCAAAAATGACGGCGAAGGTATCATGCAGTCATGATAAGTTTAGAGTGCAAAGGTACGTGTGACATAAACGGAGCAGTGCAATGGAAAGGGGCAACAACACAGTCATGCTTATAGTGTCTTCAGTAGGAACGCTAATGCCAAAATTATTTATGATTTTATACGAACCAATAGTAATAACGAAATTCAGGAATAAATGTTCAAGTCAGGCAATTTAATTGTGCAATGAAGTTCGTCAGGAAAAAATACAAAGCAGTTATACACTAGGCCTACGTTTTTAAGAGACGCTTTCTTAACATTTTTATTTTATTAATGCAGCCAATGGCCATGTACTTTTCTTTTCAGGACGGGTCAGGAAAGGGATATTTGAAGGAAATCGGCCGTGGACCTGTTGAAAGGAACCGTCCCGGCATTTGCCTGGTGGTGAATATGGGAAACGACGAAAATCATTTTCAGGACGGCCGAGGTGGGATTCGAACCACGCTCACCCGATGCAGAGAGGCACGAGGTAGCGCGTTAGCGCTCTCGGCTACCGCGGCCGGGTGAGTTCGCTGTCCTTGGGGTAAATCTGAGACTTGTCTCATACAAAACTGTCACTTACAGTGACATCGGACAAGAGTGTAAACTTTCAAAGATTACCACGAAAGTCGCAAAAGCAGCGCATCAATGCGGATCTCATCAGGAGGAAAAATTTCCTACCATGTGCAAGTGCAAGAAATCTGCTCCTTTTAGAGTCGCACGACGACCACAAGGACTCTGCAAATGGCAGAAAAATCCTAGACGAAAAAGAATACCGGACAACACAATGTATAAAGTTCAGCCCCTAGGTCGATTCTTTTTCCGAATGTGTGCATACAGTATATAATAATGAAGCTCTCACACAGGACAGCGCTGAATTTGACGAGTTGTTGTCACCTGCTAGCTTGCAGCAGTTGGATAACATCCTGAAGCTGCAGTCTCTAGCATTCCAGCAGTTCCTTTCTCTGCACTTTCGGCACGTTCTTCAGTATGGATGGATTAACTGAAGCAAGCTCATAACTATTTCATAATACTACAGATTTTTGTTTCAAGAATTTGAGAGGTCAGTGTAATAAATTTTGCGTGGCAGTAATAATTGAATGTACAAGGAAGTTATGTTTTACGCCCTTTTAGCGACTACTGTTTGTTCCAGACTAACCCTATTTCAAGAATATTGTTGTTTCCCGTACAAACAACCCACATCCTACAAATAGTCGTAACATTCCACCTCATTCATTGCCATGTATCTCCCACCATAATCACCCTCCTGTAGCCAACATTTTGAGAGCACGTGTTTCGACATCCTAAGCATGATGAGAGAAAAAAAATACAATTTTGTTCTGGCCCAAACAGAAGGTTTGCTCGTCAGTTGTATAGCTGCAGTCACGTGAGTGTAAATAATAATAATGCAATTAGTTCTACGTCCCTTTTAACTACTCTGGCTTTTAGAGACACTGGGGTGCCAGAATTTTGCTCCGAAGGGGATCTTTAACGTGCCAGTAAATCTACTGACACGGTCACGTTAGTGTGAGTTATTCATAACTGTGGGTACGTACCACGATTCTTCGAAGGGCAAAGGATTGTATTGCAATGGATGGACATTTCACTGAACACCTCGTACGAAAAAATGTTCATATCTCAGAAAGTAGGCGCTGTAGGACCCATATCAAACATTTACTAAAATAGTGGATACTATCTTCGCACCCTGTGTAATGACTTTTTACATTCACCTCCAAACCTATTGGATACTACTGTATTTTAACACCCTCTATAACGACTTTTTACGATCACCTCCAAAACTAATGGATACTATTTTGACACCCTGTGTAATGACTATTTAACTTCACCTCCTAAAATATTGTAAACTATTCTTACACCCTGTGTAATGACTTTTTAAATTCACCTCGTAAAAATGTTGGATTCTATTTTAACAGGTGTAATTACTTTCTGTGTACGTGCACAACAGTGGAGCAGCCGTAGAAACATATTGGTTATCAGTCCTGTGCTTTGATAACCGCTGTGTCTCTGTTGTCTTTAGTTGTTATAATTACAAGTGATGCCACGGGGCTAGACATACAGACGTAGTCACTTTATTCAAGTAAAATGGTCACTTGTCCAATTACTCACCATTCCCATTGTTTCAGAATATCGTCGCAGAACTTGCAATACCACATACCCTTCTTTTTGAATGTTTTCCTTATGATTGGTCACACCTCCCACCTGTGTGTGGATGTGTCATCCAACAGAACAATTCACGTTAGGTTCTTTTTCCTGAGTTTAAATCTAAAGGAAAACGAGCTTAAAATACATTGTAGAAAAGTATATATCCGTGTAGTTATGCACTCCTACAATACAGTACAGGATTAGCACAAATGGTTTAAGCGATTTCATGCACTTGCATTATTGAAAGTATATAGCTTACAGCATTGACACACATACCAATTAAAAGTGAAACTCATCAATGTTTCTGAGTCCGCTTGCTACAAAATCTCATTGTGCCCTCCTCGCGTCACACGGCAATTATCGATACGGTAGTCGAACTCTGACCACACACGCTGGAGGATATCCTGTTCAATTCTAACTTCAGCCGCATGGATCCGTTTTCTCAGTTCAACATGTGTAACTTCATCTTTGATAAACCCCCTTAAAAATAAGTCACACGGGATCACATCGGGCGACCGGGAAGGCCAGCGCATAAGACACCGTTCTGTACCTGTCACAAGTTGACAATAATCGACGCTATCAGTTTTGAATTTATTGAACTGAGGAATTGAATCCATGTGGCTTATCTAAAATTGACCAGGATATGCTCCAGAGTGTGTGGTCGGAGTTGGACTACCGTATCGATATTTGCCGTGTGGCACGAGGAGGGCACATTGAGAATTTGTAGCAAGCAGACCCCCCCCCCCCCCCCAAAATGATGATTTTCTCTTTTAATTGGTATATGTGTCAATGCTGAAGCTGTACACTTTCAATAATGCATGTGCATGAAATCGCATAAATCATTTGTGCTAACCCTGTATATTTAAGGTTCATTTTCCTTTAGGTTCACACACAGGAAATTGAACATAACGTGAATTGTTCCGATGGACTCCACACACGGGTGACCAACCTTAAAGGAAAATAATGGAAAAGAAGAGCATTGTCAGATAAACGGTATTGCAAGCACAGCAACGGTATGTTCAATAATTTCGCATGTTCAGAATTAAGTCACTGTTGACTATGATATTTCCAAATTTAGAGAAATATCACGATTTTTGAAATGCTTATAGCCCAAAATGGTCCTTACTAAGCCGTTTGTCAGACAGTACCCTTCTGATTTCCTCTAGTCTCAAAATCAGACGGCACTCACAGTTCAGGAAGGAGCTAACGTATAAAATATTTTGCCATATAAGCTATAATATAAAACATCGACTGTATACAGGAATATATTAACCTGTGACATTAATGATTTCAGACTGTTTTCATGGCGGGAACTCATTTCCTAATTCATTTGTTTTGGATTTTTTGCAGACTGAGTTGTCTCAGGGCCGTCCTCGAGGTAACGGGAAAATACGAGGGCTGGGATAGCTGCACGGCATTCATGAACGGGGTTAAATGGACCTCAGCTATCAAGTGATCGTCCTGGCCGCGGTACGAAAACTGCCAAGAAACCAAGCCAGCACGTCGGATTACATCTGCCGATTCTCGAAAACGTCTTATCCAACACGTCACCTTACTCTGGGGGATGTCATAGCACTATTTATTTATTTATTTATTTATTTATTTATTTGTTGACGGTACACACCAGGCCTCAGTGTGCGCCCCAATAACAGTGCACCTACACAGTAAAACATACTTCCTGATATTTCTACATTAAGTATTAATATCTAAATGTAATTATTAAAACTAGTTACAGGCCGGACGTTTGTTTTAGACCTTTGCCCTTGACCTTGAAGCCTGCGGGTGAGCCTACACCCACTCACTCTCTCACCCTATCGCTTCACACTTGTCACCACCGATCTGATGTAATGGAATTCCAGACATAGCAGACAGTACAGTCCACGCCGAAGTATTGTGTGACGCGGAAGTACAAGTTACATAGTTACGAACAGAACACCATTATATTTGCCAATGACTGTACTTCAGGAGTAGTGTGAAAGAGCGTTGTCAATCATCGGACCGCTTTTTTTAAGGAAACTTGTTTATTGTCTTCATATATTTAAGGTACATAGGTGATTGTGAGGTGGTAGATGAATAACAATCGTGGATATTGATGAGTTTATCACAGTTATACTAGTCTACTTAATGTTCAATGTTCAATCACTATCACAAAACACAAAACACTCACATGATGCGGGTGAGCTGCTGGGCATAGTCCCCCAGCCGGCGAGTTCTTGTAGTACAGCGAAGGCTCGTGAGGACACACTCACTTACCTTGGACAGCATTTCGAGTTCTGTATATGGCCCCGTAGTTTTCAGCACACAGTGCACATAGCAACCAAGGAGTAACACTACCGCACTGTTCAGTTGAGGTGGTTGCAGACTAAATGTTGGGCGGATCACCCATTCAGGAGTGATGTAGGTAGTAGGACAGTTCATGAAGCTATTCAGGACCCGGGTGAAGCGGTTCCAGGTCGATCGAATCGGATCACACTGCGTAAATCGGTGCAGGATTGTATCCTGATGGGAACATGAAGTGCATAAGGCGTTCTCCACCATGTGAATGCGATGGAGTCTGCTGTTTGTTGGTATAAGGCCATGGATTACTTTATACCAACTTTCCTTCGCTGAGCTGGGAAGAATGCGATTGGAGACATTCCTCCCGACTCGATTCCAGTTGACGATCAATGCGGATTGCATAATTCTGGGGGCAACATACTGTTGTGCCATGATAGAACGATACAGCTTTTTCGTTGAGATAGACCTGATGACGTCTTGTGGCACGTAGCTTAGTTCAACTCTCAGATACCGGACATGAGGTGCATGATGATTGATATCATAATAAGCTGGTGGGTTCGAGCAGTCATGGGGACTACACCATCTCAGTAGGAAGTTATGTGACTCATCGGTCCCGAAGCCTGTAAGCAGTTGAAGGTGTCGTTTGAGGAATAAAGTTCTAGCTTTCTTTTCAACGTCGATGAGTCCCAGACCTCCCTGGGATTTATGCAATGTTAATGTGCTGCGGGAAAGACGTAATAGAGCTCCTTGCCAAATAAACCATCCGACGGCGGAAATAATACGTGTACCCACCATTCTTGGCATAGGAAGAATTTGACTGAGATACCATATTTTACTTAAGCTGAACATATTCACGAACATTGTTCGTTGGTGTAAGAGGAAGGAGCGGTACCACACTTGTTGCAAGGCATCACGCACAGAATGTAGGGCAACGTCCCAGTTCTTTTTAATCATTTGGTGTACACTATTCAAGAAAGATATGCCCAATATTTTGAGTTCTGAGGCGATCGTTACCCACGCCGGGAGAACCCCTTGGACGCGGTCCAATTTCCCAATCCACATCGCCTTTGTTTTTCGTCGGTTCAGCCGCGCACCAGAATATCTCCCGTACTCATCAAGGTCCGTGAACAATTGCTGCATGTCAACGGCTCGATCCACCCCAAGGGTGACATCATCCGCATATGCAAAAATACTGATCTCCGTGCCATTGAAAGATGTATGGAGATTACAAAGAAGGGGTTCCAGGGATAGAACAAAAAGAAGCATGGACATCGGACACCCTTGCCTGACTCCACGATGGATGAGGAGCGGCCGTGTGAAATACCCATTTACATTCACTTTTGAAGATCCACCATGAAGAATTTTGCTCACGAGGGCAATAAACCGCATATCGAAGCCAATAGCTTGAAGGGTCGCAAGGATGTATTTATGGTTTACCCTATCAAAAGCATGGTCAAAATCCAGTGATAATAACAGTTTCTTCTTATTTCCGACCAGCGACTCACTAATGACATCGCGAATAGCACATGTAGTGTTGACAATGCACATGCCTGGTACCCCACCCGATTGGTGGCGAGATGTGGCTTCCTCCATAAAGGCCTGAAGTCTCGTTTTCATACATTTCGTGAAGATCTTGTAGTCAAAGTTTAAAAGCGTCAGTGGGCGAAAGTCCCTGAGCTGTGTTGGTTGTGTAATTTTTGGGACTAATACCACCAGGCCATCTTTCAGGGTGTCGATATTTCGTCCAGGACGACAAGCATCATTCACTACGGCTGTATGTTCATCGCGAATGGTGGTCCAAATAGTCATGTAGAAAGCTCTCCCCAGGCCATCAGGACCAGGACTCTTGTTCGGCGCACTGTGGAGTATGGAGGTATATATTTCTTCGGCGGTGATGTCCTGGGTCAAGCACTCTTGTCCTCTGTGCAAAAGTCTTCCTCGTACACCATCGAAGAACGGATGCTGGTAGTGAAGTGGGACTGGGGTGTCGTCTGTGTACAAGGACTGAAAGAAGTTCTCTACCGTTTCTGTGATTATGGTATAACTAGTCACCATTTGTCCCTCAGGTGTCACAATGCGGTTGATGTACTTCTGAGGGCCTTTGCGGCACGCCCGTATAAAATGATAAACGGAGGGTGCCTCTGATGCCAGATGTTGATGATCTTGTGCTTGAAGTTTGAGTCCTTCCAATGCTTTGCGCTGCAGCGTGAGGAGCTGCGCTCGGATTTTCTTTATTCGGCGATATGTATTAGGGTTGGTAGGGTCTTCATTGTATAACTGTCGTAAACATTTATAGTAGAAATCTCTCGTCTGATGGATGTGGCGTCTTCTCTCGGCACTGTAGGCCTTCAATAACCTAACAGCTCTGGGTTTCGCATACTTCAACCACCACTCAAGAGTATCTTGAAACCAGTGAATGTGGCGTTTCCAGTTATGCCATTCAGTGGCAAAGCTATCTTTCATGTCCAAGTGTGTCAGAATAGAATCATTTAACCTCCATGATCCTCTCCCACGGCGAGGTCCCAATTCTGGTTGGCGAATCTTGCACAGATACGCACAATGGTTTGAAAACTCCACCGGGCATACATCTGTTTCTCTCACGTGTTCTTTCAATTCCCCGCTGACATATATTCTATCCAGTCGAGAAGCACCATTATGGTAGTAGTACGTGTAACCGGCTGACCCCGACGGCTTCAGTTCCCATGTGTCTTTTAAGCGTAACCCTTGTATTAACGCAGATAGCGCAGGGCAGCCCTGAAATTGGCCACTTTGGTCTTTGGGCGATAGCACTGCGTTAAAATCCCCACCGAGGATTATATTGCCGGTATGATTATGGAGAAGTGGGAGAATATCTGTGGTATAAAAGAGCCGGCGTTGTATCCTGGCCTGCGAACCAGAGGGAGCATATACATTGACAATCAAAAGATCTCGAATACGGATACTGAGTCCGCGTGAGTTGACTAACTGGACTGGATCCGCATATGGTATATGGTCCTTAATGTAGATGGCTGTACCACGTTTGTGCTCATTGACATTAACTATTTTATCGTAGCCAGAGATGGTAAGGAGGTCTTCAGTAGCCACTTCGTGCAACAGAACAATATCCACATCTTGGTCTCGAATGAGGTTGCGTAAGAGCGACTGTTTACTAGCAGTTTGAATGCAATTTACATTGAGTGTCATTACAGTATATGTCAACAACATCGTCAGATAGATAGACATGTTTCTTACCAAAATAAACAAGATGGAGATGGGGTGGTCTTTAACGCTTGTCGCTCGATTTCCCGCCTTGTAGTCGGGGGTCCCTGACACCCGCATAAGGCTTGTGCGTTCCCTCTTTTGACGCCCGGATTGTTTTAGCTTTGGAGGTGGTTTTCAAAGGTACCTGTTCTTTAGGAATTAGTTCCTTGGTGTACATGATATCCGGGTCCTGTGACCCCATCTCTTCTGTATCCATTTTGCTGGAGGGGTCGTCTTCTACTTCATCCGACCATCGTATACCAGCGGTCTGTGGTTCACAACTAATTATGGACTGGTTTGAGGGTGGCATACTTGTAGCATTGTCTCCTGAGGTCACGCCTTCTGTGACCGCTTCAGGGCTGGCAGTGCGGGTGTCAGGTTTCTGGTCAGTTTTAGGAACTAGAGAAGTGGCCGTCCTACCTAGACTGCCATTGGTGCATTGGCTAGTATCAGACGAAGGTGGCAACGCTGGCTGCCCGTGGAGTTCCTGTTGTAATGTGGGAGTATGTTGTTGTTTACTAGTGGTGGGCAATGGCCCAGCTGGTTGCGGCGATAAGGCGGTGGAGTGAGGAGTCAACACGTCCATCGTGTCTTGTGCTACAGCCGACGTATCAAGTGGGGCAGGTTGTTCGGGAGAAATACTGACGTTAGATGAACAAGGTGCCGATAAGGCAGGCGAGGCAATGTCACTTTCCTTGTTGGCTACAATTTCACTGAGAAGCTTAGGGCCGGTTTTGTTTTCAGTTTCACCGCGCCTCACTGGGCATTCCTGTCTAAAGTGATCAGTTGCATTACAATAAAATCATGATCGAGGTTGTCCATCATACACCACCTGTGCTTTGTAGCCATCGATAGAAATAATGGGTGGAATTGAAGTTTTTAATTCAATCCGCATAGCCCGAATACCACTCAAAATATTGAACAGGTAGGTAGCTGACCATCGTTCGTTTCTAATTTCACGAACCTTCCCGTACTTACTAAAGTACGACATTATCCGGTCATTCGGCAGTTCAATGGGAAGGTTCATAATTCGGATTAGTTTGCTGTCAACATCCGCACAAGTTATATTTACCTCAGATATAGAGCCATTAAATTTCCGTACCTGAGATTTGCCGTTGGTACTATTGAGGACCTTCTCCATCAGTAGTTTGCTGGTGAACTTGATGAAAACAGCAGTTTCCAGATTATCGAGTTGAATGGCTTCTAATTGGTCCACGTTGAGTTTTAGGGTGTACTGAATCCACTCATGTATTTCTGCGGGGCCTGGTTTATTGGCCTTGTCGGGGAAAGCACATTTTATCGTGTTTTTCCTAATGCTGTTGTTTGCCATTTTTACTGTACTCGAAACGACTTGAAAGTTAGACACTCGAATACGTCACCCACAACGAGGCAAAGCGCAGCGAACCGGTCGCTGCCACGGTTCAGACCGGACTGGCTTGAGGCAGCTGATAACAACACAGGTACTGTAGTAACTCGCCCCCAGGCTTACATTAAGATTTTTCACTCGTCTAAAACAAACGTCCGGCCTGTAGTTCACACAGATTGAAATGCATAGTAGTAAAAAACATAATCTAAAGATAATATAAAAACTAAATCTGAATTTTACCGAATGTCAAATATAAGTTATCAAAAACAGATTTTGAAATTATTACATCGTAAACTAAAAGGTAACATTGATAACGCTGTTTACAGGGAACGTTGCTATCGAATTGCTTCCCACACTCGTAGATTTTCCATTTGTGCTGGCAATGGCCCCTTCTTTCTATGAGAGTAATGTTTCATCACCTCCCGAGTATCGAACTAAGAATCACAACATCGTGGGGCAATGTTCGTCACTGTATAGTTGGACTTAGTTTCCCAGCCCACTCACTTTATGTGATGGGGAACGTACAATTTATACCATATGAAGTTTTGAAGCCAGTTTTCTGTGTTACCTTTCAGAACTACCCATTTAAGGCAGTTACAGTGACGACACATAGGGTAAGTGTACCATTAATCGGCACCTTAAGACGAACCACGTTACATCATCATGTGTAAAGTCTTTAATATCTACAATACTGGTTGCAACTTACGTTGATATGGCACATAAATACCTTTGTATTCGAAAGGATATATTCAAGTGCTTGCAAGTACAATCCGTTAATTTCAAAGTAATTTAATTTACGAGTTGCACCCTGTGTACCTATGATCGGCAGCGCAAGAAACGCTGAGACCCGGTTATCGACACTCAAGAATACCATTAATCGGCAGTGGCAACTAAAATGCTGTTAAGTCAGGACAGATTTTATTTCTACCTTAATAATACAAAATTTCACCCTAAAATTGAAACAGTATGTTTATTATGGAAGCACCATTAAATAACACGCACAAGGACACATTTCATTACAACACAGATTTGTGGTCATAAGTACAGTAAGCCTATCAAAACAATGTTTACCTTTGTCATAATATTATAATTATGCGTACGTTTCGTCCATAAGAAACACTGACACTGAAAGGTTTATTCATTTACACAACTGTGGCATGTGAATGTCATGGGAGCCCCTTTTTCTATTCATTCTGCAGCACTCTTCCTGAAATTTTGTCTTCTTCACATATTTCGCAATACCATTAATCCTCTGCAACATCCGAAGGTTTTTCCCTACTCCTTCTCTTCTGAACGTTATTTTGATGTACAGCTTCCTTATCGTTTGCTTCCTGAACCTTTTTATTACGAGTTGATGTTTTAGGCAAAGTTTTCTTTTCCTCTCCTTGTTCTTCCTTTTTTGATTTTGCTTGCTCCCTTTTCTTTCTACGTTCCTCTAGTTCAGTTTTTTTTTTAAATTTTTTCATCTTCCTTCTTTAGATAGTATCTCATTCATTGTACAGATGTTGCTACTACTGGTATCTTCTCCTTCTTTCTCTTCTTCAGAACTGGCTGATCTCTTGGCCAGAAAAGTATGCTTTTAAAATTAGACATAACTACCTGAGACGTGGAAGGTGGAGTAGACAGGTGTTTAGAACCCAACTCATTGAAATTTCTGGTGTTGCACTTATCGAGTGTTTGATCCGACGCTGTCTCCTGATTTGAACATGTAGGTCTATCGTCTATCAAATTGTCCGCTTGAGAATTAAGATTCAATGTATCTCCAGAAACTTGAGTTGCACTGGTTGCAGATTCTGAAACTATCCCATTGCTATGATTTAAAAAACGAGAAAAAGGGATAAATCTACTTTCTGACGTGGATGCATGACACTTGGATTCTTCACGATTTGTTACAGAGGGATCGATTCATCCTTTAACAGAATTAAACTCTGGAAGCAAGCACTTCTTTGACATTCGAAGTGGTAAATCTCTGTTGAAGTTATCCGATTGTTCATGCAGTCCCCTATCTAAATCGGATATGTGCCCAGATAATTCTTCAATAGTCCCTCCTGAGTATGAAGTATTCACACACTCACTTGGATGGGAAATCTCATTTGGAGTGTTAGTTAGGGCTCCTTCAAATTCACTGAAATCGTGATTTTCTAAATACATTGAATGATCGGCACATGAATGTCCTAGTGTTCGGCATTTCTTTTATCAAGCTATAAATAGAAACTGAGTGAAGAATGTATATGCCGATTACTAGTTCAACTGTTCTCAATGTATTTCTTTTTGATATTTCAAACGGAGGGTTATGATGCGGGAATTATATATTAAGAAAAGGTGTACTTCCTGGAAGCCTCAGTTGCACTAGTTATCGGCACACCTGCCGATAACCGGTACGGCTGTGATTTTCTTTGAACTAGTATTCGGCACGGACCGAAAATATAATATAAATAATTAAAATCGTGTTCTATGTGTTCTGACTCATGCAACACATAGTTTCGCAACATAATAATTCAAAGTTCAACGGTACTTACATTGCAAAACACGCCGATGTTACGAACACTGAAGTCCTACTCCTTAACAAGCACGTTAGGCAACGACAGTGACATCAGCCGAGTTCACTTTAACTGGCAACGTTGCAGAACACCTTCGACACAAGCGCCTCTAGTGGAGTTTGAATGAATCATGTGTACCTAAAGTTTGTGAAAACCCCAGCAGATGGCAAACCTATTCAGTTAAAGCCTTGATATAGGCATTTAATCGCCAAAGTGCCGATCACTCGGTCAGTGCCGATTAATGGTACATCCACCCTACCACTATATAAATGAATTCACATATCCCAAAAAATCAGTGTATGCTATTTGACACAGCAGGTTTACGGATAAGGACCATGGGAGTGCACATTATTGTACTCAGTGCACTGTCAGTATATGTCGTTAATATCTGACCAACCTAACACTACTAAACTGAACCAGACAATAAGGAAAAGAGTTAAAACTATACCCATCAATTTAATAGAAAGTATGATATATGTTCTTTACTAAATATCTTTACTTTTAACGAACCACACCAATGCTCACGCCAGACATGTTAAATCTCGGAGTAACATCTTGATGGAATCTACTTCACGTAAAACATGATCTAATAGCTGAGAACCTTTCTGTGGTTAAAATGACAGTGTTGTAATATTTGCTCTATAATAGATATATTTTTAGCCTACTTTTGATTCTTGCAAAAAGTTGAAGTACGCTTATAAGAACTACACCGGTCAAATATCGGTGTGTCTGTCTGTGTGTGTGGATGCCTGTCCCCACTTTCAATTCAAACACGACGAAACCGAATTGAACCTAATTCAATACAGCGGTAGCACTAGCAAAGGGCACCTCCGTGTCATCGCCACCATCTTAACTAAAACAAAATGCCGGCCAACCAAATATTCAAAACTTAAATCAAATTATAAGGTCATCAGCCCACCGATTTCAAGGAGGCTTCAGTGCGAATTATGAAAACATTAAATTCACAACTTATTCGGATAGTTTTTTATGAGAACAACCTGTTACCAACGTGATGAGCATATAACAATACATATTGCGCACAGCCGCCATTTTGAAATTATAAAATATTACATAACTCTGCTTAAACGAAAAATAGTGACAAGTAATGTGGCCTTTTATGGCTGAGGTAAAAGAACAGACTATCCATGCATTCAAGATGACGGCTGCGCAAACATTTAGAACATTAAAAACGACAACTCAGAGTGAAATTCGTTAATTAAAACGAATCTTGCAAGGAGCTCTTACTCGCGTTAATCAAAAGATTATCACACTGGATAAAGTAAACATCGGCCATCTTGAAATTTCAAAATAAAAATTATACCTTTCTGTATCTTAAAGCAAAAAAACCTTATAAATCGCTCAGTATACCCAAAGAAAGAACAGTGACGCCATATATTCAAGATGGCGGCTAGGCGTACTATTTAAGTATACAAACAAGTAACTCGGGATCTTATTGCACAATTAAGACGTTACTTGGTAGAAGAGCACTGTTATATAAGAAACTCAGTAGCGTTTGTGAAGCACGCAGCAGCCGTCCCGAAATTTCATAATTTCAAGAAGAATGTATTTCTATATTTTAGAACTACAATAACCAACATCTGTGATAAAGTAGAAGCAAATATAGAGTATCGTATTCACAAAGAGAAATAACAGTCACTTTAAATTTTCAACATGGCGATTAGGCGTAGTATTAAAACGTAATAGTAAATCAATCAGAATGTAATTGCGCAATTACAACGAAACTTAGTAAGAAGTGCCATATAAGGGACCTTGCTGAAATAAGCCATAAGAATCACACACTGAATACAACGTTCGGCGGCCATCTTGAAAATATAGAATATGATAGTGAATAACTCCAAGTTATCTTAAAATACAACAATGTAAAGTATCGGTATTGTAGAACCTTGTAAGTGACTTCATATGACCAAGTCAAAAGAACAGCTACCTTTATTCATAGGAATATCAAATTGAATAATGCGCAGCAGCCATCTTGAAATTATATAATCAAATAACTCTACTATACATAATCTAGAGATACAATATACCAAATTAGCAGTAATGTAGAACCGTTTATGGGCTTAGTATGCCAAAGGCAAAAGATCACCCCTGCCATAGAATCATGATGGTGGGTGAGCATACTGTTAAAACTTCAAAATCAATAACACAGGATCCAATTGCTCAATTAACACGAAACTTTGTATATAGCACGCAGCCGCCATGTTGAATATAACAGACATTAATAACGACAATCCACTATTTATTACAGTTACAAGGTCGAAACGCAGGAACGTAGTACCACGTAAAAGGTTCTCTCTGCAGAAGGCTCAAGATAAAGGATTCTATACATTCAAGATGGTGGTTGGACGTCGTTTTTAATGTTCCAATCAATTCTTCCTTACGGAAAAGCGAAATCACAACGAAACTTAGTAAATGGGGAGTATTATATAGAGTACAGCACTAAACGTACTGTACATCACGAGAAAATTCAATTATACTCCTTCATAAGGACAAAGTGTTATAACTATACCCATACATTCAAGAGAAAGTAGGCTACATAATATTTACTTGCTCTAACATCACATCGTAGCCTACGAATTTGTGGCTAAATGTTTGTCCAATTTTTAGGGAACGGACTGTAAAGTTGATGTTCTATGGATAATTCTCCATATGAGTCTACTCCCTGTGCTACGGTGTTTCACGAACAAGCAAGCATAACAAACTTATTGACGAGCTGCCATTTCCCACCTTTCTATGTCTTATTACCATATTTGTTCTCTTCTGCCATGATAAATACATTCTGAAAACGCCTTGTATAACCTAATACCCAGGGCTCTCTACTTAAGGTGTTCCCGATCATTTGAGAGTTGGGGCGTGTAATATTACATGGCAAGGTGTCTTTCAAAAACTGCTGCAGCCGTGCCATTCCATTGTTCGATTTCTGGCGCTTTGTGTTTCACTGCTGTGTGTGCACCTAGGGACATGAAGTTGTACAAACAGTCGCTAGATAGCACCACATCACTTTTCAACGGAACAATATCGATACGTTTGAAGGCATGAGAACTCGTTGGATGTTTGGACTTTTTTCAAAATGTTCCATACCGCAGTCACGTAGTGAATTATGAGAAGTGACTTGTGTGCTTAATTAATTAAATGATTATTCTGACTCATTTCAAAAGTGTAGTGCACGCAGTTTTCATCCTTTTGGGGCGGGGGGAATGTGTAATTTTGTGACATTTTTGTTTTACAATACCATAGTTTTTTCATCATTGCCTGAAACTTGCCAAACCTAAAATGAAGGAATTTGGAAATCCAATGGACCTCTTAATTTATTTGTAACTCAAACCACATTAATTTTTTGCCCTTCCTAACGTAGCCAAAATTTCGGGAATCAGCCAGCCTCCAGAAATGAATTAAATTTCTCTGCAGATCTGGTAATCTACGGCATCAGCAGGCTAAGTACATGTGTAATGTCAATGGACTGGTATGTTATTGAATAGCCAAAACGCAGTCTTTCCCACCTCTGTGAACTGGTCGAGGAATTTCATATTATTGAAATAAATTAAATTAGTGTTACTGGTAACACTGCACAAACCCTCGTTTGTAACAAATTTGCTAGTAAAAACGCCAAATCTGAAAGATGGTACAAAGCACTAAATCTGAAAATCATAGAAGTAGAGAGGCAGTGTGGCTACTAACCCACCCTAACGTAATCTATGCTAACCTAACTTAACATAATTTAACCTAACGTCCCCTTTCCCGTGGCCAAGTCATTCTTACGTATAGGGCCAAAGTGCAAAACTCGAAAATAGTCGATATCATCCGAACGAGTAATTGAAGAGTGTCGTGTGAGGAATTGAAAGAAAGGTCTTCATCCTCTTTACCCCTAGGACAAGTCAACTTTTCAATTCTACGTTTAGGGCCATAGTACAAAACTCAAATTTTGAGTGTTTTTAAATAATTGCTTTATGATAAACGTTCACAAGGGTAGGTGGGGTTCGGAGGGGCTTCCACAAGGTCATGAAACATGACTTCTAGCTATCCTGACAGGGTAGCCGAGCGGCCATTCCCAAAATTCGTTAGAATTCCTCTAACTGTCCCAGACTTCCAGCGCACGCGAGGCTCCTTCCAGATGCTGGTCAAGTGATGACCCTACCCCACACTCCCCACCCTCAATACTAATAATAAAGAAATTATAATTTATAATACAAATTATTATTAATAATAATAACAAGTAGTTCCGTGAAGAACTAAACAGCCTATCTTCATATATCCTACTTATGTAAATTACATCTATCAACACAAAAAGTTTCAGTTTGATTGCTGTAATAGATTCGTAGATATTAAGTGAGAACCGTCTAAATATTTCGGATAGTCATCGTGTTGCATATTTATATATATAGGCATAGGCCTTGGAGTTATGTACTATCACATGAAGATTATTGTATAGGTGTTTTGTTCAAACTTCAATCGCATGAGTAGCACACGAGATATAAAAAACGAGATGTCAAAATTCCGCTCAGCCGCCATCTTGTGGTTATGAAAATAATTTAAATGAATTAGATGCCAGTGGATTAAAATTTATATAAGCTTGTACCATACCAAGTTTCGCAGCGCTCGGATGGTTAGATCGCGAGAAACGTCCTTTTGTCACCGCCATGTTGGATTTGTGCTCTCCAGGTTATTGAACGTCCCATAGGGGAACAAATGTTTATAGCATCTATGAACATAAAATATTTCAGTTTGATTGCTGTCATAGATTGATGGATATTGAGAACGGTCTAAATATTTCGGATGGTCGCCATGTAGGATTTTAATATATGTAGGCCATAGAGTTATATAATATTCAAACGTTGATTTCGATCGCATGCTTAGAACACAAGAAATAAACACTTAATTTTAAAATTTCGCACAGCCGCCATCTTGAGGTTATGTAAACAATTGATCCAAATTAGATGTCGGTGCATTGCAATTTCTATAGTCATTTTCTGTACCAAATTTCATTGCTTTCGGATGGTTATATAGCGAGAAATGTCTATTTACATGTTTCAAATTTGCTTGCCCGCCATGTTCGTTTTGTTGTTAACACGTTTTTGAAAGTCACATGGGTAAACGTCTACTAGTGCCCTTTATCACGGTACAAAATTTCAGGATTATTTGAGTGATAGTTTCGGAGATATAGAAGGCCGGTGAAATAATTCGCACAGCGGCCATGTTGGATTGGTGAGACGTAATAAAATTTGAAGGCAGCGGTCGTGGTTCGCCAAAATAGTACTATGACCTTACTGAGTTTCATTGAAATCAGCCGTTTAAAAGTTAGTATGGACACTCACACAGACACGCACACACGTACACACACACACACGGACAAAAGATGATCCCATAAGCCTATATATTTCATAAATGAAGATAGGCTAAAAATGATTGATTAAAATAAAGAAATATAATTAATAGACTAATAATAATACTGTAATAAAAATGCCAAGCCCTGCATGATTTCCCACGCCCCCAGAATTCCCCGAAATTCCCAAAAATCCCCCAAAATTTACCCAGATTCCCTAATATATTCCTAAAATTACCAAAATTGCTTGAAATACACAAAAATACTCATATTCCCTAAAATGTCTCAAATGTACCCAAATTCCCTAAAATGCTTCAAATCACCCCAGAAATACACCCAAATTTACCAAAATTACCTAAAATCCCCCCCCCCAAAATTAAAATCCCCCAACTTCCCTAGATTTACCCAAATTACCTAAATTCAACCAAATCCTCCCAAATTCCCTAAATTTCCATAAACTACGCCTACCGCAAAGAAAATAGTGTTTTTAGTTTCATCCACCTTTCATCCTTGTAAGAGAGGTGTCATGCTGTACGTTCAAATACCTAGTTTCAGCTACGAATTTTGGAGGATTTGGGTGATTTTAGGTAATTTGGGGTTGTTTGAGCCTTCAGTGTCTTAACTGGTTTGATGCAGCCCTCCATGCGTCCCTGTCCTAAACTATCCGTTTCATCTCTACAAAGCTACCACACAATACATCGAGGCAATCTGTTTAACATATGCTAACCTTGGTCTACCCTTACAGTTCATATCCTCGACCCTTCCTTCTATAATTAAGTTTGCTATTCCTGAGTTTCTCAGTACGTGTCCTACCAACCTATCTCTTCTCTTCATAAGCAGTCGCCAGAAGCATCTCTCATCTCCGACTCACCTTAATACCTCTTCATTCGCAACCCTATCTACCCATCTAATCTTCATCATTTTCCTGTAACACCACATTTCAAACGCTTCAATTCTCCTCTTTCCTGCTGCTCCAACGGTCCAAGTTTCACTTCCATAAAGTGCCACGCTCCAGACAAAGGCCTTCAAAAATGACTTCCTAATACCTAAATCTATATTAGTTGTCAACAGATTCCTTTTCTGTAGAAATATTTTCCTTGCCTGTGCTAACCTACTTGTTATATCCTCTTTGCTTCGTCCATCACTGTTTATTTTGCTTCCTAAGTAACAGAAGGCACCTATCTCCTTTAGCTTTTCACCTGCCAATTCGACGTCAATAGGGACCTTTGGTTTCTTTTCGCTGCATTTCATTATTTTTGTTTTTCATTTATTGAATATCATCATGAATTCTTTCCTTTGTAAAACATGTAAAAATTACATAAATAAAATATAGGGGTAAGCTGTGCCAGTGAATCGTAAAATACGTATGAGGGGCTCGATAGGCTCCATAGAGGTTTCTGATTTCTATTGACAGCATTCCAATTTATTTTTTTACATTTATTAATTTTCATCATGAATTATTTCCTCAAGACAGAATCCATACCATTTAAAAACTCATTCTGATCCTCTGGTGTGTCAGGTAAGATGACGATGTCACCAGCAAATTTCAGAGTTGAAATTGAAATTATTTCTCCTTGAATCTTTACTCCTACTTTTAATTGTTCTCCAATTTCCTTCATTGCTTGTTCGATGTAAAGATTGAAAAGTATGTGTGATAATTTTCAGCCTTGCCTTATATTTTTCTGAACACCAACTTCTCTCTCATGTCATTCTGCTCGAATAACAGCTGGCTGGTTTCTGTATAGATCGTAGAGCACCCTCCTATCCCTGTACTTAATTCCAATCGTTTTCAAAATGTCAAACAACTTACTCCAATCAACGTTATCATAAGCCTTTTCTAAGTCTGCAAATGTCATGAACGTTTTCTTATCCTTTCTTATTCTAGCTTCCAAAATTAGTCTAAGACTTAGTACAGCTTCCCTTGTTCCTACGTTTCCCCTGAAGCCAAACTGGTCTTCACCCAACTCTCTTTCTGTCCTTCCATCCTATTGGGGTAACTCTGGGGAAATTGGGGGATTTAATGAATTTAAGCGGGAGTTTAGGTAATTTTGGTTAATTTGAGTGAATTCTGGGATGATTTGAGGGATTTAAGAGAATTTGGGAACATTTTAGGTATTTTAGGGGATTTGAGGAATTTTTGGTGGATTTCAGGTCATTTTGGTAACATTTTGGGAGATTTTAGGGAATATGGGTAAATTTTGGGGAATTTTGAGAAATTCTGGGGCGTGGGAAATCATTTAGGGCTTAGTATAATTATTATTTTAATTTTCATAAGTCATTTTTATTATTATTAATTATTATTATTATTATTATTGGGGTGAAGCCTCCGTGGCTTAGGCGGCAGCGCGCCGGCCTCTCACCGCTGGGTCCGTGGTTCAAATCCCGGTCACTCCATGTGAGATCTGTGCTGGACAAAGCGGAGGCAGACAGGTTTTTCTCCGGGTACTCCGGTTTTCCCTGTCAACATTTCATTCCAGCAACACTCTCCACTATCATTTCATTTCATCTGTCATTCATTTAATCATTGCCCCAGGGGAGTGCGTCAGGCCTTGGCAGCCGGCACAGTTCATATCCTCGCCGCTAGATGGGGGCTTCATTCATTCCATTCCGGACCCGGTCGGAGACTGGAAGCAGGCTGTGGATTTTCATTCATTATTATTGGGATGGGGGCTGGATAGGGGGTTGTGGGATAGGGCGGGAGGGAAGAGGCGGGGAGGGGGGGGGGGTAGGGTCATTACTTGACCAGCATCTGGAAGGAGCCTGGCGTGTGCGGGAATTCTGGGGCATTCAGGGGAATTCTGACGATTTTAGGGAACGATCGCTCGGCTACCCCGTTGGGATAGCTAGGAGTCATGTTTCATGACGTTGTGGAAATTCCGAACCCCACCTACCCTAGGGAACGTATACCACTAATAAATTATTAAAAAACTCAGAATTTGAGTTTTGCACTTTGGCCCTAAACGTAAAATTATAAAGTTGTCCTATGGATAGATGGAACGGAGACCTTTCTTTCGATTTCTCACAGGACTTTCTTCGATTACTCGTTCGGGATATATTGACTATTTTCGAGTTTTGCACTTAGGCCCTAAACGTAAAAAAGACTTGACCTCGGGAAAGGAGACGTTAGGTTAGCATGCGTTACGTTAGGTTAAGTTAGGTTAGGTATGGTTAGGCTCATCTTGTGCCGCCCGAGCAACGCTTGGTGGGCTAGTACCCCCACTGCCTCTCCACTAATAGATGTTATAAAACGCTAAATCCGAATATTATAGATGCTATCAAACGCTAAATCAGAAAATAAAAATTCTGCGCCAAATCTAAAAATCGCAGGTGCTACAAAACGCCAAATCTGAAAATCATTGATAATACAAGACGCTAAATCTAAAAATCACAGGTGCTACAAAACGCCAAATCTGAAAATCATTAATAATAGAAAACGCCAAATCTGAAAATCATGCATGCTACAAAGCGCTAAATCTGAAAGTCATAGATGTTACAAAACGCTAAATCTGAAAATAATAGATGCTACAAAACGAAAAATTCAGAATTCCAAATACGAAATTTTGGATTTTAAAATCCTATCATCACGGATGTATTCCCCTCGACCTGTCCAGCATAAATATACGATCGAGATACTGAAGCTCGCGATGTTCCTTACTGACCACAGAGATTGTTGCGGCACGGATGAACAAGTCTCAAGATAAGGATACAACTCTCAACACCTGGCGTGTTACTACTCCTACTGTTTGCTAAACGCTGCACCGCTTAGAAAATCATTACGAGTTAATAGTTTGCCAGTGTATTGCTTTCAACACCCAGACATTTTACAGCTTAAGTCATTAAATGTCAGTTATATTTGTGTGGTGTAATTTATGGAGCTTTAAGTACACAACACGAAGTTGCTGGCTGGCTCTGCCTTCCCTTGCTTAGCCGTGTCTTGCCAGGGGATTATGTAAGTTTGTTGTTGTTGTATGTTAGTTTAGCTTGTTATCGGAGGTGCTTTCTTATCTACCACAGCAGCCCACACGTGGAGAAATGTCACTCAATAGGACTGGAAAATGAGGCAATTAAACCTGAGGGAACTTTGCTAAACGTACAATCCCAATGAAATGAAAATCCACAGCCTGCTTCCAGTCTCCGACCGGGTCAGGAATGGAATGAATGAAGCCCCTATCTAGCGGCGAGGATATGAACTGTGCCGGCTGCCGAAGCCTGTCGCACTCCCCTGGGTCAATGATTAAATGAATGGCAGATGAAATGATAGTGGAGAGTGTTGCTGGAATGAAATTGTGACAGGGAAAACCGGAGTACCCGGAGAAAAACCTGTCTGCCTCCGTTTTGTCCAGCACAGATCTCACATGGAGTGACCGGGATTTGAACCACGGACCCAGCGGTGAGAGGCCGGCGTGCTGCCGCCTAAGCCACGGAGGCTCTGTTCAATCCCAATATATTGCATTAAATTCTACCCATGTCATACTGTACTGGTTTCTACAGGACTGGAGAAGAAGTTGTTGTTTTGTTTTTGTTGTTGTTCAATCTTTAAAGGGCTTTGCGTCATCGTGGTCATAAAGCCACATGAACTTGTGTGTGTATAGAATTTATCTGACAATCTGTGTCACTGTGATGTCTCTGCTGGTGTGTGTATTTATAATTTGGGTACGAAACGGCCGTGGCCTTATGTTAGGTACCATCCTGTCATTTGTCTGGAGTAGAAGTGGAAAACTACGGAAAACCACATCCAAGATGACTGAGGTAGGAATCAAACCTGTCTATTCATAGTCTTGCATCATGAGGCTGAGTGTACCCCGTTCCAGCTCTCAGACCAGAATTAAATTTCTTGACAGAGGTGGGAATCGAACCCAGGCCTCCACGGTAACAGCCAAAAATGCTAGCCACAACGCAACAAGGCGGACTAGAATGGTAGGGAATGAGATTGATCCCCACTATTCGTATTATTTGTCGTCTAACCCCGTTCCAACCATCATACCAGGATTTAAATCAGGGGTCTTCAAAACATATTCCGTATATGGCCCGCTGTGTCTTGCAGTGCTTGCGAGTTTAGGTAGAAATTTCCATAGCTGCTGATTTTATAATAGAAACAAATTGCCTCCACTTCAAATGGTCTATGATATTGGAGGAACAGAAGATAGAAAGGAAGACAGGAAGAAAGGACGGAAGAATGGAGGGAAGGAAGGAAGTAAGGAAGAAAGGAAGGAAGGTAGTAAGGAAGAAAGGAGGGAAGAATGGAGGGAAGGAAGAAAGTAAGGAAGGAAGAAAGGAAGGAAGGAGGGAAGGAGGGAAGGAAGGAAAAAAGGAAGAAAGGAAGAAAGGAAGGAAGGAAGGAGGAAAGGCGGGAAGGAAGGAAAGAAGGAAGGAAGAAATAAAGGAAGGAAGGAAGAAAGGAAGAAACGAAGGAAGGAAGAAAGGAGGGAAGAATGGAGGGAAGGAAGGAAGTAAGGAAGGAAGAAAGGAAGGATGAAAGGAAGAAAGAAAGGAAGGAGGAAAGACGGGAAGGAAGGAAAGAAGAAAGGAAGGAAGAAATAAAGGAAGGAAGGAAGGAAGGAAGAAAGGAAGAAACGAAGGAAGGAAGAAATGAGGGAAGAAATGAAGGAAGAAATAAAGGAAGAAAGGAAGGAAGAAAGAAAGGAAGAAAGGAAGGAAGAAAGGAAGGAGAAAAGGCAGGAAGGAAGAAAGGAAGGAAGAAAGGAGGGAAGGAAGGAAGAAATGAAGGAAGAAAGAAAGGAACAAAGGAAGAAAGGAAGGAAGAAAGGAAGAAAGAAAGAAAGAAAGAAAGAAAGAAAGGAAGGAGGAAAGGCGGGAAGGAAGGAAAGAAGAAAGGAAGGAAGAAATAAAGGAAGGAAGAAACGAAGGAAGGAAGGAAGAAAGGAGGGAAGAATGGAGGGAAGGAAGGAAGTAAGGAAGGAAGAAAGGAAGAATGGAAGGAAGAAAGAGAGGAAGGAAGAAAGGAAGGAAGAAAGGAAGGAAGAAAGGAAGGAAGAAATGAAGGACGAAAGGAAGAAAGCAGGGAAGAATGGAAGGAAGGAAGGAAGGAAGAATGGAAGAAAGAAAGGAAGAAAGAAAGAACGGATGAAAGGAAGGAAGAAAGGAGGGAAGAAAGGAAGTAAGGAACGAAGGAAGAAAGGAAGGAAGAAAGGAAGAAAGGAAGGAAGAAAGGAAGGAAGAAAGGAAGGAAGAAAGAAAGGAAGGAAGGAAGAAAGGAAGAAAAGGGGGAATAATCGAGGGAAGGAAGGAAGTAAGGAAGGAAGAAAGGAAGAAAGAAAGAAAGAAAGAAAGGAAGAAAGGAAGGAAGAAAGGAAGGAAGAAAGGAAGGAAGGATGAAAGAAAGGAAGGAAGAAAGGAAGAAAGCAGGGAATAATGGAAGGAAGGGAGTAAGGAAGTAAGGAAGGAAAAAAGGAAGAAAGGAAGAAAGAAAGAAAGAAAGAAAGAAAGAAAGGAAGAAAGAAAGGATGAAAGGAAGGAAGAAAGCAGGGAAGAAAGGAAGTAAGGAACGGAGGAAGAAAGGAAGAAAGAAAGGAGGGAAGAATGGAGGGAATGAAGGAAGAAAAGAAAGTAAGAAAGAAAGGAAGAAAGGAGGGAAGAATGGATGGAAGGAAGGAAGGAAGTAAGGAAGAAAAGAAGAAGGAAGGAAGAAAGGAAGGAAGAAAGGAAGGAGGGAGGAAAGGAAGAAACAAAGAAGGAAGGAAGAAAGGAAGAAAGAAAGGATGGAAGGAAGGAATAAAGGAAGGAAGAAATGAAGGAAGAAAGAAAGGAACAAAGGAAAAAGGAAGGAAGGAAGAAAGGAAGGATGAAAGGAAGAAAGAAAGAAAGAAAGAAAGAAAGAAAGAAAGAAAGAAAGAAAGGAAGGAGGAAAGGCGGGAAGGAAAGAAGAAAGGAAGGAAGTAATAAAGGAAGGAAGGAAGGAAGAAACGAAGGAAGAAAGGAAGGAAGAAAGGAAGTAAGGAAGGAAGAAAGGAAGGAAGAAAGGAGGGAAGAAAGTAAGGAAGAAAGGAAAAAGGAAGGAAGAAAGTAGGGAAGAAAGGAAGTAAGGAAGGAAGGAAGAAAGGAAGGAAGAAAGAAAGGAAGAAAGGAAGGAAGAAAGGAGGGAAGGAAAGAAGTAAGGAAGGAAGAAAGGAAGAAAGGAGGGAAGAAAGGAGGGAAGAAAGGAAGGAAGAAAGAAAGGAATAAAGGAAGGAAGAAAGGAAAAAGGAAGAAAGAAGGGAAGAAAGGAAGCAAGGAAGGAAGGAAGGAAGAAAGGAAGAAAGGAAGGAAGAAAGAAAGGAAGAAAGGAAGAAAGTAAGGAGGGAGGAAAGAGGAAAGGAAGGAAGAAATAAAGAAAGGAAGAAAGGAAGAAATAAAGGAAGGAAGGAAGAAAGGAAGAAATGAAGGAAGGAAGAAAGAAAGGAAGAAAGGAAGAAAGAAAGAAAGGAAGAAAGGAAGAAAGGAAGAAAGAAAGGAAGAAAGGAGGAAAGGCGGGAAGGAAGGAAAGAAGAAAGGAAGGAAGAAATAAAGGAAGGAAGGAATGAAGGAAGGAAGGAAGAAACGAAGGAAGGAAGGAAGGAAGAAAGGAAGGAAGAAAGAAAGAAAGAAAGAAAGAAAGAAAGGAAGAAAGGTGGGAAGGAAGGAAGATAGGAGGGAATAATGGAGGGAAGGAAGGAAGTAAGGAAGGAAGAAAGGAAGAATGAAAGGAAGAAAGGAAGGAAGAAACGAGGGAAGAAAGGAAGTAAGGATGGCAGGAAGAAAGGAAGAAAGAAAGAAAGAAAGAAAGAAAGAAAGAAAGGAGGGAAGAATGGAGGGAAGAAAGGAAGAAAGGAAGGAAGAAAGAAAGAAAGAAAGAAAGAAAGAAAGAAAGGAAGGAGGAAAGGAAGGAAGGAAGAAATAAAGGAAGGAAGGAAGAAGGGAAGGAAGAAAGGAAGGAAGAAAGGAAGAGAAGAAGGAAGAAAGGAAGAAAGGAGGGAAGAATGGAGGGAAGGAAGGAAGTGAGGAAGAAAGGAGGAAGAAAGGAAGGAAGAAAGGAGGGAAGAATGGAGGGAAGGAAGGAAGAAAGGAAGGAAGAATGAAAGGAAGGAAAAAAGATAGAAAGGAGGGAAGAATGGAGGGAAGGGAGGAAGTAAGGAAGAAAGGAGGAAGAAAGGAAGAAAGAAAGGAAGAAAGGAAGAAAGGAATAGAGGGATTGAAGGAAGGAAGGAAAAAGGTAAGGGAGGAAGAAAGAAAGGAAGAAAGAAAGAAAGAAAGAAAGAAAGAAAGAAAGAAAGAAAGGACGAATGAATGAGAGAAAGAATGAAAGAAGGGAAGAATGAAAGAAAAAAGAAAGATAAAAAGGAAGAAAGGAAGAAAGAAAGGACGAATGAATGAAAGAAAGAAAGAAAGAATGAAAGAATGAAAGAAAAAAGAAAGACAGAAAGAAAGAAAGAAAGAAAGAAAGGAAGGAAGGAAGGAGGGAAGGAAGGAAGGAAAAAGGGAAGGGAGGAAGAAAGAAAGAAAGAAAGAAAGAAAGAAAGAATGAAAGAAAGAAAGGAAGAAACAAAAGTAGGAAGAAAGGAAGGTTGTAGTTTTACGTTGCCATTAAACTTGCAATCATGATCCACGGGAGCTCTTTTTAACGAGGAATCTGTGAAACACCGGACGTTTACCTTGAAAATTGTACATGTATTAAATGGGAACCGAACCGTGTCCAACTTGCTATGAGGCATGCAGCTTTAACCCTGTGTCATTACGTCCCCCTCCCAGTTCATCCGATTAATAATTCAAATAACTTTCAATGAAATTGCTTGTTTCTGAAAACTAACCATGGTACCGACCGGGTGTCAGTGCGAGAGCTTGCCGAGCCTTGGTTGGTCTCGGAGGGGACACTTACTGTAAATTGATGACCCGGTAGTAAAATGATTTACTATGGTATAGTATTCTACAACAATGAAGTATAGGATTATTCACGTTGTGTTAGAAAATGATGTTGTATTCGAGAAATGATGCTGCTATGATACGAGTGTAGTGTCATTGGAATATGAATGGCGTTACATAATTATTTTCTCTCCATTTGGATGGATAAAGACGATTGGAGAAATGACTGTGCATAGTAATGGTGTTTAAAATAGTGCATTAAGACAATTTGTTTAATTGATTGAGCATTTTGGATACTTATTTGGATGAAGCATTTTTGTATTTAACATCTTCAGAGATTATTGAAGTCAATTGTGAGATTAATTATTAAGATCATAAATTCGGATGGATCTGATTTTTCTTTCTTGGTTTTCATTTAAGTCAGCTGGACGATAGTTTAATAGGGCGCTGTATGACATTAAATTGTTAGCTCACCATAAAATGCTCGATCATGCTTTCAAAAATTATTTGAATAATTAAATTACCGGATTATATTTATATTACCGATCAAGTCGATTTAAGAGGTGAATTCGGGGTTGAATTCCGATGGGAATGTGTAATACAGTATGCACAATATTCAATACTCATCAAACCCGTAGGTGATAATCATAGGTGATAATCATTGATCACCAGTTGATATGCTTCAGTATTTTCTTTTTTGAAGTGAACTTAATTATGCTTGTCAATTAGATTTGTGCTAGGGAGGAAACAGTATAGATGCAATTTAATTTTTTCCGGCTGAATAGAAGCAGTGCAGTGTAGTGAAAGTGTATTTCTTTTCTTCATTCAGCAAATCATCGGACTATTGAACATTATTTTCATTTCTCTTGTGAGTGCTCCCCAAGCGTCAGATGGTAGGATAGGACTTTGAATCTCAGGATTCCACCATAAGTGAAACCATCCGACTGTAGGAGTGCTTCGTAGTTTTATTTTCTCGCATCGTTTTTTTTAAGCATAATAAACGTGCAACATATTACGAATTTGAATTCCTTATTGTAGTTCTTGGATTTGTAGGATTTCCTGTTGGACAATACACTGTGTACTTCAAATATCTGTCTGATGCGACCATCTCCTCCATTTCCCTTTAAACCCCGATATTCTTTGTCTCATGACTGCCCGAGCATTTGCTTTCGATTTAGTTTATTTCCAGACAAATGTTTTTCATTTTAGTTTTACTTACGATGTGCTCCATTTCTTGGATGTCATGAATTGTGATAGCCGGGCCACTGTGACATTGGAGAAACGGGCACAGTACCTACCACAAGACATGGGCACTTCCTTCCCCAAACCTAGCCCGAATAATTATACTTACTAGTAGAGACAGTGTGGTAACACATGTTATCAGGAAATAGTTATGCATCAAGAATAAAAGAATGATGATGACGACGTCCTAATCCTCTAAATTAGAGAACTCAAATCTCTCCACTGATGACTATGTCCCTCGAAGTGCCACGCGGCTATGGCCAGGGCTTCTCATGCCCTGATCTTGAAAGCCAGTTATTACCTTCCAGTACTAGCTCCGATGTGAGTCACGCGTGAACTCCTAATAAACGAAGATTTTTAACATGGATATTTTTGGGGGCTGGGGGTTAAGCCATAATTTGCATAATGCACATTGAATGTGTGACGGTCTACCGCCCTAAGTGGGCGCGCGCAGATACTACCCACATCAAGTAGTACAGTATAATATAACACTGCGATACTTCATAGCGCAGTGCAAAAAATATCCATTATTCGATGTTCCTTAATGTTTGGGAAATTTGCTCCTCTGTAGAGTGAGAGAAAATATGGAACAATTTACAGTGATGATTATTATTATTATAACCATTATTCTGAGATATCTGGTAAAATACCAAGCAAGTGTGCAAATTACAATGAATCAAATTATAATCATCACCTTAATTTAGATCACTGCCGATGAATTTACGAACATTAAACATTACTTGTCAAACAGGCAACAATATGTAAAACTAGGAACTAATATAAGCAACTTACAAAAGGAATCGTACGGTGCACCCCAGGGTTCTATTCTAGGGCTGATTGTCTGCCTCATATACAGTATATAAATGACTTTACTTTATGCCGTTTTAAGGGTAGATTATCTCTCTTAGCTGACGATACTTCGTTGTTTGACTATGCTAAATCTAATAAGGAGATTATATACACACATCAAAAAAAGTTTTGCATCACCTCGGTTCCCAGATCTCCGGCATATAGACGTTGACTGTGTATATTGTATCAAAGATACAGTCCCTTTGACTGTTCATAGATGTCACTAAAACTGCTCAAAGATGTAAACAACCATGCATGAGCAGGGCCTATTAGACGGAGGGGGTACGACAGCCGATCAGTTCCAGTCATTCCACCAGGACGAAGGTACGCTGCTCATGTTGTCTGTAGTTCTACCATGCCTAGAAGGTCAATACCGCAGTTCGATCGCGTCCGCATTGTTACTTTGTGTCAAGAAGGGCTCTCAACAAGGGAAGTTTCCAGGCGTCTCAGAGTGAACCAAAGCGATGTTGTTCGGACATGGAGGAGGTACAGAGATACAGGAACTGTCGATGACAGGCCTCGCTCAGGCCGCCCAAGGGCTACTACTGTAGTGGATGACCGCTACTTACGGATTGCCGCTCGGAGGAACCCTGACAGCAATGCCACCATGTTGAATAATGCGTTTCGTTCAGCCACAGGACGTCGTGTTTCAACTCAAACTGTGCGCAATAGGCTGCATGATGCGCAACTTCACTCCCGACGTCCATGGCGAGGTCCAGCTTTGCAACCCCGACCACATGCAGCGCGGTACAGATGGGCCCAACAACATGCTGAATGGACCCCACAGAATTGGCATCACGTTCTCTTCACCGATGAGTGTCGCATATGCCTTCAACCAGACAATCGTCGGAGACGTGTTTGGAGGCACCCTGGTCAGGCTGAACGTCTTAGACACACTGTCCAGCGAGTGCAGCAAGGTGGTGGTTCCCTGATGTTTTGGGGTGGCATTATGTGGGGCCGACGTACGCCACTGGTGGTCATGGAAGGCTCCGAAACGGCTTTACGATACCTGAATGACATCCTCCGACCCATAGTGCACCCATATCGGCAGAATATTGGAGAGGCATTTGTCTTCATGGACGACAATTCTCGACCTCATCGTGCACATCTTGTGAATGCGTTCCTTCAAGATAACGACATCGCTCGACTACAGTGGCCAGCATGTTCGCCAGACATGAACCCTATCGAACATGCCTGGGATATGTTGAAAAGGGCTGTTTATGGACGTCTTGACCCACCAACCACTCTGAGAGATTTACGCCGAATTGTCGTTGAGGAGTGGGACAATTTGGACCAACAGTGTCTTGATGAACTTGTGGATAGTATGCCACGACGAATACAGGCATGCATCAATGCAAGAGGACGTGCTACTGGGTATTAGAGGTAGTGGTGTGTACTGCAATCTGGACCACAAATGCTGAAAGTCTAGCTGTATGATGGTACAACATGCAATGTGTGGGTCTCATGAGCAATAAAACGAGCTGAAATGTTGTTTGTGTTGATCTCTATTCCCTTTGTATTTAAAGGTTCCGGAACTCTTGGAACCGAGGTGATGCAAAACTTTTTTTGATGTGTGTATGATATCCAGCATGACGGTTATATCTTGGATAACTGGCTAAGGATGAATCTGTTAACACCTAATTACTCAAAATCTGTCTGCATGATGTTCCATAAATGTGAATAAGATTTAAATGCAACAACAAATATATCATTTGGCATGACCAGACTTAAGTGGGTGAAGGAGGTTAAATACATTGGCTTGTTGTTGTTTGAGTCTTCAGTCTTTTGACTGGTTTGATGCAGCTCTCAACACCTCCCAGTCCTGAGCTAATCGTTTCATCTCTACATAGCTACCGCACCCTACATCCGGGCCAATCTGTTAAACATATTTTAACCTTGGTCTACCCCTACAGTTCTTGTCCTCGACCCTTCCTTCCATAACTAAGCTTGCTATTCCCGGGTATCTTAGTATGTGTCCTACAAACCTATATCTTCTCTTCATTAGCAGTCGCCAGAAACATATCTCCACTCCCACTCGTCTTAATACCTCTTCGTTTGTAACCCTATCTACCCATCTGATCTTCATCAATCTCCTGTAACACCACATTTCAAACGCTTCAATTCTCCTGTTTTCTGCTATTCCAATAGTCCAAGTTTCACTTCCACGCTCCAAACAAAGGCCTTCAAAAATGACTTCCTAACACCTAAATCTATATTCGATGTCAACAGATTCCTTTTCTGTAGAAATGCTTTCCTTTCCTGAGCTAACCTAATTTTTATATCCTCTTTGCTTCGTCCATCACTGGTTATTTTGCTTCCTAAGTAACAGAAGTCTCCTACTTCCTTCAGTTTTCCACCTGCCAATTTGACGTCCATAGAGGTTTCTGATTTGTTTCGGGTGCATTCCAATATTTTTGTTTTACATTTATTAATTTTCATCATGAATTCTTTACTCAAGACGGAGTCCATACCATTCAAAAACTCATTCAAATCCTCAGGCGTGTCGACCAAGATGACTATGTCATCGGCAAATCTCAGAGTTTAAATTATTTCTCCTTGAATCTTCACTCCCACTTTAAATTTTTCTCTGATTTCCTTCATTGCTTGTTCAATGTAAAGATTGAAAAAAATGGGTGATAAAATGCTGCCTTGCCTTATACCTTTCTGAATACCAGCTTCTCTCTCATGTCCTTCAGCTCGAATGACTGCTGTCTGATTTCTGTATAGATTTTGATCACCCTCCTATCCCTGTACTTGATTCCAATCGTTTTCAAAATGTCAAACAATTTAGTCCAATCAACGTTATCAAAAGCCTTTTCTAAGTCTACAAATGCCATGAACGTTCTCTTATTTTTCCTTATTCTACCTTCCAAAATCAGCCTAAGACTTAGTACAGCTTCCCTTGTTCCTACATTTCTCCTGAAACCAAGCTGGTCTTCACCCAACTCCGTTTCTATCTGGCTTTCCATCCTCTTGTAAATTATTCTAGTCAGGATCTTTGAAGCATGAGTAATCAAGCTGATTGTACGGTAATCTTCACAACTGTCAGCTCTCACTTTCTTCAGTATAGGGATGATAACATTCTTCTTGAAATCAGGGGGTACCTCACCTGTTTCATAAATCCTACACACCAAGTGATATAACCTGATCAGACCTTCATCTCCCATGCAGCGTAGCAACTCAATCGGTATATCGTCTATACCTGGTGCTTTGTTCCTGCTTAAGTCTTCCAATGCTCTGTCAAATTCTGATCTCAATATTAAATCTCCTTCTGCATCCTCATCAATTTCCTCCTCCCTTTCCATTACATGATTCTCAATCTCCTTTCCCTCACACAAACACTCTATGTAAGCTTTCCACCTCTCAACATTTTCTTCCCTATCTCTTAGAGGCTTTCTATTTGTGTCCTTAATATTACAGCACTTAGTCTTCTTTTCCCCAAAAGTATTCTTAATCCTTCGATAAGCTGTGTCTTCTTTTCCAAATGTCAGACAATTTTCTATACCTGCATATTTCTCTTTCAACCATTCTTCTTTCGCTTCCTTGCACTTCTTGTTAACCTCATTTCTCAGACGTCTGTATTCTGCTTTCCCCTTATCATCTCTTACATTCTTGTGTTTCCGCCTTTCATCCATCAATTCTAGTATATCCTGAGTGATCCACGGTTTTCTACCTATTCTTTCTTTCCTACCAATATTTTCTTCTGCGGATTTTGTTATTTCATCCTTCAGAAGTGCCCATTCGTCTGCAATTGAAGTTTGCTTAGGGTTTTTCATTAGTCCTTCCTTTATACTCTTCTTGAATCTTTCGTTTACATCCTTCTCTTTCAATCTGTCTAATGCCCACCTTTTTGGCTTGATAATAGACAATACTCATATTCACATATAACGAATATAAGAAAATCCTCAGATTTAGTTGGAATCTTTGCTCAAATCAAATGTTATGTAACAACACAAACACTTCGTGTATCATATTCCGCAATGATTCAGTCTCGGCTCTCATACATATGTTTCATCTGGGGAATAATCTTGACATTCTACAAAACTGGGCTCTATGGTCAATGTGTGGATTTCATCGTTAATACCTCGCTGTAGACTGCACACTGAAACTAATATATTACCTTTGTAACTGCTTGTTTTTTCAATTCCACTTTAATTATTTATAAAATATTGCATAGTCTCATGATCACTAACATTACATTCACTTTCGTTAATGAAATCCACATGCACTGCACAACACCAAAAAAACGTTACATGTAGTCAGCAATAGAACGACTAAATTTGGAGTCAATGCACTGCAGCACCGTTCATCTCTGTATAAAACCATGTACCACTTGATCTAGCAAGAATCTCTAAAGTTCATACATTTCGTGAAAAGTTGGAAAGGTACTATTTGCTGACTCTGAATTTATAATAATTTACTCCTGTGATACTACATTCTTCCAAATATGTTTTACGTTTACCATTATTAATTGTATTATACCTTCAAAGCATCAGAATGGTCGTTTGCTTACACTCTCATATTCTCTAATTACAGTATATTGTAACACATTTTCCTTTTTCATGTATTGCGAAACTACAGGGCGCCCGGGAATGTTCTCCGCAGTGGTTACGTGCGAGTGGTTGCGTCACCAGTTCAGTTGGCAGCACAGTGTCCTTGATAGGGTGAAAGCCACATGTGTGGACTGTGGACTGTCGAATTCTTCAGTGTGTATTGTAATAAGCGAGCATGTGTGTCATCAGCACTTCTAGCATCAGTCATGAATGGCTGTGGTATGTATACTGTTTGTTGGTTATGATACAAGCAACAGCCGTGCTGCCAACGTAACTGGTGACATAATCTCTCGCAGTGTAGGCACTGCGGAGAACATTCCCGGGCGCACTGTATAATGTGTTAAAAGCATCGCTTGGAATACACTTTAATTGCATATTTGTTTACTGTAATGTATTATAATTTAGCCTATGTATTGTTAGTCCGTCATCAGTGTACAGTAATGAAGTATGTACTCTTTCCCACGACAGAGCTCTGCTCTCGGGAATCTTTTTCTAGACAAAAAAAATAATAAAAAATAAACTATCCTAATTGTAGCCAATATCACCGCTCTCTGTAATAATTTATGCAAGTGAGTGTCCAAATCAAGCTCTTGTTAGTCCTTGCAGAAGATGTTTAGGAACCACACCAGTGCCTGAGATGACGATTGGTTCAATTCGAACTCTCTTGACCTGTCATTGCTTTCTGAGAGGCTCCAGTTCCTCAGAATATTTTAACACTTTCTCAGCATGTTTATCCTGCAGATTGTGTGTACTCGGAACGGCAATGTCAATCAGTGTGACTTCCTTCAATCCTTTGTAATTATTATTATTATTAATATTATTGTTATTATTATTATTATTATTATTACGTTGATACGTCCTATTTCTTATACTGTAGATGTATGAGATATTTCCTTTATGTCATTAGCCAATATAACACAATGAAATTGATAATTAAACAGCGTGCAACATTCCATTTGGAAACTGTAATGTGTTTGTAAACAAAGCCAGAAACACATCAGCGCACAGTACTACCGTATCAGCGAATTGTTACCGGTGGCGGAAATCGGAACTGATACGCTCCGCGCAGCCACTTGCCAGCCATAAACGTGCAGTTGTCGCCAGCGAAATTTAATCGCGTGCCATTTGTGTGCATGATTCATGCTGGGTCGTGCGCTGTGTGGTGTGTTCTCATTGTATGACTGTACATGCGTTCCCCCCTCTTGCTCCGCAACGGCTCGCTGCAGCCATACCGAGGCGAGATGACGTAATGTATACACAACAGCTGCGCTTCACGTCTAGCGGTAACAATTCCGTGGTAGGGTAGTACTTGGCTGTATCCCCACACAGTAACCTGTGAATCTACGTCACATGCTCCGAATCCTTCCCAGTGCCCCGCACGCTGTATAGTAGCATACGAATTTAACACCACTGCCCTAAATTAAACATTACTTCTAATACTGTTTCAACCTTAGCGTCCTAGGACGTTAATAGAAGATGTCGTGTTGCCTAGACGTGGTGACTCTAGATCTATGGAGAAAGCAAATCTTATGGTCGATCCCGTTTTCTGGTTTCGCTAGCGCACTGCATTGCGAGCAGATTAAGTCGGCCTCTTCGGAATGAGTCAATCCCCCTCCCCTTGTGTTCCCATGTGACGATGATCAACGGCGCAGGCAGTCTGAGACGGGCGCTAGTCATTCGCTTTGAAATATTGCATACAGACACGCCAAGCCGCAGCTGCAAGGACAGACGTGCAAAATGCACGGCCAAACAATTTACTCTTTCTTTAGTACAGTAGTATGTATAGGGGGTGTGTGGAATGGGGGAGGAGAGAAGGGAATAGGGACATTCAGTGAAAAAGACGAAGAAAGGAAGAATATCTTAGCTTTACCCCACCCGGAAAAGTTAGTTATCTTAATGAAATTGTAATCAATCTCTTTTGCTGTTGTTTTAAGCTGGATAAAACAGTAAGTACAAAGTCGGAATGAAGATGTGTATGACTCGCGTGCTTCCTTACACTGGCAGGTACATGCTGTCACCGTCATCCCCCCCTCCTCCCTCTAACTCTGCACAGTTCTCTGTCCACATTTAACGAAACTAACAAAACGATGTTTTACTCCACAAAATGATGGATTTATCACAACGTGTTTCTAGTATTCTTAGTGGCTTCGGTGGCGTAGTCGATAGCATGCTGAGCTTCTATGCCCAAGATCGTGGGTTCAAACCTGGCCGAAGTCGTCGGAGTTTTTAAGAGCGTTAAAGTCCTTCAGTATGCCTTCCTTCGGAGGGGAAGTAAAGCCGTCGGTCCCTTGTCATAGATTTATTGCATGTAAAAGAACCTTCCACTAATTAAACTTGTATGAAGCTAAATTTTCAGGTTAGATTTCGTTGAAACAATCTATCAAAGCTCCAACGTTCACCACAAGAAGTCAGTGACATCTGGTAGCAAAAGTTGGAACTAGTCTTTCTTAAAATTGAACGGAACTTGTAGCTCACCCCATGGGTATCCGCATTTAAGCAGCTACTGCCTCTGGCGAGCCGAACATGTCTCCTCGGACACTCCCGGCACTAAAAGCCATACGTTAAATTACCCCGTATTATTCCCGTTCAGGGGAAGTGAGGTAAGAAATTATACATGGTGGATGGTTTCTATGGTCGGATGCCTACCTTGATGCCAAACGCATCACAGAACTTAATCAAAGTGTTATTTTTTTTGTCGTGTTTTCTAGTCGACGCCCGTGGGCGACCTGCGCGTCGGGATGAGAGATGGAACGGATGAAGATGAATGAAAGTGGGCAAGGATGTGGAAGGAAGCGGCCGTGGCCAATCAGAAGGTATCCTCCCAGCAGTTGCCTGGTGTTGAAAATGGGAAACCACGGAAAACCATTACAAGGACGGCTGACGGTGGGGCTCGAACCCACATGTCTACCGAGTCAGCAGAGAGCTTGGCCCCATACCTATCGCTGCGCTTTAGCCTGCGTAGCCAGTACTATCGGTTAATAAAAGTTGAAGTGTAGTTAAGAAATTGGAAGGAAGCAGCTATGACCTATTATAATGTACAGTCCCGGCATCTGCCAGGAGTTGAAGAAATGGGAAACCACGGAAATATCCTCCAAAGATGGCTGATGGGGGGTTTCGAACTCACATTTCTTCCAAGTCTGGAGATAGCCTGTCTTCATAACTGCGAGCCTCTATACTCACATAGAGAAGTGATTTTGAATTGAAGCCATACACGTGCCATCTGTCTTCAGAGGTTAACTAGCATTTCTTAATGTGGTCAGACAAGAAGCGTAACAGTTGAAAATGAGACCGCCTCAAAAATTTGTACTCGTATCCTCCGCCATCCAGACAGATTTTATGATTCCACTAGGACAGTTCACGTCACCAACTACTTATTTGTGGGAAGCTAACTCTAAACACCCTTCGGCCAAAATATTTCTGGTCTCAGGACTGCAACTCAGCGTCGTGATGCAAAACTGAGAAGGGATGGGTTCGATTCCCATCTGAGTCATCCAGGTGGTGGTTTGCCGTAGCTTTCCACTTCTACGCCAGAATGGTTCCTTCCCAATCCTTACCTGCATTACAAATACACACATGCTACAACAGGCACCACAATGACACAGGTTATTAACATACATATTCGAAACTCACACACAGTCAAGTACACGGAGCTAAATGGCCACCAAGTCGCAAAACCCCTAAGTTTATTAACCTCATCTTCTCATTTTACCATTAAAACTGGTCACACACTCCAAATCACATGTGGATATAGTCCCGCATAACAATCTCGTAAGGGGCATTTTAGCTTATGTTCATCAATGAAACAACCGACAGTGGTGGCTACGCTCGCTAAAGCGCAGCGTTAGGCTATGGGGAAAAGCTCTCTGCTGACTCAGTAGACGTGGGTTCAAGCCTCAGCGTCGGGCGTCCTTGATATGGTTTTCCGTGGTTTTCTATTTCCAACTCCAGGCAAATGCTGGGACGGTACCTGTCAGAAGGCCACGGCTGCTTCCTTCCACATCCTTGCCCACTTTCATCCATTCATCACATCTCTCATTCCGACGTGCAGGTTGCCCACGGGCGTTGACTAGAAAGACCTACACTCGACCTCTCAGGAGGACACACGACAAAAAAAATCAATGAAACAATTAGTTCCGTGAAAACCGAAATAGCCTATTTTAATATATCTCAATGATCTATTCCATTAAAACTCTCCTGCCTATTAAAAAAAATCCAAGTGATATACTAAATAGCTTTTGATTCACGACCTATGTCTTCACCATCACCATTACAATTACTGTAGAAGTTATGTGCTAGAATATATAAATTGCAATATCGGTGATTAAGACTCCTCCCTGGTCGCATCTTTCTGTAACGAAACACGCAGTTAATTTTTTGAAAAGTGAAACGCACGGCTTCTATGGTTTCCGAAAAGTAAGTTACATAATGTATTGCCATTAGATTATGATTGTTATCATAACCCATCATACGAATCATCATTTCAATCGCCTGAATAAGATACGTGAAATAAAAAATAAAGTTTAAAACTTTGGAAAATATTCCGTCTTGAATTATTGAAAGCAATTGAACATCATAAGATATCACGTCACCAAGTTCTGTATAAAAATTTGCTGTATCAAATTTCATTGCAGTCGGGTGATTAGATCGCCAGAAATGTTATTTTAAATATTTGAAAATTACTTGACCACTGTAATATTTACCTATGTCTCAGGATTTGGAAAGTCACATATTTGTACTTTTTAAAAGTCCTACAACACCATACAAAATTTCATTTTGATTGATTGAATAGTTTTGGAGACATTGCAAACTAGTGAAATGTATCGTATGGACTCCATATTGAATTGTTTTACAGATATGCTTTATAATTATATGCCATCAGATGAATGTATAATCGTGGCTCATTATACCAACATACATTTCTATCGCATGTTTAGGACACGAGAAATATGAACGTGATTTTAAAAATTTAACTCAGTCACCATTTCTAATTTCTCATAGAAATTGAATTAAATTTGGCGCTAATAAATTGAGCTTTGTATGAAGACTTATCGTGCCAAGTTTAACTGCGCTCGGATAATTAAGTCACGAGAAAAATCCACATAAATATTTGAATGAATTTGTCAGACAATTAATCCCACCGCAAGTATTAACAGAAATTTTTAATCGAAGATTAATACTGTATAATGTAATACATTTTTGGAGCCAATGGCCATTTATTTTAAACTATTTTCAGGATGGGTCAGGGAACGGATTTTGGAAGGAAATCGGCTGTGGACCTATTGGGAGGAATCGTCCCGGCATTTGCCTGGTGGTGAAAATGGGAAACCACGGAAACCACTTTCAGGACGGCCAAGGAGGGGATTTGAACCCACGCTCTCCGGATGTCAGAGGGACACGTGGTATTGCCTTAGCGCTCTCGACCATCACGGCCGGTATCTCTACTTAGTATCAAACAAATTCCCCGATTCTTGGATGTTACGGGTAAACTCGAGAACCTCTGGATGGATTTTGATGCGATTTTCACCATTCTGTAAAGGATATCTCGAGGATGATTTCTGTAGAAAATAATTTATTTGTGATCAAAGGAAGCCGAGCAGTACGATTTCAGTGGAAACGTCGAAAAAAACCTGGCGTCCGAGCGCGTTGTAAGCTTACGCTGGGCAAACCGTTAAAAATATCTAAATACTATGTGTGTAAGAATTGTTCAGCATGAAACGTTCTACAAAAAAAGTCCGTAGGAGCATATGTCTATCTTCAATACATCGCCCACTATAAGTGTTTTTACGTTTTAATTTCTTCCAACCATGTCCATTCAACTACTGAGGCGACAGTTTACGAGCTAGCTAAGGGCAAGTCTATCATCCCTGTTACAGCCTAGCTAGCGGGCGAACATATTGCCCCAGATACAGCCAGCAGCAAACCGTTGAGTCGTGTTGAGTTAAGACTTCTGAGAAGGGTGGTTGTGTTTGGAGTTTCCCTGGAAGTGCAACTCGGCTTTTCTTCATTTCGCCTCTGAACTTTTCGTTCCGCAAAATTCACAGTCAAGTTAAGATTGGACGGAAGAGGGATTTGTGTTTCATGCACCTCGCCATTCTTAAATTACGTCTGACAAGAATTTGTTTCACATGCATCTCCATGATAATATAATTAATAGTCCAGTCAGTGATTTTCACCCATTATGCCGAGACGTAAAATGGATATTGGTCGTTGTTCATTGACATTGAAAAAAAAAGCGCTTATCACGTAAAGCATCCATAACTGTAAGGAAGGAAGGAAGGAAGATTTTAGTTCAACGTGACCGTTAATCTCGAGATCATAAGCCACGGGACCTCCTTTTTACGTGGAATCCGAACCACAGGGCATGGCATTTCACCTTGAAAATCTGACATGCATTGACCGGGAATCGAACCCGGCCCGCCGTGGTGAGAGGCCAACAGCTTGACCGCTGTGCCACCACGCCCGCACATCCATAACTGTTCCCGGGCGAATCCGGGTCGGGTTGCTAGTATAATATATTAATCAACATTAGAAAGTCATTTCCATGATTCAGTGATTATGATAATAAAAATAATAAAAATTATAATAATAATAGACTTCTTTTTACGAGGGAAGTGGAAAATCTTACATAAGACTTTGAGAAGTGTCCGCAACCCTCAAGTGTGTTGGATTCTTCCCCACTAAAAACCAGACCCTATCCTCTTAAAAAATCGATCCCGGGACCACTTTCGTATTACTTCAGGATGGAGCCATATCCTTTGCTTCACAAGCACCTTCTTACTTCTCAATTCATACTCAGTCTGGGGATCGCAGACTTAATCAACTAAAGAGTGCAAGTCCCCATCCGACTTCTTCTGACGAAGGACCACCTCAACGAATAAAGCAACCGCATCCCAGTTGAACTGATTCCTCAGCATAATTCCAAATACACACATCAAAAAAAGTTTTGCATCACCTCGGTTCCCAGATCTCCGGCATATAGACGTTGACTGTGTATATTGTATCAAAGATACAGTCCCTTTGACTGTTCATAGATGTCACTAAAACTGCTCAAAGATGTAAACAACCATGCATGAGCAGGGCCTATTAGACGGAGGGGGTACGACAGCCGATCAGTTCCAGTCATTCCACCAGGACGAAGGTACGCTGCTCATGTTGTCTGTAGTTCTACCATGCCTAGAAGGTCAATACCGCAGTTCGATCGCGTCCGCATTGTTACTTTGTGTCAAGAAGGGCTCTCAACAAGGGAAGTTTCCAGGCGTCTCAGAGTGAACCAAAGCGATGTTGTTCGGACATGGAGGAGGTACAGAGATACAGGAACTGTCGATGACAGGCCTCGCTCAGGCCGCCCAAGGGCTACTACTGTAGTGGATGACCGCTACTTACGGATTGCCGCTCGGAGGAACCCTGACAGCAATGCCACCATGTTGAATAATGCGTTTCGTTCAGCCACAGGACGTCGTGTTTCAACTCAAACTGTGCGCAATAGGCTGCATGATGCGCAACTTCACTCCCGACGTCCATGGCGAGGTCCAGCTTTGCAACCCCGACCACATGCAGCGCGGTACAGATGGGCCCAACAACATGCTGAATGGACCCCACAGAATTGGCATCACGTTCTCTTCACCGATGAGTGTCGCATATGCCTTCAACCAGACAATCGTCGGAGACGTGTTTGGAGGCACCCTGGTCAGGCTGAACGTCTTAGACACACTGTCCAGCGAGTGCAGCAAGGTGGTGGTTCCCTGATGTTTTGGGGTGGCATTATGTGGGGCCGACGTACGCCACTGGTGGTCTTGGAAGGCTCCGAAACGGCTTTACGATACCTGAATGACATCCTCCGACCCATAGTGCACCCATATCGGCAGAATATTGGAGAGGCATTTGTCTTCATGGACGACAATTCTCGACCTCATCGTGCACATCTTGTGAATGCGTTCCTTCAAGATAACGACATCGCTCGACTACAGTGGCCAGCATGTTCGCCAGACATGAACCCTATCGAACATGCCTGGGATATGTTGAAAAGGGCTGTTTATGGACGTCTTGACCCACCAACCACTCTGAGAGATTTACGCCGAATTGTCGTTGAGGAGTGGGACAATTTGGACCAACAGTGTCTTGATGAACTTGTGGATAGTATGCCACGACGAATACAGGCATGCATCAATGCAAGAGGACGTGCTACTGGGTATTAGAGGTAGTGGTGTGTACTGCAATCTGGACCACAAATGCTGAAAGTCTAGCTGTATGATGGTACAACATGCAATGTGTGGGTCTCATGAGCAATAAAACGAGCTGAAATGTTGTTTGTGTTGATCTCTATTCCCTTTGTATTTAAAGGTTCCGGAACTCTTGGAACCGAGGTGATGCAAAACTTTTTTTGATGTGTGTATATTGCCCGGCGTTATTGGACCAACCTCAGCGTCAGGTCATTGTTTTTCCGCTGCCCAACAAGCGCAGACGAAGAACGTATGATATGCGTCATCTCGTTCGTGCTCGCAGTAAATACATACTGAGCTCCTTACTTTGGCCATATGATGAAGGTAACACCAAAAGTAGCCGTGACCTGTCAACATCTGAGTCAGAAAGTAATTAGTCTACTAATTAGTCTATTAATTAGTTTTCGACTTGTCCACTTAACCAGACTCGGTATCAGCCGAGCTGTCCACCTTTCTCTGAAATCGTCATTCCACCTATACTGCCATAGTTCCATCTTGGGTGCCACGGCCTCCTTCCGGGTTTGAGGCTTGCCTAGTTCTACTCGTCGGAAGTATACTTCTTTACGTTCTTACGCGTGTAAGTCAATTGGCGCAACACCTGAAACAACCTGAACTGCAGGTTCCGAAACTGTACGGTAAGCACACGCCACCCCCAGAGCTCCTCTCCTCTGAATTGCAGCCAGGCGTTTCCTATACTTCTCTATCCTCAACGAATCAGACCAAATCTCCGCTCCATACAAGAGAATAGACCACAGTAGTCGATGCTTGCTTTGTCTAGGGCCATGCACATTAGCCATGAGTCTACTAATGGCAGCTGTCACCACTTCTGCCTTGTCTGATGCCTTTCGTATATGAGAACAGTATGTCAGTTTCATGGCAAAAGTAATTCCTAAGTACTTTTCAGTGGCTCCAGTTCGAACGACCAGCTCTCCAACTTTCATGGGAATTGTAGTGTCCAATCTCCTACTAGTTAGCAATACTATTTCGGTTTTCGCCAAAGTTAAATTCAGACCATGAGCGTTCATCCAACCACTCGCCCGTCGCATTACCTGATTGAATCTCCACTGAGCAAGAACCGCATCTCGGGCTACAATCACCGTTGCAATATCATCAGCGTACCCAACAAGGAATGCATCATCAGGCATCTCCATGTGCAGTAAGCCGTTGTACAGGCAGGATGTTCCATAAATCCGGGCCCAGGATTGATCCTTGCGTTGCTCCTGCCGTGACTACTCTCCTCCTCTGACTGTCTACAGTGTCATATAACAGGGCACGGTTCTTCAAATAATCTGTCATTATACGCAGGAGATATACAGGCAACTGGAACGTAAATTGAAGAGTTTCAACCATATCTATACACCTAGCTGAGTTGAAGGCGTTCTTCACATTCAAGGCTACCAGAAGGTATTTTCCTAGAATAGTGGTTACCTCTCTGTGCTTGATTCGCAGCTTCAGCTACTACTGTCGACCAAAGTATTATGTGTACTCGAGTTTGAAGGTTGTTTGTGAAGTAACCAATAGACCTACATAAAATCCAATACCATCAACATTTTCGTCGTTCTATTCTACGTTAGTTCATGTAGGTTTGGATTTTTTAATTTATATTTTAATATTTTTTATCGCAGTTGGAACACAAAAAGTGTACGTTTTTAAGCGTGTTTCAACCATGCGTCACATTTAAGAATTATTATCTCAAAAGCCCGTCATCAGATCGAATCCAAATTTTAACACAATATATATTGGAATGTTGTATAACTGGTTTATTAATTTCACAATTGTGTGTGTCCAAGAAACAAAGTTGCTATCATTGTTGTAAGGTAACTTTTTCTCGGCTCGGGGTGGTTGGAAAATGTAGTTCTTGGTTGCGTTGTAATCGTTATATATCAAAAAGTTATGATGTATGACTGTGAAATACGTAAATTAATTCACTTATTTTATATCGGTTTGTATTTCTACGGGGAAATAACACATGTTTCACCTGCTAGCCGCTCCGGCAAAAGCTGTACAGCGTTGCTGAGATGGAGCCCATCACTTCCGAGCGAGACGCGCCATGATGCGTGTGGGCACCATTACGGCAACGCTGTACAGCTTTTGCCGGAGCGAGCAGGTGAAACATGTGTTATTTCCCCGTAGAAATACAAACCGATATAAAATAAGTGAATAAATTTACGTATTTCACAGTCATACAGCATAACATTTCGATGTATAAGGATTACAATGCAACCAAGAACTACATTTTCCAACCACCCCGAGCCGAGAAAAAGTTACCTTACAAAAATGATAACAACTTTGTTTCTTGGACACACAAAATTTTGAAATTAATAAACCAGTTACACAACATTCCAATGTATAATGTGTTAAAAGTTGGATTCGATCTGATGACGGGTTTTTGAGATGATAATTCGTAAATGTGACGCATGGTTGAAACACGCTTAAAAACGTGCACTTTTTGTGTTCCAACTGCGATAAAAATATTAAAATATAAATTAAAAATTCCAAACCTACATGACCTAACGTAAAATAGAACTACGAAAATGATGATGTTATTGGATTTCATGTAGGTCTATTAGTTACTTCACAAACAACCTTCAAACTCGAGTGCACATAATACTTTGGTCGACAGTAGGCGTATTGCATCTATTGTACATCGCCCACGGCGGAAGCCAAATTGACTGGCGGACAGATTCCCCGTGGCTTGAATAGACGACAGTATGCAAGGTTTTAATAGTTTCTCCAGCACTTTTCCCGCAATGTCGTCTGAAGGACGATGGTGCCTTCCCAACTGCCTTGCCTCTTTTTAATCAGCACTAGTCAAGTCATTTTCCAACGGTCACTAAAGACACCTGCTTTCAGACATCAGTTGTACATTTTAAGCAGTAGCTGCCGACAAACCTTGGCAGCTATTTTCATAGCTTCCGCAGGTATCCCGTCAGGGCCTGGAGCCTTCTTATTCCGAAGGGAGCCTACTGCTTCCTTCAGATCATCAATGGTAAATAGAGGTATGAATTCCGACTGAAGTACGTTGCCCACATCAATTCGAACAGGATGAGTAGGGGAAAGATCGTCTACAATACCATCCATCGTATGTGCATCCAGCGTGGAATTGGACATGGTGCCGAGTTTCTCGGTGACAATTCGGTAGCCTAATTTCCAAGGATCAACGTCTACTTCTTTAACGAACAACTGCCACATGAGAATCTTACGTCTTCTGATGGCATTGGAAGGGTTGTTTTAGCTGCAAGGTGCTCAGCGTATCTCAAATCAACCTCTGGTCGATGTCTTGAACGCTGGGCTCTTCTTATGAGTCGGAGACAAATTTCTCGAAGATCAGCTATTTCATCTGTCCACCAATAAGTTGGACGTCTATTGTTTCGAAGAGGCTTCCGTGGTATTGACGCTTCGCTGGCTAGGTGCAAGAGACGCATAGTGACCCCTACCTGTTCCTCTACAGGAACTCGTAGAGCTAATTCCTGAACCTTGTTACTAGTTCCTGTCTGTACTGACTCGAGTACAGCAGCAAATTTCTCCTCATCGATGCGCGATGTATTCCAACGTGTTGTCTTCAATGTGTTGTGCCTCTGAGGCTGCTGATCTCGTAGAATCCGGAAGGTGATAGCTAGCAGTATAATCCTCGATCACTTCCCATTCTACTACCAAGGCTGCCAGACGATCCGACACCAGCGTAATATCTGGTTTAGTCTCCACATAACCAGGTCGTCTGAATGTCGTTGAGGTCCCTGTATTCACCACGACCAATCCTAATCTGGCTGCCATCTCTAAAATTCGACGTCCCCTCGAATTTTGATGTGGCATACCCCATTCCAAAGCCCTAGCGTTGAAGTCACCGGCTACTACCGCAACACCCTCCTTCTCACGGACAGTATCTTCCAATGATTAAAAATGCAAAAAAATAGCATTATGATGCATGAAAATTTTTACACATATTGCACACAAATAGAATTATCAACACATATGAAAACACTGTGAATTTGAACTAATACCATATAATCAGTCCTATGGCATTGTCCAAAATTTATCAAAATTATTTACAACAGTAGGTTGTTCAGGGCAAATTTAATCGTCCAGCCTGAATCCGACTCGACTATTTTCACACGTAGAATATTTACATTAATAAACTGGTTCACTTGTTAACCAAATTCGCTTGATTGAATAAGTTCAATTGTTTAAATAAATTCCCTTCACTTTTCCAAGAATCATAAATTTCACATATTAAATCGGTATGTTAATTATCATATCATTGAGACATCACAAGAAAACAATAAACACTTTTCGGACATCTGAGCATCAACAAAAACCTTGTTTAAACATTTGAGCATGGATTCGAAGAACTTCGATCATACGAAAATTTATTAAATCATCTGTTCTCGATCCGATAATTACAATCATGAATAGCATGATTCATTAAACCATAAATTCCACTAATTAAACAATTAACCAAAACATATTGTCCATCTGACAATTAAATCACAAATTTAACTATTTAAACATTAGCATTCAGATCGTTGAAAAGATCAATCTGGCTATTTCCATCATATAACAGTAGCAACAAATTATTAACACCAATAAATTATTAATATTCATTTAAATATGAAATATTTACTTCCTCAAAATTTAATCATTTATTCAGATTTGGAATTCCTTTAAGATCAAAATTATCCATGAGCTGGTGAGTGGCTGTTTATTAAATAACAATGACAATATTAAATCAAGCACCGGCCCATTCCACTAATGTGTTCAACAATTATCTGATGACATTCATATTCGACCAACGGTAAGGCATCGTCAAAAACTAAAGGTTTATAACAAAATCGGATTGACAAATACAGGGTAATAAATGTAGAACACGAGAAAATCATATTTAAAATTTATCCATGATGGTTGCATTAAATAACCATTGGGTTTTCTACTTCAAAGAGAGTGTGATTCGTAATTATTATAATTTCTTCATTTTCAACATATCTTATATATAAAAGTGAAAGTCTGTATGTATGTATGTTTGTATGTGGGTATGTGGGTATGTATATTTGTTCCGTATACAAATCAACACAGTTCCACCAATCTTAACCAAATTGTGCATACACATAGTTTATGACCCGGAAGGAACGGCTGGCTACATGGATTTTCGATAGTCTTTCTCATTCTTCTGATATCGGCCTATTTGCACTTGAGCAAATGCTAATAAATTCAGAAAATTAACTTATGAAGGAACGGCAAGGCTGGCCATCTCTATGGCAACAGTAGCACAAGACGGGTCCACCAAGTTTCATTCAATCTCGGTAAGAGACCATGCCACTCAATTTTCTCAACGGCAACACTACCTCAAGACGTGATCACCAGGTTTCCACCTGTCTCTGTAAGGGGCCATGCTACTCCATTTTCTCCATGACTACAGTCAGGACGTAAACACCAGGTCATGGGCCTCCATTTTCTATCCAAACCACGATAAGAACATTAGGAATCTGAACACCTTAAAAATCTGAATACGAAGTTGTTGTTTTTTAAATTTTATTAACAGGGGTCGATGTAGGGAATAAAAATAATAATAAAAACAAATACATCGGCTAACCCTGCACGCGACTTAACGTAACAACGGCTATAGAAATCATCACGAAACTTAGTATTAAGATTAAAAGATTAACAGATAAAAGTCGTTATTTTGTTCATTTTGGTGAATTTTTTTATGACTGAAATTGAAAGGATAGGGCTTCTTCTTTCTTGTCACAAAGTTATTCCGTTGAATTCAAATAATTTATCACCTAAATGATGCTTTGTTTTTCAGTCTGCACACAGCAGAAATGGGTGTGGCATCTGCTGAACTGCTTGGTTAGATTATTTATGATGTCATTGTCATGTTTTCATTCAATCAAATCAATAAAATATCCCTGTTCTTTGCAATTACGCATCCCGGGGATGGGCCAACAGCCGCCGCCCCCCCCCCCCCCTCCTCCCCCTCCCGCATATTTTTCTACAGAATTGAGCTGTAAGATCTACCATATTTCTGAATGAACTTATAAAGCCTGCAAATGACTAATATTTCAGTACTTGACTCTACTGTCATTGAGCAACATTGTATGCTTGTATTGGTATTCCCGATGTCACTACAATAATGTCGACAACTATAAGTTTTGTTATTCTTGTATGTTTCTTCTTTCTTGTGAGTTCTGTGTCGGTAGCCAGTCTGTTTACTTTTGTGAAGTTCGCGCGCAAGTAACCTCTTGTAGTTGTGTATCAAGATACTAGACAAGCTTCCAGAATTACCAATATTCGTGCAGAAGCTGCTAAGAAACAAAAGGAAGGAAAAACATACGGTGCTGGTGACTTCTAGGTAATGGATCAGGAAGATAATGTCACTTGAACTTTGCTTTAATTTTCCCGCCAATTGTAATTTTACATTTAAATCCCATTTTTCTCCCACAATATTCTGCCAAATGTAACAAAATTTGTATGGTATATGTATCACAGCTATATTAGGAAACCTGCGTATGGAATTCTTGATTGCAGAATTCTTCCCAGTAGTAGGGATTTAAAAGTCCAAAATATTTGAACAAAAAAAATACACAAATTTAGTACTATAATATCTCATTGAATAAATTATTTACAGAAAAATCGATACGTAGTGTTTTTAAAGAAATATTATCTACCTAATTCCAAATTTCCAATAACATCTCATTTGAAATCTATGAAAAAAATTGAATTAAAAATTCCAAAAATAAAAAGAAAAACTGTTAATTGTATATGAAACAAAAGTTTGTGATATATCTACTTTTGTTTGGGTGACATTCCCACAAAGTTTCGTGAAAATCCATGCATTAGGTAAAAATATCTGTTTATCTCAGGAGTGTCGCCTTAAATGATTCTGTTATTGTTGATTGATTTAGAGGCTTGGCGACATCATGGCCATGTAGCCCCATAAACTTAAGTGTGTATGATTTTTTTCTGATAACCAGTGTTACTGTGATGGCTGTAGTAGTGTGTGTATTTGTAATTCAGGTGAGGATTAAAAATGAGGTTGCTGTTGCCTTCAGTTAGAAACTATCCCTGTATTTGCTTCGAGTAGAAGTGGGAAACCACGGAAAACATCTTCCAAGTTTTGCCACGGGAGGCGCTGTGTACCCCCTTTCAGATATCGGACCAAAATTAAAATTTCTTGCCAAGCCGGATTCAAACTCAGACCTCCAAGGCGACAGCCGAGAATGTTAGCCGCTAATCCACATGGTCGTCTAAATGTGACATTTTGGGTCTAATGTCCAACTCTTGATGCCGCTGCTGTTACGGGAGATTTTGAATCTTTACCTTATGACGGAAGGTATACGCGCAATATATTGTATTGTTGTGTTATACTGTCCGTTAAGGTGTGTTCTACTACTATGTTTACGTTTATGTTTTATTAATCCTAATGCTTTTACCCTTCATTGTTTTCATTGTTGACATTGTTAACCTGTACCGGCTATCTTTAGTATTACAAATCTGGAATACAGTAACTGTGAAAAGATTTAACTAAGACTAACAGAACCAGAATAATTTGTAGCAACCAAAATGAAACAATAACCTAAAATGATTAACCACGCAATGAACACTCCCTTTTTTCTACTAAGACATGAGTATAAGAGTAAATAATTTGTACAGAACATTACCTCCTTCACTGCCCTCAACTGTTACAGTACCGTAGCAAACCTACAGGTAACTGACGTCACCAATAATTCTCATAGTAATCATTAGAAGCCATTACCAGGCTCCTTTTGTACTTAAACATGGGTACTTTCAAATTACTAAGTAAATAATATCGTACGTTTTTCGTACATCAAAAAACTACATCCATAGGCTACTAATATATAAAAGTGAGATGGTATGTGTCTGTGTGTCTGTGCATTACTCGATCACCAAAGAACCACTGGTCCGATTTACATTAAATTTTTCATGGAAGTAGCTGATTTACCTGGTTAATATATATGCTACTTTTTATTTCAATACTTTGCGATATTTAAAGATGGCGACCATTTAAGTGACGTCACTACACCCTTTGGTTTCAAACATTCATATTTCAATTTCAAATAAAAAGAGAACGCTAAGAAATAGCAAACTTTTGACGGCATATACTAGATTTAAAATTTAAATTTCTATCAGAAGTAAACCTAATTGTGTGCTATAAAACAAGGTCAATGCCAAGCGGTGTAGCTGGACAAAATGTTCCATCCTAACTCTCTCTCCGCGCAGCACCTCGCCAATCCCCTGTTTTAACTGTCACCTTCACATTACAATTTATTTATGACCAGTAGCGAAGCACGGGTACTTCAGCTAGTTTTTATATAAGTCATCTAACCATCACCATGGTTGACGCTACACGTAACACCATATTTATTCTTGTGATATTATTTCCTTATTTGAATGACCAAAATTCACCCTTAACTACACATAATATTTTTTCACTTTTTATTATTATTATTATTATTATTATTATTATTATTATTATTATTATTATTATTATTATTATCACACATTATTTTTTTATCAAGCCACCGCTTGTTTTCAATATGAAGCGTCCTAGCTCCTCCAATAAATTTATTACCAAATTCACCATCACATTAATTCATATTATTCTTACATCGTGTCTACTCTGGTCAACATTGTCATATAGTGACATTCCCATATGATTCATTAATTACATAAATGCAAGAAACCCCTATTTGATACGGGCTTCTTATATCCCTTTTCGATAACCTTCCGCGTCTTAACGTACCTTAATTCCTTAACTCAATTGTAACATGCTTCAAAATTCATTCTATTGCTTCAAAATGTGGGCGTGCGCAAAACCACTAAGCATCGGATAAATAAACTATCCGAAGTTGTGAACCCTTTATCCACAGGCTGTATAAAGGATTCTAATAAATTATTCATCATCATTTGATACATTTCTACAGACAGTAGATATGAGAGCCAGACGGAGTTGGGAAATGTTGAGAAATCAGTGGCAGAGAGAATACAAAGGTTTAAGCTCCTGTGGTATTTTAGAAAGTAGCATAGAAATCATGACGCATAGGACAGGTGCAACTTTTAGCGCGAAGAGAGGCTTCCTAGAGATATGAATTTCGTCACTTCTGGACACAGAGGAGACTGCAAGTTCTATGTTTTCAATAGTCTACAGTAAAATCTTAACCTTAAAATGACGACGCAAGACCAGTCAACACTCAAGAAAAGTTGAAAAGAGAAGAACATTCCTGAAACACCATACATTAATTATGAACTGGGACGAACACTAACCTGTTTTTATGCTGAAAGGCAATACACAAATCCAGTTGTTTGCAAATGTATCGGTAGTTCACCCCCACAACACACACCACACCTTATGCCAATCATGGCTGCAATAATAATCATCAATAATAGACTAATAATTATTATTATATTCGTTCAGCCCCTAAGGAGCACGTGGAACCATTAAATAGCACTGGAATTCATCCTTTTGAACTTCTTATTCGCCCAAAATTTCTTCATTCTTTCACTCTGGGCCTGCCGTCTTTCTTGTGTCCATGAGTTTTGGAGTTTCAAGCTTTTCTCGGATGGATTCTTGGGTGCAAATTTGTGGGTATTGATCTTTTGTCTGTATATAGTCCTTGTTGTAGTCATTGGATCAATGTCGACTTCAGTATGGTCCATTTGTGTGTCTACTAGCCAGCGAATTTTGTTTTGTCGGTTCCCATTTTTGATAAGTAATATTTTCTTAGTCAGACGTGAATCATCCATTCGTTTTAAATGTCCATAAAATTTCATACGCCGTTTGCGTGCGACTGAAGAGAATCGTTCTGTTAATGCATATAGTTCTTCCGTGCTTTTTCTCATCCCTATACCCTCTTGAAACTTGGGTCCGAATATCTTCCCTAGTATCTGTCGTTCAATTTTTTCGATGTCCTTGATGTGAACCGTGAGTGACGATGTCTCAGTTGCGTCGAGTGCCTCTGGTAGTGTCGGTTTGTGGATAGGGATTTCTTATTGTAGAAGTTCCAGGTGATTGTGTATTCTCTGCGTAATTTTTCTGCTTGCATTTTGTTTGCTGCTATTTCAGTGCCTGAATAACCAATAATCTCACCCAAGTATTGGAATTGTGACCTGCACGATATTGCCATAGTTGGTCGCAAGTGATGCTTTGTGTGGACACTTGGAGTCCATATATTGCGTTTTGTCGTAGGTGATGTGGAGACTAGTTTATATGGCAATCTCGTGAAGCTTCTCAGTGGTGTGCCTGGCTTCCTCGGGTGTTCGGGTAATTATTGTTAGATCGTCAGCAAAGGCAAGGCATTTAATGTTAAACCGTTTATCATTCGTTCCCATGTTTATTCCGGGTACTTCTTTCTCCCATGTCTTAATAACCTTATCCAGTACTAGGTTGAACACAAATGGGAACAATCCATCGCCTTGGCGAACACCTTCTTTTATTTCAGAAGGTTCAGAGATTTCACCCATGAACTTTACTTTAGAGGTTGTATCTGTTAAAGCTTGTTGGATTAACGTGAATGTTTTGTTATCAACACCGTGTTCTCGAAGGACATGGAACAAGGTACCACGGTCTATTGAGTCGTAAGCTTTTTGAAAATCTACGAAAGTGACCACAGTGCGGTTTGACTGGCGGTGTTGGAGGATCATCTTAAGGTTCCAGACCTGTTCCACGCACGATCGATGCGGACGGAAGCCCGCCTGGTATTCGCCAATCTTACCTTCTGTCTGTTGTTCCAATCTGGTAAGCAGAGCGCGTGAAAGAACTTTGTATGCGATTGGCAGAAGTGAAATGCCTAGGTAGTTGTTTGGATTCATCTTATCGCCTTTCTTATGCAGTGGATGGATCAGGGCAGTTTTCCAATCTGCAGGTATGACTCCACTTTCCCATATATCTGCAATAATACCTTGAAATTGGTTGATCCTTTGTTCCCCCCCCCCCCCCCCCCCCCCCAATCTTGAGCATCTAATAATAATAATTATTATAAAAATAACCGTCGCCTCCGTGGTGTAGTGGTCAGCGTGCTTAGCTGCCACTCCGGAGGTCCGAGGTTCGATTCCCGGCTCTGCCACGAAATTTGAAAAGTGGTATGAGGACTGGAACGGGGTCTACTCAGCCGCGGGTGGTCCAAATGAGTAGAGGGGGTTCAATTCCCACCTCAGCCATCCTCGAAGTGGTTTTCCGTGGTTTCCCACTTCGTCACCGGGCATATGATGGGATGTTACCTACCGTAAGGCCACGGCCGCCTGCTTCCCTCTCCCTTGCCTATCCCTCCCAATCTTCCCCTCCCTTCCTATCCATCATGAGGCCCCTGTTCGCATTGCAGATGAGGCCGCCTGGGCGAGGTGCCCGTCCCACCTCCCCATTTGTATCCCATGATCAGGTGTTTCAAGCTCCAGGACCATGGCGGTGGTAATGGAGGGATCCCTCGCTGAGTCCGAGGGAAAAGCCAACCTGGAGAGTAAACCGACTAAAGAAAATAAGAATAACTGATTGCTATGACGTTCATCATATTTCTTTCGATCCGTATTAACTTATCATTACATTTTATGTCTTCATTTCACTTCAGATCTTATTTACACTATTAGATCTTCATCCGCACTTGGCAGCAGGATGCGTATAAACTGAGGATAGGGGAAACACATTTTTTCCCAAGTAGTTTTCCTGAAATGTACATTCCGCAATGTAGTGGATATCGTAATTGGCTGCCAACTGGGAGGCTCTGAATCCATTCCCAGCTCTGCCAGGAAATTGAATTCTTATTTGAGGTACCAGAATGGTATCGTTGACTCGCAAACTAGTCGTGTCAGAGTACATAATATAAATATTATAAATGATATCAAGATTTAAAAGTGAAATTCAGAAATGAAATGTTTTGATAGAGTGAACAAAAATAGCAAATTATTTATATATATAATCCTGCTAAAACACACCTTCAGGATGTTATATTTTAAGCATACCTGGTGGATTCAATGCAGATTCGTTCCCTGAAACTTTCAGCTATGGGCAAACGCCCTCCCTCTGGCAGTGCCCCTATGGAAAGGTACCAGAGTCACAAGCACTGAAATCCAGACACGAAATTCTTTTGAACCCGAAGTTAGATGTCCGCTTGATTCGACAGCTGCTAATTCTTACTTCGCCTCATAGATGGCAGGAGAACACTTGTTGCTTGAACCAGGGTAACGTGAATGTAAATACCGCGCGAGGCAGATCGAATACATTTCACCTCCGTAAGTTTTTACCAAAGGAGGTATATTTTTACTATATTACAATGCCAAAAATCAACCACAAGTATGCTGTTTACCATTTTAGGTATCTGCAGTGTTCTTGTTGTTTCTTCAATCTTCGTAATCAGCACAATTTATGGTATTTTTCCGATAACCTGTGTTGTTGTGGTGGCTGTGGTAGTATGTGAAACTGAAATTACTGGTTTCTAGGAATGGACTGCGTGTCACGGTACTTGAAATAAGGTACAATCCCATAATTTTCTGGAGTTAGTTTGAAAAAAACATTGGAGAAATCATGATGACCGCTTACAGCTCCAATTTTCTAATATCGTAAATCAGAATGCTAAGCTACTCAATCCAGTCGTGGAACGTGTATTAGATCACTTCGCTTTACTGGCAGGCATCTGTGTTACCTTATGTTGAGATTAGTTGCCATAGCGAGGAGGTCAGAAGATTGACGTACAAGTTAGTCACGTGATACTAACAAAACTAATAGCCGGTGCGGTGCATGCAATTATTTATGTTAAGAATACGCTATAATGCAATTGTTCTGCTTTCTCATTAGAATAAATTAGAAATTATAGTTAAATGAATTTATTTTTTATCTCTGTAGCAGAACGAACGCCTTCCCTGAAAAGAAATCTATCCCCCCACTTTGAAATGAAATTTAAAATATCGTTGATATTACAACATGTAATAAGGTGCACGCAACAGCCTCGTGGGGATAATTTCTACCCTACCTGTACCATCTCAAAATTTGTTACTGTCAATTTAGTCACTCTGGATCCAGGGAAATAGCAGGAATTAACTTAAATTAAAACCACTGCTACCACTTTACCACCAATCTGATCTCCACATATTTAAACCACTGCTACCTCTTACCCAATCCCATCTCGACTTATTTAAACCACTGTCACCTCTTACCCAATCCCATCTCAACTTATTTAAACCACTGCTACCTCTTACCCAATCCCATCTCGACTTATTTAAACCACTGCTACCTCTTACCCAATCCCATCCCGACTTATTTAAACCACTGCTACCTCTTACCCCATCCCATCTCGATTTATTTAAACCACTGCTACCTCTTACCCAATCCCATCTCGACTTATTTAAACCACTGCTACCACTTACCCAATCCCATCTCGACTTATTTAAACCACTGCTACCTCTTACCCAATCCCATCTCGACTTATTTAAACCACTGCTACCTCTTACCCAATCCCATCTCGACTTATTTAAACCACTGTCACCTCTTACCCAATCCCATCTCAACTTATTTAAACCACTGCTACCACTTACCCAATTCCATCTCGACTTATTTAAACCACTGCTACCTTTTACCCAAGCACGTCTCGGCTTATTTAAACCACTGATATCTCTTACCCAAACCCATCTCGACTTATTTAAACCACTGCTACCTGTTACCCAAGCCCGTCTCGACATATTTAAACCACTGCTACCTCTTACCCAAGCCCGTCTTGGCTTATGTAAACCATTGCTACCTCTTACCCAATCCCATCTCGACTAACTTAAACCACTGCTACCTGTTACCCAATCCCATCTCGACTAATTTAAACCACTGCTACCTCTTACCCAAGCACGCCTCGGCTTATTTAAACCACTGCTATCTCTTGCCCAATCCCATCTCGGCTAATTTAAACCACTGCTACCTCTTACGCAAGCCCGTCTCGACATATTTTAACCACTGCTACCTCTTACCAAAGCACGTCTCGGCTTATTTAAACCACTGCTACCCCTTACCCAATCCCATCTCGACTTATTTAAACCACTGCTACCTCTTACCCAATCCCATCTCGACTTATTTAAACCACTGCTACCTCTTACCCAATCCCATCTCGACTTATTTAAACCACTGCTACCTCTTACCCAATCCCATCTCGACTTTTTTAAACCACTGCTACCTCTTACCCAAGCACGTCTCGGCTTATTTAAACCACTGCTATCTCTTACCCAATCCCATCTCGACTTATTTAAACCACTGCTACCTGGTTATTATCATGTTTCCGGACCGAGTCATAACCACATAGAAAGGACCAGTCCGGAACTGACCATGGCCAGAACTTTGGGGCTGGAGGTAGTCGACGAAGATCGCAGGCCAGACCCGAAGGACTCTGGCCACACGGTACTGTCCACCATTCACAGTAACTCAGCAATCCTAGAAGATCAATTTATACTTTTCAGTATTTTCAGCATACTATTACTAAAAACTGATTGTTTGTACAGGCTACACTAAGAAAAATGGATTCAAAACTTCACAATCCTAGAAAAGGTTAGCCATGGTTTCCCACTTCACCCCATGCAAAAGCCGGGTTGATTTTAAACTTAATGCCACCGCCACCTCCTTTCAATCCTCGCCTGACTTGCAAATATACACACTACTGCACACATCACAATAACACAGGTTATCAGACACATTCTATACACACATACACCCAAGTACACGAGGCGATATGACCACGAAGTCCAAATCCCTCAAATAAAACAGTAACAAATCAAGTGTTTACATCTGAATTCGAAACTCAGGTATCTGAAGATTTAGGAGCTGCCCATTCCAGTCGTGCCGTGTGACTTCAAGCGCTATGCTGCGATGTAGGAAGTACAGAGCACACCTATTATCCATCTACAAGCATTGAACATTGATGATTTATTATTAGATTATTAATAGATAAAGAGATGTTTTGTTGCGTAGTGGCTAGAATTCTTGGCTGTCAATGTGGAGGCCCAGGTTCGATTCCCGACTCTGTCAAGAAACTTAATTCTGTTCTGAGGGCTGGAACTGGGTACACACAGCCTCGTGAGGCAGAACTGAGAAAAAGCGTTTTCCGTGGTTTCCCACTTCCTCTCCAGGAAAATGCTGGGATGGCACCCAACTTAAGTCCACGTCCACTTTCCACCTAAATCCTACCTCAATTACAAATACACACACTAGTACAGATATCTTAGTGACACAGGTTATCAGACAAATTCAATGCACACCCAAGTACACGGGGCTGCATGACCATGATGTCGCAGATCCACTAAATATGCTACAAGAACAGAAATGTCGTGTGGTCTTATAAATTTACCGAAAGTACCCCACTTCTCTTACATCCTGTATAGCACTGTATAGGTTGCTAGAATTTGTTCTATAATCTCAAAATGTGTCTTCTCCAATTTTTGTGTATTTTCACAATTCATCAAAAGTCTTTTTTAAAATTTTCAATGTTAAAATAACAATTCTTTCCACTTCAAAATGAACGGCTTGTGTCTAACAAGTCAAGAATAGAAGAAAATTTGGTTAATTTGTACGGTAACGTTTTTGTTTAAAATAACAGGAACGCAAATTTTAGAAACAACATGGTTGGATTTGGAATAACCAAAAATCTTCAATGTAAGTGAAATTTAGTATTACAAGGCTTCATATCAAAAGTTATAAATTTGTAAATAAGTAATATTTTGTCAACCAAAATGAAAAACTGGAAACTTACCGAAAAACTGCTACTTTCATGATGTAAAATATAATTTCAATTGTTCTCAAAACAGTGTAATGATTTGGAATATGGTTTACCGAAACAGTCAACATCTGATTCAACACTGAGCTTTATCAGGACGATTTGCATTCTGGAGACTCTTATAAAATTGTTCTTGATTCCTTTAGGAGCTTTGATACATCGTGGTCATGTAGCCCCGTGTAGTTGGGTGTGTATAGAATTTGTGTCACTATGATGTAGTTAGTGTGTGTATTTGTAATTTAAGTAGGATTTGGGTAGGAAGTGGCCGTGGCCTTACGTTATTTACCATCCCGGCATTTGCCTCAAGTTGAAAAAGGAAGGAAGATTGTAGTTTTACGTGACCGTGAATCTTGTGATTATGAGCCACGGGACCTCCGTTTTACGTGGAATCCGAACCACAGGACATGGCATTTCACTTCGAAAATCTCACATGCATTGACCGGGAATCGAACCCGGACCGCCTTGGTGAGAGGCATACAGCTAGACCGCTGAGCCACCACGCCCCACCCCCCTCAAGTTGAAGTGCCGAAACTACGAAAAACCACTTCCAGGATGGTTGAGATAAGAATCGAACCAGTCTCTTCTCAGTTTTGCTTCACAAAGCTGAATGTATCCCTTTCCAGACCTCAGACCAAAATTAAATTACTTGGCAGCACGGGGAATCGAACTCGGGCCTCCACGGTGACAGCCAAGAATGCTAGCCACTACGCAATGAAACGGACTCTTATATAAAGAAAATCCATCCCCGGTCCTCCCGCACATCACCGAAATCCCTTGTTAAGAGATTGTTGACATCATTAAAATTTGCTTTTTTTAATGATGCTCCCCTTGCTAATGGCTTTAGGCTCAGTTTCATACATATTAGGTCCCTTCCTAACAACCCTTCTTATAACAACACAAGGATGTTCTGTAATATGACTCCCCACGAATATGAACCTCGTTTGCTTTCCTGTTGAATTGTAAGACAATCCTCTTACAAGGCTTAGCCTGGAAGTGCCAGTTACGTGGCTTCAACTGCACTTCGTTGGCTGTTGTTTTCCAATCTTAAAGTGAGCACTCAATCTCACCCAGCAGAATTACAGTCAATTGCTCTTCAAAAATATGGACATAACTTACTCCTGAGGACAATACGCAAATTTTTCTTTTATCTCACTCTTTTATAGTATAGGCCTATTTGAAAATGAAAATCCACAGCCTGCTTCCAGTCTCCGACCGGGTCAGGAATGGAATGAATGAAGCCCCCATCTAGCGGCGAGGATATGAACTGTGCCGGCTGCCGAGGCCTGACGCACTCCTCTGGGGCAATGATTAAATGAATGACAGATGAAATGAAATGATAGTGGAGAGTGTTGCTGGAATGAAATTTGACAGGGAAAACCGGAGTACCCGGAGAAAAACCTGTCTGCCTCCGTTTTGTCCAGCACAGATCTCACATGGAGTGACCGGGATTTGAACCACGGACCCAGCGGTGAGAGGCCGGTATGCTGCCGCCTAAGCCACGGAGGCTTCCAGTATAGGCCTATTTAATGCAGCCAAATAACCAAATAGAATAATATTACATTATCACTATACAACTCTTTAACACTATCATATCTGTGCATATTCACGTACTGTATAATAATAATAATAATAATAATAATAATAATAATAATAATAATAATAATAATAGTTGGAATTATATGAAGGGTGAAGTGCGCACATGAGTGAGAATTCGGCACTGAGTTCTGTCACTGTTATTTGAGCATTTGTTGCAATTCAGCACATGGTATTTGTCACATTTCAGTCACAGAATTTACTAATACCGTACACCTATCCGCCACTACATGAAAATTGTTTGTAATTGTATTAATGCAGCCAATGGCCATGTACTTTTCCTTTCCGGACGGGTCAGGGAAGGTCTATTGGTAGGAAATTGTTTGTAGGGCGGGGGGGGGGGGGCATGGTGGCTCAGCGGTCTAGCTGTATGCCTCTCACCAAGGCGGTCCGGGTTTCGATTCCCGGTCAATGCATGTGAGATTTTCGAAGTGAAATGCCATGTCCTGTGGTTCGGATTCCACGTAAAAAGGAGGTCCCGTGGCTCATGATCTCGAGATTAACGGTCACGTTAAACTACAAGCTTGCTTTAGGAAATTGTTTATGGAACACACATTATGGTGATAACCGTGCACGGCGAGCCTCGTTACGACATTCCTCATTTTTGGTTTGGTCCTGTCCAGTTCCTGTCTATCATGGCGCTTGTTGCATAGAATTCTTCTTCGACTTCGGTTCTCTCCTAAATGCTTTCTGCCATCAGCTCTCTGTAGGCCTCTGTTGCCGGGAATAGTATCACGTATTGAAGATCTTCCATCAAAAACGGCCCCCTCGTCAGGATATACTGTACATACAGAGTATACATATCTTGATGGGGTGAATTTGGACACCCCAATTGCTTGCTTGAGGAAAGTAGCCTTCACTCTCTCCCATTCCTTTAGGTTCTTCTGTTTTTAGGTTTTCCCATATTAGGTGTATGCCATTCGTCAAAATTGGGACAACTTTTGCTCTGAAAAGCCATCTCTAGGGAGATTTACTGCACATGATTTATGTCAGTTATGGCCTTCTCTTTTGCGTGCATCACAACAGTGATTACTAGCTACGGTGTACCATCGGTGTTTTAGCACATGACCATAAAATCAACTCACCTTGCAATCTCCATACGAATTTCAACGTCAGATTTGCAAGTTTCCGCCAATTATTATAATCATCATTTCTCATCTTGCATCTTCCTCAGATTACTCTGCCAGTTCTGAATTACCACCTTAAACCTACTTTTCATTGATGAACTTATTTGAAGCGTCTTGTGCTGCGACCCCCTACTTCCAACAAATTCAAGCCTCCGTCAAGCAGAACAAGAATCTGCCCACGAAGAAAAAATCTATGAAACAAATGGAGTGGAATAAACAGGTCATCAGATGACACACATGGAATTTCAACCGACCACAACCGTTAACATCATAATCTCTCCATATACTTCAACACACATCACTCTCTTTACAAAATCTTTCATAATTTCTCAAAGCCAGTGTTTCGTACCGAAACTCCTCTATCTCCACATGAGTAGCCATTCAAGCTTGTCTCTTACCTATACTAAAGCCATCTTAACTTTCGACTTGAAGTTTCAGTAATACCCAAGAATTATGTAGCGGGCAGAAGTGAAATCACTTTAAGTAGCTAATCACAGGCAGCCATTCAAATATCAAAACTTGCTTGTGCGTATGAATGAATAAGTCTCTGAGATCTAGGAGAGTAGATAACTTTCAGTGCACCCGGTAGATCAAACCGGACCCCTTATTAAACGGAAACTTGTCTTAAACGGAAATATTTGATGCTCCCGTGAACTTACGAGATGAAAAGCGTGCCAAATTCCCTTCATTAAAGGAAAACTGTGTTACGCAGACAACGAAAATAAAAATATACATTTTAACGGAAAATTTACAAGTTCTGGAATGCAGTGCTTAGAAAGTTTTCAGGCACCCTGTGAAAGTCTGCCTTGTATGATGTAACAGTTGATTTTGTAGCTAAAAAGGCATTTGCAAATAAGTCTTCCTTCTTATGTTCTCTAACGTACACGTCAAAATGTGCGATTATTTGCCTGCTTCATGTTGCCCAAGGCTTTCCCAATGCTCCTATAATGCGCAATCAACCAACAAATGCCTGTCCTTATGTCCATTGTAAGTTTCGCTCGAACAGTAGCCTACTCAATTGATTCGTAGGAGAAAAAATATGTAAATACAACTTGTACACTATTTTATTTTTTATCAGTATGTCTATTATATGTATTGTGTCCGTTAGACAAGGTCGCCACAGATCTGCCACAGATGACCTTACTGACTTCCTCTTCCTCCGATCCAACACACTGAGAGGATCGGTTGCGTCCTCAGACTAGCTCTGGCACGAGACTGATTACTCAGAGCGTATCAGATAAGTTAGGGAAAAATTCATAGACCAGCCCTAGAAAACACGCCCCCAAAATATAAAGCTAGGAATGAATAGTCCAGATTTAGGTCAAACTCGTTAAAAATTTATTTCAAAAACCTCAAACCCCTTTCCTACGTCGGAGGGTTAAAAATCTCGGTTAGTCAGCAAATCTAAAAAACAATAAAAACAAGTAGTTCCGTGAAGAACTAAATATCCATCTGTCATATATCCTATTTATATTAATTTCCTCTATCAACATACAAATTTTCAGTTTGATTGCTGTAATAGATTCGTAGATGTTGAGAACCATCTAAATATTTCGGATGGTCACCTTGTTGGATTTTTATGTATAGCCCTTAGAGTTATGTGCCTACTATTACCTGAAGGTGTTTTATTCAAACTTCAATCGCATGATTAGGACACAAGAAATAAAAACGGGATTTTAAAATTATGCTTAGCCGCCATCTTGTAGTTATGATAATAATTTAAATGAATTAGATACCAGTAGACTAAAATTTATATAAGCATATACCGTACCGAATTTCACTGCGCTCGGATGGTTAAGTCGCGAGAGACGACCATTTGAATGTTTAAATTTCGCGTCACCGCCATGTTATATTTGTGCTCACCAGGTCATTGAATGTCCCATAGGTGAACTTATGTTTATAGCCTCTATACACATACGAGATTTCAGTTTGATTGTTGTCATAGATTAATAGATATTGAGAACCATCTAAATATTTCGGATGGTCGCCATATTGGATTTTAATATATGGAGGCCATAGAGTTAACTTATGTACTATTCGATGAGGATTATTGTGTACGTTCATTATTCAAACGTTGATTTCGATCGCATGATTACAAGACAAGAAATAATACCTTAATTTTAAAATTTCGTACAGCCACCATCCTGAGGGTACGTAAATAATTAAACTAAATTAGATGTCAGAGCATTACAATTTGTATAGTCATTTGCTGTAGCCTACCAAGTTTCACCACGTTCGGATGGTTAATCGCGAGAAAAGTATGTTTAAATTTTTCAATTTCGCTTGGCCGCCATGTTCGCTTTGTAAATAACAGGTTATTAAAAGTCACATAGATGAATATCCAGTAGTGCCCTTTATCACCGTACACATTTTCAGGGTGATACGAGTAACAGTTTCGGAGATATAGAATGCCGGTGAAATATTTCGCACAGCCACCATGTTGGATTTGTGAGACGTAATAAAAGCTTAAGGAAACGGTCGGGGTTTGCCAAATCAGTAAACTATGACCTTCCTGAGTTTCATTGAAATCGCTCCAGCCGTTTGAACTAATTAGGAGGGGACACACACACATGGACGCACACACACACACACACACACAGACAAAAGGTGATCTCATAAGCCAATTTTTAGCCTATTTTCATTTATGAAAAAAATAGGCTTATTAGATCATCATTTGTGTGTGTGTGTGTATTTGTGTGCGTTCGTGTGTCGTCGTCCCCCCCTAATAACCTATAAACAGCTGGAGCGATGTCAATGAAACACAGTAAAGTGATAGATCATTTCGGCCGACCCCGACCGTACCCTTTAAATTTTATTACGTCTCACCAATCCAACTACTTGAAATTGAACTTCTTGGGAGCCCTCAGGCGCTCAATAAAAATGCCCAGTTATGGCTATTGGCTGCGATTCATATATAAAATATCATAAATAGAAGGATGTATTTCACAGCAAACCATCACCAGGAAATTATTAATTTAATTTAATTAATTTCCAGCCGCGTTCCTTCAATTTGCGTTCAAGATTGATCTGGTTACGATGTCACAAAAACATACTCTCTTCATCATGTGCAGGAAGGTTCTACGAACCCATGTAAGAATTTGGTTCTATTCAGCTTTGCCATAATAATTTGCCCATCGGTGTGGAGCGAACAGCCTCACTCAGCTACTATTTGAATTAGGAGATGTTGTTGTTGTAAATTGGACAGCTTTGGTCATCAACCCCGTATAGGCTACTTGTGTTCGTGTGATCAACTGGTCTGACAACCTTTGATTCTGTGATGATTGCAGTAGTATGTATAGCTGTAATTATTAGGTTCAGGAATGGGATAGGTGCCCCGTGAAATAAAGTACTATCCCCTATCCCAGCATTTTGCCGGAGTGAGTATGTGATATGCCCCCGCGAAAACCGCACTCAGGATAGCCGCTGACATCGCTGGGATTTGAACCTCTGATCTCGGGACTTGCTGTGGCTCCCCATGGTGAACAATTTACCTCGCAATGCTACACCAATATGTAATAGAATCCATTGCTCTTGTCACATGTAAACCACGAATAAACGTCCTTGAAATGAATATCGGAATATTTGATAGTTCCCAGTCGCAAATGTTATAAATGGGCGTTTTATTCTTGACCGGTACAGTTTCAATAAACAATGGTGTATCCGTGTACAGCGGGATTTCATACGTTTGTGTGACCAGTGCAAGAAGTGCGTATTGCCATGCGTATATTGAGTCCTGTCTCTGTGCTCTTCTCGAGCTGTCACCTAACGAGCCATGCGCCAAGAATAAAAACCGACGTGGTGCTGACCAGGTGCGCCAGAACACTGTCAAGGGAATGTCACGTGATATAATGTAGACTCGCTCTAAAGTTCTCACGCTCAAATGACCGGCCAGGAGTGGCCGGCCCATGCATACCTATAGATTGGTTAAATAACATTCAACGTAAGAATAAAAGATTATATTTGGTATAAGAAATACTACGGCATTTTTTGTTTAACCTGGACGTCGAATTAGGTGGTCGATGAACAGGTTTTCCTTAGGCTGACTGAACCTACACATATTTTTATTGAAATATAAGAAGCCACTTTTCAGCATTTCCTAATTAATCTATTATTAGAAGCTTTTCAGTCTGTCAACAAGTGTGTACCAAATTAGGTTGGGTGGGGTGTTATAAATAATTTCCTAGTGTCTGAAATAAATTGCTTGTATGAATTTTATACACTTAATAAAACACTTCTCACACAAATAGAAGGGGGGGGGGCTAAATTGGATGATAAGTTTCGTTCGTCAAGTAAACATCGTCAGATCCTTCTCTCTTAGGCTTATGCACAACAGTAGGTTAACGGAATAAAAATATAACACAGGCCAGTGAAATATAAGTTTTTGAAAAATACAAGGGACGTTTTCGCTAATTTTTAAGTTATTTGGTGTGCTTATTTCGAAAAAGACCTTCATATTTTTTCACCACGTCAGGGTTATTTGTATAATCGATATCGATATTTGTGCAAAAAAAACGAGAGCTAAAAGAAAAAAAACATTCCCTTAAGTTTAAACTTTTACATCAAATTATGGCGCAGTTTCTAGAAGAAACAAACATAAAAAAGGAGACTGATGAAGAGGAACAAATATTATGTATGTTTTGAACGTTCGAAACAAATTTTTAACTGTTCAAATAAATAAAAAGTGTTAAAGTACGTAGTCCTTTTCCTTTGAAACTTCTTCTTGACGTTCTTCTGTTATTTTCAATCTCAGGTAAATGTTCATAAAAATCCAAGCACAATTGAATTTTTCAGGAAAACGTGACATGATAGAACTTTTTAATTACCGTTCTCGAAATCAGCACCGAAAAGTACATAAAGTTCAGGAATCACTTCCCTTGTATTGTAGTTTAAAAATCCAACTAGTTACAAAGTTTAATTTAACACTGCTGTAGTTTAAGAATGTAAATACTGTTATACATAAGTGTTATCCCTATATCCCTATAATAAGGTATTCTAATTTTGAAAGTTTGTGAGTGTAAGAGTGAGTGTGTTTGTTACCTCTTCACACTAGAACGGCTGGACGGATTTGCATGACATTTTAAATGGAGATAGCTTATGCTCTGGATTAACACATAGGCTGCCTTTCATCCAGCTCAATGTTCCTAGGTAGGCCCTTTGACACAAGTCTACACCATTTCACGGATCTTGGCCAAATTTTACATACTTACCCTCTGAAACCTAACAAGTAACACTGTCCACTTCAACTTTCAAGCAACCCTCTCCATTCCCTGCATTTAGGCCCTTTGGCAAAAATCTACACCGTTTCACCGATCTGAACCAAAATTTACATACTTACACTTTGGAACCCGACAAGTAACACTGTCCACTTTGAATTTTGGACAGCCTGCAGCATTCCCTACATTAAGGCCCTTTGGAACAAATCTACATCGTTTCACCGATCTGAACCAAATTGTACGTACTTAGCCTTTGGATTCCTGAAGGTAACACTGTCCACTTGAAATTTCGGACAGCCCTCTCCATTCCCTACATTTAAGCCCTTTGGCAGAAATCTACACCGTTTAACCGAACAGAACCACATTTTACGTACCATACTTATCTTTTGGAACTCTGCGGATTACACTGATAGCTTATACCCTGGATTAACACATAGGCTGCCTTTCATCCATATAAATATATAAAGCTGAATGTTCGTAGTTAGGCCCTTTGGCACAATACTACACCGTTTCACCGATCTGGTCCTAATTTTACATACTTACCCTCTGAACCCCGACAAGTAACACTGTCCACTTCTAATTTCAAGCAGCCCTCTCCATTTCCTGCATTTAGGCCCTTTGGCAAAAATCTACAGCGTTACACCGATCTGAGCCGAAATATACGTACTTACACTTTCGAACCCGACAAGTAACACTGTACACTTGAAATTTCGGACAGCCCTCTGCATTCCATACGCTTAGGCCCTTTGCACAAATCTAAACTGTTTCACCGATCTGAACCAAATTTTACGTATTTACCCTGCAGAGATATTACACATGGAACGATACACTAAATATCTGAAAATCTGAGTTCAAGTAACTATTGTTCATAATTGGCATGGTGTTAAATCTGCAGAAGCTTTCTGTACAGATTACACGGTCCACCTTGGTGCTAAATCTGCAGAAGCTTTCGGTACAGGTTACACGGTCGATGTTCGTAACATGGAATGATTTCCTTTAACAATGCATCTACACCATGTGTGAGGGCAACCTCTTTCGAAGATCTCTAAAAGCACAATAATCAGGAATTTTCAATATTTAGAGAGGCATGTGAGAATTTCAATCCTTGGGATGTAGCACTGGAAGGGGCTGCATAATGTACATCATCGGCCAAGATGAGAGATATCTTACTATAGGTGTATTAATAGCGACATGTTGACGTTCAAATCATCAATTATTGTGGAAGAATTACACCCTGAATAGCTTAGGGAAAAATACTTTTAATTCCCCATAATCTGATAGATTTGGCATTCCAGTGTGCAAGAGTGCAGTTCCCTCTTCAAACAATATTCGCAACTACTATTAACAAAGCGCAATGACACACACTTAACAGCAGCAGTTGTATATTTAGGCAAAACCATTTTTCCCCATGGGCAACTGTAGGCTATGTGGCGTGCTCACGAGTATCCAGACAACAAAATCGTTTCGTCATTATGCCAAAACCAAAAACGTAATTTTAAACTGTGTTCACATAAGGTAAATTCGTACCCTGTAGACTTTCTCAACTCTATGGAATTCCCATTTTGCGGCTCATACTAACATACTGTAGGCATCAGAATTTTCCGAATTGAAATAGACCCACCCATCCGAGATTCCTGTAATAGAATAGACCAATTATCAGCAATAATGAATCATCCCCATTGTCTTCATCGCATGCGAAGCTGCGGGTACCTGCTAGTATATAAGGTGCGTTCAAAACGTAACGAGCCGGAGGAATAATTACAGAAATCAGTACATGTATGTTAGAAGTATTGGCCCTGGCTGTTGAGGCACTTGTCCCACTGTGACACGAGGCGGTGAATGGCTGTCTCATAAAATTCCCTGGGCTGCGATGTGAACCAGTTTCGCACGTACAGCTGGACGTCGGCGTCCGAGGTGAATCGTTGGCCCCGCAGAGCCCTTTTCGGGGGACCAAACATGGCGTAATCACAGGGAGAGAGGTCTGGACTGTATGGAGGGTGGCCGAGAACCTCCCATTTGAATTTCTGCAGGAGTGCCGCGACTGTGTTGGCCGTATGAGGTCGTGCATTGTCGTGGAGCGACCACGGCGGCTATGGCGTTCACTGTCACTCAGCGGTCCTGGGTAATGAGTGCATCAACCAGCTGGACATTGTCATCGGTAATGCAGGGGGGGGGGGGGGGCTGCCCCAGACCGGGCATCATCGGCTAACGACACCCCTCCTTCCCTGAAGCGCTTGTGCCACGCCTTGACCCTTGCAAGGGACATGCAGTGTTCGCCGTACACTTGTGACATTCGGCGATGAATGTCCGTTTCCCCTACACCTTCCACTGTCAGAAACCGAGCAACACCTCTTTGCTCTTCAGTTGACGCCTCCATGTCACTGTTTGCAATGCGACTGGCAGCGTTGGACGATTGATGCATGCTGCTGTTCGCTTTGTATCGTCACGTGACGTGCACGCGTGCCCTCTAGCGACGGGCTGTGACCTTCCACGCTCTGGTCGGAACCACACCTCGTTACACACGCCACGATTAGCCGATGTCGTCACCGGTTTGCGCATTCCAGCCTCCGGCTCGTTACTTTTTGAACGCACCTTATACATTATACTGAATATGCATTAAGCTTAAGTGAGCTGGATCTGTTGATGTTCGCTTGGCAAACGAAACTAGAGAACTAGGAAATTAATTTCATCTCCCCACCCAAGCTAATTGAGCACTCTCATGTTGACCGACTGAAAAGCTTTTACTAATTTGAACCTACACATAAAAACAAAATCTCAAATGAAAATGTCTCCAAGAATATTGGCATTTCTTCTAAAGAAAGTTAGTTGTTATACGCGGTATCGGCAACTATTCAAACGTGCATGTTTGGCGGGTTGCAGTATCAGTTTACCCATGGTGAGGCACTGCTAAGTGGGGCTGCGATAGGGAGCTGCAGCAAGTTCAGAGATTGGAGGTTCGAGTTCTGACCCTGATAGCTGCTATCCTGAGTGTATATTTTCCCCGGTGTTTTCTACACTCCCTGTAAGCAAATACGGGGATAGTAACTTGCTTTATTTCATATCCCGGGGCACCTACCCCATCCCCAATTCTAATAATCACAGCTACACACACTGCTACTACAGTTATCACAAAAATACAGGTTATCATACAAATTCAACACACACCCCAGTAAATTTACATCAATAACAGCATGATCAGCTCAGACTAGCAACGACTCGGGGTGCAATGGGCCCTGACTGTCCCACTCAGTTCGTCTCCACCCCCCGAAGAGCTCGCGCGTAGTGGGATGTGGGTTTGTGGCCACAGGACTCCATCTGAGTCCGACATTGCTTTCACTTACTTATGCCAGGCTCATACCTGTCATCTTTCCTGTCCACCACACTTGGTTAATTGTTGTTCTCTTCCGACCTAAGGTAGCGGCTGCGGCTTGAATGAAGGTATCGTTCCGGTTTTCATTAGGAGTGGATTTGGGAAATCACGGAAAACCACTTCTAGGATGGCCAAGAGAGGGACTTAATCCCACTTCTCTACTCATTCGGCCTCACGACGCAGAGTATTTATTCTCCGTTACAGTTCTCATACCAGGAAATTATAAAACGTAATGGCCGTAAAGTAAAATTTCAATAATCATGATGATGATAATTGTTGTTTTAAGGGGCCTAACATCTAGGTTATCGGCCTCTAATGGTTAGGGTGATCGTGAAGATGATAATGAAATGTAAACTATAACTAAAACTAACTACTAACTTATATACTAGAAGAAGAAATGGAAAACAAAAGGAGAATAAGGCAAACAAAGGACAGGAGGAAAAGAAATGCCCTCAACCCTCGAAGAATGTCGATTGAGGGACTTGGGAGGAAGGAGAGCCATAAAAGGCAGATATGAAAGTGAAAGAGGAGAGGGTCCGCCCCACAGGTAAAGGATAAAAGGGGGAAACCCGGACCCAGCTCAGGAATCCCTCGGGGTCGCCAACTCTCAAACTCAGCAGCCGTGAGCCCCTGAGGGTGTAGCAATATCTAGGGTGCACCACAAGTGATGGGGCTACATACACCCTGCCTCCTTGAGGGCTTTGAGCACAAGGCAGGAGGTAAAAGGAAAAGAAAAAGAAGGCTGACCCCTCGCAGAAGGAGGGTATCAGAAAAGATGAGACAAGGGCCAATTAAGGCGAGAAAGGAAGAGACTCCCTAGGCCTCAGATACCCTAATACCGTCGGGGTCTGAAGAGAACAAGAGTTGACCAAGTGAGGTAGACCGGAAAGAAGACGGAGAGGAGCCCGGTACAAGTAAGTGGAAGTAATGCCGGACTCAGCTGGGGTCCCGTAGTCGCCAACCCACGTCCCAATAGATGTGCGCCCTGGGGGATAACATTACAATACAATGACATGAAACGGAAAGTTGCTTTTTCCAATGATTATACCACAATGAGAATACAAAGGCAGGTGGATAAGAGTTTGTCAAGGGGCAGATGACCTCGCTGTTCCTTGAAGCAACAATCAATAGACTGACTAACTAACTAATTAACTAGAGTAAGTCATCACAGAAAGACACATCAGTCCCTACTGTATGTCCCTAAAATGAATTAACAACAACGGATTAGAGTACGTTGTTGTGAGTGACACACTTTATCAAATCGATTGTAGAAACATTGGACAATGTTACAAGAAGTATTCGAAAATGTTCTTGGGCCCGCTTCAGTACCTCGTGGATTCCACTGATCTCGTGAGAAAATTCGAACACACGTTCCGCTAGCTCTTGTAGGGTATCCACTTCGCAGTGATGCATCTTAGATTTTATATACTCCGAAAAGAAGAAATCTAATGGGTTTGAATCGGGGCTCCTTGCAGGCCCGCCGATAGGGCCCGATCGCCGAATCCAACGCTGAAGTTACGTGTCGTCAGATGGTGCCGCACGGCTTCTTACTGTAGGGTGCTCCATCAATTAGGAATCACATGTGCCGTAGTGATGGTAGAGTGTCTTCCTGAAACTGTAGAGAAAATACGTCTCAATCTTCGAGGTAATACTACAGATGCTAGGGTCATGCCTCCCAATATCCCTGGCGATGGGAATGTCGCACACCATGAGATGCCAGCCCTCGTGAATGAGGCCACGTCTGTGAACAACACACAATGTACAGTTGATGAAGGGCCCGTTCACAAAGAGCCATATGTGGTGCATAATCTCTTTCCGATAGGTGCTGAACCCACTGCAGATGGTTGGGTTAAATCAGATCTTCCCGTAATGTTCCTAGCACAGTCCAATGGGACACCACGACAATTGCAGCAATTCGGTGACTTCTTCTACTTGGATCCACTTCAAGAAGTTCTAATATCCGGTCTCCTTAACGCAAAGCACGTCTAAGTGCGACCAGGTTCACGGGTGGGCATGCTATTTCCCGCATCAGCTATTCTCTGTACAGTTGCAGTAATCGTACACCGATATGGATCCCTTTGTTGTGGAAATCGTTGCACGTAAACCTCAGCTTCGACAGTAGCACTCAGTATTACTCCACCATAAATGCCAATCATATCCAAATATTCCCTTGCAGTGACCTGTGCCAAGGGTATTAATAGGTATGTGTGTCGGCGTGTGCTAACTCCCGTGGAGATGTACACATTACGTCACTGCGTCCCCTCTCTCCCTACACGACACGACTTGCGTTCTAGCTTCCTTGGGCTGCGACGCACCACTCTGCTGTGTTGCCAGCACTGGAAGTTACGCGACATACGTGACGGCACAGGATTATAATTCCTTCAGATACTTAAGAGGCAACCTATGAATAGGTTATGACCAATTATCCGTCTCGTATTGCGAGCCATTAATGCGGTGCATCACTGCTACGAAGTAACATGTGATATTCCTGTCTAACGGTACAAGCTACAGACATAGGCTTGCCATACGTCCCGGTATTTTGCTCTTGTCCCGGTGTCCCGCCCGGTTTTATCAATGTCCCGGAAAACGGCTGTAAGATGTAATGAATTTATGTGTTTAAGAATCTTTTATGAACCGATTACTTTTTCAACAATCAACATCGTTGACTATCGCGCACAGCGTCAAAGAGGTCAGAAGTATTCAAACGAATGACACAAAACAATACAACAAACTGCTAATTCAGGGGGTTGCGAGGGTAGTGTAGTCTGTGAGCAAACGTTGGAACTACTTTTTAGATGATAGACCAGAAAAAAATTATCATTAAAAAGGAAAAATTTTATATTTTTATGTAGCAAAAATTTCTTTTTTATTATTAAAATGTGTGTAGAACTAACAATTTAGGGTGCCAGATTCCCCCCTCCCGTCACTTGAAAGGCTTAAAAAAAAGGCTTAAAGCACACCATTTGGTTATAATTCCATAACCCCCCCAGATCACCCGGTAAGGCCATCCCATATTAATGTCCCGGTTTCACTCACCAAAAAAATGGCAAGCCTACACAGACATGAAATTTACGACATTATAATATACCAACCAAGATATCTTATCGGCTGTATTTGCGTGCATGAAATACCTTCCACCCTGCATAGAAATAGATAATTTCTTAGATAGATAATTTGATAGTTCACAGTTCTAAATATTACGTATGGAATTTACAAAACTCTGGAGTAAACAGTAAGTTGTGAAATGTACTATCTTCATGGATCCTTAATTTATATGCGTTGTTTGAAGTTAAGTTCTGAAAACAGACCGCCGCAAAGAAATTAAATGTTATTGGTTTTACGTCCCTTTTAACTACACTGGCTTTTAGGGACGCCGGGGTGCCGGAATTTTGCTCCGAAGGGGATCTTTAACGTGCCAGTAAATCTACGGACACGGCTCCCTCGCATTTGCGCACCCTCAAATGCCAGCTGACTGCGCCAGGATACGAACCTACCGCCGCAAAGGTTTTCTTCTTCAAATATAGGGCGCCCGAGAATGTTCTCCGCAGTGGTTACGTGCAGCTGTGAGTGGTTGCCTCATCGGTTTAGTTGGTAGCACGGTGTCTTTGACAGGGTGAATCCCACACGTGTGGGAAATCGTCAGTGTGTATTGCAATTAGCGAGCGTATGTGTCATCAACACTTCCAGCATCAGTTATGAATGGCTGTGGTGAGTACAAAGTATACTGTTTGCTTGTTATTAGGGAACACAGCGATGACAGAATGCATTCTGCACATAAGTGAAGCAGCATTGCGCGTCATAGGAGCTCATGTCACCACGGACAGTTAAACGATGACAGAGACTACTTGAGCTGAGTCATATCCTACTCGTGCAACTGTACCTGTCAACGAAGCAGGCAGACGTGTGACACAAGTAAACAAAGAATAGTTCCCATCTCAACCGCCGGCAATCATATCGTGAAAAGCTAATATGATGCAAGCGGCAGCCGTGCTGCCAACGTAACTTCTGTACAGGCCGGACGTTTGTTTTAGACGATTGCTCTTGACCTTGAAGCCTGCGTGTGAGCCTACACAAACTCACTCTCTCACCCTATCGCTTCACACTTGTCACCACCGATCTGATGTAATGGAATTCCAGACTTGAGAAGACAGTACAGTCCACGTCGAAGTATTGTGTGACGGGGAAGTACACGTTACGTAGTTACGAACAGAACGTCATTATATTTGCCAAGGACTGTACTTCAGCAGGAGTGTGAAACAGCTTTGTCAATCATCAGACCACTTGGGGCAGCTGATAACAACACAGGTACTGTAGTAACTCGCCTCCAGGCTTCCATTAAGATTTTTCACTCGTCTGAAACAAACGTCCGGCCTGTAGCTAGCTCTCGCAGACGCATGTAGGCGCAACGGAGAACATTCCCGGACTCACTGTAGAAGGAGAACCAACTAGTATAGTGTTAGTCCCCTTAAAAGAGCAACAATTGCCATGAAGTTAGTAAGGAGCGTAACTAACAATAGAAGAGATTTAACAAGTCGAATTAACCGTTGGTTAGCCCTGTTGCAGATAGAGCAGGCAACTCTCCAGTCGCATTATGTTCCCGGCTGTTTGAATAGCTAAGAATCTATCCCTAATCTAAGGTGAAGAATAAAGAAATCTTTTGTGTATATCACAGAATGGCAAGAGACGTGAGTGTATCATATCATGGAGGAAAGGGGAGAAAAATACCTCGGGTGACGTTCTATGCAGACGGTAATTGTAGATAACTGGAGTAGCTTAGTAAAAAAAAGCATAAAAAGATAAAGTAAACGATGTCGTCGTGTCCTTAATCCTGGCAAATGATGTGCAGTATGTTGGGTACTGGGTTTCATTACAAGACCTGGGAGGGAGAGGAGGGGGCAGCAAACAGCGTCCGAGGCAGGGATTTGAAAGAACAAGGAAGGAGTATGAGAAGGGACCCAGGGGAAGGGAGTGCGATCGATGAGGACGCAGCGGAGCCTGCCTGCTTGTTATATGGTGGCAGGAGCGCCTCAAGCTTCTCACGCCTAGCCTGTGAGTGACCGCTGCCACTCACCACCTCCTTCCTCCGCACCTTACCTCGTCCCGGTCCGGTCCGGTCCGGCCTGCATCGCGTCGCGTCGCGTCGCCCGCCGTCAATCTGGTCGTGCTCAGCTGAGCTGTGCTTTGCAGACATGAGACCACTCCTCTCATAATGCATCATTTCATTCATAATAAAGACGTCAATATTGAAGTGATACTCCGAAGTCAAGCAATACTGGGCGTGGACTCAGGCCCGGACTTAGAGATCCAGGGTCCCTAGGCACTTGACATTTAGGCCCCCCACCATCTCCAAGCTATATTGGAAATGTAGCAAATTAAATGCACTAGTACAGAACATATAATTTGTAATCGACTTTAATGACTTTCATAAACATCCGAATAATACAGTCTATGTTACTATAGTTACGTTATTCTATAAAATTTATAGAATCCTACGACGAACTTTCTTCTGTGCAAAAGAATGAATGACATCATCATAGTCAATTGACTGCATTATTTCTGACTCTATGTACATTACAGAGAGTGAATCGAGTCCGTTCTCTCCTATGTTAGATCTTAATTCTTTACTCTCTTTAGCGCTGAAAACGACTGTTCTGCTGAGCAGTTTGACGCTGGTGTACACAACAGCATTCGGAGCGCAATTCCTACGTTTGGATAAATGTCCAAAAAGTCTTGCTCCGATAAGTACTGTATTTGTATAGATTCAGTGACGATAACTACATAACTGCATCATTCGACGACAAATGAGCTTGCAGATGCAGACACTCGTTTTCCAAAGTCCTATCCAAGTCCACCGGATAAAAAGTTATGTGGTTTCTGGCCCCTTCACGAATGTCTTTAGATTCCAAACGATGTAGTTTCGTAAGAAAGTCAAACTTTTTACTTAACTTCTCATAAGCAGATCCGCGTCTCCGTAGTTCTGTAATTAGTCTATCAATAATGACGTTAGAAATGGTAACTCTGAATTTGTCCCTACCAGAAAGTTCGGTCTCGTTTCCTTTTACTTCGTCGAACTGGACTTTACGCTTACGTTTCCTCTGCATGTCATATGCAAAGCTATTTTCACCGGATTTTTCAATAACTTTCGACTCATAATGATCAAAGGTACTGGGTTTCCTTAAGTGTTCTAGGTATGTTACCAAAGACTGATACAGTTCAACGATCGTACCCAGGTCGATGTTAACAGATTGGAGAGATTTGCTTACTTTTTTGAACCTTTCCAAGATGTCATTCCTGAGAAGTGACGCACGGAGCCTTAGAATGGACTGCCTGCGCGTAGCCTGGCAATTCTAAGCGTGGATACTGCAGGCGAGAAAGAGGGGGAACAAAGAGGCCTAATTCTAGCTTTGTTGCACGCAGGGCTGTAAGGTTTGGCAAAATGTAGTAAAATATTTATTATAATATTATTTTCGATAAAGCTTTTTGATGAGGCAAGCCAGGCTTTTGAGCTTATGTAAAGATTCCGCCACCGGGGCCTCTAGGATGGCTGGGCCCCTAGGCCGGGGCCTTGTAGGCCTAGGAAGAAATCCGGCACTGGGGGTGGTCATCTGTTGAGAAGGTGATTTAACTAACATACCCAAGGAATCTTCATTATTACAATCTTGATTAGCTGAAGAGCAGTAACTTACTAGGAGTTGTTCATGGTTTATAAGGATAAAAACAGTAATTTATTTTGAAACTTACTTAGAAAAATCATAAGGGCAAAATACCACTTTTCACTTCCTTGGAAAGTACTGACTTCAGAGAAATGTATACGAATTTTTTGGAAATTTATATCCCAGTGGTGAAAAGTTATCTTTCTCCATACTCAACAAAAACTATTCTGGAGTCAAGGAATTCAAATTGATTGGATCGATGCAGACCCACAGTATATTTCTGCGGCTAACCTGACATTGGGTTTCCCTCATTCGGACTACACTCACTCCTAGCAATTGGTAGTAAAACACCTGCTTAGAAACTGGGGCACTTATCACCGGCACCGGTGCAGAATTACCAAGATGCTATGACGTTAGTCAGGAAGTTTGGCAAACCTGATTTCTTTATTACTTTCACATGCAATGATGGGTTGCAGATAGTATTCACCCTTGGGAGAGTGCGAATAACAGACCGGACATTGTGGTACCGGTTTTCCATTCGACAGTAAGGTGCAGGAATTAATACGACTAATATGTAAAGTGCATATCTTTGGAAAAGTTAAAGCATTTCTGTACACTGCGGAGTTCCCAAAACGTAGTTTACCCCACAATCATCTGTTATTAACATTAGAACATCATTACAAATTTACACCCATGAGCATTTGGTATGAAGCACCCATGGAACGCAAACATGCTTTAATGTGTATAAATAGGCTACTGAAAAATATAATGGGTAACGATGTACCCTTTGGAGGAAAAAAATATGCATTTGGGAGGAAACTTCCGGCAAGCGACACCTGTTGTTTGTCACGCATCACGAACTGCTACAGTGCAAAATTCTATTACATTTTCAACTTTGTGGCAATTTTTTAAAGTTTTCTATCTCAACAAAAATTTGAGAGTTAAAGCAGATAAATGTGAATATGGTAACTTCTTTCTGAAACTTGGCAATGATGAATACCCTTCCAATAACTAAGATGTGATTGAATTGTCTTCCTCTATAATTTCAGACGCGTACATCGTCCGTGAAATATATGGCAAACTTTTATCTTTATTCCCTCATTACATTTTCAATATTTCGACTACCGGTACTATAATTCCAGCACCAAAAATGAACATTGTGAAGAAATCAATATTACAGTTTCAGATCTTCTTACATGAACATAAGAGCTTACATGAGAGTGAATACATTAATAATTGAAGAAAAAAGTGAAGTTTCGCAGTATCCAAATGAATTCTTGAACAGCCTTGAGATGAGTGGTTTACCACCCCACGTGCAGTGTTGCCAAATCTTGAAATGGGAAAGAACTAAACCCTATGCTTTAAAACACCAGAAAAGCACCAGCTGGTCTCTATGATTCAAAACACTCGAAAAACACCAAACTTATAAATATATAAACGGCCTTTTACTTACATTTCTTTCATTAAAATCGTCTCCTTCGCTTGCGGAGCCTGCTACCGCTATTACATCTTTAGAGCTGGAAGGTGTATTACTGCTGTAGCTCTGCATACTACCAATTTTGGCCACTATTATATCCTTCGGAAGTTCGTAGTCGTGATAGCATGTTCTCTCTGTTTTTAGTCCAAATCGCACACACAGAATGGAATGCAATTTTTGAACTTTCGCCAATTGAATTTGGCTAAACACTCTCCCTACATCTGCATTAGAGTGAGGTAGCGAAAGTGCATAAACTGCTTTCGCATGAAACTGGGAAATCCCCTGGGAGCTGGGAAGAAAATAGATGATAGGTCGATTCTTTGTGCAAGTGCACTTGCACTGAGCCCCGCATGCTGCGCTTACTTAGCACTTATACACGCGAATGAGAATTTCTCGGATTTCCCCTGTTGGAGTGTTGATCTTGACACGTGCAAAGCTGAACATTGCCTATCTTAATTGATTAACTTTAATAAAACTATTAAATAATAATAATAATAATAATAATAATAATAATAATAATATCGTATGGCCTTGGGGGCTGGGTGCAAGCTTTGTTATTTGACATCCAAAGGGTAGCTTACATGTCGAATTTCGTTGTTCCTTGTGTACCCATGTGAGAAATTTCCATGGAAAACATGCTTCTGCCTCCAGCCAGCATCAGTCCTCAGGCGTGTACCGTCCACCCACTGAGCAGTTGCATATTTTTGATCTGAGACTAAAAGGTATCAACTCTACAATAATAAAGCACAACTCTACTCTAAAGACTTTAATTGTTCTAAATCATGGCTTCAAACAAACAAAAACACAATCCCAACAATATAACACAAAACAATGCAAAAGTATTCCTTCAATCCACCAACATTCGCACTTTATCCTTGCAAATCCCAATGATTATTCATTCATTTACCATGAGATTAACATCAAATTCATTCTCAAGTGCGCTGATGCACAGGTGAACTACACATAAACTGTACTTATAATCTTATGTCACCTATTGTGACCTCTTTAATTTCACAATCTTAATTGTTTACTCTCAACACATCTTAATTTACATTATGCGTACACTTGTGTTTTGTATCTCTCTTCCCACCAAAATGCTTTACCATGCATTAACCAATTTATGGGTTGCACATCAAATTTACTTGCAACTCCACAATTACTTGTAATCATACCCCTTTCTGCAGTTCCACTTTCTACAGTTCCCTTTTCTACAGTACCACTGTATGCTGTCATGAGTTCAATTTCAAAAAATCCGTTACCGCTGTGTCGGATGGTATATTATGCTACCCTTGCGTGGGCATAGCCTATGGCATCTAGTGTCGACCTTTATAACAAGTTACGATGTCAGTATGAAAATGCAACTTTCAACAACTCAAAAGTTTTCTGAATATTAAGTCCTCAGGATGATTCTTAATTATCAATGTGTTTCAAACCACACAAATTCATTATACAATACAACAATGATTCTTTTCTTACAAACAGGGTTTTAAAGTCTCTCCACTCTAAATGTCAAGCTCCAAGGGTCGTTTAACACCTCCCCCTCGGTTCTACTTGTATACAATGGGAATGAGTCGGGCGGTCACAAACACGTGCTCTGTCCCTTCCTGACTCCCTCCTGCTTTATCTCCAAGCAGTAACAAGTGATTTTAAATACAATAGTGCAGTCTCGTGAATCTACACATCCCATATGATTTAACTTAAACTGTATGCAAGATAGGTCATGGGCGTGTTTAATCATTTATTCCTAACCTTAGGATATTAATAACTGGCCTCAACAGGTCCATTTCATTATATGAAGGAACGAGATTCATCAATCACTGGTCGAACTGGCTAGCCGGCATCTTATTAAATGACACGGTCAGGCACATCCTGTCGCCAATTAAATTCACTTCCCAGGAGCTGAATTATTTCAATAGCAAGTTCTCGGTCGAGATCAGGTGTCATGTTAAGGTTTCCACTGTTATCCTCCCATACACCACTGGATTCGAACCCGGAACATTTCATGGCAATCCACAGAGCTAGGGTCAATCACTAATTACGCTCTGGCCATAATAAATATCTCTGTATGCCCTAGGCTATACGAGATTTCACACGTCGAATAGATTACCTGGCTTCCATGACCATTGTGCTATGATCTCGTCCTTTAATTAGTAAGATAAATCTATCAATTACACTTACAAGCTTATTCACAAGCTGCAAATTCAATTCTCTATTAAACTCTTCCATTTCCTAGATTCTTGCATATTTATTTCCATTATCATAATATACTCTGATATTAAATTGCTTTGCTTAGCCCTTCATGTATAATATTACTGCTTGGATAGACAAATATTCCGATTAGCATATATATTTTTCTTCCAACCATTTTATTATTATTATTATTATTATTATTACTGACATGTATTACCATAACCCGACACAACGTAACCATTTTCAATCACCGAACATCCGTGTTCGTTACGTTACGTTTCTATATAACTGAATTGCCATTTTACAATAGTGGTAACGATTTATCCACTCAATGATGTACAAAAACATCTCAACTTGACTAAAATCAACACAACAATAATATCTTGAGGTTCTACCTCCAAAATTGACTCTTATTGGCATATTTTATAAATTTTGAAATCACTCAACATACAGTGGACTATAATTGCTACAAAATCATGGTTTTTGGATACTTACATTAGTTAATCTGGTGGCTCCAACCACGCATTTCTTCCAGTAATGCCCGCCATCATTTGCAAAATTAGCAAGGCATTCTTATACTTCTACCACACATTTTACATAACTTTTGCCTTACAAACCTCACGGCACTTTTCCTTTCCATATTGAAGCTGTTGCTTCCTTATTCACACAACACGTTATAGCACTTGTTACACTATTAATTTTACATATATTTAGATGATCATCACTACAATCACACGATCACTATTTACATTTCTTAATGGTTGACTTTTCCTGGCAAAATATCAGAATTGCAGACGTTGAAGATCTCTTCCTCACTGCTATCCGCATCTTGATTGAAAGTCTCAATTCTCTGCCTAAGGATTCCTATCGGTCCCCCAAACTGTCTATCAATCTCTATCCTTAGATAAATTTCCTGATATCGCATAAATATGCTTGCATGTCGTCCTGAGCATTAATTACATTGGTATTCCTAAGAAATTTCACCAATCGCATAACAAAGTTTATATCTGCGCAGTCCGACATCCTATGATATGTCTAACCATTAGTTTACATACTGCGCTCAACCATTGTACAAATTACCACTCTCAATTGTCCTACCTTGTATATCACACGGTACATTTCCTACGTGCACAATAACAATCGCTCGTAATGCTGACTATACAAGTATGGCGCGACTGTCCTTAATAAATGGTATTAATAAATGCCTTACTGCACGGCTCTTCATGTTGACGTCCGAGCGTCCCTTCCCGACGTCGGTAAGGTGCATTTCGCATTAGACTGCGGTTCGACTGACTACATTAAACGTTATTAATTCATGCCTTAGTGCATGATTATTATGTTGCTGCACTTAGAATGTTAAAGTCTGCGCGTCCCTTCTCTGACTTCGGGTGACGTGCTCCCTGCGCTCAAGTATGGTTCGACTGACTGCCTCTAACCTTCGTCCAACCCTTATATCCGTTTGGAGAGAAAAAGTAGACCGAAAATTTCCCTGCAGCGTCACCTTCTCTCTCAGTATGATTCTGGTCTTGAAATAACGTTTATATGGTTCCTTTTTCCTCGCTGATCACAGATCTGTATGCGTGCTCGAGGATCGATCGGCCAATTAATTAATATTAATTGCCTTTGCCTGCGCTTACCCACGCGGCGTCCCCTAAAAATCCCCGAAGACATGGTTAGATCTCGCCGCTAACCTCCGCTTTACTGTGTCCCTGCGCGTTCCATTAAATCTGCCTCGATTTCAATGTTTAATGGCTTGATAATTAGCCTCCCGGCTAAACATTCACATAGGTGCAATCCTCATGTCTCTGAGTTGCTCCAATCACGAGTAATCATTAAATTACACTGGTATGTCCCCCTTCTCCTAGCCTCTCTATTCTCAAATGGGGAATAACTTGACAATATATTACCCTCTTGACCTGCTCCAGACGGCATAAGTAGGTCACATTGAGTGGCACGACTCCAAGAATCCACGCCCCTATTCCAGAGTCATTTGACGACTGTCAAGCGCTCAAACTTTCTGTGCTCAAGTCCAGAATTTTATGCCTCATACAGCCCAATAATGCAGTATTCTGATATTATTCACTGCATTATATTAACAAATAATGTCAGAATTAGTTCATATCACAACAGTGATTTAATATGTATTTTCACTAGGGGTTTTTATAACTTAAACTCCCTCAAAAGATCTCGTGTTCGTTCCTTGCTGGACTCTCAATTCTGAGCTCATCTATCTCAGAGATCCACTTTCGACACCAGTCAGCCTAACCCCGTTGGGTTCACTTGAAGCACTATGCAATTCAAAGAGGTTAGATATCTAAGCTCCTTGAACACTATAGCGCTTTCTAGTAGAGAAATGAGGAACTGTGAGTTGGCGGAAACTCCCGAGATTAATTTTGCAATTTTGAACATGGCCTACTGAATTCAAATGGGTTCTTTGACATGCCAACATCGTATGACATGGTGCCGTAATTTTTGCCACCCTTCAAAAATCACTTACCACGGCCAGGAGCGAACCTGCAAGCTTGGGGGTTGGTAGACCGACCCGTTGACCACTCACCCACCGTGGCAAGCTATTAAAACTATTACATGGCTTCCAGGATTTACTTATTTGTCATAGGAGACAATTTCATGGAAAAATCCGTTAAGCACCAAATTTGGCACTGGTTTTATTGAAATATCACCATTATTTCGCTATGGCGCTATCAGAACATTTCTGGCAGCAGACGAACTGCAGGAACACCAGATCTGGTGCTAAAAACACCAAATTGGCAACACTGCCCACGTGCTAACTTAGAAATAAAGTGCTATCGGGGTCAGATGACCTCGTAGTTCCGCCCCCTTAAAACAACAATACCTAACTATAAAGTGCTATCGTAATGCTCTTAAGAAATATGGATGCAACAAAAGGATTATGGAATGGGACTAAGCTAATTGTAAGAAGAATTTACGACAACTTTTTGGATTCAGATATATTAACTGGTGTAAATATTAGACAACAGGTATTCCTATCTCGTAGATTTGTCACCTTGTCACAGCGCCCTTCTCTTTCAAACGAATGCAATTTCCATTTAAAGTAGCGCTTTGAATCACCATCAACAAGCCGCAAGGTCACACGTCTGATCACGCTTGAATCCAACTGACCCAGTTTTTAGCCACGGACAATTTTATGTTGCCTAATCTCTATCCGAGCTCTCTCTAACTGCCACAGGTAGTTGATGGCGTGTTCTTCTCTGTCGTCGAGGCATGTTTGAACAGTTCACTCCACAGACTGCCAGTCCACTATCTACTCTATGGTCCGTATACTGGAGGAGGTTCCTCCACGACCAATCACGTGGGGAAACCTGTATGAACAATTGAATGGGCCTAAGGATGTTATAGTTAACATACTTAAATTGTGGCGATTCATATCTTGAAAACCAATGTAAACGAGCAATTTCTTCACGGTGTTGCAATTTTCATTTTAATGAGTGTAGGACTCCCATAACCTTCCATGGACTTCCCTTCCGTCATTGGTCACATTCAAACTGTCCTGTACATGGCGCTACTCCTGCCTCTTGTCGATACTTCCCGCATAGCAACCAGCTATCTAAGGCTCACTAGGAGACCTTTGTCAATTTTTTTTACTTCGTAACTACTCATTGTAACATGTCCGGCTCCGTAGCTAAATGGTTAGCGCGCTAGGCTTTGGCCCAAAGTGCCCCGGGTTCGATTCCCAGCCGTGCCATCAGGGAATTTAATCTTCTGGGGTTAATTCCCGTGGCGCGGGGACTGGGTGTAATGTGCCATCTTCATCATCACTTCATCCTTATTACGACACGCAGATCGCCCACGGGCGTCAACTAGAAAGACCTGCACTCGGCCTCTCCGGTGGCCACACGATCATCATCATCATCATCATCATCATTGTAACATCAAGGTGCAGAACACCCAGCAGCATTTGGGCGAGCCGCGGCTGCCTTATGGTGACAGCAATCATCATAAATGTCAACATCAAACCACGGAAAGCTGAATTGAATTAATAGTATTGAAATGCCTTGTAGAGATGAAGAAAAGAAGGATGGATGAATGGATGTTCCAAAAATGCTCAAAATAAAGATTCATAAACATTTTTTACTTGCATTTAAGAACTGAAATTCTCTATTCCGTTATGCGATTTAATTTAAATATACGAAGCATAACTTAACATCAAAGTTAAGAACCAGTCATGCTACACAAATGTCAACCATACGATACCATAATAGTTTTGTCTAACAACCACTCGAAACTGTAGACTAATCCCAGATAAATATAAAGAACTGATTGTTCAATGCCACCGTATATGATCACAACGTGTTTATAAGATGACTAATTGCAAGGTATCATTTTAACAAGAACATTCTTCTATTTATTGGTATGCCCATGTGGAGAAGCTTTTGCCAATTCCAGTTATTTTCTTTATGATCAGCATTCTGAATTGAAACTTCTCGCATTTCTGAGATCGACATTCAAAGTATGTCTCCTTTGAAAGTCATCGACGTCCACACAGTCGTTTTTCTGCTTATCTAAAGGGCTGTGCATTAGCGGGACAGATTCATGCAGTTCACATTTCAGCCTTAGCACCGACATTATACAGTACTGGAAGATTAGTTCCTCAAGACAACATACGGCCTTGTGAACAGTTTCTTCCATGTGGCTGAAATCAATCATACGGAATGGTTTGCCATGTCTTCTGGCATGAACCCTATTGAACATGGCAGGGGCAAGTTGAAATGAGCAGTGTCATGATGCTGGGCCTTACCCCGCTCCCTGGAGAACTTTAAGAGAGCCACCATTGCTTGCGAGCACTTTGCGTCCTGTTTGCTGAAGGATTTTGGCACAACATCCATTCCATACAAACGTAGTGCTCAAAGAAGACGATTCTGCAAAATAACAGAAACCAGCGTAGTTTAAACAGCTGGAGAATCAATTAAGCGTAATTTGCACGCAGTGAGGTGTTTTAGTTATCAAGTACACTGCATTTACTTACTTGGTATCCCACATGTGAGGATTTTCGCTTTTTCAACAATACAGGAAGTGGCATTACATTTCATTCTGTCGCAGTTTCCGTATAGAGTTCTTGTAATTGTACACATAGCACGTCCAGTGCGTGTGTGTATGTGTGTATGTGTGTAGGGGCGTTCAAGAAGGCTTTCTCCCAGCTTATTTCAAGAGTGATCTATAGAGGACAGATGTAACTACTGAAATAGAGGGGATGGCGTGTTCTATTTAGAGATGGAAATTATTGAAAACGAACACTGGATATGATCTAATAAAACAATGACAAAGGCATGCGTAGCCTCCGAGACAATGGTATCGTGGTATCTCCTTCTTCAGAAAATATCGGAAGTGATCAGTAGACATAACCACATCAACTGCTGTGTAAAAATTATACTGTATATGAAGCTAGTGAATACGTGCTCTTGTAAGACCAAAATCTGCATTTCGGGTTAATGGGACTCTTGACAGAAGAAAATGAGTCCCCATTTCTGTTCCCCGCCCCTCTCATTTTGATGTCCTTGCCACGTCTGAACGTGCACTAATCTACACCCTCTGTCTGACAAGTTCGGTGAATGGGCTATATTACGAACGGATTGTTGGCTTACCTGAAACAGCCGTGGATGGTTATGCACTTCTGAGAACGACTGAACAAGTCCTGGAAACTCCTGGCATAGTCTTCTTTAGGAATAGCCTTCAATTTGGGTCGTCAAAACTCTAAATTGAAAGCAAGAGAGAAGCGTGAATTTATGCAACCTGCCTTCCGCACCTAATAGACGGGCGGCAGTGAGAAGGGTGAATTTATACAACCTAACGTGCACACCTGTTCGACGGGTGGCAGTGAGAAGGGTGAATGTTCCGTGGAATGGAATGGTCCTGAAAACCATCGTCACGGGTGACGAGACCTGGTGCCTGAGGTACAACCTCGAAGGCAAGCGTCGAAGTATGAAGTATCGGGGTCCAGGGTCATCAAAAAGCCCTGAAGGGCCAGAGGTTTTCGGACATTTCGGACATCCAACGTAATGTGACGATCCAACTGAAAGCTATCTCTCAGGAAGACTATGCCAGGACTTGTACAGCCGTTCTAAGAAGTGCATAACTATCCACGGAGATTACTTCGAAGGATAGTAACGGCTGTTTCAGGTCAGCCAACAATCCGTTCGTAATATAGATCCATTCACCGAACTTTTCAGACAGAGGGTGTATATTTAGGGATCGATGGGAAATTGTTTTGACTTCATACGTCGACAGATGGGCTTCTTGGATACCACAAAATGCATGAATGTGGTCGTTGCGCAGTTGTCTGCTACTGTACGTTGAGAGATATGGCGTTCTCTCTCATCAGCGCGTCTGTTGGGACCAGTACATGGGGAGGGGGGGGGGCATTATGGCATACGACCAATTTATAATGCTTTCATTCCTCCACATACTATCTTCAAGTGGTGACTACAAGTGGCTTTACAAACACCTGACCATTCGGCATTCCAATAATGTGACGCAGTTCAAAGGGATCTAGTAGGTAACATTGCAATCGAGAGCCATACCGAGATACAGAGATATTCACCTAATCACAGTTGCTGTTGTTGATTCCTTTAATTGCTTCGCGATATCGTTGTCATTTATCCCCTTGTAATTGGGTGTGTGTGTAGGGGGGAAATCTATCAGATGACCCGTGTTATTGTGATGACTGCAATACAGTGTGTTTTGTAATTAGGGATGGATTTAAGGTAGGCGGTGACCGTGACCTTAATTTAGGTACCATCCCGGAGTAGAAGTGGGAAACCACGGAAAACCATTTTTAGGATGGTTGTGGTTGGAATCTAACCCATCTCATCTCAGGTCTGTCTCATGTGGCTGAGTAAATCCCGTTCCAGCCCTGAAACCAGAAATAAATGTTTTAGTAGAGACGGGAATCCAACCCGGACCACCACGTTGACAGCCAACAATGATATTCACTATACCACGAGGTGGATATCTAATCACAGTCAAGTTTTTAGTTGTTCAATAATACATGATAGAAATATGAGAGTAAATCAAGGGTAACAGTGATGTTTAAAATCACTTCAATCATTGACGTAGCCTACTTTATAAGTCAACGCTCTTGTAATACTGTATATGGGCAACTACAGGGTGGCACACGAAAAACCAGATCGGGCCTCCACGAGCTTATCCTTCATCACAGCAGGAGTATGAACGGACGGGGCTCGATTTTCTTTTGCGTTTGCAATTGAACCTGCAGTATACCACTCTTTCACCAAATCCTGTATACCTGTGCTGCTCAATACCCGTACAGATACGCCAGGAAACACTGGTACAGAAACGCCAGGAAACTTATTAGCAAAAATGCCCCACGTTTCCTTAAATGAACCGGTAGACACGTACGCCTCCACTATTGCGATTTTGTATTGTCGAGAATACATCTCGCTGAGAAATTTACATCACACGACTTAGCCAAGTCTTCGCGGCTTTCGTATTGACTATACAATATAAAAAGAGACAGTCGGTCTGAAAGACTGGACTTTATATCATTTTAAATGCTACAAATGCTGAAAAATGCTAGAAAGGCTCTTGACATGTTAGATGATCGAGAAACAATCAGAATGCTAGATAGTTAAAAGTCATGAGGGAGCTGGAGCACGCGGTGAAAGGAGGGAGCTGGCTTGATGACGTCACGCTCGCCGTGTCGTTGCCGTCTCGTAACGCCAGAGCTCACCAGTGAACTCAGGACACATGCACCAAGCGGTACTATGACGTCACACACCTCAGTGCATTCTCGGTACATTTCGCGACGTCGCCGTAACATAACGACGAAGTCGACTAGGTCATTTAAAATGATAAAACGTAGTCGCAACAGCTTCGCAACAAAAGACGGCAATGAGCCGTCTGTACTCGCGCGCTTCTTATGTGTTCGTGGCGGGGCCGGTTTATTGTGCGCCACCCTGTATTTACGTGTTTTCATAAAACATCATGTGGAGATGCAACCCGTGTTTCAATAAAAGTAGCGTACCTATATCATGTTCGAAGACGGAGCAGGCGTTCCTAAAATGTTTGAGTCTGTGAGCACCAGCCGCATGTAATAACAAGTGTCCGAGCAACGTTAAATCCAATATAATGACAACAATAATTATAAAAAAATAATAAAATGTACATAATAATAATAATAATAATAATAATCTATATATTTAAAACACTAAGGCGATTTTTGTTACCACGAGATTGAGAGAACGACAGAACCGATTTACTTCGTAGAGCACTCTAACGTAAGCTCTTGGCCTGTAGATTTGCAGAGTGTCTATAAAATAAACGAATATATTACGGTATATTTTTAAATAAATATAGAAAATAGCAGAATTCTTTCCCCTCACGCATGCGTACAATCTGCCTGGGCTCATGACAAAATGGCGGTGAGAAGTCCATTTAAATGTAAGTTATTTAATAAGCTTCCATGTAATTGAAAACATACATTAACCAAGTTCTGACAATAAAATATAATAACAGTATGAACATATACGAATTTGCAATATTGATTTTATTGATAATGAATTGGATTATTTTCTTCGGATACCGGCTTTTGAAGATACTAAATGGTTGCGTCTGCGGCTGGATGAGAGTGCGTGAATAGCTATTTGGTTAAGGCGATTGACTGTGGATCCAACAATCACTGGTTCGATCCCAGCTCCCGCCAGTATTTTTATTTTTTTACTACTGAAATATTGTTTTATCAAGGAGTATTAGTAAGGTTTTATGTCAGTTAAAGATACATATTTCTACATTCCCTCTCAATACGTTTTATTTCCGTTTTGCCTTTGCATTACAGCATGTGGTCAAAAGAGCTAATATCTGCCATCAGTTCCAGTAACTGACAACAGATGGCAGTACCTCGCCCATATAGTTCCAGTAACTAACAGATGGCAGCACCATTGCATCGATATATTTAAAACACAAGACATCGCGCGTTTTCACGTGAGGGAGAATTATAAAGGAGGGGAATTTTTAAGAAGGGAAACTTTGAAGAACATTTACTGACAGTTGAGTGTGTAGGCTATGTTGTTTATGTACCTTAATATTGCAATTTCTTCCCAATGCTTCGGTGGTCAAGTTGGTAGCATCCTAGACTAAAAGTTATAATTATGCATCGTCGATATACTCTTAAATTATTAGAGAAAAGGTAGTTTTCCAGGCCCTGGCGCGTGTCCACAATTGCTTTCGCCACGAGAGACACTTGGCAAACATAATTCGTTTGAAGGGCTCCGACATCGTGGTAACTTAGCCCCGTGTACTTTGGTGTGTACGTGTAAAATTTCCTCTGATAACCCGTGTTATTGTGATGGCTGCATTACTGTGTGTATTTGTAATTAAGGTGGGAAATGGCAAGGTGACGGCCGAGGCCTTAAGTTTGGAACCATCCCGGTATTTGTCTTGAGTGGAAGTGGGAAACCACAGAAAACCACATCCAAGATTGTCGAGGTGGGAATCAAACCTTCCTCTTCTTAGTTAAACCTCAAGAGACTGAATGTGCCCCGTTTTTGCCCTCAGACCAGAATTAAATTTCTTGGCAGAGCAGGAAATGTAACACGGGTCTCCGAGGCGATAGCCAAGAATGGGTGGGCTTCCATGTGTTAATACGATTTTTGACATGCACGGGACATAGAATTCTAAAACTGCCTCCATTAGGGTGACTGCCGAAGTGAGTATTGAGTTTAGACCTATGCTCATTCCAGTAGTTGGCGAAGTGATTCTATGTTCCCCTGCAAAATGTACTGCCATAAACTATAACAGGAGATGGAAATAGCTTATTTAGAACAGTTTTGTACTGTTTATATCAAAATGAAGAACGTGATTCTGAGCTGCGTTTTCAAGCTATTGCAAAAAATTTCGCTGGCAGGAACAATTATAAGGAATTTATTTTAAGCGTTCAGTCTCATCGCATTCTCCTCACCAACCAACTTGAGTATGAAAGTCTCTGGACGGTCATGTTGAACTTCATTGTATAAGGCAATTGTTTAATGATTATTTGTTTAGAGTACTGAATCTAACTACGCAGTTGATTTCGGCAATGGAAGTATTTTTTGCCATTTAATATTTAGCGCCTCCGATATTGCAAGACACTATAGTGTTATCGAATAATACGAAGCCACATTTAAAATCCAATATAATTAGGCCATTTCAGAAACAATTCCAGATGTTATGCAGTACAGTGTAAGGTCTTTGACGATCAAATGTAAACGTCGTTCTACATTGTATTTCTCTTGCGTAAAATCTACGCGCGGTTACTTCGGCCTTTACCGTTGTGATTGTAAAATTGATCTACTGGAATATAAAATATTTGCCAAGCTGCAACAATGTAATGATAATAATTTAAAAGTCATTGAACTTATATCCAGTAGTTCAAAAACATACATCAGCGTTAACAAATTGGCGAACATAATTCATTTGATGGACTCAGACATCGTGGTCACTCAGCCCCGTCTATTTTGGTGTGCGAGTGTAAACTTTTCTCTGATAACCTGTGTTAATGTGATGGCTGTGTTGATGTGTGCATTTGTAATTAATGTGGGGAATGGGGAGTTAACGACCGAGGCTTTAAGTTAGGTATTTGCCTGGAGTGGAAGTGGGAAACCACGGAAACCAAATCCAAGATTGTTGAGATGGGAATCAAACTTTGCTCTTCTTAGTTTTGCCTCACGAGTGCGCCCCGTTCCAGTCCTCAGACCAGAATAAAATTTCGTGCAGAGCGGGGATCGAACCTGGAATCCGGGGCAATAGCTCAGAATGTAGTCTTAAGAGTGGGCTTCCCTGTGTTAATACGATCTTTGACAAGCACTGAACATATAATTCTAAAACTCCCTCCATTACGGTGGCTGGCGAAGTGAGTCTATGCTCATTCCAGTAGTAGCGAAGTGATTCTATGCTCCCTTGCATAATTTACTGTCATGGGAATGCAAAGTATTGTACTTTCAACAGGTGATGGAAATTGATTATTTACAGCAATTTCATTCTGCTTATTTCAAAATGAAGATCGTCATCCTGAGTGGCGTTTGCAAGCAAATTGCAAAAATTGCAAGGATTGTATTATTGGCGATCAGTCTCATCGCCTTCTCATCAGCAACCAACTTGAGAATGGAAGTCTCTGAACTTCATTGTATATGTGAATATTATGGTTTATTGATTATTTGTTTAGAGTACATAACAATGGGTCTAACCACGCAGTTGATTTTGGTAATGGAAGTAAGTTATTATTTGCCATTTAATATTTGGCGGCTGCGTTGATGCAGGCCACTATAGTGTTATTTAAAATGACGTTAATTTGGGGAGAAATGCTGCTATAAATAAACCCATTTGACGAAATGGAACACTAGCCGCAAAAAAAAAGTGGGAAATCGGAGAAAAATACGAAGCCACTTTTAAAATCTAACATAAATATGGCATTTCAGAAACAATTCCAGATACTATGCCGTTACAGTTTAGGGTCCTTGACGAACAAATGTAAACATTGTTCTGCACTGTATATCTCTTGCGAGAAATCTACACTTGGTTACTTTGACCTTTGCTGCTGTAATGGTAAAATTAATCTGAATAAATATAAAATATTTGACAGGCTGCAACAATTATTTTTCACTGGAGATGATATCTCAAGGAATTTCAGAGAGACTAATCGGCAGTACAATGCTATGTCCTTCGTTTCATTTGGTGCCAATGTTACTGTGCCACACGCACACGGTCCACATTGTTTTAAAATGTATGGAATTGCACATCATCGCATTTCTTCGTTATATTCCAAAATTATAAGCGACGGTTTGCGGCCAGTTGTATTAGACTCCTCAGAGTTCTTGAATTTCTTGGAACTAAATGACTGGCCGCCACATACTCCAAACGCTTGACCCGTTATTCTGCTTAGAAATCTGAACGTTTCCCAAGGACTCCTAAATGCAACCATATTGCTTGGATATGGAAATAATAGGTGCAGTTAAAATTAGGCAGAGAGGTCTAATCCTTCGACTTGATTTAACACCGTCCGATAAAACACTATCATTTTCTTTTAAGAGGCAATATTTTCCAATTCATTTGGCATACTTTATCACTATCAATAAAGCTCAAGGGGAAACTCTGGAACGTATAGGCCTCAATATGCCCCAACAATTTTTCAGTCAAGGCCAGCAGTATTTTGCAGTGTTGAGAGTGCAATCATTTGACGCCCTTATAGTTTCAATAGAGTCAAAAAATAATCGTACAAAAAATGTACAGTAGGCCTATATAAGAAAATTCTTCAGTAAATATTTTTCTTTTGACCGTCATGTTTTGACGGGTTTCAACTAGTCTATATATTTAAAACACTAAGGCGATTTTTGTTACCACGAGATTGAGAGAACGACAGAAGCGATTTACTTCGTAGAGCACTCTAACGAAAGCTCTTGGCATGTAGATTTGCAGAGTGTCTCTAAAATAAACAAATATATTACGGTATATTTTTAAATAAATATAGAAAATAGCAGAATTCTTGCTCCTCACGCATGCGCACAATCCGCCTGGGCCCATGACAAAATGGCGGTGAGAAGTCCATTAAAATGTAAGTTATTTAATAAGCTTCCATGTAATTGAAAACATACATTAACCAAGTTCTGACAATAAAATATAATAACAGTATGAACATATACGAATGTGCAATATTGATTTTATTGATAATCAATTGGATTATTTTCTTCAGATAGCGGCTTATGAAGATACTGAATGGTTGCGTCTGCTTCTCAACGAGAGTGAAATATTAGCTGTATGGTTAAGGCGATTGACTGTGGATCCAAGGATCATAGGTTCGATCCCAGCTTTCGCCAGTATTTTTTTTACCTCTGAAATATTGTTTTATCAAGGAGTATTAGTAAGGTTTTATGTCAGTTAAAGATACATATTTCTACATTCCCTCTCAATACGTTTTATTTCCGTTTTACCATTGCATTACAGCATGTGGTCAAAAGAGCTAGCTAATATCTGCCATCAGTTCCAGTAACTGACAACAGATGGCAGTACCTCGCCCATATAGTTGCAGTAACTGACAACAGATGGCAGCACCATTGCATCGATATATTTAAAACACAAGACACGGCGCTTTTTCACGTGATGGAGAATTATAAAGGAGGGGAATTTTTAAGAAGGGAAACGTTGAAGAACATTAACTGACAGTTGAGTGTGTAGGCTATGTTGTTTATGTTCCTTAATATTGCAATTTCTTCCCAATGCTTCGGTGGTCAAGTTGGTAGCATCCTAGACACTTGGCAAACATAATTCGTTTGAAGGGCGCTGACATCGTGGTCACTCAGCCCCGTGTACTTTGGTGTGTAAGTGTAAAATTTCCTCTGATAACCCATGTTATTGTGATGGCTGCATTACTGTGTGTATTTGTAATTAATGTGGGAAACGGCAAGGTGACGGCCGAGGCCTTAAGTTAGGAACCATCCCGGTATTTGCCTTGAGTGGAAGTGGGAAACCACGGAAAACCACATCCAAGATTGTCGAGGTGGGAATCAAACCTTCCTCTTCTAAGTTATACCTCAGGAGACTGAATGTGCCCCGTTTTTGCACTCAGACCAGAATTTAATTTCTTGGCAGAGCAGGAAATGTAACCCGGGTCTCCGAGGCGATAGCCAAGAATGGATGGGCTTCCATGTGTTAATACGATTTATGACATGCACGGGACATAGAATTCTAAAACTGCCTCCATTAGGGTGACTGCCGAAGTGAGTATTGAGTATAGGCCTATGCTCATTCCAGTAGGTGGCGAAGTTATTCTATGTTCCCCTGCAAAATGTACTGCCATAAACTATAACAGGTGATGGAAATAGCTTATTTAGAGCAGTTTTGTACTGTTTATATCAAAATGAAGAACGTCATACTGAGCTGCGTTTTCAAGCCATTGCAGGAAATTTCGCTGGCAGGAACAATTATAAGGAATTTATTTTAAGCGATCAGTCTCATCGCATTCTCCTCACCAACCAACTCGAGTATGAACGACTCTGGACGGTCATGTTGAACTTAATTGTATAAGAATGATTATTTGTTTAGAGTACTGAGTCGAACTACGCAGTTGATTTCGGCAATGGAAGTACTTTTTGCCATTTAATATTTAGCGGCTCCGATATTGCAGGACACGAGTGTTATCGAATAATACGAAGCCACATTTAAAATCCAATATAAATAGGCCATTTCAGAAACAATTCCAGATGTTATGCAGTACAGTGTAAGGTCTTTGACGCTCAAATGTAAACATTGTTCTACATTGTATTTCTCTTGCGTAAAATCTACGCGCAGTTACTTTGGCCTTTACTGATGTGATGGTAAAATTGATCTGCTGGAGTATAAAATATTTGCCAAGTTGCAACAATGTAATGATATTAATTTAAAAGTCATTGAACTTATATCCAGTAGTTCAAACACACACATCAGCGTTAACAAATTGGCGAACATAATTCATTTGATGGACTCAGACATCGTGGTCACTCAGCCCCGTCTATTTTGGTGTGCGAGTGTAAACTTTTCTCTGATAACCTGTGTTAATGTGATGGCTGTGTTGATGTGTGCATTTGTAATTAATGTGGGGAATGGGGAGTTAACGACCGAGGCTTTACGTTAGGAACTATCCCGGTATTTGCATGGAGTGGAAGTGGGAAACCACGGAAAACCAAATCCAAGATTGTTGAGATGGGAATCAAACTTTGCTCTTCTTAGTTTTGCCTCACGAGTGCGCCCCGTTCCAGTCCTCAGACCAGAATTAAATTTCTTGGCAGAGCGGGGATCGAACCTGGAATCCGGGGCAATAGCTCAGAATGTAGCCTTAAGAGTGGGCTTCCCTGTGTTAATACGATCTTTGACAAGCACTGAACATATAATTCTAAAACTCCCTCCATTACGGTGGCTGGCGAAGTGAGTCTATGCTCATTCCAGTAGTGGCGAAGTGATTCTATGCTCCCTTGCATATTTTACTGTCATGGAAATTCAAAGTATTGTACCTTCAACAGGTGATGGAAATTGATTATTTACAGCAATTTCATTCTGTTTATTTCAAAATGAAGATCGTCATCCTGAGTTGCGTTTGCAAGCAAATTGCAAAAATTGCAAGGATTTTATTATTGGCGATCAGTCTCATCGCATTCTCATCAGCAACCAACTTGAGAATGGAAGTCTCTGAACTTCATTGTATATGTGAATATTATTGTTTATTGAATATTCGTTTGGAGTACATAACAATGGGTCTAACCACGCAGTTGATTTTGGCAATGGAAGTAAGGTATTATTTGCCATTTAATATTTGTTATTTAAAATGACGTTAATTTGGGGAGAAATGCTGCTATAAATAAACCCACTTGACGAAATAGAACATTAGCCGCAAATAAGAGGGAAATCGGAGAAAAATACGAAGCCACTTTTAAAATCCAATATAAATATGGCATTTCAGAAACAATTCCAGATACTATTATGCTGTTACAGTTTAGGGTCCTTGACGAACAAATGTAAACATTGTTCTGCACTGTATTTCTCTTGCGAGAAATCTACACCTGGTTACTTTGACCTTTGCTGTTGTAATGGTAAAATTAATCTGAATAAATATAAAATATTTGACAGGCTGCAACAATTATTTTTCACTGGAGATGATATCTCAAGGAATTTCAGAGAGACTAATCGGCAGTACAATGCTATGTCCTTCGTTTCATTTGGTGCCAATGTTACTGTGCCACACGCACACGGTCCACATTGTTTTAAAATGTATGGAATTGCACATCATCGCATTTCTTCGGTATATTCCAAAATTATAAGCGACGGTTTGCGGCCAGTTGTATTAGACTCCTCAGAGTTCTTGAATTCCTTGGAACTAAATGACTGACCGCCACATACTCCAAACGCTTGACCCGTTATGCTGCTTAGAAATCTGAACGTTTCCCAAGGACTCCTAAATGCAACCATATTGCTTGGATTTGGAAATAATAGGTGCAGTTAAAATTAGGCAGAGAGGTCTAATCCTTCGACTTGATTTAACACCATCCGATAAAACACTATCATTTTCTTTTAAGAGGCAATATTTTCCAATTCATTTGGCATACTTTATCACAATCAATAAAGGTCAAGGGGGAACTCTGGAACGTATAGGCCTCAATTTGCCCCCAACAATTTTTCAGTCATGGCCAGCAGTATTTTGCAATGTTGAGAGTGCAATCTTTTGACGCCCTTATAGTTTCAATAGAGTCAAAAAATAATCGTACAAAGAATGTACAGTAGGCCTATATAAGAAAATTCTTCAGTAAATATTTTTCTATTGACCGTCATGTTTTGACGGGTTTCAACTAGTAATAATAATAATGCAACAAGCATGCTCCTCTCTTTCCTCTCCTATTTCTCTCTCCCCCTCAGTGCTGAAATAGCTAGGGATTCACTGCTCTCCAAGCATGCCGCAACCAGTTTTGCCAATTTGGTGTTTTTAGTACCAGATCTGGTGTTTCTGAAGTTCGTCTGGTGCCAGAAATGTTCTAATAGCGCCATAGCAAAATACTGGTATTATTTCAATAAAACCAGTGCCAAATCTGGTGCTTAACGGATTTTTGCATGAAATTGTCTCCTATGACAAATAAGTAAATCCTGGAAGCCATGTAATAGTTTTAATAAAGTTAATCAATTAAGATAGGCAATGTTCAGCCTTTCACGTGTCAAGGTCAACACTCCAACAGGGGAAGTTCCTGTAATTCTCATTCAAGTGCTAAAGTGCTAAGTACAGTAAGCGCAACGTGCAGGGCTCAGTGCAAGTGCACTTGTAAAAAGAATCCATCTATCATCTATTTTCTTCCCAGCTCCCAAGGGATTTCCCAATTTCATGCGAAGGCAGATTATGCACTTTCGCTCCCTCACTCTAATGCAGAGGTAGGGAGAGTGTTTAGCCAAGTTTAATTGGTGAAAACAAAGCACAGAAATCGAATGAAAATTCAAAAATTGCATTCCATTCTGTGTGTGCGATTTAGACTAAAAACAGAGGGAAAATTCTATCACGACTACGAACTTCCGAAGGATATAATAGTGGCCAAATTTGGAAGTATGCAGAGCTACAGGAGTACTACACCTTCCTGCTCTGAAGATGTAATAGCGGTAGCAGGCTCCGCAAGTGAAGAAGATGATTTTTAATGAAAGAAATGTGAGAAAAAAGCCGTTTATTTATTTATAAGTTTTGGTGTTTTTCTAGTGTTTTGAATCATAGAGTCCAGCTGGTGCTTTTCTGGTGTTTTAAACCATAGGGTTTAGTTCTTTCCCATTTCAAGATATGGCAACACTGACCGCAACTGCTTGCATGACTCATGCAGATAAGATACAATTTACGTATAGACTGTCGAGTCAAATCAGCATCTTTCTTGTTGGTTACTCATAAAACAGGGATGTCCAATTATTTTTATTGTAGATTAAAAATACTATTTCACAAAATGATAAAATTTCTGACTGGCAAAACGTTTAATAAAAACACTATTATCCTGAAAAAGATGGTATGTTGGCTTTCGTGGCCAAGGAATTAAAACTCAGTAATTTTTCTTGGTTTAATGCCATGTATTTTTGTAGGGTTTCACCTAGGATCACCAAGCTGGTTAATCAGCGGGCTCTTGGTGTCCGTGCCCGGACCCAAACAGGAGGAGCGAACTGCGCACTACCTCCCTTCGTATGAAGCGCACCTGTTTGGAAGCCTTTATAGGGAGGTGAAATGATGCTTGAGCTCTTAGCTCTCGCAGTAAAGATGACCAGGGGCGCTTCATAAGAAAGAAATATTACATAACACATTTATCACAAAATAACACGCTTTAATGTACAAAATGGAGGAGTGGGTACTCAAATGGATGACATGCTTCAATCGTCAAGCGATCATCATCAGATCCTGCTCACTTAGGCTTAGTTATTGTACGATGTTTATGAATTACACTTATGCACAAATATATATATATATTGTAACCTTTATGCATCTGTGATTGCATAAATTCTACATATTTATTTCAACAAGATTTTATTCATGTTTCAAAGCCGGTGTGAGAGAAGACGTTGCTTGTGGAACAGGGCACAACAAAGGGAGGCTCGTACGTGCTTTAATGTAACTTTCACCCAGCGCAGACAATGACGGTAGGGAGAGAAAGCCAACATCTGGAAGCCACATGCGCCCAGACAACGCAAAACGGTGTTTCAAACAAGCGGGTATATACGAAAATTTCAACGATCACTCACTAGATAAACCCCGCCCATTTGAGAGAAATTGGAGCAGTAATTAAAATACAGAAACAGGAATTACACCATCGTATAGGGGACAATCCCAGCCTCTCAGAAGTATCGTCAAAATTTAAATTGGATCATTCTGTGATTTTTGCCAGAATTAAAATGAAATCAGGGGGTGGATTTAAAACTACCAATAGCAGCGAGGGACGCGAGACGCGACCAAATCCCGCCGAAATTAAGGAACAATGAAGGAAATTACGGAGCTCATTATATAAGGATCCAACGATCGGATTTTGGATAAAAAGAAGTCATTGAGACATTAGAAATGAGGACGTTCAAAGGAGCTAATTTGCATATTCATGCGAGTGTTATTATGGAAATAAATTCTAAAAGCTCCCCACTCCAAGTACTCCTAAGAGAAATCATATAAATAATAGCTGGATACGCAGCGAAAACAGTTCGTATCAGGGCGCTACTGAGGCGTAAGCCCAAGCCCGTAGCCTTAAGAATATTAATAATTGGTACAAGTTTTATAAGTTGAAGCAGTTATATCTTTGGAATTTGAATATCGCTAAGTATTCGCGAGTGCGAATTAGAACAGTGCATACCGTGACAGTACGCAGTTATAATGATAGAGATAGCCGTACGAGCTATTAGTAGCTAAGCCAGTGATCTAGGAAGCTATTGAACTATCAGCTGAATTGAGTAGGTTGATGATAGCTGTAGGATGTAGGAGCTACATATGCGAGAACCGTGCATTGTGATAATAACAAAAATTCACAGTGGACCTTTGCTTTGGTGAATTTTGGAAACCGTGTGTAAATTATCCTCCTTGCAAGATGAACCAACTGATCCAGAAGACTGATATCAAGGACCAGAGCATTATCATCAGGTTGTATACGAGATAAGTAAATATTGTATGGGGCATGTTTGCCATAGCGTATCCCATCATGGGGATCGGATAAGTTTATCTCGATCAGAAGCAATTATGATAAAATAGATATTTTAGGCATAGCAGGCATGTTTTGTGTAGATTTGTGTATATTTGTCAGTAATGATTTTTTTGTGTGTTTTATAACGTAAATAGTATATGAGCATCAAAAATTTTGTTTAAATGTGTTTTGTTTGAGGGTGTCAGTAACTCTGCTGAATGCACAATTAAGGGAATAATTGGGTTGATAGTGCTTACGCACGATATTAACGTAAAAGCTAATATGGGGAAGACAGCTCGATATTGTGACAAAGACCAGTAATGACACTGAAATTATGTGAACAGTAAGTATGGTAATTGATAATCACACCAAGGTAAAGAAAGGTAAGACAAAATGGCTGGATGATAATATAATATTCAGAAAAGGTTGAGAGTTGATCCTGGGTTGAGCTGAAATTAATAACGGAGGTGGTATTCCCGTGTTCTACGATGATATAAAATGGTAAGTGAAATTAATAACGGAGGTGGTATTCCCGTGTTCTACGATGATATAAAATGGTAAGTGAAATTAATAACAGAGGTGGTATTCCCGTGTTCTACGATGATATAAAATGGTAAGTGAAATTAATAACGGAGATGGTATTCCCGTGTTCTACGATGATATAAAATGGTAAGTGAAATGATTGAATTCATTGTCTGATGAGAGTGCGCTATAGCTCCGTCGGAAAAGTAACTGTACAGCTCGAACCCCAGGTAGTCAAAGGGAGTCTTAGGGAGCAGGTATAGGACTACGGCCAGCCGTCTGAATTCTAAAAGTTGCAGTGAAGGTTATTGCCTTGCCCAGCTGGTTAGTGTGTGGTGAGAATGTCTGTCACAAGGTCGAGGGTGGTATTGTTATCCTTGAGGGAAGGTAGTCTGGCTTCCCAGGGTTTCTTTTTTTGTACCGCTTCAGGAAGCGACGTCTTGTATTGTCATTATTTTGGGTGCATTCATTATAGTTGTCTATTTATCAAGAGTAACGGGGCGTCGGCCACCGAGATGTGTTTATTTGATGCTTCATGTATATTGACTTGTTTGTTTTACCGTAATTAACAGAGTCATGGCTCTGAGAGAATTATTTGTTTATAAGCTAGAACGTGCACACATGCCTGTGGCCTAGAATAAGTCTATTGCCTTCATTGTCTGACTCTTGTGAGGAAGGATGATGATTGTACGAGAAAACATGTCCGAGCTCCCAGAAACCAATTTTGTAAGTTATAAACATGCGTGCGCATATTTTTTTGATAGAATGGCTGGGTTATTTAGGCCATGGTTTTGATGAATTAAGTCTGTTGACGTTTATTTTTGAACTTGAAGCAGTGGACTGCAGTGAAATAGATTATTTTTCTTTTCCTGGTTTGAGCCAGTGTGATTAATTTACTTTTGAAGTTTCATGTTGTTGATTAGAGTAATTTAAGGGAGTATATTTTGTTGTTTATTGTCCATGGATGGGAGTAAATGGGAGATGATGTTTTTGTGAATAAAATTATTTTATATTAGGAGTTCTCTGACATACTGATTTTAAGTTAAGCCTCCTGTGATCCTTGACGATATTCCTAGGATGTTTAGAATAAGTTAGAGCCATCCCGAACAGACCACTACCCGAGCTAGAGTCGGCATCCTAGAAGACATTGAAGGGTACAATATGTAAGGTGCGTTCAAAAAGTAACGGGCCGGAGACATAATTACAGAAACCAGTACCTGTATGTTAGAAGTATTGGCACTGGCTGTTGAGGCACTTGTCCCACTGTGACACGAGGCGGTGAATGGCTGTCTCATAAAATTCCTTGGGCTGCGATGTGAACCAGTTCCGCACGTACAGCTGGACTTCGGCGTCCGATGTGAATCGTTGGCCCCGCAGAGCCCTTTTCAGGGGACCAAACTTGGCGTAATCACAGGGAGAGAGGTCTGGACTGTATGGAGGGTGGCCGAGAACCTCCCATTTGAATTTCTGCAGGAGTGCCGCGACTGTGTTGGCCGTATGAGGACGTGCATTGTCGTGGAGCGGCCACGGCGGCTATGGCGTTCACTGTCACTCGGCGATCCTGGGTAATGAGTGCATCAACCAGCTGGACGTTGTCATCGGTAATGCAGGGGGGGGGGGGTGCCCCAGACTGGGCATCATCGGCTAACGACACCCGTCCTTCCCTGAAGCGCTTGTGCCACGCCTTGACCCTTGCAAGGGACATGCTTTGTTCGCCGTACACTTGTGACATTCGGCGATGAATGTCCGTTCCCCCTACTCCTTCCGCTGTCAGAAACCGAACAACACCTCTTTGCTCTTCGGTTGACGCCTCCATGTCACTGTTTACAATGCGACTGGCAGCGTTGGACGATTGATGCATGCTGCTGCTCGCTTTGTATCGTCACGTGACGTGCACGCGTACCCTCTAGCGACGGGCTGTGACCTTCCACGCTCTGGTCGGAACCACACCTCGTTACACACGCCACGATTAGCCGATGTAGTCACCGGTTTGCGCATTCCAGCCTCCGGCTCGTTACTTTTTGAACGCACCTTATATATACAACTAGCTATTCCCGGCATGCGTTGCAATGCCAATCAAAGACAGAAAGGAAGAAAATAATAATGAACCCCCGGCCGAAAACCGTGGCGTGAACAGCATTGGAATAGACAGCAATACCAGATAACACGGCGGGCTGCAGACAGTCTCCTCATGTCACCTCGCGAAGAATCAGCAAGCCTTTCTCACACCCTTCATTGGGTTACTGTGGGATTTAAGGGTTCCTGTTAAGTCCCTCACCCTTTTGTGTTCCATAAATTATTTGTAGCCAGAAAGCTTTCCTGGAGTGCACACAACAACTCACCCAAATTTCATCGCAATCGGATGGATGGTATATGAACGCATAGAGGGCATACATTCAAACGATCCCGTAACATTGATTATTATATAGAGAGAGATGTTTAGAACACAACGGTTTGTAAAAACGTGTCAATCTTATTTACAGATATTATTGCTTATTCGGTTAAATCGCTTCTATGGTTGTTAAGTTATTTGGTAAAAAATGTATTATGTAATATTCCTTTCAGGTTAGGGTTTATAAATACTTATTTTCCTGCCTAATGTAATTGGGCACAATTTGTGTTGACCGACTGGGTCAGTTAGCCGTGGTCGTTACGGCATGACTGCTGGCAGTCGCTCACATCCGGGAGGCGAGGAGGTTCGAATCCCCCCGCCGGCAACCTTGAAGATGGTCTTCTGTGGTTTCCCATCTTCCTTCCAGGCAAATGCCGGGGTTGGTCCCTAACTATAGGCCACAGCCGCTACCTTCCAATCCCTTGTCCTTACATTCAAACTTTCCTCCCCAGACAACACTCCACACGCGACGGTACTTGTAGCTCACCCCATGGGTGTCCGCCTCGAAGCAGCTACAAAACTGGCGAGCCGAACATGTCCTCGGACACTCCCGGCACTAAAAGCCATACGCTAAAAAAAGTGTTGACCGACTGAAAAGCTATCTTTAATAGAACTAGGCAACACTGAAAAATGAATCACAAAGACATTTGATTTTATAAGTATAAGCTATGTGCATTGTTTTGTGGTAAGATGCTAAAGTCCCTGGGTTGATTCCCAACAGGATCATAGGAGTTAATTCTTTCGGCTTGGAGACTGGGTTTTATATGTCGTCTTCATCCACATTGCACTCTCATGGACGTTAACTCAAAAGACCCATACAAGGCCAAACGTCATATTACAGTGCATTGTTCCACGATCTCTATAACACACTTCTGTTATTTTTATGCTCAGAAGATTTAACACAATTTTTTTTAAGTTACTGGAACACAATTACTTTTCGTGTAAAACAACTCTTAGTTACTTGTATGCCAAGGAACCAACATTGTGGTGGTGATTGTTGTTTTAAAGGGTGTAATATCTGGGTCATTTGCCTCTAAATTACAGTTGTTTTATGCAATGTAACTGGAACAGTATGTAACTTATTTTACCCTGTGGCGTAAACGTGCACGTTAAATTGCTCACCATGACCGCGATGGGGAGCTGCAGTAAAGGTCAGAGGTTTGAATCCCGACGCTGACAGCGGCTATCCTGAGTCTGGCTTTTCCTAGGGTTTTTTCCACACTCCCTCCTGACAAATACCGGGATAGTACATAATTTCAAGTCCGGGCGTGCCTACCTCATCCTTGTCTCTAATACAGCTACACACATTGCCACAGCCACCACAGAAAAACACGCTAACAGTCAAGTTCAACACACACCCAAGTAGATGGGGCTGATGATCAAGATGTCCAAGTCCCCAAGATTAATTTATAACAACTTATTTTTATAAATTGTAACCGTAATCTTATGTAAGTTTTTATCATTTTAAATGATCTTGCCGACTTCGTCGTTACGCTGGGATCTGGCGTTACGTTACGGTGACGGGACGAAATGTACCTAGATGTACTGAGGTGTGTGACGTCATAGTACCGCTTGGTGCATGTGTTCCCCGACAATCACTACTTCGTTAGTATAAGACAAAAATCCCCGATTCTTGGATGTCACGGGTAATCTCGAGAACCACTGGATGGATTTTGATGCGGTTTTCACCATTCAGTAAAGGATATCTCGAGGAAAGATTCTGTACAAAATAATTTATGTATGATGAAAGGAAGCCAAGCAGTAACGATTTCAGTGAAAAAGTCGAAAACAAACTCGGCGTCCGTGCGCTTCTTAACCTTACGCTGGGCAAACCGTTAAAAGTATCAATATACTATGAGCGTAAGAATTTGTCAGCATGAAAAGTTCTACAAAAAAGTCCGCGAGAGCATATCTCTATCTTCAATACATCGCCCACTATAAGTGTTTTTAGACTGGATGGAAGGGGCACGTCCCCGCGCGCTCTTGTGAGCGTGACGGCATCCCGCGCGCTTGACCTTGCTTTGCCCTTGGTTTGCACTTGCCGTTCGCGAGTAATCTGAAACAAGGTAAAGTATTATAAAGCAAGATAAGTATTATGCAGATAATTTTCCCAGCCTCTCTAGCATTTTTCAGCATTTGTAGCATTTAAAATGATACAAAGTCTAGTCTCCAGACTGACTGTCACTTTTTTTTTCAGGATTAGGGAACCACCGATTACAATTCAGTGTAATCATGTTGACCGACTGAAAAACTTTAAATTTTGACTGTAAGATAAATTGAAATAGCTCATCGAGTTCACGTTCAAGCTCCGAGAGTAGTTTCGTTTTCAATTTTCACTCCTCAATAAATTATTAACTTCCGGTTCTTAAGTAAACTGTCCGCTCCAGTAGTGTTTCTTCCCTATGTGTGAAAAGTGGTTCAGGAAGTAATGAACCTGTAAAGACTGGTTCAAAGGAAATGTAGCAAGCTGAATGATCAAAGCAGACTCAGATACTGCATTGGATAAGAGACGTGCACTTGTGCGCGGCTTCTTGCCCAACGAATTCAGAAAATAAATCATCCGAGTGGAAAGGATCCGAGGCCACACAAATCTCAATATGACAGCAGAGGGGCGTTGCGCAACGTTTCCAATGCCGGCCTTTACTTGTTGACAATTACAAATGGTTTTTTATCTTTATCATAAATAATTGTCGAACATTTGTATCCTGTTAGTCATGAAATAGCAAATCAAAATAATTCTTCCCAAGTAGGAGGCGGCTCAGTCGTATATTATGACGATCTTGTCGTGTTAAGAATTGCCACTTGGATATTTATCGTTCCGAATACATATTTTGCCAAGTGATTGCCATTAAGATTCAAGGTCAAGAGGACTTGAACTAACATAAAGTGTCGGCTTCAGTATAATTTTCAGATTGATTGATGGATAGATAGGTAGACAGATAGGTATATAGATGATTCATTTGCCCTATAAAAGTTAAAAGTAATTGTCTCCGTTTCCCACGCACAATTATCAAAACCATTCAACTTAAGAATAATGACAAATAATTGATATATTATCATTTTAAATGATCTTGTCGACTTCGTCGTTACGCTGGGGTCTGGCGTTACGTTACGGTGACGGGACGAAATGTACCTAGATGCACTGAGGTGTGTGACGTCATAGTACCGCTTGGTGCATGTGTTCCCCGACAATCACTACTTCGTTAGTATAAGATAAATATCCCCGATTCTTGGATGTCACGGGTAATCTCGAGAACCACTGGATGAATTTTGATGCGGTTTTCACCATTCTGTAAAGGATATCTCGAGGAAAGATACTGTAGAAAATAACTTGTGTATGATCAAAGGAAGCCAAGCAGTAACGATTTCAGTGAAAAAGTCGAAAACAAACTTGGCGTCCGTGCGCTTCTTCTACTTACGCTGGGCAAACCGTTAAAAATATCAATATACTATGAGCGTAAGAATTGGTCAGCATGAAAATTTCTACAAAAACGTCCCGGAGAGCATATCTCTATCTTCAATACATCGCCCATTATAAGTGTTTTTAAAATGGATGGAAGGGGCACGTCGTCCAGCCATCTCCCTCAGCGCGCTTGACCTTGCTTTGCCCTTGGTTTGCACTTGCTGTTTGCGAGTAATTTGAAACAAGGCAAAGTATTATAAAGCAAGATAAGTATTATGCAGATAATTTTCTAAACATGTCAAGAGTCTTTGGCTTCGAGCGAAGCGAGAAGCCTCCTGCCTTTCTACCTTTTTTCAGCATTTGTAGCATTTAAAATGATACAAAGTCTAGTCTTTCAGACTGTCTGCCATTTTTTATTTATTACCATAATCTATATTATTATTTGTTATTATTATTAAATTACATCGCTATGCCCTACTCAGAACACGATTGCTTAGCTAATGTGTTTGCCTTATTTTCCTCACAAAATCTCTTCATCCTCTTGATGAGCTTCTTCCTTCGTTCTTCTGTCCCAATTATAGTGGCTCTGGTGTTGGGTTTGTCTCCAAATTGGCGATTGTCGACTTTGGTTCTGAATTTACATCTGTCTCGTACAATGTCTTCTGAGATGTTGATTTCCTGGAGATCTGTTTCAATTTCACGAAGCCAGCTGTTCATGGTTTTAATAAAAGGGCCAGGTTGAGAATTTTTTAGAGTAGTTGGTCTGTTATTATTCATTCTCATAATGTGTCCATCAAATTTCAATCGTCATTTTTGACAAGTGTGAGAGATTTCTTCAGATTGACAATATATTTCCTGGTGTGATTTTGTTCCTCCATATCCCCTCTGGGGGGCGTGGTGTCTCAGCGGTCTAGCTGTATGCCTGGGTTCGATTCCCGGTCAATGCATGTGAGATTTTCGAAGTGAAATGGCATGTCCTGTGGTTCGGATTCCACGTCAAAAGGAGGTCCCGTGGCTCATGATCTCAAGATTAACGGTCACGTTAAACTACAAGCTTCCTTTTTCCATATCCCCTCTATACAAACCGGGTAAAAAGAACGTAAAATTTTCCTTTCTTGCTTCTCTATGTCTTTGGTTAACGATCCGTCACCAATGATTAAGGTTTCCGATGCATATAACGCTTCAGTTGTGATTACAGTATTATACTGCCTAAGTCTTGCTTTCTGAGATATTGATTTTTAGCCTATTTTCATTTTATGAATAAATAGCTTATGAGATCACATTTTGTGTGTGTGTGTGTGTCTGTGTGTGTGTATGTGTGTCTGTGTGTCTGTGTGTCTGTGTGATGTGTGTCCCCTAACAACTTCTAAACGGCTGGAGCGATTTCAATGAAACTCGGTAAGGTCATAGCACTATTTTGGCCGACCCCGATCGTTCCCTTCACATTTTTTAACGTCTCACCAATCCAACATGGCGGCTGTGCAAAATATTTCACCTGCATTCAATATCTCCGAAACTATTACCAATATCACCTTGAAATTTTGTATGGAGATAAAGGACACTACTGAAAGTTCATCTATGAGACTTTCAAAAACCTGTTAACTACAAAACTAACATGGTGGCCAAGCGAAGTTGAAAGTTTTAAATAGACTTTTCACGCGATTTAATGATCCAAACGCAACGATACTTGGTACAGCAAATATTTATACAAATTGTAATGCACTGGTATCTTGACTTGACTTAAGTCCTGTTGTTCGCATCGCTGGAACATAGGGCTTCAACGAAGCATCGCCATCGGACTCGGTTGCGTGCCATTGCCTTCACTTCTCCCCACGTTCTCCCCGCTTCTGCAGCTTCCCTCTCCACTGTCCTACTCCAAGTTTCCCTCGGTCTTCCTCTTCTGCGATGTCCCTGAGGATTCCAATTCAGGGCTTGCCTCTCTATTGCCATCTGGTTTTTGCGCAGTGTAAATCCAACCCACTTCCACTTTCTTGCCTTCAACTGTAAGTCCACGGGCTTCTCGTTTGTACGATTCCATAGTTCTTCATTGGATATTACATTTGGCCAAAACACCCTCAAGATTCTTCGTAAGCATCTGTTTATAAAGGTCTGGATTTTCTTTATGATAGATTTTGTTACTTTCCAAGTCTCACATCCGTATATCAATACTGATTTTACATTGCTATTGAATATTCGGAGTTTAGTACGTGTGGAAATCTCATTGCTTTTCCAGATAGGATGCAACTGGATAAAGGCTGCATTTGCTTTCTTGATCCTGCTGCTCACATCCTCTTCTGCTCCTCCAGTTTTAGAAACGATGCTACCAAGATACGTAAATTCTTTAACATCCTCTACGTTTCTTCCGTTTATTTGAAACTTCCTATCGCTTGTTACGTTCAATCTTAGCGATTTGGTCTTCCCTGAATTTACAGTTAACCCTAGCCTTCTTGCCTGTTCCTGTAGATCTTTCAGTTTGGCATTCATGTGCCGAAAGCTTTGTGAGAGGAGACACACATCATCAGCAAAATCTATATCTTCTAGTTGATCTGTTAAATTCCAACTTACTCCTCTTCTTTTACCTTCATTTGTTTTCCTCATCACTTCATCTATCACAATTAGGAAGATTGATGGAGAGAGAACACACCCCTGTTTTACACCTGTTCTTACTTCAATGGATGGTGTCAATTTCCCTTGGTGCATTACTTTGCACGAGTATCCGTTATACATTTCTTGCATAACTCTGATAACCTTTCCCGGAATACCATAATTTGCAATTATTTTCCACATGCTTCTTCTGTTTACTGAATCGAAAGCCTTTTCAAAGTCTATAAACACTAGATATAGACTGGCCATAAATTCCATGCTCTGTTCAAGGATAATGCGGAGTGTATTAATCTGATCGACACACGATCGGTTTCTGCGAAACCCTGCTTGTTCTCTTCTTAGGTGGATTTCAAGGTAGTCCTTCATTCTGTTGAAGATGATTCGCGACAACACTTTGCTAGGAATAGATAAAAGCATTATTCCCCTCCAATTATTGCAATTTGTCAAGTCGCCCTTCTTCGGAAGTTTAACTAAAGTGCCGGTCTTCCATTCTTCTGGTATTTCTTCCCGGTTCCAGATTTTTTCAACAGAGGGTACAGTAAATCTACTGTTGTTGCTAGATCTTCTTTCAAGAGCTCTGGCGGGATGTTATCTGTTCCCGGCGCTTTGCCACTTTTCGTTTGCTTTAGAACAGCTCTGATCTCTTCTCTACTAGGTGCTCCACTCTTGATTCTACCAAGAACGTCACATTCATTTCGATTTCCATCTTCCTCTGCATTTTCATCTACACCTCCCTGTTCTTCTCCGTCCTGTTGCTCTTCTTCCTCTGTTCGTACCTCTCTATTCAGCACTTCTGGAAAATGTTCACGCCATCTTTCCAATTGCTCATCTTCAGTAGTCAGCAACGCTCCAGTTTTACTTCTCACAGGACGATCTATAGGTCCCTTCCTCTTTCCTAGCAGTCTTGTGGTCTGGTAAAGTTCCTTCATGTTTCCTTCTCTGGCAGCCCTCTCCGCCCTTGATGCGAGATCACTTGCCCACTTCCTTCGGTCTGATCTTGCACTCCTTTTCACCTCCCGGTCTACTCTCGTGTACTCTGCATGAAGATCCATCTTTTGTCTCCTAGTTTTTGTGGTATTCATCTTTGCTTTCAGTTTCTTCCTCTCTCCCACCTTTTCCCAGGTGTCCTGGCTCATCCAATCCTTCCTTTTGTTATCTCTGAATCCCACTACTTTCTCTGCAGTTTCTAGGATTGCTCCTTTAATTTTCTGCCATTCTTCTTCTACTCCATCTTCTCTTGTATTTAGTATTTCGTATCTGTTACGCAGTTCTAATCTAAATTCTTGTTTGACGTTGGGGTCCTTCAGCTTTTGAACATCAAACCGCTTTTTTGGAACATCAAATTTCTTCTTTGCAGCTATGATTTTAATGCGCACCTTGGCTAACATCAAATGGTGATCACTACCTATGTCGGCTCCCCTTTTGTTTCTGACATCTAACAATGATCTTTTCCATTTCCCACTTATGGCAAAGTGGTCAATCTGATTCTGCGTCCTGTGATCAGGTGATACCCATGAGATTTTATGACATTTTCTTTGTGGGAACACCGTTCCTCCGATGGTCAACTCATTGCTCGCACAGAACTCCTTATATAGTCCTCCGTTTTCATTCTCCTCTCCAACTCCATGTCTCCCCATTATATTTTCTATCCCAAGGTTTTCGGAGCCCACTTTCGCATTTAGGTCTCCCATCACAATGACAATATCTCGTTTCACCCCATTCAATGTTGCCTGCAGCTCTGTATAGAAGTAGTTTTTGGTAACCATGTCTGCTTGTTCAGTTGGGGCGTAACATTGGATGATAGTTACATTTCGTACCTGCCCTTTGAACCTCGCTGTTATGATTCTGTCCGATATAGGTCTCCATTCCAGCAGACTCTTCTTTGCCGTTTTATTTAGAATTAGGCCTACACCATTCACATGGTCGTCCTCGGCATTGGGTTTGCCTGAATACAGAAAGGTCATCCCCTCTGGTAGTCTATTTTCTCCAAATTCATTCCAGCGTACCTCGCTCATTCCCATTATGTCTAGTTTATAGTTGATAAATTCTGCTACAGCTTGATGTAACTTTCCACTCTCGTAAAGTGTCCGTACATTCCAAAATCCGATCCTCGTGGTCCATTTCATTCCAAAGGTTGTCAACTTGTTGTCGGTCTGGCTTTTGCTTCTTGAAGTTTCTTTAACAATAAATTTTAAGAGATGCAGGTTGTTAGCCCACAGTCCCCGAGTGCTTTAGTGGGGCTGCCACCTTATGGCCTAAGCACATACCATTATAGCTAGATGGTCTGCTATGTCTCTCACAAATTCTTTACAGGGAGAGTTGAGACTGGTCTCCCTAACCCTCCTCCTTTCTTCGGGCTAGGGACCGGCAACGACACCCATGGAGCTACTCAATCCACCCCATGGTTGCCGCAGGCGGAGTTGCACTGGTATCTAATTTAGTTCAATTGTTTACATAGTCTCAAGATGGCGGCTGTGCGAATTTTAAAATTAAGTTTTTATTTCTTGTTTCGTAATCATGCCATCGAAGTGAAAGTTTGAATAATGAACCTACGCAATAATTTTCCCTTAATGGTACATAACTATATGGCATATTATAACAATCCAACATGGTGACCATTCGAAATATTTAGACGTTTCTCAATATCTGCGAATCTATTACAGCAATCAAACTGATTTTTTTAATGTTCATAGGGACTATGAACATAAGTTTATCTATAGGACTTTCAATAACCTGGTGATCAACATGGCGGCGAAGTATAAATATTTAAATGGACGTTTCATGCAATTTTACCATCCGAGTGCAGTGAAACTCGGTACAGTAAATGCTTACACAAATGTTAACCACAAGATGGCAGCTGTGCGAAATTTTAAAATCTCGTTTTTACTTCTTGTGCCCTTATCATGCGAATCACGTTCGTGCTCTAACCACGCCGTGGGGGGTTTCCCTTCCCTATATGCGTGGCAGTTGTGTCTGTTCACCTTCCCGTAAATGCGGTGTGTAGCCTTGTCACAAAAACAACATATCAAGCGATGGCTCATTTTAGTCAAATTTTAGCAGAATTGATTTCGCAAATCCTTTTTATCGCGGCTTGAAGTCAGTTTTCAGTTCCTGACAAAGCTGTTACGTTTGTAAAAATTAACATTTTGAGTTTCTCTACTTATAGAAATAAACCACCAATCATTATCTCCATTACTCTTCAAGATTTCTACTCGACGCCCGTGGGCGGGATATACAAGGCAAAAAAAAAAACATAGGAGTATTGCCGTTTCGAATTGTTACGTTAGGTTTCGTTTCAGCAGCAGGCGAACATGGCAGGTTTCCCACGCTCCTCACTGTTAAATTTTAGATTTACATTCAGAGTTTTACTCGGGTTATAAGAACTATTGTTGCTTATTTTAGAGACGCAACATCGTGGTCATATAGCCGCATGTATTTGGGTGTGTTTGCGTGGAATGTATGCTGTAACCTGTTTTCTTATGATGGCTGTACTAGTGAGGATGATGATAATTGTTGTTTATCTAGGTTATCGGCCCCTAAAAGGCTGTGCTAGTGTGTGTATATGAAAATTGGGGATAAGCTTGGGAAGGAGGCGGTCATGGCATCAAGTAAGCAAACATCCCAGCATTTGCCTTGAGTAGAAGTGAGGGGACACCACGGAAAACCACTTCCAGGTAGGCTGAGGTGGGAATCAAACCCTCCTTTTCTCAGCTTTGCCTCACGAGGCTGAGAGTACCCAATTCCAGCCCTCACACCAGAATAAAAATTTCTTGGTAGAGCCGGGTATTGAACACGGACCTACGGGCCGACAGCCAAGAACGCTTGCAGTAACACCAGGAGGTGGTCAAGAATAAAAGTGTTCAGTGTGTGAGATAGACATACAAGTACATTTTTACCCGTATAAAAGCCATGTAACCAGCAAATGATTAATATAGGTAATAAGATATATCTGCAAAGTTTAAATCTCTTCGGAGTGTAAAACTTGCGCGCATACCCACAAGAGAGAGAGGGTGGAAGAAGTGAAAGATGGACAGTGAAAGTGTCTCCGAGGTGGATCGCCAACTGTCAAGCGAGTAAGGGCTCTCACTAGAAGGGACTGTCCCAAATCAATCGTTGACTGACTGATGACAAACAGCGCAAGCCTGCACCAGTTGTTGGAATTTTTTTTCTGCACTTCTTTCCTTTCTTCCTTCTCTGCTTCTTGTTTTGTCTTTCCTGTGAGTGTGTGTATGTGTCTCGTGGGATGATGGATCCATTACTCTAGCCCTGTCAAGAGATCTTCCCGATAATTATTAGAAACCTAGCTAGCAGAAAGAATTAGTTGTGTGGGTCATCCCGTAATGACACAACTATACAACTGACCACGAGCCCGCAAAATAAAAGAAAAAGCAGACCTACGGAATGATGGAACGGATATAGCTTGAGGAAGACTAATCTGAAAGAGATTTAGTAATTTTTACGGCATCTCCTGATCGAAGACAGCAGGTCACCACACAACGTAGCGCCATGCCCCTGTAAGCAATGGGAAGGGAATACGATATGTATTACTATATTCACGTAGTCAGATTTCGATGACACATAATCTTATCGTTATGAATTACTATCCGAAAATTCTAAGTGTACGGTAGAAGTGTGCCTGGTGACATTTACATTGTTTATTAGATATAGTTCATTGTTGCATTAGAAGTTGATGTGTGAGTGCCCATGTGAGTGTGCCTGGTGACGGTTACACTGTTTATTAGATATAGTGCATTGTTTCATTAGACTGTGATGTGCGAGGGTCCATGTGAGTGTGCTTGGTGACAGTTAAATTGTGTAGTAGATATAGTCCATTGTTTTATTAGGCTGTTATGTGCCAGGGTCCATGTGACTCTGCCTGGTGACAGTTACATTGCTTATTAAATATAGTACAATGTTTAAGTAGACTGTGATGTGCGAGGGTACATGTGAGTGTGCCTGGTGACAGACTGTTTTAGTGGTTTGTTTTTAGTAGAAGGATAGTATTTTTGGTAGTAGAGTTTCTCTATTACTGTACTTTATTCTGAAGGGCAGTAGCAGCCTTTCAGAATAAATCAATTCTTTACTTGTCTTATAGACGGTAAAGATATTGATAACATTATCCACCTAATGGATACACTGCGTTCTGTTGCACGGCTGAAAGCAAAGGGAAACTACAGCCGTAATGCTATTCCAGAGGACATGCACCTCTCTATTACACGTGATGATGGCCTCCTCTCTTGTAAAATTCCAATCCGGAGGTAAATTAGTCCCCCGTTCGGATCTCCGGATGGGGACTACTAAGAGGGGGTTTACATCACAGAAGTGACAAAGAGGAAATCTGACATTCTACGTATCGGAGCGTGGAATGTTAGGAGTCAGGTAGGCAGTGGAAGGTTAGAAAACGTAGAAAGGGAAATGGATAGGTTGAGGTTGGATTTGGTTGGGGTTAGTGAAATGAGCTGGTAGGAAGAACAGGACTTTTGTCAGGAGACTAAAGAGTTATTAGTACTAAATCAAACGACGGCTATGCGGGGATAGGTCTCATAGTAAGTAGGAAACTTGGATAGCGGGTGGAATATTATGAGCAATATAGTGAACGGATTATTGTGGCTAAAATCAATATAAAACCTACGTGCACCACATTGGTACAAGTCTATATGCCTACCAGTCAAACTTTTGAAAAGGTCTCCGAAGATATAGATGAAATTCTGAGGTATGTCAAGGGTGATGAAAATGAGGTGGTCAGTTTCAAAACGGCCTAAGTCCACCTTGGGTCGAAATTTAGTTTTTTGTTTCAGTGCATTCCTTAAGCTTCCCTATACATAATACTACCATCACTTTGCATCAAAACGTCCCAGAAACCACCTAAAAAGCTGTTTAAATACAGCTATTGGATTCAAAACGGCTCTTGTCCATAGCAAAATGGCTGCCTTATAATACATCCATTTTGAGATCAAAACGGCTCATCCTCCCATATGACATTAAAAGCGTCCAGCCTCTTAGGTTTCAAAATGTCTCTTGTCCGTCTGGTAAGTTGCCTAGAGACCAAGGAGAAAGAGCACGTTTTGATGTAAATTTCATTGGCTTCTCCTTGTATAATGGAAAAGTTTCAAAGTGGCAGGCCTGATGATCATCTACAACGGCAATATCTTACTTTCTAACGATAGGTTATGTTTATACACATGTTTGAAAGTTGATCAGCAGTATGCTCTGTATTACCAGTAATTGACGCTGACGTCTGTCAAAGCTAGCACGTGGGGAAATGCTGCGTTGCCACTGAGACAGGTCATAACTCGTAACATTTCAAGAGACTTGCAGGAAGACACAAATACTGGGGAAGTTAGCCCCCCTGCCTGGCGGTCTAATGACAGTGACGAGATAAGGCACAGTGGAACACTGTGTCAAACCATGTGCTCACTGCTGTGTCTGCATGCTTGCAACACTGCTTGCTGTTGCCATGGATACAGTTACCCCTCTCGTCTCCACTCCTCAACTCACGCTTCAAGCGGATTACAGCCTTCACCGTTCACCTTACGTAAATCAGAGTACTGGTATAGTACTTTTCTTGCGATTAAAATTTTCAAATAGAGACCTTTTGAGTCCAATATTTGTTGGAATCTTTGATTGATAGTGCGTAGAAGGTATGGTATGAGGCAATACAGTTGCAATTCATGAACTTCGTGATATTGACACAATTATCACGGCTGAAAGATATTAGGGGGTATTTGGTAACCATGGCACAGTTTTCAGAATGGTAAATGATTGGCCTGTATACGACTGGAAGCTTGTGTCACAACAAAGAATGAAAAACCCTGGTCAATGGCATTTCAATTTGCAACAGCGAAGAGAATCGTCTTTACTCGAGGGGTGACTCCATCTGCTCCTATTATAGTTACAGTTCAGCCCTGGTATCAAATTGACAGAGGATTGTCAAAGAAGGTTTTTAAACCAACTGTGGACGTTTCACGTTTAACTTTACCATTGATTCCAGTTGGTGTCCCAATAAAGGGATCACAAATTGCTGATGTAAAAAGTCTGTTGGAATTTCATTTTGGTGAACGGTGGGAGGTAAATCCTGATTTGCAGTTCTACAGTGCTGTAATTAATCAGAATACAAATGATGAAGTGTCAGAGGATGAGTTGGAGGGAGGTATGATGGAGGATGCTGATGAGTTGTAAGGATTGGAAACTAACTTTCTAAGTGTCGAATAAGTATTATTAAATTTAGTCTGAACTCTATTCTGAGAGTACCATACAAACAGATATATGTCACTTTTGTATGCCTATTCATTAATACAAGCTGTTTTCAGTACTATATCCTTCGATTTAATGTTCAACTCAAGTTTTACTTTTATTGCAATCGTATTACTTACTAACCATGCTGAATAGTTAAGTGCAATTTCGTTTCTATCTGCATTTTAGAATCAAAGAGTCTCTTGTCCAATGTATTTGTTTTCAAATTGTCTCTTGTCCATCCATTAGTTTCAAAATGGCCTTTGTCCTAATTAATTTCTCATATTATAGCAAAACTGATGAGTCTGTACAGACAATATTGAGATAAAATATCACTCATGATACAAAGCATATCAAGAAAGTATTTCCAGGGGGTCTGGCAGATATTTTAGGTCTGAAAACGATTTTCGTTATTTAGCACAAATTTAGGAAGGTGGACATAGGCCGTTTTGAAACTGACCACCTGAATGTTATAGTAGTGGGAGATTGGAAGACTGTGGTAGGGAATGGAAGAGAAGGGAAGATAGTAGGAGATTTCGGATTTGATGAAAGGAATGATCGAGGAAGCAGGCTGATGGAATTCTGCACCGAGCATGAGTTGGTCATAGCTAACACCTTATTCAATAACCAAAATAGAAGAATAAACAAACGGATGAGACCAGAGAATACAGGGCTTTACCGAATCGACTTCGTTATGGTCAAGCGGAGATTTCGAAACCAGATTTTAGATTTTAAAACATATCCCGGTGCTGACATAAACTCTGACCACAATCTGGTTGTTATGAAATGCAGAATTAAGTTGAAGAAACTAAAGAAAAGTTAAAAGCCAAAAAGGTGGGCAATAGACAGTCTGAAAGAGAAGGGTGTAAAGGAAAGATTCAAGAAGAGTATAAAGGAAGGTCTAATGAAAAACCCTCAACAAACTTCAATTGAAGACAAGTGGGCACTTTTGAAGAAAGAAATATTAACTTCCGCAGAAGAAAACATTGATAGGAAAAATTGAATAGGTAGAAAACTGTGGATCACTCAGGATATACTAGAATTAATGGATGAAAGGCGGAAACACAAGAATGTAAGATATTTAAAGGGGAAAGCAGAATACAGACGTACGAAAAATGAGGTTAACAAGAAGTGCAAGGAAGCGAAAGAAGAATGGTTGAAAGAGAAATGTGCAGGTATAGAAAATTGTCTGAAATTAGGAAAAGTATACACAACTTATCGAAGGATTATGAATACTTTTGGGGAAAAGAAGACTAAGTGCTGAAATATTAAGGGCACAGCTTGAAAGCATCTAACAGATAGGGAAGAAAAGGTTGAGAGATGGAAAGCTTACATAGTGTGTTTGTATAAGGGAAAAGAGATAGAGAATCGTGTAATAGAAAGGGAAGCGGAAATTGATGAGGATGCGAAAGGAGATTTAATATTGAGATCCGAATTTGACAGAGGATTGGAAGACTCAAACAGGAACAAAGCACCAGGCATAGATGATAGACCGATTTAGTTGTTACGCTGCATAGGTGATGATGGTCAGATCAGGTTATTTCACTTGGTGTGTAGGATTTATGAGACAGGCGAGTAGGAGCTGACAGATGTGAAGATTACAGTGCAATTAGCTTGATTATTCATGCTTCAAAGATCATGTCTAGAATAATTTACAAGAGGATGGAAAGTCAGATAGAAACGGAGTTGGGTGAAGACCAGTTGGTTTCAGGAGAAATATAGGAACAAGGGAAGCTGTACTAAGTCTTAGGTTGATTTTGGAAGGTAGAATGGAAATATAAGAGAACGTTCATGGCATTTGTAGACTTAGACAAGGCTTTTGAATGGGTTAAATTGTTTGACATTTTCAAAACGATTTGAATAAAGTACAGGGATAGGAGGGCTATCTACAATCTATACAAAAACCAGGCAGCAGTCATTCAAGCTGAAGGACATGAGAGAGAAGCTGGTATTCTGAAAGGTGTAAGGCAAGGCTGCAACTTATCACCCATACTTTTCAATCTTTACATTGAACAAGCAATGAAGGAAATTGGAGAAAAATTTAAAGTGGGAGTGAAGATTCAAGGAGAAATAATTTCAACTCTGAGATTTGCTGATGACATCGTCGTCTTGGCCGACACGCCAGAGGATTTGAATGAGTTTTTGAATAGTATGGACTCCGTCTTGAGGAAAGAATTCATGATGAAAATTAATAAATGTAAAACAAAAATATTGGAATGCAGCCGAAATAAATCAGAAATCTCTATGGACATCAAATTGACAGGTGGGAAGCTGAAGGAAGTAGGAGACTACTGCAAATTAGGAAGCAAAATAACCAGTGATGGGCGAAGCAAAGAGGATATAACAAGTAGTTCCGTGAAGAACTGTATTGCCTATTTTCATATACAGTGTACTACTTACGTTAATTTCCCCTATCAACATACAAATTTTCAGTTTGATTGCTGTAATAGATTCCTAGATATTGAGAACAGTCAAAATATTTCGGAAGATTATTGTGTAGGTGTAATATTTAAACTTCAATCGCATGATTAGGACACAAGAAATAAAAGCGAGATTTTAATTTGCACAGCCGCCATCTTGTGGTTATGAACATAAACGAAATGAATCAGATTAGAGTGGATTAAAATTTATATAAGCATGTACCGTACCAAGTTTCACTGCGCTCGTATGGTTATATCGCGAGAAACGTCCATTTGAATATTTACATTTCGTGCCGCCGCCGTGTTGGTTTTGTGCTCACCAGGTTATTGAATGTCTCATAGGTGAACGTATGTTCATAGCCTCTATCAACATACAAAATTTCGGTTTGATTGCTGTCATAGATTAATATATATTTTGACCCGTCTAAATATTTCAGATTGTCACCATGTTGGAATTTAATATATGTAGGCCATAGAGTTATGTACTATTAGATGAGGATTATTGTGTAAGTTCATTATTCAAACGTTGACATCGATCGCATGATTAGGGCACAGGAAATATGAACTTAATTTTAAAATTTCGCACAGCCGCCATCTTGAAGTTATGTAAACAATTGAACTAAATTAGATGTCAGTGCACTGCAATTTACATAGTCATTTTCTGTACCAAGTTTCACTGCGTTCGGATGATTATATCGCGAGAAAAGTCTATTTAAATGTTTCATCTGCGCTTTGCCGCCATGTTTATTTTGTAGTTAACAGGTTTCTGAAAGTCACATAGGTGAACTTTTAGCAGTTTCCTTTATCACCATACAAAATTTCAAGTGATATGAATAAGAGTTTCGGAGATATAGAATGCTAGTGAAATATTTCGCACAGCCGCCATGTTGAATTGGTGAGACGTAATAAAGATTGAAGGTCGGGGTCGACCAAAATAGTACTATGACCTTCCGAGTTTCATAGAAATCTCTCGATTCGTTTAGACGTTATTAGGGGGAGACACACACATACACACACACGGACAAGAGGTGACGTCATAAGCTTATTTTTCATAAATGAAAATAGGCTGAAAAGTAGGTTGGCTCAGACATGGAAAACATTTCTACAGAAAAGGAATCTGTCGACATGGAATAAAGATTTAGGTGTTAGGAAGTCATTTTTGAAAGCCTTTGACTGGAGCGTCGCGCTCTATGGAAGTGAAACTTGGAGTCTTGGTGCAGCTGAAAAGAGGAGAATTGAAGCGTTTGGAATCTGGTGTTACAGGAGAATGATGAAGATCAAATGGTTAGATAGGGTTACAAATGAAGAGGTATTAAGCCGAGTGGGAGAGGAGAGATGTTTCTGGCGACTGCTAATGAAGAGAAGAGATATTACCTCCACAATGTCGCTACACTATACGGCAGAGATATCTTGATACTATGCATTTCAAAGCTACAATGCTCTGGAAGTAAAACCATTGCAATTATTTAACTACCCCGATGTAAATATTATGTCACAACTTAACTACTCTGCGTGACGAAATTTTAACCTAAATTACTTTAAAAGTGGCGACACTGAGTGCAAGAGTGTAGACTAATTTGGTCTTATAAGATAACTTAAAAAAATGTTAAATTGTCCATGCCACTTCTCAAGGCCCCCTCCTCAGATATTCTCGCGCGTTCTCTGAATATTGATTTACTTCAATGAAGGAATCCTTCTTGCCATTTGAAAGGCCTTAATGCAGGCTTCTGTTTGTCATCGTATTGAGGTACGAAATCGCTCAAGGAAGTCCTGGGGTTGTATGTATTCTTTTACATTACTGAACAAGTCATGCATAACGTGTTGATTCATCCTTAACAGCATTTATGAGTACACCATCCACTTTCAATGCCCCCATACAGAAAGGGTCCAAGTCCAGTAAGTGTGGAAACCAAAAAAATTGGCCCTCGTTTACCTATTCGGCGATTAGGATACCGCCCATTTAAGTGTGTACGGACAATAGGCCTACGACTAAAATGGCCATGGTACCATCTACTGTACTTCCACGACTGATATCAGCAAGTATTCATTCCTGTACCCATATTTACGTAAAATATTTTGACGCTTTACATATGTGGATTCTAACCGTGAAATATTGCCGTGTATTAATGATGACTTATTTTCTCACAAATGTGATCACGCGTTAAAAAGTCTAGTTTATTTAATAGGCCATTAAAACTACTTGAACGGGGATGTAATGTTTAAATGTTGTTGTTTGAGTCTTCAGTCTCTTGACTGGTTTGATGCAGCGCTCCATGCCTCGCTGTCCTGAGCTAATCGTTTCATATCTACATAGCTACCACACCCTACATCCGAGGCAATCTGTTTAACATATTTTAACCTTGGTCCAACCCTACAGTTCTTGTCCTCGACCCTTCCTTCCATAACTAAGCTTGCTATTCCTGGGTGTCTTAGTATGTGTCCTACTAACCTATCTCTTCTCTTCATTAGCAGTCGCCAGAAACATCTCTCCTCTCCCACTCGTCTTAATACCTCTTCGATTGTAACCCTATCTACCCATCTGATCTTGATCATTCTCCTGTAACACCACATTTCAAACGCTTCGATTTTCCTCTTTTCTACTGCACCAATAGTCCAAGTTTCACTTCCATTGTGCGTTGAAATAACTTTCAATTATATAGCATTGACCCGGGATGGTACCCTATATACGACAGTTACCTACTCCGCCATTCAGCTAGACACAAATAGTTTTACGAGAATTTTTAGCTTCATGGCATCGCCTTCCTTCTGCTTAAGGCCCTAATAGAGGCAGAGTGTGTGTATCCCAACCACTTATGGTGCACCTCACGGTTGGTGAGTTTGAGAGATTGCGGCTCCAAGGGATTCCTGAGCTGCATCCGGTTTCTCCTCTTTTCCAGGGACTCTGGTGAGGACCATCTCCTCTTTCCCCCGTTCATGGCTCTATTTCCTTCCAAGTCCCTCAATCCTCATTCTTCGAGGTTTGAAGGCATTTATTTTCCCTGTCTTTTATTCCCCATATTCCTGTTTAGTTCATTTCTTCTTCTAGTATAGTAAACCCTGCCTTAAAAGGACCCTTTATTAAACGGAAATATTTGATGGTCTGCTGAACTTAGGGGAGAAATACGTGTTAAATTCTCTTTATTAAACGGAAACTGTGTTACGCGGATGACAGAAATAACAATACGTATTTAAAGAGAAAATTTCCAAGTTCCGTAATGAAGTGTTTAGAAAATTTGCAGGCAACCCGTGAGAGTCTACCTTGTCTGCTGTAACAGTTGATTCTGTAGCTAACAAGGAATGTGTAAATAGGTCTTCTTCCTTTTGTTCTCCAATTTGCACGTCAATGTGTATGGCTAATTGTCTGTTTCCTGTTGCCCAAGCCTTTCCCAATGCTTGCTTTAACCCGGCAGTAGTGTGGTCAGAATTTCATACGTCAGTGGTGTGTGGGGTGTGGTACACCCCATGTTGCTTTTCATATATGAAAAATACTTAACGTTTGAAATTTGTATTTTAACGGATTCCATGTTATTACTACAACATATACTGATTATATATTGATATAAAATGGCAACAATGCAATTCTGTACTCTCCAACAATGCAGTTCAATACTTAATCAGAATCAACTGGCTCATCCAGTACAGCATCAATTAGTGCTCGCATACCGTCTCCTTGAGGCCCATAAGGATCCATCTATAACAATATTTATTGTTAGGAACTAAATATTACATATTAGGGAGCATAGAAACAAAAATATAATTTTAATAAGTATATTTGCCACTTCCGTTTATGAAACGGGAGTGGTGTGTGGGGGTTTCCTAAACCCCAGCAGCTCCCACTACAGCTCACGAAGTCAATTGCACATCTAAGGTTACGAAACCACACTCACTATTGGCACCAACTGGCAGCTACCTGGAACTACAAAGCAGTGCGAGGCGCATTCTAGCGAATATTTATATAATTATGTGCTAAGTGGTGTGCAGCACCCCAACACACCACTGCCCGATTAATGAGCAGTCAGTCAAAAAAAATACTTGTCTTTGTCTCGGCCCTTCTCAATCAGCATTAAACTGAGCACTTCTCAACTTACATTACTGACAAAGTTCAGCAGTAGTCATGATGGCTTCGAAAGCACGAGTTGTGCTTGATCTTAACACGAGAGTAAATGTTATACAGTTCGTAACAGAAATATGTAACTACAACATTGAATAAGATATGTACGCCATTTTATTTTTCTCAGTGTGTCCATTAGAATGCAAGTCCATGGTTTAATTATTTTTGCAGACCTACCTCCATTAACTGGAAACCTATCTTTACCGGAAAATGTGTAAGTCCCTTTCGATTCTGTTGAAGGCAGATGTTAAGCCTCTTAAAACAACAATAATCGTCATCATCATCATCTCTATAGGTGATACTGCATGTATTTCTACAGTAAATGGGATCGAGATTTTGTAGGAATGGCCGTAGCGTCAAGTTAGGCTCAATCGTAGCATTTATCTTAAACTGAAATTGTAAGCAATAGGAAATAAATTGAAAGATACCAAACCACCTGTCTCGTGAGCCCATGTTACTTGTGTTGGGAATTGACTTCCAACCTGGCCACAGGTGGTGCCACCTCCCAAGCTCCATAGCCATTGACATTATGTTGGACTGCAGTGTGTGTGTGTGTGTGTGTGTTATATCTGTCCCTCTCTGTGCTTTGTATTTTGTTACTCTGTATTCTGTGGTGTGCAATACAAGATGGCGAGTTTAGAATAGTGACCAGTGTGTGTTGTCTGTTTACACCCCTCTATCCCTCCACATTTGGTGCCGAAACACTCGGGAAGATTAAGGATTAACTTCTTCAACGGATTTGTATCTACAGACGAGCTTTCTACACTACAGGAAGCTCCACGACGAGGGAAAGAGGATACTCCACTGCACCACCCCACGCCAGACGCTGAGACGCCACCATTAGTCTACACTGCACTCTCAGATAAGTCAACTTCAATACGAAAGGAAATAGCATGTTGAAACAACTGATATTTCTTCATTATTATCATTTGGATTGATGAAGCTAATATAAGACTGCTATTACACGAACAGGAACTGCGTATTGTCAATCAAGAAGCACGCATCCTGTCTACTGTATTTGTTTATTATTATTATTAGCGGGATAGACATAACTGGCCCTCGCTAAACAGAAACTATATGCACGGATATTGTATTATATTATGAAATGCCTGCATGAATTGGGCATGACTTATTAAGGAATCCAGTGTTCCTTTAATCTACAGTATTCCAAAGTAGTAGAATATCTTTCCGCCGCTGGACTTTGCAACGGGTCACGCATGTGTAGTTCCGTTCAGTTCCGTGCGATCTGAGCGCAAATACCTACATCAACTCAACAGCGCCATCTATTAGCTCACGCGCCCTACCAGTCATTCTCCAGCGCACTCTGTTAGCAACGTCTTAAGATCTTCCACGGACCTAGCACGCCCTCTGTCAGCCCTTAAAGGTACCGGTGCGGTACGGATCACCCCTACCCGCCCGTAAGCTCACCGCTCACAACGTCACGTCTGGAGGGAGGCCTGTCAGTCAAGCTTAAGATTTATTGCACCCATTATGCCGACGGAACAAGAAACCGCTACTGCAGCAAGCCTGCACAATCTGAAAAGGAAGAGAACACGTGAGAGAGCAAATGCCACACGCTTCATTACAGCCATTAATAGCCTTACAGAAGACACAGCGATAGAAGACTTCACATTCCACCGCGATAGACTGCAGGATACACTCACCAGCTTAACCCAACTGGACGATGGTATTCATGATCTATTATCTGACGCAGAATACAATGCTGACATTACTGTATGTGACGAATATATTGACAATGCAAAGCGCGCCATACAGAAAGCTACTATTGGAGCGGACAAGAAGCTTTACTCTGTCACCTCTACCTTGCCCATAAACGAAGCTCCCACCACTCCCACCATGCCCACGTCACAACCAATTAAGTTACCCACCATAAAACTTAGCCCCTTCACGGGAGATATAGAAGAATGGTCTCGCTTTTGGGAGCAGTTCACTACTTCCATTGACCAGAATCCTACAGTATCGCAGGTCAACAAACACGTCTTCCTGAGAGGTTACTTAGAAGGGGAACCCAAGCATCTCGTCGACGGTATTGCTATCACAGCTGACACTTATAATAACACAAAGAAAATTCTCATTTCCAAGTACGGAGATGAAAATAGAATTATCCAGGCGCACTTAGACTATCTGGAAAACATACCGCCGATACACTCCGCCACCCCCGAGTCCCTAAATCACACTTACGTTGAGTGCAACAGACGGATTCAAGCACTGCAGGCTCTGGGAGAAAATATTGCCAACTACGGTCGCGTGCTAGCCCCTAAGACACTCAGAGCGTTCCCAGATGATATCTGCCGACGTTGGATCATCCACACGCGGAGAGACAACGTTAGTGAAGGTGACATCATCAAACTCATGTGTTTTTTGAACGAAGAGGTTGAAGGTGCCCTCATCAGTCAAAAGATTCGGGGGGAATCTTATCAGCAACTGGCTTCTATCTATCAGCACTCGGCTTCTGTCCCAGCAACAGCGGCGTTCCAGATTGACACTCACGCCAAGAAAGGGAAGAAGAGAGAAGGAAAGACTACAGCCATTTTGCGTCTTTTGTGAGGGAAGAGGACACTGGGCTCAGGATTGTACTAAGGTAACCGGGACTGACGCTCGAATTCAGAAATTGAAACAATCATCGCGTTGTTTCCTCTGTCTTAAACGAGGCCATCACACAAAGGACTGTAGCAGGAAAGGAAGAGCTTCGTGTTCCCAGTGTGGAAAAGGTCACCATAGAGCGATTTGCAGCAACTTAAATCATTCCCCTGTCGCGAATTGCACAGAAACAACCGCCGTTGGTAAAATAAACGTCACTACTCCGGAATTTACCCCTCTCCAGACTGCTAGAATATGGATCTCGGGACCAACGGGTTCGAGTAAGCTGACGAGGTGCGTTCTCGACGGAGGTAGTCAATCCAGTTTCGTCAAAAGTTCTTTGGTCGATGAGCTGGGTCTGGAAGTCATTGGAGACGCATCATTAAAGGTCCACGCGTTTGAAACACCATCCAACACATCACATTCACGTAGGTTCGTTCGCCTGAAGACGAGAGGATTTTGGGACAGTACCCAAGTAACATTGACGGCATTTGAAACCACCCACTCCTTTTCTCACCACCCAGCAGTACCACGAGATATCACGATGACCGGACAAACGCGGAAACTGCAATTGGCTGACCCTACAGATGATTCAGCTGACCTTCCAATCGAGCTGTTAATCGGAGGAGATCAGTATTGGACAATCGTCAGTGACTCTGCCCCGATACGACTCTCCTCGTCAGTTGTGTTAATTCCATCGAAATTTGGATGGATATTCACCGGAAACCGCTCAGGTGTATCAGCAACTAACACGGTTGTAAACTTCATCGATGCATGTCACTCCATGCCCTGTGACGACTCTCTTCGACGTTTTTGGGATCAGGAGTCCGTTGGGATCGCAGCTGAACAAGACCGAGCAATGAGCGCTAAAGACACCTCACTTCTAACACAATTTCACGCGTCTTACAGTATTGAGGACCAAAGAAGAGTCGTACGATTGCCACGCAAGGAAACTATGGAACTTGCCAACAACTATCACGTTGCAGAAAAACGATTCCAATCACAGGAAACCCGATTCCGGAAAAGAACGAAGCCCTGAAACAAACATATACGAACCACATGATGGACTACATAAGGAAAGGTCACGTGGAACTAGCTCCAGAGGAAACCCGTACGGATGAGTTTTATCTTCCTCATCACTTGGTAAAGAAAGAGAAACATGGAACCATTAAATGGCGTATAGTCTTCGACGCATCGTCACACGAAGAAAACGCGCGCCCACTCAACGAGACCCTGGAAATGGGACCCAACCTACTCCCCGAACTGTTTACAGTATTGTTGCGGTTCCGTTCATTCCCGTACGGTGTGATAGGAGACATCAGCCAAGCGTTTCTTCAGTTGTCCCTTCACGAAGAGGATAGAGACTTGACCAGATTCCTGTGGTACCGTGTTGTCGAAGATGAGAGTGGTGCTCAAGTGGCTTCCAACGAGCAAGCGATATTTCGCTTCACAAGACTCCCATTCGGACTGACTTGCAGCCCATTTCTCCGTTCAGCTACGCTGAGAGAACTAGCCACTAGAAACAAATCTCAGTTTACTTCCGCGGCTTCATTCATAGATGAAAATACATTCATGGACGACATTATCGCAGGTGCCCGAGGAGAAAATGAAGCGATCGCACTCTACTATGAACTCACCTCTCTCATGAAGAAGATAAGTCTACCCATGTCAAAATGGGCCACGAGTTCCCAACAGCTGAACCAGATATGGAAGGCCGAAGGAAGAGAGATCAGCACGGAAACACACGTTCTTGGCGTTCCATGGAACACAGTAACAGACTCGCTCACTATAGATGTTACAGAAATCACAACGAGACTGAAGGACCGCCCCGCTACGAAACGACACCTACTCCAAGCGACTGCTAGTTTCTACGACCCATTGGGTTTAATGACGCCGGTATCAATACTGGGGAAAATCCTATTTCAGGACACATGGCATAGAGGACTAACATGGGATGAACTCCTACCACAGGACCTTGCCAGTCGCTGGCACAGCTGGACCTCAAGTCTACCCCAACTCTCGCAGATCACCGTCCCAAGATGGGCAGGAATGCCCGAACGCGACATCACAGATGTCCATGTGTTCTGCGACGCTTCAGAGCGAGCGTATGGAGCTGTTTTGTATATACGATCTCTCTGCAATGGCACCACATCTGCCCACATGTTGTGCAGTAAAAGTAGACTTGCGCCAGTCAAGAAGGTGACACTACCACGTTTAGAGTTGCTAGCAGCGGTGATCGGCGTTCGACTCTTGAATTACTGCGCTAAAGCGCTGACCTTCGACACAAGCAGAGGGACCCTGTGGACGGACTCAAGAGTAACCCTAGGATGGATTCAGAATGATCCGAGTCGTTGGAAGACGTTCGTCTGCAACCGCGTGACCGAGATTCAATCCTCTACCACTCCGTCACAATGGAGACATTGTCCAGGCAAGGACAATCCAGCAGATCACTTGTCACGAGGATTGACGGCAGAGAAGATCAAAACTCTTCAAGCCTGGTGGAAAGGACCTTCATGGCTATCTCTCGACCAATGCCAATGGCCACACAGCTCACCCGTCTCTACGCCCCTCCCTGAAGCAAGAACTCGCGCTCAGGATGTGCTCCAAATTGAATCACCAGACCCAGTATTTGAAGCTACCAGATACAGCTCCTATATCAAACTTCTTCGTGTAACCGCATGGGTTCTTCGCTCCGTACGCCTACTTAGACATGAGGACCAATCAACGGGGGAACTGACAGCAGAAGACATAAATGGAACCCTCCGCTATTGGATAAAGGCAATGCAAATGGAATGTTTCCCTACCGAAATTGCAGCTCTCGAACGGAAGACCCCTCCGCCTGAGAAATCGAAGATCAAACGTTTCAATCCATTTCTCGACAATGGCATACTTCGCCTCGGTGGACGCCTACAATATGCTGCGGTTACAGAGAGTGAACGGCATCCAATCATCATGGAAGGACGACATCATTTCACACAACTGCTAATAAGAGACAAGCACGTACGGCTCCATCATCTCGGAGTACAGATTGTTCTCTCTGATCTCCGAAGCACCTACTGGATCCTTGGTGTTCGCCGTGCCATCAAACACGTCCTTCACCAATGTTTACCCTGCAAGATGGTAAAAATGTTGGCGGCCAGGCAATAGAGGCGCCACTGCCCTCACAACGAGTGACCCCAAGCAAGCCATTCGCTGTCACAGGTATCGACTTCGCGGGCCCGCTGTACGTCAGGGCAGGAACATCAGCCAAAAAGTGTTATATCACCCTCTTTACGTGTGCCACTACACGGGCCCTACATTTGGAATTGAGTGGTGATATGAGCGCCGACAGATTCATGCAAGCACTACAGAGATTCGTCGGTAGGCGTGGTCTGCCACACACTATTTATTCTGACAACGCCCAGACCTTTCACGCGGCTAACAAGGAACTGAGTGGAATTTGGGCTTCACTGTCTGCGGTAAAGACTCACCGCTACCTCACCGAGCACGGTGTGACCTGGAAATTCATCGCCCCACGCGCGGCTTGGTGGGGAGGATGGTGGGAGAGGATGGTTGGATCGACGAAGCGGTGTCTACGGAAGGTACTTGGACGCTCCAGCATCGACGAAGAAGGACTTCAAACAGTACTGGTCAGCATCGAAGCCGCACTGAATTCTAGACCCTTGACTCGCAATGGAGACACCGGCGATGTGTTGACTCCCGCACACTTCCTTGTGGGAGAGAAACTCACTACAGTTCCATCTGGGCCTGAACCACCAACGGGAGTTCCTGTTCGAGAATTCCGACTGCGTCAACAACTGGCAGACGACTTCTGGAAGCGCTGGAGTAAGGAGTACCTACTGTTGCTGCAGAGCTTCCATCAAGTCCAGCAGCCCAATAACAACTCCACGCTGAGGGTAGGCGACGTCGCGCTCCTTCAAAGTGACCTTCAGCCGAGACATCTCTGGAGAAAGGTCCGGATCCACGAGCTGCGTACTGGAAGGGACGGGATTGTAAGGACTGTAATCCTTTCCACAGCAGATGGAAAACAACTGGCCCGACCCGTTCAGCTGGTCGTACCTCTAGAGGTAGACCAGGGTGGGGAGGATGTTGGGAATTGACTTCCAACCTGGCCACAGGTGGTGCCACCTCCCAAGCTCCATAGCCATTGACATTATGTTGGACTGCAGTGTGTGTGTGTTATATCTGTCCCTCTCTGTGCTTTGTATTTTGTTACTCTGTATTCTGTGGTGTGCAATACAAGATGGCGAGTTTAGAATAGTGACCAGTGTGTGTTGTCTGTTTACACCCCCTGTATCCCTCCACAACTTGACCACAAGCACTGAGATATTGTTGTCGGTACCATGGGTTTGTACTGCGTTAAAACAGAGTTCTCTGTTCTGTGTGCTGGGAATTGTCACGAGATTATCTGACTGAGAAGTTGCGGAATAGTGCAAAGGATCCCGTGGATCGCGAAGAGAATTTGTCAAAGTAGATCACCTGTTGACACATTGAAGCGGGCAAGGTGGCAAGGGAACACACAGTTCCAATGAATGACTTGAGTCGGGATCTTTATGGAAGAGATTTGCATCGTCTGTGGTCTCGGGGTACGTATTGTGACTGCGGATCCAAAGGTCCTTTGGGTCACGTCCTGGTGTAGCGGCTTGCGTTCTTGGCTGTCGCCCCAGAGATCCGCGTTCGATTCCCGGCTTTGCTAAGGAATTTAATTCTGGTCTGAAAGCTAAATGGAGGACACTCAGCCTCGTTAGACAAAAGTGAGAAGATGTGGTTTTGATTTTCACCTCAGCCATCCTAGAGATGGTATTCCGTGGTTTCCTACCTCTACTCCAGGCGAATGCCGGGATGGTTCTTGATTAAGGCCACGACCGCCTCCTTCCCAATCCTTACCTGAATTATAAATACACACACTACCACAACCATCACAATGACACAGGTTATCAGACGTCCGACTCTGTGGCTAAATTGTTAGCGCGCTAGGCTTTGGCCAAAAGTGCCCCGGGTTCGATTCCCGGTCGAGCCATCAGGGATCTTAATCTCCTGGGGTTAATTCCCGTGGCTCGGGGACTGGGTGTATGTGAAGTCTTCATCATCACTTCATCCTCATTACGACGCCCAGGTCGCCCACGGGCGGAAACTCGAAAGACCTGCACTCAGCCTCTACGGAGGCCACACGATCATTTCATTATCAGACAAAATTCCACTCTCAGCCAAGTACACGGGGCTAACTGACCACGATGTCCAATGAAACAACAACTAATTCTTATCTAAGGGCTGGAACGGGGTGCACCCAGCCTTGTGAGGCATAACGGAGGAGAGATGGTTTCGATTTCCATCTCAGCTGTCCTAAAACGGGTTCTCCGAGGTTTCTCACATCCATCCCAGGATGGTTCTTAAATTAACGTCACGGCTGTCTCCTTCCAATCCCTAGGCTCTCTTACAAATACACATTATCGCATTCATCGCAGCGTAGCCGAGTGTGGTACGTCACGCACCATTTCTGCAGTGGGGAGCTGGAAGTCAACACGCAGACAACCACAATCCACTTTATTTCATACTTTTTCCAGGAAAATGCGTGGATGGTACTTATTTCAATTCCCGGGGTACCTTCACCAATCCTGGGTCCTAAAATGTTGATTACAGTCACAAACTCTATTACGGTTACCTCAGAAACGCGGGTTATTTTCAGGCAACACAGACCGAAGTGCACAGAGATGAGAACCACAATACCTCAAGGCCCTGAAATTGTTTAACAACAACACATATTCTCGTGTCGCTGGGTATTTTCTCTGGGCGAGCCTTCAACATTTCACTCTGTTTGTACACGGTAGAACAGCCATACCGCATATAGGCTCAGTTAGTTGGACTGTCTAGAGTAATGGGAGCTTCGGAAAATCAGATGTGGATTTTAATCCCCTCATGTGTCGGCAACTTCTCTTCTTTAGATGTGCATTAGGACAATTGAATCTAAAAACGAACATTTCAAGTGATTGAATCTGCAGATATGTTAGACAGAATTGGGAAGGAGGCGGCCATGGTCTATGGGAGGAAGTGAATTACTGTACTAATGGAGGGATCTGAGCCCATCCATTTCCCAAATCAAAGTTTCTTACGTTAACATCTTTGGGCACTGTCTGGCTTCGTGGCTAATTGGATAAGCCGCTTGCTTTTATCTGAAGGGGCCAGGATTCAATTCCAGGTCGGGTCGTTATTCCCCTAATTCTGTGACTGCGTCTTGTGACGTCTTCATCATTCATTTCATCCACATCAACATGCAGGTCACCCGTGTGCGTCTATTCATAGAGGTCAGTACCAGACCTCTCCGGATGCCACACACCATTATATTTATTATTATTATTTTTATTATTATTATTATTATTATTATTATTATTATTATTATTATTATTATTATTATTATTATTATTACCTCTGGTAAGCTTGTCGGCGCAATTAATTATTTGCTTCAAATGCAATGATTGTACATTGTACCGATTCTTCCTAGTTTCAAGTTTAGCGTGATAACCCGTAACAAATGGCTAAAACTCTGAGCACTGATTTTCGAGTCCCTGCGGTGACCTATATTTTCAAAGAAATTACTGCTTGATATTAGGTTACCCTCCAAATCTAAATCTTACTTTCCTCGTTTATTTTAATACTTGCAATATACATATATTCTATCAAAATTCTATCCTAGAACACGCTCAACCCTCTGAATAAATTGGTTTCTCAATTGACATGCTTTAGATGGTATGTTTATGCTATGGCTCTCCATCAAAATTGCCCACTGATCGACTAAGTTACATGTTAGTGCTGTTGCTGCACATTCACTAGGGGGGAGACGACAAGCCTTCAGAGATTTTACCCATCAGAAGAAGCTGGTGTGACAATAAAGTGCTGAGCACCGAGCATTCAGTCAGTGGACACGCTTGTCGAATGGCCACGAACTGTAGAGGTGCAATAATTTGGCATTTAATTCTTCTTTACAATCAATGGAAAAGATGAATCTTCTCATATCTCAGTCTCAGTGGCATCATGAGAGGTGTTTAAACGGAGCAACTATTTTGGAAGGTAGGATGTTGAGTTAGTTGAGTGAGTAATAATGGGGATTTTGATCAAAAGACTCATATAATCAATAATGTATTTGTACTTCACTGCTATATACTTGTGAGGTGGGTCCGCCTCGTTCCATAGTGGCTAGCATACTTGGCTGTCACCGCAAAGGCCCGGGTTCGATTCCCGGCTCTGCCAAGAAATTAATATCTGGTCTGAGGGCTGGAACGGGGTACACTCAGCCTCATGAGGCAAAAATGTGAAGAGGCGGGTGCGATTTCTACCTCAGCCATCCCGGATGTGGTTTCCCACTTCTACTCCAGGCAAATGCCGGGATGGTACCTTACCTTATGCCACGACCGCTTCCCACCCAAATCCTACCTCAATTACAAAATTCACAAACTAGTGCAGACACCACAGTGACACAGGTTATCAGACAAACTCTTCACACACCAAAGTACACGGGGATACATGACCACGACCTCGCAGAGCCCCTAAGAGAATTAACAACTTATTACGTGAGTGTTAATATTCACTTTTCCAAGACTGTAAACTTTCTCACAAAAATGTAGCGTATTCTTTATGTGCAGATCTAAATCTGTGACTGGATTGTCTGACCTTCAGGATATTTTCGATAAATTTCGTAACTTCGTTAATAGTTTCATAGATTTATTGCTCGGCTTGATTATCATATTCGTCTCTATTGAAAAGTCCAAACAATCAGACTCGTTAGAATAATTGTAGTTGGGAAGAAGAACAACAACAAGAAGGGATGAGGAAGAGAAGGGGAGGGCGGATCTCTAGCGCCGATGCGGTGGTTACGAAGAATTCCTGACGCCACTCAGTCAAATACTAATTTTTCACACCACACAACACCACAACCACGACGGCGAGTTGCTGCTAGTCTGGAGGTTCAAACCCTGGCAACAGCTATCCTCAGTGTGTATCTCCCCAGAGTATTTCCCACACCCTCCAGGCATATGCCGGTGTAGAACCTTATTTCAAGTCCCGGGGCACCTGCCCCACCCCTGTCTCTAATAGTCTACAGCTACACACACTACTACAATCATCACAGAAACACAAACTATCAGCCAAGTTCAACACACATGGAGCTGATGAACAAAATGTCCCAAGCCCTTGAAATGAATTATTAACAACAATAACAACAACAATCATCATTTGTTTAATCCTTGACATTTCTTCCACTCACGAAATCCGTACCACTGCTAGGTGACAATGAATAACAAGAAAGTTTACTTTCCACACAAAAAAATGAAGTTAAATACGTGTAAATGTAGTCTCGTGAGAATAGGTAGAGGGCGAAATCATGATTTTCAATATAATATCGGCTCGGAAATACTTGAAGAAGAAGACTCATGCAAATGCTTGGGCATCCACGTAAGGAATGGTATGAAATGGAGTACTCATGTGGGTTGTGTCGTCTCCAAAGCGTACAAATCACTGTGGGTATTAAAAGGCAGTAGATCCACCGAAAAAGAATTAGGACATTTGACCCTTGTAAGGTCATCTTGGAATCTGGCTCAGCGGCTTGGGACCCATATCATCAATGAGCTGGAGATGGTACAAAGGAAGGCTGCTCAACGATTTTAATCCTAGAAGTAGTGTAACTCGAATGATAGAAAACTTAAGTGGGAATATCTGAAATATAGAAGGACACAATCCAGACTATACGCTATGTTTAACACTTACACTAATCGGCCAGCATGGGGAGAACTATGCTAACGTCAGGGAAATACCACCTACCTGAGCAGGGCAGATCATCCACATAAAGTTAAGGGCTGACCGCAGCACACAAAATATTATGGGAAATGTCCTTGTATTAATCATGGTATTGATAATTGGCACTCATCACTAGGGCTCGGATTTTTAGGTAAATATTTTTTTAATGTAAATACATATTTTAAGCATTTTTCTATAAATACATAAATGCCTGCATTTCACTTATTAGCACCTAAAAATACATAATATTTACATTTACAGTAGCTTTCAACCGTGTTATTCTTAACTTGTCGCCCCGTGCCACTCACTGTGAAAGCCGGGGATTTCTTTGTCCATAGCCATATTGCACCACGTGCTAGACCACCCCCTCCCCCCAGCTACCTGGAACCAGTGTCACTCACATGCAGTTCATTTCTGGCACTGTGAAGTGTAAGCCAGTTCTACGATGCCTAAAGTAAAAACAACTACAAGTTATCGTCTGTTGCAGAATTTAAAAAAAAAATACTTCTGATGGGGGCATTCTCTTCTGCCAACCATGTGGGAAAGTAATCATGGCTGAACAGCGATCTCAAGTTACACAACACCTCAAGGGCAAGAAACATATTGCCGCAGTTTCGCGCCTTGAGAAGAAGTGTTTCGCGATAATCATCGGTCGCTTGTGATGGACAACCTGAAGTTGTATCTCGTTGTGTTTTGTAATGCTTCAGCAGTCAGTGAGACATAGCATAAATTGCATTCATGAGTACTGCATATTGTTTATATTCAGATCAATAAACTTAATTATAATTAAATATTTTTATTTTTGTCACATATTTCAGGTATTTTTAATACATAAAAAATAAATATTTTCCCGAATTTTAACAACAACAAATCCGAGCCCTACTCATCACCTGCCACAGTTTTAGAACCTTTCCCGAAACATAATTGATGTATTTCAGAAAAGACTGAAATTTTGGATAAATACTGCAATGTTATTACTAGTCTATAGTTCCCAAATCGTGACTTGTGACCAGTAAGTGTATTTGATATTATTGTTGGTAATTTTCTGTAATTGTACAACTTGCCACTGTGGAATTACCTCCATTTGCAAATAAGGTAAATGAAATAATGGATGATCCCCTACCGATTGACTTTTTCGAGAGGTTCCTTAAAAACCTCTCGTATTAGACTATTACAAAATAGTTTTATAATTTTTCTGTCCAGTTTAACTACTGTAGCTTTAGAGATACTGGGCTACCTGAACTTTGCACTTAAGGGGATATTAAACGCACCATTAAATCTATAGACATTGGTCTCTCTCAATTAAGCACTCTCAATTATTGTCAGTGACTGCACTAAGATTCGATCCTACAACCTTGAGCACTGCAGGCAAGAGCCACTCTGCCAGCCGATTAGACTAATTTATCAAATTTCAGTAATAGGTTGCCCCCACATTTCTCTGCTAGATATCAGAGCGTACGGAATATTGAAATTGTCGTTAAGATTGCATAAATGGCACTAACTCAAAGATCTACACTAGATAGCTGATTAACTCACGTTATTGTTTTACGCCACTTTTAAGTACTGCGGTTTTTAGAGACGCCGGGGTGCCGGAATTTCACCCCGAAAGGGATCTATAACGTGCCAGTAACTCTGCTAGCACGGCTCCCTCGCATTTGCTTACACTCAAAATGTCAACTGGTTGTGTCAGGATTCGATCCTGCAAACTTTGCGTACAGCAGGCTGAAACGGTACCGCTGCTCCACGGAGTCAGTCAGCTGATAGCCAATTGGCAGAGAAAATTGTCAATTAACTGCTTTTGACACATGTCCTTCAGCTTGCAACCTGTTCAAATGAGAAAACAAATGGCATTGGAAGTGCTACAATATCGTACAAAACAGAATTCTTCAGCAAGCTGTACACAATGAACTGACGGTAAGACATCCGCTAGTAGCATGCAGATTATAACACTGATTATGTAACTCTCTGGGTCCTCTCGCTTAAATAAGCCAATAGTCGGCGAGAGAAGGGTGAATGCACTTGATGAAACGAAACTCGTCTCACCTCTCGTTTGCTCCGAGCAGAGCCCTTCACGTCAGACAAGGAGAGCACAGGGAACTCTGTTCATTGTCAGAGAGAAATACTAATAGACCTGCACACAAACTAATGTGAGTTTCTATTGAAGATGCATCGCAGTATTGAAGAAAACCCCTTACTCCTAACTCCCAATCCAAAATAATTACCGTCATTTATAACCGACACCAGTGGCTATGCTGGCTAAAGCGCAGCATTAGGTCATGGGGCCAAGCTCTCTGCTGACTCGGTAGACGCGTGGGTTCGAGCCCCACCGTCGGCCGTCCTTGAAATGGTTTTCCGTGGTTTCCCATTTTCAACACCAGGCAAATGCTGGGATGGTACCTTCTGATAGGCCACGGCCGCTTCCATCCAAATCCTTGCCCAATTTCATTCATCTTCATCCATTCCATCTCTCATCCCGACGCGCAGGTCGCCCACGGGCGTCGACTAGAAAGACCAGCACTCGGCCTCTCAGAAGACCACACGAAAAAAAAACGGGAAAAAACGTCATTTATTTCATCTTTCAATAACTCATCTGATGAGATTAACGTCAGGATGGGCATCCGGCCATGATAGCTCTTTGCCACATAGATACTCACCTCATCTCCGAACCCATAGAAACGGGAGTAAAAATGTGCAGAAATTTATTTATTTATTTCGATGAAACAGCAAAGGATGAAATGCAGTAGGCTAACTCTAGCGAGGGACGGTTGGTTACCATTGCGAGTCATCTTCTTACCTGGGCACCTATCTCCATATCCTTCAGCATTCCATAATAGTTACAGGTTCCGCAGATAAAGCTTTGCGAGGATGCATCAGCGCATATTCTCAAAATTTGCACTTGGCGTATAAATAGTACATGGTGTAGAAAGCGGATATGTTTGCGGGTACTTTGTAAACAATTATGTTAAACTTGATTTGATTCTGATACAGTAGTTAAATCTGAGAAAATATTGTGGGTTTTCATAAATGGCTTGCAGTTGGCTTCATCTACGTTATTATGATTGTGTTGTCTCGACTTTGCTATGGAAGTATGTTGAAAATTAAGAAGAAGATTATATATCCTGACTTATAGGCAAGTATGAATCTCTTAAGAGGAGTATTTGAGTCGGAATTTCCTTGCGGAATGGTGGCCAGTTCCTTAATACTCCCCCTTCCCTTCCCGAGCCAACACCATGTGGTCCCCAGAATAGGCCAGCCATCCAAGTTCTGACCATGACAAATGTTGCTCATCTTCGTAGACCTCGCCAGGTCTGGTGTTTCAACATTGCATGGCCGTCGCAATTGTGACACGTATTTTCATACGCCATTCCTAGTAAGCTAATTTATATAAAAAGAAAACTAACATAAATAGGCCTATTTGGTTTCGTAAATTAAATGTTTTAGTAATCCATCAACAGATGCAGTTTTCAACTCAACATGAGCATAATAACACAAGATAATTTCATAGCCTGTTCAATCATCCATGTAAATAATTAGCTTGTTATTCGACCCCTTGGCTAATTAATTAGCATGCTAAGCTTCCACCCAAAGAGTCCCACGTTCGATTATTAAACGAGCCATGGGAATTTCAATCTCCTAAGCTTAATTTTCCTTGCTCGGGGAGTGTTCGTTGGCGCCATCTTCCTTCATCACTTCATCCTCAGCACGAGACACAGGTCATCTGTGGGCGTTAAATCTAAGACTTGTGCCAGCCCTCCTCGGAGGCCACACACCATTATTATTGTTGATGTGTTTCTGTGGTGTCTGTAGTAGCCTAGTGTTTGTAACTAATTATTAGGGTAAGAATGGGGTATGTGCCCCATGGTGTAGTGGTGGCGCGCCTGCCTCTCACCCGGCGCCGTCAGGGATTTTAGAAGACGCAAGGGCTGAAACTTGTGCACTCAACCTCATGAGGGCAATTCAGAAAGCGAAGATTAATGGCCGAGGTGAACCGTCGCATGGACCAAGCGTCACTCCACAATCTGTTGGCCAAATGGCAGAGCAGCGGTCATTTGGTAGGCTAAGGCTCTTATTGGGTTGCCGTGCCACAGGGAAAAAATTTGGAAATTGGGTAAGTGCCACGGGACTTGAAATAAGGTAGCCTATTATCCCAGCATTTGCCTAGAGAAGTGTGGAGAAAACAGGGTAAAATTCACTCAGGATCGCAGCTGTAAGGGATTCACTGGGATTTGAAACTTCCATCTCCTGTAATTACAGTAGCCCCCCATCGCGGTTAATGTGAGCGATTTAACGTGCATGGCTACGTAGGTGGGGGTGACATTATTATCAATAGCCTGTCGAAATTATTGCATGAATTTATCTAACGATTCCAAGAATTTGATTTCATGACTACATTGATGGCCAAGGAGGTTATGCAGCACAAAGAGAAGAAGCCGTAGAGATAGGAAGTAGGAAACTAAAAAGGCTGATACATGTGGAAGTCGAACCCTCGTCAACTGGCATTGGCCACCTTAGCTCTACCAACTGAGATAAGTCCCTGCCATGAGACCAAGAGAATTAAAGCAATAGCTCACTTGGGTTCATGAAATCTTAACTGACAGTATCCGTTGAGAACGAACCTCAGAAGATTAAGATTTATCACTGTGACTTAACGGTCGAATTACTTCTCTGCAAGGCGTGTTAACCGCGATCAAGCTGACCCATTAATTAACAATCCGTGGAGCACAGCTTCTCTTAGAGAGGTCGTACATGACAGTGTCAAATTAAAGAATGAGCACAGCATCAGGGCTCGAAACCAGATCTTCTCCATTCCGGGCAGATGTAAGTTATTCTCCGAATCCGCAAGGACATTGTATGCACAATATATTTCATTTTCTGTTGTTGTTTCATTTGAGGTGCTTGACCATCGTGATAATTTCAGACCCGTTAACTTGGGTGTGTGTAGAATTTGTCTGATAACCTGTCTTATTGTGATTTCTGTAGTAGTGCGTGTATTTGTAATTAAAATGCGGATTGGGAAGAAGGCGACCGTGGCCATAGGTTAGGAACCATCCCAGCATTTGCCTGAAATAGAAGTGGAAAACTACGGAAAATCACTTCCAGGATGGCTGAAGTGGTAATCGAACCCATTCTTTCTCAGATCTGCCACGAGGCTGAGTGTGCCCCGTTCTAAATCTCAACAAGATTTAAATTTCTTGGCAGAGCCGGGAACACAACCCGGATCTCAGCAATTAAAATATACTCTACTACAGATACCACAAAAATGCAGGTTATTAAACAAATTATCTGTACACACTCAAATATCCGGCCTGAAGTGAACACGATAACGAAACCCTTAATGAAAAAAAAAGCAATCACAATCACAGTGGAATCTTGTCTATTATACAGCGAGGGATCTGGGTCTCGACTCCCGAGGACGATCTTATTTTAACTCCTCATGGGCTCAACTGGAAGTTAGCACCATATACATAGGTTAGCATTTATCTTCACATTAATGTTGTTACCATTTAACGCTGTGAAGATTTAGTCATTCCTCCATTACCATTGGATAAGTTGTACGATGTCATGAAAAATATTCTATTCAACCATTCCAGGTCTACGCGTGTATTTGTAATTCAAGTGAGTATTGGGCAGGAGACGTCCGTGACCATAAGTTAGGAACCATCCCAGCATTTGCCAGAAGTAGAAGTAGAAAACTACGGGAAATCACTTCCAGAATGGCTGGGATGGGAATCGAACCCAGTGACCATAAGCGAACTGTGGACTTATTGACCTGTTCACAGTTCACTCTGGGTGGAGGGTGTAGCCTACCTATATGAGGGCGGCAATAGTCATTTTCATCAAATTCTGAAATGTACTAAAAGGAATTATAAAATGATTAAATAAAAAGAGACAGAATTGTTATATACTTATAAAGATTCTCCAATTAAGCGTTTTTCTAAAACTTGAACAGATGACGTCCTGAAAGCCTGAAGGATTACCCAATCACTGCGTCTCGTAACTTCTTATTCATTCCGTATGTAGTGACCTCAAATTTTTATCCACTCCTGTAAAGTCTTATTCCGGCTCCTCTATTCCTTTAATCCAAAGATGGCTGAATATGTATTTCTTCTTATTCCCGTTTAAATTGGATCAAAAATTAGGGGAGATGCGCTGGATAGATTTATGGCCGGATGCCTTTCCTTACGCCAATCTCATGAGATGAGTTAATGAGTAATAAAATAAATTAAGTTGAATGAAGCAAGGTAGGTGATTGAAAGGAAGCGTCCGTGGCATATCAGAGGGTAACGCCCCACCATTTGCTGGAGTTGAAAATACGATACAACAGAAAACCATAATCATAAAAATTGTCCAGTTGTGTCGTATTTCTGAACTAGCATAACAATTGATGGGGGGCTGCTTGGCGCAGTCGGTAGAGGCGCTGAGCTTCTAACTGAAAGGGAGTGGTTTCGATCCCCACCCAGGTAGTGGATTTAAGAAACAAAACTACCACTTTCGGAAACGCAAATAGCCCTGGGGTTCACTCAGCTTGCACGAGATGTTAGTACCAGGGCAATTCCTGGGAGCAAAGACCGCCGAGCATGGAGTTGACAATCCCAACCCATCTAGGGCCGATGTCACAAAAAAAAAGGAAGCCTCTACCTTCCACTACTCCCAGGGCCTCCATGGCCTGTACGGAGTTGGCTTTTGGCTTTTCATAACAATTGATGCTGTCTTAAAAGCTACGAGCATTGCGCAGTCTCTGTGTTTCGCCGATTCTTGTCCATTCTCTATGAAATGACCCCCCGCCCCTTAAAAGTCTTATTTTCCCTCCCCTATTCCTCAAATCTGGAGAATTACTGGGTTCAAATCCGTATTATCAAAGTTGCATTAGGTCAGGGATGTGACGGATGTTTCTATGGCCGGATTCCCTTCCAATATCATGGGAGGAATTAATGAGGACCACATCGTGGTGTAGCTGCAACCATTCTTGGCTTCACCCCGGAGGTCCGGGTTCAATTCGTGGCTCTGCTAAGAGGGCTGGAACGGGATATACTCAATCTAATGAGGAAAACTGAGAAGAGGCGGGCTCGATTCCCACCTCAGCACTTCTAGAAGTGGTTTTGCGTGGTTTCCCATTTCGACTCCAGGCAAATGCCAGGATGGTTCCTAACTTAAGGCTACGGCCACCCCCAGCCCAATCCTCAACTCAATTACAAATACACACACTACTACAGACACTACAATAACGGTTATCAGATTGATTTATTTATTTATGTATGAATGTATTTTTTTTATTTGGTTGAGCCTCCGTGGATTAGGCGGCAGCACGCCGGCCTCTCACCGCTGGGTCTGTGGTTCAAATCCCGGTCACTCCATGTGAGATTTGTGCTGGACAAAACGGGGGCAGACTGGTTTTTCTCCGGGTACTCCGGTTTTCCCTGTCACAAATTTCATTCCAACAACACTCCCCACTATCATTTCATTTAATCTGTCATTCATTTAGTCATTTCCCCAGGGGAGTGCGACAGGCTTCGGCAGCCGTTACAGTTCATATCCTCGCCGCTAGATGGGGGCTTCGTTCATTCCATTCCTTGACCCGGTCGGTCCACTGGAAGCAGGCTGTGAATTTTCATTTATTTATTTATTTATTTATTTATTTATTTATTTTACACTCAACTACATGGGGCTGAGATGATCGCGATGTCCAAACCCCTAAATAAAATAGCAACAACAATAACGAAGTGTTAATGGAAGATAAAGTGAATACAGATAAATGACCCTCAAGGAGTTGGAAAGAAACGATCGTGGCCTCTCCTAAGGTAGCGTAGGCATTTATTTACCTAGGGATGCAGATGGATGTACCACCAAAAAAAAACACGAAAAAGAAACTCGATAAGCATAAAGATTCTCCAATGCATGTTCTAAATTAGGATTTGGTGCTCTCTTGAAGAGAAAGGAAGGACCTTTGTGGTTTTATGTCACCGTTAATTTCGTGAGATAAAGATCAGATGGGTAGGAAGAGTAACTAATGAAGAAGTATAAGACGTGTAGGCGAGGAGAGATGTTTCTAATGGCTGCTAATGAAGAAAAGAGATTGGTTGGTAGGACACATACTGTACTAAGACACCCAGGAATAGCAAACATAGTTATGGAAAGAAGGATTGAGGACATGAACTGGGGGGGTTGGAATATGTTAAGCAGATTGCCTCGAATGTAGGGAGTGGTAGCTATGTAGAAATGAAACGATAAGCTCAGGACAGGGAGGTTTGGAGACCTGCAGCAAACAAGTCAAAAGAGTAAAGACTCAAACAACAACAGCAACAATCTCGTGAGTATGCGTAACGGGACCTCATTTCTACAGCGGATGCGATATGTAACCACGAAAATCTCACAAGCATTAATCGAAAATCGAACCTAGTCCATTTCTTTGAGAAACCAGCAGTTTGACACAGTACTGCCGTTTTGAAAGCTACAAACATTCCACGTTCGCTGCGAGTCACTACTTCTTAGCCATTCTGTATTCAGTGACCTCAAATTTCTATCCCCTCCCCATAAAGTCTTATAGTATTCCTTAAATCTGAAGAAATACTGGACACTAATCTAAAGACGGCTCAATATAAACATTGTTTATTTGAAAGCTGGAAATGTTTGTATTTGTGTGGGATGAGGTGGGTTGGGGCGGGATGGGTCACCCGATCATCTCAGAGCATTGAGACTCACTCCAAGTGTGACGGGAGCGACCCGCGACGTTGTCTAATCGATGCGGTGTCTGCGCATCTCTGCCTCACCGCTCGCCACCCATTACGCACCTTAATAGCTTTCCTGTAAGGGGGAAGCTTGTATGCAGCTTCGTCCCTTCGTCGCACCCTCCCGCACGTGGCAATACAATAGGGAGGAGAAGGGGGAAGGGGGGAGAGGGGGGTGCACAGCCTCTTTCGCAGGGGAACTCGATAAAAGTATTAGGATTGCATTCAAGGGAATATTCTGCTTTTAATCATATATCTTCTAAAATAAAATTCGTGCTAATTATATCTCTTCCATCGAATTCTTGAGACAAAGATGGAATTGGGGACTTTCTTCCACCGCCTTCCTTGAGAGAGGAACCGCCTCAGATGTGTTCTTATACGGTACATCATCCTAACTACTTTATTAATGATTTGAGGACGATCTTGAGATCATGGTAATTCTCCAGAAAGGGGTGCCGCAACAAATGCACTGTTGACAGATGAGAGAATGTCTCCTTACCAAATTTCCTCTTTTATTTCTTTAATGTTGAAGGAACGTCTCAAGTTTCTTTTCTGACAGCCACTTTAAAGCAACACGTACTGTAGTCATCCTCTCCATTCTCAGACCAACCCTTGGTGCTGTGGCTCGCATTCATGGCTGTCACCCCTGAGCTCTGGGTTTCAATAAGATACTTCATTCTGGCCAGAGGGCTGGAACGGGTTGCATTCAGTTTCGTGAGGGAGAACTGAGCAATACTGGGATCGATTCTCACTGCCAGTTGAAACTCTTCAGTCGGTCAAACGAATTTGCCCAATAACAGGGCGGGGTACAACTTGCATCATATGAATGATGGATAAAATTACATGTATTAGTTATGATCACTATCATAATGGGGTAATTTTAGGATTACGCATTTCGACCTTCAAGCGATCATCATGAGATCTGGTTCACTGTGTTGAGGATTAAATTTATATAGAAATACTAGCAACCCGCCCTGGCTTCGCCCGGGAACAGTTATGAGTACATTACGTGCTAGCTCGTAAACTGTCGCCTCAGTAATTGAATGGAGATGGTTGGAGAAAATGAAAACGTAAAAACAATTATAGTGGGCGATGTATTGAAGATAGAGATATGTTCTCATGGACATTTTTGTAGAACTTTTCATGCTGAACAATTCTTCCACTCATAGTTAATTGAAATTTTTAACGGTTTGCCCAGCGTAAACTTGAAAAGCACACGGACGCCAGGTTTTTTTTTTCGACTTTTTCACTGAAATCGCTACTGATCGGCTTCCTTTGATCATAAGTAAATTATTTTCTACATAAACCTTCCTCGAGATATCCTTTAGAGAATGATATAAACCGCATCAAAATCCATCCAGTGGTTCTCGAGATTACCCGTGACATCCAAGAATCGGGGACTTTGTTTCATACTAAGAAGAGATTACTTAACTACAATAAGTGTCGTGCGTTTAGTTGATGTTTATATTACGATTTGAAGTTTGAATCGCGTTATACAGGGTGAGGCACTTAAAACTGCTTTTCAGAATATTAGGAAAAATACAAATCGGATTAAAAAACAGTTGTAATAAAAGTTGTTCACCTCGAAGAGGGACATTCATTAACATAAAGTTTGACCCCACTGCACCACCCCCGGGGGCGGCGGGGGTGGTGGTCTTTGAAATCTTAAATAGGAATCCATATTTTTATTGCAGATTTGTATTTTCCGTGAAAAAATATGTAACTTTTGTATGAAACATTTTTTCGTTTCATGACAGATGGCGCTGTAATCGGAAAAAATGAAAATGAGTTGAAAATTGTTGAAAAATGGTAATATCTCAAAAAAATACACATCAGATTAGGGTAATCAAAGTAAACTTATTGATATTTTTTGAAAATGCTATCATGTGACACCGTCAACCCTCTCGCAATGCATTCTTAGACTACTTTTAGCGTTACCCAGAAACAACGACGTGGATTTAGTAGTAATGTGTTCCCTCCGGGGTGCTTGATTACTGTGAGTCCCCTTGCCTCTCACTATCTCGGGGTGCTTGATTACTGTGAGTCCCCTTGCCTCTCACTATCTCGGGGTGCTTGTTTACTGTGAGTCCCCTTGCCTCTCACTATCTCGGGGTGCTTGATTACTATTTCATTGAAGCAAATGTTCGAGGCAAGGGGACTCACAGTAACCAAGTACCCCGCGATAGTGAGAGGCAAGGGGTCTCACAGTAATTAAGCACCCCGAGATAGTGAGAGGCAAGGGGACTCACAGTAATGAATCACCCCGAAGGGAAAAAAATAACTTCTTCGACAACGTCGTTGTTCCTGGGTAACGCCAAAAGTAGTCTAAAAATGCATTGCGGAAGGGTGGACGGTGTCACATGATAGCATTTTCAAAAATATCAAAAAATTCACTTCGATTTCCCTAATCTGATGAGTATTTTTTGGGATATTACCATTTTTCAACAATTTTCAACTCATTTTAATTTTTGCCGATTACAGCGCCCTCTATTATGAAACGAAAAGAATGTTTCATACGAATGTTACATATCTTTTCACGGAGAATCCCTAATCTGCAATAAAAAATAGGGGTTCCAATTTAAGATTTCAAAGTCACCCCCCACCTCCCGCTCCCAGGGGTGGTGCAAGGGTGTCAAGCTTTATGTTAATGGATGTCCCACCTCGAGATGAACAACTTTTATTGCAACTGTTTTTAATCCGATTTGTATTTTTCCAAATATTCTGAAAAACAGATTTAAGTGCCTCACCCTGTATCAGGTTAGTTTGTTTCATAAGGTTTTGTGAATTACGTATGAGTAGTATGCTTGTGTACACAAATTAGAACAACACAATACAGTATAATAAATAAAATTTCATCTGGTTTTGTTTTTTACGTAGGCTACATAGAAGACTTTACTATATTAAAATTTCTAGGTCTCTGCGTGTCTAGAAGATTAAACTCCGGTTGTCACATTCAGGATATTGGAGCTAAATGGTCAGGCAGGGGCGTATACACAATTTTTTCGGGGGGGGGGGGGGCTGGAAATCCTGGAAAATTGTGAGTATTCTCAGGGGATTGTCACCGCAAAATGCCCAGAAATATCAACCAATATCCTATAACTATGTGTAATTATTTTAGATAAGATTCGAAGTTTATATAGCCTACAATTACTGGCAATACAAAAAAGTTGTAAAATACAACACACAAATAAATTTTTATACTTAATGAATTTTCTATGCGGTCCATAGTTGGCCAAATTCGAAAGAGGATGAAGAAGAATTTTCTATTATGATCTATGGAGTATGAATGGCAAATATCTACATATTTGTCAATTTACTAAGCAGAAAGGTAAAAAGTTTTTTTTACTCGTTGTTAATTTATTTCTCAAAAGAACCGTACTGTGGAATTCACATTTTTGCCTCACAAGGCTGAGTGTACCCCGTTCCAGCCCTCAGACTAGAATTAAAATTTCTTGGCAGAGCCGGGAATCAAATTCGGACCTCCGGGACGGCAGCCAAGAATGCTAGCCACTACGCCACGAGTTAGTCTAATTTCAATCTTAATATTGTTTATAACTCAGCCAATAAGTTAAGATTAGGGTACAACCAAATGTACAATTATTTTATGCTCTTACCAAAGCAACACTTTCTTAATTTTTATTAGCTTTTTAGGGGGAATGGGGGGGGGGGTCTGGAGCCCCCTCAGCACCCCCTTATATACGCCCTGTGGTCAGGAATGTTTCTTTTTGGGGGGGGGGGGAATCATGTAGTGTAATTTATAAAATGCACTTTGGTTTCAAGAATTCTGCTGGAGAATTACCCGATAGGCCTACGATTTACTATTAAAATGAAGCAGTTTTCAGTTTGGTACACGATGGCAAGTACAAAACGTTTTGGCACTGGTCACAAGATCTCGGAAATTGATTTTAATGCGTGTTTAAATTTAAGATATTTTTATTACGAACAGTTGTAGCAACACTCGGTAGGGAGCCATATTATCTTCCGACTCGAACCCAACAGTCCTCTTGAAATGCTTTTTCGTGGTTTCCCATTTTTAACACCAGGGAAATTTCGTGACTATCATGGCAGCTTCCTTCCGATTCCTTGCCCAATTTCATTCACCTTCACTCTCATTTAATTCCTCTCATGAGGTTGGTGTCAGGAAGGGCATACAGCAGTAAAATATTCTCCCATAAATCCATCGCACCTCATCTTTGGCCCTGACGAAACGGTACTAATAAGGGGTAAACTACATCTTTCCATAAAATGCACCGCAATGTACTGCAGGCTGTACTGGTTGGCGCCTCTTCGTAGAAACCATTTACAGGTCAACAAAAAGTCAGTGATATTCTCGGATCCCCAAAGACCCAATTGGCCCCCTGACCTCTGAAGATTTACGCAAAAATCCATTTTCATGCAGTCAAGTAAGTGGTTGGTTGGTTGGTTGGTTGGTTTGTGACTCTGTGGGGGCTTTGCGACATCGTGGTCATGTAACCTGTGTATTTGGAAGTGTGTGCATGGAATTTGTCCGATAACCCGTGTTATTGTGTGGCGGTATTCGTGTGTGTATTTGTAATTCAGATGAGGATTGGGAAGGAGGTGGCCGTAGCTTTAAGTTAGTAACCATTCCGGTATTTGCCTGGAGTATAAATGGGAAACCAAAGAAAACCACTTCCAGGATGGCTGAGATAGGAATCGAACTCACCTCTCCTGAGTTTTACCTCACGATGATGAGTGTACCCCGTTCCAGCTCTCAAACTAGAATTAAATTTCTTGGCAGAGCCGGGAATCGAACCCGAGCCTCAAGAATGATTTTTAAATTCACACAGCCAGCGTCTTGCTTTTATGAATAAAATTGATTTGAATTAGATGCCAGTAGATTAAATCTTCTATAAACATTTATTGTAGCACGTTTTACTGCGACCGGTTGATTAAATCTCGAGAATATGCCATTTAAATAAGTTAACTTCGCTTTGCCGCCATGTTAGATTTGTACTTAGCATGTTTTTATCATCACATAGCTAACCTTACCTTAGCATTCTCAACCACCATACAAAATTTCAGGGTGATATCAGTAATAGTTCGGAGATATGGAATGCCGGTTAAATATCTCGCGTGGTCGCCATGTCAGATTTTTGGAGCGTATTCAAATTTGAAGGGCACGGTCAGGGTTGCGCAAAATAGTACATTGTCCTTATCGAGTTTCAGTAAAATCACTTGGGCCGATTAGATTGTATTCGGGACAGACACACACACATACGCATACACATACACACACGGACAGAATATGATCTCACAAACCTATTTTTTCCTATGATGAAAATAGGCTAACAACTACTGATCTCGTATGAGCTTCATAAATTCTACCACACAGACTGTATAATTTGACAAATTTCCAAGCTCTTCGTTCGGAGTTAAGAAACGAGATGCCATCAAGTTTTCGTTGTGGATTTTAGCAAACACTTAGCCTAACCCTCCAAATTTCACCAGTGACGCAAAAGCATGGAGCGAAGGGATGTATCGAAGCAAGAAGAAGTTACGTTATTACTTTATGAACCATGTTTATTAATCCGCTCTACAGTTGCTTGCTATCGGTGGCCCACGTTGCGTAGCCGTGCGAGTTATATCACTCACCACGACTGCGACGGTCAGCTGCAGCAAGTCCAGAGATTGGTGGTTTAAATTCCGGCGCTGACAACAGATATCCTGAGAGTGTTTTTCCCCTGGATTTTTCACACTCCCTCCAGGCAAATGTCAGGATAGTATCTTATTTCAAGTCCCGGCCTCTACACACACTCCTACAGTCACAACAGAAACACAGGTTATCAGACAAAATCAACGCACACCCAATTACATGAGGCCGATAATCAAAGATGTCCCAAGCCCCTAATACGAATTTACAACAAACTGTAGCCTATCAAATTGATTCACACGCACTGGTTTTGTTCTAAACGTGTATAGGCTACTCGTAATTCTGGCTCATAGTTTCTATTTAAGTAAGTGGGTTGGTGGGCAGGTCTGGTCCTTGATAAATTGTATGTGTCACGGTTTGTTACTCGTAATAAGTTATGTCATTAGACTGTATTTCCCCTTTTCAAGTTAGATAAGTACTTATTATATGGCAATATTCATGCCATGTTTATACAATTACATGAAGATGAGGAATAACATTTGACGTCCAGATATCCTTCCGCACATGGCCCATGTAAAAAGAATTGGGGTGACTGGGTTCCAAATATTTTACAATAGACCACGTTAATTAATATAACTGACAGTAAAAAGAATATCAGTTCTGATAAATCGGGCAGATATTGTATGGATTTCTGTTATTATTTAAAATATTGAACAAAATGTACAGTTAAGAACATGTAACCTACTTTCTCTTGAATATATGGGTATAGTTATAAATAATACTATGTCCATAACAAGGAGTTTCATTGATTGTTCTTTTGATGAACCTTAAAACTCACCGTTTACTACATTTCGTTGTAATTCCGCTATTTTATCCAGAGGAGTTGATTTAAACATTAGAAATATACGCCAATTCACCCTCATGAATGTATGGAATCGTATATCTTATACCTTCTGCAGAGAAAGCATTTCATGTTAGATTACATATTTACAGATTTCGTCATTGTAACTGTAATAAATAGTGGATTGTAGATTTTAATCTCATATATTCAAGATGGTGGCTGCGTGCTATATGCAGTGTGATAGTCTTATGAATGACTAATGCAAGCGAAGCATCATATCTGTTTCTCTCCTCTTACAATGTTTCGTGTTAATTGTGCTATCATATCGTGAGTCAAATATATTCAAATCTTAAGAATACGCCCAGCCGTCATCGTGTTATTATTATGGCTTATTTCGGCACCCCCCCACCCCCCTGTATGGTACTTTATTCATACTATGTTTCGTTTTAATTGACCAATTAAGTTCTGATCGTTTTAATTGACCAATTAAGTTCTGAATGATTCAGTATTAGGTTTTAATGTTACGCAAAGCCACCATCTTGAAAATTTGAAGACGCTGTTATTTTTCTTTGAGTATACTATACTCCATATAGGTGTCTACGTTACCACACATTTCCGTCATTGCAGTTCTAAAATATAGAAATGTTATTTAATTCTAAAATAGGAATTTCTGGATGGCTGCTGCTTGCTATATTCTCTGTGATAAATTTATAACTAACGCTACTGATATAATACTCTTCTTCTACCATATTTCGCCTAAATTGTGCAATAACATCCTGACTTACTAATTCGTATACTTTAATAGTAAACTGGCCATCACCTTGAATCTATGATGTCACTGTTGTTTTCCATTGGGCATACAAAGCGATTTATACGGTCCGGCTGTATTTTATTACGCACTTTCGTTATTATAGCTCCAGGATACCGAATGGTATTATTAATTTTGAAATTTCAAGGTGTGATAATGTTTTTATGTTCGACCTTCACTATTATGTGTCAGAAAAAACTGTATCATAATGATGGTCATTATAACACTGTTTTTCATTATGATACAGTTTCTCCAGCCAATCAGAGCTCGTTCATTGACCAAGTAGGTAACGATACCTTCACGCATGCGCTCAAAATCCAACATGTCGGACATAAACACAACATCGAACTATAATAAATTGCCGACATGGAATACGCACCGTCCATATGTTCACGTAAATAAACTGGCGAATATGAGACAAGAAATAGCACTGTACCTTAATATTGTTACGGCTGTGAGTTTGTGTCATCACTCGCCGCATGAGTCACAACTGCCCCAGGGCTGGGCTGTGTCCTGCCTCCTGTATTGCGCGCGCCTTATGCAACAGGGCTACTAAGACAAAGGGATAGTCCAGAATATTCGTGACTGGACCAGCGATGGAAACCTCAAGAAGCCGTGAACCCTGGATGGATCTAGAAGCATTTATTGAGTCACCGGCCTGCTATATAAGTGCGACCTGTCTAGCAGTTGTTGTTGTTGTGTTTTACGAGCTAGTGCGAGCGATTATCTTGTGCGACAGAAGTGTGGTGACGAAGTGCTGTGCGAGTTACGAAATCCAGTGACATTGTTTCTCCAGCTTGTGGACAGCGAAATAGCCTGCAGCAAGTGATCGTAAGTAATTGTGGTCGGTGAACATAAAGGAGAGGAGCAGGTAGTTTCTGTCAAGGCCACCGTACTCATTAGGACGGATTAACTTCTGTGATCTGTTGACAAGTGGAAGGGCCAAGAGCGCTCAAGGAAGAGACTTGAGGAAACTGGAGTAAGGCTCCTAATTGCTTGTATTTGCTGATTAGTGTAATTTTCTGGCCACAATAAAGTTAATTATTTCTTTAAGCAGTAATTGGTGTTGCGCTTTGTACCCCCACCGTAATCCAGTTAACAAAGGTGCCACTAGGGGGTGGCACGTAACAACTGGTGTCAGAAGCCGGATTACGAACTCAAGCACAACACCTGACGGTCCTGGTTTCAAAACCCGAGCAGATCATTTTCTCTAATTTTCCTGTGAGTGCATGCCCTTTACAAGACAAACAACTAAAATGGAGGAGAAATTGGCAGCATTGCTAGAAAAGTTAAATGGCATGGAAACCCAGATAGAAGACGGCCAGAAGAAGATGGAAGACGGTCAAAATAAGTTAGCGGAGGACCTGAAGAAGATGGAGGACGGCCAGAAGAAGATGGAGGACGGCCAGAAGAAGTTAGCTGAGGACCTAACTGCCAAACTAGAAGACGGCCAGAAGAAGTTAGCCGAGGACCTAACTGCCAAACTAGAAGACGGCCAGAAGAATTTAGCCGAGGACCTAACTTCTAAATTAGAAGACGGTCAGAATAAGTTAGCAGAGGACCTAACCGCCAAATTTCTGGATGGCCAGAAAAATCTGGAAGAGTGTCTGCTGACGAAATTAGAAGAAAGCCAAAGGAAATTAGAACAGGGTCTGCGTGAGGAAGTCACGGCAGTGAAAAAGAAGTTCGACGCCTTACAAGTGGAAGTTGCCGAGCTGCGCCAACGCCCGCCCACCGTTACACCGGGAATATCAGGAACGGGACATAGCAGAGTGACGCCCCCAACCTTCGACGGGAAGGTCCCGTGGAGCACCTACTTACGTCAGTTCGAGGCGGCCTGTTCCATAAATAACTGGAACAACACTGAAAAGGCTACAGCTCTCATTGTAGCGCTGAGAGGTGACGCCCTTAACGTCCTTCAGGCCATCCCGACTGGATCCCAGGACTACGCTTCACTGATCGCCCATATGGAGTCCCGATATGGAGATAGCCATCTTCAGCAGGCCTACCAGATGCAGCTCCGGACCCGGGTACAAAAGAACGCGGAAACCCTGCAGGAGTTCGAGATGGACATCGCACGCCTCGTAAGGCTCGCCTACCCAACAGCGCCGGCCGACTTTCTGGAGCAGATAGCGACGCAGACTTTCACCGACGGGCTACGGGACTCGGACGCTCAACAGGCGCTGCGACTCGCGTGCAATAAGACCCTGACAGATGCGCTGAGCCACGCACTTGAGTTCGAGACGGCAAAACAGGCATCCAGAATGCACGCGCGGGTGCGTCAAGTGGACGTCGACAAACCAGTAAAAACCAACGAGACCAAGCCCCTGGCCGACGAATTAATGGAGGCGCTAAGCCGTTTCTTCGATAGTCGCGGTACCACCAGCAAAAACGTAGCCGAAAGACATCCGGAGAGGCGGCCCGGAAGAGGACTACCGACCTGCTGGACCTGCCGTAAGAGAGGCCACCTGAGCAAGGACTGCGGTGATCGCCGCCGCCAAGGGTTTCCGTCGGGACAGTCAGTCGTAGGGAAACCGCGCGGCCCAGGAAAGCAAATATCAGCCAGCCTAGGGGGGCAAAGGTTGGCTTGTGGCAGTCGTCAAGTCCCGGCAGTCCAAGTTCGTGTGACGCAGTTACGGAGGGATAATAGCAGCCTGATGGTCGACGGAGTCGTCAACGGAGAGAGCTGGCCCATGCTAATCGACACGGGAGCATCGAGGACCATCGTCAGCCCCACCGTGATCCCGAAGTGGAGAGTTCAACCCACTCAAAGGAACCTCCAGCTAATAACCGCGACCGGAGAGACCGCACCGGTACATGGCGAAGCATCACTGGAGTTCGTCATTGGTCGACGGGCGATAAAGCATCCAGTGCTTGTGGCTGACGTATCAAATGAAGTGATCATCGGACTGGACTTCCTGGACCAGAACAACATCATCTTGGATCTGAGTACCAACACTTTGCACTTCGGAAGTGAGGAACTCGCTTTGCAACCAGCACACGAGGCCGTCGCCGCACGACGAGTATGGCTGAGAGAGGACGTCATCGTTCCCGCCAGGACGGAAGTCAGCGCTGCCGTAATTGTCGACGGAACAGCTGAGGGAGTGGCGGCTGTCATCGAGCCGAAATATGAGGACATCCAGACAAAAGGATTGCTAGTTGCCAAGACTCTCATCATCACGACGTCTCGGCCGTACGTCCGCCTGTCCAACCTGAACGACTACGATATTACGGTTCACCGGGACACCAACCTAGGAGTCTGCGAGCCTGTTACCTGGATTGCCCGCATCACAGACACGACGGACGGACACCTGCAGACGCACAACCGAAGAAGACGTGCCCTGCCAGAAGAACTCCAGAAGCTGTACCAAGGATCCCAGGACCATTTAGACGAGGAGCAATCACGCCAACTTCAGGACCTGCTACGCGAATTCCAGGATGTCTTCTCCGTGGGGAGCAAAGACTTCGGTAGGACAAGCATGGTCCAGCACAGAATCGACGTTGGGGACAGCACACCGATTAGGGCCCCATTCCGACGTGTCCCGCTCGCCAAGCAAGCCGAAGTCGACCGGATGGTAGAAGAGATGAAGGAGCAAGGGGTGATCGAGCCATCACATAGTCCTTGGAGTTCTCCGGTCGTGCTAGTGAAGAAGAAGGACGGTTCCACCAGGTTCTGCGTGGACTACAGGCGGGTGAACGACGTCACGAAGAAGGACAGCTACCCTCAACCCCGGTTCGACGACACGCTGGACACCATATCAGGATCAAGATGGTTCTCCACCTTGGATTTGAAGAGTGGCTACTGGCAGGTGGAGGTCCACCCTAAGGACCGCGAGAAAACGGCGTTCTCTGTGGGCAGCGGGCTCTGGCAGTTCACCGTCATGCCATTCGGTCTGTGCAACGCCCCTGCAACCTTCGAAAGGCTAATGGAGTCCATTCTGAGGGGACTACACTGGAAGACCTGCCTGGTATACCTAGACGACGTCATCGTTCTGGGGAGGAGCTTCGAGGAGCACTACAGCAACCTGAAGGAGATCTTGTTGAAGCTACGGGCTGCCCAGCTGAAGTTGAGCCCCAAGAAGTGTCAGCTCTTCCAGAAGCGGGTCCAGTACCTTGGGCATATCGTCTCCGAGGAAGGGGTGCGCACCGACCCAGAGAAGACCGAAGCTGTGAGGGAGTGGCCAGTTCCGAAGGACAAGTCCCAACTACGAAGCTTCCTGGGACTCTGCACTTATTACCGTCGCTTCGTGAGAGGATTCGCCGACATCGCCAAACCTTTACATCGACTGACTGAGAAGGACCAACTCTTCACGTGGACAGCAGAATGCCACAGTGCCTTCGAACAACTCAAGCAGGCTCTGTGCACCGCACCTATTCTGGCCTACCCCAGACCTGGAACAAGGTTCATCGTCGATACCGATGCCAGCGACTTTGGAATAGGGGGAATCCTGTCGCAAGTAGTGGACGGCGAGGAGAGAGTAGTGGCCTACTTCAGCAAGGCCCTGTCAAAACCAGAAAGGAACTACTGCGTCACCAGGAAGGAGCTGCTCGCCATCGTGAAGACCATTGAACACTTCCACAAGTACCTGTACGGGCAAGAATTTCTCATCAGGACCGACCATGCATCCCTGCGGTGGCTCCTGAACTTCAAGCAGCCCGAGGGTCAACTCGCGCGGTGGTTAGAGAGGCTTCAACAGTACAACTTTGAGATTCAGCACAGGAAAGGCCAACTGCATTCTAACGCCGACGCCCTGTCACGAAGACCGTGCCCCGAAGACTGCACCTTCTGTGCCCGAAGGGAGGAGAACACCGGGATACAGTGCCGACGGACTACTGTGGAACTTCAGGGGAGCTGGAGCCGCGAATCTTTCACGCGGGCACAAGCAGAAGATGATGACCTGGGACTGATAGCCGAATGGAAGAGGGCCTGTGTCCCCAGACCCGGGTGGAACATTGTGAGTGACTGCAGCCCAAAGTTTAAGTCCTACTGGGCACAGTGGGACTCGCTGATTGTAAGGGATGGCCTCATCTGCCGCGCCTGGGAGAGCACCGACGGGAAGACATCTCGGGATCAAGTCGTCGTTCCAAAGGCTATGACAGAGGAAGTCCTGAAGGAAGTTCATGGAGGATCATCTGGTGGACACCTAGGGATAAAGAAGACCCTGGAGAAGCTGAGAGAGCGGTTCTACTGGATAGGATGCCGAACAGACGTGGAGAACCACTGCACGAGGTGCCACGATTGCGCAGCCAGCAAGGGCCCAGGACGAAGACGACGGGGTCCACTGAAGACCTACAACGTGGGCGGCCCCATGGAGAGAGTGGCCATCGATGTTGCTGGGCCATTCCCGTTAAGCGAGGCAGGGAACCGCTACATATTAGTCGTCAGCGACTACTTTACCAAATGGCCGGAGGCGTATGCGCTCCCTAACCAAGAAGCCGCGACGATTGCAGAGACCCTGGTGAAGGAATTCGTCAGCCGGTACGGAGTACCCCTGGAGCTGCACTCCGACCAAGGGAGGAACTTCGAGTCGCAGGTGTTCCAGAACCTATGCCAGCTGCTGGGAATCCGGATAACAAGGACAACGCCGCTACACCCTCAGTCCGACGGGATGGTAGAGCGATTCAATCGCACCATCGAGAACCATCTCCGAATAGTCGTCAGCGAGCACCAGAGGGATTGGGACAAACATCTTCCACTATTTCTCCTGGCCTACCGCGCCGCCGTGCATGAAGCCACCGGGTGCACACCAGCCCGGGCCATGTTTGGGTGGGAGCTCCGTCTACCTGTCGATCTTGCCTTCGGCCGACCTGGGAATGATCCGATCCCGGTAAGCCAGTATTGTCAAGAACTGGTCGACCAACTGGAGGACGTACACGCGTTCACGAGGAGGAAACTACGGATCGAGACCGACCGAATGAAGACCCGATACGACCAGCAGACAGATGCCGGCGGATTCCACGAGGACGACCTGGTGTGGCTCTTCAACCCATTACGGAAGAAAGGCCTGTCACCCAAACTGCAGAAGTCCTGGGAGGGCCCGTACCGAGTCGTGAAACGGATCAACGATGTCGTCTACAGGATCCAGCGGAGCCCGAGGGCGAAGATGAAGATCGTGCATCGAGATCGCCTGGCAGCCTACGGAGGGGCACAGATGGACCAATGATTGATCGGGACGATCAGCCTTTTTAGGAAGGGGGTGGTGTTACGGCTGTGAGTTTGTGTCATCACTCGCCGCATGAGTCACAACTGCCCCAGGGCTGGGCTGTGTCCTGCCTCCTGTATTGCGCGCGCCTTATGCAACAGGGCTACTAAGACAAAGCGATAGTCCAGAATATTCGTGACTGGACCAGCGATGGAAACCTCAAGAAGCCGTGAACCCTGGATGGATCTAGAAGCATTTATTGAGTCACCGGCCTGCTATATAAGTGCGACCTGTCTAGCAGTTGTTGTTGTTGTGTTTTACGAGCTAGTGCGAGCGATTATCTTGTGCGACAGAAGTGTGGTGACGAAGTGCTGTGCGAGTTGCGAAATCCAGTGACATTGTTTCTCCAGCTTGTGGACAGCGAAATAGCCTGCAGCAAGTGATCGTAAGTAATTGTGGTCGGTGAACATAAAGGAGAGGAGCAGGTAGTTTCTGTCAAGGCCACCGTACTCATTAGGACGGATTAACTTCTGTGATCTGTTGACAAGTGGAAGGGCCAAGAGCGCTCAAGGAAGAGACTTGAGGAAACTGGAGTAAGGCTCCTAATTGCTTGTATTTGCTGATTAGTGTAATTTTCTAGGGGTGGCACGTAACAATATCACCAACCCTAATTTCTACACAGCCTTCAAACGACTCCGGTGACAATATTACTGAGGGACGGCAGATGTAAACATATGGCCTGCATATGGCATTGCAAGCACACAGAGCGCATGCGTCGGTCGTTCAGAGATCTTGAAAGACAGAGATATACCCAGCGCTCGCACTGCGATCACAAAATTCAAGTGGCTGACTCTCAACAGATATTTATGAATATTTATGTTAAACATATAATAAAGTTATAATTATCGTGGAACATAAACAGTCGTATCCAACTCGCCTATAATGGTAATTAAGACACTCGTATGGAAATTATAAAACTCGCATACGCTTGTTTTATAAAGATACTCGTGTCTTAATTGTAGCCATTATAGGCTCGTTGCATAATTTACTATTATGTTCGACCCTAACTATTATGTGTCAGAAAACTGTATCATAATGAGGCTCATTATAACACTATTTTTCATTATGAAACAGTTTCTCCCACCAATCAGAGCTCAAGAAACAGTTGTGTGACCAATTAGATAAGGATACCTTCGCGCATGCGCTCAAAATCCAACATGTCTAATAAATTACCGAAAGTGCACCATCCATATGTTCGCGAAAATAAACTTGTGAATATGAGACAAGAAATAGCACTGTACCTTAATATCCTCAAATCCAATTTCTACACAGCGCGTTGTATTGAAACGACTTCGGTGACAGTTTTACTGAATACACAATCTGAACATATGGCATTGAAGCACACAGAGCGCATGCGTCGGTGGTCCAGAGCGCTTGGAAAACAGAGATATACTACTCACCGCAGCACCCGATCACAACATTCTAATGACTGAACAGATATTTGTGAATATTTATGTTAAAACATATAATAAAGTTATAATTATCGTCGAAGAAAAACAGTCGTATGCAACTCACCTATAATGGTAATTAAGACACTCGTATGGAAATTATAAAACTCGCATACGCTCCTTTTATAAAAAATACTCGTGTCTTAATTATAGCCATTATAGACTCGTTGCATAATGTTCTATTACTAACGTGAGAGCTCTTATATGATAATTACCCAATTTCATTCTGAGATGTCGATTCAAATGTTCTAATAGTTCACACAGCCACCATCTTGAATGTATGGAGAGTCTTTTCTTTTGCCTTTGCCATACTGAGCCCGTTTAGACCAGAGTCCAACGACCCCATTTTGCAAATTTCCGAAATCAGGTCAGCATGAGACAAAAGCTACCTCAGGGTCTATCTGGGCGAAAACTAGGTAAAATCTGGCTTCACTGATATCGGTAATATGCAAGTACGGTAGGGAGAGAAATAATCGAAAATAGCACAATTCATTAAAATATCTCAATTTATTTATAATTAAAAATTTAAAACTTTGGCGTAAATCATCAAAATAAACAAAACACTCACACATAAAAAATCAACACGCCTCAAAAATTAAATAACACTCCTACTCTTCGACGAATGATATCCAGAAAATTGCCAGTCCATTCTGGTATCATTAAATATTTCTATTTACACACTTCTAGGAGATCATGATTCGGTGAAGAGTTCTAATGATCCCTATCTGTACACTCGCAGTGTTCCATTTCTGAAGATTGATCTTTGATTGTTCAAGTATTAGACAAATATTTTATGTTTCATTTCGAAAAATTGTTGCATCAATTTCACCTGCATAATGTGCTTTCCAAAAATTAATAATTATGGAAGATTATTGCACAAAATTCTTTCGTAGGATTATGCAGTAATATAATATTAATATTCGGCTAACATGGTGGCCGAATGTTAATATTATTTGCATTTATGGCTTTGTTTCATTGAAAAATGTGTTTATAATTTTCATCTTTTTGGAGTAATATGAAATTTTCATTCATTAATTTATTTATTTATTTTTTTTTTTTTATTTTTTTTTTTTTTTTTACAATTGGTCTCACATCACCAATGAATTATTTGATAACCATCTCAAATGATGTTATATAAATACACACAAATTATTATCAACAATAAAAATTGTTATAATTTCTATCATTCAATTAATTAAATTTCTCATCAAATAATTTATTATTTTCACTCTCAGTTAATCTTCAAAATATTTAAATTTCAAAATATTCATAACAGAATTTATTATTATTATTCCTTAATTTTCTTCAAAATTATTTATAACAGGTCTCACTTCTCTCAAAATTAGTTCATGAAGATTGGCATTAAGTTAGTTGACTGGTTCAAAATTTATCATTATTATTATTTCAGGCACTCCCAAGTATTTATTATAAACATTCTCAGATATTTATTTATCTTCTTTTATTGCATTTGCAACCATTTATTTTCTCAATGAGCTTTGGTCAGGTTCATCAAATCTAACAATTATATTTTATTTATTAGGCACAAAATCGGGAATCTAGATAATTGACCCAGGTTGAAAATAAATATCCAATCCTACAGGATTTGAATTGGACTGGATTATGGGGCGGCCCTATTGCCTCACCCTTCTTTAACAACTATGAGCAACACATGCTCTCACTAACTTCTTCCACAACTCAGGAAATAATTTACTCATGGATGACCCTCAGTCTCCACATAAATATAAATGCCGACATCCAAGTCGCATAATATTATCAACAATAATCATGACTAATATTCTTCTCCACAATAATATTTTTATAAGTGTTGTAATATTCCGTCATACAAATTACTGTGTATCCTTGAATATATAAAGTTTTCCCATGAAAAGCTGTAATTATTCCTGGTCAAAATCTCCATGCCTCTATTTAACACAAATTCAACTTACTTGACACATTTTTATTACCTGCCATTATTTTACCTCCCTCTTCATTCTTACTTGGTGCTTTTAAAAACGTTTTCTAAACTTATTCTTCCTTCAAAACTATTGCCATTTGATATTATTTAAACAATCTCATTTGTCTAACCATGTTCCTAAATATAAATAACCACGGTTATTTCTAACTCTGTTCATAAATATCAATTTGTGCTTCACAAATATTGAAATAAATAAATGTTATTATATTTATCACAGTCCCATAAATATTTAAACAATTTCTATGTTTATTATTATTCCTTCTAACCACATGAAATAATTATTATTATTATTGGCAATCTCTAAAAAATCATTGTTATGAGTTTCACAACATTACAATTATTATTATGACCCTAGTTATTAAATATTCAAATATAAACAATTAAACAAAATGTTTAAACCCTCACCTTGATTTAACAAGTATCACAAATTATTTGCAACTTTCTCATATCATGATTTTTAATTTAATAACATTACTGATTATGAATAGTGTAAATTAAATAATGATAATGGTGCTATCACCTTTCAAATAGTTTGACTAAAATAAATTATTTTTAACGGTGTATCCTCACATAATTAATTATTAATAGAATATTATTCTCTTTTATAATTGCTTCCCCGGGTTCGATCCCCGGCTCCGTCAGGGATTTTAAAACTGACGTGAGGGTTGGAACGGGGTGCACTCAGCCTCGTGGGGACAATTGAGTAGCTGTCTGACAGTGAGACAGCGCCCCGATCACGAATACCAAGATTTACGGCCGAGGGGACCCGACGCGCTGATCACGCGTCACCCCAATATCTGCAGGCCAAATGGCTGGGCAGCGGTCGCTTGGTCGGCCTTAGCCCGTCATGGGCTGGATAGTGCCAGGGGTTATAATTACTTCACTGTACTTTATCATAATTAAATAATTAAGGAATAAATTTAAACAATCCAAGCTTTGATCAAGCATCTAAGAAGCTATATATAAAAATGTATTCCTATTCCTTTAAATAAATTCAGAATGTCTTATATCAGGAAGACATCAAAGTAACTGTTATTCTGACGGTATAGAAAATTGTATATTAAATTGTCAGACCCCGCAATGGTGCTCCATTTGTTGTACTGGACAAACACACATGAAGTTTGACTCGAAGATGGTGTTGACTTTTTATTATGAATGATAAAAAGAAATTCTCAACTACATTAGCCTAATAAGAAATACATGTAGAATATCAGCTTACGTTATTCTTGATGTGATGGTAATGCGTGTCCTTGGTGTTCACCACCAACTATTAGCATTGCGATCTCCCTTGGTCATCAGCGACTCCATTGCCTCGTCTTCGTTGCCCCCCATTGCAAACCTATCCTCGCACGATTTAACGACACATACTGGCGGTTATAAATGCACGTACATAAACTATCCCGTTATACATTCTATTGTCCAACATTATGAAATGTTCCATTTCTGAACACGACTTGTTCACTGTTAGAATGTTCATTCGTAGACTGTGATTTCACTGTTCTGTATTTGACTAGTTTTGACAGGAACAACTTTTAGCAGCATGAAATTCAGCGAGTTTTGCACTAACAATCTGGTATCTGTGGATGTCGAAGAATGCCTAATATAAGTTACTCCCTCAGCGAGTATTCAGATATTATCTGCAACAAGTGCGCTAGGCAACACTTCTCCCGCATCGTAGGCTAAACTATTTTCGGGTAATAAGTACTCCTCAGACGTCTCTACCATGTAGATAGTCCCCCCTAATATCCTCTAAACTTGCATGTTGGATAAGCTCCACCTCAATCTGTAAAACAGACGAGACCAGACGTTGGCTAAGTTCCACCCAGACAGTCAAAATCGTGAATAGTGCAAGTGCTTTGTTCACTGACAATAAACTAAGTCCTGAACACTAGTCCAGCGACTATGTTCTTTCGTCGTCTATAGTAACAATACTTTAATAGATTCACAGCGCGGCGATGATGCTTACCCGAGCAGTTGCTCGGACGAAGTACATCTCTCAGTGATATTTCTTGCTTCTTTTATACTGATTCCAGCGATACGTCACAGGTCCACGCGTCATAGCGATCAAACCTTCTCGAACATTCGATTGCCATATTTCGCTCTATCTTCTGCAAATTTAATTGCCAGAAAAATGTACTAATTTCAAAAACTCAAATCCGTCGTCTTGAGGAAATTTTAAAAATATGCAGTCACGTAGGCCATGTGCGCGTCACAGGCTCCACGTCATGTTCCACTCGCTGCTCGAAGGATTGCAGCGCGCGATTCAAAATCTGCCGCTTCGTTGTAAACATGTTCCCGACGTCTCTACGCCACAGAAGCGTCCGTGATTCGGGTACAATACAAAGCCACATATGCGAGCCTACTTTGTCACTAATTTTTGTTATTGTAGCTCTTAATGTTGCGAGTTATTTACATTATATTTTATAATTTCAATATGGCGGCTGCACGCAATATTCACTCTCATATACTCATCACGTTAGTAACAGCTAGTCCTCATACAAAAATATCTGAACGCCAAGTACTCTGAATATTCGTTCATTGGATCATACGTTATGGATCATAATAGGGCCTACTTGTTCTAAAGGAATACCAACTGATATTTTATAAGTTTATTACATCTTAGTCAATGATAATGAATATTAATATAAATTACATTAATGAAATGTACCAGTTTTGCCGACAGCAGTAGCTATATTCACTAAATCGCAGCACAAGGCCATGCGGCCAAGCTCTCTGCGGACTCTGTAGACGTGAGTTCGAGCCCCGCCATCGGCCATCCTTGAAATGGTCTTCCGTGGTTTCCCCATTTTCAACTCCAGGCAAATGCTGGGACGGTACCTTCTGACAGGCCACGGCCGTTTCCTTCCACTTCCTTTCCAGTTTCATTCAACTTCATTCATTTCATCTCTCATTAACTCCTGTTATGAGGTTGGCGTCAGGAAGGACATCCAGCCGTAAAGAAAACATCGGCCACGTAGACTTTTCATCCTATCCCATCCCGACCCGACGGGAAAAATAAGGGTTAGACATGCACACCTGGATGTGTGTTTGAGTCTTCAGTCTTTTGACTGGTTTGAAGCAGCTCTCCATGCCTCCCTGTCCGGAGCTAATCGTTTCATCTCTACATAGCTACCACACCCTACATCCGATGCAATCTGTTTAACAAACTCTAACCTTGGTCTACCCCTACAGTTCTTGTCCTCGACCCTTCCTTCCATAACTAAGCTTGCTATTCCTGGGTGTCTTAGTATGTGTCCTTCCAACCTATCTCTTCTCTTCATTAGCAGTCGCCAGAAACATCTCTCCTCTCCCACTCGTTTTAATACCTCTTCGTTTGTAAACCTATCTACTCAGCTGATCTTCATCATTCTCCTGTAACACCACATTCAAACGCATCAATTCTCCTCTTTTCGGTTGCACCAATAGTCCAAGTTTCACTTCCATAGTGTGCGACGCTCCAGACAAAGGTTTTCAAAAATGTCTTCCTAATACCTAAATCTATGGATATGTAAATGGATATCCATATGGTTGTTATTTTTATTACATGGGTTAATGGGATCATCAGACCCTTACACTTCGGTGCATGTAGATCCGGCCATATTAAGTGTGTTCTTTCCGTGTTAGCACTAGTGTGGGTTGTGGGTACTTGTGATTGTAACTAAGATTAAGAAGGTGCCTGTGACGTTAACATACAGTAGGTACCAGCTTGAATTGAGGAGAAGAACCGTAAATACTTCATTCTCACTAAGCTACGCGCGCGTCGTACCCCACATCCACAATGTAATTTCACGGCCAAACCCTGCACACTGCAGCCGATAATCGATTATTTACAATGTATGGGAATATTTTACACAATAAACCATCAAAATTGTACTTGGCAACAAATTATAATTTTTATTTGACGATGATGATGATGGTGATGATGACAGTCGTTGTTTCAATGGGCCTAACAGCTAGGTTATCAGTCCCTCACATTTGTTGTTTTAGTGCATAATAAAGCCACTTTTAGAGCATGCTGATGCCCCCCCCACCCCCATTATTTTCCTTCAAAGAAATATCGCCAACATCGGGGGATTAAGTTCTTTAAGAAAAATTATAGATAAGTCTTTTTCCGTTTAACTTTGAATGTTAGGTACCAATTCTAGCACTGAAGGAAATTTCATCATAATCAATATTTATTTAATTAGAATCAATACTCCGATGCCTGGATCTGTTCAAGAAGTAGAACAGAACGGGCTGATTTGATAATAACAATATTTTTCTCCACTTCGTTCTCAAACAAATACTGTACCTTCCTAGAAGAAATACAGCATTTTGCAATTTAATAACAATAGGCGCTTTATGAACTTCCAAGAGAGAAGGTAGGACTAAAGAAATATAAAAAGGACAACTGGTAATCCTACCCGTAGGCTATGTATTAAAATTTTCAGTACCTACCTAACTCTTGCCCCTTCCGTAAGTAAAATATTTCCTGAAAGAAAGCAATGCCAGCCTCTTCAAATAGTTCGCCTCGTTGCGTAGTGACTAGCACTCTTGGCTGTCCCGCGGAGGCCCAGGTTTTATTCCCGGCTCTGCCAAGAAATGTAATTCTGGTCTGAGGGCTGGAACGGGGTACACTCAGCATCGTGAGGCAAAACTGAGAAGAGGAGGCGGGGTTCGATTTCTACCTCAGCCATCCTGGAAGTGGTTTTCCGTAGTTTTCCCATTTCTTCTCCAGAAGAATGTCAGGATGATTCCTAAAGTACGGCCGCGGCCGTCTCCTTCCCAATCCTCTTCAGAATTAAGACCACACACACACTAATACAGCCATCACAATAACACAGGTTACCAGACAAATTAAACACATACCCAAGTACACGATGTTGCAAAGCCCGAATCAACAACAACAACAACAACAACCTCTTCAAATGTGGAGTGTCGTCGGTGCTGTTACGTGTGGTGCTCGCGACCCGCGCGGCGTTCCAACTTGTGCTGCCACCTGCCAACTGTCGTCACAATATCGCAGCAAGTCCTGAATGAGAGATTGTAGCTCTGCGGTAGAATACAGGTTTTTAGCCTACTTTTCACATTTTGCAAAAATGAGGAAAAAGTAGACTTATGAGATCGGACAAATATGTGTCTGTCTGTCTGTCTGTCTGGCTGTGTGTGTGTCGTCGCCCCCCCCCCCTATCAACTCCTAAACGGCTGCATCAATCGAAACAAAATTTGGTAGGAGTAAAGATATATACCTGAATATCTCACGGCCATATTTGAAAATGACGTCAGTGCTACCAACTGCTGAAAAATCGCAATTGAAATTTGAGCTCCATGTTGGATATCTTGGAAGGTATGAATGGGAGCTATTTCAAAATTGGCACACGTATAGATAATAATATTTCAGTTTAATTTCCAGGAGGCCGTACATCGCAGTGCTGTCAACATGATTATAAGCCTGCTGATAGGTCCAACATTTAAATGCATATAACTTCTACACTATTAATTGGATTTCAACCAAATTTCGTATGTGGTATGTGTACATAAACAGATATGACTGAACGTATTCTTAAGATCCACCAGGGCTGCCAACTGTTAATAAATGCTCTCAATTTATTTTATCCAAATACCAATATATCAGAAAGTATGCAAGCCGACAGCTTTAAACTATGCACACGTATAGTACCTGCCAATCTATATTAATTTGGAGTAACTTTTATACGTCAGTGCTACCAACATGATTCTAAGCCTGCTGATAGGTCCAATTTTAAAATGCATGAAACTTCTATACTAACTAATGGATTTCATTCAAAATTGACACAACAATAGATCATATTATTTCAGATTATTTCTGACCAATACATGTATGTCATTGTTGCCAACATGATTTTACGCGCGCTGTTACATCCAATGTTTCACTGCATGTAACGTCCATGCTATCCATTGGACTTCAACCAAATTTTGTATTCTGTACCTTAAGAGATGGAACTAAGAATATATTCAGTCACCAGGGCTGCCAACTGTAGTTCTATATTAGGCTACATTATGCCAGGTATACAGTATTTCGAACTAATTAGAAATTTCGATATTACCAACTTAATTTCGTCATTATTCTAGATAGATCCATATAGATTAATCATTGGCATGGATCTTAAATTTTAAGAAAAGTAGGCTCTTTAGTTCGTCACGGAACTTCTTGTTGAAGTTGTGGTTGTAGTTGTTAATTAACTTTAGGGCCTTGAGACAACTTGGTCATCTTCCCCGTGCACTTTGGTGGGGTTTGAATTTATCTAATGACCTGTGTTTCTGTGGTGACTGTAGAAGTGTGCGTTAAAGTCAACGATTATGGTATTAACTAGGGCTCACGATCGGAAACGTTTTCGATTAAACGTTTAAAACCTTCTCATAGAAAACGTTCTTCTAACGATTTTGCACTTACTGTAAAATAAATGTTTGTGACGAGTGACGTTTTGACTGATTCTGAGGGAAGGGTTCCCAAGGTATTTCAGTTCACAAGTCTACTGCTAGGAATAAAAGCACAGTCCAACGGTGTAATGATACTTTGGAGTATTTAATACCGACATCCGGTATGAGATATACCGGTATAACACTCAGGCTTAAAAGCTGATGGAATGAAAGTTATTTATTTTACCGACAAAAACACCCGTAAAACTCGAAATGTCATTACGGTAAGTTTATTAAATTAAGAAAACAACAAGTAGTTCCGTGAAGAAGTAAATAGCCTATTTTCATATACCCCAATGGTCTTTACCATTAAAACTCTCCTGCTTATTAAAACGATCTTCACTGCGATCACTTGATTAGGACGCAACAAAAATATATACTTTAAAGAGATTTACACAGGCGTCATCTTGAGGTGATTGAAGCAATTCAATAGCATTAGATGGCATTAGCATAAATCATGCATAATTATGCGCCTTACCAAATGTCACTGTACTCCGATGATTAAATCGTGAGAACATGCCATTTACAGTATATGTGTTAAGGCTGGCTGAGTGGCTCAGAGGTTCCTTTGCCCATGGTTGCAGGTACGTGTCCTGGAGCAGTCATTTGAGGGTGCGCAAATGCGAGGGAGCTTTATCAGTAGATTTACTGCCACATTAAAGATCCTCTTCGGGGCAAAACTCCGACACCCCGGCGTCTTTAAAAGCCAGAGTAGTTAAAAGGGACGTAAAACCAATAACATTATTATTAAAAGTATTATCTTTGCTTGGCAGCCATGTTGGTTTTGTACTTAACAGGTTTTGGAAAGTCACATATTATGTGAACTTATGGTAGTACCCTCTATCACCGTACAAAATTTCGGGGTGATGTTGGTAACTGTTGAGGACATAGGCTACAGAACGCCAGTGAAATACTTCGCACGGCCGCCATGTTAGATTGGTGAAACATTAAAAGTTGGAAGACACGGTCGAGGTTGGACCGAGTTTCATTGAAATCGCTGTGGTCGTTTCCATTTTATTAGGGGAGGGCCACACACACACATATACGGACAAAAGGTGATCTCATAAGCCTATTGTTTTTCATAAATGGAAATATACTAAAAATGGTAAACATTAAAGGCTAAAGAAACAAATATACGTAAAAAACTGGTGTAAATATCAGTTTCACTGAAAAATCATAAGACTGGCTGCGTGGCTCGGCGGTTTCGAGCTCGCTTGCTGTGTCCAAGGTTCCAGGATTGAATCCTGGTGCACAAATGTGAAAGAGCCGTGTCAGTATATTTATTGGAACGTTGAAGATCCCCTTTGGGGCAAAATTCCGGCACCCCGGCGTCTCTAAAAGCCACAGTAGTTAAAAGGGACGTAAAACCAATAGGCTTGTTATTATCATTATTATTATTATTATTATTATTATTATTATTATTATTATTATTATTATTATTATTATTATTATTATTATCATAGAACGGTTTTCATAAAACGTTTAATTAGGAAATGATTTGTCGTAAATCGTTTAAACATTTCTCAAGAAAACCATCTTTACGAAACGTGGTTAGTAAGAAAATGTACCTAACGTCTTGAAATAAGGTAGGCCTACCGTCCCGGCTTCTTCGTGGAGAGATGTCTGTTCTAGTGTGTGTACTATTTGTAATTAAGGTAGGATTTTGGTAGGAAGCGGCCGTGGCCTGAGTTACGTACCATCCCGGCATTTGCCAGAATAGAAGCGGGAAACCACGGAAAACCACTTCCAGGATGGCCGAGGTAGGAATCAAACCCACTTCTTCGTCGTTCTGCTTCTCGAGGCTGAAAGTACCCGGTTCCAGCCCTCAGACCAAAATTCAATTTCTTGGCGTAGCCAGGAATCAAACCCAGATCTCCACGGTGACAGCCAAGAATGATGTCCACCTCGTTGCGTAGTGGTTTAGTCTGCAAGCCTCTGTTTGCAAACAAGTCGCCTCCATGATCCCCTATTAGCAGTCAATGCTGCGACCTCCTCCGCTTCTACACCTCTCACTTTGAAACCATTCAACACTGAATCTAATCATCGCCTCCTATGCCTACCTCTGCTTCTCTTACTCTCTACAGCCGAGCTCAATAATCTCTCAGGTAATCTCCCCTCCCCCATTCTCTTCATATTACCCCACCATCTGCGTCAGCTCAAACGAACGGCTTCATCCAGCGTGTCAATTCCTAACTAAGCTTTTATCTCTTCACTAGAAGATCCGTGCTGCTCCGCAGCATCCATTTCATTTCAATAATTCTACAGCACTTCTTTCCATATGATATTTGCTGTTCACATGTCTTCATACTTGTGACCTGAACAGACAGTTACGGTACCGTCGCCTTTCATTGTAGCCTACCTTTCATATTTTGGAAAAATGATGAAAATATAAGATCAAATGTGTGTGTGTGTTTGCCTGTTCTTCCCTGTGTGTGTGTGTCCTATCCTATCAACTCCTAAACGACTGCAGCCATTGAAACCAAAATTGGTGTGAATGATGATCTCTACCAGAACATCTCAAGACCAAATTTGAAAATAACGTCAGTGCTACCAACTACTGAGATTTGAACTCTGAGTTGAATATATCAGAAGATATTCATGGGAACTGATCCAAAATTGGCACACATATTGAACCCTTATTATACTGTTCATATAATAATGTTTCATATTTTATTGTATTGAACCCGCTGAGCTAAGGTTCATGTGATATTTTTCACGACAGCACATTTATGATGGGATGTAGTACCTTTGAACACACCCAGAAAGCTACGAGAAGTCGAGAGCTTATACTATTCTCTTTGAAGTAGCGGAGAATCGGACTTTTGACTTTGGTAAAGTCTGCTAATTATTTATCTGAGGTCTTATTAATCAATTTTATCTTTTCACGATACTCAGAATATTCCATTTCGTCATTCTGTATTATTGAAACATTTTGGGGAATGTTTTTTCACTTTAAGGTAAGGTAATATCATTGCAGATACGCAAACAGGAATGTAAGTAGTCGCTCAACGACTTAGTTTGACGACTTGCTTCCACGAGGAACGCAGTTCCTTGCACTACGTCTGGAGAATCCGCCCTGTGTAGGCTTGTTATTATATCCGTCGCATTAGACGTGGCAAACAGTCCGCTTTTCAGCGTGGAAATCATTATCGGGTGCCATCGAGCACAATAGTACTACGAATTACTGTTGTTTATTTGCAGTGATCAACGCAAATTGTAAAGTGAATTATTTGGCAAGTATTGTGAAATTTGCGACATTACTGTAGCACCACATTTTTTCACCCACGTGTTTGTGGAAGGCCGAGAGCCTGGCGCGAAAATATACAGGTAAATGTGATATTATTACTTTGAACACGTGTGATTATAAAAGTACATGATATAGTAATTGCTACGGTGAATGTATCTATAATAAAACGACGCCCATTTCACGGATGCCACGTGATAGAAAAAGTAGCATCTGTACACGTGTGGAACCGCAGAACAGTGCATAGCCATTTATCATTCACATCTGCAAAGTGTAGAGGCTGTGTTACCAGTTATATTTAAAGCCTGTGATATCTACGACGAATATTGTAATTTTCAAGTGAAAATAATGAACTACTACAAGTCTTATTCTACCGCCCACGTGGTTAACTGTTTCAACACCATGTTCGAGACCGAGACCATGGGCTAATACCATTATGGTATGAGGGACATGTCTCGGATGGGACCAGCTGGATTATGGAACTTCTAGAACATCAGACGAGGAGGAAGGAATCGAGGATGCCTTTCCTAGGCATGTCCAGTCCATTCACGAGGTCAACTGCAGGGACAGACCGAACCCTGGTCTTTGGGAGAGCCCTGATGGAAGTTCTGATGAGGACGATGCCAAACCTGAAAGCCAGAGGCGCTTTTGTTCAACCCTTGTTGTTGGACAGAGAGCTAAGTGTGGGCTCCTTCATATCGTGAGTTTTGTACACCCTTCCTTGTTCTAGTTTCTGGTGGTATAGTTAGATTAGTGTAGTTTGTGAACCAACCGAACTTAGTGACAGCCATTTCATAGGTAGGGAATGTAATTAATCTAATTAGATGTCATCTATTTGCAGTGATAGTGAGTCACCCTTGGGTCTGACATTTTGGTCAACCCTGGTGCAGCTTGATGGACGTCGTAGAACGTCAATTTCTATCTATTGCTGAACGTGACTGTAGTCATTTTTAGGCTACTTTGTTCAACTCTATCTGGGGTGATTTTTCAAGTCTTTGCAGACTTTAGTTATGGCAATCTGATGCCATGGTTATATTTCTTTAACTGCACTTTTTGCAGCCAGTCTATGTTACACCCCTGACTTCGTTAGAGTAGTCGTATCATTTGGGTAATCGACTGTAATTACCAGTTTTGTAACTGCATTATATTTCATTTGAGATGAGCTCAGAAGCCATCCAGGTCATGTGTGGACCTTATAAGTAAGAGGGACGTTTTGTCGTTGCCTAGCATCGAACCCTGTTACCAACGTATCATTAAGCAGATCCAGCAGAGAGTGGTATTTGCGCCACAACTATTATTTTGTAGTGTCAGGTGTAATGACACGTGTTTATTTGATGTTTGAAACTACTAGAGTATTATCTTTGAGAGCAGAGAGCTCCAGCAATTAGTGACATTGCTACCTTTTAAACGTCTTTGATGTGAAAGACAGAGTTATATGATTGTATTCAGATTTATAGCGTGCTTTTTATGCACATATTCTTCGAGGTTTATAACCTATGGTAAAGGTATTATTATGAGGCCAGTTGTACAGTTTTTATTTTGCTTAAACTGCCGGCCTAGTTAGTGTGTTGTGTCATTCAGCGCAGGAATCTTGTAGCCTGCGGCGACACGAACAGGTTTTGTGTATACTACTCAGCGCTCGTGTGAGAGCGCATGCTTCTAAGTGAGACGGACTTATGTTAACATAGGACAGAATGCTTTTAGCATTCACTTTCCCTTTCATTGCAATTATAGCTTATGGAACCCAGTGTCCATTCTTGTATCTGATCATATGTTCTGTAGATTGTCATTTGTTAGTTAAACGCTGTTGCGTGTACCGTTGTTTTTGATGAGTACAGTTATGTCAGGTTTCTATAGTACGTTGTAGGCTAGCCCCGCTAGGGAGGTTTTTCATGTATGATGGTATTGTGTGTACCATGTCCGGGATTGTTCCCGTCGACCAGATGTTAGGGAGGGTAACTGATTGTGTCCAGGCCCATCCCAGAGTTATTGAACGCGAGCTGTGCGCCGCTGGTAACTTGTGTTATTGTGTGTCCGAGTTGTTATTGCTCGTTGATTGTATTCCGACTTTTGAGGCGAGGCTTTAGGCAGAGATGATCTCAGGGGAGACGCTCCGTGCCCAGGCTTGTCAGTATTATTCGCCATAAACCAACGATAACCTAAACCGACATCTTAATAATAAAACGCATAATTTTGGTAAACAAAAGCTAACTAACGAATTCTTTCTGCTTAACCTTGTTCTTGTGCATTTGGAACCTGCTGACATAGCCGTGTTTATGAAGGTATTTCCTGGAGGAAATGACTTGAGGACAGCTGACACATTTTTGTTGTGACTGAAGCTTGCTCGAACCTAGAGTTCGTAGCTGGTGGAGCGCAGGCCATACGATGTTAGACGTAGTCTTTACTACGCAGTCGTCACCGTAACTACACACATTAGATGACTATGGCTTACAAACAGTAAACCAAGGTGTAGGCAGGCATTTGAATAAAACTGTGGTCTTTTGTTATTTATTAATGATGTAAAAGTGTATGAATCCTCTATGTTACCCTATTGTGTGCTGATTAGCACTTAGTTCATAAGAATGACTTAGATGTTTTTTTATGGCTGTTCACTTAGCTTCGAATGTAATTGTTTGTTATTACGGACGTCACCGCCGTAAATTTCGTTATTAATTGATAGGACTTAGCTAGATGAATTAACGTTAAATGTAAATGTGGAAATGGTATCATCCTAACTTAGATTTGTTTTGCTACCCTGTTAAATGTAAATTCTGATATTAGCTTGATCTTGTAACTTGACCTAGGGATTTGCGTCGTACCATTTTCCTAGTGTTATTGTTGTTGCTTTATTATTGTGAGACAGATCATTCGCGAGGGTTTATTGTAACTTCTCAGGTAGGGACCCGATTTTTATTTTTGCGGATTAGCCGATAGAAACCCTCCGAACTAGGCTAGGGGTTTGTAAAATATACAATAAATTTTCACGGGGTTTTACATAAGTCTGGATGCTTCTTTTCTCAGTCTAGCTTTTAAGGTGAACCTTTCCTTAGGCAGTCTATGACCTTCATCACCATGTACCACGATCCCCGTGGACTACAGTTTCTCGTGCCGCTTTGGCCTATTTGGAAGTTCACCTGATCCTCTCGGCAGTTAGGTCCGGCGGATGAGATGTTAGGGAAGTCATTGCGGTTGTTGGCTATCCTGGCAGCTCCTCTGACGGGCTCATAAAGCTGTATTGGAGGTATCAGTAAGGCAGGATGAGGTCGCTACTTGATGTTGCAAGATTTCGAGCACTTGAAACAAGGGAGTTATATTTAACTAGTTCTTGGAAATGATGGGTCAGTGGACGGGTCGCGTGGCGTTACCGGTGACGTAGGGAGTCCTGGAACCTTTGTCTAAGCATGCAAGAGTGAGAGCGCAGTGTTTGAGAAAGCGAGAAGGGAAATGATTTGTGACGTCAAGGGGGCGGAGTCGGTGAAACGAGAACAACGAATTGAACTTGAATCGACGAATCAGGAAAATGATGCTTTATACGGCGGGAAATCAGCGTGATATCAAGAATTGGAGGGAAATCGAAATTGGATTAATCTACGGTGGAATTTTATTCCGCATGGCAGATCTGTAAACTGCATGAAATTTGATGATCAATGATACCTGTCGCAAGTCTGCAAGCCAATTTCTAAGATTTATTGTAAAATTATCGTCCTCGCCCTAGTGATTTATGCCAGTTCTGTATGAATTAGGCCACTGTGGCCTAAGACACTTCTATTTTGCGTCTCTGAGGAGATAGTTCACGACAGTTTGTAATTTGAATCTCTTATGAGATATTTTATCTGCAATTTGAACTTAGTTATTTTGAGGTCAGGCGATGGTTTGACTACACTAACATGTCAAATACTTAAGATTTTATTGTAAAAATGTTTATAACGTGTGATAAGTTGCGTGGGCAATTAGAGCAATTATGCTTAATGAGGGAAATTGTCGCCGAGAGAAATTGCTTAGGACTCTGAGTGAAAGTAGTAACTTTTATAGCAATTCTAGTTGGAATAGCAGTGATCTATTTAATAATTTGAACATTTATTTCATCAAAAGAAGATATCAAGATGATTGGCACCTAGCCAATAACTGGAATGATGACGGTTCGATCTACCACAGCGATGATGATGGCTGAGTAGATACCGATTGGATCATGCATGGTGACGTACGCTGAGGGTGATGTTGCAGATATGGTCAAGTACTGAACATTGAATTATTCAATTATGTAGGTAGATATTTGCATGGGAACGTTGTAGGCCTATATATTTTACTTGATTTTTTTAAATTGTTAGATTGTTAGGATTTAGTGTTTTCCGACACTCAGAAGTAAATGTGTAATGACGCGTGACTACTTGTTTGATATATTTGTGTTTTATTAAATGTAATGTAATCCATGTATTGCGTGTACATATTGTGATTATTCGATTTTGTGTGAACATGAGGTAAGGAGCGGGCGATAAGTGAAGCTGCATTAGCGTAACGATAAAAATAGATGTGGGGGGGAACTAAGCTACTTTGTGTTGCTGTTTTATTTGAACAGGCATTTTATTTAAGTTGCCGAGTTGCAACAGTTTTGGAAAGAACCATCCGTTCTTTATAATTTTGATTAATGATCTATAATTCTGTTGGTAGTTATTTCGGTTCTTCGGTCGAAGCTTAGATCAGACGCGCTGAGAGTGTGGAATATTTATGTGATTTTTTTTCTAGGTGATTGTCAAACCCAAACGTGTGATATGGTGTTGGTGTGTCAATTTGTGTGTATTTTAATTTCCGCCGAGAAATCTGGCATGGTGTTCAATTGCTTGTCTGCTGCACGACGGATGACAGATATGCTTTACGAAGACCCTGGCCAGTCCCAAAGAATCTTGTAATTCCATAGGGAATTATTGAGGTTATATATTATTTTGTGACACACATATTTAGCTGGAGAACAGCTGTGAATCTTCGTTTTCTCGGAGCCATGCAAGGATAGGAGCGAAATATTTTGCTTACACACGTGGGTGATTGGCATATGCAGCAAGGGTCCAAAAGCGAGCGCTGAACTAAGATAAGAAACACTAATGAGGCGAGGGGAACGGCCAGGCCTGACCCAGATGTTAAATTTAGCTTACCTGTTCGGTTAAAGCCTTGATGTTATTAAAGGGAAGATCTTCACGCCCGAACTGTAATTTCATGTATCGCGATAAAATGAAATATGTTTCTGTTGTAAATATTGCCGTTTGAGCAGTGTGATTTGTATTCAATTTAATGATTTTATGTGTAATTTGACACCTTGTTGTGCGTTATGGTAAAAATGACACCCAGTCATTTGGTTGTGTTTTTTCTGGTAGCGTAGTCACGTTAATTATACTTGTGTTATTTTGTGAAGTTCTGTTTGAGGCAATCTTTGTTGTGCTTTGGCACATGGGTCCAGATTTCACACGGAAATCTTTGTTGTAAATATTTTAAGTTAGCGAGTGTCGGTAATATTTAGTTCCCATCGATAGTCTATCTCTTTACATACGGATTTGCAACTTGACAGCTTCGCATGATGGTCACGAATAACGTATACTACTTATAGTACTCATACCATATTTTGCATGCATTCATCACATCACTCACGCACATGATTTGTAGTAATGACAGGACAAGTCTCAGTTCCTGAATTGTGTGAGATCTCTAGGGAGAGATACTGTGTGAATATTTATGATTTAATTGAGGGTGTAACAGTAGAGAGATGTTTTTGTTTTGATATTTTGTTATTTGATCTGATAATAAATTTTGTTTTGTGTATTTTGGCTTCACTTTTCTTTCTTTGTGCCATATATTTTAGGCTATGTTACCTTGTATTGATAAGAAGCAAATTTTACAGCAATTTCGGTATGGACCGAACACTTCCCTGAAAACAGAGTCTCATTAAGCTTCTTGCAAGGGTTTAATCTTTTTTATACAATAGTGCTTTCAAAGATACTAAGTAATCATACAGTATAGCCAGTCAAAAGAAAATTATTTAAGATAGAGCACTTCGAGCTACTATAACACTAAGTGATAAGCAAAATGAATAAATTGGCGGCTGTGAAATCTTGTGTTAAAATGTGTAGCTGGACTTGTTTGGAAATAAATACAACATATACTGCTCAAAAAAATTAAAGCACCACTTTTTTCAATGGCCACCAAATTTGGAAAGTTGACTGCACAAGGTCGAAATCTCAGTATGACGTTTGCCCCGACGCCTACCAAGCACATGCTTCAGCACAACTCCCCAACTTGTGTAGTTTCGGGATAGCGCCCCCAAAACCAGCCCATTTTTGAAAACCGTAAATTGAAGTTTGCGAAAAACGCTGTAGGACTTGTCGCAGGTTGCCAAAGCAGTCGAAAATGAATGAGTTTTGCTCTTAAGGTTCCACGAATACGTTGAAATCGTTACATTTGACGTTTGGGCATTTTCAACCCCCTTCATCATCCCCTAAACATGGACTACCATTGGGGGCGCCTGAGAAGGTACCGGATGTGTTTAACCACCTGAAAACCTGCACACCGTCCTCAGTTGCTGATTGCAGTAAGTTCTTAAGGCCTCCGACAATGTTCACCCCTCCTAACACCCTCAACTGGCAAGGGACCAAACCACCCCGTCTTGATTCACCCCTAAGGAAGGTTTAAATCGACATTTTTATCAGTGCTGCTAATGGGGGTGTCTTCCTCAAACGTTTCAAAAGAGGACCTGCGCCTGTGTCGCCACCCCTTCCCCTGCAACCCCCGTTTGTATGATTTTTCAAATCAGGCCCTTTTTAAGGGCTGAAATGAGGTCTTAATCGCTGAAAGGGCTGTAAAGGTCCTTAGAAGTAGTGGTGACACGAAATCAACCCCTTCCGATGTTTGATTGACATTCCATCCCCCAAAGTTGGCATTTTTGCACCCTCAACCCTCCCTGTCTGGACGCGTAACGCGTCATGGCAGAGTTTTCAGAGTTGGATCAAAATGAAGCTTATGGCCTGAAATGGAGCCCAAAACAGCAGGTTGGATGGAAATTCATCGGTAGGGTGGGAAACGGGACCAAAAATTTTCAAAAAAGTTAACAGCCTCTAGTAAGTACACCAATGCATAGGCAACCCACATCACGTCATTTTTCTCCCATTGCCAAACTTTGTAACCTATTGCCGATCATAGGCAACCCACACGCACGGACGTGATGTGGGTTGCTTATGCATGGGCGTACTTACTGTAGGCTGTACACTTTTTTGAAAAATTTTGGTCCCGTTTCCCAACCTACCGATGAATTTCTATCCAGCCTGCTGTTTTGGGCTCCATTGCAGGCCATAAGCTTCATTTTCATCCAACTCTGAAAACTCTGCCATGACGTATTACGCGTCCAGACAGGGAGGGTTGGGGGTGCAAACATTTCGAATTTGGGGGACGGAATGTCAATCATCGATCGGAAGGGGTTGATTTCGTGTCACCACTACTTCTAAGGACCTTTACAGCCCTTTCAGCGATTAAGACGTCGTTTCAGCCCTTAAAAAGGGCCTGATTCGAAAAATCATACAAACGGGGGTTGCAGGGGAAGGGGTGGTGACAAAGGCACAGTTCCTTTTTTGAAACATTAGGGGAAGACCCCCCAATTAGCAGCACTGATAAACATCTTGATTAAAACCTTCCTTAGGGGTGAATCGAGAAGGGGTGGTTTGGTCCCATGCCAGTTGAGGGTGTTAGGGGGTGTGGACATTGCCGGAGGCCTTAAGTACTTACTGCAATCAGCAACTGAGGATGGTGTACAGGTTTTCAGGTGGTTAAACACACCCGGTACCTTCTCAGACGCCCCCAATGGTAGTCCATGTTTAGGGGATGATGAAGGGGGTTGAAAATGCCCAAACGTCAAATGTAACGATTTCAACGTGTTTGTGGAACCTTTAAGAGCAAGACTCATTCATTTTCGACTGCTTTGGCAACCTGCGACAAGTCCTGCAGCGTTTTTCGCAAACTTCAATTTGCGGTTTTCGAAAATGGGCTGGTTTTCGGGGTGCTACCCCGAAACTACTCAAGTTGGGGAGTTGTGCTGAAGCATATGCTTGGTAGGCGTCAGGACAAACGTCATACTGAGATTTCGAGCTTGTAGGTCAACTTTTCAAAATTTGGTGGCCTTTGAAAAAAGTGGTGCTTTAATTTTTTTGAGCAGTATATTTTTCTACTTCGGGATATTCAGTAGGGTAAATTGAATGGTCCCCAATATCGTGGTGAACCCCGACGTGATAATAAGCTCCGATGTGTTAGTGGCAAGTACCAAAGTGATAAAAGTAATCCGGACCATGTGGTAGGAATTGCACAACGAGGTAAGCCCTAACATAATTATTGGTTATCATTGAAGTTAATATACTGTACGTGAACAAAAAGGGATCTTCTAGCGAGAAAGCGAAAGGCAACTCGTACGACGTTCACGAAAACATACCATGCAATTATGCAAATGCTAGACAAAAGAGAGCCGTCGCCAGAAACTGTTAAGGTTAAGTACAACACATTAGAACGCCTTGCCAAGGACTTGAGTATTCTCGAATGTGAATGGTATGAAATTCTCTCAAAACATGCTACAGAAGAGTTAGGCGCGGCTAGTGTAGCCAATTATGATCAAGAATATGCCATTAGGCCTATAGAGGAGTACAAGGAAAAGTTAGAAGCAGCACGAGTTAAATATGACGCGTATGCGAATAGAAATATCGTTCAATCCCCTAGTTCTGTGTGTTCTTCGCCAACTTCACGGAGGAAGCCCAGACTGCCCAAGATCGAACTGAAGCAATTTGGGGGGGGGGGGATAAAAGATTGGCTTGGATTCTGGAGCCAGTTGAGTAGAATACATAATGATGGAGACATGCTAAATGAGGACAAATTCCAATATCTGATTCAAGCTACAGTGAACGGATCCAGAGCAAGGGAAATAGTAGACAGTTTTCCCCCAACAGCAGAGAATTACCCTAAGGCAGTTGAAAGTCTCAAAGGCAGGTTTGGGCGGGAAGAGTTGCTCATGGAATTTTATGTAAGAGAGCTGTTAGCTTTGGTAGTAAAAATGCTACGTCCTCAAAGGGTATTTTAAGTATGTCTAGCTCTATGATAAGCTTGAGTCTTACTTGAGGGCTCTAGAATTAATTGGCATGTCATCGGACAAATATTCTTCCATGTTATTCCCGTTAGTAGAATCTTGTTTTCCAGAGATGTTGAGAGTTTGGATAAGACATTCTTCATCAAGTGATCAACTGTAGAGTGGAAAGCATAGTGATAAGCTGAACCTCTTGCTAGCCTTTCTTAAATCTGAGGTAGAAGGGGAGGAGTGAATATCAATGGCAAAATCATGTTGTCAAACAAATCAAACCCATCATGCAAAGTAAAAAATAGAATAGAAGAAATAAAAGGAGTACTCACTGCGCTTAATTTGTTGGCAGGAGAAAGACAGTCGTACTTCTCCACATTTTGTGATCAAGCTCACGATGGCAAGGAGTGCTTCGGTGCACAGAAAATGTCCCTATTGGAGAAGAGAGAGATATTGAAAAGGAAGAAGGCATGCTTTGTATGTTTGAAACAAGGTCACAGGTCCAGGTAAAACCAATCTGGAGTGTGTGGTACGTGGCAGAAAGCACTGTGTGATAATGTGTCCAGACTTGCCTATTAATAAAGATGAAACAAAACGTGACGACTTGAAAATACACGAAGTAGGAAAGGTGAGCGCTGTGGGAGCGTCGCACTTCGGGTCTCAGGATGTTGTATTTCTCCAGACATCGTTAGTAAAGCTGAAGACGGGGTATCATCAGAGGACAATCGTGGCGATTATCGACACAGGATCTCAAAGTTCGTACATCCTGAAGAAACCTGTCATCGAGACGAAATGCCAGCAAGTTGGATCGGAAGCCTTAGTTGAAGTTAATATTTGGAGGTGTGACGTCAAATTGAGAAACTCACCAATGCTACAGAGTCTTACTCCAGAGTTTAACAGAAGTTTTTCCTGTGAATTACAAGTTCTAGATCAGTCTTCAATCTTTGGGTCAATCCCAAGAGTTAAGCAGATGTGCTGTGTAACAGAGTTAAGGAGGAGAAACATACCAGTTATCAACGTTGGGGATGAACAACCTGAAGTTGAGCTGCTCATTGGGTCCGACGTGGCAGGAAAGTTATTTACTGTTCAAGTACAGGAGCTAGACTGTGGTCTAGTTGCAATGGAAACTCGACTTGGTTGGGTGGTAATGGGAACCCTATCGAAAGAAAATAAACATGTTTATAATGCTGTCAGCACTGCCATTATGTTCAGTCAGAGTAAGGATCTGTGCGACCTCTGGAAACTGGAAGTGTTTGTCATAACAGACCCCAGTGAGAAAAAATGAAAAGAAGAAATAGAGTGTGACGCCATGGACCACTTCCGGAATTCGGTTAGGAGGAACACAGAGGGAAAATATGAAGTTTCATTACCATGGACCAAAGAAAAAGAACAGCTAAATAATAACAAAGACGTTGCAGAAAAGAGACTAACCTCAATGACAGCAAAGCTCATGAATGAAAATAGATTTCAAGAATATGATGCACTTCTTAATGAATGGGTACAAGAAGGCATCTTAGAGGAAGTGTGGGGAGACGAGAGAGAGAAGAATGGCTACTTCCTACCTAATAGAGGAGTAGCACAACCTAACAACGAAATTTAAACCTGTTTTTCGATGCTTCAAATAATAGAAAGGGTACTCTTTCTCTTAATGACTGTTCAAACAAAGGCCCAAACTTATTAGAGCTCATACCTTCTGTTTTGATGAGGTTTCGAGAGAAACTAGTAGCTGTGATCTATGACACACGGAAAGCTTTCCTACATATATCAGTGAACGAGGCTGATCGTGAATTCCTGAAGTTTCTATGGTGGGAGGATTATTCCGAAAACAAATTGAAGATATTTCGTCGTAGAGGCGTTGTTTTTGGTGTAAATTGTAGTCCGTTCATTCTCTGTGCCGTCATCAATCACAACTTCGATGACTATCAGAAAGAGTTTGAAGGGACAGTTAATAGGCAGAAGAGTTCATTTTCTGTGGATAACTGCGATACTTCTTTGGACACTCGAAACGACTTGAGGAGATTTGTAGATGAAGCCTCCAGAATTATGGCAGCTGCAAATATTGACTTACGAGGCTGGGAAAGTAACATATGGGCCAATGATGCTGATGACCCTGTAACCCCAGTACTTGGGCTGGTTTGGAATAAATATGAAGATATGCTGTTTTGTACCGTGATGAACCACAAGGTCTTAAATGAACCTATGACGAGACAGAGCATTCTATCTGTCTGTCAGAGTGTCTTTGACCCTATTGGTTTCACTTGCCCTGTTACGTTGCTGTCGAAGATTTTGCTACAAGAGAGTTGGAAGCGGGAAATAAGCTGGGATGCAGAGGTATCACATGCAACAATAGGGAAGTTCCTCGAATGGACTGAGCAATTGCCTAGACTTGAAACTGCCAAAGTCCCTCTGCGTTTTACTTCAGCGGATTGTAGGGTGTCATATTCACTTCACACCTTCAGCGATGCCAGCAAATCAGCTTATGCTGCAGCTGTTTTCTTGAGAAGTCAACACGACGAGAACATAAGTGTACAGTTGCTATTTGCCAAGGCCAGAGTTGCACCACTCAAGCAAACCACCATTCCAATACTCGAGCTTATGGCATGTTTTATTGGTGTTCGAATGTTAACCACAGTAAAGGAGAGCCTAGGTTGTGTTGATATACCACAGTATTTTTGGACAGATTCTACCACTGCCTTAAGTTGGACCAAGAAGGGTGAGAAGTGGGGGATCTTTGTACGAAACAGAGTAAATGAGATCTTGGCCTACTCACAAAGAGGAGAGTGGAATCATGTACCAGGAAGAATCAATCCAGCAGATTTACCTTCACGAGGATGCAACATTGATGAGCTAAAGGAATCCAAATTGTGGGAAGGCCCTGCCTGGTTGAAACTGTGACAAGAATCCTGGCCATACAACGAAGAAGTAGTTGATGAAGAAGAGATACTCGGGGAAAAGGAAAGGCAAACAATAACCAGCGTAGCCTCTTCAATGGAGCCTCAGTGGTACCTCAGATATCTCTCTTAATATACGAAGATTATCAGGATGCTCGCCTGGATGCGGAGATTCGCTGACAACACAAGAAGGACGTATTAGGAAGAGTCAAGGGGGAGATAACATTTGGTGAGATGCAAGCGTCGAAGTGACTATTCGTTGGACTAGTGCAAGAAGAAGTCTTCCCTGAAGAAAGAAATTCCCCTTTGAAGTCACTATGTACCTTTAAAGACGCAGAGGGGATTGTACGAGTGAAGACCATGATAGTGGAGAGAAAAGACAGCGAAGATGTTCGATGCACAAAGGTTCTACCACGCAAGCATGGATTGGTTGAACTCCTAATACACGGAGAACATATGAAAATGCTACATGTTGGCACTCACATTTTACTTTCTCGCTTGAGGGAACAATTTTGGATTATAGGAGGAAGAAGGAGTATTCGGAGTGTATTATCAAGATGTATGATGTCCAAGAGGCATGCTTCAAAGCGCGTAGAGGTACGCCCAGGAACTTTACCAGAGGACAGGATCAAGGATGTGGCTGTCTTTGAAGTGACGGGAATAGACCTTACTGGGCCCTTGATATTAAAGGGAGGACAAAAGGTCGGGATAGTGATATTTACATGTGCTGTATACAGAGCAATACACTTACAGTTGCGCAGCAACCTCACGACAAATGGATTCCTGTTGTCCCTTCGGAGGTTCATTGCACGTGGAGGAAGACCAAAGGCTATCTACAGTGACAACGGCACTAACTCCACGGGCACCGATAATTTATTTGGAACTATCAATTGGAAACAGATAGAGACAGAGTCTACAGTGCAGCGAATTCAGTGGAAGTTTAACCCCCAAATGGCTGTCTGGTGGGAATGCCTTATTCAAGTGGTGAAGAGAATTCTGCGACGGGTACCGGGGAAAACATCAATCAATTACGAAAAGATGTCGGCACTGCTATGTGACTGTGATTCCTTGATCAATTCTCGTCCTATCACGTATTTGCCTGAGAATCACGATGATCTCATCCCTCGTACACCTGCAATGTTTCTGCAAGATGGCATTAGTGTAGGAACTCCTGATTTGGATCAATTGGATTTAGCGAATTCATCTAAAAGTTTCCACTATATGTAGCAACTGCGACAGGACTTACGGAAAAGATTTAGGGATGAGTACTTGAGTGAATGAATTCAGAGACCTCAGAAAACTCCATCCCCAATTGTAAAGGTACGGGATGTGATGAGAAGAAGAGGATCGAGTGGCCTATGGCACGAGTGTTGGATGTGTATCCTGGAAAAGATGGTGTTAGAGGAGTTGCAAGACTGAAGAGCGTTTCTGGTGATTTAATTCACCAATGCAGAGGTTGTTCCAATTGGAGTGCTCTGCATTAGAGACTGTTGACACTGCTGAAAAGGAGGATCTATCTTGGGAACCGAGTGCTTCTGACAATGCTGATTCTCCATCTCCAGGGCTGGTTGTTTCGTATTCTACCAATCGTCCAGACATTCCCACAAGGATAGTAGCAACGAGGAGTGGAAGAACGATTAAAATCAAAAAGTTTTGTTTGTGATTTGTTATCGAACTTTCCAGAAAGTGGGATTTTGTAAATATTAGATGCATTATGTCCCATCAAAATTGGGGAGGATGTGGAGATCTCCATAGTATTTACTCCTTTTGTTTATCACTTAGTGTTATAGAAGCTCAATGTGCTCTACCTTAAATAATTTTATTTTGGTTAGCTATTGATTGATTGCTAGTATCTTTGAACGCATTATTGTATTAAAAAGATTGAATGTATGACGGCTGGAATTTGAACCACCGTTTCTGGACTTGATTCAGCCCCCGAAATCACCATATTCACCTGACATGGCATCAGTAGTCTACCACATGTTAGTGCATACAATTTATTTGTGGAAGACAGGATGTTAAACAAACAGGGATGATGAAAGGAGTGCCTTGTGAGACTTCATTTTCGCACAAAATCCACGTCCTTTAAAAGACGATATTCACAGCCTTGTTTTTATTTCAATTTTTCTATTGTTGGTGCCTTTATTGTGGCGAAGTTAGGGCTCTAGGCCCTCTCTTACACTTAACCGCACACAATGCAACTTACATGAATACTCATATATTGTTACGAGTGCTGGACAGCTTCGTTGACCCGCGCGTGACTCAGCCCGCCCCAGGCTACCCTTGTCTCTGTGTCACCCAGCAGCTTACGCAAGGAACAAGCGAGAACTACGCATGGTCCAGAAAGTTCGCGGCCCACCTAGTATTAGAACTCTCGGGAAGGACTGGGAGTAGCCATGAACCCTGGTCTGCCCTGGAAACTTCTGTTGAGTCACCAGCCCCGATATATAAGAGCGACCCTGGCGAGTGGGAGACGACTGTGTTTTTACCTAGTGCGACAGAGTTGTTGTGGTGAAGTGCCGTGCGAATTGTGAAACCCAGTGGACTGTTTCCTAGCTTGCGGACAGCGAAGCAATGTGTAGTATTCAAGCATTTAGTGGTGAGTGACTGGCTATCGTAAATAACTGTAGTTTGTGTACTCAAGGAGAGGTGCAGGTATTTCTAGCGAGGACACCGGTCTAATTAGTGAATGATTAACTGCATGAGTAAGTGGAAGGGGCGAGAGTGCTCCATAAGGAAGAAACTTGAGTAAGACTGCTAATGGTTTCTATGTGCTTATTGCGTGGTGTACATTTCTGACCTGCAATATAACTAATATTTTTAAAGGGCAATTTGTGTTGTGCTTTGCCCACTGTAATCCAATTAACGAACGTGCTGCTAGGGGTAGCACGTAACAATATGTTAATCTTAACCTACCAAACTTAAATACTAGGAAAACGTAAATACTAGAATTAAAGTGGCAACTGTTTGATATTAACTAAGCTATACGAATTACATTCAGTAATAACAATACTTGGAGTTTCAAGAAAGTTTTACTATGGTCATTCACTCACACATTCATACTCATTGTTCTAGTTAGCCTACGAATTCAAGAGGAAATCTTCACATGCACGTTTGAAAGTTGTTAGGGGTGTACAATTTCTAACGTCACGAGAACAATTATTCCAAATTCTAGTTCCCGACACCAGGAAAGAGTTACTGAAGGCGGATGAATGATGTAGAGGAATTGCAATTATAGATCCAGATCGCGTGTGACGATCATGAAAGGAAGATTGTTGTTTCTGATACAGACTATCCTTGATGAAGCGGGTAAGCTTGCAGTTTTACATTGCTCATAACCTCGTGAACATAAGCCACGAAACCTATTCTAACGGGGCATCCGACCATTGGACGCGACATTTCACCACGAACATTAACCAGGAATCGAAGCTGGTCTACCCTTGGTGAGAAGCAAGCAGCGTGTATGCAACGTAGCGCGATTCCGGCACGGACAAGGTATTACTGTGGCAGTCGTGTCTTGCCGAGGTGCGTGCGTTAAATGCGGCAACGGGAACTATGGCGACGTTATTACCAAATGCGTCCAAACAGAACCAACAGTACGTGCTGTTATTCTTTTCTTGGCTGCTGAAAGACATCCATCGGAGAATGATTAATGTGTATGAGGATGCATGTCTGTCGAAAACAACCATTGCTCTTTGATTACTGGGGCCCATCGCTTATTGGTTTCAAGGAATCTGGTGTCTCCAAAACTGGGGAATGGTACTGCGCAACACTGGAAAAATTACAGCGTGCAATTAAGGCGAAACATCGGGAAAAACTGCGACCAAGGTTGCTGCTGCTTCATGATAACGCACGTCTTCATACTGCAAAATTCGTAACACAGAAGGTACACCAACTCAAGTGGAGGACACTTGAGCATCCGCCCTAGAGTACTGATCTATCCCCATGCGATTATCACACCTTCGGTCCCTTTAAAAAGGCCTTGAAGGGTCGATGATTCCTGTCGGACGAGGATGTGCCGCATGCGGTTACGGAATTCTTCACGCAGCAGTCGATTCCGTGCTGTACGGCCGTCAAACGGAAACTTTTTGATCACGCCTTATAATAGCTGGAATGCCATCCTGGTATTGACTGGGTTAGGAATTTGAAAAAGGAGAGGAACCATGTTACAGAATCTACGAAAGTCGACTTTAGTTTCTGTTCTTGCTGTTGTTGTTGTTATTAATTTATTTCATGGTTCGGAATATCTTCGTCATCAGTAGGGCTCGGATTTTTAGGTGCTAAAAGTCGGGAAAATATTTATTTCTTATGTAATAAAAATACCTGAAATGTATGACAAAAAAGTGGAAATATTTAATTATAATTTAGTTTATTAATGTCTGTAGAGCTGTATATTAACTGTCTGAAGTACCGGAAATTAGTGACCATTTTGGGGTTGAATTAAATATTAGATACGGTGACTTTACAACATTAGACTCGGGTATAGCAAACAAAATCATATTCCAGTATCGCAGGGCGGATCAGGGCAAATTGCAGGGGTATTTGAATGAATTATTTGTAGTATGGGCATCGGAAGGAAATCACATTAATATCCTGTGGAATAACTTTCTGAAAATTTTAAATAGCGCTATTGATAAATTTGTCCCATTTAAATTACTGAAACAAAACCCAGATCCTGAGTATTACACACGAGAAATCAGGAGTCTAAAACGGAAAATTAGGAAATTATACAATAAAAGACATGATAGTGACAAGTGTATGTTGAAATTTAAGTCCTTATCAAGAGAGCTCGTCTTAAAAAAGAGGGCTGCTCATGGCAATTATATACAAGGTTTACTTGGTTCTGGAGGCGATGGGTGGAAAAAAATTACAGTTATGTTAGGAGAAGAAAGGGAAATTCAAATAATTTGTCTATGATAATGTCCGGTGACGGTAAATTAATTACTGAGAAACAGGCCATTGCTAATGAATTAAATGTCTTTTACGGTAGTGTGTTCAATAAATCCAATAGCTCTGTGTTGGACCTTAACGACGAATCAGGGGCTCCCCTTTTCCAAATAAACCAGTCAGCAATTGTTAAGCTAATACTAAAATTACGTTACAATATATCGAAGGGTCCTGATAATATTGTTAGTGAAGTACTTAAACTAGGAGGTAGGGCCGTGGCACGATACTTGGAGGTGATGTTTAATGTGTCCATAAACAACGCGCAAATCCCAGATGACTGGAAAAGGGCTACAGTATTCCCAATATTTAAGGGTGGGAGCAGACTTGAATTGGGCAACTACAGGCCGGTTAGCCTTGCGTCCATCGTTTGTAAACAGATGGAACATCTCATTTGCGACTACTTGAGGGAACAGTGGGAAACATTATCATGGTTTAATGATAGGCAACATGGATTTCGGAAAGGTTACTCATGCGAGAGTCAGATGCTATCACTTTTTCAAGATATTAGCGAATCGTTAGACAATGGAGTTTCAGTCGACGTCGTAGTTATAGACTTTGCGAAGGCATTTGATGTCATACCACGCGACATGCTACTCCATAAATTAGCTTCAACGAAGATTGATAGAAGAATAATTTTATGGATCCAAGAACTTTTGACGGGTCGTTCCCAGAAAGTAAAAGTCGAAGGCCTATTCTCGGATGAAATTACCGTAACGTCGGGTATCCCTCAGGGCAGCGTAATCGGAACTTTGTTATTTTTGGCGTTTATAAATGACTTCCCAAATGGAATTCGTAGTGATTGTCGATTGTTTGCGGATGATTGTGTAATATATCGAAATATACATGACTCGCAAGACAACGCAGTACTTCAAGACGACCTGAACCTGGTCTATAAGTGGGCGATTGAATAGAAAATGAAAATAAACACAAGAAAGTGTTGTCTCCTAAAAATAGGTAAAGGGCAAAGGCAAGATTTTCAATATAATATTGGTTCGGAAATACTTGTAGAAGAAGATTCTTGCAAATATTTGGGCGTTCACGTAAGGAATGATATGAAATGGAGTAGTCATGTAGGATGTGTAGTTTCTAAAGCTTACAAATCCCTGCACTTTTTAATGAGGGTATTAAAAGGAAGTAGTACCTCTGCTAAAGAATTAGGATATTTGTCACTTGTACGGCCTATTCTGGAATACGCCTCGGCGGTTTGGGATCCATATCAAGTAGGGCTCATCAATGAGTTGGAAATGGTACAAAGAAAGGCCGCTAGATTTGTGCTCAGTGACTTTAATCCCAGGAGCAGTGTGAGCCGTATGTTAAAGAAACTTGGGTGGGAATCACTGGAGGCTAGGAGGATGAAATCTAGACTCTGCGCTATGTACAACACGTATACAAATCAACCAGTATGGGGTGAGCTTGGCAAACGTATGGGAAAGCCCACTTACATGAGCAGGAGTGATCATCCTTTCAAAGTTAAGGGCCGACCACAGCGTACAAATTATGGTAAATATTCTTTCGTTAACCGGGCCATTGATAACTGGAACTCTCTACCTGCCGCAGTCTTAGAGCCTTTTCCCAAACATATTGCTGTGTTTAAGAAAAGACTGACTATTTGTGTAAATACTCCATTTTAATTGTTAATTGTTATTGAAGTGTTATGTATAATTATGTATTTGTTATGTATACCTAATTTGCCACCGGGGGACACACCCCCAATTGCAAATAAATGAATGAATGAATGAATGAATATAGTCGTCTCCGTAGCGTAGCGGTCAGCATGGTTAACTGCCGCTCCGGAGGTCCTGGGTTCGATTCCCGGCTCTGCCACGAAATTTGAAAAGTGGTACGAGGACTGGAACGGGGTCTACTCAGCCTCGGGTGGCCCAAATGAGTAGAGGGGGTTCGATTCCCTCTCAGCCATTCTCGAAGTGGTATTCCGTGGTTTCCCACTTCGTCTTCGGGCAAATGCCGGGATGGCACCTTCTTCAAGGCCACGGCCGCCTCCTTCCCTCTTCCTTGCCTATCCATCCTAACCATCCCTTACCTTCCCTCATGAGGCCCCTGTTCGCTTTGCAGGTGAGGCCACCTGGGCGAGGTGCCAATCCCACCTCACCAGTTGTATCCCTTCCGATTCGATGTTCCCCGCTCTAGGACACTGCCCGTAGAGGCGGTAGTGGTGAGTTCCCTCGCTGAGTCAGTGAGTTCCACCAACCTGGAGGGTAAACGACTAAAAAAATATGTGAATATAAACAATATGCAGTACTCACAAATGACCGACGATTATCGCGCAACACTTCTTCTGAAGGCGCAAAACTGCGGCAATATGTTTCATGCTCTTGAGGTGTTGTGTAACTTGAGATCACTGTTCAGCCATGATTGCTTTCCCACATTGTTGGCAGAACTGAACGCCCCCTATGAGATGTAAAATTATCTTTTAATTCTGCAACATACTGCTGCAGACGATAACTTGTAGTTGCTTTTACTTTAGTCATCGTAGAACTGCCTTACACTTCACAGTGCCAGAAATGAACTGCATGTGAGTGACTCTGGTTCCAGGTAGCTGAGGGGGGAGGTCTAGCACGTGGTGCATTATAGCTATGGACAAGGAAATCCCCGGTTTCCACAGTAAGTGGCACGGGGCGACAAGTTAAGAATAACACAGTTGCAAGCTGACATACGCTCTGCATGAAGATTAGATAGCTCACAGGTTCTTCCCCGTTGAAGTAACACAGAACAAAAATGCAATAAACTGAAAGATATAGAATACTGATTTTGAAAAATGTAAATATTATGTATTTTTATGTGCTAATAAGTGAAAAGCAGGAATTTATGTACAGTAATTATGGAAAAAAAATTTTCAAATATGTATTTATATAAAAAGTATTTATTTACCTAAAAATCCGAGCCCTAGTCATTAGCTATTAGGTGTGTGTTGAGGACCTTATATCTAATTACCTGTAAATGTCTAAAGGGAAAGTAAAGCTGCCGGGCCCATGTCATACATTTATGGCATGTAAAAACATACCGCTAGAATTGGTAGTCTCTAGCCAAATTTGTAGGTTTTATTCGGTTACAAACGCTCTTTTAATTTCCAACATTCGCCGCTAAGTGTCAGCGAAAGTTGCATCCGGTAGTCAAATTGGAACTACTTGAAAATGGACTTTCTGGGAGCCAACGGGCATTCAATTAAAATACCCTGCTATGGCCATTGGCTGCATTTCACATAAAATAAAAATAATAATAATTGCCCCAGAGGAGTGCGTCAGGCCTCGGCAGCCGGCACAGTTCATATCCCCGCCGCTAGATGGGGGCTTCATTCATTCCATTCCTGACCCGGTTGGAGACTGGAAGCAGGCTGTGGATTTTCATTTCCACCTGGTAACTGTACCAGTGTCTACGATTGGCGTTGGCGCTCTGAGACTTGAAATAAGGTAACATCCCAGCCTTTGGCAAGATGAAGTGTGAAAATGCAAATACTGTAGTTCCGTGAAGAAGTAAATAGCCTATTTTCATATATCCTATTTACGTTAATTGCCTCTATAAACATACAACATTTCAGTTTGATTGCTGTCATTGATTCGTAGATATTGAGAACCGTCTATGTACTCCAGATGGTTGCCATGTTGGATTTTAATATATGTAGGCCATAGAGTTATGTACTATTAGTTGACGGTTGTGGCGTAGGTTCATCATTCAAACGTTGACTTCGATCGCATGATTAGGACACGAGAAATAAATGAATATTTAAAAATTTCGCACAGCCGCCATATTGACATTAGGTAAACAATAGAACTAAATTAGATGCCAGTGGATTAAACTGTGTATAAACATTTGCTGTACTATGTTTCACTGCGCTCGGACGGTTATATCACGAAAAAAATCTATTTAAATATTTCAACTTTGCTTGGCTGCCATGTTCGTTTTGTACTTAACAGGTCTTTGAAAGTCGTGTAGGTAAACTTCTAGTAGTACCCTTTCTCACCGTACAAAATTTCACGGTGATATCAGTAATAATGTCGAAGATATAGAATGCCGGTGAAATATTTCGCACACCCTCCATGTTGGAATGGTGAGACGTACTAAAACTTGAAGGGCATGGCCGGGGTCGGACGAAATATTTCTATGACCTTACCTAGTTTCATTGAAATCGCTCCAACCGTTTATATTTTATTAGCAGGGGACACACACTCATGCACACACACACACGGACAGAATGTGATCTCTTAAGCCTATTATTTCATAAATTAAAATAGGCTTAAAACGGGGAAACATCACACTCAAGGTGACAGCTATCAATGTCCGGATTCGAACCTTCGATCTACGGACTGTATTTCCTATTGGCAGTCATAGTGCACTACACTGCAGGGCAGGTAAAGAGAACGGACCACGACGAGTAGGAAGTGTACCTATATGTTAAGCCACTTCGAATGACAGGCCATGGAACTAAAGCCATTATCTTCATTTTAAAATGGCTGTTTCGGTCTGACTTCTGCAGTATCGAATTCTTTGATCAAGTTGACTCGTCATAGCAGTTCCCCGCTGAAGCCCACAGCCAGCCTCTCCAATACCTGTTCTGTGTTGTGTCTTATTGATAGATTAACCTACTACGGTCATAAATAACTCCACATAACCTTACCAATAAATTTGAGGCACTCATGAATTATAAATAACGGACAGACAGCACGAAGAAAGGATATTAATACTGAGGAGCACGATTATTTTCAGTGTAATTTGAATGAATGATCATAGTTGTAAATTGCATCGTTAATTCTCCAACATCCAGTTGTACTAGTATTTATCTTTTACTTGTGTAATTGCTATGCTCATCAAAGACAGAAGATGTGGCTTTGGCTGCGGGCTTTTGAGAACAACTGATCATGGCCAAGCCGTAGAGAGCGATCGTGGGCCCTAGGTCGAGGATTTCAGGGCCCCTCCATTTTATCATTTCAAATGATCTTGTCGACTTCGTCGCTATGCTTGGGTCTAACGTTATGCGTTACGGTTACGGCGTGTATGACGTCATCATGTTGTTCAGTGCATATGCACCGAGTCTGAGTTTACTACTGGGGTGTGCCGTTACGCGATACGGAGAAGGCGAGTGCGTGACGTCAGACAGGAATACAGGGTGACTCCTAAAGAGATGTACACGATGTCAGATGAGAATACAGGGTGACCCTTAACGAGGTGTACAAGATGTCAGACAAGGATAGAGGGTGACTCCTAAAGAGGTGTACAAGATGTCAGACAAGAATACAGGGTGACTCCTAAAGATATATACAAGACGTCAGATAAGAATACAGGGTGACTCCTAAAGAGGTGTACACGATGTCAGACTAGAATACAGGGTGACTCCTAAAGATGTGTACAAGATGTCACACAAGAATACAGGGTGACTCCTAAAGATATATACAAGACGTCAGATAAGAATACAGGGTGACTCCTAAAGAGGTGTACACGATGTCAGACTAGAATACAGGGTGACTCCTAAAGATGTGTACAAGATGTCACACAAGAATACAGGGTGACTCCTAAAGAGATATACAAGACGTCAGATAAGGATACAGGGTGACTCCTAAAGAGGTGTACAAGATGCCAGATAAGAATACAGGGTGACTCCTAAGGAGATATACAAGATGCCAGATAAGAATACAAGGTGACTCTTAAAGAGGTGTACAAGATGGCAGAGAAGAATACAGGGTGACTCCTTAAGAGGTGCACAAGATGTCAGACAAGGATAGAGGGTGACTCCTAAAGAGGTGTACAAGATGTCAGACAAGAATACAGGGTGACTCCTAAAGAGGTGTACACGATGTCAGACAAGAATACAGGGTGCCTCCTAAAGAGGTGTGCAGGATGTCAGAAAAAATACAGGGTGACACTTAACGAGGTGTACAGTATGTTAGATTCAATTCAAATACAGGGTGACCCTTAAAGCGGTTTGCAAGATATCAGATTCAAATAATGGGTGACCCTTAAAGAGTTGTAAAAGATGTCAGACTGAAATACAGGGTGACCCTTAAAGCGGTGCCCGCGCGGGAAGGCTAAGTCAATGGGTAATGGGGTCTGTTGAAAGAGCCCTCCTGAGCCTTTCCAACATGTGTAGCATTTGTAGCATGCGTCAGAATGTCTAGTCTCTCAGACTGACTGTATCTTTTTTTTTTTTTTTAGTCTGTGGCCTGTTTGCCAACTTTTGATGAATGCAGTACATTTGCATTTATCTGTTGGCACAGGCTAGAGTAAAATGTGGCTTTTCACCGGTGTCTCAGTCTCATTCACGGCTGTGATTACATGGAAGCTACTGAGGTATGGGTGGTGCATAGTAATGACATTCAGGGCACAGTCAGTGCCTGTGGATGCTTTGAAAGGTTCTACTCATAGGGTTAGTACTTTTGCTCTGACTCAGCGAGGAAAGCAATGGCAAACTATCTCACTCCTCTTCTTGCCTAGTACGCCTCAATATAGCGCTGCCTTGGGTTTTTGTGGGTATCTACCCACATAACCTAACGGCGGTACTTTTTGAGGATCCAACCAGCCTTTGGGCTGACTACCTAACAGACAGACTTTAGTTTGAATTGAGCTTGAATTCCTTTAACCCATAATATCTCCGTGGATATTAGCTTGTCCATATACATTGAACAAGCAATGAAAGAAATTGGAGAAAAATTCAAAGTAGGAGAAAAGATTCAAGGAGAAATAATTACAACTCTGAGTTTTGCTGATGACATCGTCATCTTAGCCGACACACCAGAGGAGTTGAATGAGTTTTTAAATGGTATGGATTCTGTCTTGAGGAAGGAATTCATGATGAAAATTAATAAATGTAAAACAAATATACTGGTATGCAGTCGAAAGAAATCAGAAACCCGTATGGATTTCGAATTTCCGGGTGAACAGCTAAAGGAAGTAGGTGACTTTTGTTACTTGGGAAGCAAAATAACCAGTGATGGACGAAGCAAAGAGGATATAGAAAGTAGGTTAGCACAGGCAAGGAAAGCATTTCTACAGAAAAGGCATCTGTTGACATCGAATAGAGATTTAGGTATTAGGAAGTCATTTTTGAAATCCTTTGTCTGGAGCGTGGTGCTCTGTGGAAGTGAACCTTGGACTATTGGTGTAGCAGAAAAGAAGAGAATTGAATCGTTTGAAATGTGGTGTTACAGGAGAATGATGAAGGTCATATGGGTAGATAGGGTTACGAATGCAGAGGTATTACGACGAGTGGGAGAGGAGAGATGTTTCTGGCAACTGCTAATGAAGAGAAGAGATAGGTTGGTAAGACACATACTAAGACATCCAGGAATAGCAAACTTAGTTATAGAAGGAAGGATCGAGGATGAGAACAGTAGGGGTAGAACAACGTTAGAATATGTTAAACAGATTGCCTCGGATGTAGGGTGTGGTAGCTATGTAGCTATGAAACGATTAGCTCAGGACAGGGAAGTATGGAGAGCTGCATCAAACCAGTCGAAAGACTGAAGACCCAAACAACAACATTGAATATCAGTTAACTTGGTTTTCAGTTCTTAAGCCACTCTTATTTTTGTCTCTCGTTGCTTGTTATTTTACTTCGAGATTTTGATCACTCTGCACTGTGCACTGACCGTGTTCGAGCTCCACAACAATAAGCCGTGCTTCTTTCAGAGATGTATGAAGTATATAGTGGAATGTTTGAGAGTTTGAATTCGAAAGTTATCGCCTCATAAGGGTATCTTTAATTTCCGTATGTTATAAATTAAGGGAGCGTTAACCCAAAAATATCCATTTTTTACTGGCTCATTTATAGGCAACTCTATTGCTTTATCAAAATCAACTTATTTCATGATGATATCTCAATTAGTGAAGCCTCCGTGGCTTAGGCGGCAGCACGCCGGCCTCTCACCGCTGGGTCCGTGGTTCAAATCCCGGTCACTCCATGTGAGATCTGTGCTGGACAAAACGGAGGCAGACAGGTTTTTCTCCGGGTACTCCGGTTTTCCCTGTCAAAACTTTCATTCCAGCAACATTCGCCACTACCATTTCATTTCATCTGTCATTCATTTAATCATTGCCCCAGAGGAGTGCGTCAGGCCTCGGCAGCCGGCACAGTTCATATCCTCGCCGCTATATGGGGGCTTCATTCATTCGATTCCTGACCCGGTCGGAGACTGGAATCAGGCTGTGGATTTTCATTTTCATCTCAATTAGTCAAGCCTCCGTGGCTTAGGCGGCAGCCCGCTGGCCTCTCACCGCTGGGTCCGTGGTTCAAATCCCGGTCACTCCATGTGAGATCTGTGCTGGACAAAACGGAGGCAGACAGGTTTTTCTCCGGGTACTCCGGTTTTCCCTGTCACAATTTCATTCCAGCAACACTCTCCACTATCATTTCATTTCATATGTCATTCATTTAATCATTGCCCCAGAGGAGTGCGTCAGGCCTCGGCAGCCGGCACAGTTCATATCCCCGCCGCTAGATAGGGGCTTCATTCATTCCATTCCTGACCCGGTCGGAGACTGGAAGCAGGCAGTGGATTTTCATTTCATCTCAATTAGTATAATTGCTATGGCTCTTAGTTCATGCTGTAAGGTAGGCATGGGGTTTAAAAGTTCCAGTTCTCTCAGCTTCTGCGGGATGATGTCATAATTATCTGGATTCAAATTGACCGCTTCTCTATGCTTGACAGTAGTTGGTATTTTGGCCAGTAGATAGAACCAGTATACGCCTGGAGACGAGGCTTTATGTTCTTTGCTCCTTATGAGTGCTCATATGCCATGTGCTTTTCATGTGACCGCTTTATTCCTTCCCTAAAATTGCATAATATGCCGAAAATGTTATTAATTTGTAGGTTAGGATTACAATACAGACACAACGGAAGCTGGAAACTGAATTTTGGCTTAATAGCATGAATGGCTTTAGAAATAATAATAATAATAATAATTTTTACACTCGCAAGGATAATAATTATTCACATAAGAATTTATGAACCCAGGGCTCTGTGAATTCATTCACCTATTCCTACACACATATGCTATAAGCAGTTAATGTTTCATGATATTTATTTTTTTATTAAACATGCGATGTGGTGGTTAACGCCCCATTAAATGGACAACTCTGATAAACTGATATTTCCCCGGGTGAGAAGTGAAATACACACAGGATGTTTGTAAAATCCATTATCGTTCTCCTTGTAATGTTTTGGTTACTATTCATTGGTTGCATTTACATTGAACATGGTCTTATGAAAAAAGAATCAAAATGGTTTAGAAATGAATTTGAGTGAATTTGTCAACTTTAAACAATTACGGGCCCTCTCAGCAAATCCCGACCCCTGAGCTATAGCCCCACTTGCCCCTCCCTCTCGTCAGGCTTGATCCTCACAAAACACAAGTTTGGTGCGATCAGTAAAAATTATTCTTATACATCCTCCAAGCAATATAGTTTTTGTTGATTCATTATGAGCTTTGCGACAGCGTGGTCAAGTAGTCTCATGTATTTAGATGTGTCTGAAATCCATCTAATAACCTGTGCTATTGTGACGGCTCTATTAGTGTACGATTGGGTTAGAGGTGGCCGCTTCCTTGAGTTAGGAACCATCCCGGTATTTTCCTCGAGTAAAAGTGGCTAAACCAACTCTAGAATGGACAAAGTCGGAATCAAATCCACCTCTTCTCAGTTTTGCCTCACAAGGCTGAGTTAACTCCGTTCCTGTCCTCAGAACACAATTGAATTCTTGGCAGAGCAGGGAATCGAACCCGGACCCCCAAGGTGACAGCCAAAAGTAAAGACACATGTTATAGGGCTAATAAACATTGAGCCGTTCCCTTGGTTTTGGGGTAGCTCGCCTGCCTCTCACCCGGAGGCCCCGGGTTCGATTCCCGGCTCCGTCAGGGATTTTAGAAACTTGACGTGAGGGCTGTAACAGGGTGCACTCAGCCTCGTGAGCACAATTGAGAAGCTGTTTGACAGTGAGGCGCCCCGGTCATGAAAACCAAGATTTACGGCCAAGGGGACCCGATGCACTGACCAAGCGGCACCCCAATATCTGCAGGCCAAATGGCTGGGCAGCGGTCGCTTGGTAGGCCTAGGCCCATCATGGGCTGTAGTGCCAGTTTATTTTTCAATAAACATGGTGGTGGTGGTGGTGGTGGAGATGGCGATTGTTGCTCTAAGGGACGGAAGATCGAGGTCACGTTCACCTAATGAAGATGAATGAAATTGGTGAAGGAGTTGCTAGGAAGCGGTCGTGGTCTATTAGAATACACCATACCAGCATTTATTTAGAGTTGTACTGGAAAACCATGGAATATCTTTTCAATAACGATCGATGGTGAGATTTGAACCCCCGCGCCTCCCGAATGCGGAGGTAGCGTGGCCCTGTAGCCTTTACGCGTTGACACGTAGAGCCACCACACTCAGTGCTTGTGATTCTACTGCAGATTAAAAATATGTTACAAAAGATGTTCTCCTTGCCATGCTGACTCAAAAGCACACCGTGTAGCTATTAGCGCCTTCGTTTTATCGAATGTGTGGCCGAGCGGCCAGCAGTTTCACCCCCTCGCCTCCCAGGCTGTTAACCGTACTGTAGCTTAATAAAAATGACTTATACTCCGTGTCCACTTCGGAGCCAGATGTTTCCAAAATTATATGTTTGTAGGATTACTAAAATCGTGGTAGTTATATGAAGAAATATACGCTGCGTATAAATTCTTATCCGATGAAAATATTCATTTCATAAATATATGAATATTATAAATTTTCGTTCATGTAAAAGAATCTTACCACATTGTAGTCCATAAATAATTGCCAGGCAGAGAACGTATCTTCCCCACAAGAGAAATTTGAGTTTGGAGCGCAGTAATGGGTCCTTAAATTACTCAGTTCTATGTAGCGGAACCTCGATTCAATAGATTTTCCGAGCCAGTAATACTGGCTAATTCAAAAAAATATGTCGATATTTTAAGAAATCACCACATGCAGTGCGTCTACGAGACGCGTTCCTTTTATGAATCCCCCCCGGGCTCACATCTAGTGGGACGTGGGTTGGCGACCACGGGACCCCAGCTGAGTCCGGCATTGCTTCCACTTACTTGTGCCGGGCTCCTCTCCGTCTTCTTTCCTGTCGACCTCACTTGGTCAACTCTTGTTCTCTCCCGACCCCGACGGTATTAGGGTATCCGAGGCCTAGGGAGTCTCTTCCTTTCCCGCCTTAATTGGCCCTTGTCTCATCTTTTCTGATACCCTCCTTCTGCGAGGGGTCAGCCTTCTTTTTCTTATCCTGTTATCTACTGCCTTCTGCTCAAGGCCCTCAAGGAGGCAGGGTGTATGTAGCCTCACCACTTCTGGTGCATCCTAGATATTGCTACACCCTCAAGGGCTCACGGCTGGTGAGTTCGGGAGTTGGCGACCCCGAGGGATTCCTGAGCTGGGTCCGGTTTTCCCCCTTTTATCCATTACCTATGGGGCGGACCCTCCCCTCTTTCACTTTCCTATCTGCCTTTTCTGTCTCTCCTTCCTTCCAAGTCCCTCAATCCGCATTCTGCGAGGGTTGAGGGCATTTCTTTTCCTCCTGTCCTTTATTTGCCTTATTCTCCTTTTGTTTTCCATTTCTTCTTCTAGTATATAAGTCAGTAGTTAGTTTTAGTTATAGTTTACATTTCATTATCATCTTCATGATCACTCAAACAATTAGGGGTCGATAACCTAGATGTTAATCCCCTTAAAACAACAATTATCATCATCTTCATATTTTTAAGCAAGTACCGTACTGTTTCCGTATATCGCCGGTAGAGTGATGTGGTGTGAGGCATGCACAATGTCTTCCTTCATCTGTTAACCCGCCATGTGCGACGTTTGTGACATTCACAGTGTGGCCATATTTTAGTGAGCGTTTAAAATGTTACAGACAGCTGTCGTTGTTGCTTCATTTAAGGGGCTTAGACATCATAGTCTTTCAGCCCCATGTACTTGGGTGTTTATGGAGTTGTTGTAATTAATTCTTAAGGGGCCTTGCGACATCGTAGTCATGTAGCCCCATGTACTTAGGTGTGTGTAGAATTTGTGTGATAACCTGTGATATTGTGGTATCTGTATCAGCGTGTGTATTTTTAATTCAGTTGAGTATTGGGAAAGAGGTGGCCGTGGCCTTGGATTAGCAACCATCCCGGCATTTGGCTGGAGTAGAAGAGGGGAAATAACAGAAAACCACTTCCAGGGTGACTAAAATGGGCATCGAACCCACCTCTTCTCAGATTTGCCTCACGAGTCTGAGTGTACCCCATTCCAACCCTCTCATCAGAACTGAATTTCTTGGCAGAGCCGGGAATAGAACCCGGTCTTCCGGGGCAACAGCTACTACACCAAGAGGTGGGTTAAGACAACAGCTCAACCCGCCGACTGTAGCTGTGAGATATAGTTCGTTTCTTGATTGTATGAAGCATAAAACCACTCTTGATATTCATCGCCAAGTGTGTGAGGTGTAGTCTATTGAGGAAGTGCAATGATCGACGGAACTGTGAGGATGTGGGATCGAATGTTCAATGAAGTTCGCCAACATGTGCGTGGTGAATTATGGAGGGACCGACAGTCTGCCGTCTTAAGTAATTCCCATGTTTTCCTTCGCCTGAAGGAGTTCCTTGTTTCCTTGATGGCAAGGGATTCGATGACGATGATCTCAAAAAGGGAGTACAGATATCGCTTTCGTCACAGTTTGCGTCGATCTATGACTAAGGCATAAAACAATTGGTGTCCCGTTACGAAAAGTGTCTTAAGAAAGCAGGTGACTATGTGGATAAGTACAGTAGATTAAGGAGTTAGGATCCAAGGAAAATAAAAGGTTTCTAAAATAATGTTGTCGATCTTTGAAAAAAATCAGTACTTAAAAAAACCGCCTGGTAGCAATGTAACATATTTGCAACCATCACGAAACTTCACAAAACCTAGCGATTCATAGGAAACGGCCACACAATGTTTGTTACGCATTGTGAAATGAAAATCCACAGCCTGCTTCCAGTCTCCGACCGGGTCAGGAATGGAATGAATGAAGCCCCCATCTAGCGGCGAGGATATGAACTGTGCCGACTGCCGAGGCCTGACGCACTCCTCTGGGGCAATGATTAAATGAATGACAGATGAAATGAAATGATAGTGGAGAGTGTTGCTGGAATGAAATTTTGACAGGGAAAACCGGAGTACCCGGAGAAAAACCTGTCTGCCTCCGTTTTGTCCAGCACAGATCTCACATGGATTGACCGGGATTTGAACAACGGACCCAGCGGTTAGAGGCCGACGTGCTGCCGCCTAAGCCACGGAGGATTCAAAGAGCTACACATGTTAGGCATAAAACCTGGATTGAATACAACTACTAGCCTTGAGGGTTTGGACAAATTACGTACCTACAAAGCCGACCTAGTGGTTCAACAAATTATAAAGAAGGCTAGACATTTGACCAGAAATGAGGGGAAGCAGAGGGAAGATGAATAGAATGAAGATTACGGAGCTGGAATGTATTAAGGTTAATAATAATGTTACTGCTTTTACGTCCCTTTTAACTACTGCGGCTTTTTGAGACGCCGGGCTGCCGGAATTTTGTCCCGAAGGGGATCTTTAACGTGCCAGTAAATCTACTGACGCGGCTCCCTCCCATTTGCGCACCCTCAAACGCCTGCTGACTGCGTCAGGATTCGATCCTGCAACCTTGGACCCAGCAAGTGAGAACTTTACCGCTGAGACACGCAGTATTAACGTTAAAATGCAAATTTTCTCAGTTCCACATTTGTGGTATTTCAGTGCACTTTAGTCGAATACAATCAAACCCAAATTTATGACACTTCAAACCGGTGTTACTGGTGTCTCGAAGAGTAAGAAGAAGAAGGATTTGTTCCAGTGGTCGTAGTTTGTATTTTATTGGGATTTATTTGTTTTTTCGTGATTTTTTTAAAATGCTTACAAAATTGTATACAAAATAAAACCTAAGTGCATTTTTTGATGTGTAACATCTTTCCGCTCGGTTGCTGGATAGTTCTGTGGGAGTGATTTTGAAAATTGGGGACGGAAGTGGATTGGAATGATCGAGCTGGCAGTGATGGATCGAACGGAAGTACGCACTGCCCGCTCGATCGAAGTGTACTAGCTGGCAGTGGTGGAAAACGGAAGTAGGCTATGCACAGCCCGCTCGATCAATCGAACGGAAGTGTACTAGATGGCAGTGGTGGAAAACGGAAATATGCACTGCCCGCTCGATCGATCGAACGAAAGTATACTAGCTGGCAGTGGTGGAAAACGGAAGTATGCACTGTCCGCTCGATCGATCGATCCAGCGGGCAGTGGTAAGACCCAGCTGGCAGTGGTACGAGAAACAATGAGCGCGCGATGTCAGAAATTGATACCATGACGTACTCTCGGCCATGTGGAATGTATATGACATACTGAACGGAAAACGCTCATGCGAACCCTGGTGTCAAGTGATTGAAACAAATGACATGGTACATGTTCGAAGTCTTCGTATCAGTATTTAAATGGCAAAATGCCTTAATATCAAACATCGTAAGTAGTCGGCATTGCCGGTATTATGTTTCTGCACAATGCCTATTCAAATATTAACCCACATAACGGTAATGCAGTCATCAATATAATATAATCGATGTGGTTATACGAGAATTGAGCAAGCCTTCATGAATTATTACTGAATACATTCTCTTTACTCACAAGAGGGCCTATTCATAAGGCATTTTAAACTCAATTTCACGCAGGAATATTATCGAAACAAGCAAAATATAAATGAAACTTAATTCCGTAATGCAGTATTATTGGAACGTAGAAATAAGTCACCATCTTGTGCACAATATTTGCGTAGTCGAAATACCCGTGGGGTTAGTGCTTATGACTGTGAATCTAGAGCTCTTGGGTTCGAATCCCGGACGGGGTAGTTATTTTTGCAACAAGATTATCATTTTAAACGATATTTATCATATCAATATGACTCATTTTAACAGAATCCATATGAAATTACGTGTTGGTCTGTGAATGAAGAGGACCTGTTTATAAGGAATGTAAGGTTATGAGCGGTGTCGCGACTATTAATCTAGTTGATCCATATTGTATTCTTTATTTAGGCTAGTGCTGGTGGAAGCTACAAATCATCTAATAAAATGAGTTCCGTATTATAAACTACAATATCTGTAAAACACTCCCTTTTACAATAGATTAATATTTGTGCCAATAATAGTATAAAATAGCGGTGTATCAACAATTTCACGTGAGGTTTCTTCTATGTCAGATGTTACACATCATATGCGACGTCTGTAAGGCTCGGTTTTTTTTTTTTTTTTTTTTTAGCTGCTGCGTATTACTAAACATATGAGCATGCAGAACAAGCACATACAATTTCGAGGCTGTACGTTTCATGTAATGTGTGCCAGAAGTTGGCAAATTTAACATGGGCAGTACATGGGGTTACGTCTTACCTTTGATTAGCGAGTGCCTAGAAAATTAATTTGTAATATTAGTGTACAGTAGGATAAAGTTATTAGAACGCCATAACGTTATTGCAACGTAAGTTTCCTATTGTGGAGCTTGAAAATTACACAAAACCATCATTCTGAAATGATTTGACCGAGAAAGTTGTGGCTTTGATGTCATACTTTCCTTATAGTCTGAAACATTCCCTTCGAGTTCAGTAGGTGTATGATAATCGGTTCAGCGGACGGACAACTTAGCTTACTAAGATTTTGGTGACACGGTTTTCTTTTCGTTAAGATAGCGGAAATATAATAATGCTATTGAGGTTCACAAGCGGAGGGATACGTCTATACACTCTTGACTATGGAAACTGCAACACCCTGAAGGAGTGGTTGAGCATGACACTTATGACATTTCAAACCGGTGTTACTGATGTCTCGAAGAGTAAGATGAAGAAGGATTTGTTTCAGTGGTCGTAGTTTGTATTTTGTTGAGATACGATGATAACACTTTCAGGTTCCTTGACTTCAAATATGGACAAGAATCAATACAGGATGTGCTCTCCACGAGCAACAGTTCAGTGCTGAATTCTTCCAGGCATGGAGACAACAAGGCCTTGGATCACTTCCTGAGGAACTGTGGTTCAGCGGCGGATCTAGGGGAGGGCGAAGAGGGCGACTGCCCATGGCCCCGCGGTCCGGGGGCCCCGCGCCATGGATTTTTAAAAATTTAATTAATTAAATATAATTTCCAAACTAATGTATAATTCATATTCCTTTTTTTTTTCGTGCAGCTATGACCACCCGTGACCGTTTAGCAAGTTTAGATTTCAGTGAAATAATAGAAGACTTCAGCCGGGGAAAAAAAAGTCGCAGAGTAATATTTTAATATTTCATAGTTTACATATATTTCATCAAGGGGACTTAAAGGTTTCTTTCATATTATTAAAAATGTACTGTAGTGTATTCAAAATATTGTATTAGCCTTTTTTATTATTATTACCGGTACCAAAGTATTTTCCATTTGATTTGATTTTTTTTTATTTCCTATTGTTGTGGGCCCCATCTTATCATATCTCCCAGGGCTCCGCAAGGCCTGGATCCGCCACTGCTGTGGTTATAGTGTGTAGCATAGTTGACTTGCAGTCTGTGCAGTGAATTGTTCCTGGTCAAACATGCCTTGACGTCAGAGAAGAGCACACTCTCAACAAACGTCGCTGTTTGAAAGAGCACGTATAATTGGTCTGTGTGAGAGTGGGTTTTCAATGCGCACTGTAGTTGCATGTGTTGGCCGATAGGCATCTGTGGTACAACATATATGGCACACTCATAGACCCAGTACAGGCCTAACTCGACGGATAACTGTGAGGAAGGATCACCGCATTCTTCGGATGACTCGGATTAATCCCCGCGCAACAGTAGTGAAAGCTCGAGCAACTGTGGTACACCTTGTTTCTCAGCAAACAGTAGATGGATTACGAGCCCTTCCTCTTGCAGAAGGTGCTCCATTGACACCGCAACATTGACGTGGAAGGCCGGCGTGGCGTCGAAAAGGTGGACATGGCTCGAAGATGGCATAGTGATGAAGCCCTAATGCGATTTGACACCATAAACATCCTCCGCAGCTATGTGTAAAAAAAGCGTGTTGTTGTTTCATTTAAGGGCGTGGATATCATGGTCATTAAGCCCCGTTCACTTGAGTGTGTATACAATTTGTCTGGAAACCTGTGTTTTGGTGGTGTCTGTAGTAGTGTGTGTAGGCCTACTTGTAATTCAGGTGAGGATTGGGAAGGATGCCACCGTGGCCTAAAATTACGAACTATTCTGGTATTTACCTGGAGTAAAAGTAGAAAACCACGGAAAACTACTTCCAGGATGACCAAGGTGGGAATCGAACCAACTTCTTCTCAATTTTGCTTCCTGAGGCTAAGTGTACCATGTTCCAGCCCATAGACCAGAATTAAATTTCTTAGCAGAGCCGTGAATCGAACGCGGACCTCCGGAACGACAGCCAAGAATGCTATCCACTACGTCACAAAAGCATGAAATGTAGGCCTACCTCAGTCACTGAACGCCACGTAGCGAGACCCAGATATAGAATGAGCGACAACCTGTTGCTATTGACAGTGAAGACCGCAGAGCTATCAAAACCGCCCGCACTGCGTACCAGACTTCATTCACATTGGATTACTGTAATTACTAAAGCAGAAGCAACAATAACACACAGCCATAATAGCGACCCCAAACTGGGCAGTTTAAAGTCTTTCTCTTCTCAAATGTACAGTAGAGTATTATTCTTTCATTTCCTACCCAGTGCCATTCACCCATTCACAACCAGTAGGACGAGTATTTTCGACCACAGGACGCCAGTTAAGCACTGCAATCATGTGGTCCCTATATGTTACCTTTCCTCTGTCGACCTCCCTTGGTCAGCTCCTACAGTAGTTCCCTCACATTCCTCGTTAACAAGCGGCGACTCAAATGTGAGGCAGTAGTACGCACCGTCAATAACACTATTATTATGGCGTTTGAAACCATTTTCAGTGTTGCCCTAGTAAACGAAGTTTGATGTTTTTCAGTCGGTCAACTCTATCGTACCCAATTGAGATGGGTTATTCCCTATACTTTCTTCGGCTTTTCCCAATTAACAGGGGTCACCGGAGTCAACCAGGCTCATTTTGATTTTGGCCGGGGATTTAAAACCGGATGCCCTTCCTGACGTGATTTTTCAGGTGAAAATTTCACCCCGCTGTCACCGGGATTCGAACGTTAAAGATCCTCTTCGGGGAAAAATTTCCTGCAACCCGGCGTCTCTAATAGTCTGAGTAGTTAAAAGGGACGTAAACTCAATAACATTATTTTTAATACTATTATTATTTCATATAAATCTAAAACTCAGCAATGTAAACCAAATGCATCACGAGCAGAAAATGATTAGTGAATGACAATTATTATTATTATACCGGGTGAGTTAGCCGTGGTGGTTACGGCATGACTGATGGCAGTCGCTCACATCCGGGAGGCGAGGAGGTTCGAATCCCCCCGCCGGCAACCTTGAAGATGGTCTTCTGTGGTTTCCCATCTTCCTTCCAGGCAAATGCCGGGGTTGGTCCCTAACTATAGGCCACAGCCGCTACCTTCCAACTCCTCGTCCTTACATTCCAACTTCCCTCCTTCCCTCCCCAACGGTACTTGTAGCTCACCCATTGGGTGTCCGTCTCGAAGCAGCTACAAAACTGGCGAGCCGAACATGTCCTCGGACACTCCCGGCACTAAAAGTCATACGCTAAAAAAATATATATATATATATATTATTATCATTCCTGGTGTTGTTCCCGTTACGCCCATGAATTTTCCTGGTCTTTGATATGGTTGGGACATGTCGCATGTCTTATCGTAGACAGTGTATCTAATCTTCCAATCCCTCATAAGGCCCTTGTTCGCTTTGCAGGTGAGGCCGCCTGGGCGAGGTGCTCGTCCCACCTCCCCAGTTGTATCCCCCGACCCGATGTTTTAAGCTCCAGGACACTGCTCTGGAGGCGGTAATGGTGGGATCCCTCGCTGAGTTGTTCGACAGATCCAAAATTACAATTATGAATGCAAAACTAAAAATAAGAATTTTTTGACCCCCATATAGTTACATTAAGAACGTCATTGCCAAAAATATTGCACCCCTTCAGTTTCCTCTAAGTACAGTGTGTATTGAATTTGTCTGATAATGTGTATTTGTGTGATGACTGTCGAAGTGTGTGTGAATGTATAAGGGACAAGGATGAGATAGGTGCCCCGGGACTTGAAGTAAGGTACTATCCCGGCATTTTCTTGGAGGGAGTGTGAAAAACTCTGGAGAAACCACACTCAGGATGGCCGCTATCAGTGCCCGGATTCGGACCGTCAATCTCCAGATCTGCTGCAGCATTCCATCGTGATCGTGTGGAGCGATTTAACGCGCGCAGCCACGCCGCGGGGTCTACTACTACCCGCCTATACTACGAGTACTACTACTGCTAACTACTTGCTAACTTGTAACTGGCCGCCTCCTGGTGTAGTGACTAGCATTCTTAGCTGTCACCGCAGAGGTCCGGAATCAATTCCCGGCTCTGCCAAGAGATTTAATTCTGGTCAAAGGCCAGGAACGGGGTGATATATAAATGAGAAGATGTTGGTTCGATTTCCATATCAGCCATCCTAGAAGTAGTTTTCGGTGGTTATCACTACTAAGCAAGGCAAATTCCGGGATGGTACATAAATTAAGGCCACGTCCCCATCATATCCAAATCTTACCCCAATTACAAATACACACACTGCTACAGCCATTACAATAACACCGGTTATCACACATATTCACACACACACACACACACAATTACACGAGCCAATTGGGACCGTGCATACAGTAGTTCGGATAATGAAATTTTTGGATAACTGAACATCAAAGAGTGTACAAAATGTTATGTCCCGAATATAATTTCACCATGAAGATCGAATTATTTACTATACTTAATACAGTTTGCTTACCTTTATTATCTGAAATAATCGCTGTTGAAATGTAGCTATGCGTTTCCTGGCTCGCGAGGTCTCTAATTCCCTTCAGTAGAAGAGGTTGAGTTGAGCAGCATTCGGGTTGGCGTTCGAACCATATCATGGCAACAAACCCGTCTGCACGTTATGGATCCTTATTTTCTTCTTCGTCATCTCCATCCATTTAATTTCCGCGGCATCAGAGGTTCTCTGAACACATTCTATAATTTCGTCTTCATTTTAATATTTGAAAACCAGGATCTGCATCACCTTCCAGCCACTGATTTTCATCTCATTTGTCACACTCTTCAAATCCAGAGATTGATTGGAACCATCCTGCAAGATTCTTAACCAGCTGCTCTTCGGAGTCATTATTTTTCAAGTTCTTCTACTGGCCACAGTTTATTCCAAGCTCTCTGGAGATTGGTTTGCTTCATCAGATCCCATGATTCTGCTAACATGTAGTGGCAGTCTTTAAGATTGAGCTTCTTAGATAAAGCAACAACAGTCTCCAGGTCGTTGTCTGCGAGTAGTAAACGTTGGAGAGCTGTCTTCGTATACATTCTCTTTAGTATTTCAATGACCCCTTGATCCAACGGTCGAATAAAAGCAGTTACGTTCGGTGGAAAGTAAAGTCACTGTCAATAGCGTTCAGGACTTCTTGTTCTTTGTATCATTGAGTAACAACAGGATGTTGGTCTATATCGGGCTTGTCATTGTGAAAGGGCGAAGACACAATATTGTCCCAACTAACTTCTCTTGACGATGAGTATATGTCTGTCTCTTTCGGAGGTAGTGGTCGTTTCCTTTCCAATTCTATATATGTACATTTTTAAAGAACAGCCAACTATCCTCACTTGATACCATATCATGAACTGCTATTAAATGTTGATGTAGACGGTTTAGAAATATGAAGAAAAATAGATGCTATGAAATTCATTTTCAAAATTACAAACAATTAAATTGACGATTCCGAATTCCTTTCTCTCTTAAATGTCCATGTACCACGCATCAATTCAAGGAACAATATCACATTTGAAATTAAAAGAACCAGAGCATCTGCCCACAAAAATTCACCGTTGAACAGACTTCAACAATGTTGTTCGAAGAAATAATTCCATAGATTTTAGTACGTCCTTGACATTTATTTTTATGGAATTTCTAACCACTCTCCTGAAATAATGTTTCAAACCTTGCAAACTGTAAATCATGAATTCTTACCACTGTGTCATTCTACCTAGCCAACCTTGTATTACATTTGTATTAGATTGTCTTAATTTCACACCTAGTTATTTTAATGTTCACCTCCACTTTTGTTAGTTACTGTTCAGTTTAAGTTAGTATACTGTAAGTTACAAGATAACAAACTGTGTAAACTTTATGCCACTGTAATTGGGATGAATTTCCTGTTGTGTGCCAATAAATAAATAAATTCATAAATTGCGCACCCACATGGTACAAAATGCTTCGATCTGTGTGGCTGCGACTCCACCGGCAGGAAATGTGTGACTATTCAATGAGCTTCGCTGGAAGACTCGATCCATTCTCATTCAGATTCTGAATTAGTATCCATTCTGAATCGTTCTGAAGCTAGTCGATAGTACAGTCCACTGTTGCTCTGTCAGTCGAGTCAGTGATTATTTTATTCAATAGAACGGCGGGAACTCTGAAACTTGTTGACGCTATGTTTATGTGCTCCAACAATGTGAGACCTATGGTCCATCATGACCTGTTGCAGGTTAAGGCTTGAACTGAAAGTGATTGAGTACCGTACTTATAATGTAAACTGATCTACACTCAACACGTCGGCTTACTTGAGAAATGTATTACAATTGTTGTTCTTTTTTACAAATTAACATTCTTTCCTCACAATGTTTTGAGATATTAACATAACTCCCAATACATAAAGTCAAACTGAATCATTGTAAAAACAATAGATGTCACTTAGTCAAATCTGAAGATTTTAAGTCTCTGTCTGTTATAGTTTCTGAGATAGTGGGGTCATTTGTTAAAAAGACAAGTTTTTCAGAAATGAGGATCTAAAACTTACACACATGATTATTCTAATAAATGTTTATACTATTTCTAAAAGCACCCTGCTCCATAGTCTGGATCATGTCACTATGGCATTATTTTCTTCAGTAATACCAACAGCATCTTCCATAGTGGGCTGGCTGCGTGGCTCAAAGATAACGTTCTGGCCTGCGGTTGCAGGATCGAATCCTGGCGCAGCCAGTTGGCCTTTGAGGGTGCGCAAATGCGAGGGAACCATATCAGTAGATTTACTGGCACGTTAACGATCTCCTTCGGGGCAAAATTCTGAAACCCCGGCGTCTCTACAAGCCGCAATATTGTTAAAAGGGACGTATAACCAATAACATTATTATTACTGTATCTCCTACAGTAGCTTTCTGCTACAGAACCTACACTGTCCCCTACTACACTTGTATAATTACAGTAATTTGTGGGTGGAATTGGCAGGTTCAGCATTCCACACGGACCCTTGGCTGCAGTCAACCGCTTCCCAATGCAACGCATCCCATAAAATAGTCTTCTATTAAACCCAAATAGGGGTTCAGTTCTCACAATTCCAGGATTACTTCTCATTATTACTGATATCACGCCAGGAGTTGGCAGTTGGTTTTGAACCGCAGAGGTCTTCCCGCTCACTGCGTATCGAGCATTCCAAAAACATTCAGTTGGTTACTACTTGCTTCACTCACTCAGCACGTTCCTTCTTTCACTGGCTGCGTGTCATCTGCTGCAATAATAACCATTGGCATGCGGGTAGCCGATATATTTAAGTTTGGAATAGGTGGACCGCGCATGCGTACTGTAAGACCCCCCCTCCCGCACCCCGTCACAGCGTGTTCAACTGCCATCTCCTGCCGCGATGACAGTACAATTTGAGCGCAAAACACATATAAACTGCCTGATCAACAATGGAATCATTTCTTTCCTTCATAGTTTTTCTTGTTTTTAACCATCCTTGGAATCCAGTTTCAACGCAAGCTGTAAAATGCTTTTCCGGCTTCATTTTGTACCTGATATTGTGGGTTTGCCTACAGTATACACTGTATGATCCACTTTCTCCTTTTTCTAGCCGGATTAAAATTTCTAAATCGATTTTGATTTTGATAGTCAACACATTACGATTTCGTTTAATGGAAGATGCCATGTCTGATACTGCACATACAAACAACACACAGTGATCACACGTTTATAAAACACAGAACACAACACAACACTTCAACCACCTGTCGCTCGCTTCCTTTCTTTCTTTCTTTCTTTCTTTGTACAAAGTTTGACCTGCCTGCTCGTTGGTTATTATTGGTCATTATCGATGAGAATTGGAGACTGTTAAGTTGCTCCTGAAAGTTCTAGCGTGCTTGTACTACATTTGTAAGAATTTATTGAAATTAAGTGATCAATGTACGATGTAAAACTGTGCGTAACCTGTAGCCCACCCGTTATAAGCGTCTTAGACGGCAACTTAGACTTTCCACAAACAATAGACAATGGGGAGACGTTAAGCTCTTCTTGCGAAAGTTTCTTGACCTAGCTGGCAGTTAATTAGCGTCAGATGTTGACAGACTGGAATTCGAGGGTCTGGTGTAATCCCACAACCGTAATGTTATAATGCCAGAGTGAACATTATTGTATCGTGCATATAACAACAGTGGAAAAAACAATAGAACAAAAAATAGGTTCGGATAACTGTCGTTCTGATATGCGACATCCTACTATACTCTCAACCTAGAAGAATGAAAATTCAGGGACTAGGAACGAATTAGAGTCACGAAAGGAAAGTAGGAAAGGGATAGAGGAGATGCTCAGTTGCAGAATCAATAGAAAATAAGATGTTCAGTTCGTAAAACGTAGCTTACTTTCTCTTAATAGTCTATATTTCTTTCTTCGGCTTTTCCCAATTAATTGGGGTCGCCGGAGCCAACCAGGCTCGTTTTGGGTTTGGCCAGGAATTTAAGGCCGGATGCCCTTCCTGAAGCCACGTGATTTTTCAGGTGAATATTCCACCCCGCTATCACCGGGATTCGAACCCCAGCCGTCAGGGTGAAAGACAAGCAGCTAAGCCTCTGCGCCATCACGCTCTCCTACCTTCTTTTAACTATTTGACCTAATCAAGGATTATAATTGAATGCTCGTTTGATGAACGTTAAGAGTTGTACCCTATATAAAAGAGACCCCGTTTACCAAGTTTCGTTGTAATTCCTCCTTTGCACCCATAGGAATTGATTGGAACATTAGAAAAGTAAGCCCATCCTTCATCTTGAATGTATGGAGCAATTTATCTTCCTCCTGCTGCCAGTGGCGGCTCGTAGATGTTAAATCAGGTGTAGAGCCGAACTCTAATTTCAGCAGTTTCGGTGAATATTGTCATATTCTTTTTCGTATTGCAATGCTAAAATATTTACTAAAGATAATAATGATGTTATTTGATTCACGTCCCTTTTAAAATCTATCTACTAAAAAGATTAAAACTTTAAACCAAATATAAATTATCGTACAGGACTAAAATGTCAAACTCGCCTATTGTATATAGATTAAATTAATCCTCCGTTTCCTAAGGTCGGCATACTTATATATAATACCCTCCTACAGAGCCTTTGTTTCAAGTAGTGGGTGGCCGACTTACAGCGAGACCGCTTCGCAGCCAGCAGCACGCTGCTTGCCAGCTCAATCGAAATATTCACAGATCTTAAATTCAAGCGCATAGGATTATCATGCAAATTACAATAAGGTTACAATAACCGCATACCTTTGTCACAGAAGGTGTTGGAAAGTATGTCCTTGTGCCGCCACACATCTTTCACACATTTTAAGAAAATTTGTATGAACACGCATTAATTCTGTTTCAGAAATTGCGATAATATCCTGTCTTATATTGTCATTCACTTCCTGCAGTTCCTGAACGACAGTTATCTTATACGGTTTTAATTTCAAAAGTTTAATGGCTCTCCAAGCCGAGAGTTGTGAAACTCCCGATTCCAGCGCTAGCTTACTCAGAGATTTTCTAGGACTTCATTGCAACTCTTGTCCTATTTCATCGAGTTTTTCCTCTGTAAGAATACGGCACTTTACATTCAGTTTCGTGCCAAGAACACAACCCGTTTTTCTAAATCTGTTCACAAGATTGCGAACCGTTTCTCTGTGAGGCGCACGGACACCAAGGAATTTGTCTATAAATAGCCGTCTTACTTGTCTACATGACTCTGTTCTCACGTAGGAATCATACATGAAGATTCTGTGTTATAAAGTAAACTCACTGTTCGGAATTATAATGGCCCTATAATACGAAGACAAACACAAACACGTTGTCTCACAATATATCAAGTCCTTTTAACAGTATAATAAGCACATGGGGTACGCGCAGTTGTGCGGACAGAACCGGATAGAAGCAGTATTGCTCGCCGCCAGGTGGCCCCGCTGTGAGAAGCTTGCTGGCCGGCCACCACTTGAAACAAAGCCACTGTAGAAGGGTTGTTCTTCAATCACTTTCAACAATTTTACCTCAAAGTGTCAGATATCGCGTTTGTGTTTTTTTCCGAATGTTATAAGTTGTAACTGGCACTTTAAATGTCCCTCACTGTCTCTGTGTTTGTTCAAAGTAAACCAGGCCAACAGAACAGATTTTTAAGAATACAACTACTGCACAAATATGTGAACTGTTCGAACCAAGATCCCTTACAATGAAGGCTATAGGACTTACTGGTTTTCTTGATATATACTGTATTAGTGCACAGTTCAATTAATTGCTTTGGTCATCCACAATTAAATAAATTCTTCTTGTCTTCGTCTTTCCACCAACTGATGGGAATTTCTAATAAAATTAATACTGTGTCTTTCACTGGTTGTAACCTTGTAACCGGTTGAGCTACTGGTCGGAAAATGCAATGATTATATTGTATTCCATTTCTACGCTTTCTGCAATAAATCTTGCTTGAAATTGAAACCTTTCGGAGGGTGTTCTGTTTTTTTTTAATTTAATTGTATTTATTATTTTACTATTAGGCTTGGAGATAACAGATTCTCGAACCGTCTATGGCAGCGGTTCCCAGCCTTCTAAGTGTCATGGACCCTTGAAAATCCCTATGTTTTGGCAGACTCTCATGAATATTTTCATGGTTTTGGTCATTATATTTTATCTGATTGTACAGAATATTTTAAATGACATGCAAGCAGCATGACATGTTGGGCCTGTCATGAACCAGTTATCTCGAGATTGGGTTCAATGGTAGTAATGAATTTGGTTCATCATAAGTCTGTTTCTGTACTTTTCAAAGGTTTTTTCGTCCAATGTATCTTTTTATTAGAAAGCGAAAAATGTTCCCTTAAGTTTGATGCCAGTGAATTGGGATTCTCTTGTTTGAAAATTTAAATCGGCAATCTTCGCGGACCCCATTTATCGCTTCCACGAACAGTCAGGGGTCCGCGGACCACAGGTTTGAAACACAGGTCTATGGTATTAACAGACAAGTACTATCGAATGTTTAAATGCTCATTGTACAGTTGATTGTCAATTAAGATCATTTTTGTTTTAAGGGGTCTCATACCTAGAATGAGGCCCATTTAGCAGTTAACATTATTCATACGCTACAAGTATAAATATTTTCAAAGATCAAGTGTCTTGTGACACATAAGAGAGAACCAAGATAATCCTCGAACAACTCCCATCTTACAAACAGAATATACGTATATCTTAATTTCTGGATTTCGCTCAGAAAACTATTTCCAGGGATATAATAATCCAATAATCCCCTGGTGTCCCTGCGTCTTTCCCGAGATTTGACCCTTGCTGCCATCACTGTCAATTGTTACCTGTTATTGTTGTTGTTTTTGTTAATATTATTTGAAATTGTTAAAATATTAGTGTAAAATGACCTTTTATGGTTGTATCTAATAATTATTAAATAAATAAAAATAAATAAATAAAGAATATGGTTTGGAGGCCAGATCTTGCCCCTATGTCATATTATGTTTTGATCAGTTTTCATGTACAGTGAGGAGACTGTCTAAATAATGTTAGTAGTAGGCTTTAATGCTTGCAGATTTCAACATTTTAGGGCGCATTTGCACTTAAAATATCCTTTTTCTAAATTCTTCCCAGAAAGACCTTTCCAATGAAGTAACGCATGATAGGCTCCTGATGCCCCCTATCCCAATTTTCGTGTAAGGTATTGAACCCATGTGCCATTGGTTCAAGGGTCGAATCCATATTTTATTGGTAAAAGAAGAGAGGAAAAATACAGTCTTTAGAATGACTTAGAAAGTTTTTATGTAGAGGACTGTTACAAAGTGGCGCAATAATAAGATACCACGAGTCACGAGGAAATGATACCATGCATGACGCACTGATAGGGAGCCGATCATGACTGTTAATAGAACGATAAAAACTTTCCGCTGTGTGAAAGAGAGAGGAGGTTTCGGAAATTGACCTTACGCAGCAATAAAATGGCAACCTCGCAGTTGCTCAAGAAGAGGAATAATTAGATTTAAGCCATTTGCGAGCATATAATTAATAGAAGAAATACATCATTGTGAATCATTTTGGAATATAGATTTTTGTGTGGGGAAAAAGTTTATAATATTTGCACAGGAAAGAAGTGCAGACACAGCATGACGTCGTTAGTAATTCCCCGAGACCAGAGTTGGTAGGGAGAGAAAATAAACCGCAACACCCACGTATCTGAAGAGCAAAATTTATTTAATATCTTGGAATTGTCGATCGATTTTCATGTTCAAAGAAGTCAGTTGACGTTTAGAACAAGAGCTTTCCAGAGATATAATTTTCAAAAGTATGCGACTATTACTTCAAAAGTTAGTGCTGAAGAAGACGAGGATTTTATCTTTTTGTCGCCGATTTGTATAAAAACCCTGGCAGAGCCAGGATGATCATGCAGTTTACAACAGACCTCGTACGGAGGTGCTGCATCACAGCACATGCAGTTTCCGACAGCCCGAGGGCGTCGCTGTATCGACAACCATCCAGTTTCGTGAGCGCCGAGACGCTGCACGATGAAGCATCGAATACAAGACTAGTTACAAGTGAACTCCTAGTACAGGAGAGAAGTATCAAGTACATGCAGTCTTTACCGGACCTTGAGAGGTCGTGATACGCTGTATCACCAACGAGCACCCCGTATGGGAGTGGCCGAGCAGTATCGTCATTAGTATCGCCGTGTGAAGACATAGTAAAATCCTAGTATGGGATTAATCTCAGCAAGCTTCAGACTCTGTCGTTAAAGTTCATTATTACAGTCAAAATTAGGCTGCGAACTTGAAGAAATAATACGCTGTATCACCAACGAGCACCCCGTATGGGAGTGGCCGAGCAGTATCGTCATTAGTATCGCCGTGTGAAGACATAGTAAAATCCTAGTATGGGATTAATCTCAGCAAGCTTCAGACTCTGTCGTTAAAGTTCATTATTACAGTCAAAATTAGGCTGCGAACTTGAAGAAATAACAGGCGATAGGTATTCGAATTATAGTTCAGTTAAATACATAAAGCATCGTAAAATTTCGAAGTACCAAAGGAAGTGAAACAAACAGTTCTATCAACGTTAAGGAACCCGATCAGGGTCGAACGAAATAAATAACGCCTAGTGTACCGGAAAGGTAGGGACTAGAGCGCAGAACAATAAGAATTAGGAATTGTGATTCAAGGCTTTGTCTAAGGAGACAAACGAACAGTAAAAGCAATAAGCTACGAACTGAAGAAATAGCAGTTAATGCTAGGGAAGTATTAGGTCACCGATAAATTATTCGAGAGGCCGTAACCAGAACAGACTTTATCTAGAAGAACTAGCTAGCGTCTAATAAGAAACGACATCGTGCAAGTAAAGTATAGAGCCGATAGTCAAAACCCGGATTTGAAGATCAGCCGTTCCAGTGAGGTGTAGATTGATCGAGACTTTCCATCATCTTGGCAGATTAGGGAGCCAACGTTCTAAAAAGTGTCACCCTTGGAAACGGGGAAGAAAGAAATCACGTGTGTAAGGCGAAAATTAACGCCCAAGTGATTAAAAGCTGTGTAATGTAAATATAGTGAAAATGTTTGAGTGTAATAATTGTAGTGAATTTATATTGTGTTAAGATAAACGAATACAAAATGGTATTCATTATGTTACAAGTGATTAAGGTAAATAATTTATGTGTTGATAAAGAAGTGTCATTGTGTGTAAGTGTATCAATGGAGAAGGCTTAAAAAGCAGTGAGTGGGCAAAAATGAAACATCGCTGGAAGATTCGGTCGCTGGCCGTACAATCATGTGAGTAACCATTTCATTATGTTGTGTGTTGGGGAAGATTTGCGTATAATCCACATGAGAAAGAAAGAATAGGGATGGTTGAATAACAAATAAAAGAATAATAGCGCGATCTGAACGATTAATTTGAGAAAGTATACAATAATTAAGTGAAATGTAAATGAATCCCTTGGGGAATGTATTAAGTAAAATATCAGTGTAATTGATAAATGATATAAAAATGAGAAAGCAAGCGTAATAATAATAATAATAATTATATAAATGAATGAATATTATGAGGAATTATATGAAAAGTAGTTGCTTCCAAGCTCCTTTAAATGAATTAATACATGTTATGAACACATGTTATTATGGTAAAATGATTATTGTCAAGGGAGGAGAGTAATATAGAATTGAGATGTAGATCAAACGTTGATTTTGAATTTATCAGTTCTCTGAAGGCAACTTGGCTAATTAATGTATAAGCGCCATGTAGCGCATTGAAGTAATTTGTCACGCTAGGAATGCGTTGAAATACTCGGTAAAACTAATTATGAGGGGCAGTTGGTCGTGGTAATTGAACTATGGTAAGTCCTCCAAAGTAGTGATGTAATCACGAGGCCGCGTGTGTGTTGTATGGTAAAAAGGGTGCTAATTATGTGTATTATGAGCGCTGGTATAAGGTGAGCCCTGCCCTAAGTCGCGAATGTTATAAGTCCTCCAGTGTGGGATATTGCTCCCGAGGCATTTGAAAGGATCGAACTCAGTGTCGTCCATGTTTAAGCCCCTAAATATTTGTTGTAATATTGAATTATTCTTACCCGCCAATGAGGTCACTTCATAATTACTAAATGCCGAAGTTAAGAGAATAGGTTTGTTGAACCTAAATATGTTGTTATAAAAATTAGTATGAAAGCCTTGTCATTTGGGGAACTGCATTTAAGAACAGCTGTAGAAAAGCTGAGGGTAGCTCGTCTCTTGTGAAGCGAGACAGTGAAGTCTTTGCCTCCCTGCAATAAATCACGCTAAGTAGCCAAGGCCAGACCCGTACCATTGACGGAGTGTGGTAGGTCTGGGAGCTGTCTGTTGAGTTACAGTACACAAAAGTGTTTAGAGTTTGTTGTAACGACCCGGTCTCCAAACCGAGGTTCTTTTAGATGAATATTACCGCTTGCAAAGTTCAGATCGTTGCTTTCTTATGATATAATGGTCTTTTAAGACAAATAATGATAAATCCCTAATTTTATGAGTATATGATTCAGTGATTCACGAGTTTTAGAGTAGACAATTAGATTCCGGGAGTGATCTTAATTTTTGACTTGTTCAAGTAGTCTTCTGTAGCTCGGGAGTACGCAAGTTTTTCCCAATCACAGTAGTGGATTGTTGACTGTGAGAGAGAAGGATGGTAACATATGAGCGTTGTGAAAGCCCAAAAATTAAGTAAATGATTAACAGTACTTTGGTAAATTTTTATATTTTTGATTAGAAGATATACTCAAATAATAGGAAGTGATGTGTTGTAAATGGATAACTCAATGTATACAAACATTATCGAGCCAGTTGGAGTTCTTGATTTTATTGAATTTTAAAAGGACACTATATGGAAGTGAAACTTAATGGAAGTTTGTTGGTTTATGGAAAACCATTTATTATGATTTAATATTTGTTTGATATGAATTCCTTGTTCAACTTTGAACAAGTATGAATTGAAGGGTCAGTATTTTATTTGTTTAATTTTTGTAGCGCCATATATTTGAATAATTAAATGTTTTTATAGTAGGAGTTGATTTTTGTTTATTTTTGGAAGTGTATCCTCTATTTAATCCAAAGTGTGTAGGTCACAGAGTGGGAGAACATACCATGAACCCCGATACTCCCGATTGAGCGTTGCTGGCAAACTGTGATTTGCATATTTCATTGTGGAATGGGCACAGTATGGAAGCCAATTCGTGCCCCAATTTCATGTTATATTATCAGAATTTTTTGTACAATGTAGAGACTGACAGGCAAAAATTCCAAGGAGGATATCCAAAGTCTCATTTAGTGAATTCTATGACACAGAAACACCTGGTAATGCAGCTCTTGGAAAATTTCCAACAAAGTGATATTTGGACTTACATATTGTTACTTTGGTCCGAAATTTTATCCAATTAACGTATGTCGTTATTAGTAACGTCTAATGTATACCCTGGCGTGCCAAACGTCATGGCATAGCGCTATATGTAACTTATATACTCGAACTGTAGCAGATGACGTTGCATGGCTTAAACCAGTTTCAGCTGCACACAGGTTGTCGTGTCATTCGGATCGACTGTTGTTAGCATGTTGTCTGAGCTTAAATAGTTGCTAATTGGGCCCTGGAAGACTAGAAGATGTGGCGTCGTCCGATGAGTCACGATTAAAAAGTTGTTTCTGACTGATGGCATGGTTCGATTATGGCACAAACTCAATGAGGCCATGAATCCCATTTGTCATTAAGGCACCTTGCAGGCCGTATTGGTGTTGTTTTCACTTGGCATAGGTTGGGATTATTTTCCCATAAACCCACAAAACTCATTGGTAAACGCTGTAAAACTCCCCTTGGACACTTTTTTTTTACATCAGTTTTCCTGACAACGATGGGATGCTCCAATAGAATAATGCGTTGTCACATCGGGCTACGGATGTACAAGAGTGGTTCGAAGAGCATTCTGGAGAATTCCAGGGAATGGAGTGGCCAGCGTGTTCCTCTGATATGAACCCAAACTAACATTTATGGGACACGGTGGAGATGCCGTTCGCAACAATGAACCTGCACCTAGTAATACCAGTGAACTTCGGGCGGCAAGTCAGGCTTATCGTCGCTCCAAAGGTCTTCCGTCCTTGCCACGTCGAGTTACTGCACTACTTCGAGGTAAAGGGTCCCCTACAAGTTATAAGACATTATTTTGGCATGCCATTGTTTTACATTTTGGTCATGTGATTCCTTCGTTTGTCGCTATTTTCCTAAACAGTATTGTATCCTAAACTGTTAAGTGTCAACACATAAAATATCTTACAATATGTTTTGTTTAAAAAGCGTCGAGATTTCATTTTTGCAGAAGCTGTTATGATGATGTTGCAGGTAATTTGATTAGGTCGGTATAGTGCACATTTCATTTCTGCACGAAGACATGAAAAACAAAAGTACCACAGTAATTAGACTTTTCATAAAGCAATGTGGGAGATCAATGCAAAGCGAATGGGAGGGAGAGTGACTGTTACATGTCGTTAACGGGTAAACATTGATCTGCGTACAAATGAGACCAAACTGATGAAGATATAGATAAATTCTAAGGAGTTCAGTCACCTTTCCGAGTGATAGCATGCTAATATTCCAATTTCTTAACAGTAATCGTTTGGGACAGTGACCCACCACGTCTCCTTGACACGCCTGTTCCTACTGGAAGTTCAAACAGATGGAGGAAGAGATCGAGAGTGGACGGAGAAGACTTCAGTGGCTATACAGGGTCTTTCATATAAAATAAGAACGGTGAGTGGCGGCTTTGATATCCGCTGCTGCAGTGGCCTTGTCCGAGCTTGTGGCGTGCCACGGCCCCCTGCTGTAGTATTGAAAGCGCGCGCATAGTACATACTTGACTTTGCAATAAGCGTGCAGGTGTTCAGTCACCAGTCTGAACTTCAGCTTCTAACATGGTGAGACAGTTATCATTGCAACGTCGTATTTTTGTATGTAAAACTTATTTTAAGTACGAGTCGGCTCGGCGGGTACGTGATGCATTTGTTCAGCAATTTCCTGATGAAGTGCCACCTTCACTAGCACAGATTCACATAAGTTTGACACTACTGACTCAGTGATCAATAACAAGCATAAAATCAGAAACATTACAGTGGCAGAACTCACTCACGTCCGCCAGAGTGTGGTTACCAGATACAATGCCTGTATAACCCAGGAAGGACGACACTTCCAGCATCTTTTATAAGGTAATATTAAATATTTTGATACAGGATTGTACACACGCTTAAAGCAAGGGGCCGTGACGCGCCACAAGCTCGGCCAAGCAATGAATAACAAAACTGCCGCTTGCCGTTCTTACTTTATATGAAAGACCCTGTATATACACTGCTTTGCCACTATTTTCCTTCCAGCGAGTTAGTCAGCGACTTTCGTCAGTTAAAGTCCAGGAACAAGAAACTATGAAGTAGAAGAAATGTTTGAACATGAAACACCCTTGGTGCAATCTTTTTTATAGGTCAATGGCCATATACATAGATAAATTACGCGCCTATCGGATATAATCTAAGTGGCGGATAGTTTTGGGATAGCTTTTACCTAAACCTAGTAGGCTAAATGGGAATTCGTTATTACGTTATTGGTTTAACGTCGTTTCGAACTGCTGTGCATTTGAAGCCGACAGAGTGCAGGAATTTTGTACTGGACAAAATCTGCAGATACAAAATTGTTGAAATTATTTGCCCTTAAATTAATGTATGATCTGAGCCGTAATGGAAACAGAGATCTTGTGCTGACATTCAAACCGAAATAAAAGGAAATTGGGTTTCGTTTAGGTAGTTCAACTTCAAGTAGTGAATGGCATTCTTGGGTGTCTCCGCGGAGACCCGGGTTTGATTCCAGGCTCTGCCAAGAAATTTAATTCTGATCTGAGGGCGGGAACGAGGCACACTCAGCCTCGTGAGGCAAAACTGAGAATAAACTGGTTCGATTCCTACCTCAACCATACTGGAAGTGGTTTTCCGTGGTTTCCCACGTCTACTCTAGGTGAATGCCGGGATGGTTCCTAGATTAAGACCACGGCCGCATCCTTCCCAATCCTCATCTGAATTACAAATACACACACTAAAAAGGCCATCACAATTACACAGGTTATCAGACAAATTTCCCCCATACACACCTAAGTACACGGGACTACATGACCACGATATCGCAAAGCTCCTATATGAATCAACATCATAGATTACAAATACACCCACGAGTACAGACATCACAGTGACACAGGTTATAAGACAAATTCTACAATGTCGCAAAGCCCCTAAAAAAACACTACAACAAATGTAGTTCAATCAACTTTTGATTTCTTGTTGAACTTGTACACAAGTGTGACGCTCAGATTTTGATTTAACAGGGTGATTCATAATTCCTATTACAAACTTCTGGGGGTTGTAGACGGGACTAAATAGATCACATTTTGATTAGGATCCCATGTCCGGACATGTATCGTTTCGATACCAAATAAGTTTGACTCGATTGCATATCTCCCACTTCACTACAGACACGTATGCACTACAAGAGTTGTTCCACGTGGCGACCCTGCTGTTCGTTACACATCGTGTACCTGCGCCGTATGCTGTTATACACACGTCCCCACGAGACCTGTGTGTGTTCAATAATGTGTGCTGTTGCCAGAACGTGTGCAACAAGATCTTTTTCCGACTCGACAGAAGTCTCTTAAACAAGGTTCTTCATGTGGACCTACAGGAAAAAGTCGAGGGGACTTAAATCTGGCGATCGTGGTGGCCACGAAATTCGACCACCTCAACCTATCAATCTTTCCCCGAATGTTTGATCGAGATGTTCGCGGTCTGCACGTGCAAAGTGCTGGAGCACCATCATGTTGATACTACATTTGCTGACGTAGTGCCAATGGCAAATCTTCACAGAACTCTACCAGTAGGCCTACCTCTTGCAGGACTTCAAGTTCCTGGTACCCGTTAGGCGGTACGGAAGTAGGTACCGCCCAATCAGATGATCATCAAGGATACCAGCCCATACATTGATGCCGAACCGTTGCTGAAATACACGTGGCTGTGTGGCATGCGGATTTTCTTCAGCCCAAAAGTGACTGTTTCGACCGTTAAAAACAGCTTCTCTTGTGAATTGAGCTTCATCAGTGAAAAGAACGTGACGCGAAAAGTGGGGTGTGTTAATACACTGGTGTAGAAACAAAGTTGGCACATGGCGCGAAATCTGCCGGGCCCATTACTTGAACTTTCTGTGGGTGGAATGGGTGCAGTTGCTGGTCGCACAAAACACGCCAGATGCTCGATTGGGACCCATTCACGGCATCGGCAGTGTTTCGCATATTCGTCGACGGGTCCTCTTCTACGTGATGAAGGACGTCCTCTTCAAAGTCGACAGTTCGACGCGTCTGTGGAGCACCACAATCTGCCCTCCTCGGTTGGAATGTACCAGTTTCTCGCAGCCTTTGTAGTAGTCTCACAAAAATGGTATATGATGGGTTGGGGCGATTCGGAAAACGTTCATGATGCATCCGTTGTGCAGCTCGACCATCACGTCCAGCTTTGCCGTACATTAGTAACATCTCGGAGTACTCATCAAAACTGTATGCCGCCATCCGGTACTGCTGAATGACTGGATCACAACTGCTCTCAAATCGGACTCACTGCAACTACCGTCTGTAAACGGACAGTCGACACAAGATCATTGGACTGCGGTCTCGTCCTGCAGTGCGCCCTGACTGGATCACAACTGCTGTCAAAGCGGAATCACTGTCACTACGGTTTGTTAACAGAAGACATACGCACTAACATCAGGGGACTACAGAGGTTGCCATCAGTGAATGTTATTTGCGTTCCGTGAAGCTGGCGATGTAAAATTAAAGTGATCTTCAAATCAATTTGGTATCGAAACGATAAATGTCCGGACAAGGGTTCCTATTCAAACTGTGATCTACTTAGTCCCCTCTACAACCCCCAGAAATTTGTAATAGGAATTCTGAATCACCCTGTAATTGGTATGACCGATTATTCATCGAAATCCTTGTTAAGGGGCATTCATTTTGATTCCATGCTGGAACGAGGTGCACTCAGCTTCGTGAGGACAATCGAGTAGCTGCTTGATATGAAAAGTAGCCCCCCATGGCCTAAAACAAAATTAATGCGGCTGAAGGTATCGTTGCGTCGGTCACGTTTTCCCCATAATCAGAAAGCATTGAAATCATTTTTCAGTGTTGCCTTACTAACTTTTAGTCGGTAAACATGAATATGTGAATAACTAAGCTGCTGGTCAATATGTGATTCCGCCTGAAAAATATGCATGTGATTAATTATGAATTGCTCAGATTACAAGGGAGAGGGGTTAAAAAGCCGACATGTTTTGCTCGTTAAGCGAGCATCATCAGATCTTGGTTTCAAGTCTATCAAAATGCTCTACAAAACAGTACCTCAACCCACAATGCGATCATGAGCCTCCAACATTAACGTGGTATGGCACAGCAAGTGATTGAATTAAGGATTCGTCTGTGTTACTGTATAACCTCTATGTTCAACCACTTGCAAATCATCATTTGAGGAGGAAACTATATTTGGGTAATCTGTTCTACCATGAGAATGGCCAAACAGAAAGTATGTTTTTAACCTGGATATGTTTTAGGGTCTATCTGGGATTAGCGTACCCAGGTAGACAAAACCCGGTAGTTACCATGGCAACAAGTGTTCGTCATTTATGCCTATAAATTATAGTTCAGTTGATACAGTAGCCAATATACATGGTGTCGCAAAATTACGTCGACAAACTGAAACCAGAGGTTTTGGCCCTTATTTGAAGCAACTTGAGATAGGACACTTATGGCCGGAAACGAACCGTTAAAGTTCTGTGCAACGTTGAACTTTTAACTAGGCAAATCTGCAACACTGCGTCGAGCAACTGCGACTTTTTCTAATGTTTCCGTTACATACAAGCCGCGGAGGAATGCCGCCACTTCCCGTCTGGCGAACTAGCTCAGTGGCATCGTGCACGGCAAAAAATTGAAAAATTATGATAAGAAAAAGCTTGCGCTGGCTCTGATTTATTTTGAAAACCGCAGCCAAATGACTCGCTTCAAGGAACACGCCGTGCCGTGCCGTGCACGACCCCACTGAGCTCGTTCGCCAGACGGGAAGTGGCGGCATTCCTCTGCGGCTGGTACGGAACGGCAACATTAGAAAAAGTCGCACTTTCTCGACGCAGTGTTGCCGATTTGCCTCGTTAAACGTTTAACGTCGCACAGATTTTTAACGGTTTGTTTCCGGCCGTAAGTGTCCTGTCTCAAGTTGCTTCGGATAAGGGCCGGAACCTCTGGTTTCAGTTTGTCGACGTAATTTTGCGACCCCCTGTACATAGGCCTATGTTGCTACAACGACATCTTAGTTTCTATTATTGAAAGTTAGTACGGCTATCGCTTGTGACATAGTACGAACTCGTAGTGTTGGACTATAAGGCCTAAAGTGACTAAAAGTCATAAAAAATTCAATTTCGTTTCTTCTAGCACCATTTAAATTTAAGAAATCAGTGCTACCAACATAAAATTTTAGTGCCAACAAAACATCTCTAAAAAGTTACTAAATTCAAATTTCTTCGACAGTGTTATTTTAGGTCTGCTAGTGATCTAGGCCTACTTGGTTATCAAGCCAACAAGGCCCTCAAAATGAGTCATGACCATGAATATCATCAAATGTTGCCTCGTAATAATAATAATTATAACATCCATGATTCGATGTATCTCAGTATAGCGAAGAAACTGACACACTTAACATATAGTTAAAGCCCTGCGCGGATGCGGATGTCCACAAAAGTTTTCGCCTTGCGGATATAGTTCGCATGGCTGTGCGGATAGTGGATAAGCTGCGGATAATGTTTGGAGTAAATTTGCGGATAGTTTTAGAATCCAACCCGAGCTTGTTGAATATCATTACTAGGACCCGGATGTTTTTGACATAGCCTGTCATATTTTACCGTTATATTTTTTCATGACAAATGCAAGATGATGATTTAAGTTAATCTCATTCAAATTATGTCATTAAGCATAATTTACACTCCGAACTGTAAAGGGTTGCAATTCTGGCTTTATAACATTCATTTTAATCATAGCACATGACATACATAGCCTAAGGGAGTGATTTTCTCCTGAAATGTCTAAATGTGTTGCTTTAATACTTAATGCTTTATCTAAAAATATTATTATAATGCCAGTAGATTCGGATATCAGTCATGCGGATGCGGATAACAGTCATGCGGATGCGGATAACGTTTCGTTTATCCGCGCAGGGCTCTATAAGTCTTCAAGAATGCACTGGGTTGACCAATACCGTCGATTACTGGGTTGTAGGATGTCATGCAGTGTATTGCTTTGACAGGTGAACTCTCTGAGCGAGTGTGACGATGAAGCTCGTAAACAGTTCTCCATCTCCTTCACGGTATTTAATTTATAACTTGTGTACCACAAAGGCAGTAGTCATGTTATATTTACTTAAGCGCTCCCTATCACACGATGTTTTCCTCCTCTCATTGGCACTGCCAGTTGCGAGTTTCGTAACATTCTCTACAGAAGATACCATATTCGATATGGTTGGTGTTGATTCATTTACGGGCTTGGTGAGATTGTGCTCCTGTGTCCCCCCGTGTACTTGGGTGCGTGTGACATTTGTCAAGTAACCAGTGTGATTGCGATGATTGTATTATTGTGTTTCTAACTGGGGCATTTGTCTAGAGTAAAGAGGGAACCCACGGAAAACCACTTCTAGGACACCTGAGGTGGGAATCGAACCCACCTCTTCAAAGTTCTGCCTCACGTGGCTGAGTATGCCCAGTTCCAACACTCATTTCTGGCATAACCAGGAATCGAATCCGGACCTCAGGGGGTGACAGCCTTAACATGCTAGCCACTACGCCACGAGGTGGTCTATTCAATATGATCACCGAAAGGTGATGTCACCAGGGATTTGAACCACGACTCCTTTACCATGTCATGGTACACATCTTCATGTCAAGGATGTCTCCTACCCAAACCCTAGCACCATTTACAAATACACAAGTATAGCTATCGAAATGACACAGGTTACCAGACAGATTCCACATGCAACCAAGTACATGGGACTACATATCCACGATGCCACACAGCCCTTAAATGAATCAACAAAAAATTCACTTCTGTACTTTCGAAGCCGTGACAAGCTCGAAACGACTTAAAGGCTGCAAAAAAGTTCAAGAATTACCCTTTCTGAGAATCGGTTACAGCTGGAGCAATTGGGCAGGTACAATTACTACAAGGGAAGATGAAATGTGAAAGTATGTGAAAGTATGGAAAAGAAGTGTGGGAGAGCAAATAGAATAATTGGTAAAAGGGAGAGACCCAATTTATTCAATAGCATTAACAAATTTAACAACAATAATGTAACAAGTTTTGTAAAAATGCTAAGATAATTGAGCCACCAGTGGCTGTAAATGGTGAGTAAAGAATGTTTTAAGAAATGTTGCACTTTGCAAATTGAGTGGATAAACTACACTGAGCTTGAAGCAATTATTGCATTATAAGATAAATATTAAGACAAATAAGATTTTCAAGATTATATAAGTGACAAGAGTCAGCCGTGGTCAGTATTCAAGCTGGACCACAAAGTATGAGTTTACAAAGTTTGATTGGCAGGGCTTTGCCGTGGCCAGTATACGAAAGCTGGACCACAAATAAGTGTGAATTTAACAATATAAAGTTTGACTGGCAGGAGACTGCCGTGGCCAGTACACAAGCTGGGTCACAAATAAGAGCATGCATGATCATTAATAATAGGCAGGAATCTGCCGTGGCCAGTATACGAGAGCTAGACCACATAATAATTATGAATTAAACAAGTTAGATTGGCAGGAGACTGCCGTGGCCGATATGCCGCATACGTAAAATTTTGATAATAAGTTAAGGTATGTAGTAAGTATAATAATATTGAATACTGTAATAAAATAAGTTGAAAGGTCCAACATACAGAGTTGTTTTTGGTATAGGCACCACTGAAGCAAGCTAACGCAGCAACACAAAAATGTGTTACAAATCAAGAAAGGGGAAACCCTTTAAAAGGAGTTTCAAGATTACAAAAAAAAAAGAGAGCAGGTTAATTAATTGATTTCAAACTACCGGATAAGAATGGTTAAATGAGAAGCATGAGAGAAGTGATAATAGGAACAGACAGATATCCGTGGGGCAGCATAGGAGAAGGGGAATGATTTACACTGATGGAGTCTATTACGACTTCTTAAAAGTTTATAGGGTAGAACGCAGCACTTTGCAACGGGGAGAAGTGCAGTACTTACTAGTGTTCCGAAGGAGTATAATCCCAACACAGAGGTTTCTTGACACAACAATAGCAAATTCCTCGGCGGACTGGTAATTAGCCGTAATAATGTCAAATTGGAGTAAGAGAGTTGATTCCCACGATGGGCAAATAATTAGCCATAAATACTGTCAAAAGAAGCAAGATAGTTGATTCCCACTATGGGCAAATAATTAGCCATAAATACTGTCAAAAGGAGCAAGATACAGGTAGTTGATTCCCACGATGGGTTAGTGATTAACCATAAGGAATATCACTCCTGACCACCAAGGAGAGAATAGCAATCAAGTTGCATTTGATTATAAAAGTTTATGTTTTGAATAAACATTCAAAGAAAGAATCCCCATTTTACTTGGTGAAAAAGCACATAACACTCGTAGCACTTAACTTTTGGGCGAGTGTTGAGAAGAAATATAGCCTTCAAGGATTAAGGCTCATGGCGATAGATATGGCTAGCAAGCCAGCAATCGAATTTCAAGACCTCCATTCATGGCCCTCGAACGGTCCGGCGTGTCACTGGCAACTACGAGTTCTCCGTGCTAAGTGACCAGAGCTTGCTAGTGCAAGATGAATATGAAGATATCAAGATTCCAAGCAATAACTAACTTAGAAGGAGGGTTGGGGAGTTCAGGGCAGGAAACATAACAAGAATTAATATTGTACAGTGGCACTTTACAATGCGAAATGAGTGGCAGGAGGTCGAAGCTCTTGATGAAAGCCATCTGCAGGCGAATGATGTAGGCTCTTGCAGCAGTAGTTCCGCGCAATGTCGTAAGAAGCAGCCTAAGTACAGGAATAAATATAACATTGGTACCACTAAAACACAATAAAGTTACAATCAAAATTTGGAAAAATAACCATTATACAGGAAAAAAGAGCATCTTTTAGTGGTTTTGAGTAAATAATAAAAGAAGACTAAGGGAAAAGAGAATAAATGAAAAAGTCCCAAGCGAGGGGTATATTCAACAGAATGTACCAACAGCTATAAACCTGAAATGTTGTGCTTTAATAGAGAACTATAAAACACGTTCACAGATATGAATTCCAAGATCGTGACAAGCAATAACTTAGACCTAAAAAGAACCCAAACAAAACTTAGAAGCCTGAGATACTGTTCCGTGATAGTGGGCTATAAAACAAATTTACTGATATAGGTACGATACCTTTCGAAATCGTAACAAGAAATAATACAACATGGTAGCCGTACGAAGTCTTAAAATTTTAATTTTCCGTGACGAATCGTTCCTAGTGTAGTGAAACTTGATGAAATAATATGCATTTAAGCTAAACAATACAGCGTATACTGCAATTCACCTGTTTAAGAAATTCAAGATGGCGACCTTTCGAATTTTTAAAAACGTACTTTTATTTCGCTCGTCCTATTGAAACTCTTGGGTATATGTGGTAGACATCACATTGAATACTTGAACTGAGTTCCGAGATTTAAATGACCACTATATATGAAAAAATGTGGTTTAGTTCTTCACGGAACTACTTGTTATTATCGCATCAAATTTGCAATACACTTGAATGAATTGCTAACCTGTTGTGGATATTACCTGTCATTTTTTTGTTGAAGTAATGTGTAGCACTGTATTATAGTCTTATCAGCCTAACATGTGCGCATATGAGTGGCAGAGCCGACTAATTAGTCTGACAACTCGTGTTCATTTATTTCTTCTTTATGTGTGTAATGAACTCACTGGTGCATGCCGATGATTTGTACACGCTTTATGTTATAAAAATGGCATTGAATATTAATTGGGATTTTGATCCCACTAAAATACATCACTTCAGCTACCCGTATGCTGAGTCTCATCACGATCTGATTTGTGACTGTAATGTCTCATTACTTTCCTTGTAAGAGACAACCCCAGAATCTTCGAACAAAAATACTGTATTAGTAAATCATCAATTTCATAAGATGATTCCCCAGGGTCTCACAACATGAGGAACGTGGGTTGGCGACTACGGGTTCCCAACTGCATCCACTTACCTGCGTCGGGTTCATCTCTATCATCGTTCATGTCAACCTTCCTTGGTCAAATCTTGTTCTCTTCCTACCCCGGCAGTATTAAGGTACCCGAGGTCTAGGGAGTCTTTCAATTTCACGCCTTAATTGGCCCTATACTCTGAATTACCAATAAAGCTCGCTGACAGCTGTCAAAGGTAGCACGTGGGGAAATGCTGCGTTGCCACTGAGGCAGATCATGACTCACAACATTCCAAGAGGCCTGCAGGAAGACACAAATACTGTGGAAGTTAACCCCCCTGCCTGGCGCTCTAATGACCGTGACGAGTGAAGACACACTGAGTCAAACCATGTGCTTATTGCAGTGTCGGAATACATTGCAACATTGCTCACTGTTGCCATGGAGACCGTTACCCCTCTCATCTCCACTCCTCACCTCACCCATCAAGCGCATGACAGCTTTCACCGAGCATCTTTTGTAAATCAGAGTATAGTCTCATCTTACCTGATACCCTCATTCTTCGAAGCCTCAGACCTCTTCTATTCCTTTCTGTAGTATATCTTGCCTTCTGTCCAAGGCCCTTAAGGAGGCAGGGTGTGTGTAGCCCCACCACTCATGGTGCTCCATGGATAAGACTATACCCTCAAAGACTCACGGCTGGTGAGTTTGGGAGTTAGCAACCCCGAGGAATTCCTGAGCAGGGTCCGTTTTCTTTCCCCTTTTTCCACTGACCTTGGGGCGAACCCTTTCCCTTTTCTATTTGCCTTTCATGGTTCTACTTCCTTCCAAGTCCCTTAATCCTAATTCTCAATAGATTGAGGGCATTTCTTTTCCCCCTGTTCATTATTTCTTTTTTCCTCTTCTTTGTATTAATTTCTTCTTCTAGACAAGTTAGTTGTAAAGTCAGTAGTTAGTTTTATTTGTAGGTTTCATGTCATTATCATTCATTTTCACTGTCACCCAAACCATTAGGGGCCGATAACCTCGACTTTAGGCCCCTCAAAACAACAGTTATCATCATAAGACAAGTTTCATTGGAGTGGCTTAATTATCTTCACTGCTCTTTTTAAAACTAAGTTAATTGTTCCTCATACAATTGAGCTGAAAGTTTAATGCAGCACTGAAATTCGAATCCAGGCCCATTATGTCCAGCTAAATACATTATCCATCAAAATCCAGTGATGTGGTAGTGATTGTTATTTTAAGGGGTGAAACATTAAGGCTGTCTGCTCCCATCTAAAGTACCACATTTATCAGAATTATCTGAACTATTGATATTAGAACACTCTTATCATCGAATCAGTCCGCAATAAGGTTCAAAATCATGACTCGTACTTGCCACGGTGGGTGAGTGGTTATCGTGTCGGATTACTAACCCCCCCCCCCCCCAAGAGCTTGCAGGTTCGCTCCTGGCCGTAGAAAGTGGTTTTTTTTTAAGGCAGCAAAAATCACTGTCTTATGATGCTGGCATGTTAAAGAACCCATTTAAATTCAGTAGGCCGTGTTCATAATGGCAAAATTAATCTCGGGATTTTCCGCCAGCACAAAGTTCCTCATTTCTCTACTAGAAAGCGCTAGTGTCAAGTAGCTTTGATATCTAACCTCCTTGACTTTCATAGTGCTTCAAGGAACAACAAAATTCGACTTGCAAGCTACCCCCTGGGTGTCAAATAACAAAGCTTGCACCCGGCACCCGAGGCCATACGATATTATTATTATTATTATTATTAGCATGGCTCGTGAGTATTACTATCTCTGCAGTCCATGAAGAAAAATCAAATCTAGGGTAGTCACATCAATGTATTATTATTATCATCATATATACAGGGTGTATCCGTGATGATGTTACAAAGTTTCAGGGATGATGGACGAAGGCAAATGGATCAATTGTGAGATAAGGAACCATAGCACAGAAACGATCGAGTCACAAGTTATAAGCAAAATACTACTCATTTAATAACGTGTACTTGCACACGTTTCACAAGCTGCTACATTTACAACAACTGTTCAAAATGGCGTCCTCCTGCGTCAATTCAGGCATAGCAAGACACCACTTCAACTCGTCAACATAGACTGAAGCCTACAGTACAGACAGCGTACTCCGATCCAGTCAGTACGCAGAGGAGTAGTACTGTAGGTTATCCGCCAAGCCTCTTCTGCTCGTCGGGAGTGTCTACCCTTCAATCGTAGCACATTACAGTACAGTACATATATTCGACTGTCAGAAGTTTCAGACAGATTTTTGCTTTAACTTTCGACTGCCGGTTGCAGTGGTGTAGTGGATACGGCGTTGGTCTACTAATCCCAAGTTAGTGGGATCAAACCCGACTTTGGTCGGTGGTGTTTATGGGGGTTTAAGCGTGCCAACCCCATATGGTTGGCCTCCGGCACGTTAAAGAACGCCTGCGGGACGAAATTTCGCCACCCCCGCATTAGTTAAGAACTAGAATTGAGGACAGACGTTGAACAACTCCGACTATTAATAACTGTTGACTCGATCGTTTCCGGACTATGGGTCCTTATCTCAAATGGATCCATTTGCCTTCCTCGATCATCCCTGAAAGTTTTTAACATCACCACGGATACACCCTGTATACTGGGTCATCGAAAACGGTGGCCTTAATTTTGATTTGTAATAGCTCAGGCTGTAATACAGATAATTTAATTACTATATTTTTACACCAAAAGATAGAGAAAATCATAAAGCTTTGTTTACCTATTTAGTAGGTTTCGATGTGAGCTCCCACTGTGCCACGACACACATCCAAGCGATAGTAACTACAGTATGACTCCTGACATGATTCGGCGGACATGGGCAGAGGTGGACTATCGCTTGGATGTGTGTGAACGGATATGTATTTATTTGTCTACTAGCTGTTACCCGCGGCTTCGCCCGCGATAACATTTGGAATCCCGTTATGACATTAGTTATATAGATAGATAAGCATGGGTCCTAGTGGAAAATAATTCTATCACCTGAAACCAAAAATGCATGGGACGAAAAAAAACATCAAAATATCATGTTGGTTTCGGACTCTAAAAGACGTGAAAAATATAATAAAAGTATTAAAAAAACTATTTTTTGAAATTTCATTCGAATCAATTTTTATGTCATTCCTGGGACTTTGAAAATTCCGGCCAAAAAATACAAAATCATTAATAACTCCCTAAGTATTCGTCGTATGATGAAATAGCAAGAGACAAAAAAGATGTAATGTGTTATTGTCTACAACATAGGCCATGTATAATTTTACACTCAGACATATTACGTTCCCCCCCCCCCCCATAATTTCACCCCTCCCCATGGGCCCCTTAAATTGGATTGATGAAAAAACGGTCAAACATCTGTTTAGTTATTTTTAATGCTGATTTTTTTCGGCTGAGTTCCAAACTCCTCGCCTATGTCGTTTAAGAGATACACGCTCCGTTAGGAATCCTTCAACCCCCACTTTTCACCCCTTTCACCTCATAATATACACCACATCGAAAAACCCTCAGACACGTGTCTTCTTATTTTTAATGATGAGTTTATATGCCGAGTTTCACATCCTCCAATGAAAGCAATCGGGAAATATTGCTATTCAATGAAATGCAGGTCTACCCCCTTAACACCCCTTTAGAACCTGAATATCCAAAAATCCTTTCTTAGTGGGCGTTTGCGGCCCTTGAGGAAGCTGCATACCAAATTTCATTCTAATCCGTTCGGTGGTTTCTGAGATTTCGTGATGAATGAATCAGTCAGTGAGAGAGTGAGTGGTATTTGAGCTTTATATAGTAGATAAAGGTGCGTTTAAACAAAACAAACAGAACTGTGACACGTCGAGCCTGCATAACAGTAAAGCCGAGCCGGACGTATCATTTCCTACACAGACAGCTCGGCCATCGACATCAGCTACTTCAACAAAGCAACCATTACAACAAATGAAGGCTCCACTGGAAGAAGGGGGAATGTCACTCAAAATGTAAAATCGAGAAATCAGCGCGATCTGGTAGGCCTCTTTGCGACGTATAGAAGGCACAATTATTGTGTCTGGCTAAGAACAATGGGGGTCGTGAGAAAATGACTTTTCAAGTTGACGCGTACATATAAGTAATGACACTTTAAAACTCGTTTCCTGAACATTTTACTTTATTTGATATTCCCCCTTCTTTCCGTGGACCCTTCAAATGAAGAAAGTAATTCTAACATTCACAGGTTACCGCTGGAAATAAACAAGAAACGTGCTCTTTATAAATTACCTATTATATACTTACTGTTGTGCGAGGCTAATGCACAACGACAATGATGTTGAAATACGAGATTTCTCGCATGGGTCCCCAAGTTATTATTATTATTATTATCGTATATATATATACAGGCCTATTATTTCAGTAGTAGGCCTATAGATCCCTCCTGCGGCACTCACAAGCGACCGATCGTGACAAATGAGCTATCAATTGAAAGAGAATAGATATTAGCAGTGACGAATTGCAATATAATTTCATAAATATCTATAATTTCTTTTAAAAATGACTTTAAAAAAAGTACGAAGTGTGCGATTTGCAAATATTGTTGCTGTAGGAAAATACGCTCCATATTGCTGTCCACTTCACATTTTGGCCACTGTGACGCCTGTTTCATGTCATTTTAAGATTCTGAGGTATTTCCTTTATCATTTTTCATGGACATCAGAAACAGTAAATCAAAGGAATGAGTACTCAAATCGTTAATTTCATAAAATCGAATAACCGGTGAGTGTTACAGCTAAGCTGTCAATCAATGGACTCAGCACACAAATGACATTAGCAGTGACGAATTGCATTTTAATTTCATAAATATAAATTTTTGTAAGAAGTGTGTGATTTGCAAATACTGTTGCTGTAAGAAAATAAATCATTTGGTTGAAATAAAAACATAACAACTTAAGTCTCTCATTATAAACCTATTGGGGAAAGTGTGGTTTATGAACATGCGAGATTTCTCGCACGGGTCCAATAGTTATTATTACACTGCTATGGACGCATCAGTATCCCTGCTTGATTAAGGAGACACCCGTCCATGGTCTTCAAATACACTGCATAGCGCTTCGAGTGTTGCCGTATGGTTACCATGGCGTGCAAATAGCACTGAACTCTACCCGAAACTGCTGCAACTGATGGCGGATATCATGGCCGCAGGTTGAGACTGTATCCACAACATCCACGTAAGTGCTCATATGAACCTCGAAGATTACATCCCCTTGAGGAACGTTCATCCCAGTCGAGATCACGCTTCACTTATTTTCAAAGAAAATGATTAAAAATACGATCACGTGTTTATTAATGGAACACAATTGAATCGCTCTTCAGTTTCAATTCATATCGGCAAATTGTTATGTTATTTATTTGAAAGCATTTATTGAGTAAATATGAATCCAAGCATTTCATTCGGTATCTCAAGGCTATACGACAGTATGAAAATGAATAATATGAAGACTGCTGCCCTCTATAAAGAGAAAATAAAATGTGTTTGTTTAAGTTATGAACAAAGGGAGTGTTTGAATGCTTTTTACAGATCGTTCATTATTTTTGAATTATTGAATAATGAAGAGAGAAATACCGTTCTATGCTGTTTGTTCACGTGAGATGACTTGGAATCAGGTTAAGCTTTATACTGAAACGTGGCACAATCGAGTTTCTGTTGTTTGGTGCAATCCACAGTGCCACATAATAGAAGGTTGTCAACGTAATAGCGAAGAAAGAAAGCTGTCCATGGAAAAAAGCCGGCACCACTAAGCCTGGCCCTTCCTAAGGAACACACTGAGGTTTGTTAGTCTAGCATGCAAACTTCTACTAAAAGATGCCTTCACTCAATGGTTCGTGTATTGGGCTAAAAGTGGAGGGCGAGCGACAGCGTCACAATAACAGTGTGATGGTGTTAGTAGCCTATAGATAAAGCCTTGCGCGGATGCGGATATCCGTGGATAAACCCGCGGATATCCGCAATCTTTTTCGCCATGCGGATATAGTTTATATGGCTGTGAGGATGGCGGGTAAGCTGCGGATAACGTTTGGAGTAAATTTGCAGATAGTTTTTGGAATCCAATCCGTACTTGTTGAATATCATTACTAGGACCAGGATGTTTATGACAAAGCCTATCATATTTTACCGTTATATTTATTTGATGACAAATGTAAGATGATGATTTAAGCTAATCTCATTCAAATTATGTCATTATGCATAATTAACACTCCGAACTGAAAAAGGTTGCAATTCTAGCCGTATAGCACTCATTTTAATCATAGCCTAGCACATGACATACAAAGCCTAAGGGAACGATTTCTCCTCAAATGTCTAAATATTGTCCCCGTCAACCGGCATCAAATCGGATGACCCGGCGAAAACATCGCAATTCATGCCGATAACACAAGACATATATCAGATAAAGAACAAAAAAAATATTGAGGTCTGGGTTCGAATATCAAAAAAAAAAAACGCCGGTGGGTACGAGAACTCAAGTAGTCTCAGGGGTGGTTAACAGGATGTAGGTGTAACAGGTTAAATCAACCCACTCCCAAACCTAAATCAAAGCAATAGCACAACAGAAGTCAGAAGATAAGTGGGTAGATTATAGGTTAGGGAATAACCCACCCACCAAGGGAAGATGATGAAGAGAAGGAAGTAGATTTTGGAATTGGAAAAGAAGGATAGAAGAATAGGAGGAGAGTCCCACAAAAGTAATAAGTTCAGTGTTAAACACACTTAAAGGTGGTTGCCACCGCAAATATGTGCTCGGATACCTAAAGTAGGTACGAGCTTGGTCGAGGCTAACGGGAGCCGCAGATAAGGCTTGGGCACTTCGCCAGAGAGAGGCTTTAGTATGTTTCCTTCCAAGCACGAATAAAAGTACTATAGGGAAGGGTGATGATCTGGCCAGACAAATAGTAAGAGCTTTATTATATATGAACGAGGGCATAAACCTAGGAAGAGCTAGGAAAGCCAGGATCCTGCCTAACTGTAGTGTCAGAGAAATGATGAATCCAAAAATAAATATTTAATTTATTTAACAATGCAGGAAGTTTGAGGCAATTAACAATTAGGCAATATAAATTTAATAAACATGGTTCATTTGAACCTTTTAACAAATAGGGTCGCAGACCTCTCCACATTAAACAGTTGCTCCAGGCAATTGACAATTTTTAAGGTTTTTTAACCGTGTATTAAAATCTTGGTAAGATTTCATAAATAGGCAAAATGGAATAATTAAAGTTTTAACATTTACAGGAGTACAAGCAGTGTACTTTACGAAACCTTTCGAAAGAACATTCTAACGAGAATAACAACTTCGAAGATAACAAACTGGAAAACATAAAGAATAAAAAGGAAGTTCCTACAACTTCTTATATTTATACAGAATTACTTTGTGAAATTTATACAAGGAGAGCAGGTCACTTACTGTGAACCTGAAAAGTTGATCAGAAGGAAGGTTCTAGACCTCTTATACTTTGAATAAGACTCGCCAGTCAAATGAGGCAGTTTTCATTTAGCGAGACCAAAAAATAACTCACTCAAGAGTTGAGAGAATTGTTTTCCTTGCTTTTGAAGGGAGGAACAATGTAAATTTAAAACTTGTATCACACAAGAAATTATGCAGAATTTAATTAATGTTAAACTAGCAAAGTTGGAAGGGTACCTCGTGAGTAACACCTTATAGACAGTTACAATTTTATAAATAATGGTTGTTAGTAGAAGGTTAAGGAAAGATCATGGGGATATAGGATCAATGTTCATGGCCGTATTTAATATAACCGGACGATCGCGACGCGGTAGAAATGTGGAGAAAGCACTGATTATCACTATTGTCTGTAAAGATGGATGCAAAGTTCACCAGAGAAACACTGAAGCTCATGAGAAAAAAAGTTATTGCAATTATGGAGATAACTGATTGCACTATGTAGGTGAAAGTATATTTCTCGAAAAAGTCGTGATTTACAATTAAATGCACCAGAGAATGTTCTAGAAGTTCCAACGGTGGAGGAAGTTAACTATTGCAAAAATTTATAAGGAAGATTCCTCATTTTAACTAGTAGTTTCGCAAGTGCGTGTCAATACTTGACGGCAAGACTCGCAGATAGAGAACAAGATCTCGAAGGTTCCAGAACGACCTTAGCAGAAAATGGGGTTGAGAAAATCCAACGGAGGAAATAACTTTGTAATTATAGACAGCGGGTATTAGATAATCTCCCACGTAGCGAGAGGGTTTCTCGTTTAAATAGCTTAAGAAAAGCTCCTTTTAGTAAGGTTGGCTTACAAGAAAAAGCTCAACATTGCAAATCCCACGAAGGATGATTTTGCCCCAAGTAAATATTTTCACACTGCCTATAATTAAAATTAAAATCACTTGGAAGTTAAAACCATGAAGATGAGGTTAAAACTTTTTAAAAATGGTACTTATCTCGATTTCATGTTGAAGTCGGAGTTCCTTAGGAAGACTATCTAGCCAACATGGCGTAGAAGAGGTTGTGCCTCTTGGTTCGAGGAGGCTAAGCTCAAGCGGAGCTTTGACTGTACGAGTCAACTGCAGACGAAGAAGTGAGAGCAGCTCAACGGAGCACTGAGAGACCACGGAAGGGGGAGAGAGTGGGGGTAGGAAACAAAAGGAGAACATATAAGCATGGCCAACTTAGCAAAACATAATTGATTTCTTGGTGAGCTGGTCTTCAAGGAGTTGATAGATGATACTAGCGCAGCATGGTGAGTAAAGAAGTAGACGTAGTCCTCTTGCTCAAGGAGAAAATAGCTGACGATGGTAACGAAAGCTGGTAGCCAAATAGATAAGTAAGTCATCTTGCACGATGAGGAATTGAGTAGCTTCAGAGGCTCGCTACTAGATGACGCTAGGTGGATCACAGAAGTTATATATCTGAAACATACTTATGAAGACATAAGAAACATGCTCAACAAGGAGAAAACAGATGATCACTGTTGGTGTTTGGCAAAGAGGAAGGAAGAAATGAACATGCAAAGAGCAATAGACATTATATCTCTCGTACCGTGTATTCAAAGAATACACCAATAAGCACAATTAAAAAGATAAAAATAGGCATCAATTTATTGGCAACTCATAGACCAATACAAATATAGGAAACCCCCAAAAAGCCTATCTTGCCTCGGAGATTCGATCTAAATGAAAGCTTGATGTGGACCGAAGAAAAAGAAAAATATTTAGAGTCCAAATAAACATAATTAAGTTTTAAAGGGTCAACGAATCTCCTTGGTCCTATCCTTAAGACACAAATAAAATTAGGAGATATTCGAAGATAATTAAATAAAATAAAAAATTGATTCAGTCACATTTGACTATCAACATCAACTAATCATACTAAATGTCCATCAGGTAGTGTCCTAGATTCGTAATATTGTCACTCACTTGAGTTTATAATAAAAGTTAAATAAATAGCTGGCCTAAAAATAATAGTATTGATCTCCGTTCTAACTAATTATTAATTAATTATTAATTAAAAAATAATTGCTGCAACAATGTAGGTCCTACTTGACCAGTCAATTAAAGTTGCAATCAGGATTTATATTTATCGTACAACGTTATTTCAGAGTCTAATTACTCAAAATATTTCAAGCAAACGTGCACCCATTATCCTACATTTATGCAAAGGTCAAAGTCATAGCTGATCATTATATCACAACTAAAAGTTCCCATCTTTCCCAATTCCATGGTATGCTTGCAATGTATTTCACTCCATCAATTACATAGTGATTAGATTATCGCCTGCCTACTCCTGTGAATACTTAATTCACCACCATCTGACTGCATTTTGCATAGTCATGCTTATTTAGAAAGATATTACACTACTAATTATTATTACATTATTATTTTTTTATTCACAAAGGGATTCTTCATGATTAATTCTCAGAAAATTTGCCATAAGACGTTCACAGAATATGTGAACTATCATCCTAAATTTATTTTATTACATTCCATTCAATTCTCCCCTCTTTTTTTATAAACAACTACACCAATCCACCTTTTTTTTTAGATAAACTCATTATCTTTTAATTATCATGACCTTTCATTTCATCACATGACTAGTGTGCATAAATTATCTAATGCAGGCATGACCTGTAGCAATGTCAAATGGGTAGGTGTCGAAGCATAATGACGAGCATGCTTTTAATAATTAAATTCTCATATCAATGAATGTGGACGAAGAAAAAAATGGGAATATTTAAAGTTATAATCCTTCAGAGTTCACATAATTAGATTCACCAAACGCTGAAGTCAAAATCGAAGAAAAAATCAAAACATGAACTACACCCTAGCTCTCGACAGCTAGTCTACCACCTTCATTTATTCCATCATGGATTCAGTTCAGTATCCGCGTCGTATTTCCAATCTTATCATCGTAAAAAAAATCTTATCATTCCAAGTAGTGACGGATTTACAAAAATTCCCAAAAGAAAATATTAACTGGATTATGGTGCCAAGCATGGTGGATAGTTCCTTGCCACGTGTTCAACATCAACTATGTGAATCACCTCCTCATATAATTACTTAATAGACGAAGGAAAAAAATGTGGCCATTAATATTAATAATAATAATAAAATGATTGATCAACAAATAAATAATAATTAGTTCAACTCCATGGCATCTAGTACTACTGAGTAGTACAAACTACTCACAACTACAAATTGAAGTAATGTTTTAGCTCACCAACTGGCCGAAATAAGAAAATATGGTACAAGCCTAGCATGCTCATAGAATGCAGAACCTCTGGAACCAATCTTCATTCAGGACCATCTCCTTCCCATTCCAGAACCGGCAGGATTGCATCTTCCACCATCTTCTTCCTCGCCTCCTCCAGGAATCGAAACTGAGACCTTCACGTTTCATGGTGGCTGCGTCCTCCGACTCCCACGGTGTGGTTATGTCATGGCAACATCATGGCCTCATCTTGATGTAAATGTCACTCCGTCCAGTCCCCTCACGTATAAGCTTAGTGGCACATATTTTCACTGACTAGTTCCATTTCAAAATTCTTCATTGACACTTCAACAGCACAGATTATAAAATGTCCTCGTTCCATTCTGGAAATTATAAGTTCCTGCGCCTCGAACAATGTAGACACAATTTTTCCTCTCAGCAAATTGCCACCGGCTTTACGTAAGCAGTAATTCAATAGCATTCACAGCTGTTCAGTTGCATCTACAAGTCCTCCATCGATGATAAGAGCCACGTCTATTCTCGAATGTTTACTGCACAAACTATTCCGGATTGTATCTCACGTCCAAAGCTAGTCGCAAAGGGCTAGTTCTCTCGTTATCAAGCCAACATGCGCCTGCACGACCGGGATTATACACGCTGGACTCGGCCGTCTGATATAGCAATCGCGCCCGGCATCACAGCGGTGATTCGTAATTATATGGTCTCTCAGGACTCCGATAAAATCACACCCGATACACAGCTACACTTAGACCTGTGGTGGCATAGCACACACGGCCCTCCACGATCAAAATCGAATGTAAAAATCACTCTTGCCGCACAACGGAGTACTGTCCAGTCCACGCTCAAAACGCATGTGTCTGCGCCTCTCAATGTGACCAGTTGCCGAAAACCAGAGCTGAGCACGTGGTCCGAGACAGCGCGCTCTGCCGGAGATAGTAGACAGATGTGCGTGACGTCAGACGCGTGACGTCACTCAACCTTGTGGTCGGGCCTGCGAAGATAAAATGTGGTGTTTTGGGCCGTGATTTACGCAGGGTTGCCAATCTGTGCTAAAACTGGAGTCCTATGTTGGGAACAATATGTTGCTTTAATACTTTATGCTTTATCTAAAAATATTATTGTAATGCCAGTAGATGCGGATGTGGGGCGGATGCGGATAACAGTCGTGCGGACGCAGGGCGGATGCGGATAACGTTTTGTTTATCCTATAGACCTTGCAGCGTCTCCCGCATTAGTTCAGTTTGTAGAGCAAGACCAAGATGGCGGTTTCGACTACTGCATGTGTCAGACATTTCAATTCTATACAGCTTAAACTATTTTAACTCCCTCCTGGTGCAGTGGTTAGCATTCTGGACTATCGCTCCTAAGGTCTGGCCTTGATTCTCGCTCTGCTAAGAAATTTAGTTCTGCCTTGATGCCTGGAACGGGGGCTACGCTCAGACTCGTGAGGTAGAACTGATAACATATGTGTTCGATTCCTATCTCGGTCTTCCTATAAGTGGTTTTCCATAGTTCCCCACATCTAATAATAAATAAATACCAGGATGCCACCTAATATAAGTCCACGGCCGCCTCCTACCCAATTCTAACGTAAATTACACTCTTACTATTAGAGCCATCCCAATAACACATTTTATAAGACAGATACCACACAAACAGGTACACGGGACAACATTACCACGATGTCGCTAGAATGATTAATTTGCCTGAAAAGGCTATTACATTTTAATAATTCGTGCGGCCGCCATATTTATTATTTGCTTGTCAAAATTTCGAAAGTCATATCAGTAAATGTGTTTTATAGCCCTTTATCACGACAAGGAAAAAGTTCCATTTTTTATTGTTATGGATTTTGAAAATTCGCGCGACTGTCATCTTGTTTTCTTGCTTGTTGCGACTTCTGAAGTACAATCTCTGAACTTGACTAGTCCTCTATTATGACGAAATATTTATGGCCATTAACATTAACAAGATCCGAAAAAAGGCAATTCAATTTTGAAAATTCACGTCTTCATCTTATTGGTTTCTTGGCTGTCACAATTTTGAAATTAATGCCAGTAAATTTAATTTATGGTTTCCTGAGTTCCCCATCATGGCACAAAATTTCAGATTTATAACTGTAATAATTCCAAGAAATATCAATTTTTGAAATTTCACATGATCCCGCTACGTTGCTTTCTTGCTTGTCAGCGTTTTGAAAGTCATATTTGTGAACTTGTTTGGCGTTCTTCTATCATGGAATAACATTTAATGTTTAAATATTCCGAGGAAAGGCAATTACATTTTGAGACTAGCGTGTCTGTCATGCTGGTTTCTCACTTGTAAACGTTTTGAAAGTCATATCTGTTAATATATTTGATAGTACTCTATCATAGTTCGAAATTGAAGACTATAGCTGTTATTAGTAGGCTACCGAGATACTGAAATCTAGTGAAATATTTCGCGCAGGCGCCATGTTCGATTGGTGACGCTCATAGACATATAAAAGACATGGTTGAGATATCTGGAGATGGAACTAACGTCGTTTCAGTCAATCAAAATGTATTTAGGACACACACACATGGGCAAAAATCGATCTCATAAGTTACATTTAATATGATGGAAATAGGCTAAATATCACTAGTACTAGTGTTCTTTTCGCTACATCTGGCTACACTGACGTGGCATAAACGAATGATGGTATTATCAGACTCAGCTTGGCGCCCTTGATCACCAAATGCTGTACGTCACACTAGGAGATTATAGCGCTTCCTGTTTGCTTTCGTCTAACAAGACCTGTTATGTAATTTACAAGTTGGGATATCGTAGTTGTGACCCATGTGCATTCGAGTGTGTGTGGAATCTGTCTGATGATCCGTGTTATTGAAGGGTCTGAACAAAAGTTGTACGGAGAACAGCGCATTGGTCAAGCTGCTTACCTCTCACCAAGGTGGACCGGGTTCGATTGCCAGGTAATGCATTTGGAAGTGAAATGTCACATTCGGTGGTTCTGATCTCTCATTAAAAGAAGATCCCGTGGCTTATGATCTGCAGATTAACAATCACGTAAAATTACAAATATGTACACTCGTAGTTGGGGATAATCTTGGGAAGGAGACGCCCGTGGAATTAGACTCCATTCCGGCATTTCTTGGAGTAGAAGTGGTAACCACGAAAAAAAAAACACTTTTAAGGTGGCTGAGATGGATTTTCGAACCCATCTCTTCACAGTTGTCTTCACGAGGCTGAGTAGACCTCGTTCCAGCCCTAATCTTAGAATTATATTTCTTTGTGGAATGTAGAGTCGAACACAGGGCCTTTCAGACCGGAGTCTTAGTACGAACCTCTAGACCACAAAAGGTGGCGCCAACTCTAGCAAACCCCGCATCGTAGCCGTTCTCGTTAAGCAACGAACAAAGACTGCAAGAGGGAGATGGGAGTCCGGAGATCAAAGGTTCAAACCCCGGTACTGATTGTGGCCATCCTGAGTGTGTTCCTTCCGCAATCCCTCCAAGCAAATGACGGGATAGTACTGTACTCAAATTTGCGATTCATAATATATAATTTTTGCCTGTTTTGAAACGCAGCCCATGATAAATTTTATCGAGGCTGGAATCGTGCACAAGTGTGAAGACAAGGGTCGCACCAGTAACGAAATCGGCCATTCAGAATATTCGCTGTGGAAATGCAAGCTTAGAGGCGGCGTAAACTATGTAGTTTCTCTTTGATGCTAGGTAGCCAACACTCGACTTGAGGCAGGGGCCGTCTATGAAACCCGCACAGCAAGACTCGAGGCTGCGACACAAGTCATAAGCGTGTCGATACACTGTAAATCACGTGACTTACGAGACCCAATGAGAGAATTACATTCAGCGCAATTAGCAAGCTTCTCATTACCCATTGCGAGGCTAATTGGAAGTACTTTTACTCGCCAAGAAGCCGTCTAAAATTATTATAAAATTTCTCCAATATTCAAATAAGAAAACAGAAGTCTCATTGAAGAGTAATGAGGACAATTGTAATACCCGCCAACTCGTCGCACGAGATTTTTTATAATGATGCTAACTTTGAGCGGTAATGGGGAATAAAAGACACACTCGAGGCTTCATTTCATGGAAACTTCATAGCGAACGGACGTATTTTTATCACGGTGCGAAAGTGCACGACTAACAGTAATAATTACAATTACTTAGTGCAGGACACATTACGGTTATGTATATCGGGGGTTCTAAGGTGAACTATTGAAGAAAGTAAATACAGAGTAATTGAACAATTGCGGAAATTGGGAAAATTCAAACTTTGAAGAAGTTATGCATAGGCCTATATAACGAGTGCACACATAAGCTTATAAGTGGACGTGATTGTTGAGAAAGATATTGCTAAAGAAGAAATTGTAAAGACATAAAACTAGAAATTATTCAATGAATTATATTCGTCAAGAAAACATTATTTGTTAGGAACATAATTAATTCATCGCCATTAATATTCTACGTAACTTTGAAATAGTGTACGTACAACGAGCGACGTATAAACTGGAGACTTCAGAGTACTATAAACATTTATCTACGAATATTATTACCACCATGGTTGTACAAATGAAATTGAGAGGGAAGATCTGGAATAACTTGTAATAAGTTGTGATGAATTGCTATGTCAATGGGAACATGGCCTATAGATAGGCTTGCCATATTTTTGGTGAGTGAAACCGGGACACATTAATATGGGATGGCCTTACCGGGAGGTCTGGGGGTATGGAATTTTTTAAAAAATTAGAAGCAAAATGGTGAGTTTTAAGCCTTTTTTTTTACAGTAAGCCTCACAAGTGACGGGAGTGGGGAATCTGGCATCCTAAATTGTTAGTTTCACACACCTTTTAAAAATAAAATAAAAGGAATTTTTGCAACATAAAAATATACAATTTTTCCTTTTTAATAAAATACAATTTAAAATACTTCATACAATTGTTTAATTGAACAATTAACTTACTAGGTAAGTCTTATTTTTTGAAAAACTACAACTTTTTGTCTAACAACAAAAGCCATTAAAAAACTTTTATTGTCAAACTAAAAAAACTATTAATTAATGAACTAACAATAATCATTGTTTTCAAACCCCTTATATTTTTGACTTGAATGTACTTTTTTTCATCTTACAGCCGTTTTCCGGGACATTGATGAAACCGGGCGGGACACCGGGACAAGAGCAAAATACCGGGACTGTCCCGGTCAAACCGGGACGTATGGCAAGCCTACCTATAGAGACAATGAGGATTTCAGGAGTCACGCAATGAACTGTTATCGAGAGGACACCATCAACTCCCAAGAGATCGTCAAGATTATAATTTTTCATTGATGACTATAAAAATGGATACAACAACTTCACATATGAATTGCAAGCGGATTTTAAGAAGAACAGAAGATCAAAGGAAGGCCAGAACTAGGGCGGGCCCAGTTCAATTCCAGTACGAGAGAACTAGGGCGGGCCCAGTTCAATTCCAGTACGAGAGCCGTTGTTCGAGGAGACGTCAACTGATTTTAAGGAGTGTCTCCACGATGACGTCTGGCGTACGAGGAAGGTGCCTATGGTATCACCAATAAACAAGGGTACTCCATGGAAATCTTGTTTATGAGATCCAACGCTGGAATCGCCACCTCTAGACAACTTTACGGATCATAAGGTAGAATCAAGAATTCATATCAGTATCCCATTTTTTGTTCTTTGTAGTTTGAAGATGTATGAAATTATCCGGCCAGTATTCTATGTTTGTCATTTTAGACATTTTTCTACGTAATTTTAGATTTTGTGAGTAGCATTTTTGCTTATTTTCGATTTGGATTTCAAAAGTTAGATTTCGAGAGAATTGGCTGTTTTTGGTGTGGAGGTAGGAGTATCTTGGTTCGATGATTTGATTAGAGGTTTTCGTATTTTAATTTTGATTTAAGGGGCAGATGACCACATAGTTCCACCCCTTAAAACAACAATAACTAAATAATTTTGATTTATTTAACTTGTTGTGGAGATTTTATCACGTTTTGATTTTTGTTATTTTAATAATTCGATTTTCGAATTATTTTCAGTATTGTATTTTACTCAATTTGGAACGATAGCTAGACGATCTTCATTTCAGATCAAAGTTATATTACATCAAGGACGACTTATTGTCAGATCACATGACGACCATTTCTCAAAGAATATGTGAATAGTGTAAGAAGTGGTGAGGAAGGAAAGGATGCAAACATTCAAATGTTATTAACAATATAGAAGGAAGGTTATAAATGTCATTTAACGCAACAAATGAAGTATCGATGAATAATTATGAGAAGCATCTTGTTGAAATTTAAGAATGTTGTGAAACAACAGTAATAAACGATGAATTAGACCTAGTGAAGTTATTAAGTTTACGATATTACCAGCAATTATCATGGTGAATAGAGAACCAGTAATTTACAGTGATATTATGGTGGATTTATTTGCAACCAGTTAATAACGCAGCTTGAAGTTTGTTATGTCAGAGGTTATTTAAGTTGAGAGAGTTGATCATATCTATACTAATATAATAAAGCTGAAGAGTTTGTCTGTGTGTTTGTGTCTTTAAACGCGCTAATCTCTGGAACTACCAGTCCAATTCGAAAAATTCTTTTTTGTATGATAGCCAGATTCAAGAGGAATAGTTTAGGCTATGTAGTATTAGGCTACACCTCTCAGGTAACCTAAAACATTCATTTTTGTTCAGTAAGTCGGTAGAACAAGCGCTTCCGAATGGCTCTATCCGCATGCGCTGGCGTTATGGTTAGGGATACGTACACCGTTTCACCGATCTGAACCAAAATTTGTATACTTACCCTTTGGAACCCTGCGAGTAACAATATCTACGTGCAATTTATGACTGACCAGTCCATTCCCTGCATTTAGGCCCTTTAGCACAAAGCTACACCTTTTCACCGATCTGAACCAAAATTTGTATACTTACCCTTTGGAACCCTACGAGTAACACAGTTTGCATGTAATTTCGGACAGACCACTCCATTCCCTGCATTTAGGCCCTTTGGCACAAATATACACCGTTTCACCGATCTGAACCAAAATGTGTATACTTGCCCTTTGGAACCCTGCTAGTAACACTGCCTACATGAAATTTATGACAGACCACTCAATTCTCTGCATTTAGGCCCTTTGGCAAAAAATCTACACCTTTTCACCAATCTGAACTAAAAGTTGTATACTTACCATTTGGCACCCTGATAGTAACACTGCCTGCTTGAAATTTTGCACAGACCACACTATTCGCTGCATTTAGGCCCTTTGGCACAAATCTACACCGTTTCACCTACCTGAACCAAAATTTGTATACTTACCCTTTGGAGCCCTGCGAGTAACACAGTCTGCATGTAATTTCGGACAGACCACTCCATTCCCTGCATTTAGGCCCTTTGGCACAAATCTACACCGTTTCACCGATCTGAACCAAAATGTGTATACTTGCCCTTTGGAGGCCTGCGAGAAACAATGTCTGCATGAAATTTTGGACTGACCACTCCATTCCCTTCATTTAAGTCCTTTGGCACAAATCTACACCGTTTCACCGATCTGAAACACATTTTGTATACTTACCCTATGGAACCCTGAGAGTAACACTGCCTGCTTGAAATTTTGGGAAGACCACTCCATTCCCTGCATTTAGTCCCTTTATCACAAATCTACACCGTTTCTCCTAATTGCACCAAATTTTACATAGGCCTACACTTTGAAACCCTGCTGGTGACACTGTCCACTTGATATTTTGGACGACGCTCTCCATTCAGAATAACAGACAAAATAAACTTGAAAACCATGTATTAAGGCCCTAGAACCATTTATGTCCGTAGTAGTGTAACTGTAAGAGTATTTTAATAAGACTATTGTTGACGGGCAGTTCGGGCTGCATCACGTCACCCCTACCAGTGTTCTGGTGCAGAATTGCGAAATTAGTTGCATCTTGCGCTGTTTATAAATTGCAGTCACGGGGGGTAATTAGTGCAAAAAGATTTCTTAGGTCCCTTTAAACAGTTATCATGAAAATATTATGCCTCTGTATAAGTGCAAAGGTGTTGGTGCAGTACACTGAGGTTACCAGCTGCAATAAGCGTCGGTGCTTTCAAATTTACCTTCATTTATTCCAAACCTTATCGTTGAGCGCTATGTGGCGATAAATGATACTATTGCTACCTCAGTAGCTTGGGACAGCCGAAGTTTTCCAAAGTGTTCTGATTATTTTCCTACGGCGCTATGCGACTGAAGACGACACTATTGGTCTCTACATTTCTAACAGCCAATGAGATATAGGTCCTAGGCATTGTCTTTTATTTCACAATCATTTTTAATTTGTTTGTAAATTACATGTGTCAGTGCTGTAGTTACAAAATAGCCGTTTCCCTATTCATTATTATCATTACGGGAAAATGAACTGAATGTTACGTCCATTATACCGTACTACTTATCACCCCCACTACAACCACCACCACCACCACCACAAAAGTTATATTTTTAAAATATTTTTTCTGTTAGTTTAGGGAACATGTGCCAGTTATGTAGTACAATTCATTATCATCCATAAAACAAATAAATCCACCGGGCGAAGCCGGGCACTACTGCTAGTTGTTGATATCGGAAGCTACGACGATATACTGTTTTGTGAGGGGTTGATGAAGTATTCCTAGTAAACAGGGGAGAGTTATGTTTGGTGTTGCGGTAATGGCAATGTGCTGTACGGCATTGTTAAATTGATATTGAAATGATGTTGATAATCTGTGTTGACAGGTAGTCGAAGTTCTTAAGTTAAATATGAGAGGAAGGAATACTGTTGAAATAGTTAAATAGGAGATTGTTATGATTGTATTGAAGTCAGTCTGATGGACGTGACATAGGTGTGAGTAGAGATATTAAATAGATCACGTTGAAACAGATGGAACAGCTGATCGCAATGATAGCTGAGGTTGCATATTATATAAATGGTTCTGAGCTAATGATAATAGGTAAGACTGGTAATTATTATGATTTGAGGTAGAGTATTATTATTATCTGTATTGTATGGAACAGACCAGAGTGAAGTTATCGATTATATTTCTACTTTGCTGTATGGATTATAGATTCCTGAATTGACTACAGTAGTATTACCGAATTTGAAGGGAGTTACTTGTAAATGGAATTCATGCATTATTAAGCATTGTATATAGTTATATTTTAGTGGCACATAAAGAGGATTCATGTGTAAGATATTTAAATATTTAATAATCGATCGACTTAAGCAAGAATATTTTATTTAAATATTAAAATAGATCAGAAGTAGGGGCCGATAACCTCGATGTTAGGCCCCTTAAAACAACAATTAACATCATCATCATCAATCAGAAGTAGTGTAGGAGACAGGAGTTTGAGATTGTATAGAGTAACGAATAGTAATTTTAATAGCTGAGGCGTACGTTACGAGTAACTTTTTATTTATATTTAGGTAACGTAAATATGTTATTTTTATTGTTAACTCCTGTAACCTAGGGAACAGCAGTTTGTTGCCAATTTTCGTTAGTTTTTATTTAATTTAGTTAAGCGAGAGGAGTAGAGATATTGATTGAATATACTGCAGATTTAGTGCGATTTCTTCTAATTTATTGCATCGTGTTTTGAGAATAAATAGGCAGGCACGTGTCTTGCGTATCCCTGATTCTTTTTATAGAAATTTGCATTATCTTTTGTAGTACACTGGTAGTATAGTGTGCTAGAGAGGTGGTGGGGGCGTCATCAACCTGATCATCCCATTTCGCCCGATATTCGTTTGTTTCTCGTTCTCCTGAGTATGTTAGTAACACATAACCCTGGTATTTAGTTATCTATAGCATATTGAAGGACCGCTGACCCCATCCTGAGTGTATTCGCCAGCAGCTCTTAGCAGTTTCTCTAGCCGGGGACTACAAGATGCAGCAATCCTTCACCATCTGCGGATTCTACTCTAGGAATACAGGTACAGTACCTTATTTCAAGTCCCGGAGCACCTATCCCAGTCATAGACGCTAATACTCACCACAGAAACACATGTTTTCAGATAAATTCAATACACCCCGCGACGTAGCCATGCGCACTAAGTCGCTCACCACGACCGTGATGGGTATCTGCAGCAAGTCTGCAGATCGAAGGTTCGAATCCCGGATCTGGTTGTGTCTACCCTGAGTGTGCTTTTTCTACAGTTTTTGCATACTCCCTTCAGACAAATGCCGGAATAGTAACTTATTTCAAGTCCTGGGGAACCTGCCCTATTCCCGACCCTAATAATTACTACTACAGTCACCACGGAAACACGGGTTATCGGACGGATTGTTCACATGATGATGATGATGATGATTGTTGCTTTAAGGGGCCTAACACCTAGGTTATCGGCTCCTAATGGTTTGGGTGATAGTGAAAGATGAGATGAGAATGAAAACTGTAACTAATACTAACTACAAACTTACATACTAGAAGAAGAAATTGTAAGCAAATAAAGGATAAGGCAAATAAAGGACAGGAAGAAAATAAATGCCCTCAACCCTCGAAGAATGAGAGACTTGGAAGGAAGAAGAGCCATGAAAGGCAAGGAGAAAGAGGAGAGGGCCCGCCCCAAGGTCAGAGGAAAAATGGGACATAACGGACCCAGCTCAGGAATCCCTCGGGGTCGCCAACTTCCAAACTCCTCGGCCGTGAGCCCTTGAGGGTGTAGCACTATCCAGGGTGCACCAGAAGTGGTGGGGCTACATACACCCTGCCTCCTTGAGGGCCTTGCGCAGAAGGTAGGAGATATGTAGCGGAAAAGAAGGCCGACCCCTCGAAGAATGAGGGTATCAGGAAAGATGAGACAAGGGCCAATTAAGGCGGGAAAGGAACAGACTCCCTAGGCCTCGGATACCCTAACACCGTCGGGGTCGGAAAAGAACACGAGTTGACCAAGGGAGGTCGACAGGAAAGAAGACGGAGAGGAGCCCGGCACAAGTAAGTGGAAGCAATAACGGACTCAGCGGGGGTTCCGTGGTCGCCAACCCACGTCCCACTAGATGTGAGCACCTGTGGGGGATTGTTCACACTCCCAAGCACACGAGGCTGATGACCAGGATGTCCCAAGCATTTGAAGTGCATTAACAAGGCAACAACATAACTCTATCCAGACACTGTAATTGATCAGTACTCTCTGATGTCCCTTCCCACTGTCAAGTGCCACCATTTGAAAATGAAAATCCACAGCCTGCTTCCAGTCTCCGACCGGGTCTGGAATGGAATGAATGAAGCCCCCATCTAGCGGCGAGGACATGAACTGTGCCGGCTGCCGAGGCCTGACGCACTCCTCTGGGGCAATGATTAAATGAATGAAATGATAGTGGAGAGTGTTGCTGGAATGAAATTTTGACAGGGAAAACCGGAGTACCCGGAGAAAAACCTGTCTGCCTCCGTTTTGTCCAGCACAGATCTCACATGGAGTGACCGGGATTTGAACCACGGACCCAGCGGTGAGAGGCCGGCCTGCTGCTGCCTAAGCCACGGAGGCTTCCAAGTGCCACCATTTAAAATGCAATATTAAATTCTGTGTTATACGTTGATGATTCCATAGCTTGGTTAACTGTGTGGCGCAGGAAGCGAGTCACCTCTTTATTCTTGTGTAATGAAGTCAACAAGGAAAACGTCTCTATAAATCATTCACTCTGTCAGAGAATCAAGGCCAAGTTAATCCGCAGCTTTCTGTGAAGTAGAAGAGTTGAAAACACTTTGATTGAAGAAGGCGAGATAGCTGGTTTATGTCAGTGTCGTTAAATCGCTTGCGTATGCGTGGGTAGAAAAGGATCGGCCACCAATAACAAACGTGTGCAATCTACCACTACTTCTACTTGTTGTAGCTGTTGATTCTCTTAGGAGCTTCGCGACATCATGGTCGTGTAGCCCCGTGTACTTGGGTTTGTGTAGAATTTGTCTGATAACATGTGTCACTGCGATGTCTGTACTAGTGCGTGTATTTGTAATGGAGGTAGAATTTTGGGTAGGAAGCGGCCGTGGTCTAAGTTCGATACCATCCCGATATTTGCCTGAAGTTGAAGTGGGAAACCACTGAAGCCGGGAATCGAACCGGGGCCTCCGCGGTGACAGCCAAGAAAGCTAGCCACTACGCAACGAGGTGGACACCACTACTGCTACTGATAATAATCATAATCGACATGACATCCGGAGAGGCCCGGTGCTGGTCTTTCGAATAAAAGCCTGCGGATAATCTGCGCGTTATAAAACAGAGGAAGACGTCACAATCGCCCACTTTCCAGACATGGAAATCAGTTATAGGAAGTTAAAATTTCACGGCGTAGGAATCGAACCTTAGGCAATAATAGCCTAATATTATTGTTTTAATAGCTTATACTCCCGGCTCGGCTCACCCTCGGACTCTGCGAAGGGTCATTCCTCTACCGTCGCAAGGACGGTGTCTGGAAGCTGAACATATTTTGTCAGTAGATGCAACTGGGGATGGTGACAGGCCGATCGCCCAGGCGACTGCTAACTTAGGTCTAATTAAGGAAGGGACAGGGAGGGGAATTGGGGAAGGAAATCGGCCGTGAACCTGTTGATAGTAACAGTCCCAGCATTTGTCAGGTGGTGAAAATGGGAAAACCACGAAAACCATTTTCAGGACGCCGAGGTGGGATTCGAAACCACGCTCTCCCGATGACAGCGAGGCACGAGGTAATGCGTTAAAGCTCTCGGCCAACGCAGCCGGTGAAAAATAATTATAATACATTTAATTATTTGGAGCGAGGCTAATAGAGGAGTATGTCAACCCTCTACTATTCCCGTTTTAAGGGGGGATGTACACCTTCATAAGTGTAAAAACCACAGATATTTAAAATAGTTTTCCTCGGTATCCCTTTGTTCTGTTGATATGAAATTTTTTCCGCACTTAGAACTTTAGTTTTCAACGTCAATATTTGCAATTAACTTTCCCTAGTTATTAAAACAATAAATTCAAAACATTGGACTAATTTATATATTGATCATCCTTTTCCTTGATAATTTCTACAAAACTTCACATTTCTGGAAGATAATTGTTTTAGAATGTTCATAATGCTTGTGTTAACAATGTGAACTAACATCATTTGCCTATCTTTTGAAATAATATTTTTTTCTCCCTTTTTTATAAGAGTAGATATTTTTTGACATTTTAGTGAGGTATGTTCACTCAGAAAATACAAAAAACAAATGTTACAGCAATGGTTCTAGTTCACATTCTTAACACACACGAGGTACATGTGAACACACAATTTCATCAAAATATCTCAAAAACTGTTTGAGTTATGAAATGAAAACAAAAGAAAAAAATAAAGTTTGGGGAACGAGCGTTAAACTTACCAATGGGAGGAAACGTTTTTGAGATATGTTGATGAAATTTTGTATTCGCTTGTATCTTTTGTGTCTTTAAGATTGTGAACTAGAACCATTGCTGTAACATTTGTTTTTTGTACTTTCTGAGTAAACATAGCTCACTAAAATGTCTAAGCCGTGTCAGTCGTTTCAAAGCCATGTGCGAGATTCAACTTAATTGCGGCTTTTTACTGGGTTAGATATCCGGATTTGGGCAAATCAACTGTTGGTAAAGGTAGAAATCTCTTCATAAGTAGGCTTGTAAATAAAGTGCGGGAATTCAAGCGAGAAGATTAGTGTTTTCTGAAAGAAGAATTGATTAGGCAAACGTCTGTTTCGCTTCCGCCTTACCGAATATCAATAAAGGTAGCCTGTATTCCCATATTTTTTTATATTGTATCTTATAGCTTCATTAAATTACTTTGGTATTGTTATACCCGTAGGGTATGCCACCCTAATCCCCTACTAATTACACCCCCTAAAAACACATAACATAAACATAATTCTACAATCTACGACCGCACCTATAAAACTCATTACTTCAATGCACTCAGGTGGCCTCGTGCCCGAGACCAACGACCCTTTCAGGTCCCCTACAGTATTATACGTACTATTGTAATTCACAGATTGACTGAGCTAGTTGTCGCCGCTAGTTACCCTTGACCAGCTGGTCTTGGAAATACTTGTAAGCATATTGCTGCGGTGATTTATTATGTTAATAATGAACAATGTGTTTCTAAAACTGATGTGCCCCAAGCCTGGGAAAAACGAAAAAAGAAAAGAAATCCAAAGGGAAGCGCATTGAAGAATTATTTCCTCGAAAAACATTAAATAACTCAGTACGAACTGTCAATCCGACTGATGTTGTCTTTTAAATATACTCTGTCCTTTAGGCAGAATGCTCCAGGCAGAAAACAAAACAGAAGTCGAACGCACCTGTAAGAGTACTGTACCCTTCTCATTTCCGTGACAACTCGGAAACAGGGCGAATCCCCAGAATGGTACCAAGAAAGAAAATTTAGAATATCGACAAGTACCAAGGCTCATCGCAGTAAAACCAGGAGGGAAAACTTTGATAGTTTAGCTTCTACTCTGATAACAGACTCCAATCTCAAGGGCGTTGCATATGGGTAGGAAACGGAACCACAGGCTATTGCGTGTTATCAGGAAATGTTTAATGTGAAAGTAATTTGTTGTGGTTTATGTGTGTTGTCGACGACAGTAGTTACAATGTTTCATAATAAAGTATAATATCATTTCAATACTGATACGAAGACTGAGCCCACTAATATGAGAAGAAATTTTATCAGGCCTCATGATTCTCTATGAAACAGAATTTGGCTAATAAAAATTATTATGAGTACTAATATTATTAGTCAGTTTTATGAAAACAGGCCCGCTCGGGAGGCAAGAATTTTAAAAATCGGTGATAACTTACTTCTTCCGATTTACCGCTCTTATCCAGAGCTTTCTTCGTTCCTCTTCATGTTTGCGCACTGGAAACGTATAAAATGATACATGGGATGTGGTATTTCCGTACTTATTGAAACACCCAACAACACAACAGTTATTATTTCCTGTTCTCTTTCTCTGATTGTGCATATTTTTACAATATTTCACCTTGTTTATGCACTGCTGTATGTCGTACTCTCACCTCGCCAGTTTAGTACCGCTGCGCTCCGCTAGAGTGCCGCGCCCGGTGCCTATAGTCTGAGTCCCAGGTAGTTCCAAACAAATCGGCATGCGATTGATCCTCAGACTTAAACAAGTGTATCTCGCCCAGCAGCGGTTGGTTTTATAAGGGTTTGGGGCTTTAGCTGGAAGTTGGCTCTTACGTTTCTTTCTCCAAGACAATAGTAATAAAGCCACAGTACCGTTAAATACCTTTAAATCCCGAGAGACATCTGTTGTCGAGAGAAAGGAAGCCGAAACTGAACCTTCAAAATTAGTTGGGTAGGACTGAGCGGCAGGATTATGGGAATGAAAGAGCACCGACTGGGTCCGCGTTGACCGTCACGACTATACTGACCTGGCTGTGTCTTCACGTCACCCGACCAGATCCTGTCCGATGCAGACCTGTACTTGAGAGACAAGAGAAATCTTGGAGTTCTGGACGTTATTCGGGGCTTAACTTCAGCTTACCAAGTTGTGGTGAACAGATACATTCAGTGGTGTGCATAGTGTTGCGAATGTGCTTAAGCATAGTCTATGTATTTCTTTACAGAGGTTGGAAATGGTCCGTAATAATTAAATGTTCCATCGAACTCTTGGCTCTAACGAGTGGGGAAATACACAACAACAGCCTCCAGAATAGCCATGGTTCGAGCGTCACTAGATTAAAAGAAACTGTTAATATAAAAAAGTGACAGTCAGTCTGAAAGACTAGACTTTGTATCATTTTAAATGCTACAAATGCTAGAAAGGCTGGAGGCTTCGCTCGAAGCCAAAGACTCTTCACACGTTAGAAAAGTATCTACATAATACTTATCTTGTTTCAAATTACTCGCGAACGGCAAGTGCAAACCAAGGGCAAAGCAAGGTCAAGCGCGCGGGATGCCGTCACGCTCACCAGAGCGCGCGGGGACGTGCCCCTTCCATCCAGTCTAAAAACACCTATAGTGGGCGATGTATTGAAGATAAGAGATATGCTCTCGCGGACTTTTTTGTAGAACTTTTCATGCTGACCAATTCTTACGCTCATAGTATATTGATATTTTTAACGGTTTGCCCAGCGTAAGCTTAAGAAGCGCACGGACGCCAAGTTTGTTTTCGACTTTTTCACTAAAATCGTTACTGCTTGGCTTCCTTTGATCATACATCAATTACTTTCTACAGAATCTTTCCTCGAGATATCCTTTACAGAATGGTGAAAACCGCACCAAAATCCATCCAGTGGTTCTCGAGATTACCCGTGACATCCAAGAATCGGGGATTTTTGTCTTATACTAACAAAGTAGAGATTGTCGGGGAAAACATGCACCAAGCGGTACTATGACGTCACAGACCTCAGTGCATCAGGGTATATTTCGTCCAGCCACCGTAACGTAACGCCAGACCCCAGCGTAACGACGAAGTCGACAAGATCACTTAAAATGATAATACCAGTTTACGCCACAGTTTTTGGCCGGTCAGCTCTGGTTCCGCAGTCGTACACAGGACAGGCGGCGAGCCTTGGCATGTGCAATTCATAAGTTAGTTGCTTGCCTCGCAACTGACAACTCGCCTATCAATTACACTTGCCTGAGGCTCGCTGACTGTCCTCTGTAAGACTGCGCAACCGGAGCTGACCGGTCAAAAACTGTGGAGTAAACTGGAACTTCCGCTAGTTACGTGATATATGTTGATGTAAAACCCCACAAGAAGAGCAAAGGGGAAAGTTTTCTTTCTATGTCTAGTATTATGTCATGAGTAGATTGATGAGATGAACCTGATGACCATCCAATTTACCGAACGCATGCTGATCGTTGGTATAGAGGTTACTCGAGGTATTCCTGGAAGAGGACCAATTCCATGAGTAAGCCTCGATCCCTGTATCCTGTCTACTGGACACACCTTTGCCGTCACACATTCTATGACATTGAAAATTCAAACTAGCTATCACCACCTGTTGTTGACGAGTTCATAGAGTAAGTTACGGTAGTTATTATTGTTGTTTTAGGGGGCGGAACAGTGAGGTAATTTACCCCGTTCATAGACTAAAGGAAGGCAGTTTATGGGAACAACTTCTAGGTCATCCCCCTGTCACGAAAAAAGAAAAAAAAGAAGAAAAGCTCTAGCGACTGCTGGCGAGAGCGGATTCGGCTCATCATGTTTGGAAGAAACTAACCGGACTCCCTTTGATTTTCCTGAATGGAGAAGTAAATTCCTAGGATGATAATAAACAGTAGTCTTTGAGCTGTCTGACAAACATTTTCTTTTATTAGACTGAAGAGATAATAATGGTAAACATCTCGGCAAAATTTAAGCCTGCCCACCTCGTCTTGGCTGTCATTCTTGGGGCCCAGGTTCGATTCCTGGCCCTGCCAAGAAATTTAATTCTGGAATGAGGGCTAGAATGAAAACACTCAGCCTCATGAGGCAAAACTGAGAAGAGGTGGGTTCGATTTCCATCTCTCCCATCCTAGAAGTTGTTTTCCATGATTTCCCACTTTTATTTCAGGCACATGCCGGGATGGTACCTAACTTAAGGCCACAGCCGCTTCCTACCCAAATCCAACCTCAATTACAAATTCACACACTTGTACAGACATCACAGTGAGGCTGGCTGCGTGGCTCAGCGGTAACGTTCTCGCTTGCTGTGCCCAAGGTTGCAGGTTCGTATCCTGGCGCAGTCAGTTGGCATTTGAGGGTGCGCAAATGTGAGGGAGCCATATCAGCAGATTTACTGGCACGTTAAAAATCCTCTTCGGGGCAAAATTCCGGCACCCCGGCGTCTCTAAAAGCCAGAGTAGTTAAAAGGGACATAAAACCAATAACATTATTATTATACAGCACAGAGACACAGGTTGTCAGGCAAATATTCCAAGTACACGGGGTTACATGATCACGATGTCGCAAAGCCCCTAAAGAATCAACAACAACAACTGTATTTAGTCAGTAGTTCGATTTAAATGCATTTATTTCACCATCATTTTTACAATCACCCAAAGCATTAGGGACCAATAGCCTAGATGTTAGACCCATTAAAACACCATCATCATTTCTATGTTAACGATCAATGTTCGGATATTTTAAAACTACAGTACAATGCATTTGGAAAAGTTGTTGTTGATTCTTTTACGAGCTTTGCGTCATCGTGGTCATGTAGCCCAGTGTACTTGGGTGTGTGTAGAATTTTGTCTGAAAACCTGTGTCACTGTGATGTCTGTACTAATGTATTTGTAATTGAGGTATGATTTGGGTAGGAAGCGGCCATAGCCTTATGTTAGGTACCATCCCGGCATTTGCCTGAAGTAGAAGTGGGAAACCACAGCAAACCACTTCTAGGAATGTCGAGGTAGGAATCTAATCCACCTCTTCTCAATTTTGCCTCACGAGGCTGAGTTTACCCCATTCCAGCCCTCAGATCAGAATTAAATTTATTGGCAGAGACGGGAATCGAACCCGGGCCTCCGCGGTGACATCATACGGAAACGAAATCACGATGTGGAGGGGTTGTGAGGCCAAGAATAAACATTACCATGTGACCCATACATAGTAATGAAACAGTCATAAGCATAACTTTTATCCATCTTGCTGTGGTGGCCATCAAGTAGATTCAGAAATGCATTTGAAAATGGAAAACTATGAATTGTCTCATTATAATACATCTCTCATTTGCTGTGGATATTGCAGCAGCAGTGTCAGTTGCATAGTGTGGCTGTCACGTCCATAATTACATGTTTATGTTTTATAGTTTTAATAATTCTGTTTTAAACGCGCTCAAATGTGGCAATACCGGTGATATGCGAGTGTGCTTGTGATAGTTATGAACACTATTGCGTATAAAATGGATATGTTTGTTGCACGATGAAATAACGCTCCACGCTAACAATAACCGCAGAGCCGTTGTCACCTACTAAGAGTCAAAGTAGCAACGCACGGAGCGGCTATTACACATTCGTATCCACGCCAGCATAGATCCTACCAAAGCTCCACATAACCCGAGCATTCTAACTGATCATCTTGTATCCATAAGACAGTCCAATAATTATTATTAATTGCTTTATCTCACACTAGCAGTAGTGCCCGGCTTCGCCCGGTGGATTTATTTGTTTTATGGATGATAATGAATACTACTACAGAACTGGCACATGATACTTAAACTAACAGAAAACTATATTTTAAAAATATATCTTTTTGAGGTGGCGGCGGTGGTGTTGGTTGTAATGGGGGTGATAAGTAGTACAGTATAATGGACGTAACATTCAGGTCAATTTCCCGTAATGATAATTATGAATAGGGAAACAGCTATTTACTAACTACAGCACTGACACATGTAATTTACAAACAAATTTATAAAAAAAAAATAGAAAGAACAGTAAGTGAAACAATAGACACTGCCTAGGGCCTATATCTCATTGGCTGTTAGAAATGTAGAGAACAATAGTGTCGTATTTTCTCGCATAGCGCCGTAGAAAAATAATCATAACTCTTTGGCAAACTTCGGCTGTCCCGAGCTCCTGAGGTAGCAATAGTATCATTTATCGCCACAATGCGCTTAACGATAAGTTTCAGAATAAATTAAGGTAAATTTGAAAGCACCAACGCTTATTGCAGCTGATAACCTCAATGTACTGCACCAACACCATTGCACTTATACAGAGGCATAATATTTCCATGATGATAACTGTTTAAAGGGGCCTAAGAAATCTTTTTGCACTAATTACCCCCCCCCCCCGTGACTGCAATTTATAAACAGCGCAAGATACAACTATTTTCGCAATTCTGCACCAGAACACTGGTAGGGGTGAAGTGAAGCAGCCCGAACTGCCCGTCAACAACAGACATATTAAAATACTCTTACAGTTACACTACTACGGACATGAATGGTTCTAGGGCCTTAATACGTGGTTTTCAAGTTCATTTTATCTGTTATTCTAAATGTAGGGAATGGGGAGCGTTGTCCAAAATATCAAGTGAACAGTGTTACCAGCAGGGTTTCAAAGTGTATGTAGAGAAACGGTGTAGATTTGGGATGAAGGCCCTAAATGCAGGGAATGGAGGGGTCTGTCCAAAATTTCATGCAATCAGTGTTACTCGCAGGGTTCCAAATGGTAAGTATACAAATTGCCGTTCAGATCGGTAAAACGGTATAGATGTGTGTCAAAGGGCCTAAATGCAGGGAATGGAGTGGTCGGTCCGAAATTTCATGTAAACAGTGTTACTCGTAGGGTTCCAAAGGGTAAGTATACAACTTTTGGTTCAGATTGGTGAAAGGGTGTAGATTTGTGCCAAATGGCCTAAATGCAGGGAATGGACTGGTCTGTCATAAATTTCATGTAGGCAGTGTTACTCGCAGGGTTCCAAAGGGTAAGTGTACAAATTTTGGTTCAGATCGGTGAAACGGAGTAGATTTGTGTCAAAGGGCCTAAATGCAGGGAATGGAGTGTTCTGTCGAAATTTCATGCAGACTGTTACTCGCAGGGTTCCAAAGGGTAAGTATACAAATTTTGGTTCTGATCGGTGAAACGGTGTAGATTTGTGCCAAAGGGCCTAAATGCAAGGAATGGAGTGGTCTGTCCGACATTTCATGTAAACAGTGTTACTCACAGGGTTCCAAAGGGTAAGTATACAAAGTTTGGTTCAGATCGGGGAAAAGGTGTAGATTTGAACCAAAGGACCTAAATGCATGGAATGGACTGTTCTGTCATAAACTTCACGTAGACAGTGTTACCATCAGGGTTCCAAAGGGTAAGTATACAAATTTTGGTTCAGATAGCTGAAACAGTGTACGTATCACTAACCATAACGCCAGCGCATTCGGATAGAGCTGTTCGGGAGCACTTTTTCTACCGACTTACTGAACAAAAATCAATCTTGAAGGTCACCTGAGAGGTGTAGCTTAATGCTACATAGCCTAAACTATTCCTCTTGAATCAGGCTATCATAAAAAAAAGAATTTTTCGAATCGGACTGGTAGTTCCAGAGATTAGCGCGTTTAAACACATAAACACACAAACTCTTCAGCTTTATTATATTAGTATAGATAATAACTGATGAAATCTCGATTATTCCTTTACTGAAATATTTTTTAGAAATTATTTCTCTGCACGCCGGAAAGCGGAGGTAGAAAAATATTTCAAATTCACTAAATTGGCAGATTGTTTTATACCTACAAAAGTTATATATGTTTAGCATACCGAAAACATTTTGCTCATCCCTTGGCGTAAGGATGGGTCATATCAAAACTTCTTTAAGACAAACGTTTGAAGCAATTTTTAGATGACTATGGACCATTTTAAAAGGTTTAGATATTGTGCCTTTTTCCTTTCTTAAAACCCCATGTTCCCCACCCCTTTGGTTAATGGTTCATGCTATCAAAAAAACTTTACGTATCTAAGTTTATGGCCCTTATCTGAAGAATAGTACGAACTTTGAATGGATTCGATCTTTCGCATACTAAGAAAGTTATAGTGATATTTCACTTTTTCTAAAAAGCCTCCCCTCCCCCCCCCCCCCCTTCCCATTCCCACCCTCTTGGTCCGATAACTAACTCGACAGACATTTAGCATGGTTATATTTTATGTATATATCTGAAAGTGATTTGTGCAAAATTACGGTTAGTTATCGTGTCAACAAAAAGTGATAATAATAATAATGTTATTGGTTTTACGTCCCTTTTAACTACTCTGGCTTTTAGAGACGCCGGGGTGCCGGAATTTTGCCCCGAAGGGGATCTTTAACGTGCCAGTAAATCTACTGACACGGCTCCCTCGCATTTGCGCACCCTCAAATGCCAGCTGACTGCGCCAGGATACGAACAACAAAAAGTGATATAAACTTTTGAACTGATGGTGGTTTTGGGATCTGGGGGATGTGAAACGCGAAGGTATGTCGAAATTTTACCCAAGTCGCAACATGGTACCCATTGCAATACGTACCTTTCTAATGAAATCTACCTAATAATAATGTTGTATTATTGTTGATATTGCCAAAAATTACAAAAATGTAATATGATTTCATAAATAAAAGGACGAATATTTTCAGTTATATTTTTAGTCATTTATCGAGCGGACTCCGCGGCGTACCTGTGCGCGACCACGATGGGCAGCTGCAGCAAGTACGGAGATCGGAAGGTCGAATCCCGGCTGTGACAGCGGCTTATCCTGAGTGTGGGTTTCCTAGGGCTTTTGCCCCTCCCCCCGGAAAATACCGGGATAGTACCATATTTCAAGTCCCGGGGCACCAACCCCATCCGAAATCCTAATAATTACAGCCACACACAATTCTACAATCACCACAGAAACACAGGTTATCAGATTAATTCAACACTCGCCCAAGAACATGGGGCTGGGGACCAAAGATGTTCCTAGCCCCTAATGCGAATTAACAACAGCAACATTTCTCGATAACTACAGAACCGATTTTCATGAAACTTAATTTGATATCAATTTTAAATATTCAGCTCAAACTTTCTAGTGACATGAATACCATAGACAGCTTCTACACACACACGCAAGTACACTGACCTGATAGTTATTGTTTTAGGAAAGGGCTTGGGCATCGTCGCTAACTCGAGTTTAGAAGGAAGGTAACTTGAACCCACCCAGATTTCATTCCCAAACAGCATCTACACTGAGTGGCCAAATGCCACGGGAAGGGTAGTCCCATGAGAAAATGTGCTGTGTCACTCCCGAGCGTTGATCTCTATACATGGATGGCTGGTAGCTAAGGCAGCAGTAAGCCGAATATACGATGACAGGTATAGCAAGATGGCAGCGAGCGCATGGTGCAATATTGCGAATGAGAGTTTGATGTTATACATGTATTTATACTGGCAGTAAATATTTTGTGCTTCTTGGGGTTGTAAAATGGGCTGAATTTGGTTATTTAAAGCGTAAAAGCTTAGTTTTAAGTACCGGTTTGGTGACCCATCATCCCAGGCAAGCCGCTAATACCTTTACTTCTCAGGCAGATAGGTCACTTAGCCGTAATTTTGAAGTTATTTTGAAGTTAAGTATAAATATCTGGTGGTGCAGAAACAGACGTGATCGGGCTAGGCTATTGCGTGTTTAAATTTGATCCCATTTCAGAGTTTTTCGGTTCTGGGTGCGAATAGTTCGCTTAATAGTTGTAAAACGGTGGGGAGAGTATATTTTGAGTAGGTTTTTAGTTGTGTTAAGTTTTATGTGGAGCTGAGGAGTGAAATTGGTTTGGCTTAAAGTGCATTTTTGGCTTTGATCTACTTCCCGTTATTATTAAGTTTATTGTGCTGCTAGCGTGATTAAAAGCTGTAGTATTTGATGTAGAGTGCTGGGATTACTTGGGGGAAGTGTTGGTTATTTCATGGAAACAGGAATTCACTACCAAGCACCGATTACGATATGTCGAATTTAGGCCTGTATAGTGAGCTACGTTTATAGGTACATCATTTGAAGAATGCATAATTTCGTGGCATATATACAATTTACAAGAATGTTTCCAGAAATTGTTTTTCACTCGTTACTCTGTTACTGATCGCGAATTGCGTGTACTCAGCACCTAAGTTGACATTTGTCAGCCGTTATTATACATTCATTATTATTGATATTCCGGAGATTTACTGACCTCGGAATGACGTGTCAGTGATCCCAATGTCCTTATGCTATAAGTGAACATATCTCTATATTTTTATTTGCTCCAAAGCACCATTAATTAAGATTTAAAATTGACTACATTATCATTGCTTCCCCATAAGGAGGGCTCGAGAATGGGTACGCCAACATGGCAGACCGCGCGCTCAACCTGGCGTGCTTTCTCGTGCAGCGGAGAGCAGCCATCAGCGATCCAAGTATAGAGATCAGTGCTCCCGAGCGTTGCGGCTAGCTGTAGCGCAGCAGAGCAGTCTGTCACAGACACGAATGTAGTGAAATTGGCAACACAACGCGAGTTGACCGACTTTGAACGTGGGATGATCATCGGCGCACGGCGCATGGATCATAGCATTTTGGAGATAACACGCAAATTTGGGTTTCCGAGGTCAACAGTGTCGAGGGTGGATCTTCAATTTCTCAGAGATAATGTTACCATCCGCGTAAACCACCGCACGGGACGACCACAGGTGTTTAAAGAACGGACATCACGTTGCTTCAGCAGCCAGCAGAACCATTTGGGGGCAATCGTAGCCGCATGGTGTCCACAGAATTTTCAATGTCAATTATCCTGACTTTTCCTGACAATTTTTCAACAAAATTCCTGACTCGCTAAGTCATCGTAACATCGGAAAAAAGTTTATTGAGCAAATATATATATCTTTTTTATTTGCAGCCTCCACCATCCCCATATCTGCCCATTATTCATTTAAAATACAAAATAAATTATAATGCAATAATACATAAATCAAAGTACTTAATAACCTAAATTATAGTGATGGGGTCAGCACATCCCTTCACCAACGCCAAAAAAGCATACAAAAAAATAGGTAAAAGAGGCTTTTACTATGATGTACTGTAAAAATGGAAACTTACCATAATGTCCAGTGAGTTATAGCTTTTCATGTTCAGAGATTAGTTGAACTAGTAACATCAAAATATGGCTGTAAAACACAAAATACTGTATGGTTAATATAAAATTCCTGACTCACGCCACTTTTTCACACTTTTTCCTGACTTTTCCTGACCAAAAACAACATTCCTGACTTTTCCTGACTATTCCTGCCTGTGGACACCATGGTAGGGCTACTGAGTCAGATCACCGCCCAGTTTAAAGTTGAGAGTCAGAAACCCATTCTTGTAGAGTCGATGCCTCGTCGCCGTATTGCTGCTGTTTTGAGGGCTCGCGGAGCAGCAACTCGTTATTAACATCATAACTTTTGGCCAGTGAGTATATACAAATCATGTAAGGTCAGTTCGGTTTGGGAAGTCCACCTCGTGGTGAAGCGGTTAGCATTCTTGACTGTCGACACGGAGGTCTGGTCAGAGGGCTGGAGCGGGCTACACTCAGCCTCGTGCGGCAAAACTGAGAAGAGGGGGGTTCAATAACCATCGCAGACATCTTGAAAATCGTTTTCCGTGGTTTACCACTTCTACGCCAGGCAAATACCGGAATGGTTCCAAACTTAAGGCCACGGCCGCCATTTTCCCAATCCTCACCTAAATTACAAATACGCACACTAATACAGTCCTCACAATAACACAGGTTATCAGACAAATTACACACACCGAAGTACACCGGGCTACATGGCCACTAAATCGCAAAGCCCCTAAATCAATCAACAAGTTTCTTGAAGCATTAAATTCCGTAATTTCTTAACATACTAAAAATATCCCCGCGTTTGTGGAAAAAACAATAACATAACTGAAAATATTCGTGTGTTTTGTTTGTTGATATTGTATTTTTGTGATCGTCAGTGATTGCAAGAGCTATGGCAGTTAAATACAGTATTTATTGGCGGTAGGATTATTTCTGCTGACATGCCCAGAGATCTCATGGGTACAAGATACCCAGTTGTCCTGATTGGATAATACTGTATACAGCTCTAGAGCTTGCAACGTACACCATGCCGAAAAAGAAATCCTTACAGGAAAGCTCGAGCTCTTCTCCTCCTTCAAATTATTTTATGTCACTAATCAACCAGAAATGACATCCTGATAGTATTTATTCGTGGTCTCTTACTTTTATTTCAGGCAAATGCTGGGAATATTTTACATAATAGACTACGGCCGCCTCCAACCCTATCCAAGATCTGTCATTTATGTTCATATATTCATACAAAAGCCACAAGAAACCAAGTAAAAAGAAAATTGAGGGCATCAGGAAAGAAGAATAGATGGCCAAGTAAGGCGGGAAATTAAAAAAATACACCCCATGCCACGGCCGGTATCTTAATATTGTCGAGGTTTATTTCTCCATAGTAATATGGGAGTCGTCAAATCAAAAAATACATAGTTACAGAACTACAGGTAAAAACAATTATCAATATACAAAAACAAACACCCATGATATATCTGTGCACATTGTCTCAAATTCTTCTATAGAATACATTGCCTTATCTGTGAGCCAATTTTAAAATAAAGATTTTAATGTGGAAATGATTCGGACATTTCTTAGAGTTAAGTTAAAATATTTGGAGGCAGTAGGCCTATACAAAGGATCTTTTCTGAAAGCTCGACTATGATACTGAGAGTGAACATCCATTTTGTTTCTAGTGATGTACGAAAGTAGATCAGAATTTTTTTACAAAATTAGAATTTCAAGTTAGAATTTGTCTCTTAATATACATAGAACTGTTGAGCAAGTACAATCATGGTAATTTCATTATTGAGATTTTTTTTAATTAGTCCCTACAAGATGTTAAGAGGGTGTAAACCGAACATAACACGGATTGGTGACGGGTGACGTTAGCCGATGATGCCCGGTCTCGGGCACCCCCCTGCATTACCGATGACAACATCCAGCTGGTTGAAGCACTCATTACCCAGGACCGCCGAGTGACAGCGAACGCCATAGCCGCCGTGGTCGCTCCACGACAATGCACGGCCTCATACGGCCAACACAGTCGCGGCACTCCTGCAGAAATTCAAATGGGAGGTTCTCGGCCACCCTCCATACAGTCCAGAGCTCTCTCCCTGTGATTACGCCATGTTTGGTCCCCTGAAAAGGGGCCAACGATTCACCTAGAACGCCGGCGTCCAGTTGTACGTGCGGAACTGGTCAACATCGCAGCCCAGGGAATTTTATGAGACAGCCATTCACCGCCTCGTGTCACAGTGGGACAAGTGCTTCAACAGCCAGGGCCAATACTTCTAACATACAGGTACTGGTTTCTGTAATTATGCCTCCGGCTACTTACTTTTTGAAAGCACCTTATAGATTGTAGTTTAGTTGTATGTTTTTTTTCAACTAAACTCTGTTTCTTGGTCAAGAGTTGACCATGGGAGATCGGAAGGAATGCTGAAAGAAAGGAGCCCGGTACAAGCAAATAGAAGCAATGCAGACCCAGCTGAAGTACCGTGGTTACTAACTCGTTCTTCATTAGCTATGGGTCCCTAGGTATCGACGTTTGGCATAATCACCGTCAATGAGTATAGTTCGTGTCAACAATTCAAATTAGGGTATTGGGACATTTCGGTCATCAGCCCCATGTAGTTGGGTGTGTCGAACTTGTGTGATAACTTTTATTTATGTAATGTCTGTAGTTTTTTGTTGATTCATTTAGGGACTTTGCGACATCTTGGTCATGTAGCACCGTGTACTTGGGTGTGTGTGTGGAATATGTCTGATAACCTGTCTTATTGTGATGGTTGTATTAGTGTGTATATTTGTAATTCAGATGAGGATTGGGAAGGAGGTGGCTGTGGCCCTAATTTACGAACCATCCCGACATTCGCCTGAAGTAGGAGTGGAAAAAACTCGGAAAACCACTTCCAGGATGTCTGAGGTGGGAAACGAACCCACCTCTTCCCAATTTTGCCTCACCAGGCTGCGTGTACCCCGTTTCAGCCCTCAGACTAGATTTAAATTTCTTGGCCGAGCCGGGAATCGAATCCGGGCCTCCGCGGTGACCAAGGTTAGTAGAAGAGAGGTTGGCTCGTAACTTGCCTTCCGCTGGCAAGAGGGTGGGGGTAACGCGTCATCGGGCCTGCGAGAGGCACTCCAGTCTCCATTTACAGAGTGGACAGAGGAAACTACGTGTTATTTACTTGTTTGTTAATACAGTATTTATTTTGTTCAAGATATGAATTGTGTTACGTGGTGTACTATACATTAATAAACAGGTGAATATTATGTAAATTAATTACATCAGATTACTATGGAATCTATCTTTTCATATTCTAGCCCATGGGTAAGTTGTCTCCTTACGTTGGGGTTTCCTTTCTTTCAGTTGTTTAAGATGCCGGGGAAGATTTGCAGTTTTGCAATCTGCAAAAGTAATTCGGAAATTGTTAAGAAAACGGGAGATTTCCAAACGATGCTAATCGTAGGAAAACGTGGGTGCAGAAATGCCATAGGAAAGATAAATCCGATCCGAATAACAAACGGATTTGCAGCAAGCATTTCATACCAAGTGATTTTGAAGACGAAATTCAAGCTCGACTGACACATACTCACCCTAGAATATTAAAAAATACGTCAATACCTTCTTTAAATTTACTGCCTCAAACACAGAGCCAAGACACAACTTCACGTACAGAACGCTCCCAGAAAAAAGAAACCAAACAATACTGAACGAAATATTGGATTCTACATTTTCCAGTGACAATGATGCCGTCGTCAATGACGTCAATGTCAATGATACTGACACAAAATATGACGATCTTCTCATTAAATACAATGCATTGCTTGAAGCGACCAAAAAACTGAAGGAAAACATGCAACACTTTGAGACTAGAGCAAACTGTTTGCAATCAAGAAACGTGGAATTAGAGAATTCAATTCAGCAGTATGAATGTGATTTTGACAAGAAAATTAAAGATACGTTTAAAGATTTATTGACACCAAATCAAGTCGACATTGTTAGGAAACAGAAAACAAAGGCAAGATGGACAAACGAAGAAATAGCGAAGGCATTTACCTCAAGATATTTAAGCTTTTGAGCATACAAGTATACCAGAGTCACACTGAAAGATACATTACCTGGATTATCAACTTTGAAGCGCTGGGCAGGCAATGTTGAATTACGAAACGGTTTATTGAAAAACGTAATAGAAGTAATGAAAATTAGTGGACGAAAGAAGAATGGTCGAGAGAGAGTCGCTGTTCTTTCTTTCGACGAAAAGAAAGTGCCATCTCTCTATGAATATGATGCTAAAGCAGACGAAGTCGTGGGCCCACATACATACATGCAAGTTGTAATGGCAAGAGGGTTATTTCAGAACTGGAAGCAACCTGTGTACATTAATTTCGACAAGAAAATGTCGAAAGACATTATAAATGAAGCGGTTATGTCACTACATAATACTGAATACGATGTAGTTTCGGACTGTGGCGGGGGGAATATGGCACTGTGGAAAGAACTCTGTATGGTATTGCCATTGAAACTACACACTACGTGCATCTGATGACAGAGGAAAAAATCTACTTTTTCGCAGACGCACCTCACCTGCTTCAATTAATTCGTAATGTGGTTGGTGAAAGCGAGAATGAATTTCCGCGTGGTCACCAACATCGCGGTGCTGTTATCAGTGTCAGTTTTGCTGACTCCGAGAGTGGCGGAAATGAAGACGAACGTGCAGGCACCAATGGACAGCAATGACAGCATTATAAATAATAATTTAGTGTTTAGTGAAGAAATTGCGCCTGTTGGAGATATGTTTGTGTGAGTATGTTTGTATATATCAGTTTTATTATGTTGAAGGAGGCATATAATTAAATTAGTCATGTGATTAAGCGTTCAGCATCATTTATTATTCACAACAATTCATTAGTTGACACTCTGAAATGGCTGCTGCCCTTAAAAATATTATTTACTGAGCTCGTAATGCGCTACGGACTAACGACTGATTCAAACGCAGCAGGCCCGTGACGTATTCCCGCGCGCTCTCCCATTGGCCGAGAGTTATGAGCCAACCTGTATTCTACAAACCTTGCGCGGTGACAGCCAAGAGTGCAAGCCACTACGCAACTAAGCGGACGATGTTTGTAGTATTGTGTGTAGCTGTGTTAGGGACAGAGATGAGACGTAAGTAAGGTACTATCCCAGTATTTGCCTGGAGAGAGTGTGGAAAAACCAAACACAGGATAGCAGCTGTCAGTGCCAGTATTCTAACCTGTGATCTCTGGACTTGCTGCAGGTACCCACGCGGCCGTGGTGCACGATTTAACGAACACAACTACGTCGCGGGGTGACAAGTATAAAATTGCAAAGGAAAACAAGATGTTCCATAAAGAACAAATCGCTTACTTTTAATTTGAAATTCAATGCCACATTGTTATATTTTCTGACCTAGTTGACTTGTGGAATGCATTTTTGGTGCCATACACTGGCAATACCCTGAGAAGCATAATACGCACCCGACAGCCCATGTTAGTGAAGTAGAGAGAAGAGAAGCCCTATTGTGACATAACTCGCATCTATATTGTGATGCTTAACGTCATCCGATACTTAATTTATAAAGTCCATTGTTATAGGCTGTAGGCATATGGATTTTATCAATTAATTTCTTGAGACAACTGAGGTCTCTTATGAAACACCCTCAATCAGAATTTGCTCAGAGTGCTCAACTAATTTGTTAGTTCTGTACTTATAAATATCCAAAAATGGTCTAAATCACTGAATTGGGGAATTAAGAAATGTTGACAATTTATAATCCACCTTCTGTAGTCTCAGGGCACGTATTACTCTTCCAGCGCCATGGAAACTCTCACAAGCACCGAGCGCTGCCCCCGGAAAATTGCCTTTTCCACCCCGCTTTTGATGGAAAAGGAAAAAAAATCATTCATCACCCTCTAGATTAACTGGAATAAAAATATATTTATGCCCGGAACATTTTAAGGGTCACCAACCACCTCTATTTCGACTGCTTGAACCTCTGAACTGCTGTCGTACTCATTTTCGTCAACAACCTTATCCCCACCACCAACGTCTGTGCCGTGAACGTTCTCTTCAATGTGTCCTTTGAACACATCCCTGCTCTTCTTCTTCTTCCGACTGCTCAAGAACTCGTGAAATCTCCATTTCGGAACAATAAAGTTTCGACATTGGAAAAAACAATATTTGTATAGGCAACACTGAAGGAATGGCTTTAAATCTTGACAAAATATTAACAATAAGAACCAACAGTTATAATAATAATAAAACACATTGTACTGCCCTGTTGATATAAAAATAAACAGAAATGAATAGACTAATGCATATATAAAAATACTTCATCTGCCAACTTCTATAACACAAATTTGTTATAGAAACATTGCACAATAATAACTATACTTACTGTATAAGTGAGGCTGATACGTGAAAACTACTCGTAAAGAAATAACCCACACCAATATTTGAACATTTAAAGTACTTACACATGTGGGCATTTGCAGCACGATTGTATCACGTGTTGATGTTTGTGTGTATATCTGTGAAATAATCTTGTGCAAGCGAAGTGTCTTATACCGGATTTCTCTTTTGCCAAGTTTCGTGTCAATTGCTTAGTTATATCCTGATTGATTCTTAAATTTTAAAAGTACGCAAGTTCGGTATCTTCAATGTGTAAAATGGATGGATTTTTGCCCTTATTTACATAAAGCAATTGCATAATACTACTTTCTTTCCAAGTTTAGATATGGTAGTGAACTACCGATTTGAATAGTTTATTTATTCAGGATGGTGGCTGCGTATAACATTCAGTGTGATAGACTTGTGCAAGTGAAATATCTAATAAAAGACTTTGGTGGTCATTACTCAATTATGGTGTTTCATATCTATTTTTCTTTAAGTTTTATTATAATACATGGCTTCCATCTGCAATGTCTAAGTTCTAGGGAATTATAAAGAGTAAAGTTCTTGATTACAGCAACCTTTTTTTAAGTTTTCCAGTTGTAAGGTTTTTAGATGGTGAATTATCGATTTAATATTTTATGTCTTCAATATGATGGATGTGCGTAATATGCGGTGTGATAGTTCTGAGAGTGGTATGAGTGAAGTTCCTCATACAATACTCCTCTTTCACAAAATATTGCAGTCATTGCTCAATTACAACATATTTATTTTTAAATTTTAATAGTAGTCTATCCATAGCTGCCATCTTGAGAGACTTGTACCTTCAGCATAATTCCCTGGCTCTTACACAAAACAACTTTCTTGCCAGGTTTATTAAACGGTGAATTATTCATTATTGGATTATTAGTTTACTAGATGTAGAATTATTGATTCTAATACTTTATAGCAGTCTTGTCATAAATAGTTACAAACTTTTGATCTGTACTGTACAAAATGTTTATATTGCGATCGATTCCTTTCCCTGTCATGAATGCATCGAGAGTCCAGGCATAGAAGCGAGGGGTGTTTATGATGGAGTGGGGAGAGTATGAGGACCATGTGGCTGTAATAGCCCTTCGCAAGGTAGGGAAATAATTAATTATGCAGGACGTATCACTTTTTTCCTTTACGCTTTCATTTCGACAATATAATTTTCGTGCCTTATTTCATCTTTTGAGGGACATTACCAATTGTAACTACTAACCTTGATCACTTCTGCACCCGATATATGTGCCAAATCACGTGAATATGTGTTTTTATTTATTGTTTATTTAACAACCAGAGCCATGTTCGTCAGATGTTCCTCAGTATGTGAAACTGCCGCAGCGAGCGCTCATAACGAGGCGCACTCATTGACGTCAGTAGGTGCCAACATGTCCGACACTAAATATACCAGACAACACACGTAACGTTATAATTATGTGAAAAAAGAAATAATTGGGCTTTTGTGTATTATTATATGTATTTGTAAATAACTTTACCGCGATCCCCTGCAGTGAGGTTTGGTGACTGTATGGACGAAAAATACTGATGAACTAAAATGGGTATCTGGACTAAACCATTGGTCGCTACTTGGTTAGACAGTCTGGACGAAAATAACTGATTGCTCCATAAGCAAGGGGTCTGGGACGTGTAAACCCCAGGTTAGGTTTGTTTTGTATGTAGAACAGTATTGCATTGGTCGCTACTTGGCTAGATGACTGTCTGGATGAAAATTACTGATTACACCAGAAGCAAGGGGTCTGGGGCGCAAGCCCCAAGTTAGGTTTGTTTTGTATGTAGAACAGTATTGGTTTGGATGAACATTATTATTCAAAACATAGATTACAAAAAACAAAGCATAACAAGGAACACCCCTTTCCGTAGTGGAAAAAATAAAATACAGGGTTATTCAAAAAGATGGACCCAATTTAATTAATTTGTATTTCACGAAATACACATTGAACATGAATAATCGACACACCAATGAACAGAGAAAGGTTCGGAGTTTTGTTGACCAACACTTGGGCGGTGATAGTTGCGTACACGGCCGCTATAGTGATAGTTGCAAAATCAGCCGCCGGCCGGAGAGTGGGTTGGACATGAAAGCCTTCGGGGAGAGTAATTATCTCGTCCCCGGTGGCTTGGTCGAGTTGTAGCGCCTGTAACACTTGGGCGGTGATAGTTGCGTACACGGCCGCTATAGTGATAGTTGCAAAATCAGCCACCGGCCGGAGAGTGGGTTAGAGATGAAAGCCTTCGGGGAGCGTGATTATCTCGTCCCCGGTGGCTTGGTCGAGATGTAGCGCCTGTAACACTTGGGCGGTGATAGTTGCGTCCACGGCCGCTATAGTGATAGTTGCAAAATCAGCCACCGGCCGGAGAGGGGGTTGGAGATGAAAGCCTTCGGGGAGCATGATTATCTCATCCCCGGTGGCTTGGTCGAGTTGTAGCGCCTGTCCCCAACCTCGGGTTAGCGCAATGTACAGCACATTGGCGCAATTGAAGGCGTATTTGCGCTGTGCTGGATCCATGGACGGCAACAGGGACAGTAGGCAAAGAGTGGTTGCCGTATCGTGGTGGTCGCGTCCGGTCGGAATCGTGAGAAGTAGTTGCTTGAGGGCTTGCGCGAGGTTGAAAACCAGCTGCGTCGGTGGAACTTCGAGGCCCTTGCTCATCGTTGTGGGGTGCAGACTTCGCCAAGGGTTGACTGGCTGGGCTGGTAGTGGCTGTATTTCTTCGTCGTAGTCGTCCTCCAGCTGGTCCCCTGGGTCGTGGTGCGCCACTGCTGCCCTTACAATATGACGATCCTGGCGGTCGTCTGTGCTGTGTGGACGTCCAGAACCTCATCTACGGATGTGAGAATTTTCACGTGAGCACTGATACCAGCATCGTTGCACAACAGACACAGCTCGTTTTTGTTTTTACTTTCGACGGCACCAAAAACCCATTGTCTTTCGATCTGGCGCCCCCTCATGTATTTCCTTCTTCCAAATTTTGCCTCTTCAATTTTGGTGAGATCGCGAATTTGCTGATGCAGGTCACCTTTATCCGCGTGGATGTGTAGATTCACCGCCTAAACAACTATACCAGGTCCAGCTCAGGACAGGAAGTTTTGCAGCACTGTAGCAACCTAGTCAAAAGACAGAAGACTCAAACAACACCAGGTCCTTCAATTGGTTCCCTGTTATTATACAACCAATTCTCGCACACTTCCCGGCAGAAAGATGACCCGTCTACTACAGAGTGTGCAGTTATTTGGAGCTCGTTCATCAATATTTTTTGTCGTGGGTTTCGAAGAATGCACCACAGAACACAGAATGTCATTATGATGCGTACAGGCAACTTGGCATTAGAAAAAAAATGTACCTTTGGTGGCGGTTTTCCTATAATTACACAGTTGATTGCGATTTTGCTGCATTGGCGCAATTGAAGGCGTATTTGCGCTGTGCTGGATCCATGGACGGCAACAGGGACAGTAGGCAAAGAGTGGTTGCTGCATCGTGGTGGTCGGAGTTTTGTTGACCAACACTTGGGCGGTGATAGTTGCGTACACGGCCGCTATAGTGATAGTTGCAAAATCAGCCGCCGGCCGGAGAGTGGGTTGTTATACTTAATTGCGATTTTGAGGTACTTTCCTATCATCCTCCAGCATAGATTAGGTTGAACACACGAGAACACAGTCTTTCTTCTGGACACGTATCACCAGGCACCATGGTGATCTGAAAGGAGAAGAATCACTGTAATTACAGGAAGTCAAGGGGGTAAAATTCTGCAGTACAGATTAGTGTTACAATATGCCGAGTTGTGACTTGCTAACTTGCTAAACATCATTTCTTACAAAAGAATAACACTCCATCTCACTGCCCTTTATCTGAATAGCCCATTGAAACTAAATGTTGATTACTCTTGCTTAAAGAGGCTGAACCACAACTGTATCAGTCTCCAATGATTTAATTAAAAATGATTTTGGAGGAACCGAGAGGAAAGAATATGTTTGACGCTACTTGTCTTAATAGCGGTATCTACACAAGTCCCATTCAAATGTTTTGTGAGTCACCAGAATAAAAGAGCTTCTTTAAGGATGCCTTTGAATTTTGCCCATTACTTGTACCAATGTCTCCCATAAGTCCAACCCCTCGTCCACGTCGTGGGAGACGGGCAACGGCACAAAGTAGGGGATTGCCTGTAGGGGCGAAGTACAGTGGGGACTTCGTGTGCCCCGGGACCGTTACGGTAGCTGTGAAGGTCCTACAGGAACCCTGAAAAGTGACGGCTAACGGGGCTCTGGTGAAGCTACGATAGGCCCAGCAAGCCAGTAGTGGATAAAACCAAATGCTTTCAAAAATGGAACGAGCCTCGGACAGGATGGATTTAATAGACGACGACACGGCTGTACACACGGACTAAGATTTGGAACTTTAAACCTAAGAACGCTGACGGGGAAGGTGGAGGAGATAGTGGATATGATGGAAAGAAGGAAGTTGGATTTATTGGGATTGGCAGAAACAAAGTGGAAAGGGGAAGGAAGGAGAGTACTGAGAAAAGGCTATAGACTGTACTGGAGTGGGAACGAAGAGGGAAAGAGGAATGGAGTGGGAGTAGTAGTACGAGATGGTTTAAAAGAAGAAGTGAGGAGAATAAGTGATAAGATGATGAAAGTGAAAGTAGCACTGAGGGGAGAGACCGTAGAAATAGTGCAAGTGTATGCTCCACAAGTAGGCTGCGCTTCTGAAGAGAAGGAGGAGTTTGAAGAGGAATTGCAGAAGCAGCTGGTAGGAAGAAATATGATTGTTATGGGGGACCTCAATGCCCATGTAGGAAGAGAAAGACAAGGTTATGAGAGTGTTCTAGGACCAGAGGGTTGGGGTGGAAGAAATGAGGAAGGAAAGAGACTGTTGGACTTCTGCCAGAGGAACAGCCTGCTAGTTGGGAACTCCTGGTTTAAGAAAAGAGAGAGCCACACAATCACATGGTACAGTGATGACTTGACCAGGAAGTCGGTGGTCGACTATATACTGTATGAGAAAGAACTAAATAAGAACATCACGGACATCAAGGTTATACCATCGGAGAACCTGGATAGCGACCATCGATTACTGGTAATGAACCTGAGAGGGAGTAAGGAGAAGAAAGGGACTGAGAACCAGGAAAGACGTATAAGGATATGGAAACTGAAAGAAGGGGATAGAAGGGTCGAGTACCTCAAAATGGTAAAGGAAGGAATTCCAACAGATGAAGAAAGAGGGGTGGAAGAGGAATGGGCTAGATTTAAGAAGACACTAGTGGGTGCAGCAGAAGCAGTATGTGGGAGGACAAGTAGTAAGAAGAGGTGGAAGGAAACCCCATGGTGGAATGAGAAGACAAAAGATATAGTAAGGGAAAAGAATAGAGCCTTTAGGAGGTGGTATCAAAATAGGACGGTAGAGACAAGGGAAGAGTACCAAGAAAGAAAGAAGGAGGCGAAGAGAGTGGTGGCTGAGGAGAGAAGGAAGTGGATGGAAGAGTGGACAAAGATGATGGAGGAGGATAGTGAAGGTACAAAAAAGGTCCTGTATGGGATGGTAAAAAATAAGAGGCGGAAGGATCCTACGGATTATGTTAGAATGGTGAACAAAAGGGGACAAGAGATAGAAAATAGGGAAGAACTGAAGAAAATGTGGAAAGAATATTTTGAAGAACTTCTGAACCCAAATGGAAAAGATGGTGAGGAGGAAGAAATCGGGGAAGAGGAAGATGAACTGCAAACAGAAAAGGACTTAACATGGAAAGAAGTGGAAGATGCAGTGAACAAGATGAAAGGAGGGAAGGCACCGGGTGTGGATGAGTTGAGTGTGGAGATGGTGAGAGCAGCAGGAGAGGTGGGGATACAGTGGCTGTACCGAGTGATGAGGACAGCATGGAAGGAAAGGAAGACCCCAGAGGACTGGAAAAAAGGAATCATTGTCCCGATCTTCAAGAAAGGTAGTAGAACAGATTGCAGAAACTATCGGGGAATAACACTGATGAGTCATTGTGCAAAGATCTTCGAGAAAGTTTTGGAAAAGAGAATTAGGACAAGGATAGAAGGAGGGATGAGGGAAGAACAACATGGCTTCAGAACAGGAAGGTCCACAGTGGATTTGATTTTTGCTGTAAGGCAGTTACAAGAACAGCACTATGAGTATGGAACAGATCTACTGATGGCCTTCCTGGACATTGAGAAAGCATATGACAGTGTATGCAGAAACAAAGTATGGAAGTCCCTGGAGGATAGAGGAGTAGAGAAATGGACTATAAAGAGGATAAAGGAGATGTACAAGGGAAGCGTGAGCTGTGTGAAAGTGGGAGGAGAGAGATCTGACTGGTTGGAACAAAGAAACGGCCTGAAACAAGGAAGTGCACTGTCACCGTTACTTTTCATTGTGGTGATGGATGACATAATGACCCGAGTGGCACAAGTAATTGGGGACGGAAAGATGAAAGCAATGGTGTTTGCAGATGATTTGATGATTTGGGGAAACAAGGAGGAGGAGGTACAGGAACAGTTGGACGTGTGGGAAGGAATAATACAAGGATATGGGATGAAATTTAGCATAAATAAGAGTGAGATGGTGATCACAACAAGGAAGAAGGAAAGAACCACAACGGGAATAACAATTGGTGGGGAACAGCTGAAGAAAGTGGAGAGTTTTAAGTATCTGGGAAGCCTGATACAAGATAATGGAAGAAACGATAGAGAAATAAATGAGCGGGGGAGGCAGGCAGAAGCATTTCGGAGGAGTGTGAGAAGCATGTTATGGAGCAAGGATGTCCCTCAGAACAGCAAAAAGATCATATATCGGACGTACTATGTCCCTATCCTGACGTATGCCTCGGAGACCTGGGTTATGAAAGGAAGGGAGAAGAGCAAAATACAGGCCAGTGAGATGAGGTTCTTGAGAAGCAGTATTGGAGCTACAAAGATGGACAGAATAAGAAATGAGAGGACCAGAGAATTAATAAAGGTGGAACCATTACAGGATGGTATAGAGAAATCTAGACTTAGATGGTATGGACATGTAAAACGAATGGAGGAGAAGAGGATACCCAGGAGAGTACATGAGACGAAGTGGGAAGGAAAGAGACCGAGGGGAAGACCGAGAGACAGGTGGCTGAAGGGGGTGGAAGAAAGCGTGAAGAAGAGAGGAGAAGACTGGACAAGGGTGGAGGCTGAGAGATGGTGGGAAGACAGAAGACGTTGGAGAGGCTTGTGTTCCAAACAGACCCGGCCAGTGGCTGGAAACTGTGCAAGATGATGAATGAACTTGTACCAATGAAATTGAAATAACGTATAAGAAAAAGGAGAAGGCATATAATATATTGCACATATAAATGCACTAAGCAATACAGAGACATGTCATCCCACTCTATCTCTTGAAGTTATGTACAATTATTTATAACTTAAGGTACATAAGTTACAACTACAGTATTGCATATTTTACATCGCATATTGAAAAATATTAACTCTGATAAATGCATAAATTAAGTATGAAGGTTGTAAAACATGAAATTAATATTAGAAATTTAAAAAATTAACGATATACAGAGCACAGACTAATAATGTGCTCTAGGACAGTGTTTCCCAAACCTTTTTGTGTGTGTACCACTTTAAGAGATAAGAATCTCTCGCGTACCACCTAATGGTTGGGAGATATAGGGAAGGTGTTGTACCTTGGGCCATCTCCACTTCAGTTGATTTAGCGTAATTCTGCCATCTGGAGGGAAATAAATGAATTACTGTCATGGAGTAAACTTATGTATACTCCTTGACCACCATATCATTGAAGCTCTTTGAAAAGCGAAGTACACATGTTAATATGAGAAGTAAAATTCCATCGTGTGAAAGTATTTTTCTGGTGCCTCTTATTTATTCTGCTGAGAGTACAAAACAAGGCGTGTTCAGAAGACTGTTATCAAGGTAAGGAGGGTATGTCTCATAATTTTAATGAACTGTGAGTCGTTCCTCCAAATTATAACCTCATAGTTTGGGGTTTCATTTCGTAATGTAGTGCTGGTTGTTGTACCTTGGGCCACATCTCATGTTGTACCTTGGTCCATGGCCCAAGAAGACTGTTTTAATATTTTTGGTTTGACGTTTGAATTTATATTTTACGGTGTATAAGAATCATACTGAATTATTGTATTATTTCTAGGAAAATGCCAAGAAGCAAAACAGGAAAAACCAGAGAGAAAGTGGACAGTGATGCACTTTCTAAAGCCGTGAAGGATGCTTTATCCAATAAAACTATGGTGAGATCTGCGGCCAAGAGGTATGGGATTTCAAGAACTACATTGGCCAGACGTTTATTAATTGTGAAGGGTAGTGAAGAGGAAGAAATTGTATACGTACCTAGGAACGATATGAAAAGAGTGTTTTCAGAACAACAAGAATCGGAATTGGTTGAATATTTCAAACAGGCAGCAAGACTGAATTACGGACTAACAAAAGCGAAAGCCATGGAACTTGCTTATAAATACGCTGTGGGCTGTAAAAATTCCAAATACATGGGAAGAAAACAAGTCAGCAGGGTTGATGTGGTTCCGAGGTTTGCGAAAGCATTTTCCTTCCCTTTCATTAAGAAAACCTGAAGGGATAAGCCTCTCATGGGCCACAAGTTTCAATCGCACTAATGTTTCAGCATTTTATAAAAAATTGAAAACTGTTATGTCTAGGACTCACTTTCCACCAAACAAAATATACAAGCTTGATGAAACTGGAAATTCAACTGTCCATATTCCACCAAAAGTTATTTGTGAAAAAGGCACCAAGCAGATTGGGAGCATGACTTCTGGAGAGAGGGAAGTGACTATTATGATGATAGTAGCTGTTAATGCGATAGGAAATCATGTTCCACCTATGCTAATTTTTCCACGTGTGCACTTTAAGGACCACATGTTATTCGGTGCTCCAGCTGGAACAATCGGACGAGCAAATCCATCAGGTTGGTCAAATGAAGAGCTTTTTGTAGATTTTTTTAATCATTTCACAGCATGTGAGAAACCAACTGTAACAGAACCAGTTTTACTGATCATGGACAACCACGAGACTCATATTTCTTTGAGGGCAATTGATATTTGCAAGAATAGTGGGATAGTTTTGTTAACTTTGCCTCCGCACACGTCGCATAAACTGCAGCCACTTGACCGCACAGTGTTTGGGCCATATAAAACGTTCTATAACACTGCTATGAATGAGTGGATGTTGACTAATCCAGGAAAACCAGCATCAATATACGATATCTCAGGCATTGTAGGAAAGGCATTTACCAGAGCGTTCACCATGAAAATATTGAAAAGGGATTTAAGGTTACTGGAGTTTATCCAGTTGATCAGAATATTTTCAGTGACTTTGAATTCATACCTGCAAATGTTAGACTACCGACAGACCTTATGATTCTGGTGAACGAGAGGTAAATGAAGAAAATGGGAATACTGTTGTCTCTGAGCATGGAGCAGAGGTGACATCAGGAGGGAATCATAAATCCCCAGAAATACTGCGTCCATTTCCCAAAGCTGGACCACGAAAGCAAACTGGAGGATGAAGAGCTGGGAAGACTAGAATATTAATGGATACACCAGAGAGAAATGAAATAAAAGACAAGAAATCAAAGCAGAAGAAGAAGAAGAATGAAGCAATAGTTAAACGTCGCCTGGAATTTCAAGACTCCACCTCAGAAGAAGAAACTTGCGAAGTAATTTTACAAGATTTAAGTGATGAGATGATCTGGAAACATTGAGAGAAAAGTACCTCGAAGAAGAAAAGGACGATGATAATTTTGAAGAAGGAACAGAATTGAAAGAAGGCAATTATGCTGTGACCTGCGTTGCTGGAAAGAAGAACATTTCATACTATGTCTCAAAAATCTCAAACGTTTATGGTGATGAGTATGAAGTTCAGTACCTAAAGAGAATTGGGAAAACCAATAAATTCACTTTGCCAGAACCAGAAACTTTCGCTCTGTCTATGGCAGATGTTGTGTTGAAGCTTCCTAAACCGTGCACTATTGGAAAATCCCAGAGGCAAAGTTCATGGTTGTATTTTCCTGTCGATTTCACTACCATATATAATGTAAAATAGGCCTATGCATAATGTATTCAACTAAATACTAATAAAATGTTACCTACAGTGTTTATTTGACAAACTATGGCATATTTTAGTTTTATTTCAAAATAAACTTTAATGGCCCAAGGTACAACCCCTAGTTGTACCTCGAGCCACATTGCAACCTCTGTTTTGGAGGGCTGTATCAAATTTCAAATGTATCATAAACCAGTTTTTAAAACAGCTTCTTCTGCAGAAAGAAGCATATGTCAATCTCTGGTTTTGAGCAGGTCAAAACACTGAAATAATTAAGTTGTAGAAAATAAATATTAAAATTTGGCCCAAGGTACACCTCTCACCACCACTACGTAGCACACCAAAGGATGGATTGTAAATTGTGTTTGTTAGAGTTAGAAAGTGTGTCAAGTTGTTTTTCAATTCAAACATTCAGAAATGACACTGTGCAAATAATATTAATAAAAGAACTCTTTAATAATTAAACATAAAAAAACAAAGTTCAACTAACGACTTCAATGTGAAGGGTGAGCTTGAAGATTAGAAGCCAACTTAGGAATGTCTGGTTTAAGATTGCCAAGTCTCAAACGAAGATAGTTTTCTGCTGTAAGGAGACTATTCCAGTATTTATTCTTGAGATAAACAAGCAGTGCTGGATTACTCATTAGGCCCAACTAGGCCCAGGCCTACGGCCCCCAAGCAATTTCTAATTTAGTTAAATTTTATTCCGAAGATTTAATTTTTTTATCCGGAACTGAGACAGTTCCAGTATTATATTAAATCACAATGTCCTTTAAAAACTGAGTTCACTCATTCTAAACTTTACAAAATTCTTATTCGAGACAAGCTTGAGTCTGTTTTTCCGAACGTTGAAATTGCTTTTCGCATTTTCCTGACCCTCATGATAACGAATTGTTCTGCGGAGCGCGTTCGTTTTCAAAATTGAAACGGATCAAAAGTGCGCAAAGAAGTATCATGTCACAGAACAATTAGACATGCTGAGTTTAATGTATATCGAGTCAGATGTTCTGCGGGAAATTGATTTTGATGACATTGTAGAAGAGTTCATTGACCGAAAAAACAGAAAAAAAATTGATTACATTTTACAGAAGTAAAAAATAGTATGATTTGTTAACTTGTTCATCAAATCATCTGAAATGTTTTCAAATAACGATGATCGTTTCAATTGAAATTTATGTATATATGTAGGCATATGTATGATATAATAAAAAGTGTATTATTCATCTTGAGAAAAGGAACTCTTGTATATACTTTATTAAATGTACAGGTAATAAAAAATAAAAATTATTTGAAAAAAATAAAGGGGCCCCAAAAATCCGAGGGACTTGGGCCTCATTTTACCTTAATCCGGCACTGTGAACAAGTGAAGAAAATGCATTTTCAAACAAGTACGAAGTAGTGAAAGGCAGTAAAAATCTAACTGCTTTGTCAGTTACTGTATGTCTGCATAATCTGCACGCCTCTCAACCCCAAAGTTCACAAGAGCCATTTTTGAAAAAGTCTGCCTTAGTTTTGAATCACAATTCAATTCATAAAACGGCTTTTGGTCTTAAAGTCCTCCGGCAACATATCAATGTTTTTATATTTTTAAATTTTATTTTTTTATATTTTTCGTAACATCACCGCGTACCACTGCAGTAGTACCACCAGTGGTATGCGTAGAACAGTTTGGGAAACGCTGCTCTAGGATATACTTATAGAACCTCTTCCAAATTAACACTACACTCGAAACATCAAAACGTGCTGAAGTGGCTGTGTGAAGTCTCTATGGTGTGGCGGCACACACACCAGTTCTAGAGAAGCAGGGGATCAGGACTCAAATCTCAGGAACATGCACATTTATACACACATCAAAAAAAGTTTTGCATCACCTCGGTTCCAAGAGTTCCGGAACCGTTAAATACAAAGGGAATAGAGATCAACACAAACAACATTTCAGCTCGTTTTATTGCTCATGAGACCCACACATTGCATGTTGTACCATCATACAGCTAGACTTTCAGCATTTGTGGTCCAGATTGCAGTACACACCACTACCTCTAATACCCAGTAGCACGTCCTCTTGCATTGATGCATGCCTGTATTCGCCGTGGCATACTATCCACAAGTTCATCAAGACACTGTTGGTCCAAATTGTCCCACTCCTCAACGACAATTCGGCGTAAATCTCTCAGAGTGGTTGGTGGGTCAAGACGTCCATAAACAGCCCTTTTCAACATATCCCAGGCATGTTCGATAGGGTTCATGTCTGGCGAACATGCTGGCCACTGTAGTCGAGCGATGTCGTTATCTTGAAGGAACGCATTCACAAGATGTGCACGATGAGGTCGAGAATTGTCGTCCATGAAGACAAATGCCTCTCCAATATTCTGCCGATATGGTTGCACTATGGGTCGGAGGATGTCATTCAGGTATCGTAAAGCCGTTTCGGAGCCTTCCATGACCACCAGTGGCGTACGTCGGCCCCACATAATGCCACCCCAAAACATCAGGGAACCACCACCTTGCTGCACTCGCTGGACAGTGTGTCTAAGACGTTCAGCCTGACCAGGGTGCCTCCAAACACGTCTCCGACGATTGTCTGGTTGAAGGCATATGCGACACTCATCGGTGAAGAGAACGTGATGCCAATTCCGTGGGGTCCATTCAGCATGTTGTTGGGCCCATCTGTACCGCGCTGCATGGTGTCGGGGTTGCAAAGCTGGACCTCGCCATGGACGTCGGGAGTGAAGTTGCGCATCATGCAGCCTATTGCGCACAGTTTGAGTTGAAACACGACGTCCTGTGGCTGAACGAAACGCATTATTCAACATGGTGGCATTGCTGTCAGGGTTCCTCCGAGCGGCAATCCGTAAGTAGCGGTCATCCACTACAGTAGTAGCCCTTGGGCGGCCTGAGCGAGGCCTGTCATCGACAGTTCCTGTATCTCTGTACCTCCTCCATGTCCGAACAACATCGCTTTGGTTCACTCTGAGACGCCTGGAAACTTCCCTTGTTGAGAGCCCTTCTTGACACAAAGTAACAATGCGGACGCGATCGAACTGCGGTATTGACCTTCTAGGCATGGTAGAACTACAGACAACATGAGCAGCGTACCTTCGTCCTGGTGGAATGACTGGAACTGATCGGCTGTCGTACCCCCTCCGTCTAATAGGCCCTGCTCATGCATGGTTGTTTACATCTTTGAGCAGTTTTAGTGACATCTATGAACAGTCAAAGGGACTGTATCTTGGATACAATATACACAGTCAACGTCTATATGCCGGAGATCTGGGAACCGAGGTGATGCAAAACTTTTTTTGATGTGTGTAGTACTTCTATTTAAAAAGTTGCAGTTGCAAGCCTCGGCTCTTTCCCATCCCAAGGAAAACTAGAAGAAGTTATACAATGTGCAGGATATAGATAGTGGTTTTGTCTGCAAAGCACAGGAATGAATATGAAATCAGTAAATCTACTGACCCCTCACATTTAACCACCCTCAAATACCAACTGAAAACCAGGGACAGATGACCTCGCCGTTCTGCCCCTCACAACAACTAGCAACTGAAAGCCCAGAGATTCATTCCCCGGGCTTCCATCCACTCACTCGTCCAAAAATAGTGAAATAGTGAGTGCTTTCTCTTCAACAGAGTGAAAAAAAAGGTGAGTTTTTGTATGAAAAAGTGAGTAAATAGTGAGTAAATTCATAGCATTATTCGCATTTATGGCCGTCTAGTTCATAATTTTAACGTTTGTTGATATCTGTAGATGCAATTAGGGGGGGGGGGGGGTTGGGTGGCTAAGATCCCCAAAACCAACCCCCCCCCAAAAAAATGTGACAAAACTGTATTGAAATACACAAAATTTTAAAGAATGTGTATCTGAAAAACAATTTAGCCCCCCAAGAATATCAACCAAATTGTGCCTATGTTAATATCTTAGAGTACTGTTTGTGAATTTTCATGTAGTTACAGAACACTTGGAAATAATGGATAGGAAAATCAATGCAACACTCAAGAAATTTAAATTGTAAAACAAAAATATAAATGTGAACTTTTGTTAAAAAATGCTTTGTTAAAATTTTCGGTGATCGCTGCACGGCTCCAGCTGTGGTATTGCACTATGGAAGCTTTTCGTGCTTTCTGGCCGCCTGGCTCGCTGCCGGCAGCGCGCTCAGGCACCAGTGGCAGAAAAATGAACTACCCATTGATGAGTATATTTTGGGTCGTTTCTAGCAATCTGATTGTGCATGAGACCATTTTTAACACAGAATGTGCCCAGTTTTGTAAAAAAAAAGTGAGAATAGTGAGTAATTTTATCAAATAGTGAGAAAAGTGAGGCTGCTTTGAAAGTAGTGAATAATAGTGAGAAAAGTGAGTCGCAGGAAGCCCTGTCATTCCCATAAACTTGGGAACAGCATGCAAGAACGTTACCGCTGAGCCACGCAGTCAGTCACAATGTAATAATATTATGTGAACGCACTACAGTATCACTATATTCTGATGGATAATTTATTTCATTGTAGGCTAACAACAATTAAATACGGTTAAATATTTCCTGCAAGTGATGCTTTTAGTGACAGTACACTCTCAATGAACAATAAATGCCATACCCACTTAATTAATGGAAAAGATAACACAATCAGTGCATGTCCATGGACTTTACAATGTATGATGGTGAATAAATGTTAAAACTGCATATAAATATTAGCATTCGACTGGATCATAAAATGAAATGCATGTTACACCGCCATGTGTGACTTTAGGCAAATGCCTGTTTTATTTTTTTCCTGATTTAATGTACAACACAATGGCCATTAAGAGAACTAGAGCAACAACTTGAAATGTGGTAAAGCTGTTGTTCATGAGTGCCATAATTCTGCCACCAAACACTGATTACCATTCAACAACATCCACAACTATTCAACACCTTGAACTGGACACAAGGACATAAGTCGAAAGTTTGCCACCTGCATTAGACAATGAAGCTTTTCTCACAATGATAAATCCTCATCTGAAAGCAAATTATAAAACCCCTCTTGTTAAATATATAACCAAGTAAATGAACCTGATAACCACCATGCCTTAATCTTTAAAATGAAACAAACAACAAATATGTTTCCATTTCATTATGTAAAAGGTTTTGCTAAGTATACTTCATTCAAAACAGTGAATCAAACCCTGACCTCTATGGTAATAGCCATGAATGCTAACCACTATGCTGTGAGGTGCAAGTTTTTAATTTAAAATCTCAAAATTTGGCTTAATTTAAAGTTAACCTTATGTACACAACGATACACATTCCTTACTGGATTAAAAGTTATGGGGTTTAATTCCCACTTGAAACTATCAGATACAAATAGTTCTGTGATAATCTAATACATTCATTTTCATACACTCAACTGGTTCTTTCCAACTCTCCCATCAATTAAATAGATTTTCCATCTGATGGAGTAAATAGCTTTTGTTGTATGACCAACATTGTGATAGCGTACAGCACAACAATTTTCAACTCCAAACTCAATGTAAGTTAGTGGCATTTCAGACACACATTTATAAATAAATAAAAAATAGATAGGAAAAGGAAAAATCTTGACTTACAAACATAAAATTCATAAATTGTGATGCCAAAATGTTCCTTTCTGATTTTTTTTTTTTTGTAATTTTTAAATAGTTTTTTGTACATCATGTCAGAATCATCAGTATCTCCGTGGCTTAGGCGGCAGCACGCCGGCCTCTCACTGCTGGGTCCGCGGTTCAAATCCCGGTCACTCCATGTGAGATTTGTGCTGGACAAAGCGGAGGCAGACAGGTTTTCCTCCGGGTACTCCGGTTTTCCCTGTCACAATTTCATTCCAGCAACACTCTCCACTATAATTTTATTTGTCATTCATTTAATCATTGCCCCAGGGGAGTGCGACAGGCTTCGGTAGCCGGCACAGTTCATATCCTCGCCTCTAGATGGGGGCTTCATTCATTCCATTCCCTGACCCGGTCGGTCTACTGGAAACAGGCTGTGGATTTTAATTTCATGTCAGAATCCTCATCAACTTGCTTCGTGGTGCAGCGGTAACGTTCTCACCTGCTGCGTTCAAGGTTGCAGGATCATATAGTGTTAATAGATTTACTGGCACGTTAAAGATCTCCTTCAGAGCAAAATTCCGGCACCCCGGCGTCTCTAAAAGTCTCATAAGTTAAAAGGGACTTAAAACCTATAACATTATTATTATTATTCGAAGTTTGATGTTTTTCAGTCGGTCACATGATTGTACCCAATTGTAATGTATTTATTAATCTCATGTAAATTTATTTTTTCAGCATCAGGGAATAATCCATCACAATTAGGTACAATCCTGTTGACAGACTGCAAAACATGAAACCTTGTTTACTAAGGCAAGACTGAAAATTGCTTCAATCACCATAATTATTATTATTATTAATCATCATCATTATTTTAATTTTCACACAACATTTCACAAGATGTTTTCATATCGCTTTCGCATTTGTTTTTATAGCATAACGCAATTATGACTCATGTGTTAATGTCTTCGACTGAGGAAGTTCTGATATAGACATGGACAGTTTAAGGTGAAAAGGTGAACAATAAAGATGAAAATTTCTTTTAAAAATTATAGCACGTGATAGCTAGTAACACCATCATTGGTCCACAGTATCGAAAGCACTTTCACTCGAGTGCCACAATAGATCGTACATGATCCGCTAGATAGCGCATGCGAATGATAGCAACTCTCTTGCGCTGTGGCCACAGTTCACTCACACTAGCAAGGTAGCTGACATTTGGATGAGGCTCTACTGTCTGTGGCCAGTTTTCCCGATTCTGTGAGGAAGAGAGTAATTGTATCCACTCCACTGTGTTTGGGGAATCAGCCTCTCTGGTACCAAGTTTAAGTTTCTAGGGTGACTAGAAGAGTCACATTAACATGTGTCATTTCATACCTGCCTGCATCATACATTGTTACTCTCCGTCCTTTGACTCCTTAATATATCGAAAAGTTCCTTTATTACTTTCTCGGGTTTTGGCGTTTAAAATTAATTGGTACTTTCATGAAACTTTAAACCACAGAAAAACTATAGCTGAAAATAAACTTTTTCCTAAAGGATCCCGGGTACAAGTATACACCACAATACGTACAGTACGTGTCTAGGGGATTTTCTGAATGTAGTCGATGACGTGTGGATATTGATGACGTGATTTAAAATGCCCCCATATTACCCAGGTAAGCCTTGGAGGCTGGATTTAGACAGCTCCTTAACCCGGTCCATGAGGCAATTTTAATTGGCTACATGGATAACTCTTGCCAGGCGCGTCCACGTCGCGGGGGTGGGCAACGGTACTGTAATATACCATGGAACTACAGTACCGGCTAAGTTCTGGTGAGGACCCAGTCCTATGGGGTATAACATAGGCCCCGTGCACAGGGTTACGTGCGAAGACCTCAACGGAATCTGCAGCGGAGAAGATGGACTTCGGAACGGTGGAGATTGCGGAAGAGGCAACCCAGTACTCAGGGAATAGTAAGAGTACAGCATCAATCGGCAGCGTCTGTTTCCCAGGTTAGGGGCGGCTGCAAGGGCGTCTGTTTCCCATGTTAGGGGCGGCCTGTATAATAGCTGGCAGTAGCTTCATAAAATGCCTTTGGGAGTGGCGACCCCATCGTAATAATAGCCTAAAATGGAAATGGCACTTCGAATGAATCGGAAAAGGTTAGGGCGTACCCTGCAGGCGACGCGCAGTTCTTTTGGTACTGGGGGAACTGTGAGAAATGGGCGACCAGTAACCGAAATGAAAGTGGGAATCATGAATGTCATGACCCTGACAGGCAAGGTGGAGGAGGTGGTAGACTTCATGGAGAGGGAGAATGTTGGATTGATGGGGCTGAGTGAAGTGAAATGGAAAGGTAAAGGAAGGAAGAAATTGAGGAAAGGATATACATTATACTGGAGTGGTGGCCAAGAGGCCAAAAATGGCGTGGGACTGATAACCTCGAAACAACTGGAGGAGTATGTTGAAGTGGTCGAGTGTGTGAGTGACAGAATAATGAAAATTAGAATGAAGATGAAAAATGACGTGATGGACTTCATACAAGTGTATGCACCACAGACTGGAAACAGAGAAGAAGATATTGAAGTATTGCTGGAGGATGTAGAAAGAGTAATTTCAGATGTAGAAGTGGTGATCATGGGAGATATGAATGCACAAGTCGGAAACGAGAGACAAGGAAAGGAAGAAGTCATTGGACCATATGGATATGGGAAAAAGAACCGGGAAGGAGAGGAACTTGTAAACTTTTGTGAAAGGAATGGACTGATAGTGGGTAATTCATGGTTTCGGAAGAAAAACAGCAGGAAAATTACGAGATATGGTTGGGGCGATAGAAGAACAAAATCAGTAATTGACTACTTTCTGGTGGAAAGGACTAATCGCAGAAAGCTGATAGATGTGACAGCTTTACCAGGAGAAGCATTTGATGGGGACCATAGAGTTGTGGTGGCAAAATTTAGATGGGAAAAATTGGAAAACCTAAAGGAGATCAGAGAAAGTAAAATAAAAGTATGGAAATTGAAAGACAAAACCGTACAGGAAAATTTTCAGGAGAGATTGAAGCAACAAATCCCAGTTACTGAAGTGGAAAACATAGAAGAGGAATGGTCTCACTTTAAAAAGGCATTTGTTGGTGCAGCAGAGAGTGCCTGTGGTAGGACGTCAACAAGAGTGAAAGAGAAGGAGACACCATGGTGGAATGAGGAAGTGAGGAAAGCAGTGAAAGAAAAGAAGTCTGCATGGAAAGAATGGAACCGAGATCAAACAGAAGAAAGCAAAAGGAAGTATCACGACAGCAAACGGAGGTGTAAGAAAGTGGTAGGAGAAGAAAAGAAGAAAAGTTGGGAAGAATTTACACGAAGAATGGAAACAGATGTAAGTGGCAGTAAAAGGATGCTGTATGGGCTTCTAAGAAGTAAGAGGAAAGAAAGAGTTACTACAAAGCTAGTGAAAAAGGAAGATGGAGAGTTGTTAACACACCCAGAAGAGATAAAGGGACGATGGAAGGAGTATTTCGATAAGCTTTTGAATGTGAGCAATGGTACTGGTGAGATGGAAGTGACACAACCTGACGACTCTATAACAGAAGATGATATAACAATGCTGGAGGTGGAATTAGCAGTACAGAAAATGAAGATGGGAAAAGCAACAGGGGTGGATGAAGTCAGTGTAGAAATGATAAAGGCTGCTGGACCTGTTGGTATGCAATGGCTGTATCGACTGCTAAAGTGTGTGTGGAAATGGAAATGTGTACCAGAAGACTGGAAGAAAGGGCTAATAATACCAGTGTTTAAGAAGGGGGACAAGAAGGTGTGTGATAACTATAGAGGGATCACCCTCATATCACAGATAGTAAAAATACTGGAAAGGATATTAGAAAGAAGAATGAGAAGAAAGGTGGAAGGAGAGTTGCAAGAGGAACAGTATGGCTTCAGGAGTGGAAGATCCACAGTGGACCCAATCTTTAGCTTGAGGCAGGTGATGGAAAAGAACTGGGAATATGGAGAGGATTTGATCATGACTTTCATAGATCTAGAAAAGGCATATGATAGTGTCCCCAGAGAGAAGGTATGGGAAACCATGGTTAAGAAGAGACTGGGAAGAGAAATGTTGGAAATGGTGCAAGCAATGTACAACAACTGTGTTAGCAGGGTACTGACCCCAGTTGGAAAGACAGATTGGTTTACGAACAAGACTGGACTAAGACAGGGGAGTGTGCTGTCACCTCTCTTGTTCATAATGGTGATGGATGAAATAGTAAAGGAAACAAAGGAAGCATATGAACATAAAGAAATGAAGTTACTGTTATTTGCAGATGATATTGTGGTCTGGGGAAGGAACACCGAAGAAGTGCAAAAACAACTAGATGCACTGAACGAAAATATTCAGAAGTATGGCCTGAAAATCAGTATAGAGAAAAGCAAGACCATGGTGATGACAAGAGGGGAAAGACAAGGAAAGGGCACTGTGAAAATTGGAAGTCAGAGTTTGGAAATTGTGGACACGTTCAAATACCTAGGAAGTGAATTGATGCAAACTGGTAGGTTGGACATGGAGATTGGCAGGAGGGTACAGCAGAGCAATGCATTCTATCAAAGTGTAAGAAAACTTGTTTGGGATAAGGAAGTACCAAGGAAAAGCAAGGAGGTAATGTATAAAGTGTATTATGTACCCATATTAACTTATGCAGCTGAGACTTGGACCCTGACAAGCAGGCAAGAGAGTAGAATCCAAGCCAGTGAAATGAAATTCCTAAGAAGTATGATAGGAAAGACAAGGAAAGACAGAGTGAGGAATGAAGATGTTAGGAAGGAAGTTGGGATGGGAAAACTAAATGAGAGAATTGAGAAGAATAAACTAAGGTGGTTTGGACATGTAAAGAGGATGGAGGAAAATAGAATACCAAGACAGATGCTGGAGGCGAAGTGCAAGGGTAAGAGACCAAGAGGAAGACCTAGAACAAGGTGGATGGATTCAGTGAAGAACGGCGTAAGAAAAAGAAATCTGGACTGGGACAAGATCGTGGAAGAAGAATGGTGGAAGGAAAGAGGAAAGTGGAGAAGTGCCATAAATACCCCGACCCGGCAGGAGCTGGATAAGGGGAAATGATGATGATGATGATGATTACCCAGGTAAATGAGGTTTTCAAATATTTTGATTCTCAATTGCATTTTGTGGATATTTGGAATCTAAATTACATTTTGTCACGTATTTTCAATCTAAATTGCTTTTTGTAAGTATTGTCAATCCACATGAGTCGTTTGAATCTACCATACATTTTGTAAGCATTTTCAATTTCAATTGCATTTTGTAAGTATTTTGAATTTCAATTGCACTTTGTGAATAATTTGGATTGGAACTGGGATATTTCAATCTGAATTGCATTGTGTATTTTCAATTTCAATTGCATTTTGTAAGTATTTTGAACCTCAATTGCATTTTGTACGTATTTTCGATCTCATTTGCATTTTGTAAGTATTTTGAATTTCAGTTGCATTTTGTACGTATTTCGACGCTACATTGCATTTTGTACGTATTTTGAATCTAGCCTACGTTTTGTGGGTCTTTTTCAATTCTTTTTGTGAATCTTTTCGTTCTAAATTCCCTTTTGTAAGACCATATTGTGAGTTGTTTCCATCTGAGTTTCTCTTTGTACGTATTTTCCGTCTCACATAATTTTCGTTCTGGTTTCCATTTCATTCTCATTTTCGCTATCACCCAGATCATTAGGGGCCGATAATCTAGATGTTAGGCCCCTTAAATCATCATCATCATCATCATAAATGAGGTTTCAAACAGTGCGTTGTTACATGCGGATGCAGCGTCACATGTGTTTAAGTGCGAGGTTTGGTTGGGAGTTACAAAAGTTCACAAAATACTTTTAGTTCTTTAATTTAATTGAAAAGTTGCACTGCACTCTTCTAAAGCCATGGTGAGACAAAACCATTGGTCGCTACTTGGTTAGACCACTGTGTGGATGAAACATTATTGCTTGTAACTTACCACAAGCAAGGAGGTTTGGGGCATAAGTCCCAGGTTATCTTTGTGTTTGTATATAAAGCCTTATTAACACATAGAATTTAACATGTATGCATCAGTGTCGTCCATGACATCATAAATGCCACCATTTTTTGTCTAGGGGAATTTTGTAGAGCAAAGTATTGCGATATATACTACTCCCAGATCCAGAAGAATTGGTACAACTTGATGACAGCTACTTAATGGGAAAATAGTACATTATGCAACGAGCCTATAAAGGCAATAATTAAGACACGAGTATGTTTATAAAACGAGCAAAGCGAGTTTTATTATTTCCCTACGAGTGTCCTAATTACCATTATAGTAGAGTTGCATACGACTGTGTTCGACGATAATTATAACTTTATTATATGTTTTAACATAAATATTCATAAATATCTGTGGGATTCAGTCACTTCAGTTAGTGAACAGAGCGCGCTGGGTTTGCTGACTGAACAGAGCGCATGCGTAGGTCAAAGAACTTCAAAAGCAGAGACCATTTACTTTGCTTGGCAATGCTATTGTTTACAGCCTGCATGATGTATACTGCTAATCAGCACTGGCATTCACTAATATTGTCACCGAAGTCGTTTGAAAGCAATGCGCTGTATAGAAATTGGAGATATTAAGGTACAGTGCTATTTTTTGTCTCATATTCGCCAGTTTATTTACGCGAACATATGGCACGGTGCACTTTCCATGTCGGTAATTTATATAGAAGGATGCTGTGTTGCTAACTTCCAGACGTAGATTCATAAATTTCTTGCATATATCATAGTATTTTCTTGTTACCGTAAAGGTTCGTACTGATTTTGTCTTTGTGATTGGGATTGTAACAACAATGGCTGATCCGATATCCAATTAGAACTTTAAAATCATGTAATTCATGTCCGACATGTTGGATTTTGAGCACATGTGCCAAGCTATCCTTACCTAATTGGTCAATTAATGAGCTCTGATTGACTGGAGAAACTGTTTCATAATGAAAATTAGTGTTATAATGACCCTCATTACGATACAGTTTTCTAACATATAATATTTACATTTCGACATCGTCGAACATAAAAATTCTTAAAAGTACTGAAATTAGCCAACATACCATAACTAATAGCCGGGGGAAAAATCTGGAGATGATGTAGTAATAGATGTATACATAATTCAAAAATTCATGAAATATTGATCCAGTCAGCTCAAACCAGTTTGCCAGAGTTTCACCCCAGTGTACCATTGGGCTTGCCAGTTGCTATGGTACACCTCACACTCGCATACAAATACAAACTTGACACTCCTTCCCAAACACTGCAATGCGCAATCACCTTCCCACCATCCTTGCACATATCCACAGCAACTGATTAAAACACGTCTCTTGTGCCCGTCATATTAATTCACACCAACCCCTTCAAGCAAGAATCCTCTTTTCGCTCGGGCAAATATTTCTTGATAACACCCTCCCAACTGAAACCGGTCACTTTATCCGTCCCTAGTTGACTAATCCCTCCTGCAACCCACCCCGATCCCTTTACTTTACGATGTAAACAAGATCTCGCATGCTCTGCGTTGGTTATAAGGGCGTGACTGGTGAGATTTCGTCTGTTTGATACTGTCGGCACCACAAGAGCCACCCATTAAAATCATTCTGTTACTGTAAACAAAGTTAAACACATAGCACTATACTCTGTTTTGTTTCAATTTTATTCTCCAACTACTTTTCAAATCCACAAATTTTATTTGTGCTTTACCACTTCAATCACAATTCAAATGCTCACAACTCTTACTGGATGGCTCTACATAGCAAGACTACGATAAGACAGCAACTAAATCAAGTGTTATTTCATCCCTTACCGCCCAAAACCAAACAATTATGCAAAGTGTTATATCTTTCTTTAAAGTTCTTGGCTGGTTCGATCTTTAAACCACCTTCATAAAAAACTATGCAAAGTCCACAGTGTTCTCTTTACGTCTAAGAGACATATCTTTAGATTCATTGTTAAGACAACGTGAGCAAACCTCAAGCTCAGTGCGCTTGCTTGTATGGCCTTGACCCTGTGACACATTTCTTGTATAAAGTTCATGCAAGAGCTGTTTCAAGCTCACATAATATAAAACTAGGCCCTGTCCCCAATCAATGAACCATTAATTATATTCTTTCATATACAAGCAATCCGAGGATTGGTTAGCTGAGATGCAGATTCCTCGGAATACCTGCTTTGTTGCTGAGACAAGTCTCGGTAAGCCCCAAGGTCTCGGACTAGGCTACAATGGTATGGACATGTGAGGAGGATGCGAGAGGAGAGGATACCGAAGAAGATGTTTGGAATGGAAATGAAGGGAAAGAGGCCAAGGGGAAAACCAAGGGACAGATGGACAAAAGGAGTTAAGAAGAGTGTGGAGGAAAGAGGAGTGTGCAGGGACACAGTGAAAGACAAGAGATGGTGGATGGACAGGAAACTATGGAGAGGCTTATGTTCCAAGCAGACCCGACCAGCGGTCGGAAACTGCTCAAGATGATGATGATGATATACAAGCAAATCACGAGCCATCAAAGACCTCAAACTTATTGATTGCACTTGTCACTTAGATCATCATCGGCTTTAACTGGAATTCGAGTATAAATCTTCTTCCTTCAGTCCAGTTTGTGGATGTGTTTACGGTGACTAAAGAGTCCAATCCTGGTATGGAACAAGCGTCCACACAAGTCACATAGTATTGCTGAAGGAGGACGTGGTTGGGCTGCTCGAAGTTTCCTAGCTTGACGCTTGGCCTCTTCATGTGTGCGTTGATCCCTTTCAAACGTCTTTACAGTATCCGAGATGGTACGGCGCCAAGTTGAGCGGTCTTCAGCCAGCATGTCCCACGTTTGTGAATCAAGACCTGTCAATTTCAGGGTCTGCTTAAATTGGTCCTTGTAGAGCCTCTTAGGACCACCATATATGTCAGTGTAGTTGCTTGTTTTAGGAATAAATGGACTTTGTCTGATTCTGGTTTTGCCGTTGACTTGCGCCGGTTTTCTACAGGGCTTGTTGGCTGGTGTAGTGCAGATTTGCAATTATTATTCATCTTCATCATCTTCATTTCCCCTTTTCCAGTTGACACTGGGTGGGGGCAAATATGGTTCCTCTCCACTTTGTTCTGTTGTTCCATCATTCCTCCTCTGACACAGTATTCCAATACTATTCCACCGAGTCCATCCAACGCACTCTTGGTCTTCCTCGTCCTCTCTTCCCTGTCATCCGTCGTTCCAGTGCTCGTCTTGGTAGCCTTACTTCATTCATCCGTTTGACATGTCCAAACCATCTCAATCTGTTTTGCTCCAGTTTGTCATTTAGTTTCTGTACTCCCAGTTCTTTCCATATATCTTCATTTCTCACTCTGTCCCTCCTCGTTTTCTGGACCATACTTCTGAGGAATCTCATCTCAGCTGCTTGTACTCTGCTCTCATCCCTCTTAGTAAGTGTCCAAGTTTCTGCTGCATATGTCATTATAGGAACATAATATGCATTGTACATAACTTCTTTAGCCTTAATTGGTATATCCTTGTTCTACACTAGTCCCCGTACCTGTTGGTAGAAAGCACTCCCGAGTTGTATTCTTCTGCTAATTTACAAATCTAGTCTTCCATCTTCAGTCAGTTCACTTCCCAAGAATATGAAGTGTTTCACTACTTCCAATTCCTTATCTCCTACTTTGATTACTCCTTTTCCTTCTTTCTTATCTCTACACATCACCAGTGTTTTACTCTTCTCCACATTTATCTTCAATCCCCATTGCTCAATCTTTTCATTTATTATGTCTAACTTCTTGTACCTCCACCTCATCCTCGCCCCAGATCACAACGTCGTCTGCAAACAACATTACCTTCATCTTTGCCCTACTATATTCTTTCATTGCTGCCTTCATGATGTCATCCATCACCATTACGAACAATAATGGTGACAACACACTTCCTTGCTTTAGTCCAGTGTCAATTTTAAACCATTCCGATGTCCCGACTCTAGTCTTTACTGTAGCACTCCATGCACATTCCTTTTATCATGTCTCTCAGTTCCTTCCCTATTCCCCTATTTGTTAAGCTTTCCCAAACTTTTGTTCTAGGGATGATATCATAGGCCTTTTCTAGAACAATAAAAGTCATTACCATATCCTTCCCATATTCCCAACTCTTTTCAATATTCATAGTATATTTAAACATAATAAATAAATTTACTAATACTTTTCTTCTGGCATTAGAGCACCATTGTTGAACCGAATGCCTGCAATGGTACAGGGAAAGAAATAACTCAAGAAAGAGAAAATTTTTGTTTTAAATCTCAGCAAGTAGAAATACCAGCCAGCATCTTGGTGAGGGGTGTACCGTACCAACTGGCAAGCCCAATGCTACACTGGAGAACGTGTTGGAGCAGACTGGAAGAATTGGAGGGAAAAATTTCTTTGAAATTTGAAGCAGTGACAAAAATTATTGGCCATCGAATTTGTATTTTTCATGGCTGTTTGAATACCAAATGCAGATTCTTTTTCCAGCGATTAGGTTGTATTTTATACCTTGAACCATCAAGGCATAACTAGGACTCGAACCTGGGACAATTGAACTGAAGAGCATTTAGTCAGTTTTCACGACTTTTCATGAGAGAGAAAAACATCACTGACAGAACAGTAGGCCTACTTAATAAACACACTATAAACCCCTGTGGCGCTACAGCCCATGAAGGGCCCCGGCCTACCAAGCAACTGCTGCCCAGCCATTTGGCCTGCAGATTATGGAGCCATCAATCACTGTCAACACAGCTACTCAATTGTCCTCACGAAGCTGAGTGAATCCTGTTCCAGCCCTCACGTCAGTTTCTAAAATCCCGGGGCCTCCGTGTGCGAGGCAGGCGCGCTACCCCAACAGCAAGGGGCCAGTTAATCATACTATATTAGTCTTCTATATTGTGAAGCAACTGTTCAGGTTATACTTGTCTTTGTGGAAAATAAATTTTAATTTAATAAAGATTTTCTAAAATCAATTTTGGAAATGTGACCTAACGCTCCGTGGTCAGTTTAGTGTGGCATAAAACCTCCAGACTGAATATTTCACAGGATATTTTATTGTAAGATGGACTTTTAACATAAAAAGCATCTAAATCCTGTACAAATGTCATTTACAATGCAATGTAACACAGGAATCTTGCAGTGCAGTACAGAACGCGGCGCTGAAAGACAGCAAGTCATTGACTTAATGCTTTTCAAGAAAATGGTGACTAAATTCTTTCTTATGCCGTTCGAAGGCCCTTGGGTCATTACTTCAGAATATTAAATGTTTAAAAATGGCCATTTACGACATAATGCTTTTAAATCCGTCCAATTCAGTTGTATTTCTGGTCCGACGCTCTTTCGAACTGAGCAACCATATTCTCTCTGCCTGGCAAAGGTATGTATGGGAATAACTGATCCAGGTTATTTTTTTACTCCAAAAGAGCGTAATGTCTACCGGGGTGGCAACTACTGTCATCGCAACAGCACTGTAACAGTAAGATTAGCTGTGGGGCTATTTGAATTTGAGTTTTCCATGACTAACTGAATACCAAATGCAGTATTTCAGCTATTGCATGTTGTGTACATAAAGTAAAGATCACCATCATGATATTATAAATAGGTTATCACTTGGGAAAAAAGTTTCAAACAGAGTAAAGAAAAATGCTTACACTTGCATAATTATGCCGTTCTTTCATGTCTCCTACAACCCCTTCCAGCTAGGCACCTCGAAGAGTTTTGGAAAATTAAGGCTTTTCTAAAGGCCTTGGGGATATCAATTTCCTAAGAGCCAAATTTTCAGTTTCTAAAGTGCCCTTAGGCCTATACATGTATATATTGCTTATGTTCACTCCACTTATGTGTATTTTCTTATTTCACAGAATGTATTTTTTCTAACAAAATAGTGATTTGCATGTAGACTATTCTCAATGGAACCAGACCATACTCTAGTAGATCATATTTCCGAGCAAGTATTTCACACTGAAGCAGTGGCGCATCCAGGCCTTGCGGGGCCCTGAGCGATATAAGGTGGGGCTCACAACAATAGGAAATTTAAAAATATCAAATCAAATGGGAAATAGTTTTGTAATAATAATAAAATAAAGAGTAGTTACAATATTTCTAATACACTACAGTACATTTTTTTAATAACGTGAAAGAAACCTTTAAGTCCCCTTGAAGAAGATTATGTAAACTATGGAATAACTTTTTTCCCAGCTGAAGTCTTCTATTATTTCACCGAAATCTAAACTTGCTAATGATCACAGGGGGGGGGGGGGGTCATAGCTGCACTGAAAAAAGAATATGAATTATAAATTAGTTTGAAAAGTATAATTAATTAATCAATTAAATTTAAAACAATCCATGAACGGGGCCCTCCGGACCGTGGGGACCTGGGCGGTCTCCCTCCTCGCCCTCCCCTGCACTGAAGGTAACATGATTGAGTAGGCTGGCATTATCTGTTAGCCAGTTCACAGGAGCAGTATATACCCCTCACGGCTTGAGAGTCGAGCGCATCTGCTCGTTCATTACCTTTGATTAGTCAGTGTTCTGGTATCCATTGTAGACTTATGGTTTCATTTACTGCTTTACCTTATGTACAGTAAGATGTTTTGACATTGTTCAGCTTCTACAGATGCAACATTTTGTATTGTAATGCAGCCTGTGGATCAAACACGATGACTGCTCTCACAATCTACCCAGGTGTAGTAACAATTGGCCTAAAGCAGTGTGGATAGCTTCAACAAGGCTGTTGAGCATAGCCCCACAGGCTTCTAGAAAGCAAGGTCACAGTAGATTCCAGTACCTGCATTACTGCATCCATCAATTTTTGACAAATCTGTTAACAAGTGGAGCCAGCGATCATTAGGGAACTTAAGTGTTCATCGTTTCCAAAGCCAGAAACTGAAGAATTCTAATGTCTCCTTTCTTATTATGGTGGGGAAAAAAAACTTGTTTTCTAGTAATGAAAAGCCGAAGTGTTAATTTCTAAACTGAACATTTTGACACAAGGTGCCATATGAACAATTGAACTCCACCTACAATGGAATTCCGACGAATCAAGTCAGAATTTTTAGGTAAAATAATTTGACATTTAACTGCGTAGCCAATCACAATTAATAAAAACTCAGCAATTCTTCTAGGTTTGTGCCGTGTCTTGTGTGGGGTTTCGCCTAGGACACCAAGCTGGCTCATCGGCGGGCTCTTGGTGTCCCCGCCCGGACCCCCACAGGAGTAACGAACTGAGCGCTACCTCCCTTTACATAGAGTGCAACTGCACTCCTTGCCTGCGAGAACTTCTAAAAAGATGGTATATTGGCTTTCACAGCCGGTGAATTAAAACTCAGACACGGCACAAACCTAGAAGAATTGCTGAGTTTTAATTCACCGGCCGTGAAAGCCAATATACCATCTTTTCACAATTAATAACTTTAATGTCGAAATATCTCACATGTACACATGAAAAAATTCAGGCTGTTTCCCAGTCTTCAAATGAAGTTCATTTTGGAAGTTCTACTCTTTTCCTTTTTTTTCTTCTTAATAATCTGGTTATTTCTGGTCGAAATCTGTGGTGAAGAGTTGGTAACCCAGCTGCCATTATCTCTTATTCTACGGAGCTTGTAAAGCAATGGCATTCTATTCTCTGCCACAAGTTAACTGTGGAACTGTGTATTTATGGATTAAAATAGCAATTTTGCTGGACCCACTCACCCTTTTCCCCTTAGGGGCTCCCTAATATAGTTTTTAGGGCGATTGAAGCCATTTTTCAGTGTTGCCTTAGTAAACGTAGTTTGATGCTTTTCAGTCGGTCAACACGATCGTACCCATTTGTGGGTTATTCCCTCATCCTGAAAAAAGTTTACACGAGATTAATATTGTTTTTGTCATTCCTAACAGATTTCAATAAAAGCTAGGAACCCTATTGTCTGTACTGTCCTGAACAGTAGTGGAAACTAGGGAGACTTGATCCCCTTTTTCAATAATTGGTCCTTGGAAAGCTAACTTAATATTTTTAGATGATTGTTAGTTTCTAGTATTAAATACAGCTTTACTGTAACATTTCATTTGTTTCAAATAATGAAGTATATAAATGAAGAAGCAAAAGGGACCACATGTCCCTTAAATTATGGAAAGTTGATCCCGCCCTAGTTAGGTAGACTTGATCGCACATGTACTGTAATCTTTACAGTAGAACACTAGTGAGACGAACTACAATTTGAAGACTACTTCAAGCAGTCAAAAGAGAGGAGACAAATTAAACTTAATCCTGCTGTTCTCATCATTGCTGATACAATAGAGAGCTGTGATAAGTTTGCAAAATAATCTTCAGCATTTAAAACATTTTTATGTTCGACGATGTCGAAATGTAAATATTAATGTGTCAGAAAACTGTATCATAATGAGGGTCATTATAACACTATTTTTCATTATGAAACAAGTTTCTCCCACCAATCAGAGCTCAAGAAACAGTTGTGTGACCAATTAGGTAAGGATAGCATCGCACCTGCGCCGAGTTCCACGGCCTCCTAATTTAAATTTCTCTACGTGACTAGTGTCATAGTGGAGTAATCGACGAGGCCATGGTCAAATACAAGGTATTCTCTGCGTCCCATGCGCTCTGTTCAGTACATAAAACTGGCGAAGTTTCGACAGATATGTATGAATATTTATGTTCCAACATAAAATAGTTATAATTATCGTCGAACATAAACAATCTTATGCAACTCGCCTATAATGGTATTTAAGACACTCGTTTTATAAACATACTCGTGTCTTAATTATTGCCATTATAGGCTCGTTGCATAATGTACTATTAACCGTTTGATCAGGAAAGTGAAATTGATAGAAACTCCCCCCCCCCCCCCCTCCTTAAAAAAACACTTGTCTTTTTCACTATGAAGAATCCCTTTTCTCAGAGAAAGCTTTTGCCTGCATTCTCCTTTTATCGAACTGCTCAGAAAATTACCAACTCAAACTTTTCTACATGGCGCATACTGGTACATTAGTTTTCAGCTCCACTTGAGATTACGAGGATTTGGTCATCACTGCTAGAAAACATTTTGTAGGCTAGCCTAGCAGTTCCCAGAGTGGAGGAAGCGGAGGAGGTGTAAAGGGGTCGTAGAGTAAAATAGGGAAGTAAAATATTGCGTGAACATTATACACATATGAAATGAATTATTTATTATTTCAGCGGCAGTAAAAATAGTTTTACTTGGTCAGCTTGCTTCTCGCCATGTTTGACGTATGTTCCAATCAGTGAGAACAGAATAAATTTTCTTACTGTATGCTGGAACGAGCCTCCGTGGCTTAGGCGGCAGCACGCCGGCCTCCCACCGCTGGGTCCGTGGTTCAAATCCCGGTCACTCCATGTGAGATCTGTGCTGGACAAAACGGAGGCCGACAGGGTTTCTTCCGGGTACTCCGGTTTTCCCCGTCACAATTTCATTCCAGCAACACTCTCCACTATCATTTCATTTCATCTGTCATTCATTTAATCATTGCCCCAGAGGAGTGCATATACATACCAGCCTACAAGCCTGATCAAAAAGGTGTCCCGAGAATTCATAGGGAAGTTTTAGCACTCAAAGATATGGCCCCAGAACTGATGACATTTTGAGTATTATTGAAATCAGTAATCCTTATTAAAGAACAGCCTCTGAAGTCCTGTAATTTTAATATCCTATGTAATGATATGAGATCAGAGCATACAGCCTTACTTTCTCACACTGAGGTTCGCTGACTATCGAGAGGGAAGGTTTTATACAGAATTTTTGAGCTGAGACATGAGGTTTTCAGATTTTTACTCAAAGAAAAACCTGCCAATGCTGAGTTAGTCTGTGATCCAGTTTTTCTCTTCAAACTAGCCTACATGTATGAGAAACTAAAAAATTTGAACAAGGTTCTTCAGAAGAAAGATACAAATCGCTCATTTAATGCAACAATGGCGCAACTTGAAATCTGCACTTTTTCAGGTTCTCACAACACTAACTTACTCTATCGTAATTCTTGGTGACATGAGACTAAATAATTCGTCGTGACAGTTTCCAAAATTATTGCAATTACATCAAGAACACTGATACTTTCAAATTGTGTTGGTGACTGGTCACTTAATTTATCTGAGGTAAAGTAATAAATCCCCAATTCAAAATGGTGCCAAAACCTTTACATTATTTTAATTAAGCCACAATTTAGTAAATGCCTTTCAATCTTTAAATGCACTTTCCCCCAAACATCACATTTTGAGTTATGTCACTGTTGCAGCAAATGAGCGAAATATTTTCCAATGGACTGAAAGAGTGCAGTTTTGTAAAAAAAAAAAAAAAATACCTAACTTAACTAAGTTTATACGAGTCTGGACTGAGAAACGACAACTTGGAGCTTTTCCCAAATCATGGCTAAAGAATCAGACCTCAATTTAATCCAGCTTCACAGAGAAAGTTTATTTAACCTCGTTGTTTTACAGGAATCACTCTACGTTCACTTTCAAATGAGAAAAACCTCAATTGTTACAGTTTCATCAATTCTCAGTGTTTTATCTCTTGCACTTCACTAGGCCTATCTATATCATCCTTTCGTTTGATTTTCATCGTTTTTCTGTCAGTTTTAAGTACCGTACGGTGAGAATTTTCCTTCCTTTTCAGGGCATTGAGATGCTCCATCTAACCATCATCTTCGTTCCATATTGACGGGGATATGTCAATTAGAAAATATTTATCCTACAATTTTAACCAAGATTGTTCTACACCCGGTCAATGCATGTGAGATTTTCGAAGTGAAATGCCATGTCCTGTGGTTCGGATTCCACGTAAAAAGGAGGTCCCGTGGCTCATAATCACAAGATTCACGGTCACGTAAAACTACAATCTTCCTTGTTCTCCTACACGTTAATATTTTAACACAGTTTTAAACGAAGCAGTTTATTTTAAGAATATCAAGTTTACAATTCAGAAAGAATGACAGTCAACAAAATGTTCATTTCATTTTTTTCACCCACAGATAATATTTCATTCATTTTCCATCCAATTATTTCTAATGTTCTTTTTCTTCTTGCACTACAATACTTGTTATTTAGTTTGTGCTGAAGAAGGGTTCCACATGAACTTGAAACAATTGAGTCGTCTAGTATCAAAACCGGCCAAGTCACAAAATTTACGAAAATGAGTTATGGTTATCAATTTGAAGTAGAAGTACAGCACTATCAGGCGAAACAAGAATATGCTTCAAAATCGTCCATGTCTTCATGTTACACAGCACTGAATTCTTGGTCGTGCAACAAAATGGGCCAAGTCATGCAGGCAGTGCTTTCAAAACCGGCCATGTCAAAGAACGAGTAGCAATCTTCATGTCGCAGCATTATTGTCTGGAATCTTGCGTTGTTAGATTACGCATGAATGTGATATCAGTAGGCAACATTGTTCCTTATTTTGTTTACTCTTCGAAGTCATAATAATTTGTATTTTGTTCGTTTGCAACACTGACTTCCGTATTGGCGGGCTTCTTACCGCATTGGCGCGAAAGCAATCGTATTTCCTGTGTGCTCGTATTTTGTCATTATTTTGTAGTGTAACGTGTATACTGTTCCTATTTTAATAATGATTCTATTAACATAAGTGACTCATTTTCTTTTACCGTGTTCAAGATCTAGTGAACTACTAACTTTTAATGATATAATACCTATTTTGTATTCTCCTCAGCTTTCTGATGTTCATCTTCATATATTAGGCTACTATCCAATTTAAGCAGAATGCTTTCGTTTTTATTGCAATAAAAACAGGTAATTAAAATGTCAATTTATTTTAATTTTATTGCCTTTTTTCACTGGAATTTGGAATTTAAAAAGAAAAGTTTTACAAAACAGGACTAAAATTATACCAAATTGCAACAAAAACGGCCAAGTCAAAATTAATATTAGCAAAAAAGAAGGGTTCATTATGAATCAGATTTCTCAAAATAGCAGAACTTAAATATTAAACCATTATGGATATAACTATGCAATAAAATCTTTTGTGACCACCATTGCTTTGTCTCTAGAGGTTTTTCATCCATACTGAAAAATATGCCTTCAGTGACTTGGCCGGTTTTGATACTAGACGACTCAATTGTTCACTATTTTTTAAGTTTTTAATTCTTATGAAACAAGTGCTGACTAGGTGGAAAAGATATTTATATGAATTGATCTTTTGTAAGTCAACACAGAACAATTTTCTCAAGACCTAACCATGGTTTTTTCAGAGCTTATCACAAAGTTGTCACTAACATAAACACCCTTGAATCTCGTTTAACAGAGTATTTTCATGAGGAATTGGATATGAAATCCGTTCAAAACGTAAGTTGAAAAATGCTCGCTAATCATGACAGACCAAGAACAGCTTATCGATTTCCACTTTTACTCAAAATGATCAATCCAAAAGGAAAATGTGGGGGGAAAAGTGATTGTTTCAAAGGAAAAAATTCATATTCATTGAAAGAGTTGGATTCAAATTCGGTCTATTAAGATAATTATTGGTCAGTTGGCTCAGCCATGCCACAGACTGCACGATAAGTTGGGAGATGAGATGGCGGAATCACACATGTTGAATAGCATCCTCAGCCTGCTTTGCTCGATGGTCGCACAAGCCTACAGACCACATGATTTGTTGGGCAGTTTGTCCGGCAATTTGGAGAGTGTGTCTCATGGTTCTTCATTTAGCCTACAGTAGAACATATTTTAGTGGTTAATTCAATTGGGGAAAAGAAGTCTTGCTGGGGAACATATGTCTCAGGTACCTCCCAATTTCGGCAGGTCCTAGCCTAACCTTTAACAAACAGTAACATCCAGTAGGACCTAACCTAACTTGTCACCATACTCTGATTTACGAATGGTGACAGCTGTCATCCGCTTGTAGGGTGAGGTGACGAGTGGAGACGAGAGGGGTAACTGTCACCATGGCAACAGCGAGCAGTGTTGCAATGTATGCAGACACAGCAGTGAGCATATGGTTTGAAGTGTTCTATTGTGCCTTAACTCGTCACTGTCATTAGACCGCCAGGCAGGGGGGCTAACTTCCCCAGTATTTGTGTCCTCCTGCAAGCCTCTTGGAATGTTGCGTGTCATGACCTGTCTCAGAGGCAACGCAGCATTTCCCCACTTCCTAGCTTTGACAGACTTCAGCGTTCTTTATTAGTAGGCTAATACAGAGTACAGCTGTAATTTTTAGTAGAATTACTCGTCCTTTTAGGGCTTACGAAGATTTGCATACACAATCTATGAAAAGCAAATGACAATAACCGGGGCGGATCTAGGGGAGGGCGACCGCCCAGGGCCCCGCGATCCGGGGGGGGGGGGGGGGCCCACACCATGGAATTTCTTAAATTTAATTAATTAATTATACTTTTCAAACTAATTTATAATTCATATTCCTTTTTTCAGTGCAGCTATGACCTCCCGCGACCGTTTAGCAAGTTTAGGTTCCAGTGAAATAATAGAAGACCTTAGCCAGAAAATAAGTCGCAAAGTAATATTTTAATATTAATAGTTTACATAATCTTCTTCAAGGGGACTTAAAGGTTTCTTTCATATTATTATTATTACCAAACTATTTTCCATTTGATTTGATTTTTTTATAAATTTCCTATTCTTGTGGGCCCCACCTTATCATATCGCCCAGGGCCCCGCAAGGCCTGGATCCACCACTGTCAATAACATCCCGGAATGCAATGTATGGTGTCATGTATCATTACTATTTGTACATAGGCTACTAATTACTAATATGTAATTTAGATGTTGGATCCGGGATATAGCGAGTCAATTACCTTTTCAAAGCAATCTGATGTTTCATTGCATCAAGTTCTAATATAAAGATGTAATGCAATACCAGTCCTCCAAAACAACATGTATGGCCAGATCCGGAAATCGAAACCGGGACATGAGAGATGGGAGTTAACACCACGAGACAGGAAAATTATTAGTGGAAATGATAAAATGTGTCCGGAATACCTACTCTTCCTTATGTTAAAATATAATTAGGCCTATTCAGTTTCTTATCCCCGCGGCACTGGCGCCAAGTCTCACAGACCCAGGCCACATTCTTTTATTATCTATGGCTGGTGGGCGGGGCATAGAAGAACGCGATTCCGTGTATTTTCCTATCTCCCCTCCCCAGTTCTTTACCGCAATTCGTCATTCAGTAAGCGCTATTGTATTGGATGGGAAAGTTGGTTTGGGTCTGACAGACTTGGCGCCAGTGCTCGAGGTATACAAATGGGAAGTGACTAATTTTGTGAAATGTATTTGTTTTGAGCCTTTTAAAGGTGAAGTGTAACAGTGACAATTACTGGTTTTGTTAGTATTGTAGCATCGTTAACATTGTTGAAATATATGGATTGCAATGGCTAGTGGACAAGATTGTGAACGAATTAGACTGCTTCTCGAAGAAAGTTTCGATAGTGACAATGATGATGAGTTTTTGAATAATGACGAGTCCAGCTCAGAGGAAGAGGATATTGTAGAGGAGTTTACAAACCAGAGATGATAACTTTCTACAATTCAACCAAAGGGGGTGTTGATAGGTTGGATGAGTTGAATTCTACCTACGACGTAGCAAGAAATACTCGAAGATGGCCGATGGTGATAATGTTTTCTGTAATGAATGTGGCAGGAGTGAATTCACAAATAATATATCTTGCTAACAACTCCACTACCTAAACTATTCGCAGGATTTATTTGAAGAAATTGGCAATGGCACTAACAGCCGACAACCTGCAACGTAGATCACTCCTGACAAATCTCCCTCTTGAAGTTCGGCGCAGAAGACAGGAGGTTGCGGGCACTTCTACTCCGAATATAACAGCTGATCATGTTCCAGAGGGAACACGTAAGAGGTGCCAATTCTGCACGAAGGACAGGAAGACAAAATATTAATGCATATACTGTAAAAAAAATATTTGCCTGAGCCATGCGGAATTTTCATGCCCAACCTGTCCTATTCAACAATGAGAAATGTACTGTGAAAGTTTCAAGTTCTTGATAACAATTGTTGCCAAAATAGTAATTGTTAATGTTGCCTGGACAGTTATGAACTATGATCACTTCACTCAGATCAAATATTTAAACATTTGTAATTTGTACTATGTAATTATTGAAGTTCTAGCACTTTTTTCACAATTTCTGAAATGTTTCTATAAAATCACTAAAATGTAACATTAGTGCTTCATTTCACAACCTGATACGTTATTATTAATTATAGTAGCCTAAATAAAATAACCCAAATATTTTTTACAAAGAATTTTAAGGTAATTATTTACAATTTTAAAAATGGGTCTGTGAGACTAGGCACCAGTGCTATGGCGCCAAGTCACAACTTGGAGCGCCAGTACCGCGGGGTTAGTAAAACATGAAATTTCACTTTAAAAAATAAAGCCTCCCTAACTCTGAAAAATGAATATTTTTTTATCTCAGGTCAATTGTATTCTAAGTCAATTGAAACGTAAAAAATAATCCTCCGTCATAGTTAACTGTTGGTTCTATCGACATTCTAACCTCACTTCATTATTAGCCCTTTTAATGGCAAAAAATTAGTCGAGTGATATCTTCTTACCGTTTGGACTGAAGAATATCACCCATTAGAATCTTGAACGTAAACCTAATTTGTTACTTTTACTTAACACTCGAATGTAGATCTTATTGACACAAAATAACGAACACACGCTCTTCACAAGCCCAGTGAAACACAGGCCACAGAAAATGGAATATGGGCACAGGCAACGAAGCATAGCCACATGTCGTATTGCCAACCTCAAAAGACACAAAAAGTAAAAAGCAGTGTCCGAGTTTAAATGAATTTAAATGTATTCTAGGAGCATCGTACAGTAGTATTTATTATACAATTGCTTCACGTTTTGAACATACCTGAATGTTTACAGTCTTCTCAGTTTCGTTTGGCTGTATTTTCTTAAATAATAATAATAATAATAATAATAATAATAATAATAATCTCATCTCCTGCCTTGGATGTTCCAAAAACTTGGAGGGAGGGATATTGAATTATCGCTTAAATATTAAATGTACACATACAGTACATAAAATTACCTATTGATAACGGGTAATACATACCGGCAGGTTTTTTTTTTGTCAGGGGGAACGTGTGCGTACGCGTATCCCTTAAACATTTGAAAACTGTTTAAGAAGAAATTGGTACATTTGTATCTAGTCCAGCAAATATAACTTCGAACTTGAAAGGTCATCGAAGAAATTTACTTGTTTAGGCAAATAGGCTATAAGTAACATACGGTACTCTAACAATCGTGAAAAGGAAATTCCGTTCTTATAAGCATGCTGGCTTGTGTTTGGAGGCGGGGTAGGTGGTTATTTTGTGCGTTTGGTTAGTTTTGAAGGATGAAGAAAATAACAAACTATTTAACATCCACCCAGACATCGAAAAAGCTAAAAGTTAATGATTCGAACATAAACAATGACAGAGAAACGCCAACAGTGTCGTGTGGTGATGCCAAAGAAGATCACAACAAAGGGCTTTCAACCCCGAGTACCGGTTACAGTGGGACGGAAGACATTTCCGAATGATGGGATTTGGAGAAAAAGTAGGAATTCCGCAATAAGTACGAGTGCTTGGTGGTAAGAAATAAAAATCTTGGCTGCAAAATTTGTAAAGAAGTTGGCGACTTGGGAACTGAAAGCACATCACGAGGGTTGAACATTTCACAGCAGTGGGTTTCAGTTACTATTTCTTCAATTGGTGAAACTGAAAAGAAATATCATTCATCCCGGCATTTGCCTGGAGAAATGCTTTCTCTCCGCAAGAAAGTATTCAAACATAAAGGGAGTTCAGCTCATCAGGCTGCAGTTAAAATACTAAAAACCGAAAAACTGAAAACTTTGGAATCTGCATGCACTAAGGCTTTCGAAAAAGGAAAGGACATATCTGCCAATGTATTTCGAACAGCATATAAAGTACGGTAGTTAAGAAAAATCAAGCCTTCCACGATTTCGAAACTGAAATTGGCGTGCAGGAGTTGAATGACGTTAATATGGGCCGCATTCTTCATTCAACAAACGCACATCTAAACCACTTCAAATCTTTCCTTGATGTACTGTATACAGTTTACCACCAGTCACCTAAAAATGGTAGGGAATTGAAAGATCATGCAGAGGAACTTGAAATCGTACTCATTAAAATTGGAAGGATTCTAGATACAAGATGGGTTTCTTCTAGCTTTAGAGCAGTCACAGCTGTGTGGAAAAATTTCGGAGTTTTAGGGGCACATTTCAAGAGTGCAAAAGATGATCCCAAAATACACAAAACCGAGCGAGTCATGTATGGAGGACTCCTTAACAGTATAACCAATGTCAACTTTAAATTAGACCTTGCGTTGATGTGTGATGCTATTCAGGAGTTGGCAGAACTTAGTGTTGACTTGCAAGCTCGTGATATTCCAATTTATTCGGCAATCGGCACATAAGAAGATATGCCATCAAATTAAGGTGTTTTCTGAAATAAAGACAAAACATGGCCCATACTACACTGAATCCTTGGAAGCAGAAGCACTATTAATGTTTAAAGGCGTGAATCTCGAAGAAGGAGCAAGGAATGAAAGGAATCATATCAATACTGTTAAGTTCTATGAGTGCCTGGGCAGGCGTATGGAGAACTGTCTTTTAACATCAGAAGACATCGAAATCCCAGAATTGGCTGCAGTTTTGGACACTACCACTTGACCAGAAAATCCTGATGTAACTGATGGAGAAGCAGAAGTAAGAACTTGTGGAAATGTTTTAAGCTCCATGAAATACAAATCTTAAGATGTTCCCGTGAATATATTGCTGAGAAGAAATGCCCATTGTCTCTCCTGCCCCTTATTAACACTAAGAGCAGCATCCCAATTTCGACAAGTGAATGTGAAAGAGGTTACTCACAAATGAACTTGATCATAACTCCAACAAGAGCATCATTGCATCTGAACACAGTGGCAATTCTTATGTTCATCTTGTTAATTGGTCCACCACTAGGAATTTTCAACCCTGTGGATTACGCAAATGCATGTTTCCCCGAAGGAAGACATCTGGCGACCGGCACGAAAAGAAAGCAGAGGAAGCGTGAAGATAGCAGTGATCAGCCTCTTTTACCAGTGTGGAATTTACTGTAAAAGGACAGCAAAATGAGACACTACCACAGTGCTTATATTTATTTCACCTAATTTCAAAATGTAAAATGATTAGAAATACTGCGTGCAGTTACCACCTTGACATGTTGACCACAAATAAATTAACCAATGCAACCTTTCATTTAGCATATCAGCCTGAAAAGTAATAACCAGACTCTGCAAATTGCCAAAAATTGCAAGATCGTGAGTTTTTGTTGACTACAACTGAGAGTACCCCTTATTTTTTTTAGAAAAAAGGCACTGCATACCAGTACATTAACACATGCATATTGAGCCCGACATCACTTCTGGGATGTGACATCGATGGCTCATGAGAAGTCAATCTTCCAGGGATGAACCGAGGACTATAAAGCAGCAGTATTTTCTCTTTGGAAGTAACCCTCATATAATGTACCAAAAGTTGTCGCGCCACTAATATTATTTTTTGCCATTTGATTTGCAGACTGTATTTATTAAAGGATATTTGTAAATAATTGGAAGCACTGAAGAATTCTATGATTTTTGTTGATAAATGTAAATAAAGGTATAACCTCGCAGAATATATGATGAACGTTCAATAGTTGCACCCTTGACTGGGGTGATACTTTTGAAGCTTCTGGCATCTTGCCGAGGACACTCTTGGTTCAGGCGAGGTCCTGACCGGAAGTGAATTTCATCGTCGTTAAAATCCACGAGTATAATTTACGCCAATTATCATCGAAGGGTGAATAATATTTAAATGTATGCAGTAAAGCTGCCATTATAATTTGGAACTGTGATTTGGCTTAAATAAAAGACATTCGTAAAATTGGGTAAAAATTTGTGAACCCAGGACCGAACAACGTGGCGAGCACATGGTTGCAGGCCGAAGAGGAAAATTGCTTAAGTTTAAACAATTCGTCGTTTGCAGTTAAATGAGAATCTATATTTCGTTGTGTTACACTCACCAGTGCATAAAGGTGAATTTCTAGTGAGCGGATGGCTCCAGCGTAAATTAATAGGAGTGTTTAAGTAACATAAAAGTTTGGAGTGAGTATAGTTGCACAAGCAACCATTCTAGCGTCTGTGAGCGGATAAACACATGGTCATTTTTGCAATAAGCAGCTATTTGTGTAGACGCAGTGTATTTGAAAAACAAAACCACGATAAGATTAAACTCAGTGAAAACGCCGAATATTTGATCAAGATGGAGCTCACATTATTAGTCCAACACCACGTGGACACGATTATTCCTATTCTGATTGAAGCCGTTATGGAGTAGAGCCCAGTATGGAGGGGTATAGCGATGGTTGATACTCACTGAAGGAAGGAAGACGATATGGCTACTCCAACCATGCCATCGCATTTGCCAATGGTATCAGGCAAAGTGCACACGCTGGAAATACTTAAGATGGTCACGTGAATCCGACTGTAAAGTCGCAATCTTTTTATGTACGATCATGACACAGGAGGATTAATTATAGAGACCTACAGCACATTCTGCAGGTAGGGCTCATGCTTTTATTTTCACGATTTATTATGGTTATACGACGACGTATCATTTGCCAGAGCTTGGGGCATAAAGCTCTTGCCACAATTTTTGTAAATACATTTTTCATGGTTATATAACAGTGCTTCAAACTAAGCCTAGTTACGCCGTACGATTATGTCATATACTGTCAGAACCGCATTCCATTGGATAATGTTAGTCCAGTAAACAGGTGTTTTGAAGGCCGAAGCCCGGCATGTTATTGCATTCATTCAGTTATTGCGAGCGCAAGGCGCTGTCGGTATGAATAAATCTAGAAGGCTGTGAACTGCACTGCCAGCAGGCACCGTATAAACTTGTTTGTGACGCTGCAGAAGCATATGGGAGTGTTATTTTGTTTTATTTTGTATAAATTGACATTCAGACGACTATGAAGGAACGCTATGATAGTTAAGATGAGCCGAGCAGGCAGTCTTAGGATCGATGTGAGGAGTCATACCATAACAATTAGGGAGCCCCAGAATTATTGTAATACATGTTTTTGACTGCACAATTTACCGAATGAGACATAATCGCAGTCCATCCACACTTTGTGTATATTAGAGAGTACATTTAAAAATCCACAGCTGATTGCACAGCTTATGAATCTTTGTTCACAGGCTGGAAATTGTATAAAACTAGTGAACATCATTGTAACAATTTGAGGTTTACCACAATGGTAGGGTGCTATCCCAGTTGTGAGGTAGGATTGTGTACTACCTAAGCTAGCGTGTACGTTTCTGTCTCGATGACTAAACAAACGGCCCACGGGGTGCTGATGAATGTTTGGAAAGAGTGTCTCTTCCCAATTGTTGGAGGTGACGTTGGTTGTCAATTTACACCAATTTTCACACTTTACGAGTTTAAAATGGTCACTAAAGAAATACAGAGAAACTGGTAGGACTAAAAATGATATTAATAAAACCTAATTATAATAATCAAGTGATAGGATTTTCTCTCTAAACGCAAACCTAAACGAAGTGATAGGCAGTATCTTTAAACATGATTAAAACCCTAAACGTAATGAAACCTTGTTGACCAATGATTAGTTATTACTCTGTTGCAACTTCTTTGATACAATTATAGGTATTCCCTATTTGGTGAGACGACGGTCGGTTAGCTACGTGTTTTAACACGGTAGTTAACCTGACAAAGCAACCTTAGTCATGAACTTCCCCATGCCGTTGCCGACATAACTTTTTCTCTCCCACACACTTAAGATCATACTTCACAAAGAGTGGAGATGTGTGCAGGCAGGTCAGTGGCGCCAATTGCGCAATTTTGAAGGATAATAGTGTAATATATCTGTGTTGTGTAATAGTTTAGCTTTTCCATTTAATAAGATAGGATCAGAATGTGCTTAGCTTTGTTTTTAAAATACAGTTTGGATTAAACGCTTCTCGTTTACATCGTTGCCAAACATAACGTCAGATAGGAATTAGCTTAAATTACTGTACGTTAAATGTTAGAGATGGCACCATCATAGCGTAGTCTGTACACTTATTGTGCAGTAAATATAACGAAATCTTTGCATTGTAAGCAAGTAAATATCTTTCTTTGCCGTAAATTCGTGCCTGTGATGATATTATTATTGCAATCATCGAAGTAATTGTGTAGGGATGAACTACGTGTCATTCCCCTAGCCTTGCTTGTTGAATCCATAATCTTTTAGTAGGACTTAATTTTTAGGATATTTCGTACGGAGATGAGTAAATTCATATTAGGACAGAGTAGTACGGACTAGCCGTTTTTCACCTCTCTGAAGTAGGCTAGGGGTCTGCCACTTTTTTAATAAGATAAGTGCGATTTAAATGTAAGCCTGACCTCTTGATTGTATTTTGTGTTTGTATTCCTCTGAACTGGTAGTTTTGATCTCTCATTATACCCGACACCCCCAAGTTTAGTTTCCTTGCGTATTCCCAGTCCAAGAATGCATTCCTCCTCGTCCTATATGTCTTTTTGTTGGATAGGGTTTCGGAAGGGTCATTTAAGGTCTGTGGATCCCCGAAATCCTCGTCAAACGGGCACATATAAGGATTTCCTTTTTGGTGCCCAACGTGAGGAATTAATTGAGGGTTACTCCCAAAGAGAAAATACTGCTGCTTTGGAGTCCTCGGTTCATCCATGGAAGATTGACTTCTCATGAGCCATCGATGTCACATCCCAAACGTGATGTCGGGCTCAATATACATCCATCTTTACATGATATTTATGAAATGACTGATGATAATAATAAGAGTGTACTGTGTTTACGTACCGTATGTAAAATGATATTCACATATGCGTTAGTTTGTTTTAGCTATGCAAGCCACATGGTCCCACCAAGTCATCATGAAAATGAAAATCCACAGCCTGCTTCCAGTCTCCGACCGGGTCAGGAATGGAATGAATGAAGCCCCCATCTAGCGGCGAGGATATGGACTGTGCCGGCTGCCGAGGCCTGACGCACTCCTCTGGGGCAATGATTAAATGAATGACAGATGAAATGAAATGATAGTTGAGAGTGTTGCTGGAATGAAATTTTGAAAGGGAAAACCGGAGTACCCGGAGAAAAACCTGTCTGCCTCCGTTTTGTCCAGCACAGATCTCACATGGAGTGACCGGGATTTGAACCACAGACCCAGCGGTGAGAGGCCGGCGTGCTGCCGCTTAAGCCATGGAGGCTCCCCCCACCAAGTCATCATATGTTTTGATATTACTTAAACTCTGTAGAACCTTACTTAATATGTACTGTGTATACCTACAATAATTGCAAGGTACAGTATTTACAAATGCGCGATTGATTCGTTTCATTAGTACCGGTACCGGTACTTGTAATTTTACTTATGTGTGAATTTATTGAGTCTGATAAAGCTTAACTTAGTTGACTGTGGTTTTTCTATGGACACTTTCAATTTGTGTTTTAGCTCCTTGTATTGGAAGATTTCTTAACGTTGAGGGTATTGAGTTGAGTAGTCTTGGTGCTAGTACTTTGTGTTCTTGCTTCCCATGTGTGTTTACGTAAAGTAGTACAATGTATTGACCATCCTCTTTTCTCTGGTTTCTTTTGGGTAATATGGTAATACTCCATATCTATTATCTCTATAATGTGTTAGGAGTATTGTGGTATTATAAACATCGGCAATGGACAGAGATTTCTTCTTACAGTTATCTCTGTCTTCAATTAGATTTAAAATCTTTTTTGTATATTACTTAACATTTTAATTAGACTTCCTGTTGCCCTGACCCACGCTACAATGCCATATCGAAGTACTGGTTCGACAAGTGCTGAATAGCCCATTGTGTGCACATTTGGAGGGGCACAATAAGCTAGTGTATGAAAGAAGAATAGGGTCTTTCTTAGGTACTTTAAAAGTTCCATGATGTAATCATTCAATTTAAAATGAACATCCACTGTGATTCCTAGATATTTATAATTATTCACAGATTGAATGTATTGGTCACAGTTACAGTTAGTAATTTGTTCTTTCACGGGATTTAAGTGCAGACAGTTAAAATTATGACATTTCAATTTAATTTCTTTTTTAATTTTACCAGGCATTCGTATATTCATAATTCTAGACATTGTTTGTAATTAAGGATGAGATTATTACCGTGGCTCCATCTTAAAACATTATCGAAGTATTTTTATTAAGAGCCCCTAGGTCATGTTTATCTACGCTACAGATACAAGGATTATGTCATCTGCATACATAATTTAGTATTTTGAGATATCGTTCATATAAATATTACACAGTATATCGTTGGCCCTGATACTGACCCCTGAAGTACATCACTCTTTACCTCGATATGATCACTACAGAATTATTTACTCTGATTACCATCTTCCTGCCTGCTAAGTAGCTTTGAAACATTTCTAATGGGCTATCTCTAATACCCATTGATTCTAATTCTGACAATAGTCGATCAAACTATAATGTGTCAAATGCTTTGGAATAATCGAGGAATAAGACTAGTATGTATTTGTTATGATTCAAAGCACCAGTCACAATATTTACAAAGTGTGACAGTAGTAGCTGTGTGCTTTTCCCTTTCCTGAAACCACATTGACAATCGTGAATAATTTTATATTTATGGGGGCGTGGTGGCGCAGTGGTTAAGCCATTCGCCTCTCACCAAGGTCGACTGGGTCCGATTCCCGGTCAATGCATGTGAGATTTTTGAAGAGGAATGCCATGTCCTGTGGTTCGGATTCCACGTAAAAAGGAGGTCCCGTGTCTCATGATCACGTGATTAACAGTCACGTAAAACTACAAGCTTTCTCCCTTTTTATATTTATCTAAATAGTTGCTTGTTCTAGTTCCGATGCATTTTTCTAAAAGTTTATTGATAATAATAATAATAATAAAATCGCTTATTTGCCTTCGATGTTGTGCTCGAATTGTAGAGATAACTTATTGACATGTAGTAAAATTTATTTTGAGTTACACCAAACTCTCTCATATGAATCCATCATGTTGATTACGCTGACTGGCTAGAACACATGAATTAATTTAATCTCTAAACGCTGAAAGGGAGCATGTCCAGTTTGACAAATTTTAGAAAAATGGCAATAAACTATATTGCATCTGTACGGTCCTTAGTATTGGCTTTTGTGGTAATGGGCAAGCAAAAGCATATTACAGTATCTGAATGATTTTCATGGATTTTTAATCATCCTTCTTAACAAACGTACGGTACCTACTATATGATGGGAGCCCATTTGAATGCTAGGCAGAGAAATGAAGCCGCAGAGAACCTGGCGCCTCATTGTCTGCCAGAGAATCAGCGACTTCCCAAAACATTGCACCACAACTTCCAAATAGTGTCTACTCGTCCTACTGAGTGCGCAACGGGCTGATATATTCTGCCGAGTAGTAAGCAGGTTGCCATAGCAATGAAAGGAAGGCCGAATGTACGGAGCCCCCTTACACTCGATCTCCATCTAACCCCACATTCGCAGCAAACAAGTGCGCTCCCATCATATACAGAATCATCAACAAAAATGTTGGGACATGTTCTCTTTTTGTACTTAACATTATAAAATGTTAGTGTAAATTGCCGAAAGATTATAAAAAGCACAGATGAAGGTATTGTTATAATGAATGAATTTATTTATAACATCTATATGCCACTGGTGTATGATGTTACACTAGTCTGCTAGTCAATCAAATAACTCTCCAGAAAACGTCGTACCTGTCTGGAATATAGGCTCACTGTTCGCAGTTTCTTTAGATCTTCCCTCGTCTGCTTCAGGACGGTACGTTTCCCAGAGTAGGCTTTTTCTGTCAGCAGTTGAATTTCTCCTCAAGCAGTATTTCTAAGTTTGAAAGTTTGGTCTATTAAACTATCAATGAAATCGCTAGTCGTCACATACTCTGGTTTGATGCAACAATATTCACAATAAAATATACCGTACGGTACTGGGAAACACGAAATGATTTTTTGTTCTGCCTTGGAACATTATTTCCCATTAAAAAATCTGAGTCACAAGTTTTCTTATACAAACATGACCACCGTGCTTTCCATTTACTGTCATTATTAACTTAGAAATCGTTGAATTGGTTCTTCTTTGATGATGTTCTTTGTAGGAGTTCGCAGTATTGGTGAAATGTGTAGACTCTATCTGCCTTACGAAGTAGGTACTCTCTTAAGAAGACCAAAGTTCCCATCAGGGGGGAAAAATGAGTGGCCCCTCTGGAGGAAGTACCGTTTTATTCCTGAATCGGTCCATTACAGCTAATCCCATCAAGAATCTCACTGATTGTGAGATATTGCTTCCGTTCTGTCCAAGTCAGTTATCAACTTATCACTGTACAAGAGAAGATCTGATATGCTTGGTCGTACTGTATTTTCCGTGTGTAATCGTTATGCATGCCAAACGCATTCACACTCAGCTACCTGTACAAGCCGGACGTTTGTTTTAGACGGGTGAGCCTGTACACAGTCACTCTCTAGCCCTCTCGCTTCACATTTTTCACCACCGGTCTGATGTAATGGAATTCCAGACTTGGGCATGTGACGACACCACCGTGCAGACAGTATAGTCCACGTCGAAGTATTGTGTGACGCGGAAGTACACGTTACATTGTAACGAACAGAACGCCATTATACACAGTATTTGCCAATGACTGTACTTCAACAGTGGCGTAAGATAGCTTTGTCAATCATCTGACCGCATGGGACAGCTGACAACAACACAGGTACTGTAGTAACTAGTAACTCTCCTCCAGGCTTCCATTAGGATTGTTTCACTCGTCTGAAACAAACGTCCGGCCTGTAATAGTGTATGTCTTGCACCGAATATGTAGCAACGAAACCGTTGCCATGTAATTGAAACACAGACCACGCACCTTTCCCTCGTGTTCACAATTTGCAGTTGCGGTACCGGTACTTCTTTTAATGCACTATAGAATTTCTGGCTTCTGCGCTTGCGTATCAACTCAACAGTTCCGCGGCACCAACTATTTTGCCACTCTCATAGAGAAAAGTGCTGTACTCCTGAGTTTACATAAGTTTTCCACAAGTACTGCAGGTATTCTTTGAGATCTGCCAAACCGCAGAGAAAAGTTATATTTAAAATAATTCCAGTGAAACTAATACCTTACCTTAGAATCTGTATACAGTATCATAAGCATTTCCTTCACAGATAATCTAGCGTCTAAACATTTTATTTCTGTTCCCACGTAACGTGTTGGCTCTGTGGGAGACGACGATATATAATTAAGAATTTGACGGCATTCATCTCGAGAAATAACATTTGCACCCGATGATTTACCAAGGAAATCCCTGAGTGTTCCCCCCTGTTTTAGAAGTGTCAATAACCGACAAACCCTCTTAGCTATTACCTACGCCATGAGCTTGCTGGAATGCAGTTTTATAAACACAAACCTGGCACGATCCACAAAGCACGTCATACTTCGTCTTATTTGATTTTGTTTTGTAATAGTATCTTCCCTAGAACGTATCCTATTCACATCCTCCTTTTCTAACAATCGTTGTACAGTATACGCTGCTGTGCACATTCTATTGAATGTTTCAATGATTTGTAAAATCTCTTCGTTCGTAACCTGTAACGTCAACCAGACAAACGTGTCGACATCTGTTGAAAGAGTTCAATAACTTATCAGGCCTCAGCTATTACATATGAGAACAGGACTAGTTACAATATTATGAAGGAACATATTTAGGTTATATATACACACATCCTCCTAGTCCCGCAGCGTACCGTAGCCATGCTCGTTAAATCGTGCACCATGACCGCGAGAGCAGCAGGAGCAAGTCCGGAGATCATAGGTTTGAATCCGAGAAAGAATATCCTGAGAGTGGTTTTTCCACACTCCCTCCACGTAAATGCCGGCATAGTACCTTGGCTCAAGTCCCGATGTACCTAGGCCTACCCCATCATTGTCCCTAACGCAGCTACACACATAGCCTAATTACAGACAAATTCAACACACACCCAACTACACGGGGCTGATAACCAATATGTCCTAAGCCCCTAAATTCCATTAACAACAACTGTATTTTTTACTTCCAGCCCGTGGCTCATGATCGCAAGATTAACGGTCACGTAAAGCTACAAACTTCCTTCCATTTCCTTCTTTCTTCCAGGAACGTTTTTACCTGTCCAGTTCACGTGAGGTTTGCGTTAGCAGCTCGAATTGCATTTCTTTTATAAGCATTGGAATTCCCTACGCCTTTTCTTCTCTGTCTAGAGAACTACACTTTCCATCATCATCCATTTTGCATAAATCAAACAAACCTTCTTCTGTTTTTTTTTTGCCACAATGAGTATCAGGTCTACCAATCGTACAAAATTGTACAAAAAGCGGACATGTTTACTTTCTACATCAAATGCATCTTCATCATGCTTACTTCTACAGCGCTTATGGAAAATATTCCGTTCCGTAGACAACGAAGCGGCTAGGTACATAGATGCCATTTTCGGTTAAAAACGAGTTTCGTGAAAAAGTGGATAATTATGTTCTCTTTCTGCATTTAGCGTTTCAATTGTAGACGTAGACTTTTCTTTTTCATTAAAATTTAAGATTAACTAAACTTAACTTAATAGTTGCCGCTACCATACTGATAATATTATCTTACGGGTGCCTATCTCTTCACCACTTGACTCTCCACATTAAATGGCACTAAGTAGTCACCGTTTATTTTTATCTGAATAATTCGACATCTTGTCATCGAGTCAGGTAAGAAATCTATTGTATACAGTAACATTCCAATCCTTGAAATATTTCACGGCTGGCGTCACAATTCGTGAACGAGTTTTCTGGGTTTATAGGGCCGTAATCCAGTGGAGTTTGAATTTCCCAACGTTCCTTGGCAAAAGTAGACTATTAAGAAATAAGGTGCCAGTTACATCGAGCACCACGACTGCGATGGGTAGCTGCAGTAAGTCCGGAGATTGGCGATTCGAATCCTGGTGCTGCTTGTGGTTATCCTGAGTGTGGTTTATCCACGTTTTTTGCCACACTTCCTCCACAAAAATGCCGAGATTATACCTTATTTTAGGTCCCGGGGCATCTATCCCATCACTGTTCTTAAATACAGTAATCACAGAAACTCAGGTTATCAGATAATACACACCCAAGTGCACGGGGCTGCTGACCAAGATGTCCCAACCCCCTAAAATGAATTAATAACAAACAGCTGTTGGTGTTGTGTTCTTGCGTTCTCCATCCTAGTTGCTAGACACCAGGAAGCTCAGACGAGTCTAGGGCTGTCAATCACACTAGGCTGGACTCCATTTCCGATATGCAAAGCTAATCTATTATTCTCCATATAACAAAACATTCCCAATATAGATAATGTCTTCTATTTTGACCAATACATTCACTAATAAAGAGGTCTGGTCGGATCCCCCCTCACTATTAGTTACAGAAATATTGTCTGGTGCTGTCAAAAGCAGGTGGCAGTGCCATGTGGAAGTACTGAAATAGCTGCACATAAAACGATCGCCACACATTAGGTAACGTAAATAGAATTTGCGTTCAGTCTATGTGACGAACATTCGTCCCGCCTTCCCTCCCTTTGTGTATTACAACAATATTATTGTCATCGTAGGACTGTTAACAATAAAACAACAACAACAACAACAACAAAACGTTCTGCAATTCCTTATTTAAAGCGCTAAGTAGACCTGGCTATGATCCTCGTAACTCCACGTACCCACAACCTCTGACAAGGAAAGTGCACGGAGTTCCTATTTAGGATCGTGGTGAAACTTCAACAAAACTGTTGTTGTTGTTGATTCTTTAGGGGCTTTGCAACATCGTGGTCATGTAGCCCCATGTACTTGGGTGTATGCAGAAGTTGTCTGATGACCTGTGTCACTGAGATGTCTGTACTAGTGTGTGTATTTTGTATTCGTAATTGAGGTAGCATTTGGGTAGGAAGCAGCCGTGGCCTTACGTTAGGTACTGTAACGTTTCGCGGCTAGTGCACAGCTTGGCCCATGCTTGGGTGACATGTTGTAACGTTTCATAGCTCGTGATATAAAATTAGTGCAGTAAATAGCTCGGTTAATAGGGCGCCAATCTCCAACAGACGGTTGTGAGATAAATTTATTTTTATTAAATTGAGATTCTTTACTTTCGGGGGAGGGGCAGCAGAGGCTAGCTGTAAAACACCTTATTCTATTATCTTGACCTCTGGGAAGTCTAGCATTGAGTAAATATTGACTGAAAGTCATAGAAGTTAAAAATAATTTATTAACAAACAGGATGAGATGAATGACGTCTTGCGACCATTCAAAACGGATAAAAATGAAAAGGGGAAGTTATTTCTTTAAATTATTGAAGTTAGTAATATTTACGTCCGACTTGCAATTGACAAATATGCATGAGCTCACCGGGTTGAAGATCTTCATGGGCGATGTTGGCGGAGGTATCTCGTTCCTGAAGTAGACATCTCGCGTGGTCTTCCATGGTCCCAAGTACCAATCCTACCTGATCAAGCTATCTGCCCACTAATTGCACAGATACTGTACAGCATCCCAGGGGTATGCACCCCTTGGAGACCATCCCCCCAACATCTGGCTAAATCCCCTAAAATGGCAACCCTTGGAAAGCCGGGGCAACATCCATTAATACTGTAAGGACAGCTTGCTACTCCATAAAGCAGCTCAAGCCTTACGTAATCATTACACTCAGCGACATAGTACTAACTGGGCCAATACATTGCTGACAGGAGGGCGTCAGAAGGTATAAGAAGACGTCCTAATGAGGTCAAACTCTCTCTCCATTGTCAGTGCTCCATCGAGACGGCCGAGGCTACGCTGGTGTCAACCGAGGTGAGTCAGTCAATCGTGTTCAGAGTTCCTATTTATGTAACCTGCAACCCACAACTTGTATCACATTATAAACATAATTTCATTCCCTACAAGGGACTCACACAAAGAATATCACAGACCAATAAAACACTTGGTCCACACTCTACACTAGCATTACTGTTATACGCCTCTTTACATCCCAACGCCCTTCCTTACTCCCGTCACAGTCAGACGTGACACACCGTAGTAATAACGCCAACTCAGACGTCATTGTATTCCTCACAGCGGCTCGCGTGCTCAAGTGAAGCGCGTGCCACCCGGCTGATACGAGCAGAGTCGATTACATAACAAGCAGTCAGCTGAGCGACTAGTACAGCGACCCTTTGCAGTGGGTCCCATCCCCTCGAACACTACCACATTATTTATAGGAACGCCCCCTAGTTCCTAGCACACCACAACACACTACACAGGTCAGCTTGCCCTGTCAAGGGAAGCTACCCTCCTTTAGGCACAACCTCATAAATTAGTACAGCAACTCTCCCTTTTAGATCCACCCCCAAATAAGGGATCTAAAACACTGGTGGAGGCGGGGTACTACGCATAGAGAAAAGGGACTCAATCAACGAGCCCTCGTAGTTAAAACGACCCCTTCCGTACCGCAAAAAGCCAAGCAAATAGTGAGAAAATTTTTCCCCCAGACAAAAAGCACCATTTTTTTTTTGTGTGCTCCAAACAAAACAATACAGGGCAAACAGCCATACACCCCGTCAGAGGGTAGGACAGCGCGATTAAGATGCGCATATACACTCTTGAATCACATACATGAACACCTCAATAGGTTCCATATACAAAGAAACAGAATATACCGACAATTAATCACCACACATGGTCCCGTAATAGATAATGCAACCCTCGAGAGAATGAGGGTGCACTACACAAGTTTACACGCCCAATACAGGGAGCTAATTCGCGTCCAAGCGCTTCTCCAACTAGCGGCCACAAAACAATACAGAGCACAGAAACATTAATACATTAGTACAGTAATTTGCAAGCAGGCCATGAGCCTCAATAAGGCAGTACACCCAAATTTGGGACAAATACCGTGAGCTACAAGCCAATAAGGCCATTTTTGAGTTCATGGTAGGGCCATCAGCCCACCCGAGAGAGGACATAAGCGTGGATACGCTGACTCGACAATTTGCGAGGATGTCCCTCTCGCCACGTACTGCCACAGAATGGAAGGAGTTCGCCGTGGCCACAGTCAAGAAGACGGCCAGGTTAGGCTCCAACTTACTACAAAATAAACCTAACACAAACACACGTCCTTCAGCTCCGGATCGGAAGGCAATTTTGCCAAACCGAGGGGCAGAGCCTAGAACAATCCCCTCGGAACAAAAGGACGAGAGGGAATCGAAGCTAGGGCCATTAAATACACATGATATAACAGAGGGACAACGGGACGTAACCACGTCATGGGCAGACGACATAGAGCCCGCCCTACAGTATATAAAGCCTACATACACGTACACAGATAGGCTAACACATTGGCAGGAGTCGGCCGTGGCCACAGGCCGAAAAACGGTCAGACTACACGCCACCACATTGCTAGGCCGGACACAAGCCATTAAGCGACCTTTACCGCCAGTTCAAAGGGCAAATTTGCCAGAACAAAGGCGAACACCGGTATTAGGCCCTCAGGGTGCACGATATACGCACGAACATTTTGACCGGGCATTACCACACAGTACACGGGGATTAGGAAAGGTGTTCTCACCTACCCCACAAAACCACGCAGGCAAATATATACACACTCCCGTAGAATCTACTAGGGCAGCGTCAAGCACAATTAGGCCCTCGAATACAGGTACATTTAAACCTATAGACACGCGCTACGGTGGGAGTAGGCCAAAGCTTACTTTGCTAGAAATTCCGCCGGAAGGTAGCAAAGGAACACCCCAGTGGATTCCAGAGGCCTATAATCTAATAACAGGGCAAAACCCTTCACCTTTCTGAGCACTGAAGCTCGAAAGAGGATAACGACTTCCACCAGGGCCACAGAAATAAACTAACATCGCTAACACCAAAATTATAGGCCACATAAGTTCTTTCACACGGGGGCGATAAGAAAATGGTCCAACAAGTACATAATAAACATGAAATCGCATATTTTTCTTTCTTATTTTATGTATATACAGTGCAATATAGCCAAAGTAGAAGGAACAATTCTAAATCCTTCTTGGTTTTTTTTTTTCGGAACCATGGCATTTTTCTCTCAGGCCATCAATGGTTATTGGGCGAAGTGATTAACGCCATAACGTAAAGTCTCTAAATATGCTAAACCAAGTGGAAGCCAAGCAGACTTCAGGCCGAAGAAGAGATATTTTGAACACAACTTAAGCATAAAATCACAGCATGAAGCTTAAGTGAGTCTTTCTAGGTAGAAATGACTTAACGTTCTACGTTAGGGTTCCACAGTTTGATAGATTCTCCTGTTGCGGGCGAAAGCCGTAAGTGTGGCAGGAATTAAGAATCTCAAACTAACTTCAAAAATTTGGTGAGGTGTGCTTTAGCCAACTGAAAAGCCCAATTGCACATCGGGACGAGACACTGTCATTTTGGTGAGTTACAATTACTTTGAAGGGCAGGTTTGACTCCCATAGTGCACTGGCTTTGCTCGTGACGTGGATACAGGTATATCAATTACGTCTTGCAATGGCCTTCCTAATGTGTACTAGACAGTGTCGGTAGATTCCCCTGAGACGTAACCAGTTTACGGTAGTACTCACGTTACCTGAATGGTAAATACTACACTCAGGTCCCAAGCACATTTTTATTTTTTAACATTTTTTATGGTGTTCACGACATAATTTTTAGACATAGGTACACGTAAAGGCGGAAATACTGCCAAAAGGAAAGGAAGTAATCCCACGGGCAGGCGTGAAAAGAGGGCCAAGAAATAGCCCACTGACCGCGCCGGGATACGATCCTAACACTCACCAGAACTGTCCCGGAGACACAACCTTCATGGTGCCGGAAACAATTACTCTGGGTAAAAGGCGGTCTCCAAACCCGCAACCTTCTGAATACCAGGAATATAAGGTTGAGTAGATATCCAGTCCTAGAATAAGGATAATGGGAAAGCTAAGACTAATTGGGACAGTCCCACTAACAGCGGGTCATAAACGAAAAACAATACAATCGCCTCTGGCATCTGGTCACCAAATACGCGACTAGCGGACCAGACACACTCGCGTACAACGCATATGGGATTTACGAAATGAAATGCCATGGCCTGTGGTTTGGATTCCAAGTAAAACGGAAATCCCCTGGCGCATGAGCTACAAATCAACGGCCATATTAAACCACAAGTTTTTTTTTTCTACAGCGAGAGAGGCACTGCTAGCAATCATTATAGGCAGCAATCAGGTTCACACACACACACGTGCAGAAAACTAGGACGTGGGCAGAGCATGAAACAAATGAAAGCACACAACATCGTAATTCAACACCGGCGTATCAGCTGTAACATACTCCTCAATGAGCAAGACTGCCCGACGCAGACAAGCGAGCCAAAGCCTACTGGACAGAAATCAACACATCATTCACGCCCGATTTAGAGACCCTATATCTTCCAAAATTACACTACGTGGGGAATTCAAAAACGTACAAACTCTACACAGGGATGTATGCTTTCATATGCGTATCGCACATCCACGGGAACATGCCATATTATATGCGGCACGAAAATGATCACACCAAGTCTTTACAGACAACCGGATTCGAACCCATGACCACACACCACACGCGTACCAAAAACTAACTATCCAATGGTATTTTTGGTACACGAAACACAAGCAACGACCACACTGGGAAAGCCCCAAGCCCTGTCACACAACGCAAACATAAAACACAGAGAATGACATAAGGTCACGGGTCTGAGTTCCAGTGAAAATTTAGACGCAAAGGAGAACAGATATTCAGGCGTCCAATCATACTGAAATTGGCCCATACAAGTGCATGAACAGGGAATACTACATTTCCTCCCACTAAAAGCCAGACATAAAATTTCGAATTACACCAGGCATAGAGGAATACATTTCACGAACACAGGTAGGAAAATTTCGCAAGACACAGGTCTTAGAGAACAATGGCCACACGACGTCATTACCTAACTAGGGCGAATTGCTACATTAGGCTAGGAATCCAAAACAATGACCACACTTGCATTCGTGCAAAAAGGCACATACCAGCGGATGACAAACAGTAACTTCCCAGCCTGTTATTGCACATACCAATTGCTGACTGCAGACTATTCACACTGCAATACTGCGGTGACGAGACACTATTGCGTATAGCCCGTGACCGTGAAATTACACACACATAACAATTATAACGCCATACATTTTTTTCTCCACACTGCAAAATCATTTGGCAATGGACAAGACGTGACACAGCGAAACTTATCTTGGGCCTATAGGGCACGGTCGCAAGGGCACGTTGGCAAGCCACGGGCGCCTTCTGCCCACAAAGGCGATACATATTAGGACTTAGCCTCATAACAGACCAACCGTCCGCGTGGTGTAGCGGAACGTAGTCACACACACACACACACGCACTCACCAATTAGGAGCGAACATAGGGACTTTGAGGAAACAGGACCTCCCCTTCATAACTTCTTTTCGCGATTCTATTCCCCAAATAAATCATTACAGATGACTAGCACATGACCAGTCGCATTACGACCACTGGCCACATCTACACTGCAAATGGCCGACCAGATTAGGTCATGCAGCCCTACTATCCCAAGGCGCGGATGGAAAGCCAACATGGACCAAGGGAGGACGACAGGAGAACAGGCTACCAGCGTACCACCTTACTCCCTTCCCATAACCTTCTCAAGCCTGACATAAACAACGCAAACACATCTACACGACCATAAACAGCTACACTACATTACAAAATACACACTGGGGTTGATGGACTTCATGCGTCTAAAGAGCAGGCAAGCTACGCCTTGAGCCCCGTTGCACCGCCTGAGTATTAGGGGTGGCTCAGCAAACATTAAAAGAAGCATAATGCGCCTCTCCAAATGAGAGAGGAGGCCATAGATACATATTAACCATGCTTTAGTACTTAAGCTCTCCCGCATGAAAGGAACATATGGTATTATGCCCCATCCTACACCTATCCGTACATGAAGGCAAAAACTTCATATCCAGACACATGCATGAGTATCCCATCCAATTACCAGGGATTTTAATATCAAACCTGCATGAATTTTCGTATTTTTGCAATCCCGGGAATTACCTCCCCACTCCACTCACTATAGAAGCATCCCAGTGCCACCACCGGTTCTAGGCCACCACTAACGTGGAACCCAAAGGTGCGCAAACCCTTCCTACCATGCTTTAAGCCCACTCAACAAATAACTACCCCCAAATCCTAATAACAGGGTACCTGACATTACAGACCCTACTAACACCTCCATTAAGGTAAAGAAAGCATTATTGCTGGGAAGCTGACATAGCGATGGTAGGCCAGAAGTAGCCTATGTACTTAGAAGATCTACAACCCCGCTACACTGGAAATATTTCACATTTTACACAGAGGTTGAACCATTCACACAGGTTACGGCACATTTTTTTTTCTCTCTTACAAAGGAATCTGATACGAACTGATGGTTGACAACGGTGTAAGCCGAAGGTCAGAAGGGACCACACTGGAGCAGAGCTGGGGAAGGCGATGTGGACCCTTACCCCAGTTGGCTCATCAAATCACTGACCTGACCAAATAGACGAACCACGTAAGGTCAAAGCATTCGGGACCTGACACGGGCAAACATCGAGATCTAGGGGTGCATATTAGCCCATCCCCCTTGTCGGAGAACGTTACACCCACTATGTGTCACGGTCATCGAAGCCGAGATCTGCAGGGTGACTTTCTGAGGATGGCGGGAGAAATAGCTCACTCAGCGCCGGCCTCGGGAACTATCCCTAGAGACGACCCCATTATGACTAGACTGCTAGTTAAGTTTAAATTTAAGTAAGGCACGGCTTCCATAGCGGGAAGCAAAACTCCTATGCGTTGGAGCAAAGCATACTACGGCGGCCCATAGAGGCAAATTTATATATCAATGCGAAAAAGCATACTACGGCGGCCCATAGAGGCAAATTTATATATCAATGCGAAAAAGCATACTACGGCGGCCCATAGAGGCAACTTTATATATCAATGCGAAAATGCATACTACGGCGGCCCATAGAGGCAACTTTATATATCAATGCGAAAATGCATACTACGGCGGCCCATAGAGGCAAATATCACTGCGAAAGCAGATTGCGACGGCCGATTAAGGCGAAGACAATATTATGCCATTGGACCACACTGTCCAATGCCCACATAAATGGCGACGCAACGGGCAACCAGAGGGCATTAAGAGAGGGGCATTGCGCGCCCCTCACAGGAGCCAAGTGGGCGGCTCACCTACGTCAAATAGGAACAGCACCCGGTTATGAACACGAAAGTTACAGCGGGCGAAACGGTTAGCTTAGTGGCACCGTAAGCGCCTGCGCATAGATTAGTCCTAGTAATAGACGTCGACACCTAGAGTTAAGGGGACGGAATCTAGCGACCCTAGAGACAACCGGTGTTTCTGGGGCTCGTGCGGGTGGTGATCTGGGGATTTAATTGCCCCAGGCGATCGTCCTAGGCCAAATTTAGTTGTAAGATGGTTGCATTTGACACGCAACCTAGGATTAAGCAAATTTATTCACCGCTGGTGCCAGGTATGGCGCAGCACATTTCGGCAATAGATTAAGGCAACCCTCTCGGCTTAGTAATAGTTTTTTTTTATTATTAGACCATAATTAGGTTAGATAGTATTAAGTAACGGCGGTCGGCACTCGGTGACTTTAAATCCGTTACCGAGGTAAGCCCGACAATACTAGATTAAGATAGGAATAATCAAAGTGGAATATATCGGCACTCGGTGACTATAAATCCGTTACAGAGGTAAGCCCGACAATACTTAGGATAAACTAGATTAAGATAGGAATAATCAAAGTGGAATATATCGGCACCCGGTAACCACAATTCCGCTACCGGGGTAAGACGAACTATATATTATTTACGGCATTAAGGCACCGCATAGGGTAAGCCCGGCCTTGCAGCTAAGTAACATTAATCATGTTTTTTTTTCAGTAAAAGAACAGCTTCAACCAGTACTAATATGTTTTTTTTTCTAAACCTCGCCATTTTTTTTTCACAGGCATCGTCACCAGATACAGAAAACTGGTGACAGGAATTTCACTGCCATATAGCAGTGGCATATTATTTACAGCATGCCATGATGTGTACTATTTTTTTATTTTTTTCAACTTGCACTAATCCCGACACACTCGCAAACACTCACCACATTTTTCTTTTTCAGCTACACACTCTAAAATGAATCTGCACAGCAGGACTGGTGCCTGTGGGGTACCAGGCTTACTGGCAGATCAACTCAATTAAAACACATAAAGCGTCAAAATGTGACGCAGATTACGACAATGAGGGCGCAACCGGTTTGTGGCAGTGACTCTCATTGTCAAGTGTGAAAGCATTCACCCACAGAGGATGCTTCACAGGTTAGGTATTAAGCACACATACAAGCGGTACGACCACTATACCGTACCAAGAAGTGGCCGTACAGAATCAGCCGTGAGACGGCAAGAGTACGTACAGACGGGTAGCGTGCACGCGAGGTACCTCATGAAAACTATAATTATAAGGGATTAGCGCGATTAAGTAGACATAAGGTCATTGTAAATTATAATTTTTCAGGATAAACTGTATACCATTATTCCACTAGACATAAGGTCATAGTAATTTATAATTTTTCAGGATAAACTTTCTACAATTATACACTATATATATTTTTGTTTGTTCACCAATATGCCAATGTCCAGCATGTGTATGATTTGTTTTCTTTCATTTTTCCTTCTTCTAACTTCCCCATTTGTCAGGGTGTTCCGTTTTTCCCACACAAATAAATACTTTTGAATATTTCCCTTAAATTATACCCTGGAACACCCATTTTTCTATTTTCTTCTACCTTTCTTATTGCAGGGAGCATTTTTTCCCTAAGATGGGGCGGGCGAAGCAATCATCCGTTCGGCCCTGGGTTTTTCCTCCCTGCACAAATATGTAACACATAACCATCAGAAACCATGTTTTTTTTAAGCTAACAATATGCCAGCAAATGCAAGGGCAATTTTTTTTACATATCGAATTTATTTTAATGTTCAATTTTTCTCAAAATGTCAATTTTTTCCCAATGTTAATCAAATCTTCCGCAAATGTCAATTTTTTTTGTTTGTTTTTTCACAATGTCAATGTATACATATATATGTAAATCCCATAACCCTCCCCTCTGAACACGGGCTCACCTCACACCCACACTTCGATACGACGCCACCAGGAGATACGAGAGGGTTTTCCAGGACCACTACGTCAACATCCCAACTTCCAGTTCCGTTCCCGTTCGCGAGGACGCGAACAAATGAAGGAAGACTCTTGTACAGCATCCCAGGGGTATGCACCCCTTGGAGACCATCCCCCCAACATCTGGCTAAATCCCCTAAAATGGCAACCCTTGGAAAGCCGGGGCAACATCCATTAATACTGTAAGGACAGCTTGCTACTCCATAAAGCAGCTCAAGCCTTACGTAATCATTACACTCAGCGACATAGTACTAACTGGGCCAATACATTGCTGACAGGAGGGCGTCAGAAGGTATAAGAAGACGTCCTAATGAGGTCAAACTCTCTCTCCATTGTCAGTGCTCCATCGAGACGGCCGAGGCTACGCTGGTGTCAACCGAGGTGAGTCAGTCAATCGTGTTCAGAGTTCCTATTTATGTAACCTGCAACCCACAACTTGTATCACATTATAAACATAATTTCATTCCCTACAAGGGACTCACACAAAGAATATCACAGACCAATAAAACACTTGGTCCACACTCTACACTAGCATTACTGTTATACGCCTCTTTACATCCCAACGCCCTTCCTTACTCCCGTCACAGTCAGACGTGACACACCGTAGTAATAACGCCAACTCAGACGTCATTGTATTCCTCACAGCGGCTCGCGTGCTCAAGTGAAGCGCGTGCCACCCGGCTGATACGAGCAGAGTCGATTACATAACAAGCAGTCAGCTGAGCGACTAGTACAGCGACCCTTTGCAGTGGGTCCCATCCCCTCGAACACTACCACATTATTTATAGGAACGCCCCCTAGTTCCTAGCACACCACAACACACTACACAGGTCAGCTTGCCCTGTCAAGGGAAGCTACCCTCCTTTAGGCACAACCTCATAAATTAGTACAGCAACTCTCCCTTTTAGATCCACCCCCAAATAAGGGATCTAAAACAATACTGTTGCCTAGCTGAGTGAATGGAATGGTTTCACTCGTCTTCGATATTCAGCGCAATGCTGGAAATATCCTAGCTAGATCACCACTGAGTTTACTAGTTGAACTTTATGAACTTTGGTAGTTGAATCTCAACAAGTGAGGTCCAAGTTTAGAATTTGGAGTGCTTTCAAGTGAAAACATAATAATATTCTTCCTTTCCATACAACTCTGTTCCGGCTTATATATGGCAATTATATCTCCCACCAGCAGTAGGGGATCGGCCAATTGCAATATCAAAGTATTGTCTACAGAAAGTGACGCTCCTTCCTTATTGGCCGAAGTAAGTCCTTTATCAAGCACCAAGTGCCTATATTGGGGTGAAGGTCTCTCCACCAGTGACACACTTCCATATTGGTGTCATGTAGCGGTATCTTCCTTAAAAAATCACAATGTTGCAGTTTTCTCGTCGTAAAACAATTTATTCTAAAAAGCTGTAGGGTCCATTGTTCCGACATCTTTTAGAATTAGCCTGTTGGCTACCGAGGGTCACTCCTGGTTGTGGCTCCCTTTCCATTCTTCCTGCCTCTTCATACGCGGTTTTATGACGGTTCAAGCGGTATCTATTGTCAGTTGTTAGTTCCACAAGTGAGCTCAAGAAATATATTTATTGGGGGAGGGGTTGTAAATTTACGGTTTGAAATCTCGGGTCGACGTCTAATTACAAGAATGGATGAAAATGAACATATGATTTTATATTACCCTTACACAATAAATATATACATGCACTATCGTTGCAATGCACATCAATATAGTACTCTTAGTTCAATTGTTTTGGGTGTGGTGTATAAACACCACAATCGCCCCCATGAATCGACGAATAAATTCCCAATTTTGAGAATGACTCATCCCCTGAAAACAATTACACAACACTTAAAAACATATACACAATACACTCAAATCTTCAGATAAACAATACATTTAAAATGTCATTTCTTTCAATGTTTCTTGTTATCCAGTTTGTCTGAACTTATTTCACTCGAAGGGTGTTCTTTATGGCATACAGCATTTCAACTGTAGAAGATTGAATTTTACACGGATAATTGCACACGCATACACACGCAAAGTGTTTGCTCTTACAAAATGCAATTACAAGTCGGATGATAAGATATGTCTTCTGCCTTGTGTAACACCATCTTTCAACAAAACAATACTCTTCCCAGTGGTCACTACTTACAGAAAATTTATTCTTAACAAAACTTCATGGTATCAAAATTAGACAACTGAGCGACATAGTGGTACACTATCTAACCAACTACCTGCGCTCCTACCAGCCTTATATCCTTACATTAACTCAATGCGTTACCATTACTGTTTATCTAATACTATTATTATAACCATCCTACACTATCTTACTCACAAATCTAAATCATATTCACACACTGTATATTAATAATTATTATTTGAAAATCACCCTCAATTCTTCTCCACCTCATCTAATTGCTGTCATCGCTTCTGACCTAACTTCAGAGTTCAGTAGCTCTCAATGCTTTCTCTCTCAAACTACTGGTAAACCGCTACTCAATTTAAATTTCTCACGAATAAGTCGTATTTTATTTACCTCTTTCTCTTCCTTGAATCCTACCACCTTTAACTCAATTAACTTCGAATAATAACAAATTCCTTTCAATAACTTATAAATATTAAGCCAACCATTTATTATTATTATTATTATTATTATTATTATTACTTTCATGTGTGCAGGACAACAACACAACACACCATCAACTCGCTATCGCTCATCATCAGTAACATTTACAAGTGGTTTAACTGGGTATTTAGCCTTGCAATATATTTGGCTGTGTTCTAAAACTTGCGTATTAAGATCTTGAAACTATAACTTGGATCATCTCTTGGGTGTACTCCCTCATTACTCTGTTTCCTTGTGTGCATACATTCGCTATTTTTATACTTCAAAACTCCCAACATCTACGAGTACTTCACGTATTCACGTAGACACCACAAAAACCTCCTCAAAACTCCCAACATCTAAGAGTACTTCACGTATTCACGTAGACACCACAAAAACCTCCTCAAAACTCCCAACATCTACGAGTACTTCACGTATTCTCGTAGACACCACAAAAACCTCCTGCTCAGAGTTATTAATCTCCTCTGGCATACTTACTTCTCCAAAACCTTCCTCCACCATAACTTCATTTGGCCACTTACCAACCTGAAACCTCATTGCTCAACGGCATTAAACCTCGCTGGCATCCTTACTTGTTACCTCACTCACGTCATTTACGTGAAATTTACACACACACACACACATACTTACACACACATCCATCTCCAAGTACCAGATGTCCTATAGTTTAATACTTCCTTATTTCCATCATATGTTGGTTATTTCAGACCCTGCCTTACCATCCATCACTTCTAAACCACTTCTAGATTTCTCCAACTGTAGTCGCTGATGACTTCGCTGTCCTCAAATGAAATTTCTTTACTGCATATCGATACTTACTTCTTCAACTCGTTAATTTTATTCTCATTATTGTACCTCATCTTAAATCAGTCACGAATCTCTACATTATTATTATTATGGTTGTCATAATAGTTCTTATTTTCATTACGTTACTTACCGTTTCTGTTATTACTTTCTCAGATACATTATTCTTAGAATACTTACTTCTGCAGACTACGCACATTTTAATACAGTATATAATTATATATCGATAAGCGGTTAACCGTCTTTACCTAGTTTATAAGCATAAGCTTTTATTTGCTGCTCCCTCACTGTTTCATACAACTCTGAACTGATACAAGATTTCAGGCTTCAAAATTCACCAAAATTTTAATCTACGCCCCCCACACTTCTATTTAAACAATCAGCTAACATGCTCCACGACCTTAACCTCTATTAATACTCTTTACCTCCTTATTGTAGTATATACTTTAATATCTAAGTCATAACTCCCTAATTTAATTACATTAAATAAATACACTTTAACTACACGACTAAGTCTCCGACCTATCTTTACACTCCTCTATTCGTTTAAGATTCCTTGTTCTATTGCTCTCATTTCTTTCTTTCTCCCTGGTTTAATTGTTACTCTTTCTTCTCTTCTCATAATAATAATCTCTACTTCCTCATTGCTAGGCCTATATTTATCTATAGTAAAGCTACTCTTATTCCCTCCTCCTAACGTTTCACCTAACATCTCTACTTCTAACCTCCATTCCAAATAGTAATCTTCATTCTTATCTTTATATCTCTTTCTAATCTCATCTAACAATGTGACCTGGCTTTTCCGCTTTGTCCTACTCCTACCAATTTTAACTTCCGTCATCTGCTTTCCTCGTTCACTGTAATCTACCTGCTGGCTTTGTGCTAACGCACGCATCTCCATCACAGCTAAGTTTACGTTACTAGAAACTCCTACTACTTTATTAAGACTTTTCCTAATGTCCTGCTCTATTTCCACTATACTATTTTCAATATTTTCTCTAACCTGATTGTTCTCCTCTTTAACAACTTCCTGGATTCTACAATCCTGAGGACCTATTGTTTTCTCTACCTCCCATATTTCTACTCCTAACTGTTCTTCTAACATATTCTTCTCTCTCATTCTCTGATCTAACATCTCTTCCTCCATGTCCTCAGCTCTCTCCTCTAACTGTTGATTAGGCTTACATAATTTGTCATCACCTATGTCTACTTTCTGCTCTACTTCTGATCTCATTTCAGCTAATCTTTCCTTCTCCTGCTTCTGTATTTCTAATCTACTCTCATCTTCATTCACTTCCTCCCTATTCTGTTCTATATCTTGCTCTTTCTCACAAAAACAACTATTGCCTATTTCTAGCTTCTTATCTTCTTCAGTTTCCTTGTCCAGCACTTGCCATCTTTGGTTGAATTCCACATTCTGTTTTATTATAGGCTCTGCTACTATTTTATTTTGCTCTAGTTCATATTTTGCTTCTCTGGTGCTTTGGGCTAGTTCCTGATTCCATTCATCAATGCCATGTTTTAATTTTGTAAAACTTTGATCTATTTTCTGACTAATTTGATCTATTTTCTGGCTGTTTTGGTCTATTTTCTGACTTGATTTTTGATTGTTCGCGAGCATCTCTCCCATCATCTTGATTAACCTTTCTTCCAATGTACCTGATTCTATATTTATGTTTTTGCTCTTTTCTAGGTTTTCCGCGCCCCCCATCGTACTATTCTGTGATTCAACCGACTTGTCTACCTCGCCGCAACTCTGAACATTGTTACTCCCGCTAGCTAAGTCTTTCTCCACTACCTCTGCCTCGGTACCCTTAACTATGTTACCACTACGTAACGTCATCATCTCGTTCTCATCTCCCATGATTCACTTCATATACGTTACTTTATTATTATGAAAAACCATTAATTTTATTTCCAAATGCAATTTACTAATTTTATTTATTTCTTTAAGGTGTTTTATAGCTTTCGAGCTCCACGTTGAAGTGCCATGTTGTAACGTTTCGCGGCTAGTGCACAGCTTGGCCCATGCTTGGGTGACATGTTGTAACGTTTCATAGCTCGTGATATAAAATTAGTGCAGTAAATAGCTCGGTTAATAGGGCGCCAATCTCCAACAGACGGTTGTGAGATAAATTTATTTTTATTAACTTGAGATTCTTTACTTTCGGGGGAGGGGCAGCAGAGGCTAGCTGTAAAACACCTTATTCTATTATCTTGACCTCTGGGAAGTCTAGCATTGAGTAAATATTGACTGAAAGTCATAGAAGTTAAAAATAATTTATTAACAAACAGGATGAGATGAATGACGTCTTGCGACCTTTCAAAACGGATAAAAATGAAAAGGGGAAGTTATTTCTTTAAATTATTGAAGTTAGTAATATTTACGTCCGACTTGCAATTGACAAATATGCATGAGCTCACCGGGTTGAAGATCTTCATGGGCGATGTTGGCGGAGGTATCTCGTTCCTGAAGTAGACATCTCGCGTGGTCTTCCATGGTCCCAAGTACCAATCCTACCTGATCAAGCTATCTGCCCACTAATTGCACAGATACTGTTGCCTAGCTGAGTGAATGGAATGGTTTCACTCGTCTTCGATATTCAGCGCAATGCTGGAAATATCCTAGCTAGATCACCACTGAGTTTACTAGTTGAACTTTATGAACTTTGGTAATTGAATCTCAACAAGTGAGGTCCAAGTTTAGAATTTGGAGTGCTTTCAAGTGAAAACATAATAATATTCTTCCTTTCCATACAGCTCTGTTCCGGCTTATATATGGCAATTATATCTCCCACCAGCAGTAGGGGATCGGCCAATTGCAATATCAAAGTATTGTCTACAGAAAGTGACGCTCCTTCCTTATTGGCCGAAGTAAGTCCTTTATCAAGCACCAAGTGCCTATATTGGGGTGAAGGTCTCTCCACCAGTGACACACTTCCATATTGGTGTCATGTAGCGGTATCTTCCTTAAAAAATCACAATGTTGCAGTTTTCTCGTCGTAAAACAATTTATTCTAAAAAGCTGTAGGGTCCATTGTTCCGACATCTTTTAGAATTAGCCTGTTGGCTACCGAGGGTCACTCCTGGTTGTGGCTCCCTTTCCATTCTTCCTGCCTCTTCATAAGCGGTTTTATGACGGTTCAAGCGGTATCTATTGTCAGTTGTTAGTTCCACAAGTGAGCTCAAGAAATATATTTATTGGGGGAGGGGTTGTAAATTTACGGTTTGAAATCTCGGGTCGACGTCTAATTACAAGAATGGATGAAAATGAACATATGATTTTATATTACCCTTACACAATAAATATATACATGCACTATCGTTGCAATGCACATCAATATAGTACTCTTAGTTCAATTGTTTTGGGTGTGGTGTATAAACACCACAGTACCATCCCGGCATTCGCCTGGAGTAGAAGCGGAAAACCACGGAAAACCACTTCCAGGATGACTGAGGTAAGGTGAACAACAATGAACATAAAATAGCTTTGGAGAAAATCTATCATTCTTCCTCCTGGTAAGAGCCAGAGTAGTAGCATGCGTATGAACTCACTCCACTGTGCGTGCGAAGTAAATGATAGATGAGCCCTTGCGAATTCTTAAATGTATGATTGAGACACACGCATGTCAGAAGGATGTGCTTCTCAGCTCATTGCGGGAATTCTGTGTAAGTGATTTAAGCCCTCTAGAGCGTGTTTCACGAAAACATGTTGGAACATACAACTTCATGTCAAGAGATGGATATGAATTGCACAATTGTCTTACTGTCGGAATTTGAGGCTTCTTCTTAACCCCTTCACCAATTTGTGTTACTTATACAATGCTTTTCTATCGGCCAACACAAAAAGGTCAACACAGTTGTGAGGTTGGAGGCACAAGAAATACATATCTGTTCAATTGATTAGACTCAACACACAAATTTCCACCTTTTTTGAATATATTTCAAGATGGCTGTTTATAAAAGGGAATTTTCTTGTCAGATTGTTAGCATAATGCGCAATAACAGTTCCCACTGGATTTATGGATTCATCCGAGATGTTGGCAACTCTGCTTTGACCTTCAGCTGTTTTGTTTTGAAGGGAAAGTCACTCGCTGCTCTGTGACCGAAAGCAACAGCCTAAGACAACAACAAAAATATTGGATGTGTGCAACTACGATACGCGACGATGTTTGAGCGTGACAACGTATTCTCTGGCTGATTTGTTTAAACTGTCGCTCTTGCGAAATTCCAGCTTCGTATATTTTTTTTAAGTTATGTATTTTGCGGAACGGAAATTTCACAGGCGAAATGAAGAAAAGCTGAGTTGCACTTCCAGGGAAACTCCAAACACAACCACTCTTCTCTGAAGTTTTAACTCAACACGACTCGACAGTTTGCTGCTGGCTGTATCTGTGGTAATATGTTCGCCCGCTAGCTAGGCTGTAACTGGAGTGATAGACTCGCCCCTAGCCAGCTCGTAAATTGTCGCTTCAGTATTTGAATGGTGATTGTTGGAAGCAATGAAAACGTAAACACACTTATAGTGGGCGATGTATTGAAGATAGAGATATGCTCTCGCGGACTTTTTTGTAGAACTTTTCATGCTGAACAATTCTTATACTCATACTATATAGATATTTTTAACGGTTTGCCCAGCGTAAGCTTCAAAAGCGCACGGACGCCATGTGTTTTATTTAGACTTTTTCACTGAAATCGTTACTGCTCGGCTTTCTTTGATCATAAATAAATTATTTTCTACCGAAATCTTCCTCGAAATATCCTTCACGGAATGGTGATCACCGCATCACAATCCGTCCACAGGTTCACCCGTGACATCCAAAAACGACAGTAGCGACACTCGAGTGCAGCACCAGAAGAGAGAGAGGGAGCGTTGCAGCATAAGAGAGAGAGAAAACGATATCATCACCTTTCATTGTAACACTTTTTCACGAACGTCACTGTGTTCCAACAATTTATTTGACGTTGTCACGTCAAAAAGTTATGTTATTGTTGGTGCAATATATTGTTAATAGCGAGTTGCTATGGAAGTGTAGCTAGTTAGTTAGTTATTGTTGTATTAAGGGGCGGAACAGCGAGGTCATCAGCCCCTAAATGTAGCTATTTCTCACCGTAAATTTTGAAATGTTATTATACCGTACAATATAATTATTACATCGTTGATTCCTTCCATCATTTAGCACTGCGCACAGTAAAATTGGATTGTGTTTGGATAATGGGGAAAAACAAAAGACATTTCTTCACGTAAAGTTGCAGTTTTTAATGCTCTGCTGGATGATTTAATAAAAACACGTGCTTGAGTCTAATAATTTGCACAGTTCTGTACATATTTATTTTGGCTGGCCCGAAAGGGTACAGTACCTTAGTTTTAAATATCACCTTGTTCTTAAATGGGAATTTTCATACCATTCCCTCCAGTAGCTTTGTCGCCGACCCGTAACAAACAGACAATAATTAAACTGGGGTGAGATTTAGTTATTATTAGAGCCCGATGTTCAGGCAATAATAAGATGGATTGCAACATGGTATATACATGTCAGTTCGTTTTATAGATTCAAACATTTGATAATGAGCTCTTTTGGTTTTGTTATCATTTCTTCAAAATGTAGCATTTCTTAAGCGAATAATTTAATTCACTTAGAAATAAATTTGAATTATAAGTATTTTAGGAACGTTATTTCGAAGATCTCATAAATTACTATTTCATGTCTAAATAAAAGAACAACATTCAATTTCGGGAAAAGCAACATTTAATGTTTGTTCCTTTCTTAACGTTCATTATATTTACAAACAAGAAGTTCCGTGACTAACTAAAGAGCCTACTTTTCTTAAAATTTAAGATTCATGCCAATGATTAATCTATATGGATCTATCTAGAATAATGAATAAATTAAGTTGCTAATATCGAAATTTCTAATTGGTTCGAAATAGTATACCTGGCATAATGTAGCCTAAAAGAGAACTACAGTTGGCAGCCCTGGTGACTGAATATATTCTTAGTTCCATCTCTTAAGGTACAGAATACAAAATTTGGCTGAAGTCCAATGGATAGCATGGACGTTACATGCAGTTAAACATTGGATCTAACAGCGCGCGTAAAATCATGTTGGCAACAATGACATACATATATTGGTCAGAAATAATCTGAAATAATATGATCTATTGTTGTGTCAATTTTGAATGAAATCTATTAGTTAGTATAGAAGTTACATACATTTTAAAATTGGACCTATCAACAGGCTTAGAATCATGTTGGCAGCACTGGCGTAGGCCTATATTAGTTACTCCAAATTAATCTAGAATTCCAGGTACTATACGGTGCAAAGTTTAGTGCTACTGGCTTGCATACTTTCTGATATATTGATATTAGGGTAACAAAAATAGAGAAAGTATTTATTAACAGTTGGCAGCCCTGGTTACCCTTAAGAATCGGCATAGTCATATCTGTTATGATACACATAGCACGTACGAAAATTGGTTGAAATCCAAATGATAGTATAGAAGTTACATGTATTTAAAGTTGGATCTCTCAGCAGGCTTAGAATCATGTTGGTAGCACTGACGTATATAAGTTACTCCAAATTAATATAGAATGTCATGTACTATACGTGTGCATAGTTTAAAGCTGTCGGCTTGCATACTTTCTGATATATGGATATTTGGATTTTTAAAAAATGAGAGCATTTATTAACAGTTGGCAGCCCTGTTGGCTCTTAAGAATACGATCAGTCATATCTGTTTATGTACACATAGCACATACGAAATTTGGTTGAAATCCAATTGATAGTGTAGAAATTATATGCATTTCAAATTTGGACCTATCAGCAGGCTTATAATATTTTGGCAACACTGCCATGTTTGGCCTCCTGGAAATTAATCAGCAATATTATTATCTATACGTGTGCCAATTTTGAAATAGCTCCCATTCATACCTTCCAAGATATCCAACATTAAGCTCAAATTTCAATTGCGATTTTTCAGCAGTTGGTAGCACTGACATCATTTTCAAATATGGCCTTGAGATATTCAGGTATAGATCTTTACTCCTACCAAATTTTGTTTCGATTGCTGAAGCCGTTTAGGAGTTGATAGGGGACACACACACACAGCCAGACAGACGGACAGACAGACAGACAGACAGACAGACAGACAGAAGGACAGACAGACACACATTTGCCCGATCTCATAAGTCTACTTTTTCCTCATTTTTGCAAAATGTGAAATGTAGGCTAAAATGCATAGGACTCCATCAAACATAAACCTTCTCTTCAGATCACAGTAATTCAGGCATTTTCTATATACATTCATTACTCCTAGAACTTTTTATTTTCAGATTCTAAGAATTCATAGCGTATTCCATGTTTAACCTATTTATGGAAAATAAATAGGCTAATGAGATCACCTTTTGTCCGTGTGTGAGTATGTGTGTGTGTGGGTCCCTAATAAAATTTAAACGGCTAGAGCGATTTCAATGAAACTCGGTAATGACATAGTACTATTTTGTCCGACCCTGGCCGTATCCTTCAAATTGTATTACGTCTCACTAATTTAACGTGGCGGCTGTGCGAAATATTTCACAGGCATTCTATATCTCCGAAACTAACTTGTACTACAGATATCACCCTCAAATTTTGTACGGCGGTACAGGGCACTACTAAAAGTTCACCTATGTTACATTAAAAAACCTGTGAAGTACAAAACAAACATGGCGGCCAAGCGAAGTTGAAACATTTAAATTGACGATTCTCGCTATGTAACTATCTGAGCGTAGTGAAACTTGTTACAGCAAATGTTTATGCACATTGTAATGTACTGACATCTAATTTAGTTCAATTGTTTACTTAACTTCAAGATGGCGGCTGTGCGCAATCTTAAAATTAAGTTTTCATTTCTTGGGTCCTAATCATGCGATCGAAGTCAACGTTTGAATAATGAACCTACGCGACAATAGTCACCCAACAGTACATAACTCCATGGCCAACATGTATAAAAATCCAACATGGCGACCATCTGAATAATTGGTTCTCAATATCTACTAATCTATGACAGCAATCAAACTGAAAGCTTGTAGGCTGATAAAGGCTAACTTATTAACATTAGCTCACCTACGGGACTTTCAATAACCTGATTAGCACAAATCCAACAAAGCGACGACGAGAAAATTATTCACTTAAAAATGAACGTTTCTCACGATTGAACCATCCGAACGCAGTGATATTTGGTACGGTAACTTCTTATACAAATTTTAATACATCGACATCTAATTTATTTCAATTGCTCTCATAACCTCAAGATGGCGGCTGTGCGAAATTTTAAAATCTCGTTTTCCTTTCGTGTGTCCTAAACATGCGATTGAAGTTTGAATAATAAACCTACGCAATAATCTTCATCTAATGGTATAATAACTCTATGGCCTACATACTGTACAGTATATAAAAAATTCAACATGGCGACCATCCTAAACGTTTTGACGGTTCTCAATATCTACGGATCTATTACTGCAATCAAACTGATTTTTAGCCTACTTTCGATTTTTGCAAAAAATGAAAGTAGACTTATGAGATCTACACAAGGCCATAAATTGTGTGTCTGTGTGTGTTCTCTGAATGTCTGTCCCCCCCTATCAATTCGAACACGGTGAAACCAAATTGAACGAAATTTGGTACAAAGGTAGAACTAGCAAAGAGCACCTCAGTGTCACGTTTTATATCGCCGCCATCTTGACGGAAACGTAATGGCGGCCACCCAAATGTTCAAAGCTTAAATAAAATTACGACTAACCTAATCATCTGATCTCTACCAAATTTCGTAACAACATACATTTTTATGGCGAGCGTCTTTTGACTAAACTACAATGTCATCAGCCTAATAGTTTGCAGATGGCGGCCATGTATGTGTGCAAATAGATTCCCCCTATCAATTCAAACACGGTGAAATCGAATTGAATGAAATTTGGTGCAGAAGTAGTTCTAGTAAAGGACACCTCAGCGTCATGTTTTATATCGCCGCCATCTTGACGAAAACGTAATGGCTGTTTCTTTCGGGGCTATTCGTGCCCCCACTTCGAGCTGAGTCGTGCCGAGGCTCCTTTCGGGGCAATGTTTATTTATTTATTTATTTATTTGTTGATGGTACACAACAGGGCTCAGTGTGCGCCCCAATAATAGTGCACCTACACAGTAAGATACATTTCCTGATATGTCTGCATTAAGTATTAATATCTTAATGTAATTCTTAAAACTAAGAAGTTCACACAGATCAAAATGCATAGTAGTAAAAAGATAATATAAAAACTAAATCTAAATATGATCTAATGCCAAATATAAAAACAGGTTTTGAAATTATTACATAATAAACTAAAAGGTAACATCAATAACTAGGGAACAGGCCTATCCACATATATACATTGTTGATTCTGTTATGTGTGATAATTTTATTTCAAGTATGAATTAGAGTGACTGGGTTATAATTTCCAAGAACGGTCTGATTGGGAGACAGAAATCTAGTTTCCAGTTTACACGAACCGCATCGTTGTAAATACTGCAAAGCCTCCATACAGGTGAATTGTTATGTGAAGTGGTATTGGTTATATCAGTTTTGAATGTTATGGTTGGTCTTGTAGTTAAGCGAGGGATGTTGAAATTTAGGAGCGATAGGAAAAATGAGTTATCAATTTGACCGTTAATGACTTTATAAAGGAATTTCATATCATTCACTTGCCTTCGAGACTCCAAACTAGTCATGCCGAAATTCAACAAAAGTTCACCGTAGGGTACCATGTGTGGGTAATTGCCCGTTATTTTGAGGTGTAAATATCTGAGGAATTTCTTTTGAACTTGCTCAATGGACTTAATGCATGTTTTCTGCCAGGGACTCCATACTTGGCTGGCGTACTCGAGCTTGGATCTCACCATGGCAGTATAAAGTTTTATGCAGGTACTGGTCCTAATGAATGGCTTAGTATTTCTTATTATAAACCCTAACATGCGGTAAGCATCCCCGACCGTCTTTTGCACATGATAAGTGAAAGCAAGCTCTCGGTCAAACAGAATCCCTAGATCTTTCTTCTCGCTTACTGTTTTCAATGACTTAGGTCCAATTCCATAAACAAATGTGATTGGGTTCTTCTTACGTGTAAAGGTCATAACAACACACTTCGGTACGTTTAAGTATAATTTGTTTTCTATACTCCATTTGTGTATATTATTTAGGTCATTTTGTAGTAGAGTGCAGTCATTAGTGGAAGAAATTGATTTAAAAATTTTGAAGTCATCTGCATATAAAAGACTATTTGAGTGCAGTATACATCGTGGCAAATCATTTATCATTGCTAGAAAAATCAAAGATCCAAGGTTCGAACCTTGGGGTATTCCGGAATGAACTATGTATTCCTTTGAGACAATTTTCTGGAACAAAACAAATTGTTTCCTGTCTCTGAGATAGGAGATGAATAATTTTAGTAATGGGTGGGAAAATCCCAAAATACATAATTTTTTAAGAAGGATATCGTGATTTATTGTGTTGAAAGCTTTCTCGAAATCTGTAAATATGACATCCATCTGCCCTCCTTTATCTAACTCTTTAGATATAATTTGAGTAAAATTAATTGCATTCGTCACTGTAGATTTCCTGGATAGGAAACCATGTTGGTTATCTGTTACGAGTGGTCTGAGGAATACTGATATTCTTCCGTGCAATATGAATTCAAATACCTTGGCTACTGCGGATAAAATAGATATAGGACGGTAGTTATTAATTAGTGATGGGTCTCCCGATTTTAGTATAGGGCAGACGCGAGTGATTTTCCAGGCGTCAGGGAACGTACAAGTTTGTATTGCTAAGTTAAATATAAAGTGTAACGGGTCCCTGAGGCTTTCAGCACATCCCTTAACTACATACGGTGGAATATTATCAGGACCAGCCGACGACTTAGGTTTTAATTTTTTAAATGCCATTTCTATCTCTTCCTTTGAGACAAGTTTTATGTGAAGGGTGTTGGGAGTATTCGAATTGCAGGCTGGGACTTTGTATTGGGCTGACTGAGAGTCATACACTGATTTGAAATATGACGCGAAACCTTCAACAATGGAATCACCCCTGTCCAATTCTTCATTATTATATTTAAAATTGTCGCATGAGTTCCTATTTTTTTTTCTTGTTTTTAATAAACGTCCAAAATTTCTTTGAGTCCCTGCTAATGTTTTGTTCAATATTATGGATATATTTCTTATAAGATAATTTAATGTCCCTTTTAATTTCTGACCTTAATTCTTCAAAACGTAGTCTATGATGATCTGAGTAATGTTTTCTCTTCCTATGGTGTTCCTTCTCCTTCAATTTACTCTTTATTTCCTTAGAGAACCATACAGGATATTTTCTGCTCGTTTGTCGTTTACGTATAGGAACGGTTTCGCCAAGTACTGTGTTAACAATCTGATAAAACAGGTCTACTGCAGTATTTACATCAGTGCACTCGTATATTTGACCCCAGGCACTATCCCTCAACCGAGTGTACATTTGCTCAAAATCGGCTTCCCGGAAGTTATAGGTATCATTAGGCTGGATAATTACTTGGTTTCGACATATACGAGTAGTTAGAGATATTTCCACATCCAGAGCTGGGTGATGGCGATCCTGCGGTAAGAATGTTAAAAGCTTAAATCAAATTACGACCAACCTAATTATCTGATCTCTACCAAATTTTGCAACATTATACCCTTATGCATGAAAACTCTTTTGACCAAACTACAAGGTCATCAGCCCAATACTTTGCGGATAGCGGCCATGTATATGTGCAAATCGATTCCCCCTATCTATTCAAACACGGTGAAACCGAATTGAACAAAATGCGGTACAGGCGTAGCACTAGCAAATGGCACCTCAGTGTCATGTTTTATATTGCCGCCATCTTGACGGAAACGTGATAGTGGCCACCCGAATGTTAAAAGCTAAATCAAATTATGACCATCCTAATAATCTGATCTCTAGCAAATTTTGCAACAACGTACCATTATGTCTAAAGCATATTTTGACCAAACTACAAGATCATCAGCCCAATAGTTTGCAGATGGCGGCCATGTATGTGTGCAAATAGATTCCCCCTATCAATTCAAACAAGGTGAAACCGAATTGAACTACATTTAGTACATAGGTAGCACTAGCAACGAGCACCTCAGTGCCATGTTTTATATCGCCGCCATCTTGACGGAAACGTAATGGTGGCCACCCAAATGTAAAAGGCTTAAATCAAATTACGACGAACCTAATCATCTGATCTCTACTAAATTTTGCATCAACATACCTTTATGTGAGAAGCGTTCTTTGACCTAGCTACAAGGTCATCAATGCAATAGTTTGCATATGACGGCCATGTATGTGTGCAAATCGATTCCCCCTATCAATTCAAACACGGTAAAACCGAATTGAACGAAATTTGATACAGAGGTAGCAATAGCAAAGAGCACCTCATTGTCATGTTTTATATCGCCGCCATCTTGATGGAAACGGAACGGAGGCCACCCAAATGTTAAAAGCTTAAATCAAATTACGACCAACCTAATCATTTGATCTCTACCAAATTTTGCAACAACATGCCTTTTTGTGGGAAGCATCTTATGACTGAACTACAAGGTCATCAGCCCAATAATTTGCAGATAGTGACCATGTAAGTGTGCAAATCGATTCCCCATATCAATTCAAAAACGGTGAAACCGAATTGAATGAATTTTTTACAGAGGTAGCACTAGCAAAGGGCACCTCATATTCATGTTTAATATCCGCATAGCACGTTGTATTTCAACAAGCTACTACAACCGACATTCAATTATACTCCATGAAAAGGACAAAGAGTTATAACAATACCCAAGCATTTAGAAGAAAGTAGGCTATATGTTCTTTACTGAACATCTTGTTTTAATGTTGATGGAGTCAATTAATATAAGTAGGATATATGAAAATCTTCACAGAACTACTTGCTTTTGTGTAACTGCTTAACAAGAATGCAATTTTACTACAAGGAACTTCTTTTCTACACCATAGCTGACCAAGAGTTGCAGCGTATCCTATTCATGCTCTAGTGATTATACACCTCATCTGGGATAAAAACAAAGTTTTACCCTAAAATCCAAAATGCTCAGACAAAAAGCTTATTTTATTGATCAAGGCTCATGTATAGATTTAATCAGTGCTTTCTTTCAGGAGGAACGTGGGGGTACGCGTACCTCTTGAAAATTTGAAAACTGTTTAAGAAAAAATATTGTTACATTTGTATCTATTCCGGCAAATATAATTTCCAACTTGAAAGTTCATCGATCAGCTGGTGTCAACGCAGTGTTCACAAAAGCTGGAGGAGATTTCGAATAATCCTCGATTTAAATCGATCTATCGAATCAGTTTCGTTTGGTCGGCAACTCGGAGGCGGGGTAAGTTGTTATTTTGTGCATGTGGTTAGTTTTGAAGGATGAAGAAAATAACGAACTATTTAACATCCACCCAGACATCGAAAAAGCTGAAAGTTAATGATTCGAACACAAACAATGACCGGACATTGCAAATTGCCGAAAATTGCAACATCGTGATGACTTGTCGACTACAACTGACAGTACCCCTTAATTATTATTTTTTGAGGGGAAAAAATGCACTGGATTTAATAATAATAATAATAATAATAATAATAATAATAATAATAATAATAATAATAATAATAATATCGAATGGCCTCGGGTGCCTGGTGCAAGCTTTGCTATTTGACACCCAGAGGGTAGCTTGCATGTCGAATTTCGTTGTTCCTTGACTATCAAAGTCAAGGAGGTTAGATATCTAAGCTCCTTGAACACTATAGCGCTTTTTAGTAGAGAAATGAGGAACTTTGTGTCGGCGGGAACTTCCGATATTAATTTTGCCATTATGAACTCGGCCTACTGACTTCAAATGGGTTCTTTGACATGCCAACATCGTATGACATGCGTATCGTATTTTTGCCGCCTTTCAAAAATCACTTACCACGGCCAGGAGCGAACCTGCAATCTTGGAGTTAGTAGACCGACACGATATCCACTCACCCACCGTACTGGATTTAATAATTCAAGACCATGTAGCCCTCGCGTACTTAAACTGCTGCTCGCAAGTCCTCTGAGATCCATTCTTCAGTTGAAATTCTGTTGCACGAACAGGAATAGGCTAATAGTATTTTCATTATAAGTTTCGACAGTCAGAAATTTTATCATTTAGTGGATTATAAATATTACAAAAATAACTGGACATCCCTATTTTACGATTAACACGATAAAAGATCCTGGATCCACTGGATTCCCACATGTAAATGTATCTCACCTGCATGAGCCATGCAAGCAGTTGAGCGGTGAATCCCTGGCTATTTCAGCATTGCTCAGGGTGAGAGACGTATGAAGGAGAGGTGCATTCTTGTTGCATTACTATTATTACTAGCGGACCCGTGCGAGAACTCTCGCATAATGGGTTGTGTGCGCCCCATGTGTACAGACTACCCGCCCAGCCCTAGTGCTATGCGGGCTGTACGCGACACAGTTCTGCCAGGAGCTATCGTCTTGTTTATTTGTGTAAAAGCACTTTATAAACAAATGAATATATTTCCGTTGACTTATCAAGAAATGCAAGATCTTTCCTGTACTATTGAAACGATTTGGAAGATTTTGGTTCAAACAGTACCTTCTAACTCCCTCTGGTTTAGGAGCTTGAGTTTTGTGACACTTACACCTTAGCGTATTATATAATAAGATTATTATTATGTTATTATTTTAATTTAAGCATTCGATTTAATTTAATGGTCCTCCGGTACTTGGTGTGTCATGTGGATGGTGCTCACAGTCTCCAAATGTTTGAGAATGCCTGATCTAGCCTGTATCTAATATTTTCCACTGTACTACCAAGATCTCCAGTAGCCACTTCAAAGCACGGCGCTGTGACGTTTGTCTTATCGGTGTTCATTGTGTCAGCGAGTAGGTTCCACACTTGTCACAGGAGATAAAGTGGCAAGAAATAGACGTCTGGAGTGATTAATGTAGTTAGGGTACCTGTTTGCTTCAAAAACAAGGCGTCGCGTTGCGTCTCTCCATCATCCTCATCAGAGAGCTGACTGATAGATCTCGTTATATCAGTGTTCTTATGGCTTTAATGCGAGCAATATCCAAGTGTTGCTCCATATCTTACACACCCCACAACTTAGCCACGCATGTTAAGTCACCCACTATGACTGCAGGGGAGGGTGTTGATGTTCTTGTGTCTAAGATTCGAATCCCGGTGCTGACAGCAATCATGATGCGTGTAGTTTACTCCCACAATCCTTCCAGGCAGATGATGGACTGGTACCTTCTTACAAGCTTCGGGTACCTCCCCCAATCCTAGAGCCTAATACCGTAATTATTATCGCAGTTACCACAGGAACACAGGTTATCAGACAAATTCAATACACACAAATATACTGGATAGATCACCAAAACGTCCCAAGCACCTAAATGAACTGACAACAACCAGCAAATCCTACACATCGTCCTTACTTAAATCATTCCGTGCACTATTCGTTGTTGTCGTTGATTCATTGAGGGGCTTTGCGACATGGTGGTCATGTAGCCCCGTGTACTTGGTTGTGTGTGTGGAATTTGTCTGATAACCTGTATTCCTGTGATGACTGTAGTAGTGCGTAGCCTAGAACTGTATGAGGGACAGGGATGGGGCAGGCACCCCGGGACTTGAAGTAAGGCATTATCCCGGCATTTTCCTGGAGGGAGTGTGGAACAAACCGGGGAAAACCACATTCTGGATAGCCGCTGTCAGCGCCGGGATTCGAACGTGCGATCTCCAGACTTGCTGCAGTTACCCGCGCGGCCGTTGTGCACAATTTAACGACACAGCTACGCCACGGGGTCTTTAAAAGCAAATAGCAAATAGTAGGTTCTCATGGAGATACAATTTATCATTAATTTTGTATTCTTTAAAATTGGCTTCGGCAGAGATTGTTTGGTACTCATGGCGGAAATTTAAAAAAATTTAGGGAAATAAAATTATTTTGGAATATTAGAATCAACTCAGTATGATAATTATATTGGCTTTCACGGCCAGTGAATTAAAACTCAGCAATTTTTCTAGGTTTGTGCCGTGCCTTATGTGGGGTTTCGCTTAGGACACCAAGCTGGCTCATCAGCGGGCTGTAGGTGTCCCCGCCCGGACCCCCACAGGACTAGCGAACTGCGCGCTACCTCCCTTTTTTATGAAGCGCACCTGCGCCTACTTACTGCGAGAACTAACGCTCAAGTAGCCATAGCCTCCCTATGAAGGCTTCCGAATAGATGTTATATTGGCTTTCACGGCCAGTGAATTAAAACTCAGCAGTAAAGAGGCGCAGGTTCGCTTCATAAAAAGGGAGGTAGCACGCAGTTTGCTTCTCCTGTAGGGATCCCGGCGGGGACACCAAAAGCCCGCTGATGAGCTAGCTTGGTGTCCTAGGCGAAACCCCACGCAAGATATGGCACAAACCTATAAAAATTGCTGATTTTCAGTATGATAATCTTCACATAATTAGCATTAAAGGAGAATTGGATTCTGGTAAAGGTACGGTATAGTGAAGAAGAAAATGATTACTTGTACTACTTACCTGATTATTTTGTTTTCTATGTTAGGCCCCTTAAAACAACAATTATCATCATCATCATCATCATTTTGTTTTCTGGCGTCTCCCGCAACTGTACAAGTTAACTCGTATTCACAATCAGTAGGTATACGCAGGTGCTTGATCCTCATGAATATACTTCAATATAACAAATTCAAACGAACAACAATTTACCGAAATAAAACCATCAGTATTGATAGCAAAATCGCTATAAAACGACACAATAGTAATAACTCACGAATATTTTCTATCGGAACTCTATTTTTCGAACGTTTAACTCGTATATCATTGATCATAATCCTTAGTTCGTGAATATTAGCAATTAAGGTACCATCCCGGCATTTGTCTGGAGAGAGTGTGGAAAAATCTTTGGAAAACCACACTCAGGAGAGTCGCTGTCAGTGCCAGAATTCGAAACTGCGATGTCCAGACATGATGCAGCTGCCCTCACGGCCGAGGTGCACAATCTAACGCCGAGGGACAGCCATTGATTGGTTCAAAGAGTTCGATAACGTAAACACGGGAGCCTTGACTTTCTACCTAAAGATAGTTATCCATGTTTAACTTTAGGCAAATGTTGGGACGGTATATTCTAATAAGAGGCCCTGGCCGATTCGTACAAATTCCTTTCCCAGTTTCATTCATTTGGTCTTTCGTAAACTCTTCTCGTGAGGATGACGTCAGGAAGTACATCCAACCGCTACGGCCATCCTCCACGTAGGATTTCATTGCATCTCATCCCAAATCCCAAAGAAACGAGAATACATTATTATTATTATTATTATAATTAACTTATCATTATACCAGCCTCGGTGGTCGATTGCTCTAACGTACTAGCTCGTGCCTCGTTGATATCGGAAGAGCATGGGTTCGAATCCAACCTCGGCCGTCCTACAAATGGTTTTCGTGGTTTCTCATTTTCACCACCAGGCAAATGCTAGGACGGTTCCTTTCAACAAGTCCACGGCCGAATTCCTTCTGAAATCCCTTCCCTGACTCTTTCTTAATTAGACCCAAATTAGCGGTCGCCTGTGCGATCGGCCTGTCACCATCCCCAGTTGTACGTGTTCAGCTCCCAGACACCGTCCTTGCGAAGGTAGAGGAATGTTCCCTCGCCGAGTCCGTGGGTGTAGCTGAGCTGGGAGGATAAGCGATTAAAATATATTATTTTTATTATTACGTACTGCCTAATTTCTCTCATTAAGAACGGTATTTGTGTGATGACAGACTTTATCAATGCTGGCAATGAAATAATGCATTGAACCAGATTATCCCTTGTTCGGCAAGTTTGACAAGCAGCCAAGGATTGTACAGTATAAGGAAGTGTAACAAGTTCTCGCTTGTGGTCGAGTTTTATTGCCCCGGTAGAAACAGCTTTTTGTGACCTGACAGAACAGTGATGGAAGGCCCGGAGGTGGATGTTGATCTCATAGAAATGCGTGATGTATCCTAAAAAGCACAGTGTAAGCAGAACTTGTCCTCACGCTCCTGTCTCACCTTTTGAACTCACCGTTGTTAAAGTCCCGAACACTGAAAAAAAGACTCGTAAATTCAGTGCTGTGTAAAGCATGGGGATGGAGCTTTGTAGGCTCTATTGAGGGCGAGTGACGGCAATGTGTCTTCTGGATGAAAGGAGCTACTTGGCCGTCTTGGAAGAAGTTGGGAGCGATGTTGTACAGACGGAACGGTTGAAGCACTGAATCAATTTCAGATGACATACGGTTGTATACCGGACGCGTTTCCTGATTGGAAATGATTTATATTATGCTGGAGGTCGGTACACGTTACGAACAGCTGCGGGCTTTAAGAGCTCAGGTACAAGCTGCTAGAGTGGCTGTAGTCAACCTTCATATCGAATAGAAATCAAATTAAGTGCATTCTGAGCTCACTTAGGGCATAAATGAGATGTTCGATACGTATAAGTTACTTAAATATTTCAATGCGGCCACTTTCTGTGTCTCGGCGTACGTATGAGACTCTAGCTCCAAAGGTCGTGGGTCTTGGCTTTGCAAAGAAATGTAATTCTTACCTGAGAGTTGGAACGGAACACATACAGTACACTCAGCATTGTGAGGACAACCTGAGAAGATGCGAGCTCTACTTCAACCTCAGCCATATTAAAAGTGGTTTTCCAAGGTTTCCCACTTCTACTACAGGCAATAGTCAAGATAGTTCTCAACTTAAGGCCACGGTTACTTCCTTTCCAATCTTAGTCTCAATTACAAATACACTATTACAGATATCATAGTAACGTAGGTTATCATATAAATTCTACACACATCCAAGTACATGGGTCTGATGACCACGATGCCCAAGCCCCTAAAGGAAGCAACAAAAACAACAACAACAATGTTTCAGGGCGGTCACATCCATGAAACTTGGCAGCTCACAAAGGAGAGGATCTAGGTGACTCTCAAGGAGACGACCTGGTGTGGTTTAAATGGCTATCTTTATATAATAAAAATAATAATAATAATAATAATAATAATAATAATATACATTATAATATAATATAAAATAATATAATATAATAACAAAATACTAATAATTGCAATAACGATGAGTTAGCGCAGCGTATTATGGCAACTGATCATGGAGTCATGTTACATCTGGAGTTAGGGGAAGACTTGGTTCGAATCCAAACATCGCTTCACGGTTCTTGGAAGGGATTTCCTTGATTTCCCTTCTTCAACTCCAGGCAAATGTCCAGATGGTATCTTGTATTTAGCAATGGTCGCCTTCTTCCCATTCATTGCCCAGCTCCATTCATCTTTATTCTTGTATTCCTTTATTCCTCGGTGGATCAGTAGAGTGTGCCTTTTGATCCCAAAATGTCAGGTTTGAACTCTGGCCGAGTCTGATTTTGATCGGCGAGAAAATCCACGGCACTTAGAGTCGTACGATGTTGGCTAGTATCACATTTGGTGATCACGAGACAAAATTAACTAAATCCTAATAGAGATTCGATTCCTGTTCCAAATGGCTGTACAAAACGGAACTTCGAAATTGGAGAATAGATAGGCCTAGCCAAAATGTCTCCGATTCTCTAACTCAAAAGATCTACACAGGCTAACTGAGGTCATGCATTATTATTATTATTTTATTTTAATCGCTTATCCTTCCGGCTCGTATTCGCCCATGGACGCTGTGAAGGTCCATAAGGCACATAATACAGGGTCATCGAAAAATAATGCCTGGATTTAAAAAAATTATAACATCGAAACCTTTTATGTTAAATGAGTGATTCTTTTACTGTGTGGTACCTGGTTAGCGCAAGTTTTGTTTATGCATTAGCGTTACCTTGGTATGCACGGACTAGTTGCCTAACGAAATCCACGATAGCCTACACTTGACACACGCTTTCCAAACGGTTGGATTGGCAGAGAAGCTCCCATTTCCATTTCTTGGCTTCCCAGATGTCCAGCCCTAGCCCCTTGGATTTTTTCTGGGGTTACATAAAAATCGTTGTTTACGCAGAAAATATTTTTGATTTGGTGCATCATCGGGGACGAATTGCTGCCGTCATCTCTATTGTTACACCATATATGATTCAACGCACGTGGCACGAAGTGGACAACAGATTAGACGTCCGCAGAACAACAAACGGTGCTCACATTGAAACTTACTAAGGTATGAGAAAAACATTGTTTTGTGTTTACCACGCATTTTGAGGCTAAAACCATTACATTACCTTTACTAGTTTCTTTATAGCAATTATTTAAAATCTAGGCATCATTTTTCGATGACCCTATATAGAGGGACAAGCATTAACATGTCTAGGTTTTATTGTTAGGAGTATTTAGGGTATCAAAATTGTCAAGACATTGAAATGCTTATACACAAGCCAGGTTAGACCCAAGTTGGAATATGTTTCAGTAGTATGGCACCTTATTGTGGCTAAATACATTTCTTTACTTCAAATTGTTTGGTTTAATAGCATACCAGCGGCTTCGGTGGCGTAGTTGGTAGCATGCTGAACTGCTGTGTCCAAGATCGCGCGTTCAAACCCGGTCGAAGTCGTCGGATTTTTTAAGAGCGTTAAAATCCTTCAGTATGCTTTCCTTTGTAGGGGAAGTAAAGCCGGCGGTCCCATGCCATAGATTTATGGCATGTAAAAGATCCTTCCGCTAACTAAACTTGTGTGAAGCTAAACTTGTAGCTCACCCCATGGGTGTCCGCTTGAAGCAGCTACAGCCTCTGGCGAGCCGAACATGTCCTCGGACACTCCCGGCACTAAATGCCATATGCTAAATAAATAAATAAATAAATAAATAGCTTACCTTTCCAGCTCGGTTTCATTCACGGGCTCTGCGAGGAACCATTCCTCCACCGGTCGCAAGGACGGTGTATGGGAGCTGATCACATTTTAATTTCAGATACAACTGGGGATGGTGACAGGCTGTTCGTCCAGACGACCGCCAACTTGGGTCTAATTAAGGAAGAATCAGGTAAGGGGTTTTGGAAGGAAGTTGGCAGTTGACCTGTTGGAAGGAACCGTCCCAGCATTTGCCTGGTGGTGAAAATGGGAAACCACAAAAACAATTTTCAGGACGGCTAAGGTGGGATTCTAACTCACGCTCTCCCGATGCCAGCGAGGCACGAGCAGGAGCGTTAGCACTCATGGCCACCGTGGCCGGTATTATTATGGGTTTCTTTCATTTTCCACATAGAAATTCATCTCACTTCAACCCTGTAGAGACGGGAATTATAATGATAGGCATAAAATAATAATAATAATAATAATAATAATAATAATAATAATAATAATGATAATAAAAATAATAATATATTTTAATATCTTATCCTCCCAGCTCGGCTTCACCCATGATCTTTGCGAGCGATCATTCCTCTACCGTCACAAAGACGGTGTCTAGGAGCCGAACACAGGTGACCGCTGATTTGGGTCTAATAGGGATGTAGCCGGAGAAAGCTCGCGCCAGATAGCGCTCGTGTAGTACCGGGTAAGCGCAAGGCGATCGTCTTATGTTTCTCCCAGTCAGCTGCGAGAAATGTGACCGAGTTTTCTAAGCTAAAGTAAATTATATCTTCTCTAATTTTACTCCAAGACAATATTAATTAATTCTATAGGTATATCCCCTAACATCTTATGGACGATTTTCAGCGTTTAAGCTTTAAACGGCCGCAAAATGAGCTACGGACCAGAGGCGCTAAAACTAGCGGGAGGAAGGGAGAATTAATACAGCGGTAATAACAAAATTCGAACACGCTTTATTATTCAAATAATGAATAGGAGTCAGCATGCTTTCTCCTAAAGATTACAATTACTTGAGTATTGTAGACCTCTGTTGATAAATACATCTCCATAAGACTTAAATCATAAATAGAGATTTAAATATTCACTTGCTCCCCTTGCTTATAGACTTCGTTTCATGTCTTTTTTTTAGGTTGATAACTTACATGAAACTGTCATGTTTTAAGGTAAACATAATCAAAGAAAGTTGATACTGGTATTGTATACCTCGAAAATTCATCGCAACGTTTCGCTCTTATGTCATTTTGTCAATTTCTCAATAAGAATCGTTCCCGTACCCCTTGGAAACGACTTAGGGGTACAATTTCAAAAAAGTTTGAGAATCCCTGCTTTAGGGCCACGAACTGATTCCATTCATCTGACTATGTCTCAAGAATGTATAAGTCAGTCGCTACCACATTCTCCGTCGGGCAGATGGAAGTTGACGATTAATTCTGATTTCAAGAAACCAACCATAATACGTTTGTGACTGTTATGTTGCGACATTTATTCTTGAAGTATTTGTCCAAGTATTGATGTCTCTGAAAATGGGAGTCATAAATGTTACATTCACTTCTTAGTGTATATTGGCGATTTCTTCCCGTTCTCCAATGGAGATAATCTCTGCAGATTCCGATATTGTAGGCTTATCGTGGTAATCCGGCAATTTTCTTGTGTATGGCCTCTTCCTTATTTTTGTTGTGTTCGTGGTCCACGGAAAAAGGAATGGAACAGCGCCCGGTTTTAATCTTGCTCCCTTACCTTCAAATAAAAACGCATGAATTCAGTGGTTGTTGTCGAAATGTCTTATCAGTTTATAGGTACAAAATAGGAATTATTTCCCTTTGTAAATGACACTTATCCATCACAGTTTTCGTGAAGTCATCGGGTTGAAAATGATGGGAACACACTTTAATATTTTTGGTCAGATTTTTCTCACCGAACTTTTTCCTTTTAATAGCATGTAACCATTTCTTCCTCATTTCTTTATTTTGTGGAAATTGGTGAAACGAAAACGGCTTCCCTGATGTTTGCAAAGAGGAACACTGCAATAGCTCGGCATAGTCATGAAAATAACAATTTAAACTCGTGGATATAAGCGGCAAGAGAACATAGGAGACAAATGAAGAGCGCCTTGCGCTTACCCAGTACAACAGCAGTACGCTCTATTGGTGCTAGCTCTATACATCCCTATTAAGGAAGAGTCAGAGAAGGGCTTTTGGAAGAAATTCGGCCGTTATACTGCTAAAGTAACCGTCCCGGCATTTGCCTGGTGATGAAAATAGGAAGCCATGAAGACCATTTTCAGGGCGATCGAGGTGGGATTCGAACCCAAGCTCTCCCGATGCCAGCGAGGCACGAGCTAACGCGTTAGTACTCTCATCCGTGGCCGGTCACTTGTAAGTGCACAAAAGAAACAATCCCTTATATCATAGACCACCCCGTGGTGTAGCACTAGCATTTTTGGCTATCGCCCCGGAGGTTCGGGTTCAGTTCCTGAGGGTTGGAACAGAGTACACTCAGTCTCTTAAGGTAAAACTGAGAAGAGGCGGGTTCTATTCCCACCTGAGCCATCCCAGAAGTGGTGTTCCGTGGTTTACCTTCTCTACTCAAGGCAAATGCCGAGATGATTTTTAACTTAATTCCACGGCCGCCTCAATCTCAATCCTCTTCTCAGTTACTAATCTACACACTAATAGAGACACGGCAATAATAAATCTTTAACACGGGATGTCCAAACCTTTAAATGAAACAACAACAACAACAACAACATAAGTGTTGAGCTGTATTTGCATGCCGCATTCAATCGTAAGCAAAAACTTTATTTAAAATTCTGGAGTCATTAATTTCCTTATGTCCGATTTTCTGCTTGCACATTTGAATAGTATCCTGACGACCGCACGCCCTCCTGAGTGACGGCATCACTTTTTGTGACAGCAAAGCCGTCCGTCTTGATATGGCCTGCCTGCATCTTGTGACACCAGCAAGGCCACAATGTCTCTTTTTGTGTCCGCCAGAGAGCTCTAGCTGTCACCTCAAAGTGAAGGAATTAGCACGACAGTGGCAACGCTTTTTAATACGCTAATTTAACTTGTGGATTATTCCGCAATAGAACGAGGATATGAAGGAAGTCGTCCCACAACGAGGTGTGTTTAAACAAATGATTGAGAACATGTTTTGTAGCAATACTGTGAAGTAATGTGCAGCAAGGTGTCTGGATCCTTGCGGCTATGCGATCACCTGTGCTCTAAAATGGCTTAAGGGGGACGGTACAGCATAACACCTTGAAAAATCATGTTTTACAAACACGCTTTTAGCTAACTTTTGATTTTTGCAAAAAATGGAAGCAGAATTATGAGATCAACACAGGGCCAAAATATTGTGTGTATGTGTGTGTGTGTGTGTGTACTCTGCATGTCTGCCTCACCCCCTATCAATTTAAACATGGTGAAACCAAATTGAACCACATTTGGTACAGAGGTAGTTCTAGCAAAGGGCACCTCAGTGTCATGTTTTATATCGCCACCATCTTGACGGAAACGTAATGGCGGCCACCCAAATGTTCAAAGCTTAAATCAAATTACGACTAACCTAATCATCTGATCTCTACCAAATTTTTCAACATCATACCATCATGTGGGAAACGTCTTTTGAGCAAACTCCAAGGTCATCACCCCAATAGTTTGAAGATGGTGGCCGTGTATGTGTGCAAATCGATCCCCCCTATCAATTCAAACACAACGAAACCAAATCGAACCACCTTTAGTACAGAGGTAGCACTAGCAAGGGAGAACTCAGTGTCATGTTGTATATAGCCACTATCATAACAAAAAAGAAATGGCGCCCACCCAAATGTTCTGAGCTTAAATCAAGTTACGGCAAACCTAACCATTCGATCTCTACCAAATTTTGCCACAATATACCATAATTTGGGAAGCGTCTTTAGACCAATCTACAAGGTCATCGGACAAATAGTTTCAAGATGGCGGATGTATGAATCATGCAAGTATTTTAGCCAACCGTAACTTACGATTCTACCAGGACCGGCCTCAACAATTCAGCTTATCGTCCATACGGAGGTTTAAACTGTCCTCAAGGAGGTGTCCGGCAGGATATTAGCATATTTTAATAGAATATGTAACCGTAGAAGTGACTAACAGGTCAGGCTGACCATGCTATATCGTTGTGGAGCCGTGCCGTTCCGTGGTCAAAATGGCCGATACATTTGCTAGTGAATCCATATATTTCGATAACTTCGTAAGTTTATATCCTTTTGGGAATGTACTGAACAAAATAATACATATTTAGTATCAAATGGTTTATAGAAATGGCGGAAAACGCTAATGAAATCGCTGATTTCAACACAAAATATGATACAGTTATACTAAACCTGTTGTTTACCACATATTATCGTAGCACCTCCGTGGCGTAATGGTACCGGCTTGGGCTCATAGCCTTGGATTTCGTGGCCCAAATCCCTGAAGATTCGAAGTTTTTACTTCGCTTTTTTGGTATTTATTGATTCATAACTACTCACACGTTATAATGTTAAGCATATATAGTGTGTATTTACAATCGATAATATTATATATATACAAACACCACATATTTCAACACTCGAATACAGCGATTAATATTCGTTGACCTTGATCCGCGGTAGAGTCTATTATTGTTGTTGTTGTTCATTCTTTAGGGGTTTTCCGGCATCATGGTCTTGTTGCCCCGGTTACATTGGTGTGTGTAGAAGTTTTCTGATAACCTGTGTCACTGTGATGTCTGTAGGCTTACTAGTGTGTGTACTTTTATACGAGGAAGGATTTGGATAGGAAGCTGTTGTTGTTGTTGTTTCATTTTAGATGCTTGGATATCATGGTCATTTAGACCCGTGTACTTGGGTGAGTGTTGAATTTTGTCTGATTACCAGTGTTATTGTGATGGCTGTATTAGTGTGTGTTTATTATTCAGGTAAGGATTCAATCAATCAACATTTAATATCCGTATAGCACGTTGTATTTCAACAAGCTACTGTAACCAGCATTCAATTATACTCCCTGAAAAGGACAAAGAGTTATAACTTCACCCATGCATTTAGAAGAAAATAGGCTATATGTTCTTTACTGAACATCTTGTTAAAAATAGAACCACACTCTTCTAGTTCACATTGGTAAAATAATGTTTTTAATGTCTGCATTAGTTTAGTAGTTATGATTTCAAAAGCTCGGCATTGCACAGGGAGTATAAGGAGTCAGATAACGTTGTCGTTTATTCTCTCAAAACTGTATTTTTGACATCCATTTCCCTTTTAACTCCTAAAGTATAGGTTATATTACATTTTTTTTCTCGCGTGCTTTTAGTGATACGGTCTGCGAATCTGACCAAAATTGTGAGCCCTTGGTTGGATAGTTGTTTGTAAAAAATACCTCCAAGAAATATATTTGCAAATTTGTGTTATGTTAATTTTTCACATGATTTAAGTTATTCAATTTAATTATGTTCTGAGAGTGGTCAGGATTGTAGCTGTTACCTTCTAAAGCAACCTCCAACAAACAGAGCGAAAATACAGTAGGTTAATGAACGTTTCACATTCAGGGAAACGGTGAAATCCAACAATTTAACAGACGCCATTTAGAATGTCTTTCTTTTTATGTTTAACTGTGCTGATGACAGTCTTACGAATTGCACATGTGCTCCGTGGCTTAGGCGGCAGCACGCCGGCCTCTCACCGCTAGGTCCATGGTTCAAATCCCGGTCACTCCATGTGAGATCTGTGCTGGACAAAACGGAGGCAGACAGGTTTTTCTCCGGGTACTCCGGTTTTCCCTGTCAAAATTTCATTCCAGCAACACTCTCCACTATCATTTCATTTCATCATTCATTTAATCATTGTCCCAGAGGAGTGCATCAGGCCTCGGCAGTCGGCACAGTTCATATCCTCGCCGCTAGATGGGGGCTTCATTCATTCCATTCCTGACCCGGTCGGAGACTGGAAGCAGGCTGTGGATTTTCATTTTCTCTGCACATGAGGTAGTTTAGTTTGCATGAGAAAAGTTTCATTGGTTTATATTTGGTAGAATCGGAGATAAAAATTGTTCAAAAGAGTTATTTTTTGATGGTATTAAGCTGTAACGACCCCCTTAAATATGCATTTAAAACAAGAAAAATATGCATAACTTAATAAAATTAAGTAAAAATTTTTAATTTGTCTCCAACCTCAATTATTATTGTAATGTATCTATTATATCTCGCAGTGTGCAGGGGGCTCGACGAGAATTTTATTTGATTGAGAGTTTGCACGTCTGTATGTGTTAGTGTGTGGGGGTGAGAATTATGTGTCTAGCAGAAATACGCGTTCATCGACCGGCCATTGGCTTTCAACGATCAATAAACATTTATTGACCTATTTCGCATTTCTGTAATGTACTGTATTATGTTTTTACCTGTTTAAATACATAAAATAAATATAACTGTATTAAGATACAGTAGCTCAATGCGAAGTAGTGATCTGCCACAAAGACTTAGATACGACATCTCCCTGTAAAATTGTTGGTGATTTTTAATTTTTTAGCCCCCACCACCTTGCTATGTACGCCAAAAGCCAACTTCGTATTACATTCGTATTATTTGTACTATACTATTTTAATTTCACACCTAGTTATTTTAATTAGATTTATTTAGTTACTGTTTAGTTTAAGTTAGTATAAGTTATGAGATAACATACTCTGTAATATTCATGCCACTGTAATTGTGATGAAAATCCTGTTGTGCGCAAATAAATAAATAAATACATAAATAAATTAGGATGATGATCAATGAGTAAATATCGAAATTTGTCCTCTAACCCTTCTGGATTCGAATACTGCATTATGACCCCCTGTTACCTACAATTTCATATAAAACTCAATAAAATATTTTATGTGTAAAAAGTGAGACCATAACTGTAAATTAAGTCACAACACATTCATCTAGCTAGGAAAATAATATTTATCCTCCAGATCACCCAAACATTTTGGGTTACAGACAACAAATAGGCCTACTGTACTTCTATACCAAAATAATATGTCCTTACGAAATTGAAATGTTTTTCAGTCGGTGAACACTATTGTACCCAATTGTAGTAGGTATTAGTCCCTAAACCTGAAAAAATAACATGAGATATATAAATTCGCTGGGATTACTAGTTTAGATCATCATCAGATCTCTTACATTCAAGCTTTTAAATGTATTTCTACGACGGGGTTGGGGAGCTCCGGTAACGTGTAACTTTTAACCCTGGTAGGGATCGGCGATTTAAGACCTCCTGATTCCGAAAGAACTCAAGGAGATGCCTTGAGTAAACTTAAGTAGAGCGTTACAAAGGGGATTTTTAAACATTAAGGTTAGAAAGTTTAAAGAGCAGAACAAGTTGCTTAATTGCTTTAAATGTATTAACAAATGAAATCATACACCAATAGAATACAACAGGAGGGTCTAACCCCATAAACATATGAAATGGAATTCAACAAATATAATGGTTTTTTATAAGAAGAAAGTTCCAAGTAATGTTAATGAACTCCATATCAACTGGTATCTGCAATTAATTTGAAATGTGAAATCATTAAGCAGAATTAAAAAGCTTAAAGCTCATATCAAAGTAGGTGCGGCCTGCAAGCAGAGCCCAGTAGAAAAATTGTAAGCAGGTTTTACTTGAAGATCTTGACGATCATATTAACAAGAGTTCAATGGAACATTTTTACTTATCTTTTGGTTTTGTTTCTTGCAGCGATGATTTCGCAAGACACTGTAAACACTAGCAGGAAACTGCTGAAAAACACAAAGACCTGGTTGGTCCTTAACCATACTACCTCTCCAGGAGGAGCAGTTTTAAAAGCTGTAGCGAAGCATAGCTATAATACACGTCGTCTTGAAGAACACACTTTCGCACACTGGCGAAATTGTCAAGAAAAAGTTATACTTGTAGAAATTTGAAAAGGCTTAAAGCCTAACGGCATAACAGCCGAAGCTTGTACCAGTGCTGAATTTGTTACAGTCCCATAGCGCAGGAAGTTCCTTAGTGAAAAGTAAGCTTGTGTCCAAATGAGGACAAGTTCAAAGCTTTAAATATGTAGATGAAGAAAAGCTTGCCGAATTTTCGATAGCTTTGACATGATGACAGCAAGTGTCCTGCAGACAGCAAGTTAACAACGTGTGTTACGACGAGTGAAGAGGTCCAAACTGTAAGCGCTTATATAGGAGTTCGGAAGAGAAGTTCGAAAAATGTCAATGGATCGGGAACTGTGATTGGACGGCAGGACACGGTGACCAATGAGAAGCGTTGAAACAGAGATGAAAGCTATGACGACAATATGGCTGTCAATGGACGACTAGACCTGTACCGCCCTCTGACGTCACGCTATCACGTGACTGTCTTTACAAACCGGTGTTGTGGGCAGCCATGAGTAGCTTGTGTGAGTTGTAGTTACGAATTACGCTTAAATATTCGTTGTTTTATACATTATAGAATAATGTTTCAATATTGTGCAGTTCGCCAGTGCACAAACAGATGTGGCAAGTACAAAGTAACGTTTCATTCCTTGCCATTGGTCGTATTTTGAGGAAATAGTGGCTTTTCAAAATTCGTCGTGCTGAAAGGAAATCACACATATCAGCCCACATGAGAGTTTGTTTATCCCGTTTCTTACCTTCGGACTACAAGCCAGTATTGCCTGGAAGGAAATGTTTAAGAGATGATGCTGTGCCAAATGTATTTCCCGCTTTTTTATCCAATATAATTGAAGCCGCCACGTCATAAGCTGGCATATAAATTACGCCTAGATGTAAGACGGTATTATTCACACTGACTTTGTTAAACGCTTGGTATTGTACCATTAGCCTCATATTGTTATGATGAATAGTGCAGTTTGAAGTTTATGTTGAAGATCGGCGCGATCCACAAGTTGCAAACCGAAGCAGGGTCCAGCTGCGCGATTACGGTATTTTCCGAGTACCAATGTGCACGCACGAAGTCAGGCGAAGATGGCTACAACATGGCGATCATTGACCCAGTTTATTGATCGTACACCATTATCACATTTATCAGCAATAAGAAGAAAAGAGAATAACATGCAAGATTTGCAACATTATACGAGACTCTGGAACAGAGCATAATGTGTATTTTGTTATATATACATGTTTATTATCTGTCTGAGACATTATAAATCATGATTTACATCCACCAATGAGAGATCAGTTCGATCACTGACACGTCTGAGTGGGGGTAGCTTGAAGCTAGGTGGATTGACACACAGGCAGCTGTGAGCAGATAGCTTTACGGAGCGCATGAGAACATATCTCTTTTTGAAACTTGAGAACGCGTTTCGTTATTGCGGTGTGACGCGATGTATATATCAAACACTTTAAGGTGCATACAGAGCCAGTGTCGAAGGACTCTGTTCGCTTTCACGAGATGCAATCTATACCGCTACAAGGGTAAGCAGTATTAGAAACTTTAATCTCAATACAGCAAGCTGCCAGTCACCACAGTGAACTTTCGTTTTGAAAAGCAGTCTCTGTCTCTACTGCATCAACATCGAGTGCGCAGTAATGTTATTCAACTCTAAACATTATTCCTCATCGCGAACAGACATATTCTCTAACAAGATGTCAAGAGGAATAATTTTAGTGCTGTACTTTTCTTCTATAATGGCAGGCTAAAAACACAGCAGCAAGAGCGCTACTAGACCGGCATAGTATCGAACATTTCAATGAACTATTGCCATGGATCCGGTGATGACTGATACTGAGTGTGTGACCACTTGTGTCTACTTCATTAGTAATCCTGAATGCTATTCGCATGGGCAGTCATTCGTCTTCCGTTCATTGACATTTTGGCCCGATATGAATATCGCGATACTACTGAGAAACGAACTGTGTACTGGAAGATGTTGGAGACGTGAAGTAGCGATTTCTAACTATTTATCCAGGATGGGTAATAGCCTTCTGAACCGGGAAGAACGTGCGAATTGGAGAAGGGGTTTCCTGGTTCGATTCCCGACGACCTGGGGAGTGCTAGTTACAGCTACATATGGAAAAGGTGTGATATGCAGGGCATATCAATGCTCGCTTTTGGAAATTCATCTATCAACCAGGTACAGCTTACACAACTTCGTCTCTCGTAGCTAAGTGTAGATATTTCAATGTTAATTTCTGCCATTATTTCTAGTATATTTATTTTTGAGTAGTATGTCGAACTGTGGAATTTAGGCATGACGTTCTAATCATGACTGATTTCATAATCGACAGGTTTTAGACTTCCATAAGAAGTGCAACCCATTTTCAACTTGTATTTAAGTATGTTTAAGTAGATTTCATCATAAATTCAGTAATATTTCATGAAGCTTTCTTAGGGTAGTGAAGAGGACTTCGATAGGCATTTTTGTGATTCAGTGTAGTTTATCAACGCGGTGAACTCTTTATTATGTCAATTTGTGACATTCTTCGCATCGTTAGACTGTGTTTTTGTTGAGCTACATTTTCCTAGTGCATCTTCGAACATTATACATCCGAGTGATTGGTTTATGAATAGATGACAGATTTTGATAGCAAGTTATGAGCTTTTTTATGTTTTTTTTATATAGAGGAGTCCGATCTTTCGCTTTTGTTAGGAACCATTCTTTGTGTTGTTGAAGGACAGAGGCTGGTAATGTTTTCTAACCAGACAATTGTGCTAATTGTTATGATTACCATGTCCGGTGGTGTAGAGACATTACTTTGTTTCTTGAATTCATCCGTGCAGGGGTGTATCGAACGTTGGCTCGATTAACTTTCTCTTCATTTTTATTTAACTTGCATTTTGATTCACGTTAGCCTCTCGCGTGAAGGCACAGTTGAGATCCATGTTCGATGGAATTTATCATTGTTTTTAATTGTAGTCATTTGACTATAATTTAACTCTGAAACATCATTCACATTTTTAACCAGCGAATATCCCAGATTTAATAAATGTATAAATACATTCTGATTAAGGAAAGTCACTGTAATTGCAATCTCTGATAGCATAGGTGTTAATTCTGAAAGGATATTTTATTATTGAGAAAATCCAATCAACATCATTGAAAACTAATGTAAACTATGTATAAATTCAAACAACGATGTAGTAACAATAATAATCAGCTGAGAATGAAATTCGTCATTCACCAATTAGGGTGATCCAGTCACGCTAAAATATATATGATTATAACAAATTAATTTTGAATCGAGTACTCAGGGGAGTACATATGTATAAGAGTAGAGCCGCGTGAAGGCATTAAAAGAATGAAATAAACATTAAGATATTTCATGGAAAATAACCCATGATAATTGTTATTGTGTAGTCAAATATAATTTGACTTATTTCCAGGTTTAATTCAGCGTTTTACTACAAGCGTTTTTGTTGTTGTTGAGAAGCATGCAAGCTACAAAGTAAAGATTAAAACATGTATTAAATGATGTCAACCTTAATATTCTGGATTTAATCACCATGCTGACGAAGGTTTTGCAGTTATCCTGATCAGTTATTTTTGGTGATTACAACAATTAGTAAAGTAAAAGTTTACCTCTACTGAGCTTTGTCACCTGGTTGGAAAGGACCAATTTAAACATTTTCAAATTATTTAAAGGAAACTAATGATCTTATTCTAATGGAAGAATGTTAAACTGAGGCTTGCGAAATGAAAGAAAAAAAACCCACTTGGAGTGTGCCACTCAATATATATTAGTGTAAATTTTGTACATAAATGATATTGCTATCTGTAGGATTAGTAATGACCTACACAAATGCGGAATTAATTTTCAATAATGCTTTTGAGGCATTACTTGTGCCATAGTAGGGTATTAACTTAAAGAGTGTTCAACTTTTTTTTTTTTGATAATACAGTGTGTCTAGTGATGACTAGAAGATGTATTCAGGTCACAGTGATTTGAGCTTCCTGTTGAAGCTGCAGTCGCTTTTCATTTCTTGTAATATTGTTATAGCGATTTCTGCTATAATGCTATTTCTGAATAAAGTTTGGAGAATTTCATTTTAATTCTTTCAGAGTGATGCTTTATAGCTGCGATAGGAGGTCACGTTAAGGAAACCATTGCAGGCATTTCAGTGTTATTCCACGCTTTGGAGATTACGTTTTTCTCGTTCTTGTGTTCTATCGAGCTAGATTTTTCTTTTGTTGCCATGGTCTTTCTTAACGTTCCCTCAGATAGGTAATCCTTGTGCCCCATTATCCCCGTCTCTCGTTGAGTGGAATCTGGGGGTTTTTAGTCGGGGTTTTCAGGTTCTGCAATCCAGCTACCATCGTGGGATATCAACAGGCTGACAGTAGGTATTTCGGGTACAGTATGATATGTTAAAATATAGAAATGAACTAACGAGATTAATTTCTGATTTATAACTAATTAGCTTCCTATTGATATACTGTATACGGTGTCAGTGCAGTACCTGCAACAAGCCAGAATTCAGAGTAAAATAAGCGCAATTCGCAGCTGTAGGCATAGCCTAAGATAATATATCTAGTTATTCTAACATATTGAAAATTCTAAGGAAAAATACCGATATTTTCGATGAGGATTAAGAGCTTAGTTACTTTCACATACCGGTAGGCCTACGGCAGTTCTGGAGGATTACCCTGGGCGTTATCTTTAGTTGACATTTTTGAAATTAATTGGCTTAAGGTACGGTAACCTTTCTTACAAAATATCAGATTTCCGATACAAGTCGTTTTTATTTTAAAAAGATATGCCGGTTGTGTTGCTTTAATATCAGTTTTTAAATTAGACACACTGGTACTGGGAGTAGCCTTCAAAGGTTTTATGATTGGTGTATAGGCATATGTGCTATGTGGCCTTAAATCCAGGTCTTCAATCAAACACTGAGGATGAAATAAATGTAGCCTACATATGTAGACCTAGGCCTACTGTAAATACCAGTATGATTTATAATGCAGCTTACAAAAGGATTCTCTACACTCTCATTTGCTTGTAAAACGATATCACATGGAATTAGGCCTAGGTTGCTATTATCCTCTACAGCAGTAAATTGGGGCAGATAGCCTTGCTCTTCCGCCCCTTAAAACAACAATAACTAACTAGCAGCAGTAAATTAAGACAAATTAAAATTTACAGCTGTATTTGAAGAAGCCTACTTGTATGTCTGTGGAATTTGGAAAATTGATAGAATTAAGAATTCTCCTCTTGCTGTTAGGTTTTGAGAATACGGTACCATGATCATCACCGGTTCTGGGTCTATGCCCTTTCCTCTGGGTTTAGCCTATACCATTGCTGCTCTACGAATGTGCAGGATATTTAAGCGGGAATTTCAGTGCCTCCAGTACAGCAAAGATGAGGTAAAACAATCCCATTAGATGAATGCATTTCCTTAGCTAAGAAAAAGTTGGTTAATATTAAATGTCTTCCCAGACAGCTAATTCTTATTAAATTGGAAATATTCACGGAAAAATTACCCAGCTTTGTACGAACAGCACGCCCTAAGAACTTTGAAATCGTCATTCTCTTCACTCCCTTGAAAATAAAGTGACTTTTGTTGTTGTTGTTGTTGTTGTTTCATTTGAGGGTCTAGGACATCGTGATCATTTGGCCCCATGTACTTGAACGAGTGTGGGATGACTGTTGGATAACCTGTGTTATTGTGGTATTTGAGTAGTGTGTGTATTTATAATTCAGGTGAGATATGGGAAGGAAACGGTCGTTGCCTTTTAGTTAGGAACCATCCCGGTATTTGCCTGGAGTATAAGTGGGAAACCATGGAAAACCACTTCCAGGATGACAGAGGTGGAAATCAAACCCGCCGCTTCTTAGTTTTGCCTCACGAGGCTTAGTGTAGCCTACTCCATTCCACCCCTCAGACCAGAATTAAATGTCTTGACAGAGACGGGAATCGAACCCAGATCTCCGGGGTGACAGCTAACAATGCTAGCCATCATACCACGAATAAAGTATTCTTGGAGGAGTTTTCCCTCTGTCTAGCAAAACAGACAGCCTTAAAAGTCATTAGATAACCTTGATATGCACAACAAACATCTTCAATAATTCATGTATGCACAGATTATAGCCTTCTTTCATTAGTCTTTGAGATCCATCATCACCTACGTATTTTGTAGTGCAGTTCAAACTAAACGTTTTGAGGTTCTCTAACGACTTGGTCCATGTCAGCTGCTTTAGAAATAAAGTTTCAATTTCGCACAATGAAACTGTCATATCTACGAACACGGCGCCGTAACTCTTAGAACATAAACCGGTTCCGGTAAGTTCATGCACTGCATTTTACAACCCTTATCATTACGCCTATATTGGAGGTATATTTAATACTATGAAAATGAAAATATATACGTATTACCAACCGCAAGTCGTTGACACTTCAACTCGGTAAATAACATTCTGGCACAAGACAACGTGCCTCCACCCGTCTCTCGCCCACAATTCCACCTGCGCACTCTGTGAGACACTTCAGGAACCTCAAAGCCACGCCACAAGTCGAGTCGGCCATTGGATTGAAGCACATAGGGAGTTCAGTAGAAATATTTTAACTATAACAGGCCTAAGGAATATGTCTTAAAACCATGCAGGCGTAACTGCAGAATGTATGTATGTCTACCCCTTATTATTCCCGTTTTTCCAACGGGTTCGGGGATGAGATGCGATGGAAGTCTTTGTGGCGGATGATTTTTACGGCCGGATGCCCTTCCTGACACCAACCTCATGAGAGGAGTTAATGAGAGATGAAATGAGTGATGGTGAATGAAACTGGGCAAGGATGTGGAAGGAAGCGGCCGTGGCCTGTCAGAAGGTACCGTCCCAGCATTTGTCTGGAGTTGAAAATGGTAAACCACGGAAAACAATTTCAAGGACGGCCGACGGTGGGGCTCGAACCCACGCGTCTACCGAGTCAGCAGAGAGCTTGGCCCCATGACCTAACGCAGCGCTTTAGCGAGCGCAGCCACTACTGTCGGTGAAGGCGAAAATGCAGAATAAGTAAGTGAAAAGATATCATAAACAATTTAACAAATTGGTCAATCAAGACCCAAGCGAGCAAACTTAGAAAACATGTGTGCACATGTCAAATAAGTTAGGATAAGCAACAGCTGATTTTTTTTCTGGAAAATTACGCAAAGTTAAAATGAATAAATTACAGGCTTTGGAAGCCTTCGCAAATGCGAACAAACGCCGTTACTAGTGACAGTAACTCTTTACGGTAATGAGAGGGTAACGCCGTTACTGAGCGATTTCTTCTCCTAAATTAAGTCCATGCGGAGCACAGTAATTCTAGTTGAAAATTGAAACTTTAAAAATTAAGAGTCAAATTAGATATGTTTGCTGACGAATTTGGAAAACACCGTTTATTCGTACATGGGGAAATAATTATGTGTATGTAAGACTGAAATGACAAGTGGTCAAAATTTAGCAGTAGTGCGTTGACCCTGTAAATCTGACATTCAACTTGTAATTCAGCCCCACGCCCACGCTAAGAATGTTTAAATAATTATATTTAATGTAACTGCTGTGGCTTTAGAAACGCCAGGAAGTCAGAAATTTGTCCATGACGGGTTCTTTTAACACAAGTCTCTTGCTATAAAGAATCCTTAAATAATGCTAATGCCAGGATTAGTTCATTTAGTCTAGGGTATAGGAGGTAGGCACCTGAGCCATTTGCATCACACAGGTGATCTTTTATGACATGATGGTTCATGCTAATATCTCCTTTCAGAAATTTTGGAAATATTTACTTTAAACTGTTGGTTAAAGAGAGTGGTACATTCCCTCACACCAAGTGAATCAGCACTACAATAATGTTATCCTGTTTCGTATTTTGAAAGTGTTCGAAGCGATAGAAGAAAAAATATCGTAATAGCATTCAAAATATTTCTTTGCTGGTCATATTTGCTTGTCTTCTTTGAAAAAGCACTACTGTTATTGTACTAGGATTATATGTTATTCATGTTCGTCCAGTACCATGTAGTACTGAACCGCTTTTCTCGGCAATACTTCTTCAACTCCTTCAACTTCATTTGCTATGGACTGTAAAACATACTGCTCAGTACACAAACTTACCTGCTGACAAGTTACTCGTCATTTCACTCCTCATGAATATTTCTCCTTTGCATCCAACCAACCGTCAGGTTGATGAGCGTAGACGATACTTAAAATTTCATGAAACTGATTGTTCTCTTTATAACTGGTTCCATCCCAGGCCTTATGATGTGGGGTGCGATAAGCTTCAATTCTCGCTCACGTTTACTGTTTGTTTGTTTGTTTGTTCTGATACAAGCGACAGGCGCGCTGCCAACATAACTACTGATGCTAGCTCTCGCAGACGCATGCAGGTACTGCGGAGAACATTTACTGGCGGTATGACCTATTTTAATGCTGTTCATGAAACAGAACAAAAAGGAAGCTTGTAGTTTAACGTGACCGTTAATCTAGAGATCATGAGCCACGGGACCGCCTTTTTACGTGGAATCCGAACCACAGGACATGGCATTTCACCTCGAAAATCTCAGATGCATTGACCGGGAATCGAACCCGGACCGCCTTGGTGAGAGGCATACAGCTAGACCGCTGAGCCACCACGCCCCCTCATGAAACAAAAAGGTGATATGCTGTTCCAACAGGATAATGCTCGCTCACACACACACTATCCATGCAACAAAATGTGCTCTGTAAAATGTGCAACATATTTCCTGGCTAGTATCATGGTCGGACTTATCTCCAATCGAGGACGTGTGAATGGAACGACAGGTGATTCCTGTGATTCGCCCACCTACAACACCACCTTAGATAGCACTGTAAATGCATTAGTGCATATCGTACTGGTTCACGGTGCAATTCTTCTGAAACCGTGATTCGTCTGAAAACAGGACTCTTTGCGTAAAGTCTGCAGTATTAGTCACACTGTGTAATGCCCCTTGACCCTCCACGTCCGTGGAGCTGCTGGTGAAAATGCAGATGGCATGGGTGAAATTAATTGTTAGGCAGTATTCGCGTGGCAGTTGACCGGCTGACGTTGGTCTGTTGTGCAAATGTCCGTGTGAAAATCCACAGCCTGCTTCCAGTCGACCGACCAGGTCAGGGAATGGAATGAATGAAGCCCCCATCTGACGGCGAGGATATGAACTGTGCCGGCTTCCGAAGCCTGTCGCACTCCCCTGGGGCAATGATGAAATGAATGACAGATGAAATGAAATGATAGTGGAGAGTGTTGCTGGAATGAAATTTGTGACAGGGAAAACCGGAGTACCCGGAGAAAAACCTGTCTGCCTCTGCTTTGTCCAGCAAAATCTCACATGGAGTGACCAGGATTTGAACCACGAACCCAGCGGTGAGAGGCCAGCGAGCTGCCGCCTAAGCCACGGAGGCTTGCAAATTTATGTCCATGTATTAACCCTAATTACTAACCCGTGTGTGACTGACGTTGTTATTAAAATTTCGACCTAGAGACTACCATCATGTCTAGGTCAACAATTATTTATTATGCAATCTACATTAAACATGTTGCGTACACATAGAAGAATTGCATCTCTTTCAAAGATTTTCATCCACTCTTAGCACTTTCATGCGTTATCGCATTCGTTGCAAACCATGGCCTGATGCTCGACACATATGGTCCGCGAACAGTGACGACAAACGTACCGAGTCATACGACGCATTTTTGTGGGACAAAAGGCGCAACGTTTCCTGTAATTATGTGGCACAAGGTCTATAAGTGCTCGTAGCTTTACAACCAGACGCTGCTTATCATGGCTCAACTGAATTTTACTCTGGTTGCGTTCTCAATATTACATTTACGAAAAATTCGTACCAAAGACGACAGTGAATCCTTTACAGAGAAACAATCCAGCCACACTCAACAATGACTCATGCAATACAGGTTTTATAAGAGCCGATGAAGGTACTGGAAACACCGTGCTCCCCGAGTAAGTGGAAATGACAGAATTCACAATGTTGCCAACGTGCGTAGTCTCTCAGACGAATGTTTAGCAATTAAGGGTTAATATGAGAATGTTTCTGGACAGCGCAGAAAACAGCCCCTTCATTGAACAGAGGTTATTGGTGCATCTCCAACAGGATTTACTCTTCCAAATGTCGCAATTGACCGTAATCTTCATTCAAGCTTATAGTAGGTATTGGTAGTCGGTGGTATTGTGTCAGCAAAACGCTCGTGATACAGGCATTACGACTGGAATGCGTTCTGCCTTGTTTCTGCAAAAATGAGCAACATATCAACGTATTCGTCACTGGAATACATCGTGAGTGAACCAATACGTGCTGTGATGTGATTTGGTAGGTGTGCATAAACATTGTGTGACCGTTAAAATAGGGCACGATCTGTCGTTCAAAAATACAAAAGGTTGGAATCGAACCAATACACTACCGGTACTCACACATCTTTTGTCACCGGCCTTTGAGGCTGTGCGATCACCACCGCCGTCAATCGCAAGGCAAGAGATGGCAGCACTATCATCATTTGACAGCCGCTGCATTTGTGTTAGTGATCTGTCTACCCTTCACTTACCACCTGCTTCCGCCCCTACCTCTCCTCGTGACTCAATGTCTTCTCTCTCTCACTGATAGCGTAAGACTGCAAGTGGATGTGTTGTACGGAGAGTGATGTTTTAAAAGAAATTACAATTTTAGGCTAGTTAAAACTCATTTTATTACATTTCTAGTTTCTAAACAAACCTCAACAAATAGGATAGGCCTAAGCATAAAATTGGATACAGGAAGCACCTGATCAGATAAAAGCAACAAGCTATAGCAATGGAAACCTGATATAATGAGCTAACACAGGTGATTTTTTTTGTTGCATAAATACTATATTATGGAAAACGAAGCATGTGCTTGATGTAATTTCTTACCTAAACGCACATCATTAATAATAATACGCAATAACGTTTACATATTTCCACATTTCTTCGGCTATACAGTTTTTCATAAACTAAACTACTAAAAGTGCTATAAGTCTACTTCCACCGATAAATATCAGCTGAACGGCCTCTTTGTTCGAGAAATAACATGGTTTACAAGGCAGGTTTTTATTTGTTGTTAAAAAATATCTATTTTATGTTTAGTATTTAGAGCTTTCTATTTATGTAAAAGGACTTTGCGGGCCTTTGCTAGGGCAAAAGTGCTCATTAAACCGTTCATTTCTATTTTTTTGGCCGTTTCACATTCAATTGACAGAGTAGCCAAACCGTTCAGACGATCCTGCGCCATCGTTGATCGCAAATAAGGTTTTTAGCCTATTTTCATTTATGGAAAAATAGGCTTATGAGATCACCTTTTGCCCGTGTGTCTGTCTGTGTGTGCGTGTGCGTGTGTGTGTGATTCGTGTGTGTGTGTCCCTAATATAATCTTAACGGCTGGAGCGATTTCAATGAAACTCGGTAAGTTCATAGCACTATTCCGGACGACCCCGACCGTGTCCTTCAAATTTTGTTACGTCTCACCAATCCAACATGGCGGCTGTGCGAAATATTTCATCAGCATTCAATATCTCCGAAACTATTACCGAGAATACCCTGGAATTTTGTACGGTGATAAAGGGAACTACTAGAAGTTCACCTATATGACTTTTGTAAACCTGGTAACTACAAAACCAACATGGCGGCCAAGCGAAATTGTAACTTTTAAATAGACGTTTCTCGCGATTTAACCAACCAAACGCAATGAAACTTGGTACAGTATATGTTTATACACATTGTAATGCACTGACATCTAACTTCGTTCAATTGTTTACATAATCTAAAGATGGCGGCTGTGCTAATTTTAAAATTAAGTTTTTATTTCTTGTGTCGTAATCATGCGATCGAAGTGAAAGTTTGAATAATGAACCTACGCAATAATTTTCCTTTAGTGGTACATGACTCTATGACCTATACATATAACAATCCAACATGGCGACCATCCGAAATATTTAGATGGTTCTCAATATCTACGAATCTATTACAGCAATCAAACTGAATTTTTTAACGTTCATAGGGGCTATGAACATAAGTTCACCTATAGGACTTTCAATAACCTGGTGATCACAAATCCAACATGGCGGTGACGCGAAGTAAAAATATTCACATGGACATTTCTCATAATATAACCATCTGAGTGCAGTGAAACTTGGTACAGTAAATCCTTATACAATTGTTTCCATAACCACAAGATGGCAGCTGTGCGAAATTTTAAAATCTCCTTGTTACGTCTCGTGTCCTAATCATGCGATTGAAGTTTGAATGCTACACGTACACAATAATCTTCATGTAACAGTACATAACTCTATGACCTACATATATAAAAATCCAACATGGCGACCATCCGAAATATTTAGTCGGTTCTCAATGTCTACGAATCTATTACAGCAATCAAACTGAAATTTTGTATGTTGATAGTGGCAATTAACATAAGTAGGATATATGAAAATAGGCTTTAGTTCTTCAGAGAACTACTTGTTTTGATTAGTTTCAAAATGGAAAAACTCCTTTCCCCCGACGCAACCGTTATAGGAATTGTAAGCATAATTCGATATGCCGTCGTTAAATTAGGATAGGACTCCTTTATCGGGGTTAAGTACTCTAGTGCACCGCAAGCACTTTTTACAGATTACGGAACAGCGTACCTAAATAATTGTTGCTCCAGAAAAAGATCCTCTGCGTCCAAATCTTCAAGCTCCCCCGTCTTTTAGAAAATTAGAGAGTGTTTGACAATGGTTTTTCAATTGCCTTTCCTCCAAATTGGAAAGCTTGGAAGGATCGAAGAGAAATCCGAAGTATTCCGAAAAAAAAATAACTTCGTTAAATCTATTTTCTACGCAGCTCAGTGCAGTATCTACGACAGACAAAAAGTAATTTACCCGAAATTTATTTTCAGCTTCTTTTTAAAGTTCCTCTTCAGTTTTTTCCACCTGTTGATCATTTTGCTGTTTTATTTCATCAAGGAACCTTTTGCGATTGCCTTGACGGCGAATAGAAAATTTATTTGCATAGCCCAAATTTTCCATTATTTCTCTAGCGGTGGATATTGCACTGTCAAAGCCAGTGTTGCGATACTTTTGAAAAAATGACATTAGGCCCTGAAGTTCGGTTAAAGCCGTATCTAACGAAGTCTTCTCAGATTGGAGAGTTTAACTTGTAGAGTTCACAGAAAATTAAATATCGTACCAGATAACGAGGCTTAAAACAAATTCATACGAACTTGTATGAAGCAACAAAGGTTGGGCCTCTGACCGGGTAACAGGATCTTTGGTAGTTTCTGCCAATTTATCTAGAGCTTCGTTTACTTTGCCTAACTGGTACCTAATGGGCTTGGCACTGCCAATTCAACATTCCCATCTCGAGCTAGCTAAGGATTTTAGTGTGAGGAGGCCGGGACATAGTTCGCACAAAATGTCCCACCTTTCCGTGGAAGCTACAAACAAAGTGTACAGGCGCTGAACTATACCAAAAAATGCCATAGCGTTCTTATTGCATTAACCATGTCACCCAAAAGTAAGTTAAGATTATGTGCAACACATGCCATGAACATTGCTCGTTTATTAGTATTTTTTACTCGCATCCGCACTCCCTTATACTTGGCCTTCATATTAGCACCATTGTCATACCCTTGTCCCCAACAGTCCATGATATCAAGATCATTATCCTCCAATACTCCTTCTAAAACCTCAGCTAACCCCTTTCCCGTAGTGTCGAGTACCTCCAAAAACTCGATGAACGATTCGACGATCCTTGGATTTTCTGCTATCATATCAACATAGCAGAGGACAAATTTTAATTTGGGCTGGACTGAATCAAACACACTATATTTAATTATTTATTTTATTTTTGAAAAAAAAAATGGCCTGAAGCGCGGGGCCTTTCTGAGCGCGGGCCCTGGCGCGACGGCCCTGCGTATTACCAATTTGTGGACTAGGCACTCTCCCTCCGTCCAGCCCAATAAAAAAGATTATATTATGATATAGTACGATATGATTGACGGAGAGAGCTGGCCGTGCGATTAAGGTTGTGCAGCTGTGAGCTTTCATTCCGGGAATAGTGGGCCTGACCCCCCTGTCGGTAGCCCTGGAGATGGTTTTCCCTGGTTTCTCATTTTAACACCAGGCAAATGGGCGCTATGCCTTAATTAAGGCCTCAGCCGCTTCCTTCTCACTCCTAGTCTTTCCTATCCCATCGTCGCCATAAGCCCTACAGTATCTGTGTCGGTGGGACGTAAGGCATATTGTAATATATATAAACTAGTAGTAGTGCCCGGCTTCGCCCGGTGGATTTATTTGTTTTATGGATGATAATGGATACTACTACAGAACTGGCATATGATACTTAAACTACCCGAAAGAAAAAAAAATACACCTTTTTGTGGTGGAGGTGGTGGTGTTGGTGGTGGTGGATGTAGTGAGGGTAATAAGCAGTACAGTATAATGGACGTAACATTTAGATCTTTTTCCCCTAATGATAATAATGATAATAATGAATAGGGAAACGGCTATTTACTAACTACAGCACTGACACATGTAATTTACAAACAAATTTCTAAAAATGATTAGAAAGAGGAATAAGCGAAATAAAAGACACTGCCTAGGGCTTATATCTCATTGTCTGTTAGAAATGTAGAGACCAATAGTGTCGTCTTTTGTCGCATAGTGCCGTAGGAAAAGAATCAGAACATTTTGGAAAACTTCGGCTGTCCCGAGCTCCTGAGGTAGCAATAGTATCATTTATGGCCACATAGCACTCAACGATAAGTTTCGGAAAAAATACGGCAAATTTGAAAGCACCAACGCATATTGCAGCTGATAACCTCAATGTATTGCACCAACACCATTGCACTTATACAGATGCATAATATGTTCATGATGATAACTGTTTTAAGGGGCAAAATAAGTCCTTTTGCACTAATTACTCCCCGTGACTGCAATTTATAAGCATCGCAAGATTCAACTATTTTCGCTATTCTGCACCAGAACACTGGTAGGGGCGACGTGATGCAGCCCGAATTGCCAGTCAACAATAGACTTATTAAAATACTCTTACATTTACACTACTACGGACATGAATGATTCTAGGGCCTTAATACATGGTTTTCAAGTTAAGTATGTTTGTTATTCTAAATGTAGGGAATGGAGAGCGTTGTCCAAAATATCAAGTGGACAGTGTTACCAGCAGGGTTTCAAAGTGTATGTATAATTTGGTGAAATTAGGAGGAACGGTGTAGATTTGTGATAAAGGGCCTAAATGCAGGAAATGGAGTGGTCTGTCCGAAATTTCAAGCGGACAGTGTCACCCGCAGGGTTCCAAAGGGTAAGTGTACAAAATGTGATTCAGATCGGTGAAACGGTGTAGATTTATGCCAATGGACCTAATGCAGGGAATGGAGTGGTCTGTCCGAAATTTCAAGCAGACGGTGTTACTCGTCGGGTTCCAAAGTGTAGACTACGGATGTGAAATTTGGTTCAGATCAGTGAAACGGTGAAGATTTGTGCCAAATGTCCTAAATGCAGGGAATGGAGTGGTCTGTCCGAAATTTCATGCAGCCAGTGTTCCTCGTAGGGTTCCAAAGGGTATGTAACAAATTTTGGTTCAGCTTGGTGAAACGGTGTAGATTTGTGCCGAAGGGCATAAATGCAGGGAATGGAGTGGTCTGTCCGAAATTTCATGCTGACAGTGTTACTCGGATGGTTCCAAAGGGTATGTATACACATTTTGGTCCAGATCGGTGAAACGGTGTAGATTTGTGCCAAAGGGCCTAAATGCAGGGAATGGCACTCCGTCCGAAATTTCATGCAGACAGTGTTTCTCGTAGGGTTCCAAAGGGTATGTATACAAATTTTGGTTCAGCTTGGTGAAACGGTGTAGATTTGTGCCGAAGGGCATAAATGCAGGGAATGGAGTGGTCTGTCCGGAATTTCATGTAAACAGTGTTACTCGCAGGGTTCCAAAGGGCAAGTATACACATTTTGGTTCAGATCGGTGAAACGGTGTAGATTTGTGTCAAAGGGCCTAAATGCAGGGAATTCATTGGTCTGTCCTAAATTTAAATTGGACAGTGTTAACCGCAGTGTTCCAAAGGGTGTGTATACAAATGTTGGTTCAGATAGGTGAAACGGTGTAGATTTGTGCCAAATGGCCTAAATGCAGGGGATGGATGGTCTGTCCGAAATTTCATGTAGACTATGTTACTCGCGCTGGGTTCCAAAGGATATGTATTCAAATTTTTGTTCAGATCGGTGAAACGGTGTAGATTTGTGCCATAGGGCATAAATGCATGGAATGGAGTGGTCTGTCCGAAATTTCATGTAAACAGTGTTACTCGTAGGGTTCCAAAGGCTATGTATACACATTTTGGTTCAGATCGGAGAAAAGGTGTAGCTTTGTGCCAAAGGGCCTAAATGCAGGGAATGGACCGGTCTGTCATAAATTTCATGCAGACAGTGTTACTCGCAGGGTTCCAAAGGGTATGTATACAAATTTTGGTTCTGATCGGTGAAACGGTGTAGATTTGTGCCAAAGGGCTTAAATGCAGGGAACGGAGTGGTCTGTCCGCAATTTAACATAGCCTAACTATTCCTCTTGAATCTGGCTATCATATAAAAAAGAATTTTTCGAATCCGACTGGTAGTTCCAGAGATTAGCGCGTTTAAACACACAAACACACAAACTCTTCTGCTTTATTATATTAGTATATATATATATATATATATATATATATATATATATATATATATATTATTTTGATATATTTTGAAGATTACAACTCACATAAAGTTCTATTGACCATAAACATGTTTTATTCTTCTAATATAACTTACAGAATTTTATAAAGTAACTTATAAATAATTTTTAACATTCTGTAAGGAGTAATGGGTGAGATAATAACACTTCTACGATTTCCTCTAGACTGTTGTCCTGTAGCCTGGTAGGATGAGTCGGGGTGGGAGGGGACGGAAGCTGCGATAGCAAAGGTGTTGAAGGAGAGGGGAAGGTAGGTGCCCGAGCGCGCTCTTGCCCAAGACCTTGTCTTGTCGCTGTGTGTGTGCGCGCGTGTGTGTATGTGTGTGTGACTGATTCAGCCAGCGTTTTTTAGAGTCTGAAAGGTACATGCACCACGGGTATATCGCTGAACCAATTATCTTTATCAAACTTTTCTACTGCTCAGAATAAGATCCACTTCAAATTAATATAACTTTGAAGTTAATGTAACAATTTTTTCTCACTAAAAATGGTATTCAAATCTAAAGAGGTTAATACAAAATTTGAATTTCGAAATAAGAATTGTTCCTTTTGCAGGTACTACTACAGGGGTTGTTGTTGAGAAATTTCGGTGTCTTCCGATTATTAGTTTCGTCGTGGTGATCGTTCCTTTAACGCTCAAAATAGCCATGTCCTCAGCAAACGAGCCGTCGTTATTTTCTACAAAACACATATAATGTCTCACAAAGACCTACATTAGAGATTAAGAATAAAAATAACGATAAAAATAAAATTTTAGTTTTTGACCGCAAAGCCTTAACCGCCTCTGCCACGAGTCTAACATACTGTACGTAGGGCTCGCTAGAAGTGTAGGTACTTAACTACGGCTCTTCCACCTCAAGTTAAGGTGGCTACACACGTAACTGCACGCTTGACAAGCATGCATGATCAATCTTGTTGTGCAAGCAGGCTTTAGCGTTTGTAGGATAATTATGCGCAAGCATTTTAATTGTACAAGCAGATTGAAGACGGATTGAATTGAAATCATGGATGCTTGTACAAGCAGCGTTTGCCCAAGCGAAATGGAGCGTGTGTACCACGGATGTGCCGGGCGGGCATCAATTCCACCCGGGAATCCCAGTGAGGTAGCCAGGGTTACCTCAATTCCGCCCGGTCCTCCAAGGGACCCAGAAATGAGTTCCTCAACTCCGCCCAGGCTTTTCTCCAATGACGTAAACAAATGTCATAACCCTCCTGCTCGCATAACAAAGGCCGTGTCAAACACCTTATGCAGCGCATGAGTAGAAAAAAATAGAAAACTTGGCAGACTTACGTAAAAGAATAGTATGATTAATTTTAAATCACCACCATCAAGTCCGCTCAATCGTTAAATCAGATATAAACATAATACAAAGAGCTAGATGTTAATCACTGTTGTTAAATAAAAATATGGACAGGAAATTTAATAAAATAAGAAAAATCAGCATCTTAAAATCACGTAAATCTTTACTTCATTTCAAACTATACAAAACACATTAGATGAAACTCTTTTCATTCCCTAACTATTGTGTGAGAAACACACTTCACAAGATCTAATCTACTCATTGTTTGGTTGGCGTACTGCATGAGCTTGTTTTCAATTAATTCTTTTCTCACACGACTATTCTTGTCTTTGCTCGACACCCGCCCGCTGCTGTTAAGTAGAATGTACGTGTCTGTCTGTATCTGATGTAAGCACTTAAAAAATATATATATATATTTGGATGAGGTGTTGTACTTGTGTTGTCGTGTGGAATGCAAGAATTCGCTCATGCGCTGCAGAAGGTGTTTGACGTTGACCCGGCCCTTGATATGGGACCAGGAGGGTTATGACATTTGTTTACGTCATTGAAGATAACCCCTTTGCCGACCCCTTGTCAAAGCCTGAGCAGAGTTGAGGAACTTATTTTTGGGTCCCTAGGAGGACCGGGTGGAATTGAGGAAAATCGGGCGGAATTGATGTTCGACCGATGTGCCAGCTTGTGCAAGCAAACTTTAGTCGTGAGTGAGCTCTACAGGTGGTGTTATCATTTGTACCATGTCTAGTGCTCTGAAGAAGGTCAGCCGTCAATAACCATTGTTATCTACTGACCAATGCTGACGGTTCTTAACCAATACCATACTTCCTCTATAACTCCACGTGAATTCCAATGTCCCGCCCTGGCATCCAGCTCGTGTGTCACGCGGGTGTCAGGTGTCCATACAGTGCATACAGTTCTGTCCAGTCTCGCTGCTTGCTCTCAGCGGCTACGGTGTAGAGTTGGCAACACTGTGTCTCACGCTAGGAAAGCCTTGGCTTCCCGCAGACATGGAATGTGAACATATTCGCTCGTGATCATATTCTTCTTTTGAATTAAAGGTGTTATGAGCGACAAAAGGTTCAAATAAGTTTTTTCATTCATTGTGATATAATTATGCCAATCACCCGGGTATATCTTCAATTCACTCAGCAAATTAACGTGGAAATAGGTATTTCTCATCAATAACCACTCTTTGCACCACATATCACGCTTCTTCTTTCGCGTTTTCCTCTTGTGGACAAGGCAAACAGCAGCCGAAGCGACAGCATCGTCGTCCAAGCTCGTCATAGTGCAAGCCCCAAGTGCCGCTTGTTCAAGCATGGTATCGTAGGGAAATTTGGCATTCCTGTACAAAATGATGGATCATGCATGCTTGTCAAGCTTGCAGTTACGTGTGTAGCCACCTTTAATATCCGTCTCAGAGTTTTTAATCATGGTTTTAAAACGATCGTACTTCCTCCATAAATTAGCAACAATTCTACCTATCTTCATAGGAATACATTGTGAATGAAGGGGGTCTACGTGTGGTTGTTACCTTGTAGGAGTGGCTTAATATTGCGTACCCACTAAAATAGAGCCCAGTCTGTCGTTCAAAAAATGTGCTTAACGCTGGATTTGATGCACTATACTACCGATCCTCTCATACTTCGTCCTACCGGCCCTTAACCGAATTAATTTTTGATTTACTTTTTTCTCCTTATTTTTAATGTTAACGTTCTACTTTTTCTCTTTATATTCTATTCTTCAGGTGTTTTTGTTTTCAAGATGATGTTGCAAACACCCAGTCCCCAAACCAGGGGTATAAACCACAGGAGGTTAAAATGCCCACGGCCTGGTTGGGAATCGAACCTGTGACCCTTCGGGCCAAAGCATAGCACGCCAACCAATTAGCCATTGAGGAGGACTAACTAAGACAACATAGATCACATGCGTTAGACTATGGCCATTCCACCTCGAACGTTAATACCCGTGCCAAAGTCTTCAATCATGTTTTAAAGTGTTCATTTAACTTTCTACCATTACAGATCACGTGGCATAACCTATTAATTCAATTGTACAGTATAACGGAGCTCTAAAAGAACAATAAATCACATGTTTGTAGAATGACCGTTGGTATTTGGCGGGGAATGGTGCAGAGTAGTTTCTCCTTTGATAGGCACATGGCTCAATTTACATTGCTGACACACAGGCAGGGTGCAGGACAACCACCAAGAGAAATGTAGTGTTAGTTGTGTTTCATAAAACTAAATAATATTGGGCTTATTTAGGCTATGTGAAATAAAATGAATACGAAAAGTAACTCCTCTTCAAACGTATGGCATATTTTATAACAATAACAGACAGTTGGAAATGTAATGCAATGGCAACGGTGATGGAGCCCATCACATCCGAGCGAGGCGCGCCTTGACGCGTGTTGGTCTTCATCTTGGCAACGCTGTACAGCTTTCCCCGGAGCGGCTAGCTGGTGAACCATGCCTTATTTCCCCGTACAGATACAAACCGATATAAAATAAGTTAATTAATTTACGTATTTCACAGTCATACAGCAAACAACCTTCAAACTCGAGTGCACATAATATTTTGGTCGACAGTAATATAATCTGCTGAGATAACGAACCGACCTCTTGGCCCTACAGCCCATTGAAGGCCTTGACTTACCAAGAATCTAATAAAATATCTGGTATAGAAACACAAATGATACACTTACAAATAATGTATGTCTACCCCTTATTATTCCCGTTTTCCAACGGGGTCGGGGAGGAGATGCGATGGAAGTCTGTGTGGCGATGGTTTTTACGGCCGGATGCCCTTCCTGGCGCCAACCACATGAGAGGAGTTAATGAGAGATGAAATGAATGATGGTGAATGAAATTGGGCAAGGATGTGGACGGAAGCGGCCGTGGCCTGTCAGTAGGTATCGTCCTGGCATTTGCCTGGTGTTGAAAATGGGAAACCACGGAAAACCATTTCAAGGACGGCCGATGGTGGGGCTCGAACCCTCGCATCTACCGAGTCAGCTGAGAGCTTGGCCCCATGACCTAATGCTCGCTTTAGCCAGCGTAGCCACTACTGTCGGTGATACACTTACAAATAATAATAATAATAATAATAATAATGTTATTGGTTTTACGTCCCTTTTAACTACTCTGGCTTTTAGAGACGCCGGGGTGCCGGAATTTTGCCTCGAAGGGGATCTTTAACGTGCCAGTAAATCTACTGACACGGCTCCCTCGCATTTTCGCACCCTCAAATGCCAGCTGACTGCGCCAGGATACGAACCTGCAACCTTGGGCTCAGCAAGCGAGAACGTTACCGCTGAGCCACACACTTACAAATAACACACTCCAGAATCCACGAATTATTTTTCGTATTAGTTTAATTTGGTAATGTATCATGTGTATTTATTTCATTAGGTTTGTTAGTAGATTATATAAGGGGTGATCAAAAAGTTTCCCTTTGGAGGACGTACAGTCCAAAATCAGGAAAAGTCGCCGTGAGCATTGAGGCACTCATTCCACCGACGACCAGGTTGAAGATCTCCGTGTGGTAAAACACCGTGTGCTGTTGCGTGAAGAAGTCCGTAACCGCCTTATACACATCCTCGTCCGACAGGAATCGTCGAACCTTCAAGGCCTATTTAAGGGTTGAAGGTGTGATAATCGCATGCTGAGATATCAGGCCTATAGGGCGGTTGATCAAGTGTATCCCACTTGAGTTGGCGTACCTTCTGCGTTACGATCTTTGTAGTATGGGGCGTGCGTTATCATGTTGTGCACCCCTTGTTGCAGTTTTCCCGGACGTTTCGCCTTAATTGCACGACGTAATTTCTCAGGTATTGCGCAGTACCGTTCGCTAGTGATGGAGACACTAGGTTCCTTGAAATTAATAAGAAATGGGTCCCGGTAATCAATGAACAGGGTGAGCATTTACTTTCCAGTGGATGGTTGGTTCTTGAACTTCTTGGGCGAGGGGGCGATGGATGGCACCACTGCATCGTCGACGCTTTCGATTCTGGTTCCCAGTGATGGCACCAGTTTTCGTCGCCTGCAACAATGCACTCCAGGATCATGTTGCCTTCAACATTGAAACGCATTAGGTACTGCGGACAAACAGCTATCCAGTGTGCTTTCTGTTCGGCATTCAACGACCCGGGATATCGCTGCAGCAACTCCTTCAAACGAAAACTTTTAAATCAAGCCTTATATCAATATTGTCCGCCCAAGCTCTCACTGCTTCAAGTCACTTTTTTCTTGGAATTTTGATGGCAATTCGGGGAGCGCTTCAGTCTCTCTGGTTTCGCGCATGTGCCAAGAATTGCTCGCCAGTGCATCACCATACACGGACATGTCAATCACATTGAGTCGGGGAAATCGAGACCCATCTGCGGGTAACACTGCTCCACAATGACTAAATTGCCAATTGACGGGGTCACGAGAGAACAAAAGGCGAGCTGCTTTGTGTTGCCGCGGTAAACGGTGCGAATGGGTCGTCTGGCTCGCAAGTTCCTATTCTCCAAAGTTCAGTCGGACACACCAGGTAAGCCTCCCTACCATCTTTTTGTTCAAATAGAGGTAATTTTTCAATTCATGTAACATCGTGTAACTTGCATCAGAAATATCTTCAAAACATAGTAGACAATAATAAGGGTCTATTACACTCTGGAATTGCTACGCCACTGTCATTTTTAGCCTACTTTTCACATTTTGCAAAAATGAGATAAAAAGTAGACTTATGAGATCGGTCAAATGTCTGTCTGTCTGTCTGTCCTTCTGTCTGTCTGTCAGGCTGTGTGTGTGTCCCCCCCCCCCCTATCAACTCCTAAACGGCTGCAGCAATCGAAACAAAATTTTGTAGGAGTAAAGACCTATACCTGAATATCTCACGGCCATATTTGAAAATGATGTCAGTGCTACCAACTGCTAAAAAATCGCAATTGAAATTTGAGCTCCATGTTGGATATTTTGGAAGGTATGAATGGGAGCTATTTCAAAATTGGCACACGTATAGATAATAATATTGCAGTTTAATTTCCAGGAGGCCATACATGACAGTGTTGCCAAAATGATTATAAGCTTGCTGATAGGTCCAATTTTTAAATGCATATAACTTCTACACTATCAATTGGAATTCAATCAAATTTCGTATGTTGTATGGGTACATAACCAGATATGACTGAGCGTATTCTTAAGACCAACCAGGGCTGTCAACTGTTAATAAATGCTCTTAATTTCTTTCATCCAAATACCAATATATCAGAAAATATGCAAGCCGACAGCTTTAAACTATACACACGTATAGTACCTGACATTCTATATTAATTTGGAGTAACTTATATACGTCAGTGCTACCAACATGATTCTAAGCCTGCTGAGAGGTCCAAATTTTAATACATGTAACTTCCATGCTATCATTTGGATTTCAACCAAATTTCGTACGTGCTATGTGTACCATAACAGATATGACTATGCGTATTCTTAAGAGCAACCAGGGCTGCCAACTGTTAATATGTGCTGCCTCTATTTTTGTTACCCTAATATCAATATATCAGAAAGTATGCAAGCCAATAGCTCTGAACTTTGCACACGTGTAGTACCTGGCATTCAAGATGAATTTGGAGTAACTAAAATACGTCAGTGCTGCCAACATGATTCTAAGCCTGCTGATAGGTCCAATTTTAAAATGCATGTAACTTCTACACTAACTAATGGATTTCATTCAAAATTGGCACAACAATAGATCATATTATTTCAGATTATTTCTGACCATTACATGCATGACATTGTTGCCAACATGATTTTACGCGCGCTGTTAGATCCAATGTTTAACTGCATGTAACGTCCATGCTATTCAACCAAATTTTGTTTTCTGTACCTTAAGAGATGGAACTAAGAATATATTCAGTCACCAGGGCTGCCAACTGTAGTGCTCTATTAGGCTACATTATGCCAGGTATAGAGTATTTCGAACTAATTAGAATTTTCGATATTAGCAACTTAATTTCGTCATTATTCTAGATAGATCCATATAGATTAATCATTGGCATGAATCTTAAATTTTAAGAAAAGTAGGCTCTTTAGTTCGTCACGGAACTTCTTGTTTAAATTCAGTTTCAATTAAGGTGTCAAAAGTACAAATAAATTTGCCAATTTATACGTCACCTTATTTAAGAAATGATAATAATAATAATGTTTCTGGTTTTACGTCCCTTTTAACTACTGCGGCTTTTAGAGAAGCCAGGGTGCCGACATTTTGCCCCGAAGGGAATTTTTATCGTGCCAGTAAATCTACTGACACGGCTCCCTGACATTTGCGCACCCTCAAATGCTAGCTGACTGCACCAGGATTCAATCCTACAACCTTGGAGACAGCAGGCAATATCGTTACCGCTGAGCCACGTAGCCAGCCTATTTTACTTATCGTAGAGATCTTATGAAAAAAAGCACACTCTCATCTAACGAAACAAATAGCGTGAATTTCTTAACAATATTGTGAATGTTCAACATTGATGATCTGATATATTAATAGCAATGATTACAAATTACAAACACGACTGTTCGTAAATTTTGAGTTTTTCAGTGATTTTCGGCATTTGAGTGACATTACACTAAAATAGGTCAATTTTTAACTTAATGTTTGCGTGACAACAAAAAAGTATCATAAAAATAAGTCTAGACTTTTGTTTACGTTACCAACAATGAAGCCCTAAGTTCCAATCCGTAGCCTTCTTTAAGGCACCAACAACAATAATTAATCGTAAGGATCGTATAAATGAACGCACTATCTCATTCGTAGCATCCTTCTCTTCAGAGAAACTGACTGGTAGACTACTGTATTTACGTATCCAAATGTAAACTATGGAACGGGAAATGAGAATGGAAAGAACATTTAATTTTAAATTGTAACCCAAAGACTTAATTCCACCTGGTGAGGCGAATGTAGTAATAATTACCGGTACATAAAAGAAGAGATACATTTTAATTCATTTTAAATTGGAAACAATTTCAACTGCCATAGATTAAAATAATTCACAAACCTTTGCGTTTTTTCGAAAGCTATGAATGTCTTTTCACGAATTTCTTAAATGCTGTAGTAAGGACGATAGTTTTTTTTTTACCACTGTGAATCTCCAGATATGCACAGTATGATATACACACTGCAATCACAGTGCTCTGTGACGTCACCGGCCGGAGAATCTGTGCTCCGTTTCTCCAACAGAACGTGGAAAGAGGAATGTAGGGGCGGTGGAAGAGAGGACAAACATGTCTAGCAGTAGGGGACTCCACTCAACAATGCGTGCGCAGTATTCTTTATAGTAATACTTGCACATTATAAAAAGTATATTTTGCTCTGTTAACCTATTGGGTTTAAACATTTTTTAATTATTAATAATATATATTTATTACTTTAATAAAAATTTGTTTCAATTGAATACTGGATGTTGTTATGCTATTAAACACAGGCAGAACATGTACACGAATGTGCAATGTCCATTTGTTTCATGACAAATAATAATATACAAGTAAACATATGTAGAAAAATCATCTTCCAAACACACATACAGAATAATTATAATAATAAAAAATATACTGTAATAATACTAATAATAATAATAATAATAATAATAATAACGCTGAAGTTCGAAATTTTTCACATGTTGAAATATCTTAAGACACACTAAACATTTCGCCATTCCTCCATACTCGACAAACAAGAATAGTTCTTCCCACACAGACAAGAAAATGTTAGGAGTCGACGGACTTTGGTTGTCAGATGCTTCTTTTGTTGGCATTTTCGTTAGAAATAATATTAACCTTAATGAGTCGGCGTGCAACTCTGTATACTCGAACAGGCACCACCACAGAACAATATGGGCACCACTGCACTGGCTGGCTGGGAAGCGCGCTCCTCACAAGGAAAGCATTGAAAGCGGAACGTGCCTCTCTACGTCACAAACAAGGCAGGTGAAGGCGGCTGATGTAGAACATTGCACGTTAAGTGGAGTACTTGGTTTGCAAGAATTCACAGCTAGTGAACTGTCTTCATAAGTGAAGGAAACCCATTAAATACTTTTATCAAGAACAAATGAACATCAAATGATAACCGATTATATCCATTGTTGAAAGCGTTGCGCAATGCTCTATAGGCATACTGCAATATTTTGTTGTTTGGGCTTGGACATCGTGGTCATTTAGCCCCGTGTACTTGAGTGCGTGTGGAATTTTGCCTGATAACATGTATTATTGTGTTGACTGTATTATTGAGTGTATTTGTAATGAATGTGAGGATTGGGAAGGAAGGGGCCGTGGCTTTAAGTTAGGAACTGTCAAGGCATTTGCCTGGTGTAGAAGTGGAGAAACCACGAAGAACCACTTCCAGGATGGCTGAAGTTGAAAACGAACCCATCTCTACTCAGTTTTGCGTCACGAGGCTGGGTGTACCCCGTTCCAACCCTCAGACCAGAATTAAATTTCTTGGCAAGGCCAAGAATCGAACCAGGATCTCCGGGGCGACAGCCAAGAGTGCAAGCCGCTACACCACGAGTTGGTCCATATTGCAATGGGCAGCAATCAAATGTGGAACTCCAAAATCTTCAACTTCACGAATACAAGTTGTATTTTTTTCTGAAATTATCAGAGCATTTATCTACATGATTATAAGCAACTACAGTACTTACAATGCCATAATACCAACATTGACGATTAATTCGTTAACTCTTGGGGCTGCCACTTTTAAAGTTTCATTAGCGCCTTCATAAAAAATCCAGAACAGCTGATCTAGCTACCACGATCTTTCTATGCAGCATTATTTATTTATGTATTTATTTATTTATCGTATGGCTTTTAGTGCCGGGAGTATCAGAGGACATGTTCGGCTCGCCTGAGTCTGTAGCTGCTTCCAGCGGACTCCTAAAGGATGAGCTACAAGTTCCGTTCAATTTCAAGTAGTTCCAACTTTCGCCACCAGACATCAATGATACCTAGTGGCGAACGTTGGAACTTTGATAGAGCGTTCTGACGAAATCTAACCTAACAATTTTGCTTTACACAAGTTTAGTCTGTGAAAGGATCTTTTACATGCCATAAATCTATGACATGGGACCGCCGGCTTTACTTCCCCTCCGAAGGAAGGCATACGGAAGGATTTTTAACGCTCTTAAAAAATCCGACGACTTCGGCCGGGTTTGAACCCGCTATCTTGGGCATAGCAGTTCAGCATGCTACCGACTACGCCACCGAAGCCGCATTTAACACAACGGCACTGATAACTGGAATAGTGGAGGTGGTGACGTCTTTAGAACCTGTTGAGAACGAAGTGTAGGAACATATTCCGTCTAAACTTACGCTTTATACACAGTGAATTTTGATCGTAGAATGGGATCATTAAACAAATATTGGTCATTTTAGCCTATTTTCATTTATGAAGAAATAGACTTATGAGTAGGGCTCGGATTTTTCGGTGCTAAAAATCGGGAAAATATTTATTTTTTTATTTAAAAATACCTGAAATATGTTACAAAAAAGTAAAAATATTTAATTATAATTAAGTTTATTAATGTGAATATAAACAATATGCAGTACTCACGAATGCAATTTATGCTATGTCTCACTGACTACTGAAGCATTACAATACACGAGGTTGTCCGTCACAAATGACCGACGATTATCGCGAAACACTTCTTCTGAAGGCGCGAACAGCGGCAATATGTTTCTTGCCATTGAGGTGTTGTGTAACTTGAGATCGCTGTTCAGCCTTGAATACTTTCCCCACATCGTTGGCACAACAGATCGCCCCCATCAGAACTAACATTATCTTTAAATTCTGCAACATATTGCTGCAGACGATAACTTGTAGATGCTTTTACTTTAGGCATCGTAGAACTGCCTTACATTTCACAGTGCCAGAAATGAACGGCTTGTGAGTGACACTGGTTCCAGGTAGCTTTTAGGGAGGGGGAGAAGGGGGGATACCCGGCTTCCACAGTGAGTGGCACGGGGCGACAGGTTAAGAATAACACAGTTGCAAGCTGACATACGCTCTGCATGAAGATTAGATAGCTCACGGTTCTTCCCCGTTGAAGTAACACAGAAGAAAAATTCAATAAACTGAAAGATCTAGCATGCTGATTAATAGGAATGTAAATATTTTCTTTTCTCTTCTTTTCTTAGTCGTTTACCCTCCAGGTTGGTGGAACCCAGGGACTCAGCGAGGGAACTCACCACTACCGTCTCTACGGGCAGTGTCCTAGAGCGGGGAACATCTAATCGGAGTGGATACAACTGGTGAGGTGTGATTGGCACCTCGCCCAGGCGGCCTCACCTGCAAAGCGAACAGGGGCCTCATGAGGGAAGGTAATGGATGGTCAGGATGGATAGGCAAGGAAGAGGGAAGGAGACGGCCGTGGCCTTGAAGAAGGTACTGCCCCTGTAAATTGAATTATACTGAGACCACGGTGGCTGTATTGGCATATGTGAATAAAGTTATGGCCGTCATAGTTGTGACGTGTATATTCATGACGTAGGCGTGGATGACGCAACGCTCGAGCAAGTAGGCTGGCTGAGCTTAGATTCTTGCTGACGTCACGATTTTGTTCGAGAAGGATCTTAGATTTACGACGCAGTCGCAGGGAAGCAAGTAAACGTGCTGAGGAAGAAGTTACGCTATTGGAGGAGAGGCTCGAACCAATGAATGATAGCTTGAAGGGAGACGGAGATTACTGAAACTACCATATTTTATAACTTTTGGCATGCAGAATTGTGGAAAACTATTTTCAGTTATGGCATTGATTTGGAATTTTGAAGAAATTAATTATATGTTTTTGAAATCTGAAAATCCGTCAAGAATAGCCAAAGTTGGAACTTCGAGTAATGATGGAAGAAGAAGCTATGGTAGGGATGGATACGCTCCTTCAAAGTTGATAAAAGGCCTTGCACAGCAGAGAGGAGTTTCTCACTTCGTGGTTTTATTCTGACTTCATAGTCTGACTTCGTGTTCTGATAGAACAAGCATATCGTCATAAGCAAGCGTGGCAGAGCCCACCGCATCGAACAGTATTGGGTATCCAGCAGTGCAATTTTACTGTTACTAAAACTAGGCGAAGTTGGAGCGCACACATAAACGATTCTACAGTTTATCTATCAAGAATTAGCTACTGCATTTATACTAATTCAATAGTGCATTACAATATTGAGGCGTGTGCGAAAGTTGAACTTTTTCATTATAATACTTCAGAAGAAATTCGCATTTAAAGACTGCAGAGAAAAGTGTTTTTCTCGAATCCTGAGAAGCATTTTTACTACCACACTCTACGCTACGGCAGACACGTGTATTGCAACCGTGATACTGAAGATTACATTTGGTGATACAACGCTACATTCTACAATGGAACTATACGATCTGGCAGTACTTTCGACTAACATTATAATGGAAGTGGAGATGGAAGACTAAAACTTTAATGCAATTGGGACATACATCAGTAGTGTGAAGTAGCAAGATGGAGCTTCGATAATCGTCATTCTACAAAGACGAGCATGTAGTGAACATTCAGCTACACTCATGCATCGTAATCCATCGCTGAATTACATCAAATGGCAGTGGAAATAAATTCATACTCCACAATTATGAACATTTCTGCGGAAATATTTGCATTGAACTTCATGGCTGATTTCTACAAGAACTTCAGGGAACTTTCAAGAGTGGCAAGGGTTTTTCCCAGCACACAAAGAAGAGTTTTGCCAGAGGGATGTCTATCGTCTACACGGAGCAGAGCGATTTCCGGAGGAGGAAGCTGTTCTATTCTCCGAGGGCGCAGGTTCCAGGTTCGAGGTCGGTGCACATCTATCCTGTGGTGAAATGGAACCAGCAGCAGTCTTCTGTGAAATTTTCTTCTAGAACTTCAATCCAACAGATAAGGTAGCCGTGAACGTTTCTTGATTTATTTGAGCCTTTTTAGTGAGATCTGAGCAACTATCTTTCCATATTTTCTGTCATATATTTGATTGCCCCATATTCTTTTGCTAGATGTTTCTGTACTCTGTACACTTTGCAGCTTTATGCCATTTTCTTCGATTTATTGAGACATTATTATGTCATTTGCATATTTAAACATTTTGGATCAGTTTATACTGAAGTTAAATATTCTTTCGAGAATTTGAATTTTTCTTGTAGTCACGATTTGACTGTAAAGTTAACGATTTTCTATGGCAAGTTTGAATTCAGACAGCGTGTCGTTTTATTAAAGTAATTCTTTCCAGTAAATTACTTTGACCAATTTTCTGTCATCCTCAAGAAAGAAGAATGATTAAAAGATTTTAGAGCGTTAAAATCTACTACTTTATCGACGATCTTGGAAATACTAGTCGTTTTTATGAACATGATTGAAACACAGACATTTTTAGTCAATTCTGAAATACCATTGCATTATAGACAATTTTATGAAATATGAACTTTGAATACGATTTATTCAGTACACTATAGTAATGAACATTTGATAGGAGATTTTCTCAATTCTTGATTGAAACAATAATGTTTGCATTTTCTAGTCTATTTGCATTCTATTCGACTATTTCTGCAGTTATATGAATTTTGCTTGAATATAGTATTTTTATACTGCGATAATTATGATGAGATTAATTCATTTTGATAGACCAGGGAGGCGTGTCTAATCGTATTTGCTATTAAATTTATTTGTGACTGGAAATTTTTTACTTCATATCGCTTCATGAATGAAACCCACGAAGGTTAAATATAATAACAGTTTTCGATACAATTGATGAATATAAGAATTTTTAAAGAGGAACTATGGATGTATAATCGTTAGTTCAGTGGACGTGTAAAAGTCGCTGATGAATAATGCCCTTTAATAAGTGAAGGAGGTTCCCACAGTAATATTGATGATGATGATGAATTTATAAGTGGAGGTTTTTGTGTGTATTGTGGAAGATTTTGATGCCATATATAATGAGATATATGATGAATTATGGGCCAATTTTGTGCGTTTGTGCGAGGTATGTTTCCGCTGAGTTGTATTGTTCAGGTCCATTGAAAATTATTCATGTGAAGTTACTGTTAAAATTAACAAGAGTGATAAATTGATTGAATTATAGATTTTGAATGGAGGTTACCGTCACAAATAATAATTATTAAATCTTACTAAACCTGAATCTAAAATGTAAATATAAGTAACCTTCATCGGTCGATTATATTACCACGATTTAAGAAAATATCAACCGGATAAACGTGTGGTTAATGTATTTCAAATATAAATAAAATATAAATAATGTAAATAACTATGTAAATATCTATAATAATAATTTGAAACAAACGGGATTAATAGAGGCGTGTAAAAATTTTTCAATTGTCGTTTGACTAAGTTATGAACAATCTAAATGTTATAAATAATTATTGAACACTATGATATAACATTATGCGTTTTGCTATTAACATTTAAACAACGCTAGTTCGATAATTGGAATAAACATTTAAATAAGATTTGAGATTAACAGAGTAATCCATTGCAATGTGAGCGGAACTTGTATAAATTTTGCGTGATAATATTTGTGTTGAGATGTGAGCATTTAAATTGTTTGAATGAGAGCTAGACTCTGCGTTGGCCAGCATATGGTGACACTGGTTAGGCAGCTGCGTCCATTTGACGAAGCAAGCATGCAACACTGCTTAGGGTGTATTGCAGGTGGCCAGATAACTGAATGGTGGAGGTCAAGGTCAACTACTTAGCGGCCTTGCGGTTATTAATAAATGTGTGTCAATGAACTAAATTATGAAGTTCATGAACAAGGAAACAAATGCTATATGTCTCGTCCCAGCTCCCTTATCCATTCCAATGTGCATTGTTGTTATTATTACGTTCTTTTGAGCTAGAGAAAGCTGAATTTTTGTATGTGAAGTCTACAGTCCTACAGGAGGACATGGTTGCATTGACAAGGGCTTCAGACAGCCATAACTATTTTGTTGTTAAATTTTGTTAAAATATTTTTTTTTTTTTCTTTATGTGAAATAAATTATTGTGCAGTTTAAATTTTCTGGTCTCCGACTTGGTTCATTTTAAATATCGTGGTGGAGGTTATTGTGAGGGCATACTATTAAGTGATCCAGTTGAAAACCCAGACCCGAGATTAAATTGAATAGGTAAGTAAAAGGTAAGTATGAACCCCGTATATTTTGGTGTGTTCCACAATAATTTCATGTTAACTACTGTGCTCTAATCTCGGTAGTATCTGTCAGTGCCATTTTCATTGATGTAGCTGTGCCGGTGCAATCGATTATTGGCAATCCGATTGAGGGGGCGGATTTCTGACAGCCTACTATCCGGATTATCGGGGACAGTACCATCCCGGCATTTGCCCGAAGACGAAGTGGGAAACCACGGAAAACCACTTCGAGGATGGCTGAGGTTGGAATCGAACCCCCTCTACTCATTTGGAACACCCGAGGCTGAGTAGACCCCGTTCCAGTCCTCATACCACTTTTCAAATTTCGTGGCAGAGCCGGGAATCGAACCCAGGACCTCCGGGGCGGCAGCTAACCATGCTGACCGCTACGCTACGGAGGCGACTAATGTAAATATTATGTATTTTTATGTGCTAATAAGTGAAAAACAGGAAGTTATGTATAGAAAAAAAAATGCTTAAAATATGTATTTACATAAAAGAATATTTATTTACCTAAAAATCCGAGCTCTACTTATGAGATCATATTTTGTCCCTGTGTGTGTGTCTCTCTCTCTCTCTCTCTCTCACACCCTAATGAAATATAACGGCTCAAGCCATTTCAATGAAACTCGGTAAGGCCATACCACTATTTTGTCCGATCCCAGCCGTGCCCTTAAAATTCCACTACGTCTCATAAATACAACATGGCGGTTGTGTGAAATATTTCACCGGCATTCTATATCTCCGAAACTATTACTGATATCAGCCTGAAATGTTGTTGAGTGATAAAGACCACTGCTAGAAGTTCACCAATTTGGCTTCAGAAAACCTGTTAAGTACAATAATGTACATGGCGGCCTAGTGAAGTTGAAACATTTAAATAGAATTTACTCGCGATTTAACCATCCGAGCGCTGAGAAACTTGATACAGAAAATGCTCATACGCATTGCAAAGCACTGATATCTAATTTAGTTTAATTGTTTACATAACCTCAAGATGGCTGCTGCGCGAAATTTTAAAATTATTTTTTACGGTATTTCTTGTGTCCTAATCAGGCGATCGAAGTCATCGTTTGAATAATGAACCTACGGGATAATCGTCATATAATAGCACATAACTTTATGGCCTACATACATAAAATCCAACATGGCGACCATCCGAAATATTTAGACGGTTCTATGACAGCAATCAAACTGAAATTGTGTATGTTGATACAGGCTATGGACATCGGTTCACCTATGGGACTTTTAATAACCTGGTGAGCACAAATCCAACATGGCGGTGACGCGAAATTTAAATGTTTAAATGGACGTTTCTCGCGATTTAACCATCCGAGCGCAGTGAATCTTGGTACGGTAAATTCTTATACAAGTTTTAAACACTGACATTTAATTTATTTCAATTGTTTTCATAACAACACGGCTGTGCGAAATTTTGAAATCTCGTTCTTGTTTCTTGTTATTTCTTATGACCTAATCATGCGATTGAAGATTGAATAATACACCTACGCAATAATCTTCATGTATGCTGTGTGATTCTTTTTGGGAAGGAATGTCACAGTAGCTGATACGGTTCTCAGTAACCTGGCACTTCGGACCAAACGAGCTCAGTATGTGCATTGTGTGTGCATATATATATATATATATATATAAGTATACAGTATATAGGCATAAACAGAACCGTCAGTCTGCCAATTGTTGGTAAATGCTCTATATAATTTTAACCCTAGTCGCAATATATCACAAAGTATGCAGGCCAACGGGTTTAAACTTTGCGCACAGTTAGAACATAATATTTCAGATTATTTTGAGAAATCCATAGATGCCAGTGGTGCTAACATGATTTTACTCAAGCTGATAGTCTCAATGCTTAACTGCACGTAACTTCCATACTAACAAATTGATATCAACCAAATGTTGTCCCTGCAATGTATAATTTAAGACATGTAACTGTGCTTATTATTATATAGCCTCCGTGGCTTAGGCGGCAGCATGCCGGCCTCTCACCGCTGGGTCCGTGGTTCAAATCTCGGTCACTCCATGTGAGATCTGTGCTGGACAAAACGGAGGCAGACAGGTTTTTCTCCGGGTACTCCGGTTTTCCCTATCAAAATTTCATTCCAGCAACACTCTCCACTATCATTTCATTTCATCTGTCATTCATTTAATCATTGCCCCAGAGGAGTGCGTCAGGCCTCGGCAGCCGGCACAGTTCATATCCTCGCCGCTAGATGGGGGCTTCATTCATTCCATTCCTGACCCGGTCGAAGACTGGAAGCAGGCTGTGGATTTTCATTTCAACTGTGCTTATTATAAGAGCCACCAGGGCTACCAGCTATCAAAGTCTTTTGAACCCAGATTCAATACCGTATCTCGGAATTTATGTACCGAGCAGACTTCGAACTCAGCACACTGTAAGTACAAGATGTTTCAGTCATATCTAGCGTACATCGTCAAACTTACTGCTACCAACATAATTCTATGCACGCGTATCCAAGCGACTACCTCGAGGTATGAGGCTAAACTTAGAAGAGGTGGGTTAGATTTCCACTCAGCCGTCCTAGGAGTGGTTTCCGTGGTTTGCTGTTTCTACTTCAGGCAAATGCTGGGATGTTTCCTAACTAAAGGCCACGACAGCATCCATCCCAATCCTTGACTCAATTTCAAATACACACACTAATACAGACACCACAATAACCCAGGTCATCAAACAAATTACAAACACACCGAAGTACACAGGCTGAAATGACCACGATGTCCAAGACCCCAATTGGAAAAAGCCATTAATGCATTATTATGTTGTTAGTGTTGGGTAGATATTAAGACTAAAATAGCTTAATTAACATTAAAATGCATTGATGTTGGCAGGAGATGCAACCTTTCTCGAGTTTTTGTCATTATACATCATTAGGTCACAAATATCAAGATCTCCCACGTAAATGGGGATGGCTATTAACCTCGGTTTTAGGAGAATTGTTGCCAATATCTGTGATGCAATACGTTACGCATATTCCGTATTACTACAGGAAATGACTCATTTTCAGTGATGCATGTCACGTCAATTTCATGAGCAATAAATTCCAACTTACAGGTGTTCCAGATCATAAAATATATTGAATGAGACAATCGCCTAGTACCACCTAAGAACAAATATCAGTAACGAAGATAAGAGATATTATCGTCCCCAAAGAGAACTATGGTTTGGTTCAATCAATGACCAGTAGCCTTGATTGCCATCAGGGACTTAAGCAATCTCATGCGAATGACAGCAGACTGGCCTGGCTAGTCGCTTTTAAGTTAAATGTTTTAACCAAGGCTCGATTATCGGCCATCGCATGCCGGAATGTTTAAAAATAAAATTCAGTTGACCTTAGATGTATGGAAGTTCTTTCGGAGATAGAAATTACATCGAGTTATCGAAAATTCGAGGTATAGAAATACTTCGAAAAAAGGTACTATTATCATAAATAGCCTACATAAATATTCAATTGTTGCTACTGTCGTTTGCTGGCTTTACCCTGTTGCTCTCACTGGCTGTGATGCACATTGACGTCAACCCGTCTTCCAACATTCAATAGCATAATAAGCTAATAAGCTGTGTGGCTCAGCGGTAACGTTCTCGCTTGCTGTGCCCAAGGTTGCAGGATCAAATCCTCGCGTAGTCAGCTGGCATTTGAGGACGCGCAAATGTAAGGGAGCCGTGTCAATAGATATACTGGCACGTTTAAGATCCCCTTCGGGGCAAAATTCCGGCACCCTGGCGTCTCTAAAAGCCACAGTAGTTAAAAGGGACGTAAAACAATAACATTATTATTATTATTATTATTGACAGATATTGACATACACAGTCCAGGTACCCTACACAACTGAATGCATAGTCTACTGTAATTCCCATGTCACACTTAAAGAACCTAATTTAACTACATTTGCTCCCCAACTTAGGAATAAAGAGACATATTTTATGTCTGGAGAACAAAATATCATTCGTGTTCTCTAAATATTGGAACAATAGAACTTCGAATGATGGAAAAAACATGACATATAATTTGCGTACAACCTCGCCTGGAAATTACAATTACTTCAAGATATCGAAAATTCGAGATATAGAAGTTCGACTTATAGACGTTGGACTGTATTACATCCAGTGGTTTGGATTCTCCATTAAAAAGGACGCCCCACAGCTCATGATTACAAAATTATAAAACTATTAGCTTGCTTTTCTTGGTAACCTAATTGCTATGAGGTAATTAAAAGAAGTAGGAAGATCCCTAACGTTCATCTAGGCTTACAGGATGGCGCCGCGTCGTGTGTCGGTGATTGTTACCCGACGTTTCGGCTGTCACTGCAGCAGTCTGAAACATGTGTGGGTATGAGTTGGTGTCCGTACTCAAACTGACTGTTATTGCCAGCTAGAGGTGCCTGCTTGCACTGCATTGACGTCACGCTGTCCCCTGATTGGTCCCCACCCATCATTAAGGCTGCTGCAATGACAGCCGAAACGTCGGGAAACAATCACCGACAAACGACGCAGCTCCATCCTGTAAGCCAAGATGATAAACTAGACATCGGCCACGAAAGCCTACGATCTAAATCCCTAACGTTGTATTATGTATCAATCTGAGTGTCGAGAAACGCTTTTCAGGCCCTCATACCCTACTGTTACGCTCTTTTCTTGTTGCTATTTTCATAATAAGTAGTGTAGACTTATGAGGTTATATTATGTCGGCGCAAGCGTGTATATTTGTATATAAGTGTGTTTGTGTGTCCTAATAAGTTTTGATTGACTAAAGCGATTTGAATGAAATATGGATAGAAATTATTGTTATGCCGTACGACCCCAACCGTGCTCTTCGTATTTCAATATGCGACACAAATCAAATATGGCGGCTGCGCAAAGTACTTCACACTACTCAATATCTCGGAAAATATTACGGCAATAAAAGTGAAATTTTGTACTATTGTGCCCGTTAAGACCGGAGTCCGCACGACCACATATGCATTTTACCAAGAATCAGTCAGCACGAGAGTCAAAATATCCCGGGGCGCCAGATGGGTTAAAGCTAATCGCAAAAACGACATCAAATGAAAAAAATGCTTTACTGATTTTTGGTTCAATGCAACAATAAGGATAGAAGGAGATTCAACTGGGCATAACACATCATGTAAAATTATCTCATTTTATTCTGAATTTAAAATTGACTGCAAAAATAAAATGCTCAAAGCAGCATCATTCATGTGTGGCGACCCACATTACTATTTACACAATGTACAGAAATTTTCCAACACATTGGACAATTATCTTTGGAAACACAAGTCTGATTATCAGTCCTGTAGACTGTGTTCCAAAATTATATCCATTATTTATGATTAAATCCAGTTCAAATTTAATTGTCTTTACTGGAAATATTGTAGTTCACTGGTTGAATTTTTACATAATATTAACACTCGTAGAATAATTGTTCATAGAATTTTTAACTTTCACTTATTTTTCCAGTTTCAAAAAAAATATTGTCAAAAAATATTATTATCTCTGAATCAACACAAATTATGTACACATATTAATAACAACATCTGAAAAGTATTTGACCATTGAGCATAGCATCGAAGAACTGTGCGAAGCACAACAAAATTAATTGTTCTTCTGACATTAAACGTTTCGAGAAGTGACTCGATTATGAACTTCAAGTTCCTAACAAAATATATGATTTCTGAATCATCAACTTGATCAATAAATTGTTGGACCATTCAACTATTCGATTTTCCACTTGGAATCATTATTAAGAAAAATATTTATATTTATGGCCATTTTAGTAACTTTCACAACTTGCAATTCTTCGACAGAATGCGGAAATAAGAATTGTAGCTTCATAATAAATGCATTTAGTTCATGGCACTAGGATTGAAAACATCCTTCAAATTATTCGTGGTTATAGAATTATTTTTAATTGGCAGTGGCCCATTCTATTATTTTTATAAGAATACAATATTCTAACAACAACGGCAAAGGTCTTCCTCTGAAGAAGAATAAAATACTATCATGACAAATCCGGGTTCTAGCAAAATCAAAGTCTTAATGGAATCCGTAAACAAGGTTGAAATAAGAACTGATGGTTTTTAAGAAATAACCTTTGGGTCATTTATACGACGCAATGTGTAGTTCCAATACTCCTTCTTTAACACTGAGTCATCGAACCTGCTATTTGATTGATGCTCTAATAAAAACCTCCTCATTCCTGCGACTTAAACATGCGCACCTGGGAATGGCATTTCAACTACTCCACACACATAAATTTTCTTCCCAAAATTTATACAATAAATCAAGCCTATGCTTGTTATCAACACTGGAAGATTTATAAACTTACAAGTTTATTTTATTTTACCATTCAGTTCAACCCGTGAAGTTACCATACTTATGATAATCTTTATTTCACTTTCGAATGTGTATCTACGTCATGATTTTATATAAATACAAAAATATCCTAATTGATACAAATATCATTTGCTTCCCGTTTCATGCCTCTCCGTGTTATCTGAAAAATATACTTTGCTCATTGCAAATATTAACTGTTCAACCAGAACTGTAATGTTGGTTGAATGCGGGCTTGCGCTAACCACTCTCCTTCGGAAAATCACCTGTTCCAAACTAGAAATGATTAAACTACTTCATAGGCTCTCTCTCAATGAATGTGATTATTAGAAAATATAAGATCCAAGAATTATTTAGAAAAGTTATGAAAATCATTATTATTATTATTATTAGTGGATTATTATTATTATTATTAGTTATATTATTGTAAATATGTTTAATTATTATTTCATTATGTGAGAATCCACATGTTCGACTCTTCGAATATGGATAAAATATCCATTTCTCAACAAAAATAATTATGAACTTTTACAGTTACATCGGCTGATTACCGTGATTATCGAAAAATATGAAACATTCAAATAAAAGCTCGTTATGCTCGGTCATCGATCCTAAACTGTTCTGAGTGCTGAAAATACTCAGAATAACTCTAATATGTCTTGCGTAAATCATTGCAAGATTTAAATACGAAGAAAAAGAAATGTGTTGGTCATCTGCAGAAAATGAGTTTGTTCCAATTAGCTAGGCATAATATAAAGTCAAAATGTGGCTTACATTTCTCGTTGGTCTTGAAGCGTAGTGAACCTGGTCTGTACCAGATTTATCCAGATACATGCCCTATCGGACACGCACGTCTAATCCTTGTATCGGCCGCCATTATATACCCACAATCCGTCTAACACGACATAGTGGAAATATTTCTTGAAGTTTGAAGTAACTGCTGATCCATTTTTATATTGGCTTCAATTAAATCCATAGCATTTTGCTTAAATGGGGTCAGATCCAAGTGATCTATTCTCAAATATGTCAGTTGTAACATAACTCACGGTAATCTTTTCAGTACAAGAAAACACTGACAGTCTAAACCAATCAACGGCTGTTCTGAAGATCGTTCCCTGGGCATGGCTTATCACCATCTATCATGCGCGAAGCAACATATAGTTTCCCTTCGTCGGCTAATGAACAACACCGTGATAGACTGGCCTTCAATATACTGAAAGATCGGAGTGGTTATCAAGTTACAATTATGAAACTGACTAGTTGGACTAAAATATCCAAGTATTAAATTATTATTACTGGACTGTGACAAAGTACTTTCTAGACAAAGTCTAGCATATGTCCATATAGAAATAAAGTATTTCACCAGTGTCCGTAGAAAAATAACAATCACCTTAGTGATTCTCTCTGCCGGAAACTTACTATGTTCCACATGTATCGCAGCACTTTTGTAACTATCACAATTTAAAGATATCTTCTGCGTAGATCTGGCAACCATGTGCCTTGGCTCAACGTGGCAGCACCTTGTCATGCAAGAGCTTGGTTCGAAGTGAGCTGATGTTGCTTGGGCCGGCCGGCTTTTATTCAAAACGGTCAGGTCCACGCTGCATCACGCTGAAATATGGAAATCCTCATATCTCCGGTGTCCCTGGTCCGATTCAATTGATACTAAGTGCATTCTCTTTCATTTGGCCGTGCCAGTAATCTGATCCAAGTCTCAAGTCTCTACTCCATGGCTAACTATTTAATCAACAAATAGTCTCGACCTCTGCTACTACTTGCTACGTCACTTGACATGCTCTTGGCTGCATAAAATTTCCATTCCCTTCTAGAAGTAATGGAGCGCGTTATTCAAATATCTCAACTTTCAAAAGCGGCTGTAGCCATTCCCTTGATATCTAGGTGTCTGAATCTTGGAATACCCATTCCTAGAGTTGGGCACATCCTCCCCACACCTAGCAAAAAATAAAAATTGAATTTTTTTTATTTTTCCTATCTACACATTAAATCATCTGGTTCTTGAATAATAAATCTTCAAATTCGCTGCATTATAAGTTCCCACGATGTTACCAGTTCGTGTATTGGCGATCTCATAGCTTCCATTGTTGTTTACTTCCACAATACGATCTTCATCATTTGGATCCATGTCTCCCTATAGAAAACGAAAAATGTTTCTAAAACGTCGGTCTCTCCTCTGGGATAAATGCAACAATCTTAACCTTCTCAAGGTATCCTCATCCTCCTGCGTCAGGTTAACTTGAAAAACCTTAGATGTAGACTCCACTGCTCTACTCAATAAATCGGCTCCAACGTTCAACTTTCCAGGAGTGTGTTCAATAACTAGGTTGAATTGTTGAATAAAAAGTGACCATCTAGTTATCCTATCACTGGCAAAGTTTGTTCTCAAGATAAACTCCAATGCGTGGTGATCAGTCCTCACAATTACTGAATGTCCAATTAACATTTTCTTCCACGACTCCGACGCGAAGATTACAGCAAGTGCTTCTAACTCTGTGGTGTAATAATTCCTTTCTGATGGACGAAGTTTCCTGCTTATGAACACCAGGTAACGTCTCTTGTGATCGTCATCTTCTTGAAGAAGAATAGCTCCAATCCCTACGGTGGATGCATCAGATTCTATGATGAAATTCTTGGTAAAGTCAGGATACTCTAATTTCACGCTGTTTACCAATAACCTCTTGGCATCTTGAAATGATTGTTCACAATCTTCATTCCATTTCCATTTGTTTCCTTTTTTTAATAATTCCTGCAATGGAGCAACCGTCTTGGTGAAGCTTGGACAATGCCCTGCAAAGAATTGGCATGTCCCGAGAAAACTGCGGACATTCTTCACTCTAGTAGGTCTAGGGAAATTTGCAATCACCTGTATCTTTGTCTCATTGGGATGGTATCCTTCACCATCCAAAATGTGGCCCAAAAATTTTATTTCCTTCCGAAAGAACTGACATTTTCGAAGGTTTACTTTAAAGTTCGCTTTTCTCAAATCTGCGAATAACATCTGAAGATGTAACAAATGTTCCTCCTTAGTCTCAGATGCAATTAGGATATCATCTATGTAACGAATTGCTATCTCTTTTACTTCAGGACTCAAGTTTTGTTCCAGTGCTCTGATCAAAACAGATCCAGATGTTTTGACACCAAATGGTAGACGGCGGAATACATATGTCTGCTGGTCAAACATAAATCCTGTAAACGTTTTGGAATCTTCACTAAGCCTAATGTGGTGGTAGGACGAAGTGAGATCAATGTTAGAGAACCAGACCTTGCCTTGGAATTTCCTTAACAGTTCCCTAATGATTGGTGGTCTGTCATACTCTGGCAGCAATCTTGAATTCAAATTTCGCGCGTCTAAACATAGTCTCAGACTTCCATCTTGCTTAGACACTACTGCTAATGGATTGACATAAGAGGTAGTGTACTTTTCAATCACATTGTTGCTTTCCATCTCTTTGATAAGCACTTTTACCCTTTCTCGATGCTTTTCCGCTACCGGATACAATTTAGCATGGAAAGGTGCATCATCATTTACACGAATACGATATTCAAAATCTTTAATTTCACCAGGTTTAATATCAAAAATATCGTGATACTCTTCCAAAATTTTTCCTAGCTCTGGGGACTCCTTCTCAGTGTAGACTTCTCTTCCTTCGGCTTCATGAAAAATCAGAGACCATTGAGCATCTCCCTCGATGTCTTCCTCTTCTTTTCCCTCGAAGTTTATCTCTTCGGTATTCTTGAATCTGATCGTCTCTGTCTTCATGTCTATCACTGCTTGATATTTCTGAATGAAATCCGCTCCCAATATCATGTCAAAAGCCATGTCCTTCATTACTACAAACACATGTCGGAAATCATGTCCTCCAATAGTAACACATAAGTATAATTGGGTTTTACACAGAGATATTTTGTTGGGTATTATTCCTTGGATTTTAATTCCTGATACTGGAATCTCCTCTAAATTCTCTTTGAGTTTCCACAGAATATAAAGCTTCTCGCTCACAAGCCAAAGCATAGCCCCAGTATCAATTAAAGTATCGACAGGCATACCGAATACTTCGCATGATATGATTGGCATTTTAATTCTTGTACCCATTTCTTTCCGTTCGTTAATATGTTGAATTAAGTCATCATCCTCTGCTTGCCATTTAATAATCCTGGAAGTGAAAGTGTTTAAAATTCTATCTTCTACTGTGAATTCGAAGTTTTTTTTTATCTTTTCCATTCCCCCGGGATTGTTGTGTTCCCGATGGACCTGGTTCATTGAGCTTCTGTTCCAAGAACTGCAAGTTTTCTTGGTGTCTTTCTTCCAAGTTCTTCCTCGTCTCCTTATTGAACTCTTCATTGGACTGACGAGTATTCACATTCCCTCTGTTATTGTAGTTATTGTTTCTACCATAGTACCTTCTTTCCTGGTACCTTCCTTGATTATCCCTTGGCCTTCTCCATCGAGTATTATATCGATATCCACCATCCGGTCTCGCATAAGGCTTGTAACTGTATCGGTTATTGTACTGATTCCATCCTCTTTTATCGGGCTCTTCCCGCGGCGTTTTCTCTTCTCGCCCCTCTCGAATCTCTCGAGGTGTTTGGGAATAACTGTCGGCCATAACAGCGTACACAGCGTTGTTATTCTTTCCTCCCTTCTGATGGAAGAATTGAGCGTTCGTGTGATCAAGTTTCTGCAATACCTCGTCAAATTGCTCCATATTATAAATGTCAGCAGCGATCAAAGTTCTTTGGACGTCTGCTGGAAACTGACGTATTAATGCGGTAATTAATTCATTATCTGGCATCGGCGGATCTAAATGTTGTAGTTTAGAAAGCTGTCCAGAAAAGTACGTAGAGTATCGAGTAGGTTGTGACGTCGAGAATCTCTTTGAATATAATTCTGCTCTGACTTGCTGTTGTGTTTCCGGGGACCAAAACTTTTTTAATAACCCACGGGAAAACTCCTCAAAATTGGTGAGAGTGGACCTAAAAGCTCTAAACCAAAGAAGTGCAGGACCTTCCAAAAATTTCCCTATCACTCGGATCTGTCTTTCCTTAGGGATTTTGGAATCTTTTAGGTAATCACCTGCTTCTCTCAAGAATTCTACGGGTGTCACAGAATCTCGCCCTGAAAATTTAGAAGGCTTATCCTCTACATTCTTGAATACAGTTATGGGGTTGGATTGAAATACTGTCCTGACCTCATCCTGTCTCTGACTACCAGTTTCTCTAGCTGCTCCTAGGTTTATCTGTATCTGTTCTTCTCCCCTTACACTTGACATTTTCAACAGATGGTCAGACTGTTTCTCGTCCTTGATTTGGGGTTTCATAGCCTCAATTTCCTTATGGTTTTCTTCTGCCATTTTTTTAATTGCTTCGGTTTCCTTACAGTTCTCTTTGACATCAGTGGATATCTGGTTCATAACAGCCTCGTGACTTTTCAACGACCCTGTCATATCTGATATGTCCTTCTGAGTTGCTTGAATATCTTTGGAAATTACTTGAATATGGGATGACAAAGATTCCCTAGTTTCCTTGACTCCCTCTTGGTTCTCCAGCATGAGTGTGTCTTTAATTTCATCGATAACTGTGGTTTTAATTTCAGTTTGTAATTCATTAATCACACCTTCTCTTATTTCTCCCATTACGAGTTCTTTGAATTGTTATGTCAAACGTTGAACAACTAGAATCGCCATCTCATTGCTCTCTTTCTTCACTCTGTCTTCTAGGTTGATCATGTCTTCACCAACTTTCCTAAGACCATGTTATATCCTATCAGCTAAGCTCTGGGATCTTAGATCGGCATCGCGAAATTTATCATCCATTAAACTTGCGTTAGTGGCTAATGAAGTTTCGAGCTCATGTGTTTTTTCGCATAATTTAGTCATTTTACTCTCAAGTGACATTTTCAAAATTTCGGAATTCTCTTTAAATTTATTTTCCATAGAATTAAATTTACTATTTAAATTTTCTTTCAAGTTATCTTTTAACCTGCTTTCTAACAAATCGGAACTTTCTTTTAAGTTATCTTTTAAACTTTCTTTAAGTTTATTTTCTAAAGAATCAGAATTTTCTTTAAGTTTATCATTTAAACTTTCTTTAAGTTTATCAGAATTTTCTTTAAGTTTATTTTCTAAAGCCTCTGTATTTTCTTTCATAATGGCTGCTACACGCAGTCCAGCTTCTTTGGAACTCTCTTCCAAACTCCTCATCATCATCATCATCTCTTCCATAATTTTCAATTATTATTCAAAACTTAGGGGTATACATATTGGCAGACACAAGCTTATAATTAGAACAAGAAATATGAATAGCTAATTGGAACACTCTAATAAAATGAGATTTGTCCTAATGTCGACGTGATGGAAAAACAAAATTCTCTACTTTTACGAATTACATTTACCACAATATCACAAGAAAAATATGCAAGTTCTCAAATATCCTCCACCTGGATTCTAACAATGCGTATGTCCAGTCATCGAACGTTTACTACTGAATTTACTTGACGCCCTAATGGTTAAGCCATTATCAAAAATAATCAAACCCATTCTAATTATTAACCCAATTAAATTTTTAATTTTTCCCACTAATTGGGTTTCCTACTAATTTATTCATCCAAACCAGACATCTCTCAACTCCCAAAATATCTATATAAAAATTATCACAATTTAAATCGGCATGCGATTGACCATGTCTAACTCGAGCCCCACGTTCGAAGCCATTTCTCTCTCTATCTTATTTTATGTGCCCGTTTAGACCGGAGTCCGCACGACCACATATGCATTTTACCAAGAATCAGTCAGCACGAGAGTCAAAATATCCCGGGGCGCCAGATGGGTTAAAGCTAATCGCAAAAACGACATCAAATGAAAAAAATGCTTTACTGATTTTTGGTTCAATGCAACAATAAGGATAGAAGGAGATTCAACTGGGCATAACACATCATGTAAAATTATCTCATTTTATTCTGAATTTAAAATTGACTGCAAAAATAAAATGCTCAAAGCAGCATCATTCATGTGTGGCGACCCACATTACTATTTACACAATGTACAGAAATTTTCCAACACATTGGACAATTATCTTTGGAAACACAAGTCTGATTATCAGTCCTGTAGACTGTGTTCCAAAATTATATCCATTATTTATGATTAAATCCAGTTCAAATTTAATTGTCTTTACTGGAAATATTGTAGTTCACTGGTTGAATTTTTACATAATATTAACACTCGTAGAATAATTGTTCATGGAATTTTTAACTTTCACTTATTTTTCCAGTTTCAAAAAAATATTGTCAAAAAATATTATTATCTCTGAATCAACACAAATTATGTACACATATTAATAACAACATCTGAAAAGTATTTGACCATTGAGCATAGCATCGAAGAACTGTGCGAAGCACAACAAAATTAATTGTTCTTCTGACATTAAACGTTTCGAGAAGTGACTCGATTATGAACTTCAAGTTCCTAACAAAATATATGATTTCTGAATCATCAACTTGATCAATAAATTGTTGGACCATTCAACTATTCGATTTTCCACTTGGAATCATTATTAAGAAAAATATTTATATTTATGGCCATTTTAGTAACTTTCACAACTTGCAATTCTTCGACAGAATGCGGAAATAAGAATTGTAGCTTCATAATAAATTCATTTAGTTCATGGCACTAGGATTGAAAACATCCTTCAAATTATTCGTGGTTATAGAATTATTTTTAATTGGCAGTGGCCCATTCTATTATTTTTATAAGAATACAATATTCTAACAACAACGGCAAAGGTCTTCCTCTGAAGAAGAATAAAATACTATCATGACAAATCCGGGTTCTAGCAAAATCAAAGTCTTAATGGAATCCGTAAACAAGGTTGAAATAAGAACTGATGGTTTTTAAGAAATAACCTTTGGGTCATTTATACGACGCAATGTGTAGTTCCAATACTCCTTCTTTAACACTGAGTCATCGAACCTGCTATTTGATTGATGCTCTAATAAAAACCTCCTCATTCCTGCGACTTAAACATGCGCACCTGGGAATGGCATTTCAACTACTCCACACACATAAATTTTCTTCCCAAAATTTATACAATAAATCAAGCCTCTGCTTGTTATCAACACTGGAAGATTTATAAACTTACAAGTTTATTTTATTTTACCATCAGTTCAACCCGTGAAGTTACCATACTTATGATAATCTTTATTTCACTTTCGAATGTGTATCTACGTCATGATTTTATATAAATACAAAAATATCCTAATTGATACAAATATCATTTGCTTCCCGTTTCATGCCTCTCCGTGTTATCTGAAAAATATACTTTGCTCATTGCAAATATTAACTGTTCAACCAGAACTGTAATGTTGGTTGAATGCGGGCTTGCGTTAACCACTCTCCTTCGGAAAATCACCTGTTCCAAACTAGAAATGATTAAACTACTTCATAGGCTCTCTCTCAATGAATGTGATTATTAGAAAATATAAGATCCAAGAATTCTTTGGAAAAGTTATGAAAATCATTATTATTATTATTAGTGGATTATTATTATTATTATTAGTTATATTATTGTAAATATGTTTAATTATTATTTCATTATGTGAGAATCCACATGTTCGACTCTTCGAATATGGATAAAATATCCATTTCTCAACAAAAATAATTATGAACTTTTACAGTTACATCGGCTGATTACCGTGATTATCAAAAAATATGAAACATTCAAATAAAAGCTCGTTATGCTCGGTCATCGATCAACTGTTCTGAGTGCTGAAAATACTCAGAATAACTCTAATATGTCTTGCGTAAATCATTGCAAGATTTAAATACGAAGAAAAACAAATGTGTTGGTCATCTGCAGAAAATGAGTTTGTTCCAATTAGCTAGGCATAATATAAAGTCAAAATGTGGCTTACATTTCTCGTTGGTCTTGAAGCGTAGTGAACCTGGTCTGTACCAGATTTATCCAGATACATGCCCTATCGGACAAGCACGTATAATCCTTGTATCGGCCGCCATTATATACCCACAATCCGTCTAGTCAGACATAGTGGTAGTATCTCTTGACGTTTGAATTAACTGTTGTTCCATTTTTATATTGGCTTCAATTAAATCCATAGCATTTTGCTTAAATGGGGTCAGATCCAAGTGATCTATTCTCAAATATGTCAGTTGTAACATAACTCACGGTAATCTTTTCAGTACAAGAAAACACTGACAGTCTAAACCAATCAACGGCTGTTCTGAAGATCGTTCCCTGGGCATGGCTTATCACCATCTATCATGCGCGAAGCAACATATAATTTCCCTTCGTCGGCTAATGAACAACACCATGATAGACTGGCCTTCAATATACTGAAAGATCGGAGTGGTTATCAAGTTACAATTATGAAACTGACTAGTTGGACTAAAATATCCAAGTATTAAATTATTATTACTGGACTGTGACAAAGTACTTTCTAGACAAAGTCTAGCATATGTCCATATAGAAATAAAGTATTTCACCAGTGTCCGTAGAAAAATAACAATCACCTTAGTGATTCTCTCTGCCGGAAACTTACTATGTTCCACATGTATCGCAGCACTTTTGTAACTATCACAATTTAAAGATATCGTCTGCGTAGATCCGGCAACCATGTGCCTTGGCTCAACGTGGCAGCACCTTGTCATACAAGAGCTTGGTTCGAAGTGAGCTGATGTTGCTTGGGCCGGCCGGCTTTTATTCAAAACGGTCAGGTCCACGCTGCATCACGCTGAAATATGGAAATCCTCATATCTCCGGTGTCCCTGGTCCGATTCACTTGATACTAAGTGCATTCTCTTTCATTTGGCCGTGCCAGTAATCTGATCCAAGTCTCAAGTCTCTACTCCATGGCTAACTATTTAATCAACAAATAGTCTTGACCTCTGCTACTACTTGCTACGTCACTTGACATGCTCTTGGCTGCATAAAATTTCCATTCCCTTCTAGAAGTAATGGAGCGCGTTATTCAAATATCTCAACTTTCAAAAGCGGCTGTAGCCTTTCCCTTGATATCTAGGTGTCTGGATCTTGGAATACCCATTCCTAGAGTTGGGCACACTATGTTAAAAGTATATGCAACAAATTTACGTACGCGACATCCAGAAGTGATGAACACAATACTAACTGTGAATTTCAAAAACTGAATTGAATTTTCTAGCACCCTAATTATCCAAATGTAGTGATATTGATGCAAGGAATCTTTATTTAGAGCTAAATATTTTGTTCCTTGGTGTAATTCAAATGTTTTCAAAAACGAAATATGGTGGGTGCTATGTGAATAACTAAATAGCCTATTTTCATTCTACTGGTATTTTCCATTAAAAACTCTACCTCCTGTTAAAAGTATTTTCCATGTGATGTACTAACCACCTACGTTGCGATCAAGTTTAAAGCAAGAAAATCCAAACTAAAAATCCATAAGTTGTAAACATTATAGACACGAAACATAAAGAGCGCACAATATACTTACTATGGTATTGTAACCGTACTTAAGTGCGGGACAAAGCATTACAAGCCTGAAGGTCACGCGTAGTCGGTGTGGTGTTGTCCTGTACGTTCTCGCATCCAGCACGTGACTGAAGGTACGGTGCAATAGCATGGCAACACTGCCGGGCGCGGGGAGAAGAGCGGAGCGGAGGGCCGGTTGACCTTCAGGCCTGCAATGTTGTGTCCCGCACTACAGTGTCTTAAATCAAGGCTTTCATCGTTCGTCAAGATAACTCACGTCAACACACCTCCAGCACTGGAAAATATGTGTCCATAGTTACACGGTGAGACTCTTATAGCTAAGGAATTCTACATTGGTGTAGCCCATCATACGAGTCTTCTCTTCAATCGCCTGAATAAGACGTAAGAATTTAAAAAAATAGGTTTTAAAGTTTGCAACTCATTTCATCTTGAAATTTTGAAAAAATTGAACATCATTAGATGCTCAGAATAAAAATTCTCTGTTTCAAGTTTCATTGCACTCGGATAATAAGATCGAAAGAAAAGTTATTTTAAATATTAGTTATTCTTAAAATCACTTGGCTGCCATGTTGTTCTTGTGTTTCTCTGAATTTGGAAGGTACCACCTATTTCTTTAGTTAACACTCCTCTAACAGCATATAAAATGTCAGTTTGATTGCTTAAATAGTTTCTGAGATATTGAGAACTGGTGAAATATAGGGCATGAACGCCATGTTTGATTGTTTTATATATGTGCTATAGAATTATATGCCAGCAGATGAATATTATAATCAACCTACATTACTATTGCTTGTTTAGGACACGAGAAATAAAAACCTAATTTTGAATATTTTGCACAGCTACCATTTTTAGGTTCTCATAAAAATTTAAATAAATTAGACGCCAGTATGTTAAGACTTGTATGAAGTTTCACTTCGTCAGTATAATTAAGTCGTGAGAGAAATCAATACAAACATTTGAATTTCGCATCACTGCCATGTTGGTTTTGTGCCTATCAGGTTATTGAAAGTCCCGTAGATGAAGTTACGTTAATTGACTCTATCAACATACAAAATTTGAGTTTGATTGCTGTAATGGTTTCGAAGATATTGGGAACCGCCTAAATATTTCGGATGATCGCCATGTTGGATATTTCTTTATGTAGGCCATAGAGTTATGTACCATTAGATGAAGATTTTTGCGTAGATTCATTATACAATCGTTCATTTTGATCGCACGATTAGGACACAAGAAATAATAATCTAATTTTAAAATTTTGCACAGCCACCATCTTGAAGTAATGAAAAAAAGTTGAATTAAATTAAATGGAAGTACATTAGATTAAATATTGTGTATGCATTTACCGTACCAAGTTTCAGTACACTCGGATGATTGAATCACGAGAAAATTTGATTTGAGTATTTAACATTCGCTTAGCCGTCACGTTAGTTTTGTACTTAAATTATCAACAGTCACATAGGTGTACTTTGCATAGTATTCTCTATCACCATACAAAATTCCATGTTGATATCAGTAACAGTTTTTGAGATATAGAATGCCGGTGATATATTTCGTGCGGTTGCCATGTTATATTGGTGAACCGAGTTAACATTTAAAAGGCACGGTTGTCGTTGAACAAGTTAGTAGTATGTCCTTACCGAGTTCCATTGAAATCGCTTTAGCCGTTTTGATTTCATTAGTGACACACGGACAAAAGGTGATCTCATAAGCCTATATTTTATAAGATGAAAATAGGCTAAAAATATGACAAAATGTAATCGTTTCAATCAGCAGGTAATATTGGCTCTACTTATTCACTGTACTTCCGTTTCCGTTGCAGTTGTTCTTGAATATTCCAAGTAGCATTGAAATATCACCAGTGAAGAGGTCTTCTTGCTATGATTTGCAATCGTTGATATCCCGAATCCATCCAGTTCTCACTCCTGGACAGCAAGATAGGTCTAATTACTGAGCGATTTAGGGAGAGTTTTGTCACCATGCTAACCTCTTTCTTGCAGAATACAGCAGATCGCAACTGAGAACTCGCTGTATGGGCTTTTCTTCATCTTTTCTGTTTTTCATTATACTACCATCGTCAGGAAACGCACGGTCCAAGTACTCGAATTGGTCTACATGCTTGCATTTCTTCCCTACCGACATCAAATCCTTATTTTCATACCATGCTTCCTACATTTATGTTCCAACGTCTTAGCTTGTAAGCTTTTGACAGTCTGTCATTACAACCAGGTAATCAGCATAAGGTAGACCGCTTATGTAGTTTCAAGCTAACTGAATCCCATACAGCCAGTTTATGCAAACGGTCCATACAGAAAACTGTAACGGTAAAATATTACGTCCTTGCCCCACTTCTGTAACAACGTTAAACCAGAAGTCATCCTACCATCAACTCTCAATGGAACCCGATTGTCAAAATAAATGTACTTGAGATTGCAAGAAGCAGTCTTCCCTGGATCCCATAGTTCCACAGGATGCTGAGGATGCTCTTTTCCCTTGGTACTATATCGTAAGCTTTCTCTAGATCTACAAAACACAAACACAACTGTCTATTTTTCTTGTAGTTCAAGTTCAAAACTCTCCTTTCTACAATGGCGAGTACACTTCACCTGAGATACTTATCAGATAATCAATTATTCCTGATACCATGTTTATAAATTGGGACGATTATTTCTTTTTCCCAGTTAAAGGGTACATTTTCCATGTCAATCTGGTTATTCCATGCAACCATTTCAACCTGACCTTCCTACTATACTTTACTATTTCTGGCCAAATTTTATACACGCCTGCTGCTATGAAACACTGTAGTTTCGTTACTATTCCTTTCCGCTTCCTCAAATATAGTTCTGCTCCATTCCTTATTCTCCCCAGCTTAATTTCAAAATCTGCCACTATGCCAGAAAAGTTTCCCTTTACATTTTACTTACAGTATTCTTGCCATCGTCTCAGTGCTTTCTTGGCATCTAAATTAAGTTTACCAGAATTATCTAATGCACTGCTCTATTCTCTTTTCCATTCACTTCTAATATTCTTATAACACTCCAAAAAGGCTTTCTTGACGTCTGATCTAACAGTTCCAATTTACCTACAAATTCGTCCCATGAGTTCCTTTGAATTCTACAATTATTTGTTTGTGTAGTGAAAAAGAACAGAATCAATGTTCTCGTGTGCGTGTGAGTATGGGGCAAGTTTGATAAGTCTTCCTTTCTTACATTTACAAGCCGACTTAACCGTGTCATTCCACCAGAATGTGCGCTTACACACCGATATCCCACGCCAGTCCTTTGTTACTTCTAGTACTGCATCCATGTATCCTGGCCATTCCGTTTCAGTGTTCTGCGATTCCTTACCATCTACTGTTTGGGATTTCTCACTATTTATTTCCATGCATTTCTGCCTAATTTCCTTGCCCTGGAGATTTTCAAAATGAAGTCACCTACAAACATACCTCACTTTTTCCACTTCAAGTCTGGCTATGTTTAATTCACAGCTGCTGAGTTTATGGTCTGTTTCATCTAAATAAAATCCCCTGGTTTCCTTGTAGTTCCTGATCAGTTTCCTAAATTGAAGGTCGGGTATAACCTGACACATCACTATCGACGTGGTTCCTCTATCCTCCCAAGTGTATCGGTGGATCTTCTTTTGCTTCGAAAATGAGTTTGCAATAGCTTGCATTGCCCATTCATGCTCGCTTTATACCCTCGCCCCCCTTATCCATCACCCCCCTCAGTCCTATTTCCTGTCCTAGCTTGAAATCCCCCATCAGCACGATCTCTATTGTTAACACTCACTACCACATCACATCGTAAAGCCTGTCTATTTCAACCTGATTTTCCCCTTCATATGGAGCCTATACTGAAACAATCCAAATCTGTCCACGTTAATCGTGCATTTACGTACCTAACAGCAACTAGGTGCGTTCTATAATTTTCTTGACATAAAGTCCTATTCCCTCCCCATCCCCACTTCGCCTTTCCTCTTTTCTCGCCTGGCAATTACAGCTTATAATCTCATACTTCCTCTTCTCTCTCTTTATGTGAAATTCACTACTCCCTCGAATATCTAATCCCATCGTACTTGCTGTATCAACAGCTTCTACTTTCTTCCTTCCATGTACCCCCTTGATATCAAAAGCACCTTATTGAATGCCAGTTCGATTGCCTGTTCGTTTTCAATGAGCCCCTGATCTGTCAGACGACAGTGGGACTCCATCACTCCCATAGGTCCCAGGTTTGCTCAAAACATTGTTAACTGGTTTCCAGAAAGCACAAGTGAATCAGTTTGCTGGCCTTTCTTAGAGAAGGCCCTATGAGTTTTCCTTCTGACGGTTCAGGGAATAAACCAGTGAGCACAAGGAGGGTCATAACTCAAAATATGTTCATAGTTACTGATACCCAGATTATCTGTAGCACTAGGCCACTCAGCCTTTGCCCACGGTTCTCAAACATGGAAGTAACTACAGTTACCCACACCATGGAACATCGGCTAAATTAATAATAATACTAATACTAATAATAATAATTAGGTAGCAGGAGGAGACTCCTGTTGGGGACACTCAGCGAATGGTGACCCTCCCCATGTAGCTCCAGGTCCCTCTGACCCGGAGGGGAGCACCTGGTAAAGGTGCGGGTAGACAGGACTCCCGAGCCGTGGTAAAGGCAACCTGCCTAGGAGGTGGAAAACTCCAAAATTAAACCTACAACGACAGTGCATACCCGGAGTGGGTGGCTGCCAACAGTGTCAGTATCCCATATTAGGGACAGCTGATTATAAAACCTGTCTGTGGGTATAAAAAGCAAACCCATCGAAGGCATGATGGAGAAATTAACGAGTAATGTCTCGGATGAAATGTTGCTGTTTGGAGAGCGCCAGGGCACGCCAGGAGCCAGTGCTGGACGTGAGAGTATGCACGCCACTGGCGGTTGAGGCCTGTAAATCTGGAATTTCTTCATACTGTTATTTACTGTGGTACTGTAACCGTTGTGAGAGCTATGGCTATTAAACAAAATGAGCGGAAAAGCTAACAAAATCGATGCCAACCTGGGAAAGAAGACTTGTTGGACGGATTGAACTGTTCGGGGCAGATATTACAAGAATGACGCTATATGTTCGTGGTACTACAACAAGAAGAGTAACGGAGATAGCTGAGCATACAATGACGCAAGACTCAGACCACACCCAGCGAGATGTACCAAATTCAACACATGAAGAGTGCCTAGATCGCTTAAAACAAAGCCAGTATGTTTTTTTCCGCCAGACTTGCAAAGTACAGGGTGAGTCAGAAGGGGAAGAAAGATAACTTCCTTTTCGCCAACTCAGAGAGAAATTTTTATCAGACTCTGAGCAAGAGGGGCAGATGATCTCTCTGTTCTTCCCCTTAAAACAACAATAAATGACTTACTAACTCTGAACAAGATAAATGAATCTGCGTACAACACCTATCCGACTACAGAGAAAGTCAAGAATCTTGAAGCAAACAATGTATATACCATCTCAGCATGACAGTTAGTCAAGGAGGGTAAGAGAAGAACAGTTAGCTTCACAAAGATTTGAGCAAATGCAGCACAAAGAATTCGCCACAAATTATGTTAAGGAATATATCAACAACTTGCCGAATTGGAAACCATCCGACCCAGACCAACTTCAAAATGTTTCGTTTAAGAAGTTCTGGAGCATGCACGAACGACTAGGGGAGTTAATTAACGATACCGTCCTTCATCAAGATAGCTTGTCAGAATCCTTCACATGCGGCATCACATATTTGCTACAAAATATTCTTAGAATACGTGGGAGCTTACGATGTATCGTCCTATCACATCTCTGTCCACGTTGCACTGTACAAGACCATTACTTCATTCCTGACTAACAAGATATATATACATTGCGAAAGAAACAACATTATTTCCATGCTACAAACAGGTCGTAAAACGTGTTCAAAGGGGTGCAAAGAACAGCGAATAATTGACTTAGTTGTGCGTGGCCAGGCAGATTTGAATCACCGAAATCTTCACATGGCGTACATTGAATACTAGATGGCATTTGACTCTGTGCCCAGTGAATGGTTAGTAGCAGTTTGCTGTTGTTTAAGAACAACGAGGTGTTTGTCAATTTCTTGGAACGGGCCATGCCAGCATTGATGACTAGATTGTACCTCAGCACACCATGCGGAGATATAAGGACAGATGTGCTATCGACTTGGAGAGGCATCTTTCAAGGAGACTCGCTTAACCCCTTATGGTTTGTCGTGCCTATGAATCCCTTGTCTACCCAACTTAACTCTACTCACTACGACCTTTCTGTCAAGGTTGGAAAGATAGTGGGTGCTCGGCTAAAGAACCTGTTGTACATGGACGACTTTAAAATCTATGCCTAAACACAGTCAGATCTGGAAAAATTACTGAGAATAGCATTTTCACGAGACATACAAATGGGGTTTGGGTTGGACAAGTGTCGGCCACTGAAGGAGGTGAGAGGAATAGTACAGGAGTTCTGGTATGAGCTTGAAGATGGACAGCATATTGAGGCTAAGTGGGCAAAAAACACCAACAAATACCTATGAGTAAAGTAAGCTAGCCACTTTGACCATAAAAGATCATAAAAACAAACTTGAACAGCAAAACCCTTGTGAAAGCTGTTAATACGTGTTGGTGTGTTCTTTGAATACACGGTACCTGAGAGATAATTTTTATTGCTTTTGCATGTTCTTTCTTTCCTCTTTGTCAAACACCAACAGTGATCTTCTATTTTCTCTTTGGTTCCTGTCTCTTATGCTTTTCATGAGTCTGTTCTAGATATATACCTTCTGTGACCCACCTAGCGTCATCTCGCAGCGAATCTCTGAAGCTCCTCAATTCTTCCTGGTGCTAGAGGACTTACTTATCCATTTGGCCACCAGATCCTGTTACCATCGCCAGCTATTTTCTCCTTGAGCAAGAGGACTACGTCTACTTCTTTACTCACCATGCTGCGCTAGCATCGCCTACTATCAACTCCTTGAAGACCATTCATCAAGAAGAACATTTATTTTTGATAAGTTGGTTATGTTTATATGTTCTCCTTTTGTTTCCTACCCCCCACTCTTTTTCCCTTCCTTGGACCCTCCGTTCTCCGTTGAGCAGGTCTCACTTCGCAATCGGCAGTTGACTCGGTCAGTTAAAGCTCCTCTCGAGCTAGTCTCCTCAAACCAAGAGGCACACTCTCTTCTACGCCATGTTGGCAAGGTAGTTGTCATCAAAGGAAACTTCGCCTTCAACATGAAATCAAGATAAGTACCATCTTAAAAGTTTTAACCTCATCTTCATGGTTTTAACTTCCACGTGCTTTTAACGATACTTTTATAGACAGTGTGAAATTATTTATTATGGGGCAAAAATCATTCTTCGTGGGATTTGCCATGTTGAGCTTTTGCTCGTATAAGCTAATCTTACTAAAAAAGAGCTTTTCTTAAGCTATTCAAATGAGAAATCCTCTCACTACGTGGGATATTACCTAATACCCGCTGTCTATAATTCACCAAGCTAGTTCCTCCGTTGGATTTTCTCAACCCCATTTTTCTACTAAGGTCGTTCTAGAACCTTCTAGATTCGGTATTTCATCTACAAGTCCTGCCGTTGAAATTTTCACTCATTTGTGAGTATGCTATTTAAAATTGAAGAATCTCATTCCTGAATTAAAAGCTCAATAGCTAACTTTCTTCCACCGCTGGAACCGCTGGAATGTTCTATGGCACATTTAATTGTAACTCACAACTTTCTCAAGAAATAGACTCTCACCTATATAGTGCAATCAGTTATTTCCATAATTGCAATAATTTTCTTTCTCATAAACTTTAGTGTTTCTATAGTGAACTTTGCATCCATCTTTATAGACTACAGTGATAACCAGTGCTTGCTCCACGTTTCTACCGCGTCGCGATCGTCCGTTTACATTAAATACGGCCATGAACATTGATCCTATATCCCAATGATCTTTCCTCAACCTTCTACTAACAACCCATATTAATAAAATTGTAACTTTTCTATAAGGTGTCACTCACGAAGTGCCCTTCCAACTTTGCTAGTTTAACATTAATTAAATTCTGTATAATTACGTGTGTGACACACGATTCAAATTCACATTGTTCCTTTCCTATAATCAGGGAAAACAATTCTTTAAACTCTTGAGCGAGTCATGTTCAGGTTTCACGAAATGGAAACTGTCCCATTTGGCTAGTGATTCCTACTCAAACTTGGGAAGTCTAGAACCTTCCTTTTAACTTTCTTCAGGTTTCACAGTAAGTGACCTGCCCTTATTTGCATAATAACCAACGTTAATTCTGTATAAATATAAGAAGTTGTAGGAACTTCTATCTTATTCTTCATGTTTTTCTTATTGTTATTTTAAAAGTTTTCACTCTTTCTAGAATATTCTCTCAGGAATTTCTTAAGGTACACTCTTTGTACTCCAATTAACGTTCCAACTTTAATTACTTCATTGGTTATTTGTTTAAATCTTATAAAGATTTTAGAAACATGTAAGGTTTTAAACCTCATAAATTGTCAATTGCCTGGAGCAATCGTTTAATGTGAGGAGGTCTGCGACCCCATTTCTTAAAAAAGTTTAAATGAACTACGTTTGTCAAAATTATATTACATAATTGTTAATTTCCTCAAACTTCTTTGAATTGTTAAATAAATGAAGCGTTTCTTTTCGCTTTTTCATTTTCTAATACAAAGTTTAGGCAAAATCCTGTCTTCCTTGGCTCTCCCTACTCAATGCCATTAAAATCATTAATAAGGCTTTCACCATTTGTTGCATTTGAGCAAGAACTCTTAATTTTCATCTCACTAAAGTTCCTTTTAGCTTTAATAGCTAATTCTAATTGGCCAGTAAGGCAAGTAAAGCTCGCTAAGCCAGCTACCTGCTTGTGGAGACCCTCTCCGAAAACTTATGGTCAGTTTTCTAAAAGATAAGTGTTTCTTTTTGTCTAAACTTCTAGCCGGCTCCTCGCTGAGTAAAAGCTTAGCCATTTTCCAATGCAACCATTGGTTCATTTACCAAAATTACTCTATAAGGCATAATCTTTTATCATTTTCCTTCTTAGAGACACTTGGTCGCCTTTACAGGAACTCCATAATTTTGGAAATTGAAAATACCAAACCCGAGTTAAATCATTGGCATTTTTCGAATTATTTTGCAAAAACGAATTTCTTTGAGCAGACGTACAGTAAATTTGTTACTCTCAGTCTTGCCAGACCATCACTCTTCCCCATAGTAGTTTTATATATGCTTGAGAGGGATTATACGAAAGCCACTCTCTTGCAAACCGCCCAAGTACTATCTGTGTTCCCCGTCTGCTTAGACCAAGTCCTTACTCATTTTAGGTATCCGAGAGCGGATTTTCGGCGGCAACCACCTTTAAGTGTGTTTAAAGTTAAACTTATTAATTTTGTGGGACTCTCCTCCTATCTTTCTATCCTTTTTCTCCAATCCAAAATCTACTTCCTTTTCTTAATCATCTTCCCTTGGTGGGTGGGTTATTCCTCAGCCAATAATCTACCCAAAAATTGGTACCAGAAACCCGGGAGAGTCCATTTTCCATTTTTTCTTTAAAACAAAAAGTGTCATTTGACAATACTTGGCAAATTATTAATATCTGCTTTGAATCTTTCAGCTATAACTACATCTTGCAAAGCCTGTGAAGGAGAAAGAGGCCACTCCTGTCTCCTTTGGTGTGTCCCGTTCTTTCTACTCATTCGCTGCTGCCAGCTTGACAGCATTTCCAAGGTTCCACAGTTTCGTGAGTTACATTTTCATCTACCTTCTTTAATATGGCTCCCACTGATAAGGATAAGGATGAAAAACTTACTTCTAAACGAGCATCCTATAAAGGGCAAATTACCCGATTCAGAAGGTACATAAAAGAATTAGATCCCTCAGAAGCGCAATTAGACTTGTTGAAACATCGTGTAAAGGATTTTGAACGTTCTTATGAAAACTACTGTAACATTCAAACTGAAATAGAAACTTGCATGCTCAATCAAACAGAAGATCGTGTCGAAGTAGAAAACCTATATTACGAAGGCATAGGTTCTGCTTTCAAAATAATACGCCAACTCGAAGAGGAGCAGAAAAAGGACGCTTCTGTTCTTGGTTCCCTTCACGAACCACAAACTTCTTTCCGTGAGGGCACTCATAAGCCCAAACCAACTTTACCGAAAATTGATTTACCCCATTTTTCTGGAGATGAATCTGCTTGGGATTCTTTCTATGAATTATTTTGCTCCCTTGTTCATGACAATGAAGACATTCAAGTCATTTACAAGTTTCATTATTTGAGATCTATCCTCCGAGGTCAAGCTTTGCAGTTGGTCGAAGCACTTCCTCTGCGTGCCGAAAATTACCCCATTGCCTTTAACTTATTAAAGGACAGATATGGAAATTTACGGTTACGTATTCAGCGCCATATAAAGGCTCTATTCAATCTACCTGCGTCACAGCACAATGACGTCACTAGTTTACGTACTCTAGTTGACACTACACAACTTCACGTTAAGGCTTTGTCCCAATTAGATCAACCTACTAATTATTGGGATACTTTCCTAATACATTTAGTGGTTTCTAAAGTTGATGCTGCTACCCTCAAAGCTTGGGAAATTGAACTTTCTAAAGAAGACGACTACACTTACGAGCATTTAGTTACTTTTATAAACGCTAGATGCCAACTTTTAACCGCTCTAGCTAATCAAAGTGAACCTTCATCTCCTAGTTCCAAATTCGAATTAATGTCCATCAAACCCAATAGTGAACGCTCAGCGTCCAATACCCAAAAACCCGGGTCCAGCTCATCCAAATTTAAATCAAACACTACTGGTTACCCAACTAGGTCTAGTGAACGTCGTGTTGCTAGCTCTATTGTTTTAAACACGCAAAGCGAACCTCGTAAAAGTTTAAACGAACCTGTAAAGTGCATACTTTGTAAAGATCCCCATGCCCTATACCTCTGCAAATCTTTTAAAGAAATGTCAGTCGACGACAGACGAAAATTAGTCGCTCAAAACAAACATTGTTTCAATTGCCTAGCGCCCACGCATTCTGCTTCTAATTGTAAGTCCACAAGACTTTGCTACCATTGTGAAAAGGCTCATCATACTTTGCTACATCGTCATGATCAGGCAAGGTCATCGACAGCATCTACTTCTCCGAAAAATGATAGTGCTAACAGTTCTAATGCTTCATCGTATATTCAAAATGCCAAGTCCATTCGCAGTGCTCAAGTATTGTTGTCTACTGTTCAAATCGAAGTTCAGGATAACTTTGGCAACTGGGTCCGTGCACGCGGTCTTCTAGACTCAGCGGCAACTCATGATTTTGTGTCTAATTCCTTGATTAGAAAACTAGGTCTACCTGTAAACCCCACTTCTATCAACGTGTCGGGCATCAACAGCTCAAAATCGCAAGCTTTACAATTCTCAAAGCTAACTATAAGAGATACTTGTCATAGAAACAACTTTCTTAAACTTAATTGTCTAATTCTCAATAGCATTGGAGAAGACTCTCCAAGTCACTCTGTGGATATTTCAGGGTTAAACATTCCCTCGCATTTAAGGCTAGCCGATCCTTTTTTCAATATGCAGAACCCTATTGACATACTCTTTAGTGCCAATGTTTTCTGGAATTGCCTACGTAAACAGGTTCGTAAGTTATCCTCAAACGTGGTCGCCAGAGACACTAATTTAGGATGGATCGTCACCGGTCAACTTCCCCATTATTCTCCTCAACCCGCATCGCAATGTTACTTCTCCAATACTGACCTGGAACAGTTCTGGAGGCTTGAAAATGTTGATTCTCCTAATGTAACCTCTTCAGAAAATGAATTCTGTGAGCAACTTTTTTTGAACCCCACCACTCGTTCTTCTGATGGCCGGTTCGTCGTTCAAATGCCAAGATTACATAATCCTCCTAAACTTATCAACTCTCAGCCTAAAGCTCGAAAAGCTCTCTTTGCTATCGAGAGCAAATTCAAGAAGGAACCTCTTGTTAAACAACAGTACACTGATTTCATGGATGAGTATGAAAGCTTAGATCATATGGAAGTTGTTAACAAATCTGATGATGAATTACACCCCCCAATTGAAACGGTTTATTTAAATCATCATCCCGTGTGGAAAAACCCTCTTGTAAAAGATAAAATTCGAGTTGTTTTCAATGGTTCATCACCCGACGTTAATGGCAACAGCCTTAATGACACTCTTTATTCTGGTCCTGCTATTCAATCAGATCTATCTGCTATACTCTTAAACTTTCGATTATTTCCCATAGCTGTCATAGCCGACATAAAACAGATGTACCGTCAAGTGTTAATTCAACCAGAACAACGAGATCTTCAAAGAATCTTGTGGCGTGATGAAATCAGTAAGCCCATTAAGGTATTTCGCTTGAAAACGGTTACTTATGGCTTAAAACCCTCTGCTTTCCTTGCTATCCGATCCCTACACTTGCTAGCCTCACAAGATGGTCATTTATTTAACCCCAAAGCCTCTGAAGCACTAACAACATCATTTTATGTTGACGATTACTTGCAGTCCTTCCCCTCTTTAGAGGAAGCTTCTTTTGTGTCTTTAGAACTTCAGGCAGTGTTAAGGAATGGAGGTTTCCCACTCCATAAGTGGAACTCCAACTCCCCTGAGTTTCTCGCTCAGTTTCCCATCGAAGACGTAGATCCTTCTTCTGTCGAAATTTGTGGAAACTCCGAATCTATAAAAACTCTAGGAGTTCACTGGTGCACTAGCACTGACACTCTTATCTATAAAGTTTCGCTCGCAGAAGAGCTTCCTAATACAAAAAGACAAATTCTTTCTGAAATTGCAAAAATTTTTGATCCACTTCAATTCCTTGCCCCAGTCATCGTTATAGCCAAACTCTTCATGCAAGAGCTGTGGTCGCTTAAGTGTGAATGGGATGATACTGTCCCTCTTTCTTTTCTTAATCGCTGGCTCTCGTTTCGCAGTAATTTGTTGGATCTTTCCCTCATTGAAATTCCCAGGAATTTAATTAGCTCTCATTCTAATACACCCTTTTTCCTTCATGTGTTCGCGGATAGTTCCAAAAAAGCTTATGGTTGCTGCGCATATTTAGTTTATCACGGTTCATTCTATGGATCTTCAGTTTCCAACCTTGTTTGTGCCAAATCGAAAGTCGCTCCTCTTAAAGCTATTACTTTGCCTAGGCTTGAATTGTGCGCTGCACTCATGGCTGCCGAACTTGTTAAGAAGTTACGGGAAGTATTAAAAGTCGAATTCTCGCAAATCTATCTCTGGAGCGATTCCATGATCACCCTTTCGTGGATCGCCAAGAGCCCCTCTCATTGGCAAACTTTTGTTGCAAACAGAGTTTCCAAAATTCAAACTCTTTCTTCTGGATGTCAATGGAGGCATGTGCCCGGTGCTGATAATCCAGCCGATATTATCTCTCGTGGTTGTTTACCCTCTCAATTGGCAGCTTCCCCATTATACTGGCATGGGCCTTCGTGGCTAATCGAAGACTCTTCTTCATGGCTTTCTAAACCCCCAGCTACAAACTCCAACTTGCCTGACGCTAAAGTACCTCTATCCATTGCTTCGTGTCTTGTTTCCAACGCTTCTCATCCCTTGTTGTCCCGCTATTCTTCCTTTCATAAATTACTACGAATTGTCGCCTATCTCCTTAGATGGAAATATCTTGTGGTTGACCAACCTCTTCTCCCTAAACCACATCTTACCAATCATGAATTGATTCTCGCTACCATTAAGGTTTTACAACTGACACAGCAAGAAGCCTTTTCTTCTGAATTGTCTTTACTTTCTTCTAAAAGGGATCTTCCCAAATCCAGTCGTCTTCGTGCTTTGGCCCCGTTCCTTGATGACCATGGGTTACTCAGGGTAGGTGGAAGACTCTCGCAATCTTTGCTCTCTGAGGACAAAAAGCATCCCGTTATTTTGCCTTCCAAACATCACGTAACTTCCTTAATTATACGTGACTTTCATTACCGTAATCTGCATGTTGGTACACGCACTCTGCTTTGCCTCTTAAGGGAAAAGTACTGGATTATAAATGGAATTCATGAAGTTTCTTCTGTAATTCACAAGTGCATTCCTTGTTTCAAAGCGAAACCTAAAATCAAAACTCAATTAATGAGCGATTTGCCTTCCTTTCGCTCTTCTCCTATACGCCCATTTGCTTTAACTGGTGTGGACTATATGGGTCCGTTCCAATATCAACGAAATTCTCCTGAAGCTAAACGCAAATTGTTTGGTAAGCTTTATGTTTCTGTCTTTGTTTGCATAGTTACCGGTGCAATCCACTTGGAACTAGTAACGAATGCTTCTACTTCTTATTTTTTATCAGCTGTCTCTCGCTTCACCGCTAGGCGTGGTGTTCCTTCAGAGATGTTCTCTGATAACGCTTCCACTTTTCAGGGCGCAGCTTCCCTTCGGAAGAAAGCTCTCACTTCCTCTTCTGCCATGGAACAAATTTCTAATTTTTCCTATTCAAAAGGTTTCAAATGGCGCTTTATACCTCCTTACGCTCCTCATCACGGTGGTAGGTGGGAATCTTGCGTAAAGCTCACTAAACGTCATTTAAGAAAAGTCTTAGGTAATCGAATTCTGACTTATGAAGAATTCAATTCACTGTCTGTTCTGATTGAAGGTGTTGTTAATTCTCGCCCTTTAACTCCGCTTTCCAATGACCCTGATGACCCACTTCCACTCACCCCTGGTCACTTCCTTATCGGCACTTCTCTTTCTGCCCCTCCTCCTCTTCCCAATTCTTACAGGGATTCTAATCTACCTATCGCTTGGCGTAAACTTGAAGCCCTTCGTAATTCTTTTTGGAAGAGATGGGACTTGGAATATTTAACTTCCTTGCAACGGAGGCAGAAGTGGTTTCTTTCCAGTCCCGACATTAAAGTGGGGGACTTGGTCTTGGTTAGGGATGTTTCTCCCCCTCTAGTCTGGACTTCCGGTAGAGTGACCGAGTGTTATCCTGGAAGAGATGGGAGAGTCAGGGTGATCAGAGTCTTGACCACTAACGGTTCGATTACAAGACCCCTGTCTTTGATCGCTCCTCTTCCTTTAAATGTGTAACTGCTTATTTGCTCTCTGTTGGTGTTTCCCCCCAGTATGGTGTATTCTTTGAATACACGGTACCTGAGAGATAATTTTTATTGCTTTTGCATGTTCTTTCTTTCCTCTTTGTCAAACACCAACAGTGATCTTCTATTTTCTCTTTGGTTCCTGTCTCTTATGCTTTTCATGAGTCTGTTCTAGATATATACCTTCTGTGACCCACCTAGCGTCATCTCGCAGCGAATCTCTGAAGCTCCTCAATTCTTCCTGGTGCTAGAGGACTTACTTATCCATTTGGCCACCAGATCCTGTTACCATCGCCAGCTATTTTCTCCTTGAGCAAGAGGACTACGTCTACTTCTTTACTCACCATGCTGCGCTAGCATCGCCTACTATCAACTCCTTGAAGACCATTCATCAAGAAGAACATTTATTTTTGATAAGTTGGTTATGTTTATATGTTCTCCTTTTGTTTCCTACCCCCCACTCTTTTTCCCTTCCTTGGACCCTCCGTTCTCCGTTGAGCAGGTCTCACTTCGCAATCGGCAGTTGACTCGGTCAGTTAAAGCTCCTCTCGAGCTAGTCTCCTCAAACCAAGAGGCACACTCTCTTCTACGCCATGTTGGCAAGGTAGTTGGCATCAAAGGAAACTTCGCCTTCAACATGAAATCAAGATAAGTACCATCTTAAAAGTTATAACCTCATCTTCATGGTTTTAACTTCCACGTGCTTTAAACGATACTTTTATAGACAGTGTGAAATTATTTATTTTGGGGCAAAAATCATTCTTCGTGGGATTTGCCATGTTGAGCTTTTGCTCGTATAAGCTAATCTTACTAAAAAAGAGCTTTTCTTAAGCTATTCAAATGAGAAATCCTCTCACTACGTGGGATATTACCTAATACCCGCTGTCTATAATTCACCAAGCTAGTTCCTCCGTTGGATTTTCTCAACCCCATTTTTCTACTAAGGTCGTTCTGGAACCTTCTAGATTCGGTATTTCATCTACAAGTCCTGCCGTTGAAATTTTCACTCATTTGTGAGTATGCTATTTAAAATTGAAGAATCTCATTCCTGAATTAAAAGCTCAATAGCTAACTTTCTTCCACCGCTGGAACCGCTGGAATGTTCTATGGCACATTTAATTGTAACTCACAACTTTCTCAAGAAATAGACTCTCACCTATATAGTGCAATCAGTTATTTCCATAATTGCAATAATTTTCTTTCTCATAAACTTTAGTGTTTCTATAGTGAACTTTGCATCCATCTTTATAGACTACAGTGATAACCAGTGCTTGCTCCACGTTTCTACCGCGTCGCGATCGTCCGTTTACATTAAATACGGCCATGAACATTGATCCTATATCCCAATGATCTTTCCTCAACCTTCTACTAACAACCCATATTAATAAAATTGTAACTTTTCTATAAGGTGTCACTCACGAAGTGCCCTTCCAACTTTGCTAGTTTAACATTAATTAAATTCTGTATAATTACGTGTGTGACACACGATTCAAATTCACATTGTTCCTTTCCTATAATCAGGGAAAACAATTCTTTAAACTCTTGAGCGAGTCATGTTCAGGTTTCACGAAATGGAAACTGTCCCATTTGGCTAGTGATTCCTACTCAAACTTGGGAAGTCTAGAACCTTCCTTTTAACTTTCTTCAGGTTTCACAGTAAGTGACCTGCCCTTATTTGCATAATAACCAACGTTAATTCTGTATAAATATAAGAAGTTGTAGGAACTTCTATCTTATTCTTCATGTTTTTCTTATTGTTATTTTAAAAGTTTTCACTCTTTCTAGAATATTCTCTCAGGAATTTCTTAAGGTACACTCTTTGTACTCCAATTAACGTTCCAACTTTAATTACTTCATTGGTTATTTGTTTAAATCTTATAAAGATTTTAGAAACATGTAAGGTTTTAAACCTCATAAATTGTCAATTGCCTGGAGCAATCGTTTAATGTGAGGAGGTCTGCGACCCCATTTCTTAAAAAAGTTTAAATGAACTATGTTTGTCAAAATTATATTACATAATTGTTAATTTCCTCAAACTTCTTTGAATTGTTAAATAAATGAAGCGTTTCTTTTCGCTTTTTCATTTTCTAATACAAAGTTTAGGCAAAATCCTGTCTTCCTTGGCTCTCCCTACTCAATGCCATTAAAATCATTAATAAGGCTTTCACCATTTGTTGCATTTGAGCAAGAACTCTTAATTTTCATCTCACTAAAGTTCCTTTTAGCTTTAATAGCTAATTCTAATTGGCCAGTAAGGCAAGTAAAGCTCGCTAAGCCAGCTACCTGCTTGTGGAGACCCTCTCCGAAAACTTATGGTCAGTTTTCTAAAAGATAAGTGTTTCTTTTTGTCTAAACTTCTAGCCGGCTCCTCGCTGAGTAAAAGCTTAGCCATTTTCCAATGCAACCATTGGTTCATTTACCAAAATTACTCTATAAGGCATAATCTTTTATCATTTTCCTTCTTAGAGACACTTGGTCGCCTTTACAGGAACTCCATAATTTTGGAAATTGAAAATACCAAACCCGAGTTAAATCATTGGCATTTTTCGAATTATTTTGCAAAAACGAATTTCTTTGAGCAGACGTACAGTAAATTTGTTACTCTCAGTCTTGCCAGACCATCACTCTTCCCCATAGTAGTTTTATATATGCTTGAGAGGGATTATACGAAAGCCACTCTCTTGCAAACCGCCCAAGTACTATCTGTGTTCCCCGTCTGCTTAGACCAAGTCCTTACTCATTTTAGGTATCCGAGAGCGGATTTTCGGCGGCAACCACCTTTAAGTGTGTTTAAAGTTAAACTTATTAATTTTGTGGGACTCTCCTCCTATCTTTCTATCCTTTTTCTCCAATCCAAAATCTACTTCCTTTTCTTAATCATCTTCCCTTGGTGGGTGGGTTATTCCTCAGCCAATAATCTACCCACGTGTGCTGTGCCTGCGCTGAGCTACTCATTTTGGTTTTATAATCAAATGGTGTAAAACGGACATCGAAGTTCTTAAGCGAAAATTGAGAACGTTATTCACAAAAGAAAGGAAACACCACCGAAGATCTTCAGTAGAGCGAATGACTCAATGCAGAAGCCTAGGTGGACTGGGGTTTGTTGGTATCGACATCCAGATGAAACGACAGATAGACAGCCTTAGTGAGTACTTCTACGCAGAAGCGAGTTCATCTATACTGCACAGAGCTATCAGTGAGGCGGACAGATCAAAACCACTCGTCGTGTGTCGACTAGAGATTCAGCATCAATTACAAACTAGCCTTTAGAAGCAAAGCCTCTGCCTAGAACACATCCACATAAGGTGAGTCAAACTACTGACACACTTCAGGGCAGATATATCCATAAACTGAAGGTTGTATGCTTGCAAATCAAGACTAAAGCATCCCTACAGGGAACTACCTAAAGTTCACTGTAAAACATCAAGCAGTGCAAGATGATAAGTGCCACTGTTGTGTGTCAAGAGTCAGAAATATTACAGTATATTACATCTGCAAGTAGACATTTTCTGGCGACGCCGGAGCACAAAAAGTAACATGATGTAGTAGCTAAAATCTGGCACAGCCTCTGAGAGGAAAGGGAGTTCCTTATTACCAATATCAGCCAGAGAGTGTGCTTGAAAACAATGACAAGTTGTATTGGGACCGAACATTCCTGACCAATCGGTATCGCACAAAATTTAGTTATGATCTGATAGTTGGAACAGGGTACACTTAGCCTCGTGAGTCAAAACTGAGAAGAGGTGGGTTCGATTTTCATCAAATGTAGTGTAAACTTATGAGGTCAATTTATGTCGGCGCAAGCGTGCATGTTTGTATATAAGTGTGTTTGTGTGTCCTAATAAGTATTGTTTAAATAAAGTGATTTGAATGAAATATGGGTAGAAATTATTGTAATTCCGTACGACCCCGACCGTGCTTTTCGTATTTCAAAGTGCGACACAAATACAATATGGCGGCTGCGCAAAGAACTTCACACGACTCAATATCTCGGAAAATATTACGGCAATCAAACTGAAATTTTGTACTATGATAAAAGTATATGCAACAAATTTACGTACGCGACATCCAGAAGTGATGAACACAATACTAACTGCGAATTTCAAAAACTGAATTGAATTTTCTAGCACCCTAATTATCCAAATGTAGTGATATTGATGCAAGGAATCTTTATTTAGAGCTAAATATTTTGATCCTTAGTGTAATTCAAATGTTTTCAAAAACGAAATATGGTGCTATGTGAATAACGAAATAGCCTATTTTCATTCTACTGGTGTTTTCCATTAAGAACTCTACCTCCTATTAAAAGTATTTTCCATGTGATGTACTAACCACCTACGTTGCGATAAAGTACAATATAATAATCAAGTCAACCCCCTGGCACTATCCAGCCCATGACGGGCTAAGGCCGACCAAGCGACCGCTGCCCAGCCATTTGGCCTGCAGATATTGGGGTGACGCGTGATCAGCGCGTCGGGTCCCCTCGGCCGTTAATCTTGGTATTCGTGATCGGGGCGCTGTCTCACTGTCAGACAGCTACTCAATTGTCCTCACGAGGCTGAGTGCACCCCGTTCCAACCCTCACGTCAGTTTTAAAATCCCTGACGGAGCCGGGGATCGAACCCGGGGCCTCCGGGTGAGAGGCAGGCGCGCTACCCCAACACCACGGGGCCGGCATAATATAACAATACTAATAATAATAATAACTGGCACTACAGCCCATGAGGACCTAGGCCTGCCAAGCACCGCTGCCCAGCGGGTTGGCCTGCAGATATTGGGGTGAGGCGTGGTCAGCGCGTCGGGTCCCCTCGGCCGTTAATATTGGGTTTCATGACCGGGGCGCTGCCACACTGTCAAGACAGCTACCCAATTGTCCTCACGAGGCTGAGTGCACCCCGTTCCAGCCCCCAGGTCAGTTTCTAACATCCCTGACGGATGTTCAAAAGTGTCAAAGTGCGATTTGATGCTAGTTTAACGAAGTAAGTATAGTGATTTATACATGCATATCGTATTAATTCGACTTAGGACAGTGTGCATTCATTACATTCATTTAACTTATTTGTCTACCTCACAAATGCTCTACAAAACATTAATGTTTTCACTTTTACACATTTAAAGTTATTAGGAAAGTAACACCAGATCCCAACATCGATTTGTTTCGACGTTCAACGTATTTTTCAATCATTAGTCACTAGTATTATTTTTTATTTATCTATAGAATATCTGGGTCCCCTCGGCCGTTAATCTTGGGTTTTGTGACCGGGGCGATGCCACACTGTCAGACAGCTACTCTATTGTCCTCACGAGGCTGAGTGCATCCCGTTCCAGCCCCCAGGTCAGTTTCTAACATCCCTGCATTGGGTGCGGCAAACAAGCTTTCTTCACGAACATCTAGGTCTTCATCCTCCAAGATCTTATCTTCCGGTGCTTCATTATCCTCAAGTTCAACAAGTGATGATTCGGACTCTGAAGACGATGACGACTGGTGTAACAATATAACTTACGATCAAAACGTTGACGAAGAACTAGACAGTAGCGACGATTGCCTTCATGTTAAGGCGAAGAAAACATCTGGAGAAAATTCTCATAGCTCCACATCGTTACGAACACAATCAGTTATTTAGACTCAAATTCTATTTATAAGAACAGTTCAACTAACAGTAAACCAGGTGTGTCCCTTTTGGTAAGCCCTGTGAAGAAAGGTGTAAAACGCTAGAGAAATATACACCAATCGAATAGGAATCTCCGGAAGAAATCACGGAAGAGTGGATGTCAAAGAGCTTGCTTCTAACATGTTTTCTGTAAATTAGTCAGATGTAAAAGTAATGAAAGTGTAAAAAGATTATACACGCCCCATTTCATACAAGTCGTCATACAAAACTGACTTTGAAACAATGACTGTAATTAAAAGGAAGAAACTTCCTGACAATCTCACCTTAAGACCTGCATTTCCTTCAAATAGCTTCAAAGAAGTAGGACGACCTTACGATATTGGTGAAAATGAATTCTATCCCCAAATTCGATTTACCCTTCTATGCCAATTTGTAATGAGTCCTGAACATGCCAAGTTGAATGTGGTTATATTTCAGTTTTGGTGTTTTACTTGTTCCTTGAATTATTACATGGACAGTTATTATATTGATGTAATCATGTCTATTCTTATCAGTGCGCTGTTGTTTAAATTATTGTTTTGTATTTCAAGATTTGATTGAAGGTATCAAAGAAAATATCTCACTTGCATCATAATCTTGATTTTTTTCTTTCAATATTTATTCTGACTGAAAAAAATACGAGCATTAAGTCAAACATATCTGAGTTAAAATCTTTTTTTTTTTTTTCACGGTCAAGAAAGCCATATTTTAAGTTACGTCGCGCTTCGAATGTAATTTTTATAACAAGAGTGTCACAAGTGAAAATTTTCTGAAATATAATGTTGCAGAATGCAATTATTAATCTCAAAAATGTGTCATGTGGTATTATATTTAAAGCTATTCGTTTTTTTTTTTTCATATATGTCTACTGCATAACCCAAAAATATTTATTCTTGGAATTATACAAATATAAAATCTTTCAATCCATCTCCTGCAAAATAGTATTTTTTGAGATATGACGTTGTTCTATTTAGTGAGCGATATCATATGTTTTCCGTTATGTTCTTTCCACGACAATTGTAAGATGATGATTTAAGCTAATCTCATTCAGATTGTGTCATTAAGCATAATTAACACACCGAACTGAAAAGGGTTGCAATTCTGGCTGTATGACATTCATTTTAAACATAGGACATGAAATACATAGCCTAGGGGAACGACATTCTCCTCAAATGTCTAAATGTGTTGCTTTTATGCTTTATCTAATAAATTAACAAGTAGTTCCGTGAAGAACTAAATAGCCTATTTTCATATATCCTACTGGTATTTTATGTTCGACCCTAACTATTATGTGTCAGAAAAAACTATCATAATGAGGCTCATTATAACACTATTTTTCATTATGAAACAGTTTCTCCCACCAATCAGAGCTCAAGATACAGTTGTGTGACCAATTAGATAAGGATACCTTCGCGCATGCGCTCAAAATCCAACATGTCTATATAAATTACCGAAAGTGCACCGTCCATATGTTCGCGTAAATAAACTGGTGAATATGAGACAAGAAATAGCACTGTACCTTAATATCCCCAAAACCAATTTCTACACAGCGCGTGGTTTTGAAACGACTTCGGTGACAGTTTTACTGAATACTGAATGTGAATACAATCTGAACATATGGCACTGAAGCACACAGAGCGCATGCGTCGGTTGTCCAGAGAGCTTGGAAAACTGAGATATACTACCCACCGCAGCACCCGATCACAACATTCTAGTGACCGAACAGGTATTTATGAATATTTATGTTAAAACATATAATAAAGTTATAATTATCGTCGAACATAAACAGTCGTATGCAACTCGCCTATAATGGTAATTAAGACACTCGTATGGAAATTATAAAACTCGCATACGCTTGTTTTATACAAATACTCGTGTCTTAATTATCTCCATTATAGGCTCTTTGCATAATGTACTATTCTATTATCAGACTGGCTGCGTGTCTCAGCGGTAACCTTTTCGCCTGCTGTTCCCAAGGTTGCAGGATTGAATCCAGGCGCAGTCAGTTGGTATTTGAGGGAGCGCAAATGCGAAGGAGCCGTGTCAGTGATCTACTGGCACATTAAAGATCCACTTCGGGGCAAACCCCCGGCGTCTCTAAGGCCGCGGTAGTTAAAAGGGATGTAAAATCAATAACATTATTATTTTGTTCTATTAAAAAGTCCCACGGCTATTAAAAGGATTTCCCATGTTACACGACCTACCTCTCCACGTACACCATTTCATGAAGAAAGTATGTGCTAGAATATATAATTCGCAGTATCGGTGAATAAGACTTCTGTGAGATGGCGTCTTTCTGTAACGCGCCATGGGAGTCTAATTTAGTAAAGTCAACTGCACGGCTTCTCTGATTTAGGAAAAGTAAGCTGCAGAATTTAGTGCCATTAGATTATGATTATATATATATTTTTTTTTTTTTTTTTGCGTATGGCTTTTAGTGCCGAGAGTGTCCGAGGACATGTTCGGCTCGCCAGTTTTGTAGCTGCTTCGAGACGGACACCCAATGGGTGAGCTACAATTACCGTTGGGGAGGAAAGTTTGGATGTAAGGACGAGGAGTTGGAAGGTAGCGGCTGTGGCCTATAGTTAAGGACCAATCCCGGCATTTGCCTGGAAGGAAGATGGGAAACCACAGAAGACCATCTTCAAGGTTGCCGGCGGGGGGAATCCAAACCTCCTCGCCTCCCGGATGTGAGCGACTGCCAGCAGCCATGCCGTAACGACCACGGCTAACTCACCCGGTATGATTATAATAATAACGAATCTTCTTTTCATTCGTTTGAATCGTGTACCCATGTGAGTAATTTCCATGGAAAACATGCTTCTGCCTCCAGCCAGCATCAGTCCTCAGGCGTGTACCGTCCACCCACTGAGCAGTTGCATATTTTTGATCTGAGACTAAAAGGTATCAACTCTACAATGATAAAGCACAACTCTATTCTAAAGACTTTAATTCAGCTCTAAATCATGGCTTCAAACACACAAAAACACAATCCCAACAATATAACACAAAACAAAGAAAATTACCCCTACAATCCACTAATATTCACGCTTTATCCTTGCAAATCCAGATGATTATTCATTCATTTACCCTGAGATTGACATCAAAATTCATTCTCAAGTGCGCTAATGCACATGTAAATTACACATAAACTGTACTTATAATCTTATGTCACCTGTTGTGACCTCTTTCAATTCACAAGCTTAATTGTTTACTCTCAACACATCTTAATTTACATTATGCGTACACTTGTGTTTTGTATCTCTTTTCCCACCAAAATGCTTTACCATGCATTAACCAATTTATGGGTTGCACATCAAATTTACTTGCAACTCCACAATTATATGTAATCATACCTCGTTCTGCAGTTCCCTTCTGCAGTCCCATTTTCTACAGTTCCACTGTATGCCGTTTTGATTTCAATTTCAAAAATTCCGTTACCGCTGTGTCGGATGGTATATTATGCTACCCTTGCGTGGGCATAGCCTATGGCATCTAGTGTCGACCTTTAGAGCTAAGTAACACTGTCAGTAAAAAAATGCAACTTCCAACAACTCATAAGTTTGCCAAGTATTCCGTTATAAGAACGATCCTTAATTAACAATGTGTTTCAAACCACACAAATTCATTATACAATACAACAATGACTCCTTTCATTACAAACAGGGTTTCAAAGTCTGTCCATTCTAAATGTCAACCTTCAAAGGTCGTTTAAAAATCTCCCCCACGGAGCTACTTGTATACAATGGGAATGAGTCGAGCGGTTAAAAACACGTGCGCTGTCCCTCCCTACTCACTTCTCTGTTTACCTCCAAGCAGTAACAAGATTTTAAATATAATAGTGCAGTCTCAATGACCCACATATCCCATATGATTTCAACTAAATTGTATGCAAGACAGGTTATGGGCGTGTTTAAATATTTATTCCTAACCTTAGGATATTAATAACTGGCCTCAACAGGTCCATTGCATTATATGAAGGAACGAGATTCATCCTCACTGGTCGAACTGGCTAGCCGGTATCTTATTAAATGCTACGGTCAGGCACATCCTGCCGCCAGTTAAATTCACTTCTCAGGAGCTGAATTATTTCAATAACTAGTTCTCGGTCGACATCAGGTATCATGCAGAGGTTTCCATTGTTATCCTCTCATACACCACAGGATTCGAACCCGGAACATTTCATGGCAATCCACAGAGCTAGGGTTAATCACTAAAATACGCTCTGGCCATAATAAATATCTCTGTATGCCCTAGGCTATACGAGATTTCACACGTCGAAATAGATTACCTGGCTTCCGTGACTATTGTGCTATGATCTCGTCCTTTAATTAGTAAGATAAATCTATCAATTACTCTTACAAGCTTATTCACAAGCTGCAAATTCAATTCTCTATTAAACTCTTCCATTCCCTAGATTCTTGCATATTTATTCCCATTATCATAATATACTCTGATATTAAATTGCTTTTCTTAGCCCTTCATGTCTAATATTACTGCTTGGATAGATAAATATTCCAATTAGCATATATATTTTGCTTACAACCATTTTTCCCTGATGTGTATTCATTTATTCTTTTTAATATTATTGTTATTATTACTGACATGAATTACAATAACCCGACACAACGTAACCATTTTAATAACCGAACATCCGTGTTCGTTACGTTAAGTTTTTATATAACTGAATTGCCATGTTACAATAGTGGTAACGATTTATCCACTCAATGATGTACAAAAACATCTCAACTTGACTAAAATCAACACAACAATACTAATTTGAGGCTCTACCTCCTAAAATTGACTCTTATGGCATATTTTATACTTTTTGAAATCACTCAACATACAGTGGAATATAATTGCTATAAAATCATGGTTTTGGGGTACTTACATCGGCTAGTCTGGTGGCTCCAACCACGCATTTCTTCCAGTAATGCCCGCCATTATTTGCAAAATTAGCGAGGAATTCTTATACTTATAACACACATTTTACATAACTTTTGCCTTACAAGACACACGGCACTTTTCCTTTCCATATTGAAGCTGTTGCCTCCTTATTCACACAACACGTGATAGCACTTGTGACACTATTAATCTTACATATATTTAACAACTCATCATTACAATCACACGCTCACTATTTACATTTCTTACTGGTTGACTTTTCCTGGCAAGATATCTGAAATGCAGACGTTGAAGATCTCCTCCTCGCTGCTATCCGCATCCTGATTGAAAGTCTCGATTCTCTGCCTAAGGATTCCTATCGATTCCCCAAACTGTCTATCAATCTCTATCCTTCGATAAATTTCCTGATATCGCATAAATATGCTTGCATATCGTCCTGAGCGTTAATTATATTGGTATTCTTATGAAATTTCACCAATCGCATAATAAAGTTTATCTCTGCGCAGTCCAACATCCTATGATCTGTCTAACCAATAGTTTACATACTGCGCTCAACCATTGTACATTGTACTTGTACAAATTATCACTCTCAATTGTCCTACTTTGTATATCACACGGCACATTTCCTACGTGCACAATAACATTCACTCGTAATGCCGACTATACAAATATGGTGCGACTGTCCTTAATAAATGGTATTAATAAATGTCTTACTGCACGGCTCTTCATGTTGAAGTCCGAGCATCCCTTCTCAACTTCGGTAACGCGCACTTCGCACTAGACTGCGGTTCAACTGATTACATTACTCGTTATTAATTCATGACTTAATGCATGATTATATGTTGCTGCACTTAGAATGTTACAGTCCGCGCCTTTCTTCTCTGAGCTAGGGTGACGTGCTCCTCGCTCTCAAGTATGGTTCGACTGACTGCCTCTGTCCTGGGTCCACCCCTTATACTCGTTTGGAGAGAAAAAATAGACCGAGAATTTCCCTGCAGTGTCATCTTCTCTCACAGTATGATTCTGGTCTTGAATTAACGTTTATATGGTTCCTTTTTCCTCGCTGGTCACAGATCTGTATGCGTGCTCGAGGATCGATCGGCCAATTAATGAATATTAATTGCCTTTGCCAGCGCGTGCCCACGCGGCGTCACCTAAAAATCCCCGAAACCATGGTTAGATCTCTCCGCTAACCTCCAATTACTGTATTACTGCGCGTTCCATTAAATCTGCCTCGATTTCAATGTTTAATGGCTTGATAATTAGCCTCCCGGCTAAACATTCACATAGGTGCAAACCTCATGTCACTGCGTTGCTCCAATCACGAGTAATCATTTAATTACGCTGGTATCTCCTCACTCCACTAGCCTCTCTATTCTGAAACGGGGAATAACTTGACAATAATTTAGCCCCCTGACCTGCTCCAGACGACATAAGTGGGTCACATAGAGTGACACGGCTCCAAGAAACTACGCCCCTTTTCCAGAGTCATTAGACAAACGTCAAGCGCTCCAACTTCTGTGCTCAAGTCCAGAATTGTATGCCTCATACAGCCCAATAATGCCGTATTCTACTAATATTCCCTGCATTATATTAATAAATAGTGTCAGCATTAGTTCATATCACAACAGTGATTTAATATGTATTTCTCTAGGGGTTTTTATAACTTAAACTCCCTCAAAAGATCTCGTGTTCGTTCCTTGCTGGAACCTCTATTCTGAGCTCATCTATCTCTGAGATCCACGTTCGACACCAGTCAGCCTAACCCCGTTGGGTTTCATATTCCCCTTGCAAAACTTATAGAAGTCAATTGCAAGTGACCTTCTGTAAGTCACCGGCTGACTGTCCCAACCGTCTGTGTTTACACTAAGCGGTCCTTCACCTCGTCTGCCTGCGAGTGGGCCTGTCTACTTCCCCCTTCCACTCTGAGCTCAGCCCTTAGACGTGCATTCTCTTGGCGGAGGGTTTCATTCAATGCTTCAACCTCCCCAGCGACTTCGACCATGTCTTAGTAAAGCAGTCGCAGACACTTGCATTCCGGCTGTCTGCTCCCTTCTCTGAGCAAGCTGCTTGTCTCTCTTTCCGTCCCGCTGCGAGAGCCTTCAAGCCTGACTGCCTGGCCGACTTTGCTGTCCACGTCCACTTGGGTGTGTGCTGCTATTACTTCCTCTTGTTCATCAAATTCATCTGGTGAATGATAAATTTTGAGGTTGGCCGCATTCATAACGACCTCGTTTCCCGTTTCTAAATGCCTTATTCTATATGCATTATTCTGTAGGTCTCTTATCACCTCGAACTGGCCGTGATATCTGAAATTGAATTTTTTATACTTCCATGCTTCTGGATCTGAACTGGCGGGCCTCCTGACTAACACTTTTTCTCCAACGAGAAGCGGTCTGTGATATCGCTTCGCACGATTTCTTCTCAGGCGTCTCTCAGCCTGTGCTTGGAGATATTCGAAGGTTCGCTGGATCCTCAATTCTCGTCCTGGCTGTGCGACTACTGGTAATGGAATAACACCAGTCCATGGCCTCTCCGGTCTCTGATCCAAATGTAGAGTCACGGGCACCTGACCTGTCGCCTCATGCACAGTATTATTTATGCAGTATTCTATTACATCCAAGACATCGATCCATTTCCAAATCTCTTCAGAGCAGTAAATTTTCATATATTTCTGTATCTCTCTCATAACGCGTTTAACTGGGCTAGCCTCAGGATGGCGAATGGTAGATAGAATCTGCCTGATTCCTAAATTTGCCAATTCCCGACGAAATTCTGCGCTAGTAAAACAACTCCCGTGGTCTGAGAGTAGGTTATCCGGTTTCCCAAGTATCGGAATAACTCTCTCTTTCAAGCGTTTCAATACCTGCTTTGAGCTGGTCTTCTGTATGGGGCATAATACCACCATTTTTGAGAATACATCCATGGCTACAAAATTATGTCTATTGCCTCTACGTGCTATAGGCAGTGGTCCAAAGTTGTCTACACTCATTAGCTGCCTTGGCTTCTCTGGTAACAACGGAATGGGTCGTTGTCTCATTAAAAAGGGATTTGGCTTTACCCTTTGGCACAAATCGCATGCCCTAATAGCATTTCTTACAGTTTCTCTTAACTTCGGCCAAATGAATGCTTCTTTCAGTAGAGCAGTTATTTTATCTATACCGGGATGTCCAAACGCTCTGTGTGCTAGCCACACCAATATCCTCTGCAGAGATGCAGGAATAACAATTCATTGACGGGTATGTTCTACATCATCCCACTTGTGTAGCATCTGATTGTACCATACATAGTCTGTTGATAACGCCTCTGCCTCTCTGTATATTGCAGTTCTCCTTGCTAAGCGTCCCTCGAAGTAATCGATCATCACTCTCAACCACGGATCTTCGCGTTGTAGGTTGGTAAGATTCTTCAAGTCATCCAAGGTCTTCTGATCTCGATTTTCAATCTGGACAGCTAGAGTTTCCTCTTCTCTTGGATATCGGCTTAACATGTCCGGTATTACGTTCTCTTTCCCTGGACAGTATTCAATTTCCACATTGAACTGTTGAATATACAGGGACCATCTTGTCAACCTCTGGCTAGACGAATCCGTCTTTAACAAAAATGTTAAAGCTTTATGGTTTGTTCTGAGGACGATTTGAAGGCCATAGATGAGTTTGCGCCAGTACTGCAATGCGTACAGAATTGCGAGCAACTCTATCTCTGTGATCGTGTAATTTTTCTCATGGGCCTTCAATCTCCTACTTATAAAGGCAATTAAAACTTTCTTCTCGGGCTTATCAATATTTTCTTGGAATAGCATCGCTCCTATCCCAACAAGTGATGCATCCGTCTGTATTATGAACTTCTGGGTGTAATCAGGGTATCCCAGCTTCACATATTCCAAAAGCATTTGTTTTGACCTCACGAATGCTTCTTGACATTGCTCCGTACAATTCCACCTGTCGCCTTTCTTCAATAGATCCTGCAGGGGTGCCACAGTTGTAGTATAGTTTGGGCAGTGGTTAGAAAAGAATCCAATTACTCCCAAATACTGTCGGACGTGCTTTGCTTTCGTGGGTCGAGGAAAATTTCGAATTACCTCTAATTTCTCTGGGTTTGGCTTAACTCCATTTTCATCGATAACGTGCCCTAGGAATTTAACTTCCCTCTGGCAGAAGTGCGATTTCTTGATATTAACCTTAAAATTAGCTTCTCGAAGGTTATCCAGCAAATTCTTCAGGTCTCTCATGTGCTCCTCCAGGGATTCTGATGTGAGTAGAATGTCGTCTACGTATCTGATGGTACTCTCTTTAACATCATCCGATAGATTGCGATCTAACGCTCTTATCAGAGCTGAACCAGCTGTTTTCAAACCAAAAGGTAATCTTAAAAACGTGTATGTATGTTGATCAAACATAAATCCTGTCAACAGACTAGTTTTCTTCTCCAATTCAAGATGGTGAAAGCACGATGTAATATCTAAATTTGTAAATATGGTCTTCCCTTTGAATTTTCTGAGGATTTCTTTAATTGGTGGCACTTTGTCAAACTCCGGTATTACCTTCATATTTAAATGCCTCAGATCCAGGCATACTCTGACAGTCCCGTCTGTCTTAGGTACGATTACCAATGGGCTTACATAAGGCGTAGGTGTTTTCTCAATAACACCGGCCTCCAACATCTCCTGAATTGCTTCTTTGACCTTAGCATAGTGCTTTTCGGCTATAGGGTAGGGTTTCTGCCTAAATGGTGTCCAGTCGTTAACTTGGAATGCATAAGTGAAGTTCTTTATACGACCAGGTCTCGAGTCAAAGACTTCCTTCTGTTCCAATAATAATTGCTTTAAATTTTCTTTATCTCTTGGACCAATTTTTGCTTCTTCTAGTTTTTCCGAAATATGTTCTTCCAGTTCGGGCTCCAGATCTTTCTCCATGTCTGCGGCTAGTGTTTTCAGTTCGTCTTCTAACTGCTCGATAGCTAACACTTCTTCCTCAGCCATGTCTCTGTATGTATGCCATACTTGTTCATCTGTCCCTGGTTCATTCTGTTTGAGTGAGACCTCTAAGCCTTCGGCTTCCTCGTTCACACGGAACATAACTCTGTCCTGTGATAGGTCTATTACCACTCTGTATTCCCTTATAAACTCTGCCCCAATAATAAGGTTAAACGGCAATTTGTTTACTAGTAGAAAACTCTGTGAAAAAATAGAGCCTCCTATCTGAAAATCTAGGAATACCTGATATTTGCATATCATCGTTTTGTCTGGAATGACACCTTTTATTTTGACACTTGAGATAGGAATTTTCAAAATATTTTCTCTCTGCGCTATCTCATTATACAAAGCTTGTGTCATAAGACACACCGTTGAACCCGTGTCTAACAGACTTCTTATCTTCAACCCTGCCACTCTTACTAATATATTGGGCAATTCTCGTTTGATCATGACCTGTGATCCTCCTGTATCCTCGATTAATTCTTCCGGTTTGGCTATCCAATTAATGATGTTGACCGCCTTCCATCCATCATTCTCAAATTCTTCTAATTTTGGAGTTTTTTTTCTACAGCGCCCGTCCCCTTAGAGTTTCTTCTCTCCTGTTCACTGCGCTGTAACTCCAAACTTTTGGCTCCGTCTCCATATCTGTCTGGTGAAGTCCTATTTTGCATAGCTTCTTGCCAGCGGACTTGCTGCTTCTGGGGTTCTTCTCCCCTTTCATTGAGGTATTGCAATGAAGCGTGATAACGTTCCTCTACCTCGTCATCAAAGTTACGCCTTCTTTCCTGGGGTCTCCAATTCCGATTGTTGCCTTCTTGGCCATTGTTACCTCCATTATTTTGGTACGGTCTACCCCTTGTATTCTGTTGATTCCAAGAATTTCGGCCTCCTCTTGCTCTACCAGCATTCCCTTTGTACTTCGGTTGCCATCTTCTGGGTTCATGTTCCCATTGACGTCCGTTGGAATCTAACGTTTCAGTGCTAGTAGCTTTATTATTTTTCGGAGCTTGGTATTGGTCAGTCTGCGTGTTGGTCACGTGTACCTGTTCCACGGTTCGATTCTGACGCATAGTATTGGATGTTGTGAGGTCTAGTTGCCTAAGAACTGCCTCCATTTCCATTGCGGTTTTTGCATTTGCCGAAATCAGCAGCCTTTGGATTTCATAAGGATGTTGCTTGGCAATAGCAATACATAGCTCCAGCTCGCTAGGTTTTTGGTCAAGTTCCTTAAACCGACACATCTGAGATATAAAGAATTCAGCGTACTTCGTTGGATTGTTGGTGCTGTATCTTTTCGAATACAAATCCAATCGTAAATTCTGTTGGGTCATCGGGTCCCAGTATCTTTTCAAAAAAAGCTTCCCGAAACTCCTCGACAGTATCGAAGGTATAACGGAAACTGCGAAACCATAACGCACATTCTCCCTCCGTTAGTTTCTCTATGGCTCGTAGCCTGCACTCTTGTGGTATCCGCGCATCGTTCAAATATTCGGACACTTCTTTCAACCAATACTTCGGTGTCATATTACAATGGCTACCTGAAAATTTTCTTGGTTTCTCTTCGCTTGCTCTAATTACATTTATAACTTGGGTGTGCATAGCATTTTCATGCGGCGTAGAGGCTGCAATCGGTGCACCTGGCGTCATATAAGTACTTTCGCCTGGGCCTGTAGCATTCCTTATTATAGGTTGGGTTTCTAAATCTGCCCTCCTGGTTTTCCTCATATCTTCCACGCTGCCTTCACTTGACTTAGGATCTTTCATCAGGGTTTCCTCGTGTGCTATTATCCTAGTCTCCAATTGATTGTGGCGCATTTCTGCTCTTTCCAATCGAGTAATTACCTCTTTTTCTATTCTGCTAAGCCTATCCCTATTTTCTTCTGCCACTTGAAATATTTTCTTCTTATCTTCCTTCAGGCTTTGCTTGATATGGGAGATTTCATCCTCTACATCTTCCTTTATTTGAGCAAGGGTCTTGTCGCTTGCCTCTGTCTTTTGGCCTTCTCTCACTTCGAGTTCTTCTCTCAACACTTTAATTTCTTCTTGGATATGTCCATTGACTTTTGATATTTCATTTCGGACCTTAACGATTTCCCCTCTGTTTTCCTCTTGTCTTTTGTTAACGATAACAATGTCGCTTTGAATTTGGTCCAGTTCTTGATGAACTTTGCTCATCTGAGCCTTTATGTTGCCTACCAGCTCTTTACTATCGTTAGCGATAGCCTTAATCTCTCCTATTTCCTGACATTGATCTAATATGTTCTGATCCTGCTTCTTTAGATCACCGTTAATCGCTCTAGCATAACCTTTCAACTTTTCATCCCATTTATTGTCGTTTTCTTCTAGTCTCTGATCTACCGTTCTAGTAAATTCTGAAAACTGTTTCGCTTGGCGTTCGAGATTCGCCTCATTTTGGATTTTAATATCCTTAATGTCATTAGACAGCGCATCTAACCTACTGTTCGTTTCATCCTGCGCGTGCTTACATGCCTGTAAATTACTTTCAAGTTTGGCTTCTATCGCCTCGAAACGCTTATCGGTCTTAACCTGCATTTCTGATATAATGCTTACAACGGTTTCTGTTACCTCGGTCTTAATTGTTTCTTGCATTTGACCTAGCTTAGCATTTATTTCTTCCTGATTATTATTCATTGCAACCTGATTTGCATTAATTGCCTCCTGATTGGCATCTAAACGATTGTTTATTTCATCCTGGAAAGCCTTGGCTTCCAGCTTATTCTGTTCATTAACAGCATGAAAATGCTGTTTTAGCTCTGCAATCCCCTGCAAAATTCCCTCCGTACCAGCCATTCGTACTACAATACACTTTGAGATATAGGCAGGCTTCCTGGATACATGTGTGGATTCGTTTTGAAGAGAAATACAAGACACTGTACACATATTGTAAAATTGTAATTAAAAATTGGATTTTTGGATAAATTGTGGATTGGGTGTGTAGCGCTCGTACCCTTGGGTAATTCTCTTCTCAATAGAGAGATTCTGCGTTACTTCAAAAGCCTACTGAACTCAAAAATCACTCAAACACAGTTTGAGGCAAAAATAATTATTATGGTTTTCCCCATGAAATACCATAAAAATCTATGGGGTTTCCCTAAATCCCATAAGCTCCACAAACCTGTATGGGGCATAATACCACCATTTTTGAGAATACATCCATGGCTACAAAAATATGTCTATTGCCTCTACGTGCTATAGGCAGTGGTCCAAAGTTGTCTACACTCATTAGCTGCCTTGGCTTCTCTGGTAACAACGGAATGGGTCGTTGTCTCATTAAAAAGGGATTTGGCTTTACCATTTGGCACAAATCGCATGTCCTAATAGCATTTCTTACAGTTTCTCTTAACTTCGGCCAAATGAATGCTTCTTTCAGTAGAGCAGTTATTTTATCTATACCGGGATGTCCAAACGCTCTGTGTGCTAGCCACACCAATCTCCTCTGCAAAGTTGCAGGAATAACAATTCTTTGACGGGTATGTTCTACATCATCCCACTTGTGTAGCATCTGATTGTACCATACATAGTCTGTTGATAACGCCTCTGCCTCTCTGTATATTGCAGTTCCCCTTGCTAAGCGTCCCTCGAAGTAATCAATCATCATTTTCAACCACGGATCTTCGCGTTGTAGGTTGGTAAGTTTCTTCAAGTCATCCAAGGTCTTCTGATCTCGATTTTCAATCTGGACAGCTAGAGTTTCCTCTTCTCTTGGATATCGGCTTAACATGTCCGGTATTAGGTTCTCTTTCCCTGGACAGTATTCAATTTCCACATTGAACTGTTGAATATACAGGGACCAGCTTGTCAACCTCTGGCTAGACAAATCCGTCTTTAACAACTTTGACGACTTTCCTTTGCAATTGATTTTCTTTGTTTTCAAATTTCCTTCATTCTTCGAGATTGGCGATCCTTGAGACCACTTCTTCCAGCTGTTAGTTTCTTTCTCTCCCGAAATCCTCCATTTAAATGCCTTCTCTTTATATATTTATTTGTGCCCTTATTGTGGCGAAGTTAGGGCTCTTGGCCCTTTGTTACACAACCACTCACAATGCAACTTCCATGTTTTCTATTGTATCAGTTTTAATTCCAGAGTTTTTCGTATGTTTTTCAATTTCAATGAATCACGTTGGTTTGGATTTGTAACTGTTATTGATGTGTAACATCTTTCCACTGGTTGCTGGATATATTTGTGGGAGTGATTTTGAAAAATGGGACGGAAGTGGATCGGACGGAAGTATGTAAGACGCGATCCAGTTGGCAGTGGTACTGCAGCGGCAGAGTATCAAGAAGGCAGTGCGAGAGTAGAAATATCAAGTAGGCAGTGATAAAAAAGAGTCTTGGAAATGTTACCGTTTTTATTATTCTTGACACTAATCAACACACAAATAATTACACTCTAATAATAAATAACAATTCCAAGACTCTTTTTTTTATTACTGCCTACTTGATATTTCTACTCTCGCACTGCCTTCTTGATACTCTGCTGCTACAGTTTCATTCCTCCTCTTAATTTACAATATAATATGTGATGTTTGTTCAAACAAATGTGACAGTAGCATATCTCCAATTCAATCTATACATTCATCATAGTACCAGTATGAAAACGGAGTGTAAATTAACATTTTAAGAATCTCCAAGCTGTGTTGTATACGACTAGGATAACATGTCAGATGACTTCACATACATTTCATCTCAATTTCAGAGTAGGATAACATGTCAGATGTTACACATCATATACTACTACTTTAAGGCTCGTATCTTCTTTTATTTCTATTATTATTATTATTATTATTATTATTATTATTATTATTATTATTATTATTATTATTATTATTATTATTTATCAGCCCCAGTGGTAGAAACAGTATCGCAGTAGGTACCAAGAGAGGTTGCAAAGGACAGCGTCCAATAGGGATTCCAGAATACAGGGTATTTCTAAATTCCCATTACAGACTTTGAGGGCTCGTAGTGGGGACCAAGGCGGTTAAGTTTAACATAGGTACTTGTGTCCGGAAACGAATCGTCTTCGCGCTACACGAAAAAAAAACATACAGCACACGTTCAAATCTAGCGCATTTTCGGTGCCACTGACTAGAGTAGGTACGTCATTGAACGATCACCTGATGTCCCAAATCCCCTTCAGGTTGTATCCCCTACCTTCTTCCACGAAATCTCACCCAAATCCCCTACCTTCTTCCACGAAATCTCACGGGTGTCGCGTACTTGGAATTCTTTGAAGACGTACTGGATGAGTTTTTAGACGATGTGTCACTGTATGTGCGTCAAAACATATGGTTTCAGCACGATGGTGCACCACCTCATTTTATCATTTCAAATGATCTTGTCGACTTCATCGTTATACCATAGCGTATAGAAGATAAAGTGACGTGACTTGTGGAGTTTGTATTGTCCAGCCGCTAGGCAGCTCTAGCGTCGGCTAGCGCTGAGTGAGGACGGTATCAATACAAGCAGTTGAATGTTACTTTTCAGTAACTGAATGTTATCAGCTTACACTACGTTGTATTAGACAATATGATCCAAATATAAAATTCTCCGCACTGAGTATATACAACGCTGACGTCCATTGTGTTAGTTATGAAACATCAGATTACGTCATAGGTTCATATAATAAGGAAAAAAAACATGCGGACGGGGGTCAAAATGTAACTGAATGTGTAAAAATCGTAAAACTACAGACCATTCACTACTGCACAAATACAGTACAGTAAATATAATATAATACAGTATAATGACAAACTCACCCATATAACTTATAGCTCTCAGTTGTCCGAAAGTTTGGACAGCTTACGCGACGATTTTCCAGACTTAGAAGATGACTGCTCTTTCCTAATTTATTTCGTACAAAAGAAAAAGCGGCACTTCATGAAATGAAAAACGAGTTTTCCAATAAGGTCCAGTTTATGTTCCATACAACATCCTAAATCACACGGCCCTAAAACAATATCATCAATGCTGTCCAAACACTCATAAAATATATCACCCCGCAAATTTTCAACGACTACTTCGACCTGTAAAAGAATGTTGAAGACACTGTCGGTCGGGTGAGTTAGGTAAGGGCATTTATTGTGCTAAAGTCCTTTATATTAGTGAAAGTTGCAGCTGTTGTGTCCGACGGCCTTTCACTTTGAAGGGTTGTTGCACACTTCACACAGCTGATTCCATTCCTTAGTTGCTTGACAAAGTACCCTGCTAGATAGTGTGGGACTGCACCAGGCTTCAAACTCCAACACATTTTCGCCATTTCGACTGTCTTTCCTTCTATAATGAAAGGGTCCGTTTTAATAAGGAAATTATCGGAGCAATGTTTGTCACATACATATGACTTACTTTACAATTTAATGTCTTTCCTCGGAATGGCCTTGGCCCATTTAAATAAATCATCTTCGTCTTTTGGAGGTCTAAAAAAGTGCCTACATTTTGCAGATGACTTGTCGTATCCAGATCGGCATCCGGGAACAAAACAACACGGCATATTCACTTACACAGTTTTGTTTGACGAATCTTACCAGGTTATAATTCACTCGACAGCACAAATGTAAAGAAATAAGTGTAAAGGCTTACACATACTAAACCCACCAGTGTCATAACGTATGTATTATTTCACTATCGCTTCTTGATCGCATACATTTTTCAACACCAAAAAATAAGGACTAAACACGGCAGCATCTCTGTGTTTTCAAACTCGCGAGCGCTTAGAAAGTGACTCCCGCCAGCAACTATCAACCGCTACGCAGTCTACCGGCGGACGCAGCAACTACCCATACTAAAGATACGGCAAATTCGGGAGTCGGCACACTTTCTCTTCTAAACGCTATGGTTATACTTTGGTCTACCGTTATGTATTACGGTTACGGAGAGGAAATGTAATATGGTTGCACTTGAGCGTATGACGTCATCATGTTGTTCAGTGCATATGCACCGATGAGTTTACTTCTGGGCTATGGCGTTATGCGATACGGAGACGGAGAGTGTATGATGTCATCATGTTGTTCAGTGCATATGCACCGAGTCTGAGTTTACTCCTGGGCCATGGTGTTATGCGATACGGAGAGCGCGTGACGTCATGCAGCAGAGTGCACCTACCGCTCTCCATTCCCCACGCGGGTAATGGAGTCTGTTGAAAGAGTCCTGGGGCTTCGAGCGAAGCGAGAAGCCCTCCTGCCTTTCTAACATGTGTAGCATTTGTAGCATGCGTCATTTGAAATGATATAAAGTCTAGTCTTTCAGACTGACTTTAACTTTTTTTACTTACGGTCTGAGGTCATCTGCACCACCGATTTGGGCAACAGTGGATAGATCGTGGTGGCCCGATTGCTTGGCCTGCACGTTCACCCGACTTGACACCGCTAGGCTACTACCTGTAAGGTCTTATGAAAACCTTGATTTACGAGACCCCTGTGGAATCCGAGGAAGACCTACTGTCGCAGGTTATGGCTGCGGCGGATGTTGAAGGAGCGTGGATTGGTGATCGTGTGTACCAGAACATGGTACGGAGATACCGTGTCTGTGTTGACGTCGTTGGTCGTCACATCGATCCCCACCTGTAATTGAGGGGCGTTTTCACAAAACTTGTTATCTGCAAAAACCTTTTTTTAAGGAGAGCTGTTTTTCTAAATACACCCATATAATGATGATTTAAAAAATTATAGGTGGGATATATTTGAATCTTAGAATGGAATAGATTAATGTATTTGGAAGAAAGGATTTATTTTTATTTTCATGTAGAATATATCAGTAAATTTCTAGAATTTTTACAAAACTCGCTATCTGGATATACTAATATGAAGCTTACATGAAATATCCACTATGCTCCACTAATTATATGGTATAATAATACTCATTTTAACACAAACACATTGACATTGCATAATTAAGTCGAACATTTCGAAAGACAATTATTTTAAATGAACCCTTATCATTGTGTCCAATAATAATGTTTCATATTTATTTTAAAAAAACGCTGGAAATACGAAATACATGAGATGCTGGATATTTGAGTGAAATTTATATAGCAAGCAAACTGGACTTGGCAAGATGGGCAGCGTGCTCTGTGGAAGCTATCGACAGTTTCACAACCAATGCTATTCTTATTCTTCTGAGAAATCAGGTATAACGCTGAGGCGTACGTGACCCTCAACCAAGCCTGGGTGCTTTGTCCACGGCAGGGAGTGAGAGAGAGGAGAAGAGTCGTGACGTCAAAATAAGGGCGGGATTTGTAAGGTCAGAACTCCGACGCCAACTTAACTGACGAATGAGAGACGAGGACGCCAGAACATAGCATCAGGGTGTTTTGCGTGCTAAATGGTTATAAAAAGATCTAGCGATCAGTTTGCGTGTTAGGCGGCAGATTCGCGACCTGTGAGAAATTACAAGTTTTTTGAGAGGTCACACATAATTATAGGCCCATTATTAAAAATATTGAGGAACTATTACCCCTACCACGGGAACTTTTATGCTTTCTGTATATAAACTAATGTCTGAGATGAACCGGGTCACTCCTAATTAGTCTTCGACAGTCAATTTTAAGACGTCTTTATGACGGTCTATGTTAAGATTCTAGTTGTGTGTCGACAACTAAGTTATAATTTCGTAAATTGTGAGGTGGCAAATAGCCATAGTAATAGGACAAGTCTACGATCTGCATAGGACTATATGAGGAAATAAAATACTCATAAAGCAGATAGTTAACAGTTTTAAAACTTTAATTTAATTTTGTTTTAACAGCGGCAAGATGACGACCATGGAACGAAGACAACAAGTTTCATCCTCCATCACCATGAGTGTTATGGGCTAAAGAGGCCTAATGGTGGGAGATGACGAGGTGGGAGGCCTCTGGAAAGCGGTTTAAGTGATGAGTATTAAAATTGATTTATTGATTTTGGACGGGGGGAATCGCGATAGATGTGTGGAACTTTGTACAGCTTTTATTTGTGTGGTTTAATTTAAATTTAGAGTTTGATTTTCTTAACTGACATGCGTGTAGTAATTTTTGGCATTGCGTGACAATTATGTTGTACAGTAATTTTTGTAACTTAAATATTGTCCTTATGTATACGTACATTTTATAGCGAAATGGCCTCATATGATTAACGTATCAATAAAAATTGTAGGCATGAATGAGAACCTAGAAACAACAATGATAAATGGACTGGATTAATGATAATGTAAAACAAAAACTAGACATGGGGGGAAAATTAGTGTTTTTGTTGCTTTTATAACTCGGGCTAATTCTGATTCCAGTAATTAATTCTTTATTGTCGTTTGGACAAATTGTGTGTCATTTATCTGAAAGGTGTGCTGGTTCATATGCTGCGACGAGATCTACGAGGGTGTGTCACGTATACTTACTTGTGGTGTGATTGCGAGGATTGGCGACACCTATTCTTGACTGCAACAATCATTCCGGCAAATTAGTTACCCAAGGGGCTAAGTTTGACCTGGAGATGTGTTCTTGAAAATCCCTGAGAGGATGTTTTGAGATAATGTGATATTTTGTATTTACGCGTTTAACAGGTGACGATAGGCAAAGGTCGCTGGACGCTGGCTGTGGGCCAGAATCTATTTAGCGTGACACACATTACTACGATGGGGGAATTAATCAGCCACTTACTCAGATATGCGATAACAAACCCAGCTGTCTTCAGCTCTGTTATGACACGTAAAGGTTTGCTTTAAAGCCTGATGAGTTAAGGTTATTTTATTTGGCTTAATTTGGGGAGTTGCCATGTTGTGGATCTGAAGGTTTTTATCACGACTACGACTTATTTGTTCATTGTTTAAACGCCAAATTTTTCGGCGTGAATTTAAAAATTTGTATTTGTTGTTGTTGGCTCTTATTCCAAGGCCATTGTGTTCATTGTAAATATAATTTGGCAACCGGCCAAACTTGTTCATGTCACGTTATGATTTCCTAGTGTTTGAGGTATAAGACGGTAATTTCCGCAGCCCTTATTTTAAATAATACACACGTGTATTTGGCTGTAGTAATCTAAGATTAGAGCATGTCAGTAGTGTATTTAATTATGTAATTGTTGTTCCCACATTTCCGTAATTCATCTTCGCAGTACGGAGTTCGTTCCCGAACCGACTGTTTTTGGTCGGAAACGAGCGCCCGTCAAAGTGCTCATTACTTGAACTAGTTTTAAAACGCGTGTCGCTCATAAATATTAAATTCTTGTATTGTTATTTTTTTGTTTGTCATTTTTGGATCTTGTGATCCGTATCTTTGTTACATTGGATTAAGTGACATTGCAGTTACAACATTGTTAGACAGCTGTCATCCCATGTCACCATGGTACGTCAGGCTAGTCAGTGTCAGATCTGTTCACGTGCGAGTGAATTAAATTTTAGGGTGGTTTATTGTTAAGTGTTTATATTTGATTCAGTTATTACATTTGTTATTTTTAAAATCCTGTGTTTTTAGCTTATTCTTAATAATTAGTTGACCTTATGAACCCTGGAAGTTATTTTAGATAGCATAAAATCTCTAAGTCACATTCACAAGAATCCATTACGACCCCGAACCTCGAATCTTGTCTACATGCTATTATCCAAGGGTACAATAAGTGGGATATATTTGAATCTTAGAATGGAATAGATTAATGTATTTGGAAGAAAGGATTTATTTTTATTTTCATGTAGAATATATAAGTAAATTTCTAGACTTTTTACAAAACTCTCTATCTGGATATACTAATATGAAGCTTACATGAATTATCCACTATGCTCCACTAATTATATGGTATAATAATACTCATTTTAACACAAACACATTGACATTGCATAATTAAGTCGAACATTTCGAAAGACAATTATTTTAAAATTAATTTTTTTTTCTTCATAAAAAGTGTAATGTTTTCTTCACTGTGGTCTGCATAAGTGTCTTTCAAAATCTTATTTTAAACCCATTCTATGATTAGAAAAATATGTACAAATTTTTGGGAAACCATCACAAATCAATATTTATTTCCACAGTGTAACACAAACACCGAATTAGGATAGTTCAAGAACTAATTCGAAGCTTCTGCCTGATATTCTTCTTCGATGTTGTCGTTATCATTATCGTTCTGTGCTCACTCACTGAACACGTCCTGGTAAAACAACTTGGCTTCCTGTGATGCTGTGTCAAAATATTCCATCAACTTCTTTATATCAGCACTTTTCTTTTTGCTGACATGGTTTCTCAGTTTAACCTCCAATGCCTTTTCCATATTTCTCAATGTTCTTACTCCTTTCTTCAATGTTTCCACCTGAATCATAGGTCCTGCATATGTTGTCTTTACGTGCACTTCATCTTTGACAAGCCGAATCACACGTATCTTACTGATTTTAAATGGCAGCTTATTCTTCAGTAGAGTTGCAGAAGTGGTTTTCAAATCAAAAATCTTCCAATCATTTCCAAGGACTAAACATTTGTCATATTTTCTAAGAATCTCATAATACTGAGAAGGTACAGTGATTGTATCTAAGCACCTATACTCCTTCTAAATATTTCCAAAAATACGATCTGGTGGTAAATAACTGTGACCTCTGATGGGAAAATAATGTAGTATCTTCCTGAAAGTCGTCGACTTCTCAATTATCCTCATTAATGTGGCCAGCATTGTAGAATTTTTATTTTGTGAGAAGCAAGAATCAGAGAAGAGTCGAAGAATAATATTTTTCTTCTTTTCCCGGCGTAACTTTGCTTCCAGCTCCATAATATAATGTCTGAGAGCTGATGCTATTTCGTTGGTGCCTCGAGAACTTTGTGTTTCCAGCCAGGTGTAGTGGGAAATATTTTCACACTTGTTGTCACCCTGTAGCTGTAGAACTGTTAAATTATACAGCCACACCTGACGGCTGTAAAATATTTCTCCAATGGGAAGTTCGGGAAGTGGCTGGTTCTACTGGCAGTCAAAACAGATATTAATAACATCATCTTTAGTTGATTTTAATATCTGAAAAAAAAAATTGGGTCTCAATTTGTGCAGCCTATATTCTATTCTCAGTTTGTTTTTTACTTCCAGATCAGAGGTAGCTTTAATCTTTAATAGAAACTGTGCACATGTAGAACAAGTATCCGTGTTGGGGTTACCAAATCCCAGATTGAAATATTTGTAAAACACAGATTTGTACTTAGACAAAGAACATTTTAAATCACCATCTCGAACACTCTCATCATTGTACCGTTTCCACATCATCTTCAAGTTCAGTTCCGGTGGCAAATACGAACGACAGGTATCTCGACGAGAGTAATGAGCCAGCCGACATTTGTATTTCAAAATATTTATTTTAATCTGCTGCGTCTGCTCTTCATCTTTTTAATTCTTCCGCCGACCACCACGATTTTCTTTTGGAATCTGTCCAGTGATGACATATTTTCTAGCCAGGCGTTGTAGTCTATCCTTTGAAACACTCAGGATACTGGCAAAAGTAGAAGCACATACGTCAATATCTTGCCCCGCTTCATTTTTAGCCTACTTTCGATGTTTGCAAAAAAAATGAAAGTAGACTTATGAGATCAACACAGGGCGAAAAATTGTGTGTGTGTGTCTGTGTGTGTACTCTGAATGTCTGTCCCCCCCCCCCTATCAATTCGAACACGGTGAACCCGAATTGAACTAAATTTGGTACAAAGGTAGCACTAGCAAAGGACACCTCAGTGTCATGTTTTATATCGCCGCCATCTTGACGGAAACGTAATGGCGGCCACCCAAATGTTCAAAGCTTAAATCAAATTACGACTAACCTAATCATCCGATCTCTACCAAATTTTGCAACAACATACCTATATGGGGGGAGCATCCTTTGACCAAACTAATAGGTCATCAGCCTAATAGTTTGCGGATGGCGGCCATCTTTGTGTGAAAATCGATTCCCCCTATTAATTCGAACACCGTGAAACCGAATGGAACGAAATTTGGTACAGAGGTAGTACTAGCGAAGGGCACCTCAGTGTCATGTTTTATATCGCCGCCATCTTGACGGAAACGTAATGGAAGCCACACAAATGTTCAAAGCTTAAATCAAATTACGACTAACCTAATCATCCGATCTCTACTAAATTTTTCAACAACATACCATTATGGAGGAAGCACCCTTTTACCAAATTAATAGGTCATTAGCCTAGTAGTTTGCGGATGACAGCCATCTTTGTGTCAAAATCGATTCCCCCAATTAATTCGAACACGGTGAAACCGAATGGAACGAAGTTTGGTACAGAGGTAGCACTAGCAAAGGGCACCTCAGTGTCATGTTTTATATCGCCGCCATCTTGACGGAAACGTAATGGTGGCCACACAAATGTTCAAAGCTTAAATCAAATTACAATTAACCTAATCATCCGATCTCTACCAAATTTTGCAACAACATACCTTTGTGGGGGGAGCATCCTTTGACCAAACTAATTGGTCATTAGCCTAATAGTTTGCGGATGGCGGCCATCTTTGTGTCAAAATCGATTCCCCCTATTAATTCGAACACGGTGAAACCGAATGGAACGAAATTTGGTACAGTGGTAGCACTAGCAAAGGGCACCTCAGTGTCATGTTTTATATCGCCGCCATCTTGACGGAAACGTAATGGCGGCCACACAAATGTTCAAGGCTTAAATCAAATTACGACTAACATAAACATCCGATCTCTACCAAATTTTGCAACATACCTTTATGGAGGGAGCATCCTTTGACCAAACTAATTGGTCATTACCCTAATAGTTTGTGGATGGCGGTCATCTTTGTGTGAAAATCGATTCCCCCTATTAATTCGAACACGGTGAAACCGAATGGAACGAAAATTGGTACAGAGTTAGCAATAGCAAATGGCACCTCAGTGTCATGTTTTATATCGCCACCATCTTGACGGAAACGTAATCGCGGCCACCCAAATTTTTTAAATCTAATTACGACCAACCTAATAATCTAGTCTCTACCAAATTTTGCAACAACATACCTTTATGTGGGAAGCATATTCTGACCAAACTGCAAGATCATCAGCCCAATAGTTTGCAGATGGTGGTCAAGTATGTGTGCAAATCGATTCCCCCTATCAATTCAAACACGGTGAAACCGAATTGAACGAAATTTAGTAAAGAGGTAGCACTAGCAAAGGGCACCTCAGTGTCATGTTTTATATCGCCGCCATCTTGACGGAAACGGAATGACGGCCACCCAAATGTTAAAAGCTTAAATCAAATTTCGACCATCCTAATAATTTGATCTCTACCGGATTTGGCAACAACATGCCTTTTTGTGGAAAGCATCTTATGACTGACTACAAGGTCATCAGCCCAATAGTTTGCAAATAGCGGCCATGTATGTGTGCAAATGCATTCCCCATATAAATTCAAACACGGTGGAACCGAATTGAATGAAATTTTTTACAGAGGTAGCACTAGCAAGGGGCACCTCATATTCATGTTTAATATCCCTATAGCACGTTGTATTTCAACAATCTGCTACAACCAACATTCAATTTTACTACTTGAAAAGGACAAAGAGTTATAACAATACCCATGCATTTAGGAGAAAGTAGGCTATATGTTCTTTACTGAACATCTTGTTTACATGGTAGGATATTGTCACGGATCTCTTTCTCTTTTTCTCCTCTTCAACGGTAGTTCGCCTTGCAGGGTTTGTGACGGTCATATATTGGCTTAGAAAGATATCTTGCTTCAACTTTGTATCATTATTATAAAAAAAAAATCTCTAAAGTGGATCAAGTCATTTAGAGACAATCTAGATGTCAAACAATGTTTATTAATTTTCATTTCTCCTTCCCTGTCAAGGCCATGGGTACAAGCAAGGTTAGGTATATCACCAGAATCAGCATACCTGGAGGTTCGTGGTGTACAGGCTTCTCCTCGACGCCTCTTACGTCCTTTTGGAACTTCTTCGACTGGTGACACATATTCACTCATTTCTTTACTTTACTGATATTTAATATTACTCAGATGAATAGGTCTGCAGAATGCTGAATTAACGGTCTTTTCAAACAATGTGAACTGTTCCAATAATGAAAGAAACCATTCAATCATATATAACTTAACCAGTATAGCACGATACGTCTGGTAGGAATGTCTGCGACACGATCACTTCACACTTCCACACAGAGTTACTCCTCTCACGCTTCTGCTGAAACAGCATTTCACTGTACAGGCCGTACGTTTGTTTTAGACGATTGCCCTTGAGCTTGAAGCCTGCGGGTGAGCCTGTACACAGTCACTCTCTCACCCTATCACTTCACATTTGTCACCACCGATCAGATGTAATGGAATTCCAAACTTGAGCACGTGGCGACACCGACTTGCAGACAGTACAGTCAACGTCGAAGTTTTGTGTGACGTGGAAGTACACGTTACGTATTTACGAACAGAACGTCATTATATTTGCCAATGACTGTACTTCAGTAGCAGTGTGAGACAGCTTTGTGAATCATCGGACCGCTTGGGGCAGCTGATAACAACACAGGTACTGCAGTAACTCGCCTCCAGGCTTACATTAAGATTTTTCACTCGTCTAAAACAAACGTCCGGCCTGTATGTCGCTCTCCGAAGGTCAGCTTTCTTTCATCACAAACAGGAAGCTTACCAGCATAATCTGTCTCACGGTCTGCCTCGGTATCTGTGGAGACCTATTTCTAAAGCACTGTCAGAGAATCGAAATTGTTAAGAAAAATGGTATCACTAAAAACGCAATCACAAAATAACCAAACGTATAAAACCAAAACCAGACCAATTTTTTTGCAATCTACATGGATAGAAATTTGATGCGTTTAGCGCACCAAAAATATTCGTACACATTGAAAGGCGTGTTTTGCGACTTTTACATCGAGCTTCCAGAAAAGTATCAAGGCGCGTTACAGTTTCGGCAAGTCGAGTTGGTACCGACAAAGGGAGAAAGTCACTGCTTAAATTGCCAACCAAGATTGCAGTTTGGACGTCGGCAACATTTTTTGGTGCGAAAAAAGCCCCAAATTCCTATCCGTGCATTGCTGCACATTCATCGTGACATCACTATAGACATCGATTCGGTAATCACAAGGTTTGCTAAACAAAATAAACGAGTTGATTTTGTTATGTAAATAATCGTTTTTATATAACAGGTATTAATTGAAAATATACAGTTGTAATAGAAATAATAATTGCAATAAAGATATTTTCAGTAATGAATAAAATGAAAAAAAAAACTGTTTTTCAGTTAAAATTCGTTAAGTTTTATTTGTCTGGACATTGTGTTTTCATTTTTTGAGTCTGAAAAAAAAAATTGGTCTCCGTTTGGGGGGGGGGTCATGACCCCCGTGACCCCCTTGAATCCGTGCCTGCCAACAGTAGATACCGAGTTTTGAAACGTTTCTTGTTTTTCTGAAGTATTTACCAAGTTTAGCTTAATTCTGACAGTGTAATTCAATTCTCCTGACACCAAAACATCGGATTATGTCAAAACCTCAAAATTGACAAAAATGTAGTTACCGAGTTTTGTGAAACCGCCCCTCAATTGGACCTAGACGACAAGCAGCAGGAATTGAACAGAGCGCCGAAAGTGCGGGAGTTGTGAGCGTGTGCTGTGGTGGTTTTTTGCGGGAAGCGGGAAGACGGTACACAAGTTCCTATGCTAAACTTAACCGTCTTGGTCTCCCCTACATCCTGAATGATGCTGATAGATTGTAGCCACCCAAGGAGATAATATTGCTGGTGGTTGTGGATTAAACCATGCATAGTAAAGAAATCAGAAATCCCTATGGATGTCGAATTGGCAGGTGAACACCTAAAGGAGGCAGGTGACTTCTGTTATTTGGGAAGCAAAATAACCAGTGATGGACGAAGCAAAGAGGATATAAAAAGTAGGTTAGCACAGGCAAGGAAAGCATTTCTACAGAAAGGGAATCTGTTGACATCGAATATAGATTTAGGTATAAGGAAGTCATTTTTGAAAGCCTTTGTCTGGAGTGCGGCGCTCAATGGAAGTGAAACTTGGACTATTGGTGCAGCAGAAAAGAAGAGAATAGAAGCGTTTGAAATGTTGTGTTTCAGGAGAATGATGAAGATCAGATGGGTTGATAGGGTTACGAATGCAGAGGTATTAAGACGAGTGGGAGAGGACAGATGTTTCTGGCAACTGCTAATGAAGAGAAGAGATAGGTTGGTAGGACACATACTAAGACACCCATGAATAGCAAACTTATTATAGAAGGAAGGGTGGAGGGTGAGAACAGTAGGGGTACACCAAGGTTAGAATATGCTAAACAGATTGCCTCGGATGTAGGGTGTGGTACAGGCCGGACGTTTGTTTTAGACGAGTGAAAAATCTTAATGGAAGCCTGGAGGCGAGTTACTACAGCACCTGTCTTGTTGTCACTTGTCCCATGCAGTCAGATGATTGACAAAGCTTTCTGACACTACTGCTGAAGTACAGTCATTTCAGTCAGTTCTGTTCGTAATTATGTAACGTGTACTTCCGCGTCACACAATACTTAGACGTCGACTGTACTGTCTCCACAGTGGTGTCGTCACGAGCTCAAGTCTTGAATTCCATTACATCAGACCGGTGATGACAAATGTGAAGCGATAGGGCTAGAGTGACTGTGTACAGGTTCGCCCGCAAGCTTCAAGGTTAAGGGCAATCGTCTAAAACAAACGTCCGGCCTGTAGCTATGTAGAGATAAAGCGATTAGCTCAGGACAGGGAAGCGTGGAGTGCTGCATCAAACCAGTCGAAAGACTGAAGATTCAAACAACAACAGTAAAGATATACTTGTCAAAAAGGCTATCTCTACTTTTCGATTGAACCTCGTATTAGAGATTGGAGCATGAGTATCTAGTTTTGAAAAAATTCCAATTTGGCTCCACTACCAGAAATGTTCTGCCTATAGCACAGTGCCAAATAGTAACTTGTTGATTATTATTATTCAGGGACTTTGCGACATCGTAGTCATGTAGCCCCGTGTACTTGGGTAAGTGTAGAATTTTCCTGATAACCTGTGTCACTGTGATGTCTGTATTAGTGTGTGTATTTGTAATTGAGGTAGGATTTGGGTAGGAAGCGACCGTGGCCTTAAGGTAGGTACCATCCTGGCATTTGCCTGGAGTAGAAGTGGGGAAACCACGGGAAACCACTTACAAGATGGCTGAGGTAAGAATCGAGCCCGGCTCTATTCAGTTTTGCCTCATGAGGCTGAGTGTACCCTGTTCCAGCCCTCAGACCAGAATTAAACTTCTTAGCAGAGCCATGAATCGAATCCCGGCCTCCGAGGTGACATTCAAGAATCCTAACCACTTCGCAACGAGGCGGCAAATACTGTAGTAACTAGTCGAAGAGCTATTTAATCAGCACCTCCAAGACGCAGGCAAGCGTATGAGCTAGCTTGTGTACTCCAAGATTTCTTGACTCCTGGAGGAACTTATCAGCAGTCAGTACATTGGCGGTGCGCGGGAGCCACTTCTCACTGGTTCAAGCCACATACCACGAGCTGAAAAAGACACAGAATACATTAGTGCAACGAAATCTTGATTTTACTTGTTAATTACCATAAGATAATTACCTTGTGTGAACCATACATCGAAAAGAGGTAACCACCACCAAGCAACATACATCACATCACCGCGTGCTGCCTTGTTCATTGTAACTCCTGCAAAGAAAAACACATATCAGATACAGAGCATTGCAATTTATGTTTTCTCCACAATACTCGCCATTTAAATGGACACGATCAAGAAAAGGAACGAGAAAAAGAATTGATGAAATTGCCCCACAATGTACACTTGAATTAGTTATTGAGAGCAGTCTTCCATTTCAAATGGAATTGAACAGGACCACGTCCCATGGTATAGTAGCTAGCCTTCTTGGCTATCACTCCCTGAGGTCCAAATTCGATTGCTGACTCTGCAAGAAGTTGGATTCTGGTCTGAAGGTTGGAACGGGGTACACTCAGCCTTGTGGGGTGTAACTGAGAATAGGTGGGTTCAATTCCTACCTCAACGATCTTAGAAATTGGTTTCCGTGGTTTTCCACTTATAGCAGAGCAAAGCCAACTCCGTTAAGGCCGTGGAGGACCTGGGAGTAGTGGAAGGTAGAGGCTTCCTCTCTTTGTGACATCAGCACTAGGCTAGATGGGATGGAATTGTCATGTCAGCTGTCTTTGCTCCCAGGAATTACTCTGGTACTCATTTCTGGTGTAGGCTGAGTGAACCCCAGGGCTATTTGCGTTTCCGAAAGTGGAAGTTTTGTTTCAAAAATCCACTACCCGGGTGGGGATTGAACTCACTCCCTTTCAGTTAGCAGCTCAGTGCCTCTACCGACTGCGCTATGCAGCCCCCCTTTTCCACTTCTACTCTAGGCGAATACTGGGTCAGAATCTACCTGTAGGCCACGGCCACCTCCTTCCCAATCTTGGCCTCAATTACAAATACACATATTAATACAGACATAACAATGACACAGGCTATCAGGAAAATTCTACACACACGAGGGCCTGTACGACCATGATGTCGCAAAGCCCCTGAATGAATCAACAACAACAACAACAACAACAACAACAACAACAAAAATTGAGCAGTACACTTCCTGGTGTAGTGGCTAGCATTCTTAGCTGTCGGCCCGGAAGTTCGGGTTCGAATCCCTGCTCTGCAAAGAAATATAATTCTGGTCTGAGGGCTGAAACGGGGTACACTAAGCCTCGAGAGGCAAAGCTGCCACAGCCATTCCGTAAGTGGATTTCTGTGGTTTCCCACATCTATTCCAGGAGAATACCGGGATGGTTCCTAACATACGGCCACGGTCGCCTCCTTCCCAATTCTCATCTGTACTACGGTAGGCTACAAATACACACACTACGACAGACAGACATATTATCCGACAAATTCTACACACACCCAAGTACACGGGGTTAAATGACCACAATGTTTAAGCCCCTGAAATGAAACATCAACAACAGCAACAACATCAGGAATTGAGCACATGTCTTTATCAATTATGGGCCCCGAATCTGGGTCGTCCCTAGTTCCAGGCTGTCAACTGCACCAAAGTGCTTACCTTTGAAGGTTCGCATCTGAATTATAATTATCCTTTTTAAAAAAACACACAGTAGCCTACCTTTCATCCGACTGCTTATGACTGTAGGTGTTGTTGTTGTTGTTGTTGTTGTTTTATTTAAGGGGCTTGGACATCGTGGTCATTTAATCCCTTGTACTTGGGTATATACAGAATGATTCGCCAACCCCTTATTTTTTTTTTTTTTTTTTTTTTTAGAAAGGCAACCCAATTTATCGTTGAGTTCATGCTCGCAAATATTGTAGAAATCAATGGCGATAATGTTATTTCAATGACCATGTGTTTAAAACGATCACAACTCCAAATAACACCACCTTACGTTTGGACAGGAAGTGTCGATGGGGTCTACGAATAGATTCAATACGTGCCAGCAACACACCATGGCTCTCAGTAATATGTTAGCATGCTAGGCTTTGGCCCGAAGGGTCCCGGGTTCGATTCTCGGCCGGTCCATGGGGAATTTAATCTCATGTGGTTAATTTCTTTGGCTCGGGGACTGGGTGTTTGTGACGTCTTCATGTACAAATATACCAAACACTGGGTACAAATAGAAAAAAAACAGTAAATAAAGTAGCTAAGGTGGGTAATTCCTGCAATTCTGCTGTTGCGTCAGGCAAACTGCCTGGTAGCATGTTCGATCCCCGGGCTGGTACATATTTTTTCGCTTAATGCCTTTTACAGTGCTATGGCTGCATATCTACCTGTTCCAACGAGTGATTTTTTTATTTGGTCCTGAAAAGGACAGCCTTTATCCGATGGTACGTAGCCAGGTTGGACGGACGACATAATGATCAGTGGAACGAAAGCAATGTACCCTGTATATTCAGGGTAGCAAGTGTTCGAAATGTTAACCACCTTGGTTTAAAGGGAAAATCAGGTTCACTCAGCCCACCACACGTGTCGCGTCAAAGCCCTCTCTAACACCGGGCTGTAAACCATTCTTCATTTCTTACGCTGTGTCAAATCAAAGCCCTCTATAACCCCGGATGTAAAACATTCCTTATTCTTACGTTCGACAAACTTAAAACACTATTAATTGATCCAATTATGAGAAATACCAAGGTGTATTGAGTTTATTTCATTGTTAATATGAATTTTCTTTCATAAGATATGGTAAGAGAGAAACTGAAATTTTTAGAAAAGAAAGCTACTAACTAAATGAGCGCCTGCTGAATGAATTTTCAGGTAGGATTATGTTTATACAAACAAAAAATGGTGCGTTGGCATGCTTGTGGAATTGATTTTAAAATCTTCATCATCTACTCGAGACCAACCTAAGTCATCCTGGAAGTGGTTTTCCAGGTTATCCCACTTCTACTCCAGATAAAATACTGGGATGGTTCGAAATTTAAGACCACTCCTACCTTCAGTTACAAATACACAAACTACTACTGACACCATAATAACATAGGTTATTCGACAAATTTAAACACACACACAAGAACACAAGATTGTGATGATCACGTTGTCCAAGCCCCTAAAGTTTAAAAAGAAACCAACCCACAATGCAGTGGAAACGCACGTGGCTAGGCGATGCGATCGAGCTGGCCGTGGGTTAAGCGAACACCTGCACATGTCAAAGCCATCACAACAGAAGAAACGAACATGATTCTTATCCATGAACGTGAATATTAATATTTCTGATATCCGACGTCTAGAAAATCGTATTCGGACCGGTAAGAACGTTTTAAATAAAGAAAGTCTAGTGTCCAACGCAAAAGTTCTCACTATCTATCTTTGTGATGTGTTTTGTACTACTTACAATGTGTAAGTCTCCGTGGCTGAAATGATAGCACGTTATACTCCCGATTGAAAAAAATGGGGTTGATACTTGTTAAGGTTCTTATTCTAGACTATTTTTATAAGTTTTATCGTCTGTGTCGACCAATTTACCTACGTCTTACTACGAAAATGATACGAGAGATCACAGTTGATTATTGGGGAGGGGGCACTAGTACTGTACCAACATGAATTTTCAGGTTGGATTCTATGAACGTTACATAGTGTTTGAATGCGATATTACACGAAAGAATCTTTAATATGTACACGTCAAGTATAGCTGTCTTCTTTTTGATAAAATTTAATAACAAAATACTGTAATACCGAGGGAAATTCTAAGGAATACGTATACTTCGATGCGAACACTGGCGATTAGAATCTCGTTCGATGTGCTATGTTAAAATCCATGTCAGAGTTTTAAATAATGGTTTACGGTATTAATAAATGTGATAATGTGACTTTGGAAGTGTGGCTTAATATCATATCCCCACTAAAATGGAGCACGGCTATCGTTGAAAAAAGTATGCCTACAGCTGGATTCGAAGCATCATTTTGCCCTGTCTCGCTTACTACGTAAGGTCGAACTTAACCACTTCAGGCACGAAGACAAAGTCCGGAACGTCCGCTACACGGGTACTAGTTAACTATGGGCGTTCCACCTCGAACATTAATATCCAACTCAAAGTCTTCAATCATGGTTTATAGTGCTCATTTAACATTCTAATATTACAGATCACGTGGCGAAACCTCTTAATTCGATTGAATTGCATATACGTGTGTTCTTCAAGGAGCAAAAATCACATGTTCGTAGAATGGTCCTTAGTATTTGGCGCGGAAGTGATTACGGTCGTTTTTCCTTTGCTAGGCCCATGGCTCAGTTTACATTGCTGTCACACAGGCAAAGCAATATCGACCATCGGGAGAATTGTAATGTTAGTTGGGTTTCATAAAACTAAATAATAAGAGACTGGTGAGTCACTCTGTATATAATAGATCATATCATTTGTCTAATAACCTGCGGTATTGTGGTGTCTGTAATAGTATTTGTAATTCAGGTAAGGATTGGGAAGGAGGTGAATGTGGCCTTAAGTTAGGAACCATCTTGATATTTGCCTGGAGTAGAAGTCGGAAACCATGGACAATCACTTCCAGGATGGCTTAGGTGGGAACCGAACTCACCACTTCTCAGTTTTTCCACATGAGACTGAGTGTGTACCCCATTCCAGCCATCTGACCAGAATTAAATTTCTTGGAAAAATAGAACCCAGACCTCCAGGGCGACAGCCAAGAATGCTAGCCGCTACACCACGAGGTGGTCACTGCTTATGACTGAAGAGACCAATAGGCACGAGTATTCTGAAATACAATCTGCTAGCAATTGAACATATCCAGTTGAACAACAATCGAGGAGTCAAAATCTGTCGTTGGCCCCAGTCAAATTAAAACGTCAAACGAGAGCTCTCCCAAATCCCGAGCGTTGCAATGGAATACCTTTATATGTATGTCATACGCAGAGTTGGGCAAAATAAAAATATACAGTACATACAGTATACTGAATATATATATTCGATACATCATTTAAAGTACAATAATTGAATCGTTCAAGATACAAAATCTTATATATTAAAATAGTTTTCAAAAAATTGTGTTTTAAAATAAATCTGAAAATACTTAATACTTCCAGTGAAGAAGATTTCCATTCCTTTAGGCCTAAGATTTTTCACATCAATGGTTTGCAAGCAAACTTTACTGAAAATGTTCAGCATCTTCAATTTAATTTTAAAACACAATTTTGTGTTTTGTATTTCCAAGGATTCAGTTATTGCATTTTGAATTTTGAATCAAAAATACATTTTGTGAGTATTTTGCCCAACTCTGGTCATATGTTAGTGGGTCACGGAACAACATTTTCCCTTCCTGAGCCCCCTTGGACAACTCAACTACGAAGCAAGTTTCCAGGAATCTATTATTATTATTATCAGTAGTAGTAGTAGTAGTAGTAGCAGTAGTAGTAGTATTCCCTCTCCGTTTTCGTCACACAGATCTCGCACACAACCACACTGGGTGACAGCTATAATTCCCCAAGCCAAACGTTCTCAATGGGCGGCCCGCCGAGAGATTTCTGCAGGCCCACCATAAAAAGCGAGAAAAATTAAGTTTGAATAACTCAAAGAAAATTATTCTAAATGTGATCCTTCTTGTTTTCAAATTTTCCGCTTTTCTAAATAGCATCAAACTGTCAAGTCGTGTCGAGTTATGACGTCAGAGAAGAGTCTATGTGTTTGGAATTTCGCTATTCACCTCGGCTTTTCTGAATTGCGTCTGGGACCAACCGTCCGTGCACCTTTTAAGCCTACGCTAGGTAAACCGTTAATGATACCGGGTGAAGCCGGGGCGGGTTGCTAGTCGTAAATAAATACATTTAAAAAAGTGCTGTACCTGAATGAATGATCGTGAACGATTCGATTCTCTTTTCACAGTCAAGTTCTTGGCTGGTTGCCAGGCAACATGTTCAATTTTGCACAATGTTGTTCCAGGTTCTAGGAACTTAACGCAGTTGTACTATGCTATTGCGACTTTGGTCAGATGATGCACCTAAATTCTGCATTCCTTTTTTTATCTCCGCCCCCCCCCCCCCCCCCCCCCCGAGTACTTCAAATATTTGTAAAATTAATCTATGTGGCCCTCGAGAAAATTTAATTGAGAAGCCTACAAATGAAACAACAACAACAACAACAATATAAACAGAGCTCTACCTTGTTTTTTTGTTTTGTTTTTAAAGTTACCCAAAGGTTACCCCTGATCCTTAACACAGCGACCACTACCTCCACCACCTGGTTAGGGGAGTGATTCAGAACGAGACGACAGTCTGGCCGACTGCTACGAGACAGCATTTTCTCGCTCCCCAGGTAAATACAATCATCCTGTTGATGTTCAGTGTTCAATGACACTCTCAAATCAGCCTATAATTCCAAGTTGCGCAATACTGTCCCTTGTGTCGAGGAAATGAAATTCAGGGAAAGGACTAGGGTGTCAAAATCCTATTAAGTCAGTAGGTAGACTTAAGAGTCGAAAGTTTGATTCAGATTGGCGGGACAGTCCCGAGTCGTATAAGGACCTAGGAACAAACAAGTAGACTTTCAGCTCGACAGCAGGTGGTTTTAAACTAAGGTTTTTCACGAACATTGATAAAAGAAAGGTTGTATAATCACTAATCCCATCATGTTGTTTTTGATTCTTTAGGGGCTTTGCGACATAGTGGTCATGTAGCCCCGTGTACTTGGGTGTGTGTAGAATTTTTTCTGATAACCTGTGTCACTATGATGTATTTGCAATTGAGGTAGGATTTGGGTAGGAAGCGGCCGTTGCCTTAGGATAGGTACCATCCCGGCATTTGCCTAGAGTAAAAGTGGGAAACCACGGAAAACCACTTCCAAGATGACTGAGGTAGGAATCGAACCCACCTCTTATCAGTTTTGCCTCACGAGGCTAGGTGTACCCCGTTACAGCCCTCACACCAGAATTGAATTTCTTCGCAGAGCCGAGAATCGAACCCGGGCCTCCAAGGCAACGGCCAGGAACGCTAGCCTCTACACCACGAGGTACAGTAGACATAGAGACAGACATTTCGCCCATGATCTCGTAAGTTTTTTTATATTTTTTTTTTGGTGCAAAATTCAAAATAGGTTAAAATTATCTTCATCTCATGCCAATTATTTGAGGCCGCCTGCGACAGCCCGACTCACTTTGAGTCTAGCTGTAGATTTTAGGCCGATTGCCCTTCCTGACACCACGTGTTTTTCTTGGTGAAAATTTCAACCCACTTCATCGCTAGTGAAGCACCAACAAAACAATCGTAAATTATAACTCACTCAACGGGGAAATACTCACACAGTGATATGCAACAAGTGCACGGGGCTGATGATCGTTTAGTTACTACAAATTACCAACAATGAAATAGTATATTATAACCTTCCTCAATGTGGATAAACCCGTGAAGGAAACGGCACAGTGACAAAAATAATAGCAACAACATAGACTCCATTCTTTCATCACTTCACCATGTTTTCCAAACACGACCAAATTTACAAATAAAGCTGGCAACGAACGAAGTCAATATCTGGAATTATAAGAGAGTAACGTTAATAATTTATTCAGGAGAAGAGCTCTATCCCTGCCGCAACGAACATTAGCGGAAACGCCTTTCCTAATGCGAAGACTTAAGCCTTTAGCGACCAGTACCATTACTTGTCGATTCTACTGTATTTATTGTGTGAACAGCGTCAGATTTGCAGAACACTACAACAAAAGTACTACAAATCATCTAAATTAGGAGAGGAGTTGCCTTCCTTAATAATAATAATAATAATTATTATTATTATTATTATTATAAGAAGAAGAGCCTCAGTGGCTTAGGCGGCAGCACGCTGGCCTCTCACCGCTGGATCCGTGGTTCAAATTCCTGTCACTCCATGTGAGATTTGTACTGGACAAAGCGGAAACAGACAGGTTTTTTCCAGGTATACCGGTTTTCCCTGTCACAAATTTATTTTCCAGCAACACTTCTCCACTATCATTTCATTTCATCTGTCATTCATTTAATCATTGCCTCAGGGGAGTGCGACAGACTTCGGCAGTTGGCATAGTTCATAACCTCGCCACTAGATGGGAGCTTCATTCATTCCATTCCATGACCCGGTTGGTGGACTGGACGAAGGCTGTAGATTTTCAATAATAATAATAAGAAGAAGAAGAAGAAGAAGAGGAACTACAAGAAGATAATAATAACAATAATCTTAATGGCTTTACGTCCCTATTAACTACTCGGCTTTTAGAGACGCCAAGGTGCCGGAATTTTGCACCAAAGGGGTTCTTTAACTTGCCAGTAAATCTGTTGACACGGCTCCCTCGAATTTGCGCGACCTCAAATGCCAGGTGACTGCGCCAGGATTCGATCCTTCAACTTTGGACACAGCTGGCGAGAACTTTACCGCTGAGCCACGTAGCCAATCAAAGATTAGGAAGAAGTAGAAGAAATCTTCAAAAGTGGTCTTTTCGGAGGAAATAAGGAAGGAGATGATCCACCGAATGAAGCCGTATTGGCAGAAGATCAATTCAATGGACGGAAAAATATGATCAGAGGATACTGTAGTTGTTCCTCCGTGCTCCATTGTGGCCCAGATCGAACAGAAGAAGAATTAATAATCTTACTGGTTTAGAGAGGCCCGAGTTGAAAAATTTTGCTTTGGAGGGGTCCCTTAACATGCAAGTTAATCTATCTAAACAGGGTTGTCGTATTTAAACACCCTCAAAATATCATCGAATAAAATCTGATTCGAACCCACAATCTTGAAGATTAAAGACCAACACTTAAGCAACTGCACCACTTAGTCCAACAACAACATAACTGTTAAATATCGAATTGGAGAATTGAAAAATATAAAACTCGTACCTTATTCAACATATTTATTCTAATGCCCTGACATACAGTGGTAGAAATCCATTAAATCTCATGGAAGTTACATGCAGTTGAACGTGGAACCTATAAATCTGCTTAGAAGTAGTTTGATAACACAAAAGTATCGACCCTACGTGTTGCTCAATATGTTTCTGCAACATTAAGATAATAGTTTGAAGTTGTTTCCGTACACATATTCTGAGATATAAGACATGCATTGCACATTCAAATGAAGATTAAATCAATTTTTAAGTATGGAAGTTACATCCATTTGAAAATGGAACATTTCAGTACGCGTGGGATTATGTTGGCAGCACTGTCATACATGGGTTGCTTGAAATAAATCTGCAATATTATGGTATATCCTACGTGTGCAAGGTTTAGAACTGTTTGCCTGCATACTTTCTGATAGCGTACGGTATATTGAGACTTGCGTTCAAAATTGTAGGGAGCATTTATCAACAGTTGGTCGCCATGGTGACTCTGATCATATTCAGAGCTATACACTGTATTTTGAGACATACATTTCACATATGAAATTTAATTGAAATATATGAACATGTAGTTGGACATTAAACTTAGCAATGCGCGTAAAATCATGTAGGCAACACTGTGATAACTGGGATGCTCAAAATGAAACTGCAATATTATGGTCTATATGCATGCCAAATTAAAAACTGTTTACATGCATACTTCCTGAAATATTGAGATTAGAACCAAAACCCCGTGGCACTACAACCCACGAAAGACTCTGGTCTACCACTGCCCAGCCATTCGAGCTACATATTGGGAGGTGATGCGTGGTCAGCGCAGAGGGTCCCCTCAGTCATTAATCTTGGATTCCGCGACAATTACTATATTGTCCTTATGTGCCTGCCCTCACGACAGCTTGTAAAATCCCTGACGGAGCCGGGAATCGAACGCGGGGCCTACAGGCGAGAGGCACTACCCCTACACAACGGGGCCGGCGAAATATTGAGACTAAGAGTCAAACTTCCAGAGAGCATTTATCTACAGTTGGCAACTCTGGTGACTCTGAAAACATACATACATTAGTTATAGGCCTAGCTCTTGAAGTAAATACTACACTGCACATAAAACTTCGGTTGATATTGTTGCGTGCCACCCCCCTAGTGGCACTTTTTGTTAACTGGATTACGGTGGGCAGGAAGCACAAAACCAATTACTGCTTAAAGAAATAATTAACTTTATTGCGGCCAGAAGGATACAGCACTCTTCAGCAAATGCAAACAATTATTACCTTACTCCAGTTTCCTCAAGTCGAGAATACTTCCCCTTTCACTTGTCAACAGACCACAGTTAATCCCTCGTAATGAGGTGGCCCCGTACGCTGGATGGAAATAGCTGCACTAGGCCTGTCATTCACTGTTTTGCAACTCACCACAATGCCCTCTCTTCGTACTAAGTAAGCACACTCGCTCAAAACACAGGCAGTCCCCTGTAAGCTCCTCACTCCCTTCGCTGTCACGAGAATCGGCTTCACTAGTCGGTTTCGCAAGTCTCCACACTTCTGTCGCTCAGGATACGCGCTCGCACTCGCTCGTAAAACACAACAACAACACTGCTTGACAGGTCGCACTTATATAGCAGGCCGGTGACTCAATAAATGCTTCTAGATCCATCCAGGGTTCACGGCTTCTCGAGGTTTCCATCGCTGGTCCAGTCACGAATATTCTGGACTATCCCTTTGTCCTAGTAGCCCTGTTGCATAAGGCGCACGCAATACAGGAGGCAGGCCACAGTCCAGCCCTGGGGAAGTTGTGACTCATGCGGCGAGCGATGACACAAACTCACAGCCGTAACACCACCCCCTTCCTAAAAAGGGCTGATCGTCCCGATCAATCATTGGTCCGTCTGTGTCCCCCCGTAGGCTGCCAGGCGATCTCGGTGCACGATCTTCATCTTTGCCCTCGGGCTCCGCTGGATCCTGTAGACGACATCGTTGATCCGTTTCACGACTCGGTACGGGCCCTCCCAGGACTTCTGCAGTTTGGCTGACAGACCTTTCTTCCGTAATGGGTTGAAGAGCCAGACCAGGTCGTCCTCGTGGAATCCACCGGCATTCGTCTGCTGGTCGTATCGGGTCTTCATTCGGTCGGTCTCGATCCGCAGTTTCCTCCTCGCGAACGCGTGTACGTCCTCCAGTTGGTCGACCAGTTCTTGACAATACTGGCTTACCGGGATCGGATCATTCCCAGGTCGGCCGAAGGCAAGATCGACAGGTAGACGGAGCTCCCTCCCAAACATGGCCCGGGCTGGTGTGCACCCGGTGGCTTCATGCACGGCGGCGCGGTAGGCCAGGAGAAATAGTGGAAGATGCTTGTCCCAATCCCTCTGGTGCTCGCTGACGACTATTCGGAGATGGTTCTCGATGGTGCGATTGAATCGCTCTACCATCCCGTCGGACTGAGGGTGTAGCGGCGTTGTCCTTGTCTTCCGGATTCCCAGCAGCTGGCATAGGTTCTGGAACACCTGCGACTCGAAGTTCCTCCCTTGGTCGGAGTGCAGCTCCAGGGGTACTCCGTACCGGCTGACGAATTCCTTCACCAGGGTCTCTGCAATCGTCGCGGCTTCTTGGTTAGGGAGCGCATACGCCTCCGGCCATTTGGTAAAGTAGTCGCTGACGACTAATATGTAGCGGTTCCCTGCCACGCTTAACGAGAATGGCCCAGCAACATCGATGGCCACTCTCCCCATGGGGCCACCCACGTTGTAGGTCTTCAGTGGGCCCCGTCGTCTTCGTCCTGCGCCCTTGCTGGCTGCGCAATCGTGGCACCTCGCGCAGTAGTTCTCCACGTCTGTTCGGCATCCGATCCAGTAGAACCGCTCTCTCAGCTTCTCCAGGGTCTTCTTTATCCCTAGGTGTCCACCAGATGATCCTCCATGAACTTCCTTCAGGACTTCCTCCGTCATAGCCTTTGGAACGACGACTTGTTCCCGAGATGTCTTCCCGTCGGTGCTCTCCCAGGTACGGCAGATGAGGCCATCCCTTACAATCAGCGAGTCCCACTGTGCCCAGTAGGACTTAAACTTCGGGCTTCAGTCACTCACAATGTTCCACCCGGGTCTGGGGACACAGGCCCTCTTCCATTCGGCTATCAGTCCCAGGTCATCATCTTCTGCTTGTGCCCTCGTGAAAGATTCGCGGCTCCAGTTCCCTTGAAGTTCCACAGTAGTCCGTCGGCACAGTATCCCGGTGTTCTCCTCCCTTCGGGCACAGAAGGTGCAGTCTTCGGGGCACGGTCTTCGTGACAGGGCGTCGGCGTTAGAATGCAGTTGGCCTTTCCAGTGCTGAATCTCAAAGTTGTACTGTTGAAGCCTCTCTAACCACCGCGCGAGTTGACCCTCGGGCTGCTTGAAGTTCAGGAGCCACCGCAGGGATGCATGGCCGGTCCTGATGAGAAATTCTTGCCCGTACAGGTACTTGTGGAAGTGTTCAATGGTCTTCACGATGGCGAGCAGCTCCTTCCTGGTGACGCAGTAGTTCCTTTCTGGCTTTGACAAGGCCTTGCTGAAGTAGGCCACTACTCTCTCCTCGCCGTCCACTACCTGCGACAGGATTCCCCCTATGCCAAAGTCGCTGGCATCGGTATCGACGATGAACCTTGTTCCAGGTCTGGGGTAGGCCAGAATAGGCGCGGTGCACAGAGCCTGCTTGAGTTGTTCGAAGGCACTGTGGCATTCTGCTGTCCACGTGAAGAGTTGGTCCTTCTCAGTCAGTCGATGTAAAGGTTTGGCGATGTCGGCGAATCCTCTCACGAAGCGACGGTAATAAGTGCAGAGTCCCAGGAAGCTTCGTAGTTGGGACTTGTCCTTCGGAACTGGCCACTCCCTCACAGCTGCGGTCTTCTCTGGGTCGGTGCGCACCCCTTCCTCGGAGACGATATGCCCAAGGTACTGGACCCGCTTCTGGAAGAGCTGACACTTCTTGGGGCTCAACTTCAGCTGGGCAGCCCGGAGCTTCAACAAGATCTCCTTCAGGTTGCTGTAGTGCTCCTCGAAGCTCCTCCCCAGAACGATGACGTCGTCTAGGTATACCAGGCAGGTCTTCCAGTGTAGTCCCCTCAGAATGGACTCCATTAGCCTTTCGAAGGTCGCAGGGGCGTTGCACAGACCGAATGGCATGACGGTGAACTGCCAGAGCCCGCTGCCCACAGAGAACGCCGTTTTCTCGCGGTCCTTAGGGTGGACCTCCACATGCCAGTAGCCACTCTTCAAATCCAAGGTGGAGAACCATTTTGACCCTGATATGGTGTCCAGCGTGTCGTCCATCCGGGGTAGAGGGTAGCTGTCCTTCTTCGTGACGTCATTCACCCGCCTGTAATCCACGCAGAACCTGGTGGAACCGTCCTTCTTCTTCACTAGCACGACCGGAGAACTCCAAGGACTATGTGATGGCTCGATCACCCCTTGCTCCTTCATCTCTGCTACCATCCGGTCGACTTCGGCTTGCTTGGCGAGCGGGACACGTCGGAATGGGGCCCTAATCGGTGCGCTGTCCCCAACGTCGATTCTGTGCTGAACCAAGCTTGTCCTGCCGAAGTCTTTGCTCCCCACGGAGAAGACGTCCTGGAATTCGCATAGGAGGTTCTGAAGTTGGCGTGATTGCTCCTCGTCTAAATGGTCCTGGGATCCTTGGTACAGCTTCTGTAGTTCTTCTGGCAGGGCGCGTCTTCTTCGGTTGTGCGTCTGCAGGTGTCCGTCCATCGTGTCTGTGATGCGGGCAATCCAGGTAACGGGCTCGCAGACTCCTAGGTTGGTGTCCCGGTGAACCGTAATGGCGTAGTCGTTCAGGTTGGACAGGCGGACGTACGGCCGAGACGTCGTGTTGATGAGAGTCTTGGCTACTAGCAATCCTTTTGTCTGGATGTCCTCATATTTTGGCTCGAGGACAGCCGCCACTCCCTCAGCAGTTCCGTCGACAATTACGGCAGCGCTGACCTCCGTCCTGGCGGGAACGATGACGTCTTCTCTCAGCCTTACTCGTCGTGCGGTGATGGACTCGTGCGCAGGTTGTAAAGCAAGTTCCTCACCTCCGAAGTGCAGAGTGTTGGTACACAGATCCAAGATGATGTTGTTCTGGTCCAGGAAGTCCAGTCCGATGATCACTTCATTTGATACGTCAGCCACAAGCACTGGATGCTTTATCGCCCGTCGACCAATGACGTACTCCAGTGATGCTTCGCCATGTACCGGTGCGGTCTCTCCGGTCGCGGTTATTAGCTGGAGGTTCCTTTGTGTGGGTTGAACTCTCCACTTCGGGATCACAGTGGGACTGACGATGGTCCTCGATGCTCCCGTGTCGATTAGCATGGGCCAGCTCTCTCCGTTGACGACTCCGTCGACCATCAGGCTGCTATTATCCCTCCGTAACTGCGTCACACGGACTTGGACTGCCGGGGCTTGACGACTGTTACAAGCCAACCTTTGCCCCCCTAGGCTGGCTGATACTTGCTTTCCTGGGCCGCGCGGTTTCCCTACGACTGACTGTCCCGACGGAAACCCTTGGCGGCGGCGATCACCGCAGTCCTTGCTCAGGTGGCCTCTCTTACGGCAGGTCCAGCAGGTCGGTAGTCCTCTTCCGGGCCGCCTCTCCGGATGTCCTTCGGCTACGTTTTTGTTGGTGGTACTGCGATTCTTGAAGAAACGGCTTAGCGCCTCCATCAGTTCATCGGCCAGGGGCTTGGTCTTGTTGGTTTTTGCTGGTTCGTCGACGTCCACTTGACGCACCCGCGCGTGCATTCTAGATGCCTGTTTTGCCGCCTCGAACTCAAGTGCGTGGCTCAGCGCATCTGCCAGGGTCTTATTGCGCGCGAGACGCAGCGCCTGTTGAGTGTCCGAGTCCCGTAGCCCGTCGGTGAAAGTCTGCGTCGCTATCTGATCCAGAAAGTCGGCCGGCGCTGTTGGGTAGGCGAGCCTTACGAGACGTGCGATGTCCATCTCGAACTCCTGCAGGGTTTCCGCGTTCTTCTGTACCCGGGTCCGGAGCTGCATCTGGTAGGCCTGCTGAAGATGGCTATCTCCATATCGGGACTCCATATGGGCGATTAGTGAAGCGTAGTCCTGGGATCCAGTCGGGATGGCCTGAAGGACGTTAAGGGCGTCCCCTCTCAGCGCTACAATGAGAGCTGTAGCCTTTTCCGTGCTGTTCCAGTTGTTTATTGAACAGGCTGCCTCGAACTGACGTAAATAGGTGCTCCACGGGACCTTTCCGTCGAAGGTTGGGGGCGTCACTCTGCTCTGTCCCGTTCCTGATATTCCCGGTGTACCTGTGGGCGGGCGTCGGCGCAGCTCGGCAACTTCCTCTTGAAGAGCGTTGAATCTCGCTTCCATCCCCGTCGACGGGCGTTGGTTCAGCTCAGAAATTTCCTTTTGTAAAGCGTTGAATTTTTCTTCCACCCCCGTCAGTGGGCGTTGGCGCAGTTCGGCAACTTCCTCTTGTAAGGCGACGAACTTCTTTTCTACTGCAGTGACTTCCTCACGTAGGCCCTGGCAGACGGTGTTGACTTCCTGACGCAGACCCTGTTCCAATTTCTTTTGACTTTCCTGTAATTTCGTCAGCAGACACTCTTCCAGATTTTTCTGGCCATCCAGAAATTTCGCGGTTAGGTCCTCTGCTAGCTTATTCTGACCGTCTTCTAATTTGGAAGTTAGGTCCTCGGCTAAACTTTTCTGGCTGTCTTCCATCTTCTTCAGGTCCCCCGCTAACTTATTTTGACCGTCTTCCATCTTCTTCTGGCCGTCTTCTAGCTTCTTCTGGCCGTCTTCTAATTTGGCAGTTAGGTCCTTGGTTAAATTCTTCTGGCCATCTTCTAATTTAGCAGTTAGCTCCTTGGTTAAATTCTTCTGGCCGTCTTCTATGCCATTTAACTTTTCTAGCAATGCTGCCAATTGCGCCTCCATTTTAGTTGTTTGCCTTGTAAAGGGCATGCACTCACAGGAAAATTAGAGAAAATGACCTGCTCGGGTTTTGAAACCAGGACCGCCAGGTGTTGTGCTTGTGCTTGAGTTCGTAATCCGGCTTCTGACACCAGTTGTTGCGTGCCACCCCCCTAGTGGCACTTTTTGTTAACTGGATTACGGTGGGCAGGTAGCACAATACCAATTACTGCTTAAAGAAATAATTAACTTTCTTGCGGCCAGAAGGATACAGCACTCTTCAGCAAATGCAAACAATTATTACCTTACTCCAGTTTCCTCAAGTCGAGAATACTTCCCCTTTCACTTGTCAACAGACCACAGTTAATCCCTCGTAATGAGGTGGCCCCGTACGCTGGATGGAAATAGCTGCACTAGGCCTGTCATTCACTGTTTTGCAACTCACCACAATGACCTCTCTTCGCACTAAGTAAGCACACTCGCTCAAAACACAGGCAGTCCCCTGTAAGCTCCTCACTCCCTTCGCTGTCACGAGAATCGGCTTCACTAGTCGGTTTCGCAAGTCTCCACACTTCTGTCGCTCAGGATACGCGCTCGCACTCGCTCGTAAAACACAACAACAACACTGCTTGACAGGTCGCACTTATATAGCAGGCCGGTGACTCAATAAATGCTTCTAGATCCATCCAGGGTTCACGGCTTCTCGAGGTTTCCATCGCTGGTCCAGTCACGAATATTCTGGACTATCCCTTTGTCCTAGTAGCCCTGTTGCATAAGGCGCACGCAATACAGGAGGCAGGCCACAGCCCAGCCCTGGGGCAGTTGTGACTCATGCGGCGAGCGATGACACAAAATCACAGCCGTAACAATATCCATTATAGCGTGGAAGTTACATGCAGCTGATAATTGAACCTATCAGCGTGTGCATAATCATATTGGAAACACTGCCATATATGGATTTCTCAAAATAATTATGCAATATTATGGCCTGTATGTACGCCAATTTTGGAACAGCTCGCTTGCATAACTTTTGAGATATACAACCTTGGGTTCAAATTTCAATTATATATTTTCAGTGATTTGCAGCAATGGTGTCATTTTTTAATATGGCCTTGAGGAGATGTATCAAATTTGGTCTCGATACTTGCAGCCGATTAGGAGTTGATACACACACACACACACACACACTGACAGAAGGACGGACAGACACACACTCATTGTCCCTGATTGAAGTTATAAATCTACTTTTTCATCATTTTTGCAAAATGAGAAAAAAGGAGGCTAATAATATAACTACGGTAACACTTCTCTTTAAGGCTAAATGTCCCGTTTTTTAGTTTGTAATTCTGACACCACGTAGCAGCACCAAAGTGAGACAATTTCTTTTTTCAGTTTTCTCTTGAACGAAAGCTCGTATTTGCGATCGGAAAACCACTATGTATACTATACTGCAATTGAATTGATATTAATTCGATGCATTTTCCAAAATATGAAAAACAAAAAAGTTACTAACAGTTTTTTATATCTCTGCATAAAATATGAAAAAACCTGGTAATACGAAAACGGAGATTTATTTCCTGATTCCAATGCATTTTTCAGAATTAAAATCGGGTGAATGGAATCGACATCATTAGTTTGGGAATTCTTTTGAAAAGGGTGGTAGGCGGCGCGGCTTCACAAGATCTCTTGCGCAAGGAAAATGATGAACACGCTGACAGGGCGGAGGGAGAAGGGAACAATTTGACGACAGGAAGGAGTTGTCTTCCTCTTGTCATAAATATTAAAGTTCGGCAAGTTACATGTACAAGTGCCCAGTCGTGGAACAATATCTGTGCAATAAAATTATACTGTAGTAGTGTCACAATATGTAAGGTTGACACAATGTGTCTGTACAGATTCATTTCTTACTTCCACAAACATTCTTGTTGATAATAATACATTCTAGGGGCTTGGGACATCTTGGTCATCAGTCCCTTTGGTTGGCTGCGTGGCTCAGCGGTAACGTTCTCGCTTTCTGTTCCCAAGGATGCAGGATTGAATCCTGGTGCAGCCAGTTGGCATTTGAGGGTGCGCGAATTCGAGGGAACCGTGTCATTAGATTTACTGGCACGTTAAAGATCCCCTTCGGAGCAAAATTCCGACACCCCGGCGTATCTAAAAGCCACAGTAGTTAAAAGGGACGTAAAACCAATAACGTTATTATTATTATTATTATTATTATTATTATTATTATTATTATTATTATTATTATTATTATTATTATTATTATCAGTCCCGTGTAGTTCATTATGTGTGTAACTGTATTAGAGTCAGGGAAACTTCACGTACGGTGTGTGTGTGTACTCTGAATGTCTGTCCCCACCCCCGCCCTATTAATTCGAACACGGTGAAACCGAATTGAACAAAATTTGGCACAGAGGTTGAACACTAGCAAAGGGCACCTCAGTGTCATGTTTTATATCACCGCCATCTTGACGGTACGTAATGGCGGCCACCCAAATGTTCAAAGCTGAAATCAAATTACGACTAACATAATCATCCGATCACTATCAAATTTTGCAACAACATACCTTTATGTGGGGCGCATATTTTGACCAAACTACAAGATCATTAGCCCAATACTTTGCGGATGGCGGCCATGTATGTGTGCAAATCGATTGCCCCTGTCAATTCAAACACGGTGAAACCGAATTGAACAAAATTTGGTACAGTGGTAGCACTAGCTAAGGACACCTCAGTGTCATGTTTTATGTCGCCGCCATCTTCACGAATACGTAATGGCGGCCACCCAAATGTTAAAAGCTTAAATCAAATTACGATCAACCTAATAATTTGATATCTACTAAATTTTGCAACATTATACCTTTATGTATGAGGAATATTTTGACCAAACTACAAGATCATCAGCCCAATAGTTTACATATGGCGGCCATGTATGTGTGCAAATCGATTCTCCCTATCAATTCAAACACGGTAAAACCGAATTGAACGAAATTTGGTACAGAGGTAGCACTAGCATAGGGCACCTCACTGTTATGTTTTATATCGCCGCCATCTTGACAAAAACGTAAAGGCGGCCACCCAAATGTTAAAAGCTTGAATCAAATTACGCCCAACCTAGCCATCTGATCTCTATCAAATTTTGCAACAACATACATTTATATGAGAAGCGTCGTTTGGCCAAGCTACAAGGTCATCAGTCCAATAGTTTGCATATGGCGGCCATGTTGGTTCTTTAGACTCTAATCCCTATTTTTTTCGTGAGATCTGAAACGACATCGTGAGGCCAATCACTATAACTTACTTCAATTTTCAAGGAAGTAATAATAAAAGTTCATTTATGTAGGACATTTTATTACAATAAGCAAATTATGAAAATGCATACCAAGGGCAAAATTATTATGTATTGTACATATATATAATTAAAGTTCCTAAGATATTCCCATCTGCCTATTGTTAGCACAGGCAGTACTGCGTACTTTAAACAAACAAAACATATTTTACCTAATTATTTCCTGTTTTTGAAATCAATGCTTCAATTTTTTCCATATCAAAGATAACGTTTCATGATTTACACACACTGTATTTTACTTCAGCTCAGGTTCTCCTATATACATTGATATGGTCATCCTGGGATCAATGATCTCAGGCAACAAGATTTTCTCGTAGCAGAATGTCAGTTACATAAGAATTTTTTGTCTCCAGAACTTTTTATCCCTCTTTATTGTTTCTATGAGAATGTTCTTAGGCGTCCATACCACAAAATAACATATTTCCCGCTATGTTATTTCCAACTGGCTCTGGTTCTGGAAATAAAAATCATGTGAGTGTTAGAGAGTTATCAATCTGTTCTCTTCTGAATGGCACTGTTCTTGACATTCTCTAGGCTTTTTTTTTTCGCTTACTTTCTGCCAAACAAAATCCTTTTAGCTTTTTGTAGGCTTCCAGTATGGTAATATTCCGTGCAGTATAAGGGCAATTGACTTCGACTGTAGCGTCATCTCCTATTAATCCGTCTGGGAGGCACCTAAAAACCCATAAGTTTTATGTACGAAAAGACCACATTCTTTGACTTTTCTACCGATTTCTCCTCTAAATTTCGTTTTGCAATTCACTCATTATCACAGTCATACTGCATTGCTTTTGAGTGAAATTCGCCGTACAGAATGGTTGTTTTTTTTTTTTTGCTACTGGAGCCCATTTCGAAGTACGTTTCCTGTTGCATAGGCCTACATATCCAAAATTGGATGCCGTAAGTCTGTCATTTCTAGCTGTGTGCCACTTTTCATTTTCCCTTTGGGCCCTTGTTTCCTTTTCCAGTTTTTGTATACGGTCTTCACTAAGCGTTAGTTGCTTGATCTTCTCATCACTAAACTCTCTCAACAGTACCTCATCGAAATCCAACTGCATTGATCGGTTTCCATAGTCACGTGAGACAGTACGTTTCATTTCATTAGACTGTTGTTGGGACATTCTTTTCCCTTCTCGCGACGGAAATAAACTTTTTCGGAAAGCTGCTCTTCTTCTCTTTTTGCAGAGTACAGTGTCCTTCACTATTGTGGCATTTTTTTTTATTTTTTTTTTGTAAACTGATTTCCTTGTTTTATAGTGCCAGGATGGTCCAAACTGAAAGACCAGCCCGGCAGCTTTGGTTCTATGAGTGAAGGAACCTCGTTTCCCTCGATTGATCTGCTTACCTCCCGTGAATTTTGCAACAAGGGACATATAATTTTCGGCAGCATTGCTGGTGGTGTTTGATACTAGATGGGAACTTTTTGCAATTAGGGGCTGCAAACAGTAACGCATACGTTTAGTTGCAGTTAGCTGTTTGTCTTCACCTTGCCCGCTGGTAGTTCAAAAGTACTGCTTGCAGTTTTTATGGATCCCAATTTTCCATTTTCACAATCGCTACGCCTTTATTTTTCCACACAATGCATTGTTTTCATTTGAAGTCGAACTTGCTTCTCTGAAAAAAGTTGACACTGAAAGGTTTGTGATTTTTTACTCCTACACTTATGTATAAGAAGTAAAAAACAAACTACACCCGTGGCGCGACGGCCCATGAAGGGCCCAGGCCTACCAAGCAACCACTGCGGTGTTCAGTCATGTAGCCTGCAGATTGCGGGGTGACGTTTAGTCATGCAACTTGTACAGGTAAAATATAAGTGAAATCATAACTGTTCAGTGCATCACCGATTCTATAATGCAAGCGTAATGAAATATATAATTTCAAATATAAACTAGGAAAAAAACTTACGGGTGTGTAGAGGTGTTTTTCTCTTTTTTAGGGCCTGACTTCCTTTTCTTGGTACTTAGTCGCAATCTCCCCTGGGATTTAGTGGAACGCCCTTGAATCGGTTTTTGTGGTGGCTCCATTATTCAGCAAAAACGAAAAAATTACTCCACGTGATGACCGTAATGCTCTCCACCAGTCGTAGCCTATCTACAGTATATGTACATGTATCTATTCTACCAGAAATACTGTCCAAAAAATAAAGTGCCGAAAATAGAACACCTAAGGGCATTAAAAAATAAAATTTTGCAGGTAAAATAAATTAAACAAAAAGTAATTAATGAGATCGATGAACTAAAAACAAGAAATCGTAACTAGGAACTGGTAAAACATCAAAGGATCACTCAGAAATATTCAGACCTTGACAATAATTCAGAACTAATCAGCACAGTCATTCGCAACATTGGACTAGATGCTCGGGAATTCCATACCGTCTGGTAAGTTTGTCGCTCTCTCAAATCACTCGAACTCCGCTCGCCCCCCCCCCCCCTTCCCCCTCCCCCAACCCACTCTCCATGACCTTGTTCTACTGCCGCGCCTTGTAGCAAATAAAGTAGCACTTTTATTCACAAACTTCCCAAAGTGATCCCGACGAATCTATTCAACCGATTTAGGTTTTCGATGCGGCTTTGGAATCAGTGAGTAAAACTCAACTTTCGTATTACCCGTTTTCTTTCGAATTTTAATCAGATATTTGAATAACAAACAGCAACTTTTCTGTTTTTGAAATTAAAAAGTAAACAATGAATTGATATCAATTCTGCTACTAGACTGAGTACATTGCAGTTTTCATATCGCAGATCGGAGCTCCCCTTCGATACAAAAATTAATTAATAAATTCAGCTTCGCTTGTGCTGCCATCTGTTGAATTATATTCTTACCAAAGTGTGGGGACATTTAGCCTTAAAACCGCCTCGTTGCGTAGTGGCTAGCACTCTTGGCTGTCAGCGCAGAAGCCCGGGTGCGATTCCCCGCACTGACAAGAAATGTAATTATGGTCTGAGGGCTGGAACGGTGTACACTCAGCCTCGTGAGGCAAAAGTTAGAAGAGGCGGGTTCGATACCCACCTCAGCCATCCTGGAAGTGGTTTTTCCGTGGTTTCCCACTTCTACTCCAGACGAATGCCGGCATGGTCACGACTGCCTCCTTCCCAATCCTCATTTGATTTACAACTACACACATTAATAACACAGATTATTAGACAAATTCCACACACACTCAAGTACACGGGGCTACATGACCACGATGTCGCAAAGCCACTAAATGAATCAACAACAAACAATAACTTCTCTTTAACAAGACAAACGGAAGCACAGATTGTCAGACAAATACAATACACACCCAAGTACACACGGCTGATAAACAAGATCCCTGAAATGACATAACAAGCCAAACGTACTGATCATCAAATTCCGAATTACAGCTACTTGTGGTCTATCACTGTAATTAAATCCCCGAACATCAATTGCTGGAAGGCCTATCATAATACCACCACCATTTATAAGGTAGAAACACTGTAGTCCCGGCTTCAATTGCAGTAACGTAACGTGACTGGTTGTGTGTGTAGCGGCTGTACCCAAGGATGCAGAATCGCATCCCGAGGTAGTCGGTTAGCATTTGATGGTAGCTTACTTTAAAAGCAAGATCCCTGGCCGGATCAGTAGATTGCCTGCACACAGGTTACGGATAAATCCACTGCAGGTGCAGCAGTTGATGATGATGATGATGATGATGATGATGATAATTGTTGTTTAAAGGGCCTAACATCTAGGTTATCGGCCCCTAATGGTTTGGGTGATTGTGAAGATGATAATAAATTGTTAACTATAACTAAAACTAACTACTAACTTGTATACTAGAAGAAGAAATGGAAAACAATAGGAGAATAAGGCAAATAAAGGACAGCAGGAAAAGAAATGCCCTCAACCCTCGAAGAATTGAGGATTGAGGGACTTGGAAGGAAGGAGAGCCATGAAAGGCAGATAGGAAAGTGAAAGAGAAGAGAGTCCGCCCCAGAGGCAATGGAAAAAGGGGGGGAAACCAGACCCAGCTCAGGAATACCCCGGGGTCGCCAACTCCCGAACTCACCCGCCGTGAGCCCTTGAGGGTGTAACACTATCGAGGGTGCACCAGAAGTGGTGGGGAACACACACTCTGCCTCCTTAAGGGCCTTGAGCAGAAGGCAGGAGATATCATGAAAAGAAAAAGAAGGCTGACCCCTCGAAGAATGAGGGAATCAGGAAAGATGAGACAAGGGCCAATTAAGGCGGGAAAGTGAAATACTCCCTAGGCCTCGGATACCCTAATACCGTCGGGGTTGGAAAAGAACAAGCGTTGACCAAGGGAGGTCGACAGAAAAGATGACAGAGAGGAGCCCGGCACAAGTAAGTGGAAGCAATGCCGAACTCAGCTGGGGCCCCGTGGTCGCCAACCCACGTCCCACTAGCCGTGGGCCCCTGGGGGAAGGTGCAGTAGTAAACATCTGAGTTGCGCAGACACGGTTAACCATAAACATATCAGTTCCGTACACGACCTTGGTGGGTCACAATCTACAATGGTGTTGGCCTTCAACAAGTTTCGATTCGATCGAACTCTAAGTGGTGAAATTCAACGGAGGACATGCTGTAAGGAGACGTGCAAAGTACTGTAGACTATTTCTGTAGATTGATGTAAAAATACTTCTTACAACCATGAACCTGACATTACCCACTCTATGCTAAGGCAGAAGGTAAGCTTCTCTTTGAAACGTAAGGCAGTTGAAGAATCATGCGAACACACTGGACAAGGAGGAATTTCTACAAAATACAATGATCCAATTTCGACAGGGCGGAATAAGCAAACTACACTACATTAAAGTCATGGCATATAAATTTCTAGCTTCAATTTAAAAATGTTAAATTGTAATTCAAAGTGACTCATAATTTTAACCACACTTATCGAATCGCACTGAATTTGGTTGCCAGTCCTCAGTATGATTACGTGGAAGGGAAAATGTGTGACGCAACTCCTATATCTGGTAAATAATGAGGCTACGCAACGAAGATATATTCTCGTATTTGGTACGCAACTATGAAGCACGGAGTAGACTTACTAGCACGTTAAAGATCCCCTTGTGGGAAATTCTGGCACCCAGGGGTCTCTAAAGCCGCAGTAGTTGAAAGTGACAACATTAACTTACAGTACTTCATATTCACACATCAAAATAAGGTTTGCATATTGCTGGCCAAGAGTCGTAGTGGTGTCAAACCCTTTAGTCGTTCTTGCGTGCGTGTATATCGACTGTGTACACTCGCCTGTGTCAATGAGGATAGATCTGTGCGAGTGTGGAGACGACCCGGTGAAGGTATGCACGACCAATACAAATGGGACCGATACCATAAGCGAGGAGGTGGTGCAATGTTTTGGGGTGGCATCATGTATGGTCACCGAACCCCTCTTGTGTACATCCCAAGGAGTAAGAAAGGCATACGTTACAGAGATACTACCCTGGCACCTGTAGTGAAAGGCTATGCTGACAATTTCGGCCCAAATTTCCCTTTAGTTGACGATAACGATCGCCCGCACAGAGCTGGCATTGTCAATGCCTTTCTTCAGGAGAATGGTATTCACAGAATGGAATGGCTTGCCTATGCTCCCGATCTCAATTGTGTAGAGCAGGCGTAGACACTGCTTAATAAATAAGTCCGTCCTCACTTTTATCTCCACTGTGCTCCATAGCAATATGCAAAACCTTTTGTGTGTGTGTGTGTGTGTGTGTGTGTGTGTGTGTGTGTGTGTGTGTGTGTGTGTGTGTGTGTGTGTGTGTGTGTGTGTGTGTGTGTGTGTGTGTGTGTGTGTGTGTGTGTGTGTGTGTGTGTGTGTGTGTGTGTGTGTGTGTGTGTGTGTGTGTGTGTGTGTGTGTGTGTGTGTGTGTGTGTGTGTGTGTGTGTGTGTGTGTGTGTGTGTGTGTGTGTGTGTGTGTGTGTGTGTGTGTGTGTGTGTGTGTGTGTGTGTGTGTGTGTGTGTGTGTGTGTGTGTGTGTGTGTGTGTGTGTGTGTGTGTGTGTGTGTGTGTGTGTGTGTGTGTGTGTGTGTGTGTGTGTGTGTGTGTGTGTGTGTGTGTGTGTGTGTGTGTGTGTGTGTGTGTGTGTGTGTGTGTGTGTGTGTGTGTGTGTGTGTGTGTGTGTGTGTGTGTGTGTGTGTGTGTGTGTGTGTGTGTGTGTGTGTGTGTGTGTGTGTGTGTGTGTGTGTGTGTGTGTGTGTGTGTGTGTGTGTGTGTGTGTGTGTGTGTGTGTGTGTGTGTGTGTGTGTGTGTGTGTGTGTGTGTGTGTGTGTGTGTGTGTGTGTGTGTGTGTGTGTGTGTGTGTGTGTGTGTGTGTGTGTGTGTGTGTGTGTGTGTGTGTGTGTGTGTGTGTGTGTGTGTGTGTGTGTGTGTGTGTGTGTGTGTGTGTGTGTGTGTGTGTGTGTGTGTGTGTGTGTGTGTGTGTGTGTGTGTGTGTGTGTGTGTGTGTGTGTGTGTGTGTGTGTGTGTGTGTGTGTGTGTGTGTGTGTGTGTGTGTGTGACCATTTTATGTTCGGCCCGGACTATTATATGTCAGAAAACTGTACTATAATGAGGCTCATTATAACACTGTTTTTCATTATGAAACAGTTTCTCCCACCAATCAGAGCTCAAGAAACAGTTGTTTGACCAATTAGATAATTAGATGCGCTGAGTTCCACGGGCTTCTAATTTGAATTTCACTGCATGGCCTAGTGTCATAGTAGGGTAATCGAGGAGGCCATGGTCAAATACAAGGCATTCTCTGCGTTTCATGCGCTCTGTTCAGTACATAAAACTGGCGAAATCTCGACAGATATTTATGAATATTTATGTTCGAACATAAAATAGTTATAATAAGTATCGTCGAACATAAACAGTCGTATGCAACTCGCCTATAATGGTAATTAAGACACTCGTATGAAAATTATAAAACTCGCATACGCTCGTTTTATAAACATACTCGTGTCTTAATTATTGTCATTATAGGCTCGTTTCATAATGTACTATTATCGAATCTCTTCTGCTGATTCATATCGTATCTTTATCCCAGTATAAAGACAAGGAATCAGAAGTTGACTGTGCTGTATATCGCACGGTAGTGAGACCTGTCGTGATGTCTGGTTCGGAGACTTGGACACTAACACAAGGTGTTGAGGAATTGTTAAGGAGATGGGAAAGGAAGATACTCCGGAAAGTTGTTGTTGATTCATTTAGAGGCTTTGCGTCATCGTGGTCATGAAGCCTCGTGCACTTGGGTGTGTGTGTGTGTGTTTTTCTGATAACCTGTGTCATTGTAATGGCTGTATTGTGTGTGTATTTGTAATTTTAGATGAGGATTGGGAAGGCGGCTGCCGTAGACTTATTTCACGATCCATCCCGACATTCGCCTGTAGTGGAAGTGGGAAACCACAGAAGACCACTTCCAGGATGGCTGAGGTGGGAATCAAAACCACCTCTTCTCAGTTTTACCTTACGAGGCTGAGTGTACCCCGTTCCAGCCCTCAGGCCAGAATTAAATTTCTTGGCAGAGCCGGGAATCGAACCCGGATCTCCGCGGTGACAGGCTCAGGAAAGTATATGGTCCAGTAAAAGAGGATGAATTCTGGCGAATCAGAAATAATATGGAGAAAAGGGAGTTGTATGATAAACAAGATATACTAGTGGAGATAAAGAGTATTAGACTGCGTTGGTTGGAACATGTAGAAAGCATGACAGAGAACAGGATGGTAAGAAGGTCTTCAACGGGAAGCCGGGAGGACGACGTGTGAGGGGAAGACCTAGGACAAGATGGCTGGATAACGTGGAGGAGGATCTAAGAAAGATCGGAATCAGAAGATGGAGATCCAAACCAGTCAACAGGGAAGAATGGGTTGAGATTGTCCGGGAGGCCAAGGTAGCGCCAAGGAGTGAGTTGAGTTGAGTTGAGTTGAGTTCAGGTGAGGTGAGGTGAGGAAGCGAAAGAGCAAGAATGAGCTATTGATGCATTTTAAAAGGAACATTCGTCTCTTTGCTTTTAGCCATACTACAACAATCTTCTTTGTCACAATCGTAAAAATGGCAACCTTGTATGCATGCATGTCGCTCTGTTGTGCTTGCAAATACTGTATCATTCTCTGTAAGTTTTTTAAACATTATAATAGTGGCTTTGAGATCTTACAAGAGAATGAGTCTTTAGCTGAAATTACCTGTAATCAAAGAAATAGACGTGGAAATAAACTAAATGAATTTTCGCACTCGACTGATACAAACTAATCGAGGAAATGTAACTTATTGAAGTAATATCAAATGCTGTGAAACTCACTAGAAAACGATGGAAAGGTATTAAATATTTAAATTAACGGAACACTGCTTTGAACTGAAGCTAAAGAAAATGACTACCATGTTCTTTGTGGACAACGTCATTACCAAATGATTTTTTAAATCGTACCCATCTGCAACAATTTTCTTCTGGTCTACATCGCTATATGGACACTCTTCTGCACTATTAAAACAAAGCAGCCACTGCTTATGCCAATAAGAAATTAAGTTTAAAGTCTGAAATTATTGGTATATTGGCTTTCACGGCCGGTGAATTAAAACTCAGCAATTCTTCTAGGTTTGTGCCGTGTCTTGTGTGGGGTTTCGCCTAGGACACCAAGCTGGCTCATCGGCGGGCTCTTGGTGCCCCGCGAGGACCCCCACTGGAGTGACGAACTGCGCGCCACCTCCCTTTATATTAGGTGCAACTGCACCACTTGACTGCGAGAACTAAATGCTCAAGCAGCCTTAACCTCCCTATGAAGGCTTCCAAAAAGATGGTATATTGGCTTTCACGGCCGGTGAAAGCCAATTGCTGAGTTTTAATTCACCGGCCGTGAAAGCCAATATACCATCTTTTTGGAAGCCTTCATAGGGAGGTTAAGGTTGCTTGAGCATTTAGTTCTCGCAGTCAAGTGGTGCAGTTGCACCTAATATAAAGGGAGGTGGCGCGCAGTTCGTCACTCCAGTGGGGGTCCGGGCGGGGACACCAAGAGCCCGCCGATGAGCCAGCTTGGTGTCCTAGGCGAAACCCCCCACAAGACACGGCACAAACCTAGAAGAAATGCTGAGTTCTGAAATTATTCCTTGAGCGTTTTCACAGTTTTAGGTAATATCGTATTATACAGTACTAGCAGTAGTGCCCGGCTTCGCCCGGTGGATTTATTTGTTTTATGGATGATAATGAATACTACTACAGAAATGGCACATGATACTTAAACTAACAGAAAACAATATTTTAAAAATATGTCGTTTTGTGGTGGTGGTGGTTTAGTGGGGTGGTAAGTAGTACAGTATAATGGACGTAACATTCAGGTCATTTTCCCGTAATGATAATTATGAATAGGGAAACACTATTTACTAACTACAGCACTGACACATGTAATTTACAAACAAATTTACAAAAAAAAAATAGAAAGAGGAGTAAGTGAAATAAAAGACACTGCCTAGGGCCTATATCTCATTGGCTGTTAGAAATGCAGAGACCAATAGTGTCGTCTTTTGTCGCATAGCGCCGTAGGAAAATAATCAGAACTCTTTGGAAAACTTCGGCTGTCCCGAGCTACTGAGGTAGCAATAGTATCATTTATCGCCACAAAGCGCTTAATGATAAGTTTCGGAATAAATGAAGGTAAATTTGAAAGCACCAATGCTTATTGCAGCTGATAACCTCAATGTACTGCACCAACACCATTGCACTTATACAGAGGCATAATATTTTCATGATGATAACTGTTTTAAGGGGCCTAAGAGATCCTTTTGCACTAATTACTCCCCGTGACTGCAATTTATAAACAGCGCAAGATGCATTTATTGTTGCAATTCTGCACCAGAACAGTGGTAGGGGTGACGTGATGCAGCCCGAACTGCCCGTCAACAATAGACTTATTAAAATACTCCTACAGTTACACTACTACGGACATGAATGGTTCTAGGGCCTTAATACGTGGTTTTCAAGTTCATTTTGTCTGTTATTCTAAATGTAGGGAATGGGAAGCGTTGTCCAAAATATCAAGTGGACAGTGTTACCAGCAGGGTTTCAAAGTGTATGTAAAATTTGGTGAAATTAGGAGAAACGGTGTAGATTTGTGATGAAGTGCCTAAATGCAGGGAATGGAGTGGTCTTTCCAAAATTTGAAGTGGACAGTGTCACCCGCAGAGTTCCAAAGGGTAAGTATACAAAATGTGGTTCAGATAGGTGAAACGGTGTAGATTTGTGCCAAAGGGCCTAAATGCAGGGAATGGACTGGTCTGTCATAAATTTCATGTAGGCAGTATTACTCGCAGGGTTCCAAAGGGTAAGTATACAAATGTTGGTTCAGATCAATGAAACGGTGTAGATTAGTGCCAAAGGGCCTAAATGCAGGGAATGGAGTGGTCTGTCCGAAATTTCATGCAGACTGTGTTACTCGCAGGTTTCCTAAGGGTAAGTATACAAATTTTGGTTCTGATCGGTGAAACGGTGTAGATTTGTGCCAAAGGGCCTAAATGCAAGGAATGGAGTGGTCTGTCCGAAATTTCATGTAAACAGTGTTTCTCGCAGGGTTCCAAAGGGTAAGTATACAAATTTTGGTTCAGATCGGGGAAAAGGTGTAGATTTGAACCAAAGGGCCTAAATGCAGGGAATGGACTGGTCTGTCATAAATTTCACGTAGACAGTGTTACCATCAGGGTTCCAAAGGGTAAGTATACAAATTTTGGTTCAGATAGGTGATGATGATGATGATGATAATTGTTGTTTTAAGGGGCCTAACATCTAGGTTATCGGCCCCTGATCAGATAGGTGAAGCGGTGTACGTATCACTAACCATAACGCCAGCGCATGCGGATAGAGCTGTTCGGGAGCGCTTGTTCTACCGACTTACTGAACAAAAATCAATCTTTAAGGTTACGTGAGAGGTGTAGCCTAATGCTACATAGCCTAAACTATTCCTCTTGAATCTGGCCATCATATAAAAAAACATTTTTTCGAATCGGACTGGTAGTTCCAAAGATTAGCGCGTTTATACACATAAACACACAAACACACAAACCCTTCAGCTTTATTATATTAGTATAGATAAGACGTTAAAGTGTATGTTTCACAAAACACAAGCTCCTAAACCAGAGGGAGTTAGCAGGTGTGGTTTGTACCAAAATCTTTCAAACCGTCTCAATAGTAAAGGGAAAATCTTGCATTCCTTGAAAAGTCAACGGAAATATATTTATTTGTTTATAAAGTGCTTAAAATAAACAAGACGATAGCCCGCATAGCACTTGAGCTGGGCGGGTAGTTTTTACACGTGGCGCACACAACCCATTATGCGAGAGTTCGCTAGTAATAATAATAATAATAATGCAACAAGCAAAAGCCTCTCTTTCATTTCCTATCTCTCTCTCTCCCTATGCAGTGCTGAACTGGCTATGGATTTACCGCTCACCAGGCATGCTGCAACTGCTTGCATGACTCACGCAGATAAGATGCATTTACGTGTGGACAGTCGAGTCGAATCAGCATCCTTCGTGTTACTCATAAAACAGGGATGTCCAATTATTTTTACTGTAGATTAAAAAATACTATTTCACAAAATTATAAAATTTCTCACTGTCAAAACTTGTAATGAAATAGTACATTATGCAACGAGCCTATAATGGCTATTGTTTATAAAACGAGCGTATGCGAGTTTTATAATTTCCATACGAGTGTCTTAATTACCATTATAGGCGAGTTGCATACGACTGTTTATGTTCGACGATAATTATAACTATTTTATGTTCGAACATAAATATTCATAAATATCTGTCGAGATTTCGCCAGTTTTATGTAGTGAACAGAGCGCATGGGACGCAGAGAATACCTTGTATTTGACCATGGCCTCCTCATATACCCCACTATGACACTAGCCACGCAGTGAAATTTAAAATAGAAGGCCGTGGAAGTCAGCGCAGATGCAATGCTATCCTTACCTAGTTGGTCACACATCTGTTTCTTGAGCTCTGATTTGCGGGAGAAACTGTTTCATAATGAAAAATAGTGTTATGCGGATGACATGGTATCTGGGTCTTCAAACAAATTAGAATTACAGAGTGTATTGTTTGAACTAGAAAATTGGGTCAATGAAAATCACCTTGATATTAACCTTAAAAAAAACGGTTCAAATGACATTTCGAAAAGGAGGTAAACCTGCGCTCAAGGACACGCTCACATCGTACAACGAACCATTAAACGTAGTGAACAAGTTCAAATACCTGGGCATAACCCTGCAGACTACAGTCACATCCTTCAGTCATCATATACAAGAGAGGTCAGCAACAGCTATCAGAGCCATTTACAAGATTAAGAATCTATCAGCGTTATCGCTAGTTACAGCTCTGACCCTTTTCCATACGACCATCTCACCAATTGTTACGTATGGTCTTGAAATAATATGGGATTTTCTCACATTTAGCGATCTAGAAAGAATTCAGAATGTTAAGTCGAGATTTTTAAAGTATATACTAAGAGTTGAACTTGAAATTTATTTATTTATTTATTTATTTATTTATTTATTTATTTCTTGACGGTACACAACAGGGCTCAGTGTGCGCCCCAATAACAGTGCACCTATACAGTAAAATACACTTTCTGATATTTCTACATTAAGCATTAATATCTAAATGTAATTATTAAAACTAAGAAGTTAACACAGAATGAAATGCATAGTAGTAATAAGCTTAATCTAAAGGTAATATAAAAACTAAATCTAAATTTTACCTAATGTCAAATATATAAAAAGCAGGTTTTGAAATTATTACATCGTGAACTAAAAGGTAACATTGATAACTTGGGTACAGGCCTATCCACATATATACATTGTTGATTCTGTTTTGTGTGATAATTTTATTTCAAGTATGAATTAGAGTGCCTCCGTGGCTTAGGCGGCAGCACGCCGGCCTCTCACCGCTAGGTCCGTGGTTCAAATCCCGGTCACTCCATGTGAGATCTGTGCTGGACAAAACGGAGGCAGACAGGTTTTTCTCCGGGTACTCCGGTTTTCCCTGTCAACATTTCATTCCAGCAACACTCTCCATTATCATTTCATCTGTCATTCATTTAATCATTGCCCCAGAGGAGTGCATCAGGCCTCGGCAGCCGGCACAGTTCATATCCTCGCCGCTAGATAGGGGCTTCATTCATTCCATTCCTGACCCGGTCGGAGACTGGAAGCAGGCTGTGGATTTTCATTATGAATTAGAGTGACTTGGTTATAATTTCCAAGAACGGTCTAATTGAGAGACAGAAATCTAGTTTCCAGTTTACACGAACCGCATCGTTGTAAATACTGCAAAGCCTCCATACAGGTGAATTATTATGTGAAGTAGTATTGTTTATATCATTTTTGAATGTTATAGTTGATCTTGTAGTAAAGCGAGGGATGTTGAAATTTAGGAGCGATAGGAAAAATGAGTTATCAATTTGACCGTTAATAACTTTATAAAGGAATTTCATATCATTCACTTGCCTTCGAGACTCCAAACTAGTCATGCCGAAATTCAACAAAAGTTCATCGTAGGGTACCATGTGTGGGTAATTGCCCGTTATTTTGAGGTGTAAATATCTGAGGAATTTCTTTTGAACTTGCTCAATGGATTTAATGCATGTTTTCTGCCAGGGACTCCATACTTGGCTGGCGTACTCGAGCTTGGATCTCACCATGGCAATATAAAGGTTTATGCAGGTACTGGTCCTAATGAATGGCTTAGTGTTTCTTATTATAAACCCTAACATGCGGTAAGCATCCCCGACTGTCTTTTGCACATGACAAGTGAAAGCAAGCTCTCGGTCAAACAAGATTCCTAGATCTTTCTTCTCGCTTACTGTTTGCAATGACTGAGGTCCAATTCCATAAACAAATGTGATTGGGTTCTTCTTACGTGTAAAGGTCATAACAACACACTTCGGTACATTTAAGTATAATTTGTTTTCTATACTCCATTTGTGTATATTATTTAGGTCATATTGTAGTCGAGTGCAGTCATTAGCGGAAGAAATTGGTTTAAAAATTTTGAAGTCATCTGCATATAAAAGACTATTTGAGTGTACTATACAACGTGGCAAATCGTTTATCATTGCTAGAAAAATTAGAGGTCCAAGGTTCGAGCCTTGGGGTATTCCGGAATGAACTATGTATTCCTTTGAGACAATTTTCTGGAACAAAACAAATTGTTTCCTGTCTCTGAGATAGGAGCTGAATAATTTGAGTAATGGGTGGGAGAATCCCAAAATTCACAATTTGTTAAGAAGGATATCATGATTTATTGTGTCGAACGCTTTCTCAAAATCTGTAAATATGACATCTATTTGTCCTCCTTTATCTAACTCTTTAGATATAATTTGAGTAAAATTAATTGCATTCGTCACCGTAGATTTCCTGGATAGGAAACCATGTTGGTTATCTGTTACGAGCGGTCTGAGAAATACTGATATTCTTCCGTGCAATATGAATTCAAGTACCTTGGCTACTGCAGATAAAATAGATATAGGACGGTAGTTATTAATTAGTGATGGATCTCCCGATTTTAGTATAGGGCAGACGCGAGTGATTTTCCAGGCGTCAGGGAACGTACAAGTTTGTATGGCTAAGTTAAGTATAAAATACAACGGGTCCCTGAGACTTTCAGCACATCCCTTCACTACATACGGTGGAATATTATCAGGACCAGCCGACGACTTAGGTTTTAATTTTTTTAATGCATTTCCAACCTCTTCCTTTGAGACAAGTTTTATGTGAAGGATGTGGGGAGTATTCGAATTGCAGGCTGGGACTTTGTATTGGGCTGACTGAGAGTCATAAACTGATTTGAAATATGTCGCAAAACCTTCAACAATGGAATCACCCCTGTCCAATTCTTCATTATTATATTTAAAGGTGTCGCACGTGTTCCTATTTTTTTTTCTTGTTTTTAATAAACGTCCAAAATTTCTTTGAGTCCCGGCTAATGTTTTGTTCAATATTACGGATATATTTCTTGAGTTGGAAAGATGGCTCCCACAAGATTAGTCTATGAGTTAGCAAAGGAAACCTTCTTCATCGAAGACCTCAGACTGAAAGAACCTTTGCCGGCTACAAGATCCTCTACTGACTTTTTGGAGGCTAGAAGAGCAAAGAGACAAGAGATAGATCCAGACTTTTATATTACTGATGCTATGATGGACAGAACGTGCTCTAACGAGAATCTAGATCAAAGACACATAATAACGAGACTCGCCATTCACGGATTCCATCATAAGATATGCTCAAACAGATCCTTCCATAGTCCGATTGACAATTGTGTCTGTATTTTATGCAACGAAAGGTGTACCAGGTACCATATTACGACGTGCCGCAAAATATTAAAATCATTAAGTGATTATAGTACAAATTAATGCCCATTCGGGCGATCCTTGTTCTTTTATTGTGTTTTCAGTTAGGATGTAACTTACAGTTTTTTGTTTCAATAAAGGAAATTTTTAATTATGATACAGTTTTCTGACATATAATATTTACATTTCGACATCGTCGAACATAAAATAAATATAAACATTAAAATGTTAATGAAAACAAAAATTAAAACTAATAATAATTAACATTAGACTCTTTTTTTAATAACAATAAAATATCTTCAATATTCTGCACTATAAATGGTTAAGCATCCCACTTACCAACCTTGAGTGGTTTACAGCCAAATGTTCCTTAAATTGCTTACACACATGCCAGTGATCAGGATGGTATCAATTCCCTTCGGTGTCTCCAGAATCTGAAAGAGTGGGCTCGAAACTGAAGAACAGACTTTCTGTAGGAGTCCGATTGAGGCGAGAGGGTATAAAACATTTAGGGAAGAAGGATTGAAGCCAGTGGCGTATGCTGATTTTTGTAATGTGTAGGATGTAATATGATAGGCTTAACTTAAGATAATTATTATAGCTGGGCTAAATTGAGATATTAGACTCAGTTATTCAGTCGCACAGCACTATTACGAACACATTACACAATAAAATACAATCGAATACCACTCCAAAGATGTGCACACGCTGAAAACAGACTATCCATTCTGACCGCGCGAAATCGTAACCTATAAGCCCGTAGTGTTGGTTTAAATTCAACCAACAGCGAGAGTTGAGGATCTCAGTCGACGTCCTCAAAGAGCCCTTAAAACAGATCAAACCTGCCCCTTCCACCTCAAGGGCTCCCATACATTCCTTAAGCTATAAACACGTGCTTTGAGTATGCAATGATTCCTTCCTCAGCTTTTTACTCAGGGCGGTGAAGATCACACTTCACCCATCTAGGGGAGACGTGTAGAACTATAAGGTGCGTTCAAAAAGTAACGAGCCGGAGGCATAATTACAGAAACCAGTACCTGTATGTTAGAAGTATTGGCCCTGGCTGTTGAGGTACTTGTCCCACTGTGACACGAGGCGGTGAATGGCTGTCTCATAAGATTCCCTGGGCTGCGATGTGAACCAGTTCCGCACGTACAGCTGGACGTCGGCGTCCGAGGTGAATCGTTGGCCCCGCAGAGCCCTTTTCAGGGGACCAAACATGGAGTAATCACAGGGAGAGAGGTCTGGACTGTATGGAGGGTGGCCGAGAACCTCCCATTTGAATTTCTGCAGGAGTGCCGCGACTGTGTTGGCCGTATGAGGTCGTGCATTGTCGTGGAGCGACCACGGCGGCTATGGCGTTCACTGTCACTCGGCGGTTCTGGGTAATGAGTGCATCTACCAGCTGGAAATTGTCATCGGTAATGCTGGAGGGAGCCGCAGACCGGGCATCATCGGCTGACGACACCCGTCCTTCCCTGAAGCGCTTGTGCCGCGCCTTGACCCTTGCAAGGAACATGCAGTGTTCGCGGTACACTTGTGACATTCGGCGATGAATGTCCGTTCCCCCTACTCCTTCTGCTATCAGAAACCGAACAACACCTCTTTGCTCTTCAGTTGACGCCTCCATGTCACTGTTTGCAATGCGATTGGCAGCGTTGGACGATTGATGCATGCTGCTGCTCGCTTTGTATCGTCACGTGACGTGCACGCGTGCCCTCTAGCGACGGGCTGTGATGCATTTGTCGGGGCTATACTGCACCCACCTTTTATATCGGGCAGTAACAGATACAGTGAAATACGAGTGGGAGGACAACAGCATTGACGCTCTACTATACGTAAATCACGGTACCAAACCCAGAAATAACTGTAAGAAAGCTTATCACTAAGGTTCGAAGACCACATCGTGGTGTAGCGGCTAGCGTACTTTGCTGTCGTACCAGACATCTGGGTTCGATTCCCGACTCTACCATGAAATTTTAATTCTGGTGTGAGGGCTGGAGTGGGTTCCACTCAGCCTCGTGAGGAAAAATTGAGAAGAAGAGGGTTCGATTCCCACCTCAGCCATCCTGGAAGTGTTTTTCCATGGTTCCCTAGGCAAATGCAAATAACGGGGTGGTAACTTCTCAACTGTTTCATTCTAACTTGTCCAGTTTCCTCATCATCATACCGGGTCAGTAAGCCGTGGTCGTTACGGCGTGGCTGCAGGCAGTCGCTCACATCCGGGAGGCGAGGAGGTTCGAATCCCCCCACCGGCAACCTTGAAGATGGTCTTCTGTGGTTACCCATCTTCCATCCAGGCAAATGCTGGGGTTGATCCCTAACTATAGACTAGGCCACAGCCGCTACCTTCCAATTCCTCGTCCTTACATTCGCACGTTCCTCCAAAGCAACACTCCACACGCGACTGTACTTGTAGCTCACCCCATGGGTGTCCGCATAGAAGCAGTTACAAACTCTGGCGAGCCGAACATGTCCTCGGACACTCCCGGCACTAGGAGCCACACGCTTAAAAAAAAACATCTTCATTCATTTTAGCACTCTACGTCAAGAAGGACATCCGGCCGTGAAAACAATTAGGCACTTAAAAACCATCTCACCTTATCTCCGTTCTCGCAGAAACGGGAATAGGTATAGAGATACAATGAATTGCAACTAAGCCAGTATGGAAATGCAGGATTTCCAAAGGTGTGTTTTGCAGTGAAGTCAAAAGCATTATATAACAATCTGACGAGCAAATACCAGCAGTAAATGGAAGGAAGTGAAGCACGAACTGTTGTAATGCGACGTTAGACGTAGGCTACATGTTCTCTTTCACACCACACAACGACACTCACAAGCCAGGAACGATTACAATGAAGCACTGGATGAGGAGCGATCATGGAAGTTACGGTGACGAACCCCTGCGCCATAATATATCTAAACTATGGGCTTTAGACGTATGTCCACGATCCATTTACTGATTACCAAACTCAAGGATGCTTCCATTTATTCTTGTTTAAATTTTAAGAAAATATTCTCTATTTAGCAGACCTTTAGTCTACCGTATTTCAAGAATCCCATAGTCTACCTTAATGTGCACATATAGGCCTATATTTAAGAAACTGGAATATCGATATTTTTCAGAGAAAGTTAGTATTTAGACATGCAATACTCTCGCACTACTGTAGTTCTGTAGCAAGCCAATCTCATTTGCACAACTGCCTCCTCCTACAGTATCTTCCGCGACCAGCGCTATTGCACCTACTGTCGACCAAAGTATTATGTGCACTCGAGTTTTAAGGTTGTTTGTGAAGTAGCCAATAGACCTACATAAAATCCAATAACATCATCATATTTGTTGTTCTATTTTACGTTAGTTCATGTAGGTTTGGAATTTTTAATTTATATTTTAATATTTTTATCACAGTTGAAACACAAAAAGTGCCCGTTTTGAAGCGTGTTTCAACCATGCGTCACATTTAAGAATTATTATCTCACAAACCCGTCATCAGATCGAATCCAAATTTTAACACAATATACATTGGAATGTTGTATAACTGGTTTATTAATTTCAAAATTTTGTGTGTTCAAGAACGAAAGTTGTTATCATTTTTGTAAGGTAACTTTTTCTCGACTCGGGGTCGTTGGAACATGTAGTTCTTGGTTGCGTTGTAATTCTTATACATCAAAAAGTTATGCTGTCTGACTGTGAAATGCGTAAATTAATTCGCTTATTTTATATCGGTTTGTATTTGTACGGGGAATTAAGACATGGTTCGCCAGCTAGCCGCTCCGGGAAATGCTGTACAGCGTTGCTGATATGGAGCCCATCACTTCCGAGCGAGGCGAGCCATGACGCGTGATGGAGCCCATCTTGGCAACGCTGTACAGTTTTCACCGGAGCGGCTAACTGGTGAACCATGTCTTAATTCCCTGTATATGACTGTAATGACTCCGTGCATACGCAGAAAGAGTTATCATGACAATATATTTAGCAGTTTCTGAGAAAAGTATATCTGAATGAAAACAAGTAGTTCCGTGCAGAACTGAACAGCCTATTTTCATATATCCTACTTATGTTTATTGCCTCTGTCAACATACAAAATGTCAGTTTGATTGCTGTAATAGATTCGTAGATATTGAGAAACGTCTATATATTTTGGATGGTCGCCATGTTGGATTTTTATATATTTAGGCCATAGAGTTATGTACAATTAGATAACGATTATTGCGTAGGTTCTTTATACAAACGTTGACTTCGATCGCATGATTAGGACACAAGAAATAGAAACTTAATTTTAAAATTTTGCACAGCCGCCATCTTGAATTTATGCAAACAATTGAACTAAATTAGATGTCAGTGAATTACAACGTATATAAGCATTTGCTGTACCAAGTTTCAGTGAGTTCGGATGGTTAAATCGCGAGAAAAGTATTTTTAAAAGTTTCAAATTCTCTTGGCCGCCATGCTAGTCTTGTACTTAACAGGTTATTTAAAATCACATAGGTGAACTTCTAGTCGTGCCATTTATCACCGCACAAAATTTCTGGGTGATATCGGTAATAGTTTCGGAGATATCGAATACCGGTGATGTATTTTGCACAGCTGCCATGTTGGATTGGTAAGACGTAACAAAATTTGAAGGACAAGGTCGGAGTCGGGAAAACAGCACTATTATATTACCGAGTTTCATTGAAATCTTTCCGGCCATTTAGATTTTATCAGGGGGACACAAACACCGACGCATAGCCTACATACACACACGGACAAACGTTAGTGTATATGTGGGAAACCACAGAAAACCACTTCCAGGAACACTGAGGTGGGAATCAAACCAAAACATGCCCTCAGTTGAACCTCACAAAGGAGAGTGAACTTCGTGCCTTTTTTTATTTATTTAATTTATTTTATTTTTATTTTTTCATAAAAGAAAATAGGCTAAACATAAAAATTAATGGTCCATATTTCAGAACAGATAAGTAGGGTAGTACAATGTTTGACTAACTCCCTACAGCTTGTTTGATTACACCCTGATGCGGCATTCTGGGAAGCCCATCCGAACAATGAGTTTCCCTAATCTTTTATATTTAAAAAAGAAAACATGAATAACTTTATTGGCATCAGATACAGCATATTTGAGCTGTTTATCGACACCAGAAAATCGGACATCTGTCATATCGTGAGATCAACTTTTGTATTCCTGTGTCGAACAAGTCTGCCGCCTGGGAATGAAACCAGTGTGTGACATTCATCTTCAGCTCACTAAGCACTAGGGCTCGTAATTTTAATCTATTTATTTCAGTTATCGAATAAACGATTAATTGAAGCAGAAAAAGACATGTATTGCTGCTATTCACGATTCATGGAATGTACGTTTAATCGATTAAACGTTTGGTCAATTAATCGATTAATCGGTTGGTGAATAATAATTGATTAATTGTTTTGTCGATTTATCGATCTACTTCGCTCCTTTCACTTTGTTCTCACAGAAGCAAAACAGACATTTATATTCGACCCTGACTATTATATGTCAGAAAACTGTACTATAATGAGGCTTATTGTAACACTATTTTTCATTATGAAACAGTTTCTCCCGCCAATCAGAGCTCAAGAAACAGTTGTTTGACCAATTAGATAAGGATAGCATCGCACCTGCGCTGAGTTCCACGGCCTTCTAATTTAAATTTCACTGCGTGGCCTAGTGTCATAGTAGGGTAATCGAGGAGGCCATGGTCAAATATAAGGCATTCTCTGCGTCTCATGCGCTCTGTTCAGTACATAAAACTGGCGAAATCTCGACAGATATGTATTAATATTTATGTTCGAACATAAAATAGTTATAATAATTATCGTCGAACATAAACAGTCGTATGCAACTCGCCTATAATGGTAATTAAGACACTCGTATGGAAATTATAAAACTCTCATACGCTCGTTTTATAAACATACTCGTGTCTTAATTATTGCCATTATAGGCTCGTTGCGTAGTGTACTATTAAATAATTAAAATATATTGTATCATATACGGTATTTTTAAATAATGTACCTTCTTTGTGATAATTAGGCTAGCACAAAGTAAAAATAATAATTTAAATCTTTGCTGAAAACTCTTCGTTTTCTTTTTTTCAAAATCCTTCCCAATTTGATTGATGTGTGTACTTATTTGGTTATTGTTAACATAAACAAGGAAGGATACTTTGTATAAAGTATATTGAGGCAAAAAATAACTTTTATACATTTCAATGCATCATTCCAAAAATAAGCGTAACTCAACTTAAGCGATGATATTTTATTTAAACTTCTTTTCCTATCTCGTGTCTACTAATCAATTAATCGATTCTTCGGTTAGCCGATTATTCTATTATTCGGCTAGTCAATGAATTGAATGAACGGTCAAATAATTTGAAATTATTCAATACCGAACATCGCTTATAATCAGCTCTACTAAGCATCTGCTGTTCAGGAAAGTGTGAGCCAACTGGGTGCCGAATCCCTAAAACCCGACCACAAAATGCAACGCTTGGGAGCAGCAATGACATTTCTGAGGCGATACCATGATGGTGGCAAGAAATTCCTCGACAGGATCGTCACCGATGATAAGACGCGGGTTGCTCACATTCCTGTCTTCCGGTCAGCATTTTCACACTGACGAAGAGCTGAAGAATGTCAAACGCTGGTTCCATTCCCAGGCGCCAGACTTCTACGGTACGACCAATTTGCCATCGTGCCACTAGCGACCCAAGCACTGATGAATCGGTGGAATCTGGAAATTTCTACCACATCTGTCTCTGCTAAAATTCCGCTTAGGTTAGGTTAGGTTAGGCGCCGTAAACATTGAAGAGCTTAAATCCAAAATTGACGATTTTTCAGTTTTCTCTTTCATAAACAAGTGTATAGGTTCTCTCAACGCATAGCAAAGGTTTTAAGTCGCAATACGTATATCCCATATTAACAGATCTAAAAACTAAGTTTATTGGCAAAGTGACGTAACCCCAACGTGTATTTATTTCCAATGTGTCGTATATACATGTTGACCAATCCGATGGCTCTCTGGAAATCACGTGATATCACGCGATAAATCAAGGCCATGGCTAACTTTGAAGAATATGTAGAGCATCAGTTTGTGTTTGCTGTGTTTAAACCATTTAAATGGCCATAAATGCCACTCAAAGCGTATGGCAATATATGATTTATTTCCAAAACGTCCTAACTCCAACTTACAGGAGACGATCGCCACAATTTCCAATGATAGGAGATTTTTAAAACACAGTGTCAGGATGTGCATAAAAGTAACGAATGAAATTACATTATATTCATAATCATATCTGAATTTAATTATGCGAAGAAACAAGCGATTTCTGAAGTTTTGCATTTCATGGATTTACGTCACTTTGGAAATAAGATCTTCAATTCTTCTTTCGAACAATGGGTCGCATGGGACACTGTAAGCTACTAGCAGGGTCGCTACAGCCACGATTTTTAATGGGTCGCATCCGGCACGGTCGCACTCGGCACGTAACCACTTCTACGGCACAGGAACACAGAAGTTCATCCCACAATATGACAGGTGTCCTAATTCTAGTGGTGATTATGTCGAACAATAGCTCAAACACTGCTGAACTGTATCTGGTGCTGATAAAGTTATTCATGTAACTAGGTTTTCATTCTATGTAAAGATTAGGGAAACATCATTTCTTTATGAGCCTCGTTTGTAGTTAAGTTTGAACATGTGCAACTTATCCTCATATTTCGCAGGCTATTCACATTTCGGACAAAATGTCCCATAAATGTGATAATATAGAGGAAATCTGCAATATATCACTCATTTGTTGAAGCAGTGACATACTTCAAGATATGATGATTGAGGGAAACTGCATTTAAAAATTTAAAGGCAGTTACTAAACTATATGGATGCGAGACCTGGAAAGCAACCGCACAGATCAACAGGAGTTTGCAGGTTTTCATCAACCGTTATCTCAGAAGAATCCTGCGGATGCATTGGCAGAGACCATTACAAACGAGGAACTCTTGAAGACGACAGGAGAGAACCACATAAGGCATCAGATTAAAAGGACAAAATGGGGATGGACAGGTCACTGTCTGAGAAAAGAGGATGCCATAGAGAAACAAGCAGTTAGATGGAACCCACAAGGAACAAGAAAAAGGGTAAGACTTAAGGTGACCTGGAAAAGAAGCGTGGAGGAAGAGATGAGGGAAGAAGGTAAATCCTGGGCAGATCTACAAAAGATTGCCAGGAAAGGAGACCAATGGAGGATCTTCGTTGCAGCCCTTTGCTCCGAAGTGGGACACAGGACATAAGTCAAGTAAGTCAAATTATCTGTGAATTATTTAAATAATCATGTCAAACCTTTGACACCATATTGATTTGGGGATTTATTAGGCCTACTATGCTTCAGATGAGTGTAACAGACATCAACGCAATTAAGAAGTATCATTTTTGTTGATGCAATTGCAATATTTTCGGAAACTGGCACAACAAATTATATGATCTCACGTTGCCAAGAAAAACGATAGAATAGAATCGATTTAAGCAATCGATAAAGAATAATTCTCTACATTGAGGTAAAAACTGAAAAAGTACAGATAGAAGTTAAGCCACTGTTGTAACAAATGAGCGATACATCTGATGTATTCTTCCAGCAGTGCATCAATATTTATTGTTTAACCTTCTTCAAGAAATATTTTATAAAAGAAAAATATATGAACCTACACTATCACAGCATTATCTTAATTTACGAGGGGCATGCCGAATATAAGTTTCGTCATTTCATTTCACAGGGAGACTCTGTTACAAAGTGAAAAAAAAACACATCGCCATGACAAAGGACAATCTTTCCTGAATTCTGGACGAACATAGAGAGAGGAGAGGAGGATTGACACATGCGCTGAGTACGAAAACTGAGCAAGAGAAGCAGCTGATCGGCATGCCCGAGATCATTCGAATGCAAACCAGTATAGTAGGAAGACATGTGCTGGAAACGATGTCGTGAATGGAAATGCGTGCTGTTGTGCGCTATGAATAGGCCACCTATCACGTCTAATGAGATAACGACATGTCCCTGCAAATGATTGGGCGCTAGTGAAGAAAGACAGTGTGTGGAAGATGAAGATAGATGTGGGTGCCCATCCACGTGCACGACTGCAATAAACGTCGACCAATTTCCTGAAATCGCTGGGCACCGAGTTTTATCTCATTGCGACAAATGTAAGTTATCAATATCGGTGGCAACTATATAACAATTATAGCCTAACGTTTATATTTTGTTATGCCAATGTGTTCTCGCACTTTGTAGCACAGCTTCCCTGTGAATAGAAATTACGGAACATATTCGTATTTGTAGTTTTCATAAATTTGTATAAATGAAGTGAAAAATTAATATGTCAATACAAAATTTATATGTATAAATGAAGTGGAAATCAATACGTCATTAAAGAACTTATTTGTATAAATGAAGTGAAAAATCAATACGTCATTAAAGAACTTATTTGTATAAATGAAGTGAAAATCAATACGTCATTAAAGAACTTATTTGTATAAATTAAGTGGAAATTAATACGTCAATAAAGAACTTAATTTGTATAAATGAAGTGGAAATTAATATATCAATAAGGAACTTATTTGTAAAAATGAGTGGAAATCAATACGTCAATAAAGAATTTGTTTATATAAATGAAGTGGAAAATCAATTCGTCATTAAAGAACTTATTTGTATAAATGATGTGGAAATCAATACATCAATAAAGAACTTATTTGTATAAATTAAGTGGAAGTTAATACGTCAATAATGAACTTATTTGTATAAATGAAGTGGAAATTAATAGATCAGTTGAGAACTTATTTGTATAAATACAAGTAGTTCCGTGAAGAACTATACAGCCTATTTTCATACAGCCTACTCATGTTAATTGCCTCTATCAAAATACAAAATTTAGGTTTGATTGTTTTAATACATATATTCGTAGATATTGAGAACCGTCTAAATATTTCAGATGGTCGCCATGTTGGATTTGTATTTATGTACTCTACTATTACATGAAGATTATTGTGTACGTGTGGTATTCAAACTCCAATCACATGATTAGGACACAAGCAGTAAAAAACGAGATTTTAAAATTTCGCACAGCTGCCATCTTGTGGTTATGAAAACAATTGAAATAAATTAGAAGCCAGTGGATTTACATTTGTATAAGCATTTAACGTACAAAGTTTCACTGCACTCAGATGGTTAAATCTCGAGAAACATCCTTTTAAATATTTATACTTCACGTCGCCGCCATGTTGGATTTGTGCTCACCAGGTTAATGAAATTCCTATAGGTGAACTTTATGTTCATAGCCTCTATGAACATTAAAAAAATCAGTTTGATTGCTGCAAAAGATTCGTATATATTGAGAACCGTCTAAATATTTCGGATGGTCGCCATTTTGGATTTTTATATGTATAGGCCATAGAGTTATGTACCTTTAAAGGAAAACTATTGCGTAGCTTCATTATTCAATCTTTCACTTCGATCGCATGATTACAACACAAGAAATAACAACTTAATTTTGAAATTTCGCACAGCCGCCATCTTGAGGTTATGAAAACAATTGAACTAAATTAGATGCCAGTGAATTAAAATTTGTATCATCATATAGCCTACTGTACTATATTTCACTGCGCTCAGATGGTTAAATTGCGAGAAAGGTCTATTAAAATGTTTCAAATTCGCTTGGCCGCCATTATCGCTTTGTACTTTATAGGTTTTTAAAAATTACATAGATAAACTTGTAACAGTGACCTTTATCACCGTACAAAGTTTCAGGGTGATATTGGTTACAGTTTCGGAGATATAGAATTCCAGTGAAATATTTCGCACAGACGCCATTTTGAGGTTATGTAAACAATTGAACTAAATTAGACGCCAGTGCATTTCGATGTGCATAAACATTTGCTGTACCAAGTTTCATTACGTTTCGATGGTTAAATCGCGAGAAAAGTCTATTTCAAAGACTCAAATTTGCTTGGCCGCCATGTTGGTTTTGTAGTTACCAGGTTTTTAAAGGTCCCATAGGTGAACTTACCGTACAAAATTTCAGGGTGATATCTGTAATAGTTTCGGAGATATTGAATGCTGGTGAAATATTTCGCACAGCCGCCATGTTGGATTGGTGAGACGTAATAAAATTTGAAGGGCACGGTCGGGGTTGGCCGAAATGTTGCTATGACCTTACCGAGTTCCATTGAAATCGCTCCAGCCGTTTAGAATTTATTAGGGGGGCACACACACACACATACACACACGGACAACAGGTGATTTCATAAGCCAATTTTTTTCATAAAATGAAATGAAAATAGGCTAAAAAGACTTCAGTTACGGTAAAGGAATAACCCAAAACATGTGTTTCTGACAATTACCAGGCTATTAGAACTTTCCAGCTCTGTACTCTTCTTTATTCTTGATTTCCTTATCCTCTTTTCAGCTCTCTTCATTCAGCTCCTAGCTTCCTTGGTCATGTCTTGAACACTCTTTTCAGCTTCCTTCATTCACAGCATATCCATGTTGCACATGTAACAAACGGTTTTTTTTGTGTGTGTGTGTGTGTGTGTGTAACATCTTTTCACTCGGTTGCTGGATATTTAAGTGGGAGTGATTTTGAAAAATGGGACGGAAGTGGATCGGAACGATCGAGGTGGCACCAGATGGCACACTTCCGTTCGATGGAACGGAAGTGTGCTAGCTGGCAGTGGTGGATCGAACGGAAGTGTAAAACGCACTGCCAACTCAATCGATATATCCAGCTGGCAGTGGTAAGAGAAACAATGAGCGCGCGGTGTCGGAAATTGATACCATGACGTGCTCTCGGCCATGTGGAATGTATATGACATACTGAACGGTAAACGCTCATGCGAACTCTGGTATCAAGTGATTGAAACAAAGCACATGGTACATGTTCGAAGTCTTCGTATCAGTATTTAAATAGTAAAATGGCTTAATATCAAACACTGTAAGTAGTCGGCATTGCCGGTATTATGTTTCTGCACAATGGCTATTCAAATATTAACCCACATAACGGTAATGCAGTCATCAATATAATATAATCGTTGTGGTTATACGAGAATTGAGCTAGCCTTCATGAACTATTACTGAATACATTCTCTTTACTCACAAGAGGGCCTATTCATAAGGCATTTTAAACTCAATTTCACGCAGGAACATTATCGAAACAAGCAAAATATAAATGAAACTTAATTCCGTAATGCAGTATTATTGGAACGTGGAAATAAGTCACCATCTTGTGCATAAAATTTGCGTAGTCAAAATAGCCGTGGGGTTAGTGCTTATGACTGTGAATCTAGAGATCTTGGGTTCGAATCCCGAGTTCCTCCGCGGCTGATACGGAACAGAAACATTAGAAAAGTCGCACTTTTTCGACGCGGTGTTGCCGATTTGCATCGTTAAAAGTTTAACGTCGCACAGATTTTTTAACGGTTCGTTTCCGGCCATAAGTGTCCTATCTCAGGTTGCTTCAGATAAGGGCCGGAACCTCTGGCTTCAGTTTGTCGACGTAATTTTGCGACATCCTCTATATACAAGTGAAATATTTCTGGATATAAAATGATATCAAGTCCAATATTACAAAAAGTACCAAAATTTGGTTCATCAAGTAGCCTATAAAATATTTTAATTGGCCGAATAATAAAATAATAATTAATAAAGCCATTCACCTACTGTGTAAATCTAAACTTGTACAGCATATGTGTGCAGTTTAATTGCTCTTCTGCCACTTCCTGAAGGACCATTACAATGTAATTTGTTTAGACACTAAATTTACTAGGTGATGGAGGCATGCTCACAATCTCACACAATGTGACAGCAGCCAACGCAACGAATGCCATAAACAAATTTCTTCTGTACTAATGTCGATGTCATACTTGGCACAAGATCACAAAAATCTACAGAAATAAAGTAAAATTTGTATAAAAACGACGACGATTGACGAACACGATGTTACCATGAAAACATCAATAATCTATACGGACACCAATGCTTAAATGTTCCCATGGATATTATATAATCTGCCAGAATTACCAACAAACAAAACAAGACTTCCTAGAAACACTCAAAATTTACCTCAGGGTGCCGTAATGCAACAACTGATAACAGTCCACGACAAGTGGGCGTGCCCAGTTGAAAACCACATTTAAATGGCAAGATAGAGACATTTAGAGGGCCGGAATGTGCAAAAGTCATATGCCAGTTTATAGAATATAAGAAGGAAAACAAAATTCAAATTATTTCACCCCTCAACACTTTCAGTTACGTGCGTATGAACTCACTTCACGGTCCGGGCGAAGTGAGTGATGGATAGAAACCGGATTTTTAGGTTTTAAAATTGTCATTTTAGGATTTCAAAAACATAAAATAGTTGTTTTTTTTTTCTTTTTTTTTCTTTTAATTGGTAGAATAGGTTTTTATGTTTAAAGTGTAGCAAATTTTGACATAAATTCCGCAAAGCTGAACATTATTGCCTAATTGTTAGTAGAAAATCTGATTGCAACAAGAGTGAAAATATTTTACATAATGATACGTCATCAGATTATCACCGAGAACTTCACACTTTTAGGCAATATTTGCTCGCCTTAAATATGTTTATTATTCAAATTCAAAACAACCACGGTTGTCCGAGATAAATTTCACACTCTAGCCCGTTTAATTAATTTTGGTTATTTAGAATGTAGGATTTTTGGGAATAATAAGAGACTAGCATTACCCGTCGCGGCTTCGCCCGCGAATATTCTAGTTGTAAAGAGTACACTTATCAAAATCTCAATCATGAATGCTAGCCTATGACTGATTTATCCTTGGTATGAATAATCAGACTTTATCAATTCAGCTACGGGTGCAGTGGTTAGGGGTTTGTCATTCCTTTAGAGGTATATCAGAGCGAAGTTAGTTTTCTGGGAATATCACAGACACTGTTAATTTAAGGGCCTTTAAATGTGGTTTTCGGAGACCCTTGATAGTCGGGTGAAAAGGACCTTTTGTACCACATTCACACGTGAATATTGCGTGAAAAAATTCTAGAGTGCCCCTTGACCCCCTTAAGCGCATTATACTGTATGTATTGATGAATTTTACAGCTTAATTTGGTTCAGTGATAACCTTATAACCGTCTGGAAACTTTCACAGAAATGTAATAATTGGAATTGCATTGCGTCTTACAGAAATAGATGGACCTGTGAGATTCTGTTACCATGGTTACCGTATTGCATTCTTTCATTATTTCATTGTAAATATACAGGTTTTAAGGTATTTATTTAATTGCGAGGCATTTAAAGAGTAAGTGAGTGCGTTTCGCTTACGCATTGGGTTATGCTGAACCTGTAGGTACCCCATACTGTATGTGTAGGTTGGTGTTAATGGGACCTTATTTTCGGTACAAAACTAGAATGGGACCTTAGCAGAATAATATAGGGAGGGATTTATTCCCACTTTCGTGACATCAAATAACCAAACAATAAGATATAAACTGAAAAGTGCTGAAAATATTTGAATTTTCTGGCAGGTAGGATTTATCTCGATCAATTCCGTGTTTACTTTCAAAAGTTATAGACAAAAATTCAAATATACTACAATAAATGGAACAATACTGCAATTAGGTATTTTTAGGTAACGTACTCGCAAATCATTTAGGTTTCTTAGTTTTTTTAGGTAAACTTACTACTGAATTCATGAATATGGCTCTTTTCAATGTGATTCGGAAAAGTAAGTTATTCAAGTATTTAGAAGTAAGGAAAAAATAGAATCTGGTCCCTAGTGATGGATAGGCTATCTTGCGACTTCTTATAGCCTACGCTTGATTGAGACATGCATTAGAACTGTGTTGTGACATAACAATAGTCGAAGCAAGTGAGTCACCAAGCTTTGTAATGTCAAGCGATGGTTATGAATTGCACAACAGTGTTACTCCCGGGATTTGTAACTTTCCATTAACCCCCTCAAAAATAATGTGTAGCCCAGTTGTATTGTCAAACAGACAAAATATAAACTTAGGGTACAATGCACCTCATCCGGGATAAATACAAAGTGTTAGCCTTAAACTGAAGGTGTTCAGACAGAAAGCTTAGTCTACTTTATTTGTTAACCTCGACCAGGGATCTCTAAATCTTTTAGCCCAAGGGCCAAGACCGAGCTAGTTCATCGTGCCAACATAGGCTTCTGTAGTTTTGAATTACGCGCAATGTTTCGTTTTGGTATTAGCCGAAGTGAGATATCTATAGCGCAGGGCGCGGGATTGATTTGCAGTGTACCGATATTTATATAGGAAAATATTTAAAGTCATAATTTCTGGAATTTTATAAGGGTCTTCCAATCACACGGTTTGATCAGTTGCATAAATGTGCTCGTGCCTTTTTTTTCAGTTTTCGGTACTACTTGTAGCCTATGTGTAAAAAACATTCTCCTAAATGAAATAAGTTAAGCAAACTATAGTCTATGCCTATTTACGGATCCAAATTAACTGATGAGCATTTGAAGGTGCTGCTGTTAACTTACTTGATCCACAACAGCTAACAATATTGTCAGTGGAAAGTAACACCTACAAAGCCTCAATCTCATTAGCCATAATAATAATAATAATAATAATAATAATGAAAACCTTGCTCTTTGGAGGCATATCTCTTATTAAAGACATAGAGAAGCAAGAGAGGAAAATATTGAGGAAAATCTTTGGTCCAGTCTGCGTAGAGCAAATCCGGATGAAACAGGAGCTATATCAACATTCTGAAAGGATCACCGACACATTCAGGAAAAGGCGATTGAAGTTCTATGGCCACATTATTCGCATGACCGATGACAGACTGACGAAGAGGATTCTCAACCTTGCTCTCTTCATGAAAGTTAACACCAACTGGCTTAAGGAAATAGAGGACATCGTGGAGAAAATCATGCAAGATAGATCCAAATTCAGAACAGTTGTCAACAACTATCATTTTGCGTAGAAAATCAGTACCAGTACCAGGAAACCATGGACTAAAGAACGGAAGAAACTCTTCAGTGCCCAGATGAAGAGATTTTGGGAGAAGAAAAGATCAACATCATTTGCTAAATGAGTTTTCTCGCGCTCCTTAGATGGTCATAACGATGTGAACAAAAAAATAATAATGATTAATTTCATTGTGAGAATTACCTATGTAAAGTATATCACTTACTGAACGTTTTTAGGATAAATCTCATATCATTAATTATAGCCAATTTCAAATGTTCAATTTCATTATGTAGCCTATGTCAGTTATTGTGTTTCTTAGTGGGTCGTTAAATAAAAATAAGCTATGGCGGGCCGGATTGGTGATGCTCGTAGGTCAGTGTTGATGATGATGATGATGATAATTGTTGTTTAAGGGGCCTAACATCTAGGCTATCGGCCCCAATAGGTCAGTGTTGGCCCGCTGGCCGTAATTTGGAGACCCCTGGCCTAGACTGAAACTTTTCAGAGATATGAGGAAACACGAATTCCTGGAATTGGAACTACTGTATTTCACATTTACATGAATGCTTAAGCCTACAAATATGATGATTGTATTAGAAATGAATAAAGACATATACATTCAACATTTCACTCCTTAACCTGTGCCTTGCTCATAGCTCGAATTATATGTAAGTAATCTTAAAATGTCTACAATTCATGTTCAATTATGGAAATGAGATTACTTCGTGCAAACTGTAGGTCTATGTAAGTAATCTTAAAATGTCTAAAATGTATGTTCAATTATGGAAATGAAATTACTTCATGCAAAAAGAAAAACACTTTACTTGTGAGACTGCGACACGAAAAATATATTTGGTAAGTTATTCTTAACACAATAATTTGTAGACATGGTTTACATCAATAAACGTTGAGCACACAAGAGAACACAACCAGTAAGGTCCATCGGGATAATACACCTCCATCTACGTGTCATGTAGCAATATTGATTAAAGATTTATTTAATTAATATATTTAGAATTAAAATTCCGGAATAAAAGACAGAAGTGACATAGTCCTACATATGAGACGATCGGCCTACATAGCAGGAAAAATAGACTACATGAACTAGAATCCGGAACTCGTTATGTAGCCTACAATTTTTCATATTTCACTTTTAAATATGAAAAGACTGAAAAATCATAAAAGCAAAACTCATGGTTGGGGCTTAACTTGGAACTTGGTAATTCTAGTTTCAAATCCGATCTTTGACTACTGTCTCCCTGGGTGTCATTTTCCGTGTAATTTTTGACACACCCACCAAGTGTTAAGCCCTTCGGATTCTTTCTCAAACTGATTACAATTACAAACAGATACCAGTACTGACACCACAACAAGAAATATAACTTTCACACACATAAAGCACTCCAGGTCCGTAGCCCCCCGAAACCAACAACAGCAACAAAAGAAAAATTATTTTAGATATTCAGTAAAATATTGTGATGGTAACAGAAATAGGAGTCGCATCAAGTGAAAGGAGTCCTTGAGCTGACAAGTTCTTATCCATCGTGAGGTTATTACAAGAGCATTAAATAACACATTTCATGACAAAACGCAACTTCAAAATAAAATGTGCTGGGATCAAGTTATCTCCGCAAGTTATGTGAAACTAGTTCTTGGATCAAGTTTCTGACAATACCACATCTCACTCTTGGCACCCCATTCTCACTGCCAGAATGATTCTAAAACTTTGTTGACAGTGGTTGAAATTACAACGCATTTACCCATTACCAATAGGCCTAGACGATCTATCGACCTATTTTCAGAAATACGAAATAAGTGTGAACAAATTTAATCGACGAAAACATTTTTCAGGCATTACTAGACTACATAAATCGAGGCAGATGACCTCGACGTCTTACCCCTTAATGCAAAAATCACCACTATTATTACAAGAAACCATCCCTTGCTAATTAGCCTACTGATAACTAAAATAGCAATACATTTTAAGTGCGTGATTCCAGTTTCTCGCCGGTGTACGAATGCAAAATTAACATTCATGATGGGGGTATTTCACAGGTTATGGAGCGAATAGTTACACGACGAAATGATGACTTTACAAGAGGTTATTGACATTAGCACACAAGAAACCCGTAACAGAATGAAGGTCCCTTGACTTGTTCAAAATTCACTTTATTGGGTGACCGACAAATGCTGTATATGTCGTCTAAATACGACGCATTGTAAGAAAGAAAGCCGATATCACTTGCAGACCATTATCATGCTGTCTTAGGGGCATATGACCTCGCTGTTCCTCTCCTTAAAACTACAATGAATAACTATCATGCTGTCTTAATCAGAATATCGAGAGAAAACTTTGCCTCCAACCCCTGTTCACTGGTATGACGTTTCACGGATATTCTAATGCCCTTGAATATCTGGCAACTGACCTAATTTTTGAACTTCAGTTTCGATCCATACGCCTATTCTAGTGACTCGAATAAAAAATCAGTCTAGTCTATGTCATTATGACCCTTTAGTCTAACAATAAGTAAAATCATTCACATTCTAAATCATCATCCTGGTTTCTACAAAGCCTTGACCTGTTTGGAGGAAACTGATTGACTGTTATATTTGAACACTACAAATAGGCTACAAGAAGAAAACCACCTTCGTACTTGACGTTCGTCTATTAGTGCCATAACTCTACACATCAACCACAGCCATACCTGTAGCGACAGTAAATCCAATATTCCCATGAGCAAACAAGCACAAAAGCAAGATGTTAAATAAAAAGTAAAACAATGCAATATACTCGTACTATAGGTTTTTGCGACAGTGAAAGCTAAAAATTTCCTCACTTTACCACACTATGCTTAAGCATAAAAATAAATTATTTCCATCAACTCATTATTCAAAAGGTTTGCTTGCATGACTTTCCTAATGTTTTGTTTTCTGAAACACTAAATTGTGGGTGACATTACAGTTTACTAATAACTTTATTCCAGCATCATAGGATTCTCTCGAAGAACAAAAAAAAAAAAACTGGCTGTGACCATGGTTTAATTGCTATGTAGCCTACTGTATTTCAGCGTCATTTCGATACACAAGTAAGCTATTAATTATGTGGGGCGTAAACCATTAGTTCAAAGACGGTTTTCTTTTGTAATAAGTATATAACTGCAGGTGAGGAAATATTGCTATGGCCCATCCTCGTCAGGAGTTTCTGAATAGAGTTCGTGGGACTCAAGGATGAACGGCAAGCCTACTTTCTTTAAAAACTTCTTCAGGATTATGTTCTGGGTGATGTAGTCGTCTATGATGTCACGTAGCCTATAACATGCACATTTACGCCAGTAGCTTGGATCTGTAGGCCGACAAGTGCACGAGTTTCACTAATGAGTGGGTTGGAAAAGAACTGGTTTACCTATGTTACGTATAATTTACGCAAGTGTATTTTGTGAATTCCCTTCTAGGGCCTACAACATATTTAATATCTGGTAAAAATTACACCCAGTCGGAAACGATCCCAAGGCCATATGGTTCCTTAACGCAAACTATATGATGAAGAGATCACTTTCGAAGTACCGGTAGCTGGTAAAACTGAAGAATTAGGGGAGGAAACATTAACTCTTCCAAGCAACCTATTGTCAGTGCGTTGATACTCGAAGAAATGGGGAGAGGGAGGCATTGTGCTAGGGTGGTCAGAATAGTCTGCCAAGTATACCATCCTAAGAAGTAGGTTAGTGGATGTATTTAATATCACTAAAGGGAAATTGTTTCTTAATGTTCTCGCGAATCCGTAATGCTATATTCCATCACAGTGGGACGTAATTAAAATTCAAAATGTTATATTTGTTAATGTTTGCATTATGTCCATCTTTAGATTGGCCTGGAAAAAAATAATTCGGTATTAACTGTAGAAGCGTCTGTTAAACATACGGATACATTTTTAAGAGTATTCCATTTATGGCGGTGATTGAAAAAACTGCTTTGACAATAGATTTTTACGATTTCTTGGTCGGATATATAAAACAGCACAAAACTGCGCGTCCACGAAAACTTCTTTGGCAATTTTGTAAGAGTATGGCATAAACCATGACAATGGTGATTGTTTAATCCTCAATCCAAGTATTGGCATAGCCTATATTTTAAAGCTTTCAGACTAGGAATGGGTTATTTATGGGATAGGGATCTACGAAGAGAGGAAGGTAGGGTGTGTAAAAAAAGTATGCAGAATGGTAAATGACATAGTTGCAGGTACTGAGAGAAGAATGTGCAACAGGAGAACCTTAACGGAGTTCTGCGAAATAAGGAAATTTATGAGTAGATTATAAAGCCTGAATGTGTAACGTAGAGAGAGATGAGAGGGAAATGAGACAAAGCATTGAGAGAAGTAGGAAAGGAGGACCTTTGCCTTTTTTGTGGGAAGGTTATGGGTGCAGCACACCTGATCGTGGAATGCAATGGGACTAAAATGATAAGAGCAAAGTTTGTAGACAAGTCAGATAACTTATAAACAGAATAGGAAGTGAAAATGAATATCACACTTTAATAAAATTACTAAAAAGGGAATGGAGGAAGGTAGGGAAATTAGTGATTTTTTTAAATATTATCTGGGAAATTTGGGATAGGAAAGCGACAGATGAGAAACAAACAATGATGCATGTGAAACAAGTAGCCTAGCCTATACGGGTACAGGAGGTGGAATCCTAAACATTAGGCTACTATAAAACTTAGTTAAAGTCTAGGATAGCCTCTCTGTATCAATTAGGATAAGATTAAGTTAGTACACAATTATTAAGCCATTATTAGTGTCTTGATAATTGTTTATAACTAGGGGGCGGATTTCTATGACAAGTCATATATTTTCCCTTAACATTATATCTTATAGTCTTGTATTTTCAACCGGTTCCAAGCAAGATAATCAAAATTAAACAGGTTTTATTGGGCATATAAATGCATATTTAGGCTTTCTTAAGTTGTATGGCATATTTTGAACAAAATATCATTATAAACGGCATATTTTGGTAATATCAATTGAATTTCGTTTTATAAAAAACAGAATAAGCTCTAGAAATTATTGTTCAGGATGGAACCATTCTAAAGTAGTTTATGGAATGTTTCTAACATATGTTTTGTGTATAGATTAAAACTGATTGAATATTGAACAGTGAAAGTAACTGTAGTTTTTATGTCTTCCACAGAGTCCGTCCCTGCCTGGGAGTATGCAGTGTAACCTTAACGAGTTCATGAAATATTCATCATTTTTGTTGATTTTGGGTTAAAGATTTCGAAGAATTAAAACTTTTTAACTCTTAATTAATTGCAGCCTGTAGCAATCGTAATAAAAGTGTTCCTATGTAACGTAGATGCTATTCATTAAGTCATATTTTGAATGTTATAGGTCATATTTTTATGTTTTTAGGTCATAAATGCATACATATTTCATAATTTTTTAGGTCATAGATATCCGCCCCCTATTATAACATTTAATACAATGTAAATTAGTAGCAGGTTTGTGACTTATGTTTAAATTTATGTTGAGATTTATTAATCTTACTGAGAAGGATTTTTGTATTAGGCTATTGGGGAATCGCTGTAAACATTGTAATAATCACATGTATCAGGTGATGGTCGTAATAAATAATACTCTCGTCCCAATCTCTGGCTATCCGAGATTTGGAACCGAGGGTTATTCTATTCTATTGTATTGTATTCTGTAAAAGCTTTCAAATATTTTCTTTCCTGTCATGTGATTGTTCGTTCGTAAAATCGCTACCTCAGCTAAGAAGATTATCTAATAAAGCAAAAGAGATTAATAATAATTAATATGTGGGCCTATTTTGGAAATGTAACCTTTCTTTTCTAAGCACTGCGTATTAGCAAACGCGAACCACTCGCAGAATACGAAGCCTATAAAATCTTCATGCCATGCTTATATTGCACAAATATGCTGTCGTGTCAACGAAACATGAAAAAATATATAGGCTAGGTTCCTGGAGAAAATGTAGCCTACCTATAGGCCTAATAATTGCAATAATTTATCATTTTTTGAAATCTTGTGGATTAGCAATTATTCTATTCGTTTACTGGTTCCAAAATACTGTAATATCATACTGGTTACTCTCCCCAACAATATATGTGTTGCTAATAAAAAAAAACATATCGGAGAAACGCAACGTCAAACTCAGTGTTTAATAGTTAAATCAGAACAGGAAATTAAATAAACGTAAACATAATTAAGAAATATAGGCCTAGGCCTACACTCCTTTAAAGCTCTTATCCTGCAAGCAGATTGTGTGGCAACACGTTTTTTGGTCCTATTAGTGCTTTTCATGAATTTTAAGTTAATCAATCAAGCAAAATATGTAATTAAAAGTTAGGCTAAAATTAAATATTCTTATATTCACAATTAACTGTTTCAAGTCTTCGGATATCGACCAATATTTACGATAACTTGTAGTCTATGGAATTCGGCAATGAAGATGTTTTTACTTCTGCGGACAAATTGTTCAAAATATTTCAAGTGTAGCGCAGCTCGGATGAGTAGGCTATATTAGTTATTAAGGAATAAAGGGATAAAATTCATTTCGTAAGCATTAATTCCGGGGCAATAAAATCGAATTCAGTATTAAGATGAGGTTAACTATTCATTAGTAAAGGAAACTGCACTAAGGAAACCTAATATAATATTGAGCGCTTTGTACCGTATTGCATTTAATAAATGAGACATATGTTGTTCTTCAGTGGAAAACACATGTATGACGTAAAAAAACGTGCTAATCCAAACGTGCGCCAATCAATGAACTCACAATATTGTATACAGCGATTGGCCAGTCCCCGCCTCTCGGCGAGGACTTGTCTCGATTGATGCTGCTACCTAGCGGCGAATTTACGAAACAGGTCATAAATCGCACTTCTACTCTCGCAGCGGGCACGCCTTTATTCGTGAGCATTCTTGGCATTCACCTTTGCTAAGCATTGTGATAAGTGAACATAACCTCACCCGGTACAGCGCATGTATACATAAAGCCTAATGCAATTCGCTACCGTAGGAGCAGGTTGAACGCGCAGGATTTTTGTGAATGTTATATTTTCGAACAGCAAGCAAATAACGTATCTACTGACGGTGTTGTGAGGTTAGGAAACCTACAGTGGCCAATATGGATGCCGGTAAAGTTTAGTACTACGCAGCAGAGTAGCATGCAAGCAATTTTAAGAGCATAGCATGCTTTAAAATCGTGAAAAATGATTACAAAAGCGTGAGAAACATATACAGATTGAACGGAATACTGACCTTAATGCTGATATGCTTTAGCTACGCAACTGTACGACAGAATGAAGTTAAGTCATGTTTCACTCGTTCTCGAAGCACTGTACCCGTGTGCTCAAACGCCGGTGCACAAGCGCGGCACGGGGAGAGGGGGGAAGTGGGCGGCTACTTGTGAATGCTCCTCCCTGCTGTCATGACGTCACACGAGACCCATGAGGTTACTCGCGCCGTGGCAGCAGCGGTGTTTGGTAGCTGCTCGACGACGTTTAGATTTTCGGACTACTCGGTGACGAGGAGTTGACAGCGAGAGAGTGTGTGCAAGCGAGAGGGCGCATTGCCGCCGGACGGGCCGGACTACGGAGTGGCTGGTGATTGCGCCGAGTCTATCTGTCTACTGTTGCAGTGCAGCAAAGAGCTGGGCCCCGAGCGTGTGGATTGTCACTCAGTCAGTCAGAGCTTGTCGAGCTTGGCTGACCTCCGCCGCACTCCGCTGTGAGAACATTACATCATTGACTACAAGTTTCTTTGGTTTTCTTCTAAGAAAGGTGTGTTTCTGTGTTCATCTGACTTACATTATTCCTGTTGATAAACTGATGCCAGACAAGAATGACAACCTTCTGTTTCAAGAATTTATGGTTATAAAGAAGACACGTCGTGGACTGTGACAAGAGAGAGGGAGATTCAAGTTCAGCGCCGGTGAACCCACCAAGCACGCTGAGGAAACAGTACCAACATTTAGTGAAATAATCATGTGTCAGCGAGCATTTTCCAAGTTTGAAGTTATGAACGGTGCAGGTGACACAGTGCAGAAGTTAGTTGAAGTGTTTTATGTGGTATGCAAGTGAAGACGAAGGTTAAAACAGATTTTTAACGTAACAGTAAAATATAATAACATCGACCATGTGTGTGTTGTGCTGTGACGCTGTTCAGAAATGACCGCCCATCCCCCTAAAAATTAACTGACATCATTCACCTTTTCTGTCATCGTCATTGTCTTCGTCATCGGAGCTCAACTGGCTTCACGTGAATGTTCTGAATCAACTCTGCCTCTGCAGGAGCATCGCGCCATGCCACGGAGGAAGCAGGATTGTCCCAAACGAATGAAATGTAAGTACTTCTTACTAGGCTGGTATGTTTTGTTAGAGGTGTAGTTGAAGATAGTCCGCGCGCTGCCTCCTTGTGTTTGAAGGAGAGTTTCGATTTTTCGAGGCGTGTGCTGCTGTTTTTGCTAGCGTGTCGTGAGTGACACTTGAGTGACAGCACAGTGGGAGGGGGAATGACGAGAAACATTCTAGCCATGTTGTTGCTTTTGTTAGTCTACAAGAATCCATAAAGAGAAAATCCGCAAGGAGAATGAATAAATTGGAGAAGTTGTAGTATTACGTTAAAATAAGTTCACTCGCGGCCACATGTGCGAGAAGCACGAGGCGAGGATCGGGCCTAGCGCAGGTCGATTTGGGCGTACTGGGGCTAGGTGAGTGTAGTAGACACACGTGGTGTACGGGCGCGCGTCAACATTCAGTCGTAACAGCCAAATCGCATGTCTACTACGGTCATTAGTATTCAACGATGGTGATTATAGTTAGCCTATAACGATGTATTTGCAGACCCTTTATACTGTGTATATGCGAACCACGTGCTAATCGCCCATAAAGTGCTCAGAATTGTCTGTTGATTGACGTAGAGGAATAATTTGAATATATTATACACGTTTAAGGCCTTTCTCGGGTACTTAAACTTCAAGTGCGTTGTTTCATTCCCACAACCGTTTATATTCTATTCTTATTTTCTTCTGTTATGAGAGTAAAAGACGTAAATAGCGCTGTTATTTTGAACTCTCGTGCGTGTGTATTTGTGTAATATTTGTTTGCCCCTCAACGTGGGGGACTTCTTCAGTGAGGGAACTAAAATCAGTGATATAGGCCTAAGCGTCTTCATTGTGAATTAATTTAATCTTAAGTAATTGTCAAACTTCAAGATGTTGTTTTCATTTTTTTTTTTTTTTTTTTTTTTTTTTTTTTTCTGAGTTAAAAGTTTTAGCCGAGTCATCGTAGGACAACGCGTGGGGAACAGAAAGTAGACAGCATCTGTCCCTGTGTTTCGGATCTATCAATCAAGTGGCATGGTCTCCGAACCCTAGCTGCCAATCAGGTGTCATGACTTGTCTTTGTGATCCTACATCTCATCCATCTTTGGAGCGAGCTTGTCCGTCGTCCCACTTTCATGGAGGGAGGAGACCAAAATTTAAATCTCATCTCCATTACATCTTGAATGTCACTTACTTCGACAAGGTAGTAAGGATCAGATGAAATATTTATCATGAAGTATTAATGAATTCCCAACACGTCTTCGTCCTCGATACATATTTAGTTAAACGGAAGGTGTGTGAGAATATGAAGTAAGGTGACAGCGAGCGAGCGCGAGGTCCGCAGGCCGCAGTTGTGCTCACACTTGCCGGCTAAGTTGCCCTATGTCTGAGCGACATGTCTACTTCTCGAGCTGCCTGTCCGTCACCCGCCTGCCAAGCTTGCTTGCAGTGGATCGATCTCGCGGTGCTAAGGCCTGAGGCACGTTCGTTTCACTACAGTTACCGAAAAGAAGTCGTGGACTCTCCCTCATTCCTGTCCGGGTAGAACAAGTCCTTAATTTCTCCCCCTCCACTTTTTTTTGCCACCCTACCTCTCTCTCATCATGATGGACAAATTTCGACTTCCCCCTTTCATCTTCCTCCCCCTGTCCTGTCATTGTCATTATTTTACACTTGCCACTCCAAAGTTTTGGCGTGTAATTATTCATAGTTATTAAGTATTATTAATACCTGACGAAGTCGTGATTATCTTTGATTGGGCTTGATATTCGATGAAGAAACAGCGGTCAGGTATTTTTGTGTCATTTCATAATTGTAAACTGGTTTTCTTCAACCGGATGTCCGTCTGTTATGAAATTAATGGTTACTGAGTGTGCATTTATCTTAGAGAATAAATGGCGGATGTGTGCAATTTTGACATATTTACGTATTCGTTAGAAAAAAAATCGAGATCCGGTTAAGTAATTTATCAAGAATCGTTGTTTTTTAATCAGCTTGCGGGTCCCAGTCGATGTCACTAATAAGCGTGATTTGGTGAACCATATTATTTGTATTGAGAGCGATCCATAGGGCACCATGTAGAAGAGACTTTTATTGCCACCTGTATAATACGGTTCGATTGGGACAGTCATTCATTGTCGCGTTCATTTAACAGTTCATACATTTTCAGTATCAGGGCAGCCAATTCCATTTGCATCGGTCGTCATGTACAATTGCTGCTTCCCATCGCCCAGTTCTGAATTTCCGTGCTCATTGGTTTTGAAATAGGTTCCAGGGGTAGCAATGTTCTTAGTGACAAGTTTCAATTGATCGACAACAGTGGTTGACCGCATAATAATAGTTTACTTCTTTATCGTCAAGCTCTAGAATAACGTGTAGAATACTAACTGGATTTTAAATTTTGTCTTTGTTGACTAAGACATTAGTTGGGATAAATTTACTGGGTGCGCTAACTTGCCAAGTAACCCCAATCAAGATGTTTGGTGATGACAATGAGTAGTTAATACCATTCTGAATACGGTTATTAAATGATGTAGAGTTGCGATGATAATGTACTTATCACTATCGTATTTGCTCTAATGCTGTAAGAGGTAGCTATTTACCATCGCATGGTACCGAGTTTTGGCATGTATAAGATGCTTGTAGAACATGCCTTACTCGTGTCTCACATTAGAAATTAACCCTAGAACTCCCACTGGAGCACGACCTTCGGTAGGTGATGCAGTCCATCACATTGGTAGATATTAAACTAGAGGGCAACTGCAGCCTAATAATATTTATAATTGACTAAGCAGTGGTGTGCAACTTAGAAAGAACGTTCTCCGGATGTATCTGACACTTTGTCCGAGAGAGTGTTCTGACCAAAGAAATAACGAAGTAAGGACGTGATTGAATTCATGCTTGGTGGAAGCCTTCATACTTAAACTGTACCGAAACATAGTAGGCCTAGTTGTCAGGTAGTTGACAGATATGCTAGAGAGAAAAAAATGTCAGGGTTTCTTTGAAAATCGACGATCAGACGGAGATGAAGGTGAAGACAACAGGCTATTTATTAGTAAGGTGCCGGTTCTATCCGAAGCTGTCAGGCATAACGTAATAACAAGAGCTGCAGCACATGGCGTTGTCAATAAAATCGTAGCGAATCTGTATTTTTAGCTGCTGTGCAATCTCTGAACTAACTTGGAAGTCGACATGGTACTTTTCAAATAGCTTTCAGGTTTATATCTGTTAAACGAAAGAATTGTTTCAGCAAGTGTATTTACTTTACGACAATATCTGCATAATATTGCGTTAGCTTCCATCGAGTCAATAGTGCTGTACTAAGTCCTAAAGTAAATAGCAGCTGTTATTTCTCTCTACCGTTTTAGGATATGTGCTTGTAATTTTAATTCGTTTGTATAGGCCAACACAAGTTATTAGAATATTAGTCTTGGAAGATTTTTTTCACCGCCAGAATATTCTAATTCGAACATTGATGCGTTTAAAGCAGTCTCTAACATACTGAAGATTGCATTGCATGGCCATATTCATTCATACTTTGCACGTGTTTTGAGTAATTGTAGCAAAGAAGGACGGTTGCACATCTCTGCTATTAGAAGTGCGTGTTGCATGCCCTTTTAACAGGCATTTGCAGTGACAGTTACATCCGATAGTGAAGCCCAGTCAGCGATTATTTTTTTTTGTAATTCAATGCTTGAAAGGTTTACTCTATTGAATAAGATAGTATGCGCTTTACATGGCTGTAAATGGAGATAAGAACCTTGGGAGGTCTAGGGTTAATGTGTTTAAGATAAATTATTTTATTGTTGGGGTCGGAGTTAGGCTATCTTTGTGACTGATTATTAATTTAACAGTCTTTTTAATTTTGACTATTAGCTTATACAGTAGCATGTTGGCCGATAAATCAGCGATTAAAAATAGTTTTATTTTAACATTTTCAAAGTGCTGGTGGTTATCTAAGATTGTCACTACTTCTTTCAACGCCTTTTATTCCTTAACAGCGCCAAGCTGTGCAGTGTTTCTTCTATTGTTCGTTCATCGCATTGTTTAGGAATGTTTTACCAGCCACATTCTTTAACCATTCATTTATACATTACAAATTACTTCACTGCACTGATAATACAGTTTGTTATTAATCAGTGTAGTATTTACACACACTGTGAAATTATTGCCAGGGGATTGTAATGTTATCGTGTGATTTTTTTGTTCCTCTTGTAGGCTATTAGGATACACAATTCCATTTTCGCATTAAAAATCTCAAAATTACTCGAAATTAAAAATAATTTACGTATTTATAATAGCCTAAATAACCTAAGAAGTATTCACTCTATATTTGGCCATTGAAGGATTTTTGAATCTTTTAATTAGAAACTAAAATGCATTGGCCATGTAGTATAGATTAGGCTAATACCAGTTCTGAAACTTAGTCTATTTCCTTTTATATCATCAAACACGTTTACATAATACAGAGATTTGGAATATTGTACAATTTCTTAACACAAAAATTGCCTTACGACCGCTTCTTTGAGCAATGAAACTAAATGACTAATATTCACACTGCATGTGCATTGTAATTAATACGCTATTTCTTAGAAAGAATGCATATTTACTGTTGTACAGTTTAATAGTCGTTCAAATTATTGTATTACTAACCGAATAAATTTGGGTGTGGGTAAATTATTAACTTTCGTTACTTTTCTTCTAAGACGTGCAAAAGTCTTGAAGACTACTTTCGAATAAATCCTCGTTATAAAATGTTTCTCCAGAATTTATACCCAAATATTTTTCAGTTATTTCTCAGCAGGAATATTCATAGGCTGTGATAAAAGAGTAAGCTATGTTATCCATAATAGGCTACACTTGTTAAAAATGATTTCATACATTTGTGAGCAATCTTTATTTTTATTATAAGCACTTGTTACAATATCATAGAATCACTTTCCATACTTTATTTAGAAATGATCAATTAATAGTTTTAATAAAATTGGGTAGCCTAATTTTAAGAAATGTGCGCTCCAATGCAGGTGGAAAAATGTCATTGCTTTTATTTATTGTTGTAGGTTAAATTAATTAGTATATTATACATTTTACTGACATGCAGTCGATATTTAAAAACTTAAAAGCTATAACCATTGGCGTAGTCCAGTTCTAAAAAAAAGCAGGAAGATCGTATTAGTTTACTTGACCTGTTGTTTGGCTATTTCGGAACTGCGCGGAGGCTATTCGGTCAGTGGAGAAGGAGAAGGAGGGAAGCAGGGTGGTTGTGTGATATAGCAGTGTCAGTCTGTGTGGATGATGATGACATATTACGTCATATCTCTGTGGCTCTAATCAATCAAGCTATTACTTATCGCCTCATCCGTGCCCCAACGCTTGACCCACCTTGCAAACAGCACGGTCTTGTTCGACACACAGCAAATGCGATAGCGGTGAAGCCTAGGCTTGCTCTGGAACCACATTACAACAGCTTTGTAGGTCCCTCACAGAAACATTTTAGTCTCTACTGTTGAACAAATACATTAGCAGAACAGAAATATCACAATAAGAAAACAAATTCTCAATATTTTTGTTAATGTGTGGCAATTTATCGCTCTTCTTTGTTGAAATATTTCCGAGTGATCAAATAATTTTTATAAAAAAAAATATTTTCATTTAGTTTTCAGTGCAAGGAAGGCTACCAAATATTTAAGTGAATAATAATTGGTTTATCGTTGAATATGTACAGATATTTTGCCGTAAAAAAACTTAACTGGCAGTGTGAATATAACCTCATTAAAGGCGTATTTCTTATTTCAGTGTTAGAAATTTTGAAAAGTGTGAAATAACTTTTTCATTATTTCAAATCAAAATTCGTAAATGTGGAGAACTCTTGCAGCTCATGAAAATTTTTCGTACGATAATTTCAGAATCGAGTGACACTAGTTGGAATTGACGAAACGGTTTAGTCTTTGACAACAATTAGATTTAGGTTAAATAAGAGAGACTTTTATATCAAATCATGAGAACAACGTATATGTTGCTGAATGTAATAAACGGTAATAGGCCTATAATATAATATTTTACACGATTTAATTTGTAATTTAGCACCTATGTGTTTGCATCCCAGTGCTCCTGGTCAGTACTGTAAAATCAGAATCGATCTTTTATAGATATAGCCTATTATCTTGTACATCTACAGTAGTTTCCTGACCCGGTCGGAGACTGGAAGCAGGCTGTGGATTTTCATTTCATCTACAGTAGTGTACTTGTCAATATTTTGAAACTAGCCCACACTGATATTTCAACATAGGTATTAACCTCAGTAACTCTGTAGTACCTATGATATTTAATAAGATATAACCTACGTTTTCCCAACTTACGACGAAAAAATCAAGGTTGATTTGAAAATTCTTATGTCGGCTTATGTTGGTTAGAATGTAAAATTATGCTTCTTGCTGAGAAATTGGGAATTCTCCTTGGGATAAATTAGATATATATCTAAATTAATTGTATATGTGAATGACAACATCTCAAGAAGAATAAGAATGCCACCAGTTGGCTGTTAAACTTTCACGTTATGAGTAGCGGGCAATACTGCATGGAATGGACAGACCTTACTTCATAAATTCCCATTTATTAATTTCTGAGTAGATCAGTTCTTTCCCTTCCTACCCAGAATGTTGGCAGCAGTCACTGGAGTAACTTAGTTATGCGTTTAAAACATTCACATACTTTAGGCCGATATTTACAATGGCCAGTTTCGCTTAGTCTACTTTCAAAAATTTGAACGATGGAGTAGATCCTCCTTCTTTTTCAACAAGCCATTATAAATATCAGTTCAGCAGACAAAGTGACACAGCGACCTGAAGTCCGTCTCGCATGTTTATTTTCTAATTCTCCATTTCCTATGGGAAACGTTTGCTAACAAGTCTACATTGATGATCTTTAGTGAATTGTATTTCCTGGAACAAGGCATTGCTTGGATAAAATTGGTTTGCTCCTGGTCTTCGACTCTGAAGGTTGTGGTGCTGCTTCTGCTCCATTCCAAGGAGTGCCAATTTTAGCGTGAGAATTAGGCGATGGTACACCCGAAGATGAAGACAGATGTGTTCAATCCAAAGACCCTGGGCCGGGAATGTGGCACCAATTTAAAAAGAAATTGTAATCCTGGCGATCCATGGACGGGAAGGATTGGTTTGCTAATGTATTTCTGTTCAAATGTAAGAAGTGCGTCAATTTTCCCCTGAAGACGATATGCCTTCTTGTCTTTTGGAAGCATCGACGTATGGGAAGTAACTTCTTTAAGACAGGAAAATAAGAAATCACATTAAGAACACTTATATAGGTTTAACTATAGGCCTACCGTATACTATACAACTTTATTTAATTAGTTACCGGTACGTTAATAAATTACAATCAGTACCCATATTCTTTTGTTAAAGCTGGATGTTTAGAAATGCAGAATTTATTAGACATGTCAATAGTCATTAAGAAAATCATTTAGGTATAGCCTAACTAATTGAACATTACTAATCATGAGTTCTGATAAATTTTCTAGTAAATATACCGTAATAAGGAAATGTAGCCTGTGATAAATTGCATTCTCATGAATATTAGACTACTGTAAATTGAATAATATTGCCATTATTAGCTTTTAAGTGTAGAGAAATGTTGCAAAATTATAATCTTGGAAGTCGAACGTGCGGCCGGTGAATCTGTCTACAACTTAAATGTGGCCCTCCATTATGAAGAAGCTGATAACGCTTTTCGTACATTTCAACAGCAGTATTTGTATTCAGAAGTCAAACAAGAAGAGGTTGCATTGTATGTCTGTTCTTTAAGAAATGTCATTGTACTGTTGTAACATACTGTATTCTTCTGTGAGCGATTACAACGCACTTGCTGCTGAGTAAATTCGTTGTTTTCCCTTACCACCCATGTTGTGGTTATTTCCTGTGTTTGCTTCAGATAAAAGAGGATTATTCGCTGTTAGATCTTCAGCAGGGTTCTTTATGACTTTGAAAACCTCAACCACCCGAAAGAAAGGTCTCCAGGAGGGGAACTATTTCCACTGTTGCGGAGTCTAGGAATAGGCTGAAAGAAAAGAGCTGGATGGAATGGGCGAGGGAAGGGCTGGCTGACTGGTGCGGTGCGGGGGAAGGGGGGAGGGAGAAAGAGGGCGGATCTCTACTGCTGGAGCGAGATTCGGGTTTCTAATTTATGACGACGTGATGAACAGACGTCATAAAGCACGCCACGTCTCCCTCGCTGGCGGGTTGGCGTCGTCTCCCGTACCGCTGCAACTACGGCTTGGCGGCGCGGCGTCGAGCAAGCAGCGTTATCGGTGAGGGCCATGATTTGTGGTGCTAGTCAGTCGCAGCCATCAGCCCTGCCACCCCCCACAAGATGCAAAGCAGGAACACTTTCGGCCTCATAAAGCATATCATTTCCAATATTCTGCTGCTGCACATTATTTTACGGCGCTCTCATCTTCTTCCACCTACTTCTTGTCGCCTCTTTTGTTCTTCAGCGGCACCCATTCCGCATCAAGTCTTCTGCGTGCTTATTATTCGTGGATTGAAGTAACATCTTGTTCTTGAATTCGATACCGTAAAAGTACCCCATGGTCCTTCGGTTTTATGCTCATTGCTAGGCTTGCCATACGTCCCGGTTTGACCAGGACAGTCCCGATATTTTGCTCTTGTCCCGGTGTCCCGCCCGGTTTTATCAATTTCCCGGACAACGGCTGTATGATGCAAAAAGTAATGCATTTATGTGTAAGAATCTTTTATGAATCTGTTACTTTTCAACAATCAACATCGTTGACTATCGCGCACAGCGTCAAAGAGCTCGGAAGTATTCAAACGACGACACAAAACAATAGACAAAAAGTTGTAGTTTTTCAAAATATAATAAGACTTAGTAATTGTTCAATTCAACAATTTTATGAAGTATTTTAAATTGTGTTTTATTAACACTTCTTTCTAGATGGTAGACCAGAAAAAAATATTATTAAAAAGGAAAAATTATATATTTTTAAGTAGCAAAAAATCCTTTTCTATTTGTCAAAGGTGTCTAGAACTAACAATTTAGGTTGCCAGATTCCCCCCTCCCGTCACTTGCGAGGCTTAAAAATGGCTTAAAATTCATGATTATTGCCCCTCGGTAAGGCCATCTCACATTAATGTGTCGCGGTTTCACTCGCCAAAAATATTGCAAGCCTACTCATTGCTAAAAGATATTCATTTGATTTAAATTCCTCCACACAGACAGTTTTCTTTCATCGTACAATTATCCTAATACATTGAATTGGTTATTCTGCACTATCTCCAGTTCCAATCCCAATGCATTGATACTGCTTGAATCACTATAACAATTTCTTACTCTGACTTGGCCACATTTGATGCCAACCTTCAGGGCTTGAGGTTCAAGGGGTTGAACATCAATCCTTCAAACGCCATTTCAGGTACAAATATCTGTTGGTGCCTTTGAAATTTGTGCTAGACAGGTTCTTTCCAAACTCTCAGATTTTCACTTTGTTCCCAGCTACGGTCACCATACTTAGCCCCCCTGAGAAAGAAAACGGATTTTTCCTGATCCTTTACACAATTTAAATATTCCTTTTTTCATATTTCTTGAGTGCATAATGCAAAAAACTTAATTTTAAAATAGCACACTATGCAACGAGCCTATAATGGCAATACTTAAGACACGAGTATGTTTATAAAACGAGCGAAGCAAGTTTTATAATTTCCATACGAGTGTCTTAATTGTCATTATAGGCGAGTTGCATACGACTGTTTATGTTCGACGATAATTATAACTATTTTATGTTCGAACATAAATATTCATAAAATGTCTGTCGAGATTTCGCCAGTTGTATGTACTGAGCAGAGAGCATGGGACGCAGAGAATACCATGGCCTCCTGGAATACCCCACTATGATACTAGAAGCCACGCAATGAAATTTAAAATAGAAGGCTGTGAAAGTCAGCCCAGATGCGATGCTATCCTTACCTAATTGGTCACACAACTGTTTCTTGAGCTCTGATTGGTGGGAGAAACTGTTTCATAATGAAAAATAGTGTTATAATGACCCTCATTATGATACAGTTTTCCGACATATAATATTTACATTTCGACATCGGCGAACATAAATGCAGTTAATTAGGCTATCTTTTCCCTTCTTATCGACAGTGACAAAACTGTTAATTCATGCCAGTGTTTTTCTACGTGTTCTTGCTGTTTCATTTGAGTGGCTTTGACATCGTGGTCATTTAGCTATGTGTGTATAGACTATAGGCTATATCGATAACATTTGTCTGATAACCTGTGTTATTGTGGTGTATGTAGTAGGATGTGTATTTGTAATTCAGGTGAGGATTGGGAAGGAGGTGGTCGTCGCCTTAAGTTGGGAACCATCCCGGCATTTGTCTGGAATAGAAGTGGGAAACCACAGAAAACCACTTCCAGGATGACTGAGGTGGGAATCGAAGCCATCTCTTCTTAGTTTTGTCTCAAGAGGCCGAGTGTAGCCCGTTTCTTCACTCTGACCAGAATTAAATTTCTTGGCATAGCCGGAAATCAAAACCGGACCTCCGGGGCGCAGCCAAGAATACTAGCCGCTAAACCACGAGGTGGTCCGTTTCTTAAACTCTCAAGCAGATTTGAGATGGCAAGTGCAATATTTGTGGTTCTCTTTCCTGGCATCTATTCAATCTTTTAGCAAGCACGTAGTTGAAGTTGTATTTAACCGAAAATATTGTTGTCAATAGATTTTAATATCCCGAAAACTATCTTATAAGGACGAAGCGTCATCTAAGGCTTTATCACAGAGGATGTTTGTGTTGGGAATTTTATCAGCAATGCCAACACGCAAATAATTTAGCATTGAGGGCAACAATACTATTTTCTTCGAGGATAATATAGGGATTTGGAAGTCTACGTTGTACAAAAACATTTATAAAGACATCACTTATTTTTACTTGTGTGAATATAAATGACAGAACGAAGAAATGTTAACTGATAAATTCTATATTTTGGGAAGTTTCGCCTTCCTTTATGAACACGCTTCTTCTAGCTTGGGCTGGCAGTGTGGAGCAGTTGGTAAGGTACTCTCCTCCTGCGTTCAAGATTGCGGGATTGATCTCCGGCACAGTCAGTCGGGTGGAATTTAAGGGCATAAGTATGAGAAGCCCGTGTTGATAGATTTACGGAAACGTAGAAGATTAACTTGTGAGCAAATGTTGGCAACCCGGTGGCTTCTCATAACCATAGCAGTTACAAAGGACGTTAAATTCACTTATGCTATTATTATCATGATTATTATTTACTGGTTCAACGGTGGTACAGTGTTGGAGTGCCTGACCCATGAGCCCATGATCGTGAGTTCCGTCCCGGCCTAAGAAGTCGGGATCTTAAAGTGTGGAAAACATCCACGTCTGTCCGACTCCTACAATGTTGGTTCATATAATAGCTCTTATGTGTCATTCGGTGACTTCAAAACAAAATTAATTATTGTTTAGCCACATTACACCCAAAATAATTTCGATCTCCCTGCTAGATAACAGTGCAAACGGAACTTCAACATTTGGAGAGTAGATCATCGTGATGGCTCCACCTCAATAAATATTCACCAGTGAACATGTTGTTACTTATTCTATTATTATTATTATTAACATTATTTTTATTATTGTTATTATTGTGGACATCAGAATGTGATGAACTTCATGAGGAGTGCCACCTGGTATGGTTAAAATTTCAAACTCGTAAAACTGGTGAATGCTCAACTTCAAAAATATCGGGAATATGCCCACATTTACACAAAATATTAGAAGAATAAAGATGAATTTTCGTATGGAGGACAGTTACGCTATCATTTTCAAAACTACAAATACAGCTGAAATAGATAAAATACTTAAAAGAGAAAGACGAAGAATTAGAACATGCTTAAGTAAACAATAATAAGTTAATGTCCATTAGGGAATAGCGTCAAATAACACAGTCTATAAGGAAATTGAACCAGTATTGAGCACAATTAGGATGAAACGCATATCATTTTTTTGGAAATCGACTTCGAACACCGGCTACTGACTTGGTAGAAGAAGAATAGAAAAATTATGGACTAGCAATACTGGATTACTGAAATTAAGGGTGATATCAAAGAATTTCAAATAGCCTAACATTAGACGATCTCAAGAATAAAACAGATACAATTAAGATTCTACACGACTCACATGTGAGAATCGAAATCAAAGTAAATGAAAGAGCAAAAGGAAGGGTGCTCTCCACTGAAGAAAGGATGTTTCTCGACATCTGCGAGGATGAAGAAATATTGGAAGCATAGAAAAGATGAATTGTTTTCTTGTAGGCTATAATTAATGTTAGTGGTCCTATGTTGGCCATAAAATATGAAATAATTAATAAATAAATACATGTAATTATTACAATAATTAATATTATTTTAGCATGAACCTACAATCACTGTCATTAAGCAAACGGCATTGCCATCAGTATGCCTCTTGCCTAAAATAAATCAATTATGATGTGTTTTGGATTCCTGATGAAACAGAGCGAGGTTCTCTGCATGAGGTTGATATTTACTTAGCATTGAATAAGTGAAAATGGCATGGCATTTAATGATACGGTATACAATTTTATATGCTTTAACGTCCATATAAATATGGGCTAAATGCTACATGTGGCCATAACAAAGGGAAAAGGTAGTGAATTCTTTCTTTTGGAAATTGAAATGCTTCTCTTCAGAAAAGGTGCAAAATTTCTCCTTGGAATATCGTTGTATCTTGCCTGATACGCAGGTCTAGTTTTCAAAGATGACCTGTGTTTCTCTGAAGCGTTGATCTAAACTTGTGAATGTAGTGCAACTGTTATATTATTTCACATAAACGTAACAAATACGAAATCCATAGTCTGCATTTTTCTCATGAAAAGTATTGTAGCCTATAACAAATGTGACGTTGAAAGATATGAGCTCTCAGGCGAAACTCTTTCTCACAATACAAATAACGAGTGTTTTGAACTCGCTTGTTGCTTTGTTAATATCTGTCTGTATCCTATTAATTGTTTGAGCCCTTCAGTCACAAAAACTTGTTTCATCCTCATACAGCACAAAATAGTTCAAATTATTCTAATAATGAGTTCTTCATATCGTATCGAATTTCCTTCGAGCCAATACGCCAAATTCGCCGTGTAATATAACTTATACAACGAATGATCATGTCCTCTACATTTTCAATCAAATATCAAAAACATTTTTAGAGAAGCCTAGGTGATTAAGGGTGAACGATGCTGTTCCCGAATACCATCCATTTGCTGTCACCAGACGATGGTTGTCCTTGGCATCCTGAAATCTTTGGACCTGTAAGTTAATGGAGGGTCTTCCAGAGGATTGTCTTTTCGCAGAATTTCTGCTGTCCGAGAGACTAGCGAGGAAAGAGCAGAGTGGACCAACGTTTTAACTCAGTGTGTGTGATTGACTACGTAAATAGTGTGCCAACTAGTAACGTTCAAGGAAACTATTATACATACTTTTACTAATCTCACAGTAGCATACATTGTTAGAACTTTGTCGAAAGTACTGGTAACGGTAGACTATGTAGGCCTATAATGTCTGCCTCCAAAAAATTGATTAAGTTATTTTCTAATCGAAATAGTTGGATGACCTCAAAAATTCCTAGCCATCGCCAAAATGCATTCTACATATTTTCATTAGACTTTTAGCGCCCAAATTAAGAACGAATAGACTACGTATTTTGCATTTAAATCCTCTGGTTCTGCAATAGTATTTGGAAACTAATTGCAGAACATTTTGTTGCTCATAGACAGAGAGGCAACTATTCCTTCCGATGAGGCATGTAGGCTACATCAGTAGTTTTTCAAGTTAGCTACTAGTGAAGCTTCTGGATGTTCTCTGTGAAACTACTGTGATATTTTCATCACTATTATCGGCTGAGTGTCGATAACCTAGATGGTATGCCCCTAAAAGCAACAATTATCATCGTCATCATCATATTACCGTCTGCAGTTCTGTGTATCAGTGGTTCACTCTTACGAGTTCCATGACAATTAGCCTACAGTATTAATATTATTAGTATCACCATCGTCGTTATCATCGTCTGCGTTCTCTTATCGATTGCCCGTTAATTCATTGATTCCAGTTTTTGCCCATCTGAAGAAAGAAATCCTTGAAATGTGAAACTAGAGGTGGGCATCGTACGACTCGAAGTCCCGTGGATTTTCTCCGCCATTCATAAATCAGACTTCAACGCTAGGAATCGAACCTATGATCCTGGGATCAAATACATAATTCTTATACATAATTTAGTGGCGTTGATTCCCCCCAATCTATTGGATTTTCATTTCATTTCTATGGTACGCTATGGAGTTGGTGTCGTACCGCTCATATCTCTATGGTACGTACCGCCCATTGGTCTCTTACTGTTGTTGTTGTTGTTCCTGCTGCAGGAGGTGGTGAAGCCACATTTATGTTGTTCTTCTCAGTCACCACGTACTTGGAGAGTAGTTTCAGTATCCTATCTAATATGGCATTGAGTTAAATTTACACTAATTACACAAACGTTGTTGAAGGGCCCGTCGGCTAAGCCTGAAGTTCAAAGTGAAATGACGGGTCACATAAAAACAATCAATAAATGAGAGTACTTTCTATTAGAGGATGAAGGATCTGGATGATACGCCTCCATTCTCATCTGCAGCTACATTTTCCTTGAGGCTTGATAAATGCAGCCAGGACCAACGCTTATGGTAATTTATTTTTGCAGTTTGGTTGGGAATTGAAGCCATTTGGCGTTGTTTAGGGCCGAGGGGAGGTGGGTACTGCTGCTTGATGAGTGCCTCTCCTGAAGAGCTTTTACGGAACACCAAGCAGAAGGTCTGCATGGCCCTGGTTATCAGTCGCTCCCTCCTTCTCTCTCTCTTTATCTACCCCACTCCTGCCTCTTCTCTCTTCGTCCCGTCCTAACCAGGATTTATTAGATGGCCGCTATCGTTGTCGTCTTCTTTACGTGATGTGTTTGAAACCAGCGCCTCGTCTCGTTCCAATAGCTCTCTCTCCTTCCCTCTGAGATGGCCAGCCATTGCCTGGCTTCACTACCTGATCAATTGCTAGCTTCAAATTCTCGCCCTCACATTCGTCCATATTGTTTTACGGAACTTGAAGTGATCAAACGTGGCGTTTCTAAGCCACCTGAAACCATTCGCTTGTTTTCGAAATTCTCATCCAAATAGCCTACTTCACTTTTATACGATTGTCCGTTTTACTCTAGCCGGCGCAATGGACATCACATTGAAACTTAGTGGATTTAGATACACTGCCAGAGTAATTTTATTTTCATACAGGGAGAATCCGGCGATTTTTAACGAATATTTCAAAACCTTATATTTCTTTGATTTAGGTAATTGATTAATGTAGAGGGTCACGAGTTTTAAATGCCAATATCATTGCTCTCACTGAAGACGTGGAAAATCCGTTGCTTGGAAAGAATCGAAGATACTGGGAGAAGACCAGTAAATAGTAAGGAAGAGCAAGGAAGGTCAGTTTATGTGAGAAACACATTAAAATTCGAGCTGAGGCCTGAATAGTGTAGACTATCTAGTGAAAATGATCTCTAAAAGTGGGTGTATCAACGAAGTAACACACCGAAATGTGCTTGATTCCATTGAACATGTGTTTTTATGGTTTGTAAAATATTTTCTTCTTTGTAATTTCAAGTACAAATATAAAAAATATATAGCCTACTTTAAACATGTAAAACCACTCTTTGCCTCAAGGTTGAAATGTTAACTTACTTACTTACTTACTTACTTACTTACTTAGCCTTAGAAGCAGGAAATTTCAACATAAACTTGGTTACGTCTTAAAACCTACGAGCTAAAAATAGTAACAAATAGTCTCAAAACTCACGACTCCGGAGAGCACATGCCTGCGATAACCTCAGGAAGTATGAGCAGTACGGTGACACACTGTCTGGGATTTCGTTTGTATTGTTTTACCAGGAATTATCAACCTACCACAGACCAATTTCTCCAAGTATAACTCAGCCATTCTGCTTGGTGACATTAAGCAGGCCTAAAAAACTTCATTGGAATCATGGAGGTCGTTATTTTGTGTTTTCAAAGAAGAAATTGGCTCGTGAGTTTTGAGACTGGCCCAGGTACAGAAACCGGCCAGAACTTCTTGGCAGTACGATTTCTCTGTTTAGACGTCTTACTTCTAGTGTTTAGGACTGTAGACTGACCACATTGCCTCCTTTGAACTTATTTCCCTAACTCAGGTGGTTAGAGCGTTATACTAGGCAACCACACGTTCCCGTCCGTAGAACCGAGGTTCATCCCCTGGGCTGACAGCTACCATCCTGGGTGAGATTGAATCAAGTATAGCCCACATAAGCCATACACAGTACGAATTGAAGATACAAGTGTGCTATGGTAGGCACGAACTGAAAGACTGGCCTCTGACAGATAGACTATATGGTTTTGGCTGATAAAATCTGTGTTAAAATTACCAGCACCATAAATACCTAGTTAGTGCTGTGAAACCTATCTTTGCATTACAAAGAGCTAATATTTGAGCAGTTTGCTCGTAGGAAAATAGTCTACTATTCCTTTTGTCCAAGCCATATTTATAATTCTTGTGGTACGTATTCTGTGACTGGAGATGGAAAGGGAGGAGGCTTGAAATTTTACGTGATCAGTAACACCGCGATCATACGATCATAAGCTACGGGAACCCCATTTTACGTAGAATCCGAACCACCATATGCGACATTTTACCCTGAAACTTCCACATGCATTAACCAGGAACCGAACCCAGTCTTCCTAGGTTGGCAAGCTGTCTCTGTGTCATCACGCGCAATAGGAGATGAGTGTATACAACAGTGCCGTGCTAGATTGCGTACTGGGTATCTTATGCGTGTAATAATAATAATAATAGTGATAGTGAAAAACAAGAGAGAAAAATTCTGAGATAGATCTACGGGCCAGTTCAGAAAGAGGGGAATATGGATAAAGACACCGACAATAGAACTGTACAAACTGACAGAGACGATTACAAACAACATAAGGAAAGGAAGGGCAAAATTTAAGGAAATATACATAGGATGACCGAAGACAAACTGACCAAGAATTTTTTAAATAAATTTACGAATAAGTAGACTACACTAAAAACCAATTGGGTAAAGGAAACCGTGGAAGACCTCAAGAAACTAAACATCTCTACAGAAGACATGGCAGACAGGAGCACATACAGAGGAAAACTTAGACAACAGAAATTTGAGCAAACTCCCAAAGAGACAACCAGGAAAGAAGTGGACAGAAGAGAGAGAGGAAGCATAGTGTATGAGGTTTTTTGGGGAAAAGAAGAAAGGGCCAGAATAAAACATGAACATTGATTGTGTTGTAACGCTCTCCTTATGGGGAATTAACGAATAAATAAATAAATAATAAGAGTGGTAGGGGTAACAGTAGTAGCTTAGTATTAGTATTGTTTAAAGAAGTGAATTCAATATAATTGATACTAGTAATTAACCTACTTACGGTATCCATTGTGATGATTTACAATTTTGAATAGAATGCACAAATGAGGACAAAATGACCTCTTGGATTAGGGGCTAACATTCTTGGTTGTCACCGGGGAGGGCTGGGTTCGATTCACAACGTTGCCAAGGAATTTAATTCTGGTTTGAGAGCTGGAACGGGGTACACTCAGTCTCATGACGTAGAATTGAGAGGAGGTAGGTTCAATTCCCACCTAGGTCATCCTAGAAGGGATTTTTCCTGTTTATTCACTTCTACTCCAGGCAAATGTCGGGAGATAAGAATTTGTTTACATATGGAAAGAGGCATCGATCCCCTTTCGAACATTTTTCATTCCATTGTTAATTAAAACAATTATCATTGACATGGATTTTTGACGTTTTAGCTGCAGGCATTGTTTATACAGAAAGAATAGAATATTTGCGTTGGAAAATGTCTTAAGTATTCAACATGAGTTTAAGAACAATATTAAATTGTTATTATCGGCCTCGTAGTTTAGGCGTGAGAAGTTATTTCCAATTTTCCATTCCCATTAAACTTGCCACTTTAAATAGTCCTTACAAAATTATATTGGACCAGTAGAACTCTAGAGATAGGCCTGAGAGTTAAAGAATGAAATTTTGGTAGTTTTCAACTTTTTGGGTGGGTTTTCTATGTAAAGTGCCAATGCAACACTTTATTAATGAAATTGACTCAGCAAGAGTTTACGAACACCCAAAGTATTATTCAAATCAATCACGTAATTTACACATAATGAATATTTTTTTCTTTCATTTTTCCAGTGGGTATTTCCGAGTAATCTGTCACCTTAATATTTTTTATAGATGGTCCTTTGAAGGAGATTTTGAACAACATGAAAATATTCAAACAGGTCCAGTACAACTCCAGAAATTAGCATCAACGTATACAAGTAGATACTGATAATTACAAACATTTCATTAAGCAATAACATTTCAGCATTTTTATCTTTGACCAATAAATTCCTCCCGTTGAGAAATTCCTAGCACATTCAACTCAAAATACTTACAGAATATTGTGTTACGTTTCTTATTTTTACGAAGGTACGCGACATTCTTTTAAAGAGTGAAATTAATTTTGTAGAAAACCTTAAAATAATGATTGCGAACGTTATCGCTTATGCAAAACTGGAGTGTTGAGTGTAGTCGGTTAAAAGTTATCCTTCAAAATGCAAGTTGCAGGCTCTATACTGGCTCAGATCGATGGCATCTACTGGAGTAAAAATGCGACAACCTCGTGTCAGTAGAGTTACTTTTATTTTATAAGATCCCTTCCATCCCTGTAAAATCACAGTAGTTGAAACGGAAGTTAAAACCCATAACACAAACATTTAAAAAAACTTTCTACGGCTTATCCCAGTTAATTAGGGTCGCTGGAGCCAACCAGGCTCATTTTTGGTTTTGGCTGGGGATTAAAGGCTGGATGCCCTTCCCGACGCCACGTGATTTTTCAGGTGAAAATTTCACCCCGTTGTCACCGGGATTCAAACTCCGGCCGTCCGGGTGTAAGACGAGCAGCTAAGCTACTGCGCCATCACGCTCCCCGCTGTAACACAAACATAGAATCATTAAACACGATGACGCACCAACTGACGAGCTTTTAACAAATTTTGCATTTGTCGTTAGTGTTCTAAACCACACACTCTAGCTGCGAGGAATGTGAAGGAAGACTGGTCAGATATGTGTAACTCGAGTCTGTTAATGGTGAGGACTGGGAGGGAGATCTTGCTCCATCTGAATTTTAAACTTCAGACGTGATATTTGTTAGGGTACTCTCTAATGAAAGTTTCAACGTAGGCTAGTCAACATTTTCATATGCCAATGCCTCAGGCCCTATGAGTGATAGGCTATTGTATACAAGTGTAAATTAAACAGAGAATATAGGTATTTTACACTCTATTGCACGGCATTTATTTTATTCTACGTGACTTATGCGTTGTGACAAGTTCAACAAAAGTTTGCTACAATTGCCACTCATTATAGCCTACATCTTGAAATGTTTGGCATTATCCAAACTAAAAAATAATATTTATTGATTGTATTGAAAGTTGCAAAATTTTCCTATATACCAATTAGAGGCATATCTTCGAGTTTACCATGTTTCGGAAAGTGTGTTGATACATATCATCAAAGGACAAGAATTCTGCTAATGCGCCTGCAAGTAAATGAACTAACAATCGTTTGGTTTTGAGACACACTTCAGCTAAATATGTGTTAAGGAAGGTTATAAGTTTCTCAACGAATATTTAATTCTATATTAACAGATTCAGTGACCGACTGCATTGACTGTACACTTATTGAATTACAATTAACTAATTCTTGATTTAGTAATTAATGTGTTTATTTATTGTCACATTGTTTTATTGAAAATTCACGAAATTATTTGATGGAGCGGGTGGGGGTAGGGAGGGGCGTGATGGCGCATTGCCAAACTGCTTGCCTCTCGCTAAGGCAGACAGCTCGATTCCTGCTTAATGCATGTGAGACTCCCGAGGAGAAAAGTCATATCCAGTGGTTCGGATATAATATTAAAAAAAGGTTTCGCGGCTTTTGATCGTGAGGTTAAGAAACACGTAAACTTCAAGCTTGCTATAGACTATATATGTATATAGCCTAGGTAGGCAATATATTTTGATAATCAATTGGTACAACTTCATAAATATAATATGCAATGGACATTGCAAATCTTTCGTGAAAATCGATCCCAATCTATTGTTCTCTAACCTGAAATATTATTTGGCTTTATCTCTGATGTAGTTGTGAGTATTTGATACGTAGTATTCTATTCAGTTTTGGTTCTGAAGCAAGAAAAAGGCTGCTTACTAACGTAAGCTCTTTTAGACAGAGAAAAAAATCACTTCATGAGAAAGAATAACTCAATTATAATTCCTTTTTACGTACTTGGAACACAACTGTGCAATGTAAATATACTTTTTGTGGAGGTATCTGTAGATTTGGTGCTTGGTCTCGGGGCACAGAAAACAAATCGGTGGACCGCGTGCCTTCCGCTGGTCACGGGTTGAAGGTTGTTAGTTTGCAGCATTCAGCATATTCAATTTCTTCAACAATTTAAAAATTATAAAAGTAAATGCATCAAAGTTACAAATTAAAATATTTCACCAAAATTGTATGCAGATAGGCCTACTTTTAATTCAGTAAGTCCTCTTTCTTTTAATACGTAGGCCTACAAAATATTAACGTATGGTATATAAAAGAATGAACACACTACATCACAAGAAGCCATTCCATATTTGTCATTGATGTCGGAATTAATAGGCTAAATCTTACCTTGCAAAATATGATTCAGTTTACAATTTTCCACAGGGGGCAGATGACCTCGCTGTGCCAATCCTTAAAACAACAATCATCATTATTTCTCCACAAGATCTTAAGTTTCATTTACAACCAGCATCAGGCTTTCGTTGCTCATCATTGCTTCATCTGCTGGCCCAAGTAAACATAGCATTTTCCACTGACTTGGATAAAAATGTGGTTTCTGTTATCAATGGAAATTCCTTTGATTGCAGTATTTTAATTTGCTACGCTTTGGGAAGTAAGGAAATGTGACTAAAATTATGTAAATGGGCATTTTTATCCAGATTTCCTCCGAAAATCAAGTCGTTTTGAGAGAAAAAAAATAGCAAGGACATGAGCGGAAAATTTTCGTATTGGGTTTGGTGTTTTTCAACAGCAAGTAGCAACTCTCATGATCCGAAGGTGGCTGCATGAAGATCTTAGTGTCTGTGTAAGAAGGAAACAAAAGTTCTAGGCCTACAAAGTGTAAAACTGAACCACTTCCAATTGATGATATATATTGTCACGGCTCCATTGAATGTCTCTAAAAATATTGGACAATACTACGGGAAAACTCTTCTATAACCAAGGACAAGTGATACTGGAACTAGACTAGCGTTTAGCACTGGCTAGGGTTTGTGAGATGATTTCGGAGGATCTACAGAACAATGACATTCCCGTCAAAATATTGTGATCTACCTCACAGCAGTAGATATTGGAGTCATTTTAAGTGTTGCTAAGAACTACTATGGTGATTCTGAAGACAATAAGATGGCACTTTGAAAATAAATTAATAAATAAATAAACAAACAAATAATCTAGTTAAACGAATAGCGTTAGTTTCTAATTTGTAACTAGAGTAATTCATTTCGTCGAAGATGTGAAGGCTATGGTACCGCTGTGAACACATTACGGAGGACATGAATAAAAAGGAAGTGGACGTCATAGTTACTGTGGGCGCCAGATGTTTACTTCAAATTAAATATTGTAGAAGATGCCAAGTTTGCGATATCATCATTACTACGATATGCAGGAGATGTACCGTGTGATTTCCAACAAGACACGCATTATATTCGCGATTCCAGTTTGATTAATTCATTACTAGTGTTAATGAGGATAAACTGTAAGCCATCACGCAAATGTTTTGGTATTAACTTTGTATGTTTTGTTGAAGGAATGTAGAACAGTTACGAAATTTGGACAAGAACAGTTTTCTATCATTCCTTGCTTACCGTTCACTTCAGAAAACTCGAGGGAGAATTTTCTATGGTCGATACTTATGTTTTCTATGATCATACTGAAGAGATTCGGCAAAGTCGCGAGATATCCTACACATAGAGAACTATTCCCTATAGTACTTTGAATGTGAATGTCAGCACTGCAGTTGCCAAGAATTTTCTCTTTTACTTGATCGGGTGCTTCGCCAGCAGGACAACTTACATGAATGGTGATTGGACGATGGTGATTTGTGACTCCTACTTCTTGTACGGCTCAACAGTTCGAGGTGATATGGAAATAAATCTGTTGGGGAATTTCTAGTTGTATACACGTACATTGCCACCTGCCACCAAAGTAGAAGAACACCATAACGTTCTTCTCTAGCCTGCATCATATGAGAATGTCCGAAGAAGTTCAAGGACTACCAGATCACACACAGTGCCAAATCAGTAATCTAAGCCAGTAGATGCCACTTCGACTACGTGGAAGAAAGCTTTCCACTACCTCCATAGCGTATCATGTTAAGAATTATAATATCGGCAGCCTTCAACAGCTTGATTAAACAAGTTTAGATTTTCCGTTTTCAGAATAATGCTTCATATATTCTCCTGACTTACAGTGAACACTCATTTCAAACTATGTAGCCAGAAACCAGAAATGTGGAAAACATTTCCTGCAGTAGGGATTAACTCATAATTAGACCTGGGATTTTAGGCTCTAAAAAAATTATTTTTTGGCGCCTAAAATAGGCTTTTAAAACAAGTAAATAGGCTTTTAAAAGAGAAATTAGGCACTTAAAATATGTTTTCAAAATGTGTGGATAGGCAGGAAATAGACTTTAAAATATTACAATATACACTTAAACTGTAACGTGATACTTTATTTCTTTAACAAACGTGGTATCCCTATTCTTAACCGAAATAACTGCAAAATTAAGACAGAATAAAAAAGACATTTATGAAAAACAATATAAAAAGTAATGTGTCAAAAAATGTTTTGGATTATATGATATATCATTATCAGTACTGATCTAAAACCTTAATACTTAAATCACTGTACACAATTACAGCACTGTAGACATCCAATAACGGTGGAAACGCGAATGGAGTATGTGTTTATTTATTTGTGAGGAACATTCCTACAGTACTTTCATTCGTAGTTTGCTTTACAGTACATAACAATGATCTTCTCCAAATTTTCCACAGTCAGACTGTGTCTTTTGTCTGTTAAAATCATTTTGAAAGCAGAAACAGAGCGCTCCACACTCACAGATGTTAGAGGGGCATAGGAAAATTTACCTACATTTTTCAATTCAATTTCACTTGGTAAGTCTACCTTTTCCCCATCCATTACCTGATGTACCCTTTTCAGCATTGAATAACCTGGGTTCTTCAGCAGTACACTAGACCACTTGTCTCTTATTTTATCTCCTACCTTGCCCCTAGCACTTTGTATGTTATTCTCAGCTTCTTCAATTACAGAAAATTGCTGTTTGAGACTGTTTCCTTTTTCCTCCATTTTTGTAATGGTGACTGGAAGAAATGAAAAATTTGCCTGAATATACGCAATGTCTCTCTGAACACTGGAACAATCATTTAACAGTTCTTTGACAGACGACACACATGCAGAGTTGTCCGTTAAAGGCGCATTGTCTATCACAGTCATGATTTCCTCAAGATGTTCTGCATAATACAGGGCAGCTTCCATCCAGGAACCCCAACGGGTGATGATTGGCTGTGGTGGAAGGGGAATAGAGGGGAGTTTCTCTCGAAAGATGGCTATTCTTGATGGAGCCTTACAGAACACTTTCTTCATTGTTGAAATGAGAGTATTTACTGCAGGAAACTCGGCCCTAACTGTTTCTGCGAGTCTATGCAAGGCATGGGCCATGCAAGTAACATGAATTAAAGAAGGATAGAAAGTTTTGAGGAGAGGTGCAGTGGCAATCATGTAGGAAGCAGCATCGGAGACAAGGAGAAGGACTTTAGAATCATCAACACCCCCAGGATACAACAATTGCAACCCCTTGTTGATGAAGTATGCAATGCTTCGACTATTGACTTTCTCAAGCTGTTTAGAGCAAAGAAGGTGAGCGGTAGATGCCTGATTGGGTTCCAGTTTTCCTACTATAAGGTTAGCAATGTACCTGCCCACAGAGTCGGTGGTTTCGTCCACACACAACCATATGCAAGACTCCCCAATATCCTCCCTGATTGACAAAATGACCTCATTGTAACAAATATCTAAGTAGTTTTTCTTTAATGTAGATGCTGATGGGATGTGCTGCTTGGTGTATTTCTGTAAAAAATCTCTGAAAACCGGATTATGCACAGCATTCCAGGGGATATTTGCTGCAACTAGGGCTCTACACATATCAGCATAGAAACCATTATGAGTTGTAGGAGATATAGTTTGTGTGAGCAGAGTCTGTCTAATGTTACTTTTCATGGCTGCTTTCGCTTTGTGACTGGCACTATCTGCATGCTGCTGAAGGTGGCATTTTTTCTCATGTGAAATCTAAAACACAATAAAGTGATGTCAATTAGAGACTAAGATGAGGAATAGAAAAGGTGAGCTATTGAATAAAATTTGTAATTTTGAACTATTTAAATTAAGCCATTATTACTCTAAAGTTAATTAAGAACAAGAACACTACAGTCCCCGAAGGGCCTTGGCTTTCAATAACGGTTGCTGCCCAGCTCATGGCCTGCAGATATTGGGTGGCATGTGGTCAGCACGATACATCCCTCAGCCGTATTGCCTTGCCTCCGTGACCCCTGCCCACCGTAGTTTCTCAATTGTCCTCACGATGCTGGGTCAACACCCTTCCAGACCTCATAGATTTCTAAATTACTGCTGGTACTGGAAATCGAACCCAGGTCGCCTGGACTACTGTCGGCGCAGAAAGTATCTGCAGTCGAGTTTAAACGCTAATAAAATTTGAACCAGTCCACCAATCTAAAATGCAATCACTCCATCGTAAAGCTTGTTTTATTCTGCATTCTCTGCTGGTACATGCATATTTTTATTATGTTTCCTGTGAAAGTTATGTTGGGTGGAATGCAAAAAGTACCTATTTTCTTGCCCGTTTTTTGTAAACAACAACTTTGTAGTACCGTTACATGAAAACGTACTGTTCGACTTTCATGAAATTTAGGTGGATTATGGAATGCACTATTATAAATATATTTATGAAGTTTAATTACTCTACACACGTTGGAAAAAAGTTATTGTTTTTGTAAAAGACTGTCCGTTTGATACTGGCTGGTCTTCCGAAATCGAGACTGAGTTCATCAAAGATCTGAAGGTTTTTGTTTCAAATCGTTGTATACCGAAAACTTACAATGATTTCTGTATTTTATACCGATTTTTATTTGAAATCGAGCGACAGGCTCTCCGTTTTCATGTAATTAAACTACAAAGTTGTTGTTTACAAAAAACGGACAAGAAAATAGGTATTTTTTTGCATTCCGCCTAATATATCTTTCACCAGAAACACAATAGAAATATGCATGTAATAGGAGATAACGCAGAATAAAACACGCTTTACGATGGTGTATTTATATTTTAGATTGGTGGACTGGTTCAAATTGTATTAGCGTTTAAACTCGACTGCACATACTTTCTGCGCCGACAGTAGGTCTCTACAATTAATTAGAGAAGCCAATATCAAAACCTTAATTTTAGATTAATATGAAGTTTAAGATATAGGCACATACCTGTTTATTGCAGTACTGGCAGAAAATAATCTTGCCATCAAAAGTCATCCCTGGAAATTGTACAAGCCATTGTTGTATAAGCGCACTCTTAGATGATTTCGTTTTAGGCATGATGAACTATATTCACTTAAACAGATGTTCTTTCACTGGCGACTTGACACAGTATGTCGCTTCTTACTACCTGCTCCTTGTTCTTCCTAGATAATCCTCCCCCTCACCCCGTCACTCGACACAGTACGTCCTTGACTACCTGCTCGTTGTTCTTCTGAGCTAATCCTCCACATCCACCCTTCACTCAGCATTCCTTTGGTGACAGTTGTCTGGGAAGAGCACATTTCTGTGAAAAACCCACCCTCTACTGTTCTGCTCGTTCCAGGGATGTCCATTGTGTGATTGTAAAAATTACAGAAGTTGAATTTTATTTTAAATGTAGAAAATAGGCATTTTTAGGCACTAAAATAGTAAAATAGGCTCTAAAGGTCCAAATAGGCATTTTAGGGCACTATAAAGCTCTATTAATGTAAGGGATTTATCATGAAACTTCAAGATATTTTAAAAAAATCATGTTATTTCGAAAGGAACGAAATAGGCATTTGCCTTAAAATCCCAGGTCTACTCATAATTCATCATTCTGTCCATGTTTTTTAAGGAATATATTAATTCTGTCGGCATCGTTTTATCTATCTATCTGAAAGTGTTCTTCGCCAAGTGCATGTCCGCTCACCGACCAACAACCAATATATTGGGAAGAAAAGTTATGCGGAATCTGTGACAGTTGCACCAAAATTAGCAACTTTGGTATCGATTTTCTTGATTATTTCATACGCTATGTGTTCAAGTAAATGTTATAAACAAGCATTTACAACATGTAATAACTTTCACACAATATTCGTTTCCTCATTAAGGAATGAGAAACTTGACAAGTCGGTATTGGTACCATTTTCCTGAATGGGTATGAATTTACTATGTTGGATATAGCCTACTGTAGTGAAATACTCGCCAGTGATGATTACGATAATATTTCTCATCCATTCTTAATTAATGTTACGGTATATTAAATATGAAAATTCCAACCATCGTCGTATTCGCTACGAGTGTTAAGAATTGGTCATGCGATGCTGAAGAATGCAAGCGAAGTTTAGCGATGTTGCTTGTCATTATCGGTATCTTTGATTTTCAAGTGAACATTGTTAAGCGCTTATCACTTACTTCACTTAATTCCTGCCGCTCCTTCCGGAGCATAGGGCCTTGGCGAAATTTCTCCACGCAGTACGGTTCCTGGCCATTCTCTTCACTTGACTCCAGTTCTTGTCCACCTCTGCAATTTCATTTTCGATCGTCCTCTTCCAGGTCTTCTTAGGTCGACCTCGCTTCCTGGCGCCTTGCGGATTCCAGTCTAGCGCCGCCCTCTCAATAGCTCCGTCCGGCTTCCTTAGTGTGTGACCAATCCAGCGCCATTTCCTCTCCTTGATCTGGATGCTAATCGGTTGTTGATTGCTGATGGTCCAAAGATCTTCATTTGAGATTATGTCCGGCCACCTCACATTCATGATGCGACGCAGACATCTGTTAATGAACACCTGTAGCTGGTTGTTGATCGGTTTTGTGACTTTCCATGTTTCACAGCCGTAGAGAAGAATCGACTTTACGTTGCTATTGAAAAGGCGGAGCTTGGTCTTCCTGGAAATGTTTCTATTTCTCCAGATGGGGTAGAGCTGGACAAAGGCACCATTTGCCTTCCTGATACGGCTTCGAACATCTTCCTCTGCTCCCCCATCATTTGTGACTATACTTCCAAGGTAGAGGAAGGACTCAACTCGCTCTACGTCCTTTCCGTTGACTGTCAAACTAGTCGTGATGTCAGAATTTATCCTCATCTCTTTGGTCTTGTTGGTGTTGATCATCAGTCCTGCACGTTCTGCTTCTCTCTGCAACCTCCCCAGCTTATCTTCTATGTCTCGGTACCGTTGTGCCATAAGACCAATGTCGTCTGCGAAATCCAGATCTTCAAGCCTGTCATTTATACCCCATTGAATACCCCTCTTCCGTCCTCCCATTACCTTCTTCATCACACTATCCAGGACCAACAGGAACAGAGTGGGGGAAAGGACACACCCCCGTCTCACTCCGGAACTGACCTTTATCTTTTCTGTTAATTTTCCTTCGTGAAGAACCTGGCACTCATACCCTTCGTACATCTCTTCCATGATTCTGATGATCTTTGTTGGAATTTTATATTCCTCGAGGGTCTTCCACATGATTCTTTGATTTACGGAGTCGAAGGCTTTCTCGAAGTCAACAAATGTGAGGTAAAGGGTATTCCGCCACTCCACACTCTGCTCCAGGATGATTCGGAGGGTGTTGATGAGATCCACACAGCTGCGATGTTGTCGAAATCCAGCCTGTTCCTTCCGAAGCCTTTTTTCTACGCAGTCTTTTATACGATTCAGGATGACTCTCGCCAGCACTTTGCTTGGAATGGACAGCAAGGTGATAGCCTACCCCTCCAGTTGTTACAGTTTGGTTAAGCGCTTATGCTTTTATTTTTTCATGTTTGGGATATTTTCATAATTGTAAAGGTTCAAAGGATTGATATCTTGAGTGATTTAGATTTCACGTTAGAGAAGGGTTGAAGTAAAAAAGAAAACTTCCATTCTCTTTCAATAAGTTAGTTGTAACTTAAACATGAGTTGAGGCAGTTGAAAGCTTACTCTTTTTTATGTAACAATTAATTTGCATTGGTATGGTGAGTAGAAATTAGGGCTGTACATATGATTCGATTAAAACGATTACGGTACCGTACTTTCAATATGCGGCAATTTGAAATTCGAATAAATTATTCCAAATGTTTGAACAATGCGGATGTCCGAATTCTTCAAGTGTTCGAATCATTCGAACATTCGATGTACTCGAGTATTTCGAACAATCGATTATTAAAAAAATCGAATAGTTCAAATATTTGAATTATTCGAAGATGAAAAGTACCCGAAAATGAGAACAATTTGCCTAAAAAATACTCTATGTTCAGTGGAGGAGTGGGGTGAATTGGAGGGGTTAAACCCGTCGCCGTTCTATCTGATGGATCCTAATATACAGGGTCTTTACTTTTCCTTGGCAAGGCGATTCCGCTCGACCTTGGCCGGCGGTCCCCTGCCAATAGCCGGCTGTTATAGGTTGGCGTGCGCGGTCTCCGGCCGTATTTCTACGGTAGACGTGTGAGCTCCGAGCTAATTTGGTGTTTTATAAAGCTACTGTGTATGGTGTTTTATTGTGATTGTGTATAGTACTGTAATGCCTTATGTGAAATATCCGTTACGTGAACGTGTATATCTGCACAATACGTACATAAAGTGCAGGAAATCGTGCGCTAGAACACGACAAAAGTTTCGAGTGAAATTTCCAGGGAGACCCATTCCTATAAATCGGACAATAAAACAACTGGTGAAGAGATCGAAACGTACAGGTTCAGTAAACAATAAAAATAGACATGAAGGTCATTATTTCCTTACTGAAGCTAAATTAACCGGAGTAACCGGAAACTTTATAAGGAGATGCCGATTATGTTTGGAAGCAGATAAGGAACATTTTCAGCATCTACTATAAACATGGTGTGTAAAAATGCATGATACTGATTTTAAGCACCGTACTCTGCGGTACATATGCGCTCGCTGATGCCGGGAACTGAGCTGGCACTGGCGGAGCGCGTGAGCGAGAATGTCCTTGCCAAGCAAATATGAAGACCCTGTATAAACATCATTCCTTGTTTTCTATTTCTTTGTTTCATTGTTTCTTTCCTTCTTTTCCCTTTATGCATTATTTTCTATTTTTGTTTCTATGTACAGTATATTATAATTACTCGAACATTTTGAATGATTCGATTATTGACCGAATTGTCGGGTTATTGAACTGATGCGAATATTCCGAAATTCGAATAGGTTTGAAATTTGATTAATTCTAATAGTCGAACTATTATTATGTTCAAATATGTACAGCCCTAGTAGAAATCCACTCGCAAATACCAACTAAGGGGGGTGGGGGCGACATTGTAGCTCCGTATTTTCCTACGATTCCCTCTTTAATTTTATGGTGCTAGATTTCCTTAGAGCACAAGATCCGATGTGCATGGTGTATGCAGAATTTCGTATTACGTATTTCCTCTTAAGTGGCAAATTGCAGATAGACATCCAGCACTGATTTAATATTCAATCTTTAAAACGTTATTTTTTAATCGACAGAAGTAAGATAGAACTAGCATAAATAACTCCCCGTAATAGATAAACTGGCTGTGATGATTTTAGTAATTGAGTTGTTATTTTGAATTTGATATTTTGTTTAAAATTTACCATATTATGAAGACTGAAACTACTTATTGAAGTAATTTCACGGCTTTTTTAAATTCCTACTTTTCATTGTGTGTAACATCATTGGGGGATCGAACCCAGAACTGAGGCGTGGCACGCCAAGTCTCGGCTCAGCACTTTGCTTCAAGGTCTGACCTATCCATCATCCCGTCTTCCATCACTTGAAATAGCAGCTTAGAGCTGAGTACAGCAGTCTCCACTTCCATTCAGACATCTGTCCCTCCACACGTCACCCCGGCCAGCATTTCACTGGCGTCACTGTCACACACCACCCATTAGACTTAGCCATCTACTCGGGAAGAATTATTAGGGTCAGGTTCGTTTTAACCGAAGAGAGAAACGTTCTTCTGGCAAAGACTTTTATCGTACACTCAGCTCTCTTTCGGTATAGAGCACCATTCAGTTAGAAGTTAGAACCCATCCTGGCTGGAGAACATGTGGATTTCATTGTAAACCTTTGAACATACAGTAACCATAACTTACATTCCATTTCACGTAAACTTTCGTTATTTGAAGCTACTTTGGTAGCTGGCATGTTTATTGCACGAATTATTAGAGAACTAGGGGACCAACTTCGATCTCAGGACTTACATTGTTCGGTGACTATCATGAGTTTGGTTTTCCACGGAGGATTTCCCGCTCATGGTTGGGAAATGCTACGATATCACATAATTTCATGTCTCAGAGCACCATTCCAAATTATAAACCTGAAAATTATATATGAATTCACCTGTGCAGGCCCAATGAAACGCAGGTTAACAGACAAGCGTCGCATACACATACACACACATTATATTCACGGATCTGTTGACTACGATATGTAACTGTGTTCTAAATACTGCTACAACTCATAAGCTTAACTGAATGGAACAACTACTTAAACTTAAGTGCCGTCATAAAACTTGGATGAATTTACGTGGTTGTTGGGTCACATGGCCTGATGTTCGAATCCCGGCAATGACAGTGTCTACCAGGAGCGGATCTAGGGGAGGGCGAGGAGGGCGACCGCCCAGGGCCCCGCGCCATGGATTTTTCTACATTTAATTAATTAATTAATTAAGTATACTTTTCAAACGAATGTATAATTCATATTCCTTTCTTCAGTGCAGCTATGACCTCCCGTGACCGTTTAGCAAATTAAGATTTCAGTGAAATAATAGAGGACTTCAGCCGGGAAAAAAGTCGCAAAGTAATATTTTAATATTTCATAGTTTACATAATCTTCTTCAAGGGGACTTAAAGGCTTCTTTCATATTATTAAAATAATGTACTGTAGTGTATTCAAAATATTGTAACTATTCTTTATTTTATTATTATTATTATTATTATTATTATTATTATTATTATTATTATTACCAAACTATTTTCCATTTGATTTGATAAGTTTTTATTATCTATTGTTGTGGGCCCCACCTTATCATATCGCCCAGGGCTCCGCAATGCCTGGATCCGCCACTGGTGTCTACCCAATATGTGGTCGTCCTGCCCCCCTGTTCTTCTCATAATCACTTCAGGCAAGTGGGATGTATCTTATATCTTGTCCCAAAGCACGCATAATGCCTACCACAATAATACGAACTATCAGATATATTTTGTACAGTAAAGCACAAGCAAATGACCATGTTTCTCCTAGCGCTTGTATGAGGGGAAACTTCAATTATTGAATGAATATATTTATTAATTTTTAAATTCATTTAGTCAATTTATTCATTCATCTAATTAATTTAATCATGTATTTATATTTTAGACTATTTATTTTATTTATATATTTATTTTATTTATTTACTTATTTATTTATTTATTTTATTGTCTATTTTTCATTTATTTAATTTACATTCCGTAAGAACTCTGTCGACCTTTCTCTGACTTTGAGGATGAAGGTATGCCTTAGTACCTGAGAGACATGGTTTACTTCAAGTGCTCGACAGCCGTGACTACGTGAAGTTTCTGGTGCCAATTTGAGAAATGGCACTTGCTTTCACTGAAACACTCGGATTTCCTCGTCGTTGAAACTTCCGAGAATGCGAGAAATGGGATAAACCAGTGGCGGCTGGCGGATAATTGTTCTGGGTGTTGCACTGTTTTCATTAATGTGGTACGTGGGCACACGCAGGATTTTTTCTAGGATGAGAGGTGGGGACATGTATTATTTTTTATTTCATTACCTACATGTCACTAGGTGGTATTGAGACGTAATTTTCGTTTCATTTCTTACTTGCTTCGTGACATTCATAATTTTGGCTGCTCTTAAACCGTTGGATACATGGTCTTTATGGCATGAATGGGTGGAATATTTTTTTAGTTCAGAATTTTTGTCCATAGGAGTTCGCTTTTCTTTGTGAATCATGTTCATATTTAAAAAACAGGCAAAAAGTAGTCCACCAATTTTTAATAACTGAAGATATTCTCAAATAATCCCAAATTACTAAGTTAAATAAAACTGTGGAATTATCCCTACATCAAAATCAGTTAACCATCAGTAACTTCAATTTGTGGGCACGGCCCCACCTCGCTCCCCCACCCCACCTCCTGCGCCCATGAGGTGATAGGGTAAATGACTGCTTGATATCGGAGACAACTGTATTCAATTGCACGGTGGCCGAGAGCGCTAAAGCGCTACCTCGTGTCTCGCTGGCAACGGAGAGCGTGGGTTCGAATCACACCTCAGCCACCCTGTACATGGTTTTCTTGGTTTCTCATTTTCACTACCAGGCAAATGCCGGGACGGTTCCTTTCAATAGGTCCACGGCCAATTTCCTTTCATAATCCCTTCCCTGACCCGTCCTGAAAAGAAAAGTACATGGCCATTGGCTGCATTTTAAAAAAAAGCACGGTAAAACGGATATACCTCATTCATAACGAATGCCGCATTTCAGAAACAACACACATTTTCATCGGATGAAATGGAATATAAGTTAGTCTACATGAAAACCTTCAAGAGAACAAAACAACGTAGGTTATATACTGTACGAGGGTGAGAACTGCGAGTGTCACAAGTAGGCAACGCGCAACATTGCAAGACATAGTCTCGGCTGTTGAAGAAGCATCTCGGATGTCTCTGTCCGCGTCTGCGCCTCGGCTGCCTGGTTGCAGTCAGCGGGCAACGACCAGCCGCGTTAACTGTTGGGATAGGACTTACTTGGTCTAGCATCTCTGCCATGCCCTTCACTATTGAGATCTGGTCGGTGCTTGGGCCTGGCAACGACCAAACGGACGAGCGCTCGTAGTTGGTTGGAACGCTTCGCTTTCTCAGTCAGTTCCCAATAACTGACTATAAAATTTCCTGAATTATTAAAGAACAGAATTATGAATTCCCATACAAATAAAAGGAAACATACAACTTGTATTACTAAAAATATTATTACGGTTTTAATTGTTTTTCATGAATTAATCTGGTCGTTGTGCAACACTGCAACCTTATTACCGGCCGCCACTGGGATAAACTACGCATGTTGATGTTGTCTTATCACGTGTAGATCCACCATCTTCTTGTTAAACACGGGACCAAATACTTGCTTTTTGCAAGTATTCTACCTGAACAGTTGCTCGTTTGCGCTGACAATTAGAATGTGGTATGTAGTGCTGAGGTACTCGGTAATTCTACTTCTACTTCTAATTGTAAAGGAGTTGTTGACTAGTTATTGACATTCATGATTCTGTAACAATTGCAGAAACATGAAGCACGTACCAATATTTTCGTGCTTTTTAATCGTGTCGTACCTGCAGCAGTCGCTATGTTCCTTTCTTCACCTAAAACAAATAATTACAATAATAAGAAGGAGAAGAAGAAGAAGGGGGAGGAAGAGAAGGAGAAGAGAATCACCATAACTTGTTCAAAAACTTGTGAAAATTAAACCTCCGCACCACTACAACGAACAATGGAACTCTTCAACCAGAGTTCGAGGAGTGTAGCTTTTTAACGTACTATTCCATTGTGATTTTTTTCGAGTAATTTCTGCTGTGTGTTCATATCCTAAGATACGCCATACATCGTATGTTTCCCTTTATTTGCAAGATGTAACGCGCTGAGCATTAATTTGTTGACTTTGATCAAATTATGCCACAGTCTCATTAGCGACAATAAACTGTTATTTGAGGATTGAAGTATACGAAAATATATTGTGAAAAAATTATCAAGTACTGAATTCGATTGGAAGTACAGTAGGAGGGGTAGAAATACTACAGGCAGCATGCAGACACTAAATGAAGTATCGAAAAAAGGGATGGACGGGGTAAGGGATATGCTGGAAAGACTAGAAAAGGGTTACTTTTAGTGGTACAGGGACTTACAAAGGGAAAAGGATAGGGTGTGGAAAATGTCTGGAGAAGGGTCAAGGATATAGAATTGCAGACACTAAGAGAAGAGTCTAGTAACAGGAGGACCTTTACAGAATTTTTGGAAATAAGGCACAAAATGAGAATAAATAATTTTATGATTGCAGCCAATGGCCATGCATTTTGTTTTCAGGAAGGGTCAGGGAAGGGATTTTGGAAGGAAATCGGCCGTGGACCTATTGAAAGGAACCATCCGTGCGATTGCCTAGTGGTCAAAATGGGAAACCACGAAAACCATTTTCATGACGGCCGAGGTGGTATTCGAACCAACGCTCTCCTGATACCAGTCAGGCAGTAGGTCGCGCGTTAGCGCTTTCGTCCACCGTGGCCAATACTTTGGTAATGAAACTTGTGGGTTTAACGAAAAGGGAAATGAGAGGGATAATTTGGTGGTTAATGGAGGTGTGTAAGGACAAGACATTGAGAGAAATAGGAAAATATGGACTACCGTATTGCCTTTTATGTGCTGAAATTGTGGGTGCATCTCATTTGCTCAATAGAGGCAACCTGAATTCATTGAATATCAGTTGACAGTACCAAAAATGTGTGCCCTTCCTGTTTTTAACAAAGTGATTGCAGTGATGGAGGTGTGCGAATACATGTCCTAGCATTGACGTATATTATGGGGGAAACAGGTGATGCTGGTGTCGAATTGAACTAGACATACTTTATGCAGTACATAGGGGTCAATGATTTTGATCTCACCACGGCTCATTTGGTCGCCACCCTCTTGTTTTCAGGACCTCTTTTCCCCTAATTTGTGAACGTGCGCACCTCATTCCACTTCTGTTGTACTGCGTGAGGCCACGACTACCCCCATGCCTAGAACCCTGCATGGATAAACAAAACTTTATCCTTATCCACCCCGCATCCGCACGACTGGTATCGGCATCCACCCCGCAACCGCATGACTTTAATCCGCATCCGCATGTTTATCCGAATCTACTGGCATTGCAATAATAGTTTTAATTAGATAAAGTATTAAAGCAACACATTTAGATATTTGAGGATAAAGACGTTCCCTTAGGCTTTGTATGTCATGTGCTATGTTTAAAATGAATGTTATACAACCAGAATTGCAACCCTGTACAGTTCGGAATGTTGGTTGTGCTTAATGACATGATTTGAATGAGATTAGCGTAATTTGTTTATGAAAAAAAAAACATAACGGAAAAATATATGCCATAGCCTAAACATCCTGGTCCTAGTAATGATGATAATCAACAAGTTCGGATTGTATTCAAAAAATTATCCGCGAATTTACTCCAAACATTATCCGCAGTTGATCCGCTATCCCCACATCTATGCAAACTATATCCGCATGGCGAAATATTTGCGCATATCTGCGGGTTTATCCGCGCATGGCCTTACCCATGCCTAGATCATCGAGAGTGAGCGCTGAGGCATCCTTGTCCAACTGGAAGTTTGGATCTAAAAACTAGTGTAGACATGACGACTGGATACACCCTCTTTGACAATTCCAATTAGTGAATAGTTTGTAAAGTGATCGGCTAGTAAAGTAAATAGCATTTGATGGCCAACAGTAATTTTCTGCTGTGGTCTTTATGGGATGGTTTATTTTATTCATTTGGTTATCCAGGCCTTGGATATACAATATGTCCAACAGAACAATTCACGCTAGGGTCATTTTCCTGTGTAGTGGCCTGAAGAAAAACGAGCTTTAAATTTATTTTACTTTAGAAAAGTATATTTCTGTGTAGTTATGCACTCCTACAGTACCGTGTATTAGAGGTTCATTTTCCTATAGATTATGTACAGGAAAATGACCCTAGTGTGAATTGTTCTCTTGGACGACACTTCCACTTATGGCTAGGATGCGTGACCAAACATGAGGAAAATATTGGACAGGAAGAGCGTTGTGGGATACGAGGTATTGCACATATAAGGGGACGATATGTAACGAGGTGAAAGCAAGTACGTTTGAGCCAGATCACTTTATAGCCTGGTGGTTAGAATAGCGATTAATTCACGTCTTTAGCAACGCGGACGACTGAGGTTCAAATCCCTGTCGATTCTAACCTTTTAAGCTGGTTATTTTATAAGATTTCTTTATACATTTCAGTTTTATTATTTCTCTAAAATACAGTGGGCCAATAGGCTATACGTTTTCAAGCTTTTATGTGAAAGATTATAAAAATATTGTTACAGTGAACATTTAAAATATGTATATAGTTGGATTTTGTTAAAATTCTTAACGATCGACATTAGTAAGGCGTTTGTGTGCCTTAGGCCTATTTATCAAGCATTGACATTACAGGTTGATCCTCATGTTTACCGTATTCGTACCGCATGTATACCCTCATGTATTCATTCAACAATGCACTTAAAATGCGTTACATGCAGATAACGCGGTTTCCTGTTTCGTGTGAGATTTCAGCTGGAAATCTCAAGTAGGCCTGGTGTGAGCAAAAAAATTACGTCATTGAAATGATGGCGGGCGGGAGGGAGAGGCTAAGTGTTCAAGTATAACGTTATCAATTTGATATGGCTGCATACTTGGTGGATTGTTTTTGTTTAAACACTTACATAGAACGTGACTGCCGTAAAAGGATAACTCCTGAGACAGAAGCCGTAAAGCCTTCCTGGATTGACCTACGATGAGAGGTACACAATCATATAAATATTTTATTTACCATCCTCATTCTTCGGCTTACTTGGAAAAGAAGTACACTAACTAAACCCTGACAATTTATGTTTCTGGATATAAGGTAATGCCCCTACATAAACCATATGGGGTTTGGCCCTTCTAGGAGCACTCTTGATATGTTTATAAAATTAATGTCATCAAACAAAACCTTCGGCCTCCGTTTGTTTCTTAGGCATGTCAAAACATCTGTTATCGTGTTTTCCTTTCACTTCTCTCTGCACACTGCACTGCGAATTTTTCAGGGGCGAAAATATTAACTTTAACATTCTGCTTTGGGTGGTAAATTTGTTGTCGTGTATTGCTCGTTTACCTTTTAATATCAATGTGATTTAAATTGTATACCCGAGAGTAATAATTATAATAATAATAGAAATAATTTAATTTACTCTCTAAGTAGGCCTACATTAAATTCACTATATCCCACAAATAATAATAATAATAATAATAATAATAATGGATGCCTAGAGCTATCAGGTCGTGTGTTGTACAAGCCTTATAGACGGCGGCCACAGGTTCGATTCGCGTGTGCGTTAGACACTTTAATTCTCTAACTGTACCTTCCCATCATATGGATTGTTATCACACTAGTCATGCGTTCCCCATAATAATCCGTAGTACCGGGTGAGTTAGCCGTGGGGGTTACGGCATGACTGATGGCAGTCGCTCACATCCGGGAGGCGAGGAGGTTCGAATCCCCCCGCCGGCAACCTTGAAGATGGTCTTCTGTGGTTTCCCATCTTCCTTCCAGGCAAATGCCGGGGTTGATCCCTAACTATAGGCCACAGCCGCTACCTTCCAACTCCTCGTCCTTACATTCCAACTTCCCTCCTTCCCTCCCCAACGGTACTTGTAGCTCACCCATTGGGTGTCCGTCTCGAAGCAGCTACAAAACTGGCGAGCCGAACATGTCCTCGGACACTCCCGGCACTAAAAGCCATACGCTAAAAAAAAACGTAGTCTAAGAGACGGGTGGCAGTTGTGGTTTTCTCATGCCCAAACACAGGGTTATTAAGTAGACTATGCCCTACTTTTACTATGGAATTCAGTGTTCTTGTATTTTAACAGCAGGTTGGACATGTTTCCATTCCTTTCTATCACTTCGTATGTTTTGGATAAAGAAACGATGTGAAATGTGAGTGTCGAATAGTTCATAAAAATACTGAAAAAGGTTCAGTTTCAATTAGCCTACTTTACTCTTGTAGCTTATTTGGTAGATACGCTTTTTGTACAGTAAAAATAGGTGATTTTCTGCGCAAGTGTGTGATAGCAAGAATTGCAATAATAAACTTGGTACTTAATTATATGGACTAGAGAGAACGTGGCCATGATCTCGGTGTGTGCAAATTTCTTTATATCCTGTGTCACTTTGACATCTGTTCGAGTGTGTTGAACTGGGATTATTTCTTTGGCTAGGATTACAAAAGATGTCCAAGAATTGAAATACGGTACCATCCCAGAATTTCCCTAGATTGAGTATGGAAAGGTCGAAGGAGAAAATCACGCTGAAGATGGCCTCCGAAAGTTACCACTGAACTTTGGTTTCTGAGTCCTCTCGTGGTTTGGGAGTTAATATGCATGGCCGTGAAGATCTGTTACCATGATAAATAGTACGGCATTTCGGTAGTGGTTTGCAGTGCCTGCAGTGTGAAGTGCTGACGCTGTTGGTGAAGAAGTTATCAATGTTATCAACTACAGTGGGTTATGTGTTGAGAACTTGAGTATCGGCTTGCAAGATATAAAGAGGATTCTACAATACAAGTGGCTGTGAAAATCGTTAATCGAACAGTGATGTACTTGGTTTAGTTGGCTACTAGTATGGACAGTTTGGAAGATTATCTAGTTTTCTGTCGTGGGCTTGAGTTTAGTGTTCTCACCGGATACTAAACCGTTTGGGGTCAAGCGTTGTTCGGTCTGGAGATGAAGCCAACCTTCCAGTGACCACAGAAGTGATTTAGAGCAACTTTAACAGAAGTGAATTGTATTGGAGTGGATTTGTGAGAGAGAAGTTTTATGAGTTATTGTGAATCATAAGTTAAGTTTGCTACGTAAGCACTTATAACTGAGTTAGAATCTTGTGTTCTATTAGTTTGATCTTCATGGTCTTCAGTGTTTGCTCAACAAGTGGAATACTGGTATATTTCAGTATAGGCTAATACTACTGTTACTTACAAACCTAAAAGTGCCAGGTTATTCTCTGGGGGAAGGCACTTTCATTGTGCTGTGTTACTATTCAAGTGTATAATTGCTAAAAACAAACTTGTTCTTTTTTGAAATAAGAATTTTCCCCCGTAATGTTTGTTTATTATTATAGGCTAATTGTTATTAGTTTTATTCATTCTTTCATTTTATTAAATTTAGGCCTTTTTAATCATATTTAGGCACCCACCTCTAAATTTTAAATTCATCTAAATTAGTATAGACTAACACATAATGTTTCTTCCTGCTATGAATTTGGAGGAGAGGTTCTTCGGTGTGGCATACATGCGATTATCTTAAAATACTTTCCGTAAGTTGCAATAAGTTAATTAGTTTGGGTGATATTTTAATCACATCGCTTTGTGGTCCTCCAGAAGAAAACTATTTTGATATTGTGAATGAGTGTGTTGTGATAATATGGAAAGAAGTACTATTTATCAAATTGATTTTTGGACGAAAAATTGCCCTACAATGATATGAAAGTGATGGTTTCCAGTGTGATTGATTTGAGTATTTTGAGCGTTGTTAATTACCTGTGTGTGTGATCACAGTTAGACAAGTACTGGGCAGATGGTTTGTGATAATATAAAAAAGAGTAAAAGACGTCGCGGTGCTTTTTACACGTACTGTTAGTGAGAAGTCAGGCGGTGGCAATAACAGTAATAAAATCCCTCACGGCACGCCAGAAGGCGGAGGTAGATTTCCCCAGGTAAAGAAAAATACTTCGAATTCACTAAATTTGCCAATTGTTGTATACGTCCAAAAGTTGCACGTGTTGAGAGCTCACAAGAAGCATACATTCCGAGAATATTAGCTCATCCCTCGGCGTAAGGGTGGGTCATATCAAAAAGCTTTGCTGAGATACGTTTTTGGTACTTATCCGAAGAATAGTATGGACTTTGAATGAATTCGATGTTTTACTACTTAAAACGTTATAGCGATATTTCAGTTTTTCGAAAAAGGTGCGTATTTCAACTCCCTTGGTCAGAATTTACCCATTAACGAACTCGATCGTGATTTTAAATGGTTATATTTTATACAGGGTGAAAAGAAAATGCCGCACTTGGAGGTCGGCATGCGGCTCGTCGTCGAAATTCACGACAAAAGTTTATGTGCAAAACCTAGTCCCGCCAATAGGTTTAACAGAAATGCCTATTAAGAAACGAGGCTCTGGCAACGCTGTAACTGCATGCAGCGTGGCCAAAAGCAGGTCGCAGGAACTCGGCGCTCTGACGGAGCTTTCTCTGTACATTCCGATGCACTGCAGGATGTGACAGTGTTGCCAGCTTCTCGTTTTCATACTTGTGTTTTCAAACAGCATCCGATCCGATTTTGCTATTGAAAGTTTTGTCTTGCAATTGGATGAGGAATCGCAAGCCGACCGCCAAGTGCGACATTTTTTGTTCACCCTGTATATATTTTAGTGATTGGCGTAAAATGACGGTATTTATCGTGTCCACAAACAAAGTGGTAATATAGCCTATATAAATATACTTTTGAACTGACCGTGGTTTTGGGGTCTGAGGGATGTGAAACGTGAAGATACGTCAAATTTTTCCGGAATTCGTAACCCATTGCAATAGGTAGGCCTAGCTCTGTATTGAAATCTACCTAACAGTGGAACAGGCATGGTGCAATAACACTGGAAGGCATTATGGAGCGGTCAAAATGTGCTTCCAGTTATAATAGTGGAACAGGTATTGTGGAAGGCGTTACGGATCTTACGATAAAATTAGGATGGCCGGAAGATTTTGTTCGTTTTTAATATTCTGGGTAAAATTATCGTACTTCATTGTGCCTCTTCGTGTTCTGGAAAATATTCCCGTAGTTGGCCAAATTGTCACTGACAATGTTACACTCTAAGTAGCCTAACATTTAATAAATAAATACAAATTAATAAATAGCCTATATTAAATTAATTTATGACGCTGATGTTTACTTCGTATTGATGTGGGCAATTTGTGTTGTTAATGTTATTAATGCTATATCATGTCTTAATGCCCATTAATCTGAGGTTTCAATAAAACATTGGAAATTAGATGTCCTCAAATCACACCGATGGAGGGTAGGAAATGCTTACAGCCAGAAAAGCTTTATGGAAGCTTTCTTTTCTTGTTTCCACTAGGGCGCCTTAAATTGCGCAGCAGCATGACTGCGATGGCGAACTGCAACGATTTTGGAGATTGGTGGTTCTTTTGAATTCCAGTGCGGCAGTAACCATCCTTGGTGTGATTTTCCCGTTTTAATTTTAGTTTTACTTTCCCTCCAGGTAAAAGTCCGGGAACACCTACCCCAATCCTTTACCCTAATAAATGCACTGAAACACAGGTTATCAGACAAATCCAACACACAGCCAAGCACATGGAGATGATGATCAAGATGTCTCAAGGCCCTAAAATGAGTAAACAACCAATTATTTCTAAAGCCTAGTGAATTGAAGTTTTTTTTAGGAAATTCGATACGGTACCGTCTTGTTTCTATGAGGGATAGAAATGTTGACCGTATCGGACACGGTGACAGAGAGCGCTAACGCGCCAGCTCGTGCCTCGTTGTCATCGGGAGAGAGTGGATTCCGAATCCCACCTCGGCCGTCCTGAAAATATTTTTTGTAGTTTCTCCACCACCCGGCAAATGCTGGGACGTTTCCCTTCAATAGGTCCATGGCCGACTTCCTTTCAAAATCCGTTCCCTGACCCATCCTGAAAATAAAATACATGGCTATTGGCTGCATTAATAAAATTATTATATACTAGCTATACCCGGCATGCGTTGCAATGCCAATCAAAGACAGAAAGGAAGATAATAACAATGAACCCCCGGCCAAAAACCGTGACGTGAACTGTATTGGAACAGACAGCGATACCAGATAACACGCGGGCTGCTGACAGTCTCCTCATGTCACCTCGCGAAGCTATTCTCACACCTGGCATTGCGGTGTGATAAGTAATGTATCACCCTTTCACGACTTGATTGCCGGCGGTCGAGATGGGAACTATTCTCTGTTTACTTGTGTCACACGTCACTCTGCTTCGTTGCGCGAGTAGGATATGACTCAGCTCCAGTAGATATCCGTGGTGACATGAGCTCCTGTGACATTTATCTGCGCTTCTAAGACAGGTATCGCGCTCAATGCTGCTTGACTTATTTGCAGACTGCACTGTGTCATCACTGTGTCCTTCTCTTTACCCCGCGGGGCTCCTGCTTCAATAATCAACAAACGGTGGCGCAGCCATGCTCAGCGGCAATCAAATCTTAAATGGGTAATATACAGATTGTGCAATTGGGCTACTGTGGGATTTAAGGGTTCCTGTGAAGTCCCTCACCCTTTTGTGTTACATAAATAATTTGTAGCCAGAAATCTTCCCTGGAGTGCACACTACTACTCACCCAAATTTCATCGCAATCGGATGGATGGTAACTTATATGAACGCATAGGGGGCATACATACATAGCCTACTATCCCGTAACATTGATTTTTATATAGAAGAAGAAGAAGACTAGAGGAACTGTGCAAGAAATCTCGCATGTGTTATTCGAAGAAGAAGAAGAAGAGGAAGAAGAAGACGACGACGACTAGAGGAACTGTGCAAGAAATCTCGCATGCGTTATTCTACCCGCCCGGCTTGACTGTTATGCGGGCCCGACGCGATACATTTCTGGCAGAGGCTATCGTCTTGTTTATTTGTTTAAACGCACTTTATAAACAAATGACTATATTTCCGTTGACTTTTCAAGAAATGGAAGATTTTTCCTGTACTATGGAGACGATTTGGAAGATTTTGGCACAAAGCGCTTCTTCTAACTCTCTCTGGTTTAAGAGCTTGAGTTTTGTGAAACATACCCCGTAGCGTTTTATGGATATGCATGATTGATGTATGATTTTTACCGCCAAAAAAGTTTTGTTTTAATCTTTGTTTTCCTTACTGTTTCCGTCAGAATGATTAGTATAGTTGAATGTTGACTATGGGTCCTACGAAAGTAACCTGAAATATACCGTTTGCTCTGCACGGTAATTGGAAGGTTGATAGCATGAAGGTAAGCGACTCTGTTATTGTAGTATAACATAGAGGCGGATCATTTGGACTGTTGTGAGTCAAGTGGTCAGTGTGACTGAGGGGGAGGGGATACACCACCCTATGCCATGTGGCTCACTGCCTGTGTTATGTAGGCTAGTGTGCTTTGCTTCACTCCCATCCCATTCAACAGGCTAGGAACGCGCTAGCCTGCCGGCCTTTTGCTTCTTGCGTTTCTTTTTCTGCTTACCCTTCGCCCCCGCCGTCTTCCGCGTTGTAGAGTATCGGAGAGTAAAAAGGATGAAGAAAAGGGGAACGAAGGGGAAATGAAGGGGGAACTGGGGCTTGCAGACTTCCATTCATAAGGGGCGTATGTAGTATATATAGCCTAGCCACATCTAGTAGTGTGGGAGAAAACCGCACAAAAACTGGTGTCAGTAAACATGGAACTGGCTCTGACTTCGGTGTTACTCGTTTTAAGGACGTGGCCATGTGATATACTCATTTCATTTTATTAATTTTATTTCATTTACATAATCTCCATGGTCTTCAGCGTAAAACATGTTTATACCTGTAAACAGGTTCAAAAGTAGCCTTTATCTGTTTATTCACGCTTATGTTGGCTATATTTAAAGGCTGCTGCTGCTGTTTGATTTAGGGATTTTGCAACATCGTGCTCTTGAAGCCCCATGTACATGGGTGTGTGTGTGTGGAATTTGTCTGATGACGTGTGTAATTGTGATGTTGTTTTTTTTGGTGTGTGTATTTGTAATTCAGATGAGGATTAGGTGCAGTCGTGGCCTTAAGTTAGGAACCATCTCGGCATTTGCCTGGAGAAGAAGTGGAAAAACCACTTCCATGATAGCTGAGATTGGAATTTTCAGTATTAGTCTCGCGAGGCTGAATGCACCCCATTCCAGCCCGCAGACCAGAAATAAAATTTCTTGGCAGAGCTGGGAATTGAACCTCCGGGGAGACAGTCAAGAATGCTAGCCAGTACACCACGACGTGATCGCCAATATATTTAAAGACTATTCTTTGCCTGTGTTGACGTGAGTCTACGAGTACGGTACATTGGAAGAAATAAAATGCGCTTTCCTTCGTTAATTGAGTCCCGTGCACCTTTAAAATTATTCCGGTAACCAAAAATTTTATTTACTGAAGAAATTAAGAAAATACATAGGCCTATGTACTTACTTCCCATATTAATGAGAAACTTAGCGACACGCTTACCAATTTTCTACAGTAGGCGCGATTTACAGTACAGCACAAGGGAGATAGGGTCGGGGCTGTATAGGCTATATATTATTCGTATAGATTTTGGCCCTTTTGAAATGTAGCGCCAGATACAAGTTAAAATACAACAGACACTGAAATTAAGAGAAATGTTATTTCCCTTTGAGTAACAGTTTGTTTTCCATGTCGCTGAAGTCGTTGGCGCCAGGGCTTGTCCTAACAGAATTGCCATACCCAGAGAGAAAATTCTCGCACTGCATTGTCGAGGGTTGGGAAAATGTTTACTTCAGTTTGATAGATTACGTGAGAAATACATTTTGAATAACTGATCAGACGGGCTGGATGAAAGGGTTCAGCGGGCGGGGACGGCTCGGGGGCCGGCTTTTGCACGTGGTTGTACTAATCTAGGCTATACATAACACTCCTACAAGTGCGACGGGTAGCTGATGGTTAGGCGCACTTATTCAATTTTAAAGGTGTCTATTTTCTCAAAATAACTTCCTACACAGGAATAATGGAAGAGAGAAGTCTGGCAAAGGTTTGTGAAAGCAATAATAATAATAATATCGTATGGCCTCGGTGCCGGGTGCAAGCTTTGTTATTTGACACCCAGAGGGTAGCTTGCATGTCGAATTTCGTTGTTCCTTGACTATGAAAGTCAAGGAGGTTAGATGTTAGATATCTAACCTCCTTGAACACTATAACGCTTTCTAGTAGAGAAATGAGGAACTTTGTTTTGGCGGAAAATCCCGAGATTAATTTTGCCATTATGAACTCGGCCTACTGAATTCAAATGGGTTCTTTGACATGCCAACAACTTATGACATGCGTATCGTATTTTTGCCGCCTTTCAAAAATCACTTACCACGGTCAGGAGCGAACCTGCAATCTTGGGGTTAGTAGACCGACACGATATCCACTCACCCACCGTGGCAAGCTATAATAATAATAATAATGAAGTTATTATGTTTTTGTAGGGTAGTGATAGTACTGTAGGCCTACTGTCGACCAAAGTATTATGTGTACTCGAGTTTGAAGGTTGTTTGTGACGTAACCAATAGACCTATATAAAATCCAATAACATCATCATTTTCGTCGTTCTATTTTACGTGAGTTCATGTAGGTTTGGAATTTTTAGTTTATATTTTAATATTTTTATCGCAGTTGGAACACAAATAGTGCCCGTTTTTAAGCGTGTTTCAACCATGCGTCACATTTAAGAATTATTATCTCAAAAAACCCGTCATCAGATTGAATCCAAATTTTAACACAATATACACTGGAATGTCGTACAACAGGTTTATTACTTTTAAAATTTTGCGTGTCCAAGAAACAAAGTCGTTATCATTTTTGTAAGGTAACATTTTCTCGGCTTGGGGTGGTTGGAATATGTAGTTCTTGGTCGGGTTGTAATCCTTATACATCAAAAAGTTATGCTGTATGACTTTAAAATACTTAAATTAATTCACTTATTTTATATCGGTTTGTATTTGAACGGGGAAATAAGACCTCGCCTCGCTCGGCAGTGATGGGCTCCATCTCAGCAACGCTGTACAGCTTACCCCGGAGCGGTTAGCTGGTGAATCATGTCTTATTTCCACGAACAAATACAAACCGATATAAAATAAGTGAATTAATTCACGTGTTTCACAGTCATACAGCATAACTTCTTCATGTATAAGGATTGCAACGCGACCAAGAACTATATTTTCCAAACACCGCGAGCCGAGAAAAAGTTACCATACAAAAATAATAACAACTTTGTTTATTGGACACACAAAATTTTGAAATTAATAAACCAGTTATACAACATTCCAATGTATATTGTGTTAAAATTTGCTTTCGATCTGATGACGGGTTTTTTGAGATAATAATTCTTAAATGTGACGCATGGTTGAAACACGCTTAAAAACGGGCACATTTTGTGTTCCAACTGCGATAAAAAATATTAAAATATAAATTAAAAATTCCAAACCTACATGAACAAACGTAAAATAGAACGACAAAAATGATGATGTTATTGGATTGTATGTAGGTCTATTGGTTACTTCACAAACAACCTTCAAACTCGAGTGCACATAATACTTTGGTCGACAGTAGTTCCAATATCAAGTGGAGTAGGAATGGGCTAAGGTAGATTGTGAAGGAAATATTTCATAGATGATAGATCGTAACTCTGGTCACTGAATATTATCGTGTATCGTTTTGGAAGTCATTTTTCAGTGTTGCCTTAGTAATCGAAATGTAATGATTTTCAGTCGGTCAACACGATTGTACCCAATTGCATTGTGTGTTGCCCTAATCCTGGAAAGAAAACATGAGATTAATGAATACAGTTGGCAGGCAGTGGTGTTGGCAGCTGCGTGGGAACGGACCAACATCGCTCAAACAGCTAAACTCACAATCCCACACCAGTCCGACCATTTATTAACAATCACATAATCACACTAAGAGAGGCTTCGGTGGCGTAGTCGGTAGCATGCTGAACTGCTATGCCCAAGATCGCGGGTTCAAACCCGCCTGAAGTCGTCGGAATTTTAAGAGTGTTAAAATCCTTCAGTAGGCTATGTCTTCCTTCGGAGGTGAAGTAAAGCCGGCGGGCCCAATGCCATAGATTTATGGCATGTAAAAGAATCTACTACCACATTTGGTAGTGTGTACTGTAGCTAAATATTTAGGTGATTTGGTTAGAAACGCTCTATAAAGTTCCAACGTTCACCGCTAGGCGTCAGTGACAGAGGCATCTATGCTAGCCAAAGTTTGAACTACAATACTTGAAATTGAACTTGATGGGGAGCCTACGAGCGTTCTCACTAAGCAAGCAAAACTACTACTGTATCAGTTTCTTAACACAAATCACATATGACTAACAAATCTCGACTAATTGTGCTAGTTTAACTACTAGGCCTACTGCAACTAAATGTGTACATATTGTAAATACCATCACCCATACTTGTAGACATAGATTTAATAGCCTAAGTGTAAGGAATCTGATGATTATCGCTTGACGATCAAAATTGGTCATCCAAGTGTAACCTATTTTACTTATTTTTCTCATAACGATGGTATATTGGCTTTCACGGCCAGTGAATTAAAACTCAGCAATTTTTCTAGGTTTGTGCCGTGTCTTGTGTGGGGTTTCGCCTAGGACACCAAGCTGGCTCATCAGCAGGCTCTTGGTGTCCCCGCCCGGACCCACACAGCTTTTAGTTCTCGCAGTAGCCTAAAGTGGTGCAGTTGCACTCTATATAAAGGGAGGTAGCGCTCAGTTCGCTACTCCTGTAGGGGTCTGGGCGGGGATACCAGGAGCCCGCTGATGAGCCAGCTTGGTGTCCTAGGCGAAACCCCACACAAGACACGGCACAAACCTATAAAAATTGCTGAGTTTTAATTCACTGGCCGTGAAAGCCAATATACCATCTTTTTGGAAGCCTTCGTAGGGAGCTTAAGGCTGCTTGAGCACCTAGAAAAAATTGCTGAGTTTTATTTTTCTCACGTTTTTTTTTTTTCAGGATTAAGGAAACACCCATTACAATTGGGTACAATCGTGTTGACCGACTGAAAAACATTACATTTCGAATATTTGATTGATGATAATATTTACTAATTTGTTTACTTTCGCTTCACGTGGGATTTTCTTATAGCGACCGTGGGATAATAGTACATTATGCAACGAGCCTATAATGGCAATAATTAAGACACAAGTATGTTTATAAAACTAGCGTATGCGAGTATGTTTGTGCTGTGTAATACAATGGCAGCTGTTGAACTATGATAGTGGTTGGACAGTAAAATGAACACTAGGAGTGGATGCGACAAAATACAGTCGACTAGTATAGGAGCCAATGGTCGGGAATAGTGGGCAGTTAGCGGGATCATAAAAACTCATGTCAGTGCCGTGAAGTACAGAGGTAGCGGTTGAACTATGATGGTTGGTGAAAAGTGAAGTGAATGCTGGGAGTGGAAGCGACTAATTAGTGTAGGAGCCGATGACCGGGAATGGTGGGCAGTTAGCGGGATGACCTTGCTGCTCACACACGAACTAGCCATATCAATTTCTTCGTTAATGAACTATCGATCAAGACAACGTTCCGCAGGGAAGAAAAAAAAAGATATGTCCAATTATCAGAACTCACGTCCATTACACAGTAAGCGAATAGCTTTTGATCCATAATATCCACCTTGATTATGACAAATTGGCAGTTCTAGATATAGGAAAGGATTTTTTATGTGTATGATGAACCATCAAATACTTTTATGATGGTAGAAGATTGAAGGTATTTTTTTTTCTTAAAAAAAGTTCCATATAACCAATTTTGTATAGAATCTGGTGAAGCAATAATGAGGAGCAAAAACATGAGTACAGGTTATAAGTTTGAAAATAGCTCGAATTATCCTGTAGCCTTTTGTTTTTATAACGTAATATTTTCCACATATTTCTGAAGAACTGAATGTTCGGGAATTCTGACCAAGTCTGGGAAGGGGACATTATGAGCACGCCCATTAATCTTTGATGGTGAAGCCCCGCCTTGAAGAAGCAGGTATATTTGTGTTCCAGGTCATTTTCAAACCACTATGAAAGACAACTGTTTTCGTATATTCTTTCTTTCTAGAATTATTGAATAATTCTTCTTTTTAACTGAATTTTGTTATATACTTATTTATTTATACAAGCCTTAAAAGCATAACTGAATCTTATTTTACAAAAGACCTCATTCAATACAAATTTTATGTACTCCCCGGTATTTGAAACAATGTAATAAGAATTATTTTGATTTTAAATAAATATTTGGATTCATATGTTCGTATTCCAGGCCGCGGAATTCACGTTATTATCATCCTGTTTTGGAATATTCCTAAATACATTGCATATTCTGAATTTCAAGGCCCCTGCAGGCTTTGTAATCTGTCACATAACGGCTCTGGAATATTGTGCTTAGCCTGACTTTGCGGTATATGGGCAGCGAAGATTATACACACTCAAATAATGTACCCTCTTGCACCTTTTTGGGTATCCATGCCGAAGTGCTTCCAAGGTCAATGATGTAAATAGAAAATGGTGAAGCTGGAGGATGAGACAAGACTTATCTGGAAAAAGTGGTTGTAGATTAGTGATGTTTGAACTATGAAGCAGTGTGATTACAAATCGTGAAGAAAGTCTGCCCCGGTAGTCTATGCATGAAATATTATTGTGCGTTTTCTCACCCAGGATGCAGCATGGATTACGAATTGCTCAGATTTTAAAGCAAGAATATCTATCCAGAATTCAAAAGCTACTCAAATGAAAAGTCCGCTAGCGAAGCGCATAAGATTGATATCTCTAAGGTGACTAGACCTACATAAACGAGCTCTGCTAGTTTAGGCCTACCAGTGGCACACAAAGTTGTCTTCACCGCGTCTGATCTCACGACACCAAGAGACCCTCTCCTTTCTCTGACCATTGAGATCGTGAAAAATATGTAGTATTATTCGTTCAAGGTTAGCGTTAGCCATTAGTTTCGTAATCCCTTATGTTTCAGAATGTTTTCTGGTTTTCGATTTATGTTCTAAATGACTGTCAGCTGTATTACTGTATATTATCGGCTGAAGGTGAGAGATTGCGGTGTCAGCAAATAACAAATGCCAAGAGTTAAGTCGCATGTCATTTCAGTCAGGCTGTTCCCAGTGCTTGTACGGTTATTCTCTTCAGATGATGGAAGACGAGTTTCTCAAGAAAAGAATTTCACTTCACATTAGGCAACAATATTTATTACGGCAACTATTTTATAGTTCTGAAAGAATGTCTGTCGGCCTGCGTCTTCACAGAACAGTAATTTGTAACTTCTAACAAGATGAAATGCCACTCACTTCTGTATGTTGTGTGAGAGATGCTAGCTACTAATTATTTTACAAAAAGCAACCTCACATTAATAAGTTGATACGCAACTTGTAATATTTCCAGGACATATAGCGGGGGGAGTTGAAAACGCACTACCAAAAATAATGGGCATGCTAAAAATAGAAATAGACCAAATGTGGTGGCATGACAGTTTTCATAGCATCAAAATGATAATCGGTTCCCTTCCAAACCATTTTGTCACATATGGGTTGCCTACTTTGTGGTATGAAAAATTAAATACCTACTATAGAATAAATATTAATTCACTGTTATTTGATATCGATCATGCTATTTATTAGGGCAAATAACCTATACCGTAAGTTTCACTCCTAGAGAATATCATTGTACAGAATACCGATCGACAAAAAATGAAGTAGCAGCAACTGAATGTTTGCTCAATATTACATTTATATTTACCTAGTCGGGGTGATGGGTTTAGCTATTTTGGCATTCAAAACCCAAAATTGCGCGTTCGAACCTTGCTTACTCCGATGGCATTTAAGGGTGTTTAAATGCGACAAAATCGTGTTAGTAGATTTGCTCAATCGACAGAGTTTCCCTCCCCGAAACCGTGCCGGTATCTCTGAGGCCACAACAATTAAAAAGGACGTTCAAATCATATAATAATAATAATAATTATTATTATTATTGTTATTATAATTATCATAGTTGTTTCCATTCAAAAAGCGCATTGGAACTTCGTTATTGTCATTTCCAGGGGCGGACCAGCGAGGGTATCGGCCCCTTTGCATTGGAACTTGTAAATTGGCTTGATGACTGACTTTCACCCTGTTGTTCTTCCAAAATCTCATCAAACTCTCTTCACTTATCAGCTGTTTTATTTCTTAAGTTTCTCTGACCATTATTATTATTATTATTATTATTATCTTATTTTTTTTTATAATCGTTTCGGTCGTCTATGGACCACGTTATTTCAACTGCCTTTTCCCTCTTTCTTTCACATTGGCCCAGTATTCGCGCATTCTTCTTCGGTGAGCTTCCTTCCTTTCTTCGGTCCACTTCTTGCCGGGTTTCAATATACAGTAGGTTTTGGCTGAAAACTCTGTATCTCCCCAAGTTTCTTCTTCAAAGAGTCACGTTCCAAGATGTCGTCATGTGATATCCCCAGTTCTTGTAGGTCTTTTTCCACCTCTGTAAACCAGATCCCTTTGGTTTTCTTTCCCATAAAGTAGGCACAGATTCGATTGGACAATCTTCCCGAGTTCATTCGTGTTAAATGGCCATAAAAGGAGAGTTTTCTTTAGCGAATGGTGTCCATTATTTTCTCCACATGTAGATAAAGTTCATCGTTGTGTCGTCTTCTATACTCTCCTCGTTCCTTGAACGGGCCCAAGATCTTTCTCAAAATCTTCCTCTGTTTGGTTTCGAGTTGTTCTGCCAGGCCTTTCTTATTCATCGCCAGGCATTCTGATGCATATAACGCCTCCGGGCGAATAACGGTAACGTAGTGCCTCAGTTTGGCCTTGAAGGACATTGATCGTATTTTGTAAGTCTTCATTATTATTATTATTATTATCATTAATAATAATAATAATAATAATGCCTCCCACAATATAAGAGTTGGTTGCTGTGTGAAAAAATGGTTGTCCAATTCAAAGCGGACCGATGAGCACTTAAATATTTTTTGGGTCGTAGGTAGAGTGAATCCGGTTTCTGTAAACTGTGACATACTGTATTACAACATTTGGTCCCCTCCACCATGTTTATTTATTTTACAAACAAGCTGTATATCGCGCTGCATGGACGACGTGTCATACTCAATGGAACTTTTAGTTCAAGGTATACCGATATCCCTCGAACAAAGCATATAAAGCGAATGAAACACTGTGCATGAATTATAAGAATACTCCGTGACTGAACATTTTGATAACCGTTTAAAAGCTATAAAATACAATGAAACCTACAGAACTTGTGTCGCATGGCATGAAATATTGATGTTGATGGGGTTCCTGCATATTTGCACGAATCAAACATTGAAAATGTTTAGGGGTAAAAAAAATAATCTATTGTTTGCACGTCCAAAGAATTTGCGTGGGAGTTTGTATGCGTAATAACCTCGGGAATGTGTTCCCGCTTGATTGCAGACATTAATCACCCAAGGACAATTAATTGATGTGTGGCATAATAATATACTCATTACTAAGATTCCTCCTGCGCTGGCTGTTACTGTAGGTTTCCTTCCTTGCGCGTATTCCTTGCCTAATACGTGAAATCATACATATATATAGTTTCCACTAATATCCAGCCAATTCGGTAGTACAGTTCTTTTGTATCTTACTAGCGTTATGGAAGAGTCGGCTTGGATGCGTTTTTTAGTTAGGGTCATCTAAGGACCACATGCCAATTTCTAATGCATTTTCCTTCTGCTTCCTCCAATACTCCTTCGTCCCGCTATATACTTCTTTCCCCTCTTCGATCATTTTGGGCTTTTCTAACTCTCTTGGCTGTCACCGCGGAGGCCCGCGTTCGATTCCCGGCTCTGCCAAGAAATTTAATTCTTATCTGAGGGTTGAAACGAGGTACACAGCCTCGTGAAGCAAAAACTGAGAAGAGGTGGGTTCGATTCCTACCTCAGCCATCCTGGAAGTGGTTTTCCGTGGCTTCCCTCTTCTACTCGAGGCAAATGTAGTAGGGTTGGTTCCTAACTTAACGCCACGGCCACCCACTTCCCAATCCTGATCTGAATTACAATTACACACACTAATACAGCCGTCACAATAACACAAGTTATCAGACAAATTTCACACACACACAAGTACACGGGGCTAAACGAACACGATGTCGCAAAGCCCCTAAAGAAACAACTACTACTTTGTGTCTATGAATTATTCCTTTTTTTGCACGTGAAAATCTCCCTCTATTGCTTCTTCTTCTTCTTCTTCTTCTCTTATACGGTTTGTTTCCAAATCTTTCTTGATTTCTTGAATCCAAGATGCTGTTGACTTCTTGTTACAAAGGCTTTTTAAGATCTGCTTGGTTAACCTATACTCATCAATTCTGTATAGGCCTACATGACCAAAACATATCCATCACCTCTTCCGTATTATTTCCATACATTGTTAATGTTCCGGTACATTTCATCATAACTTCTTAATTTCCAGAATTCAGTAGTTCCTAGCAGACAAGTATTTTCCGTATAATACAGTATTTTTTTCTACTCCTAATTTATTATTGTTGTTGTTGATCCTCTTAGGGACTTTGTGATATCGTGGTCATGTAGCCCCGTGTACTTGGGTGTGTGTAGAAATTGTCTGATAACCTGTGTCACTGTGATGTATATACTAGTGTGTGTATTTGTAATTAGGGTAGGATTTGGATAGGATGCGGTCCTGGCCTGAAGTTAGATACCATCTCGGCATTTGCCTGGAACAGAAGTGGAAAACCACAGAAAACCACTTCTAGGATGGCTGAGTTAGGAATCGGACCCGCCTCTTCTCAGTTTTGCCTCACGAGGCTGAGTGTATCCCGTTCCAGCCCTCAAACCAGTATTTAAATTTGAGTATTGACAGAGATTTAAACGGTCAGAATTTTATGTGCAAATTTTCCATTAAATGGTGAATATGTTTTGCCAATTTGTAACTTTTTTTTTACGTATGAACACTGGAAAGGCTGGTACAGGTTTTTGAAATTGACGCCCGTATGTGAGCTGCGCGTCGTATTTCGTCAAGGGAAAAAATCACTATTCCTTCCACATGTTCCCTGTCCGCGCCTTTGGAAGCGTCTTTACTGTAACCTTGAGTCATTCCATGTGTCACTAGTCAACCTGTCACTTTTCGCCAGCAGCCATAACCTACGAACAATGTGTGATTTGCTGCCGCTTCGTGTCCGGCCTCGGGCATGTTTGTGTTTGAAGTGGTAATTGTTAATTAATGCTGTTATCGTTGCCTGTGATGACTTATTGGGGTCTAGGATTGTTGTAGGTGTCCTTGTACTTAAAATAAGGTACCTTTCTGATATTTGCTTGAATTATATTCACAGAGATAAAGACCAGAAATTCAAAACTTAGGGTGGTCACTTATAGCGCCAGCATTCAAACTTCGGATCTCCAAACTGCAATCATGAAGCGTGACTGTTGGATAGTTCACTGGCTTAGTGGGCATCGACCAGAGCGACAAAATTATTTTGAAGAACCTCTCGTAATGCTTTGTTGTTGTGGTCGTTGAATCGCATTAGGTGCTTGGGACACCTTTGATTCGGCCCCTGAAAGCGGCGTAATCTCGCAGAGCGTCGCACATAGTTAACAGATCGTCTCTTCAACTTAGACTACAGTAATTATCTCATTTTAATCGGAATTGCACTGTTGCACATCTCAGTAAATGTTAATGGAGAAGACTTTGGTAGTTGGTGATAGTATTATTATTATTATTACTATTATCATTATTATTATTATTATTCATTCATTCATTCAATTTCGCTAATCGGCCAACTAGGGACCACGATAAGCCTCATTTTACATTCTGGCATTTGCTCATTTTTCGCTTGATCCACATTGTCTTCATGAGCTCACTGTGTTTAGCACGACGTTCTTCTCTCCATTTCGCACCAGTTGTCCGTTTTTCGTCCCGGAAAGTCCCAAACGTCTTGATGGCTGCTCTATAAAGATTTCGGTCTTGTGCATCTTCTGCTAGTATCCCAATTTCTTTCAGATCCTTCTGAACGTTAACATACCATGGCATTGTCGTTTTTGGATTTGAGTCGAATATACTGAAGATACGTTTCGTCCATCGGGAGTCTATCATCCGTCGTATATGACCGTAGAAGCAAACTCTGCGTTTTCGCATTGTGTCTGTGATCTTCTCTATCCTCGAGTAAATTTCTTGCCTGGATTTTCTGATGTAGATGCCATTTTTGTAGTCCGGGCCAAGTATAATGTGTAGGATCTTTCTTTCATTCTTTCCTTCTTTCTTTCTTTCTTTCTTTCTTTCTTTCTTTCTTTCTTTCTTTCTTTTCTCTCTAACTTCGCGAGCAAACATTTCTCGGATAGGATAAGGCATTCAGGTGCATACAGCGGTTCTGGTTTGATGACAGTGTTGTAGTGACGAATTTTTGTGTTCACAGAAAAGCACTTTTTGTTATATATGTTGCGGGTGGTTTGAAAAGCGACTTCCATTTTCTTGATTCTTGCTTCTATGGCTTCCTTGTCAAGGCCATTTTGCTGGATCCATTCCCCAAGATATTTAAATTTATTAACACGGTTTATCGTTCCATATTTGGTGTTTAGTTGTGCAGTATCATCCTTGATGTTCGACATTACTTCTGTCTTTTGAAAGGAAATTTGTAATCCTGTTTATTCTGCTACTTCCTTCAATAAATTGACCTGTTCTGTTGCAATTTCGAAATTATTATTATTATTATTATTATTATTATTATTATTATTATTATTATCATCATTATCATCGGCATTATGGCTGAATTTCAAATAATCAGAAACACACGTGCCTGTCACTACTATACTATTAAGGAAGTGCCGTGATTTCAAATTAAGTGTTTCAGTAAATCGAGACTTACAAGCTGAATCACATTATAATTATTTCACGTTAGAGGCATTGGATCCATACCAATTTTACCTAGCTATCGCTTAAAATAATAAAGCGTGATGAGAAATGTGATTTTGGTTCAATCTACTTACATAGATATCTTCATAAATACAATATAGCTTCGCAACAATGCATTGTTGGACATTAAGACCTACGGGGTAGTGTTTTATATGGGTGATGATTTCCATGATCCTACTGGCGATTATGTCCTGCTGCACATGACAAGTGAGTATTTTGTGCCGTGAATCATTTCTGTGTAGTGTGGTTGATTTCAGTGAACTGACCAAATACTTAAATGTAAACACCAAAATATAACATTAACTGAATGCTACCCTTTTAAAATTGATTTATTATCAATTCGTATTGTTGGGGGGATGATTATTTAAAGGGGGGGGGGGGAATAGATAATGCATTGTGGCTATAGAAATAATGTAGGCCTTTGATGTTAAACTATAAAAATATATTGCCAAAGTTTTAAATAAATTTCTAGAAAAAAAGAGTGACATTTGTTGGGGGAAATTATCATGAATGTGAACTGACAGACTGGGTAAAATGTACTCTTTTTATATGTTTTATGACGTAAGCGATACTAAAAGCAGCATTGCATGATAGTAAATATATCACAGTAGTAGTGAAGGCCCAGTTATTCACGTGTTAAACAGCAAGCAGTTTTTATGGTGGCTGGTAGACCAATATTGTATCGGTGCCGGCGAATAATGTCTCTAATCTCAGTCTATGAAAAAACTCCGGACTTTTGGTGATAGGGTGGTTTGATGGAGGGACCCATTCGACAGTGGAGTGCTTTCATTCAGTGATAAAGAATAATGATTTTGTAATTGTGTAATGCATTGTTATACTTTATAGCTTATAGGTAAATTTTACGTTTGTATTTCGCGTGTATTTTATGTCCATCGCATGTGACATAAAAATCTTAAATTAATTTTTGTTTCCCATAGTCGTGAGTGAAATTCTGAATTGTAAAGCAACAAAGTGGACGCATGACTTTACTTAGCATCCTATCATTTTCACCGAGTGAATAGGGTTGTAGCTCCTCGCTGACTGATCCAACATATCATGGTGCTTTCATAAATGTATATAATCTCTTTCTTTTTCAGTCATAGAAAACTTCTACAGTAGTAGTTTCAATCTCATTTACATTTTATCCAGTGTTCATTTATATTCGTTATATTATACTGCAATTTATTTGTCGAACAGTAAGTTATCCATGATTGGAGGTATGTGCCAAGTCATGTTTCTTTGTTATGCCACTTAGGCCCATTTGCATTTTTACTGCTCTGTTTGATAATGTTATTACTTTTTGACAGTTATTTTAAAAAGTACGTTTTTTTATAATCCTAGGACCTATGTGCTCTCCAAGCAAGAAATCATACTTGAATTCGTAATCTTATTGCTTATAGTCCAAATTAGGTTCTTGCATGCATCCAAACAGACCCTAGACATCAAAAATAAGATGAAGCTAGTTCTTGAGTCCGCCTGGTTTCGTAGTGGCTAGCATTCTTGGCTACCAGCGCGGAGGCTCCGTTCGATTCCCGGCTTTGCCAAGAAATTTAATTTTGGTCTGAGGGATGGAACGGGGTATACTCAGCCTCGTGAGGAAAAACTGAGAATGGTCGGGTTGGATTCCTACCTCAGCCATATTGGAAGTAGTTTTCCGTGGTTTCCCACTTCTACTCCAGGCAAATATCGGGATGGTGCCTAACTTAAGGCCACGGTCGCTTCCTACCCAAATTCTACCTCAATTCAAATACACACACTAGTACAGACAACACAGTGACACAAGTTATCAGACAACTTCTACACACACCCAAGTATACGAGGCTACATGATCACGATGTCGCAAAGCCCCTAAAGAATCAACAAAACACATTCTCTTTTTGAAAAGAAGTGAAATATATCGAGAAGAACAGTTGTGCATCTCGTTAAAATATGATAAGGTTAGGCTACGATATTTTTCTGCCCTCCACTTATCCATACTTGCCTGTATTTGAAATTTCCTAATGTTTTAATCTGAAGCATATAGAATGTATTATCTTGGATTTCGGATAGATTGGCCCAAAAAGTCCAAGCTTCGAAGTAGGCCTACTAAGTACTAATTTTACTCCTTGAAAGTATGTACTTTAGGTGAGAAATATCACTATTGGACTAAATTGTACTACTGATCTACCATGAGTTGCTGTAGTGGGAATTGATGAATAATTATTTAACTGATTATAAGCAAGTTGTGCAAGATATGCACGTCCTCCAGGTTGAAGTCTAGTAGGCATTGGAAAAATCACAATTTTGTCGAGCCTAAATGTGCACAAGGTGTACATATATATTTGTATTTGTAAAATCTTCAAGGGAAATAGGTTATTATGTTCTGCGTTACGCTTCATATAGTATTATGTATTTCAGACCTCCGACATTGTGTAGGCCTATGTTTACTTTTACGTTTCTGAGTTATGATTTATACAACGTTACATCTACCGCTATAGGCTACGTTACGTAACTGTGATGCACGTATTATTATGGTGCATGGTTATTTACCATTGTGTAATTTAGATAAACCTTTTTTTTTTATCATTGGAGGCATGTGAACTTATTGGCGACAGTTATGCGAACTGAATAGACATATGTAGAGTCATTGTAGATCATAGTAATTTATTGAACTCTCTAATCTTGAGGTCGCAACGAATGAATTGATTTATTAGTGAGTCGCATATAAGTGCATGCGGATATTTTTGTGACGTGTGTAGTGAACTGTGGTGTTGGAATATTCTCTCTCTCTCTTCTTCGCAAATGTTATTTTTCTTTCTTATTTATAAAGTATATAAATAGAACGTGTTATTCGACTAAACCATTATATCATTTTAAAGAAATCGTAATCAATCGTTGCATCTTTTAGTGGCATATGTGATTGCTCTTCCTGTTCTGTATGAATTTGATATCCTATTTCCAAATGGCTTAATCATATTATAATAATATAATTCAATATTTGTAAATTTACAGGTTAAAAAAATGACTAGGAATTGAAAGATCATTCATTAAGTATTTACAGCCTTTCAAAATGTTTTAAACAGTGTAGTTGTTGTTGGTTTTCTTATGGGGTTGTGGCGTGAAAGATTATGCCCCACGGGGGCTCGGGTCATAACAATATTGTAACTTGTTTTTAAATTAAATAATAATAGTAATTATAATTATAATAATCATGGCGCGGATTTAATGACCTGTCAGCATTTTTTCCTTTTTGTCCTAGGCAATGCCCGTAAACCAAAAATCCCGTATACTAGTCTCTGATCACAGAAATGCAAAGATTTTAGGTAATTTTTTTGTCATTTTCTCTATTTATAAAGTTTCAGGTCATTTTGGTACATTTCAGGACATTTTACGAATTTTTCAGGTCCTTTTTTCCATTTGTGGCAATCATTAATGACTCGTAACACAGTAAGTTAAATCATCTCTTCCCACCGCATGACATTATAAGGGAATTCCCATTCTCTATTCTTGTCTTGTGTCAGAGCTCTGCTAAATCGGCACAACGCCTTCTCGCTCCAGGTCAGTGAACTAGTTGATCTCAATGATTTTGTTTGTTTTAAGTCATTTTCTTAATTTTAGGTCATTTTCTCAACATTTTGGGGGCATTTCATTGGTCATTTAATAGGTCATCAACATCCACGCCCTGATAATAATAATATGCAATTATACTTGAATAACGTATTTTTAAATGCATTTTTCAAACGTTTTGGAAGAGGATCAACGGCAGTGCTCAACTAAATATTCTTTCCATGTTTTGCGAGGTGAATTTAAAATAAACGTGAGTATGAAAGAATGTGTACTTTTGAATTAGCAAATATCCTTTCAACCAGGCTTTGACTATCACCGTATTCATCTTAGGCGAACTGAAAAATATAAATTGAAACAATTCTGTGAACTGGCAAAACATTTCATGCCGCTCCCACGTCCTAAACTGTAATTCGTTACATTTCGTAGTTAACAGGGTGTTATAATTTTAACTGGCTTGATACTGACAATTAAATTTCTCCTCATGTCAGTCAGATAATGTAACTGATGTGGTTAAAATAAGGTTTAGCTGCCCGTACCAGTTCAATCTAAATACGTCACAAGGAAGCGTGCGTTAAACGTCAGAAGCGGTGGGAGGATTTATTCGTGAAATTCTGAAACTTTTGTATTGACTTCTGATTTACTGTATATCTACAGGTTTATCAGGCTACTAATACAAAAGTGAATCTGTGAGTCAATTTCACTCTTATCCTATTGGTTATATATGGTTTAGAATTAAAATAACGAATATAAGGGCGAGTGTTTCTAATCTAAGAATCCATCATTACTGGTTCTTAATTTATGGATGATAACTTCTTCGTGTTATTCCACTATTTTTAAAGAGCCGCCACAAGAGGAATAAATGGTTGTGAGCAGTTTACTATTATTATTATTGTTATGGTTAATGATAATAATAATAATGATAATAATAATAATAAACCGAAGATTGGAGTTTTCATATCGAATGTATATAAGTTTGTGTGAAGTCATGCACTTTCATGTAGACTGCTTTACCTTACAGTGCTAAGTATGTAAGCCTCTGTTAACCGACTGCAGTATATTATTTCACTGTCAGCTGTTGATTCTGCGGCACAAAGAAACGGAAAGCATAGCCATATATATATATAGCCTAGGCCTATATAGGCTATATATGGATTCTAGCATTTAAAAACATTTAAAACATTTAAAAAAAGGTTGGTTAAGGATAGGGAGACATGCCACAGCCCTCCTACTACGGGGTGGTATGGCTTCCGAATTGGATTACAGTCGATAGCTTTGGAGAGGGATAGGGAGCCAAAGAACAACAACAGTACGGAAGCCAGAAGAGAAAATCGTTTCTCTTTGCAAGCAAAATGCTTGCTTTTCTTATTTAGTAGTCGGCATATTTTGGCAATTCACACATCATGCTAACGTCTCGTGAACCGCGTGTATGTTGGGCGTTCCTTGAGTCTGAAAATTATTTCAAGGGGTTCCTTCACGGTAAATGATTGAGAAGGGCTCACTTAAATTTTATAGTGGCTTTGAAATGTACAAAATCATGGCAGATAAAACTTACAATGCCCCAAAATCATTGTGGGAGACGGAAGGAGTGACTATTTGCCTGCTCGTATATTTTTATGCCATCCGGTTTGTTGACTTCAGAATTATCTTTAATTGTGTGGAAATGGTGTCCATCATGGAACTGAAATTCGATGCGTATGGGATGGTTGAATTTGATTTAGAAGCAATATGCTTTTACTTGGATGAAATGACGAAATTATAAAAAAATGTATTTCATTAAGGGGGAAAACATACGGGATGAAACTGCATACGGCTCTGATGTAGTAAGTTATGTCATTTTGCACAAATCAAATTATTTTGTCCCATATTGAAAGCGAGGGCCAAGAAAACACTTTGAGGCAATGTGGGTGGCCTTTGATAGATTCATAAATGCAAATGTGAAAATATAATGTCTGCTTTGAAAGTGTCATTTTTCAACAGGAATGCAGATATTCCGTACTCATTTTTGTTGTAATAGCATGCACAGGAAGTTACTATTGTATTTGAAATATTAGTTAAATTCATTCTGGATTGAACAGTAATGCACGCAGCGTTCGTGACGTACCACTTATTATTGACATGAATGAATGACTTTATGTGGTATTTAATGGTATTGATCAATTGGTTCAATATATGTCAGATATTTTCGTCAATGACGCGATCAACTTTTCAAAGTTAGGCTACATGTAGTGGGAATGAAACTGTCTGAGTAAGTTGTGCTTCTCTCCCTGTCTGGTTTGCGTAAAAACGACTGCACTGAATTCAGGGTAAATTTGGAATTGTTCAGGGTGAAGTATAGTGATTTATTTGTATCTCTGCATTGTGTCTGGGATCGGGGCCATGTGTAGGCAAGTTTTCTTTCACACAATTGTGCGGTGAAGAATTTCGAATGATCTCCCAGTTATCTGTTCAAGGCCGCAGTCTCCTTGGCGTTTATGTACCCTCAAATGCTAACTGACTGCGCCAGGAATCGATCCTGCAACCTTGGGTCCAGCGGGCGAGAACGGTACTGCTGCGCCACGCAGCTAGTCACACAATTATGGCCGGATGAGCAAAGGATATGAAGTTTTTAGAGGTTTGTGCTAATCTGTGACATGAAATGTGATAGCTTGTTGTGAGTGTTTCTTTTCAATATGGGCTACTGTAATACAGTGGAACTTGGATAATTCGAACCTCAAGGGACCAGTAAAAAAATTCGAACTATCCAAAAATTCGAATTAAAAAAGTTTTTTGTAAAGGGTGGAGAAAATATATTGTATTACGTTTACATAATGATTTACGTTCAACAAAGCAGATTAACAGACACCGGTAATTAATAAAGACTGTATCGTGAATAACCTCAAAAGTTTCAAATGAAAAATAAAACCAAAATGTACTATTCACCTATTTAACGACAGTATTAATCCAGCAATCTAGTTAAGTCTTAGAGAAATCTATTGTTTTTCAAAATAGTTTGAGATTTGTACCTGTTTCCTACAATTAAGTCTCTCAGCCATCACAAAAGAATCTAACAAATTCAAGGAACGGGAAACAGAACTACTTACGTCATTTCTACTTTAAACAAACCACGTAAGTTCTGTTATGTGGTTTGTAGCTTGGGACTGCACTCGGACCAGTTTTTTCGGGAATTGTCCCAACTGTTTGGCTTTCGATCGGCTTTTTACACTAAAAACTTCGAATTATCTAAAATATAATTCGAATTAGCCACGATTTTTAGCATTGATGGTATATAAAATGGTATGGACCAAGAGAAAAATTCGAATTAAAGAAGATTTCGAATTATGGAAGTTCGAATTAGCCACGTTCCACTGTACCTTTGATTGTTAGGGTACACTTGCGATTGTCCATTATCATTACATCGACTCTCTTCGAGGAGTAACTTCGGGATGGAAAAGAACTGCGTAATTCTTGTGTACTTTCGGCAAATTTTACAACCATTCTCGACGATCACTTTCTTTGCAATGTACAAATAAGGAAGTGTAATAATGCCGTGTGTCCCCTCGGTTCTCCATTGAGGGTGAAGAATGCCCGATTGCCCACACCGATCTGGTGCAGGCAAGCGGGGATCCCTTCCATTCATATGTAGATTGCATTGAGAAGGACAGTATGTCCTATGAGGCCCTTTATACCCAGATTGTCATTTGACAATCTAACAAGTTGCGTATGCTGGAAGCTAAATGCTGCCTCACAATGACTACAAATTGAAATTGATCACCCAAGATCTCCATGGAACATGCGTATAATTGTTGAAACATTTTGTGATGGCCTTTAATAATAAGGCTACCCACATGTTTCTAATTAATTATTATTAGGGCATATAGGCCCATTCTCAGCGTGATAAATAAAGGAAAGAAAGTGTTCGCCCACTGCTAAATCCAATGATACGTTCGTAATTACTCTGCTTCGTCCAAAGATAACTTCGTGAATTTTCAGAAAAGGATTTTAACCCTTATAACGTCAGGAGACCAATATGTCGGTCGAGGGAGCTTTTGCTAAAATTGCCACGGGCCCCGTTTTTTAAACAATATTGTTATTATTATATCCAGCCAAGTAGTGCTATCAGTTTTGTACCAAAAGCAACGCGGGAATCATTCTCTCTTGATATATTGATGTGTTTCAGTTCTGTGAATAACTGAATTCATAATAAATATATTTTGAACAAGCAGCAGTCAGCTGCTGACTTCCCGCGCGTGTTATCTTGCTCGGAGCTATATAAGATGCGTGGTGATAATCGAAGATGAAATAAAATACACTACTTTGATTTTGTAGGCTGCCAAAATTACATTAAAATACACAAGTTAAATTTAAAAAGAAAACTGAAAAATGTAATGAAACCAATAAAGCAACATATTAATTGTTTAGCATTTTATATGTTTAAAATGTTGAAATTCGCCTGCTACGGAAAAATATTCATTATTTCATCTTAAAAATAGCCTCCGTGGCTTAGGCGGTAGCACGCCGGCCTCTCACCGCTGGATCCGTGGTTCAAATCCTGGTCACTCCATGTGAGATATCTGCTGGGAAAAGCGGAGGCAGACAGGTTTTTCTCCGGGTACTCCGGTTTTCCCTGTCACAATTTCATTCCAGAGACACTCTCCACTATCATTTCATTTCATTTCATCTGTCATTCATTTAATCATTGCCCCAGGGGAGTGCGACAGGCTTCGGCAACCGGCACAGTTCAGTTCATATCCTCGCCGCTAGATGGAGGCTTCATTCATTCCATTCCCTGACCCGGACGTCGACTGGAAGCAGGCTGCGGATTTTTTTTCTTCTTAAAAATGATGGTAGGAGATAATTATTATCAAAAACTTGAAACTCCACTAAAATTGACGGGACATTTTTAGCATAACCACTCATAATCAAAAGGGTTAGAGAATGCGTACTAACCAGGCTAACGCATTAGAACGCATTAGAGTGTGGAAAGCATTTATCAGAACTAAGAGTTTTTGTTTCTAGACTGGGTCTTCCTTTACCATCCCTCCGAACCATTCAATGACTCTGCGCTAAAGGAGCGTCTGATGTGTAGGCTACATGTAGCCATGAAGATAAAATTTCTTTATTTCCTTAAATATTGTTGAATATAAAGGTATAGTAAGAATCTTCTTATTAATCTCAGTTTGGCAGCGTAAAGCCATTTTTCAGTTCAGCCACAATACAGTAGAAAATAGATTCTAGGGTTTCCTTTTAAAGTGGACATCTGGAGCCTTTTAAGTAGGATTCGTTGGAACAGACTAGTTGACACAGAAATCTGCCGGCTTCGTGGCTAAGCGGCTGGGACACAAGCCTTTGATCGGAAGGGCTACGGATTCTATTCCTGGCTGCGTCATTTCAACTACGGTTGGTTGGTTCCCATGTCACTGGGAATAGGTATTTGTAACCTCTTCATCAATAAATTCATTCTCATCATGACGCACATGTCGTCTATGGGTGTCAACTTGAATGCCGTGTGCGAGGCCTCAACGGAGGTCACTTGCCATTATTATAATTATTATTAATATTTATTATTCTACTTTCTTTCGTCGTTATGCCCATTCAAAGAGCGCGTTTGAACCTGTTAGTTGGTTTGATGGTTTTCGCTTCTTATCCTCCCAAAATCACTTCATGAATGCACTGTGTTGTATCTTGCGTTCTGTCGACCACTTCCTACCAGTTTTCTTTATGGGTTTCTCCCTAAATTTATGGTTGGCTACTTTTGTCATAAAAGCTCCACGATTGTCTATGATGTCGTCCTTGATATTTATTTCTTGGAGGTCCGCCTTAGTTTCTTCTAGCCATTTTATACTGACCTTCTTTGAGTTGATTACTTTGAATAATCTCTTAGTCTATCGTTGTTCATTCTGTAGATATAACCATAGAAAGTCAGGCGTCGCTTCCGTACGGCATCATTGAGCCTGTCTGTGAAGGAGTAGAGGTCCGCTTTTCTCCTCTTAATCCACATTCCATTTTCTCTCGTGAGACCATATTTATTATTATTATTAATAGTATAATTGCTATTTCTATTATTATTATTATCATTATCATCGTAGAATAACCTAAAATTCTTACTTCCTTTCGAGTGTGTGTGTGTGTGTGTGTGTGTATGCATGTAAGTATGTATGTAAGTATGTAGGCATATGTAGGCTATGCATGCATGTATGTACTAATTTAATTTAAAGATCAGAGAAACGCAATGAATCACTAACGTTCAGAAAGAAGACTATGAGAGATATGTGCTATGTGAGCAGTATAAGAATTAATTGGAATTTACCTCAGTATGGTATCCTGTCTCGAGAGGTCGCTGGTTCAGTAATATTGCTGTGTGTATACATAGTGTTCCGCCCACTCTATAGGCAGCGTGGTACACCAGCTTGTAAGATCACAGCATTGTCTGAGAACTAGACATGAACTTAACATTTGTAACAAGGAGCAAATGACACACCCTGAAACTTAACACAGAGAAACTCTAGAAAAGAAGGAAGGTGGAATTATTTAATTCCTTCCAGGGAGATTGAACCAAGAGTTAGCTTTGTAAATGATTGTCTTACGACCTAGAGCGTTATCTTTCATTTTCGTGAACACTTAAATTTTCATGTCCACGGTCTTTGTGCTTTTGAAACCGATCTCTGCATATTCCATCTCTAGAACTCAACGGGTGGGAACAGGTTGATTGCTAAAAGTGCCTCCACCATGGATTCGAATCAATAGAATTTGGCTCCCAATTTTTGATGTTTCATTTTGAGAGCCTGGGACTTCTTGTTCATCAACCCCGTGTACTTAGGTATGTGTGTTGAATCTGTGTGATAACCTGTGTTATTGTGATGGCTGTACTTGTGTGTGTATTTCGAATTGGGGGTAGTATTTGTGTATAAGATGGCCGTGGCCATATGTTAGGAAGAATCACGACAATGTACTGGAGTAGAAGTGGGGAAACTTGGAACACCATTTTTAGGATGACTGAGGTGGGAACCAAGCCCATCTCTTCTAAATTCAGCCTCACGAGGCTGAGTGAACCTCGTTTTAACACTCAGTCCAGAATTAAATTTCTTGACAAAATGCAACCCCGTAGAAAAAGGGTAATAATGAGAGAAGGAAATACATTTATAGGAAATACAGTATGTTGTTATTGGTTCATTCGGGGGCTTTGCGACGTCGTGGTCATGTAGCCCCGCGTACTTGGGAGTGTGTGTGTGTGTAATGTGTCTGATAACCTGTGTTACTGTGAAGGCCGTATTAGTGTGTGTGGTTGTAATTCAGATGAGGATTGGAAAGGAGACGGCAGTGGCCTTAATTTAGAAGCCATGCTAGCATTCGCCTGGAGTCGAAGAGGGTAACTAAGGAAAACCTCTTCCAGAATGGCTGAGGTGGGAATCGAATCCGTCTCTTCTCAGTTTTGCCACGCTGGACTGAGTGTACCTCTTTTGTCAGCCCTCAAACCAGAATTAAATTTCTAGGCAGAGCCGGGAATCGAACCCGGGCCTCAGCGGTGGCCGTCAAGAGTGATAACCACTAGGCAATTAGGTGCACATTTATAGGAAATGAGTGCCTTTTTTAAGTTAGAAAACTCATCAATTTAGTGTAAGTTCATCTCTCGGGCCGGTAGAAATCATCCCATATCGGCGGTTGTGGAACACTATAACAGCACGCCTTGCTCCACGACACATACAGTGTCCCATGGTAGCTCGTGAGAGTTGTAGGTTTTCATTTCGTTTCTATGGAACATTAAAGAATAATCTCTGCTAAACGATCTGTGATAATGAACCGAGACAAATAAAATTAAGTATAAGATTGCATCGAAATGAGTGCTTTTTTAATTTCCCTTGTAATTTCTATTGACTTTAGATGACGAAATGGCGGAAGCTTATTCCTTAATAGTCACTCGTGCTCGCAGTAAAATTTAATTATTCGTGAATGTCCACAGTAAATTTGTTTCCCATAAAATGACAATCAGCTAAGGAGCAGTCAACTAACGCGGCTTCAGTTTGAGGATATCTGCAGCGTACGGGCTGAATACGATGTTATGAACTTACTAACTACCTGGTGTTAGGTCCGCAGTTACATAGTCTTCTGAATATATTTCTGAGTATTGTAAGAGCGAGTTCTCTTCCCACAATTTGATTTCTTACAGAAATCAGTCTGTTTGCAAAATCGTACCCTTCGGACACTTGCTATTTTCACATGTAAATGAAATGAATGGCGTTAGTATAGTTGATGCAAAAGACCACTTTTTGGTATAGGGCCAGCTTTAATGGTTCGTTCCTCTGTGGACTCGGTTTCGATTTCCGTCTCTGTCAAACCTATTTAAATATTTTGGTATGGTCTAGTATGGCATCCTACAGCCTCGTGTTGCCTAATACTGTGACCAAACGAGTAGTGGAAAATAACCGTTCACCCTACAGCAAGTAAATTCTAAGTCTGAATACATGTTTAATGAACCTTCATTGTCACGGGCCCTAATCGGTCGTCTACGTTCCTTGGGGATCTCACGCTCAGATATAAGTATTTTTTGAGCAACTGCATAAAACTTCTCTGGCAACATAATACAGTGTTTCTGGAACTAGAGTAAATAAAGTGACATGGGCGAAGCTAATCGAGTCTAGAATCCACCGAAGCAAACTATTTCAAAAAGTGTTTCAGTGCAACACACTGCTTTGGAAAACGAAATTGGCAGTGATCCACTCAAGCCCTTTGTGGACAGGGCCATGGAGGTTGGTATTCACAGAGCTCATGGAAGTTATTTCCAACAAGGAACTAAACAGACGACAGCTCGTGTTTTTTAACTGTCTCACAGTCAGTAGGAAACATAAAAGCTAATATGCTTTAAAGGGATTTATATCTGCCGTAAGGATGAGAACACCTAGCCGATAGCCTTCCTCACAATGGTCTCGTGTTCCATCCTGGCTCATATGGCGAAACATGCAACTGTGCAGCCGTTAAGAATACGATAGAGGGAATCCTTTAGCCATCAATGACGGATAATAGTACTCGTTAAATAAAATAATAAGATTAATAATAACAATAATAATAGTTACAGTTGTTTCATTTAGTGCTAGGAGCATTGTGGCCATCAGCGTCATTATTATAATGATTACTATTACTATTATTATTATTATTATTATTATTATTATTATTATTATTATTATTATTATTATTATTATGGCAGGCTTTTCACCGTGCTAAAAAAGCTCTAACTAATGTCGCGTGAAAGTATTTCTCTTCCCACGCACAGCCTGAGCCTGAAGTGAATATTTCTCTTCGCCATATTCGTTCCGCCATTTTATTTATTATAATTTGTTGTTCTACAGTTTCCGCATGCTGAGTTTTAATTATATAATTTTATTGAGGTCCTTATCCGTGCTTTGGGAACAATATAATCAAGGCGGAGGGGAGGGGGAGGATTGACTCGAAGGAGTTCTTTTAATTGTTTTGAATGGTAACAGTTATAACTAGGGCTCGGATTCGAGCATATTTGCATATTTTTTTCCTGAATAGTACACATTGAAAGAAGCCTTTCGGTGGTATTTTCACATCTCTGGGACCAACAGAATTGAAATTTATCGAGCATATAAATGCATAATACCACGGTTTTCAGAATAGAAGCATATAAATGCATATTCTTGTGGTTTCCGTCTAAATAGTTAGTTTTTCTTCGAATTCTCCCCCGAATTCGGGCCCTGACAATCCTTAAGGTTCGAAAACAGAAATAATGATTGGAAAGCCTATCTGGTGCGAATAATAGAACCGCAGGTCGTTCTCGTCATTGAAACTTTTATTGACTGATTTAAGAAAATCAATTAAAACTGAAAACATAGAAAATTTCTTGTTGTACAGACCAATGCAGATCTACTTCATTGACTCGCCTAATTCTGAACATTTTCTAAATGAACTTTTAAACTGTATCTTTTATAAGAGCACTTCTCTTATATATACTTGAAAAACTTGAATGCGAGTATATTGCAGTGTATCACACATACAATTAGAAAATAAAGCTCGTATTTAAAGGTATGTTATTGTTTTTTTCGTTTCACTTACCTTTCTATAGTTTTTAACGGTGTTTTTCGAGCATATTCTGCATATTTAACCGCATATAATGGGGGTTTCGAGCATATCTATCGAGCATATAATGGGATTATAATGGGTTTTTCGAGCATATAATGGGGTTTTCGAGCATATCTATCGAGCATAAAACACATGGTTTTCGAGCATATCTGGAGATTTTATCGAGCATATCGATCCGAGCCCTAGTTATAACCATAAAATCATTTGTAGCACATTAGTGACTATATGACAATATTGAAAATAAAATCCCATTCCTAAGTTGCCCATATAGCGTTCTGATTTTCTCTGCTAGACGGCAGTGGGAAATGTTACATTAAAATTTGTGATTAAATCACCTAGATGGAACCACCGGAAAATAGATACGCTGGGGTCATACGTTCTTTTAATACTATAATTATAATTATTACTTTTTATTATATACGTCTCTTTTTGTAGTGGTTAGCATTGCTGACTCCCACCGAGGAAGCCCGGGTTTGATCCCTGGCTCTGCCAAGAAATGTAATTCTGGTTCGAGATTTTGGAAATGTATCGATTTCATGCAAGTCATCTACGTTGTGCCGATTTCGAGGACTTTGCATTAGGTCAGTGGACTACACGAATTTCCCTTATTTCTATTACTAATATTATTATTTTTAAAAGCAACACACATTAGATTATTGAATTGTTTAGGGACTTGGTGACGCCGTGGTCGTGCTGGGGTAGCCTCGTGTTATTGGGGGAGGGAGGAGGGGGGGGGTTGTAACGGCTGTACTAGTGCGTGCAGTTTTAATTAGGCCTAGAATTTGGGTAGAAGGTAGTCGTGGCCTTAATTTAGGTACCATCCTGGCATTCGCTTGGAGTAGAATTAGAAAACCATAGAAAATCACTTGTAGCATGATTGAAGCAGGAATCTGACCTAGCTCTTCTCAGTTCTGCCTCACGAAGCTGAGTGAACCCTGATTCAGCCCTCAGATCAGATTTAAATTTCTTAGCAGTGTCGGAAATCGAACCCGGACCTCTGCGGTGACAGCCAAGACTGCTAACCACTACGCCACGAGTATACTAGGCATATTAGAATCTGTGAGAGTGCTTTGGGACTGTATGAAACTTGATACGATTTCTCACAGGAGTGCTAAAGACAATGGCAGGACTACATCGAATTATATAACCTCATGGGAAAGCTGATCTCCAATCATTATTTCCCAGCCACTTATCTAGTTTAAAAATACTCATGGCTTGGAAATTTGTCAAACTAGCTTAATCTAAAATGCAGATAACAACCTTCAAACTATGTACCATGACGTTTCATTAAATAAGAAACGGTCTTCTGAATATGCACCCGTGTTACGTGACAGGCGATGATAACAGGTAGTGTGAGGTAGTCCCATACAATTTTAAAATTGTTGAGGAAAGTTGCTGTATGCAGGGTCTATAACAACAACACTACTGAGTATACACTTTGTACAGTACCACAGTTAGTAAACGGGCGCATTCATTATGGGGTTATAGGGTGGGAAGAAGCTGAGCAATTATTTGATATAGTGTTTTAGAGCATTATATCGGATTATATAATCTACTGATGTTTGTATGATTCATAAGTTCTTCCTAGTTTGTGACCGCAAGATCATGTGTTCTGCGACAGATCTAAGGATATGTGTTGTGTTTGTCTCTTCAGTCTTGAGACTGGTTTGATGCAGCTGATCATGCCTCTCTATCCTGAGCTAATTGTTTCATCTCTACATAGCTAACACACTTTACATCCGAAGCAGTAACATTTGTTAACATTGGTCTACCCCCTATTTTTCTTGTACTAGCCCATTCCTTCCATAACTGAGTTTGCTGGAGGTCTTAGTGTGTGACCAAGCAACCTACCTCCTTTTTTCGTTTGCACTCATTATAACCATCTCTTCTCTCCACTCGACTTAATAACTCTTCATGTGTTTCTTTAACTACTCATCTAGTGTTCATCATTCTCCTGTAACACCACATTTCAAATGTTTCACTTCCATAGAACGCCACGCTTTTTCTTTTCTAGATTTCTTTTCTACAGGATAGCTTCCCTTTGCCTGTGTTAACCTACTTTTTTTTAAATCTTTTGCTTTGTCCATCACTGTCTATTTTGCTTCCCAAGTAGGGGAATTTTCCAACTTCCTTAAGCTTTCCACTTGCCTAAATTGGTGTTTCAAATTTCTTCCGGCTGCATTCCATTATATTTGTTTTACATTTATTGATTTTCATTATTAAGGGGCGTGGTGGCGCAGCGGTCAAGCTGTATGCCTCTCACCAAGGCGGACCGGGTTCGATTCCCGGTCAATGCATGTGAGATTTTCGATGTGAATTGCCATGTCCTGTGGTTCGGATTCCACGTAAAACGGAGGTCCCGTGGCTTATGATCGCGAGATTAACGGTCACGTTAAACTACAAGCTTCCTTTGATTTTCATTATGAATTCTTCCTTAAATCCGTACCGTTTAGACACTCATTTACATCTGCTGGTGAATCAGGTAAGATGACAAAGTCATCAGTAAATATCAGAACTGAATAAATTTTACCTTGAACCTTTACTCCTAATTGAAATTTCATTCTCATTTACTTCATTTCGTTTTCACTTAGCACCTCGTTGCTCCAATTTTCCTTCGAATAATGATAGATACTAGCTGAAAAGTAAAATCCAGCCGATTTCTTTATAACCCTTATTATTCCTGTTTCTACTGGGTTGGAGATGGGATGAGTCTCCTCCGTTGCAAGTGATTCATTCGGCCAGATGTTCCTCCTGATGCGAATCTCGTGAGAAGAGTTAATGTGAGAAGAAATGAATGTCGTCGAATGAATATGAGCAAGGTGTTGAAAGAAGGTGACCGTGGCTTGGAAGAAGGTACCGTCCCAGCATTTGCCTGAAATTGGAAATGTGAGACACGGTAAACCATTTCTTGGATGCTCGATGGTGGAGTTCGAAGCCACCTGCCCATGGCGTTCTATATTAGCGCACGGAACTACCCGGTTGGTTAATATATAGTGGAGTATTAAGCTACACATTATTTTTCTTGTTAGAATCTTCTCCAGGTTGGCTAATTGTAGGCTACTGTAAGTTAAATTTATAATTTCCTGAAGTTTTCTGTTCTGTTTTCTAGCTTATAATCATGTATCGGTACAAAGGTCGGCATTTCGATTGAAAATCTGCTGGAATTAAACATGCCATCATCAAATGAGTGATATTGGTACACTGTGACATTAGTCGCGGTTCGTGAAGAACAATAGCGCCATTTACGGCTCTTTATTGCCGATAGCTGACGGATGTAAAACTGACTAATCTTATTCGCGCCTCGAAACAAACCCTGACTCGATTACTAAGACATAATCATTTTACACATGAGAGAGCCTTTATAATTGACGCCTAGGAGAGGTATGATGGGATCCTTAAACAGGTCATGGTCCGACATTCAAACAGTGAATATTCTCCATCCAGCTCACATTAAATGCTAGGAATCTTTATGTTCTTCCAATGGCCTCTTAACGAAAGTAAGACATGTAAAAGCATTGTATCCGATTATACAACTTGGCGAGATATGTCAGACTGAAGTACAACCATTAATACGAGACGTAAAAGTGTGAATTGCACGTTTCTTTCCACTAAGAAGTTTCTCCGCGTAAAAGTAAGTCGGTTTTCGAAATCCTCAATATCTCTGTTCATTGCTTTACGTTTAGTCACGTATGTAAAAATTATCAATATTTGGATTTAAAACATTCAGGGGTTTTATTTGCATTCATAACATCTAAATATTATTCATTTCGTAAAGAAGGATATTTTTATAAAAATTATATCATGATTTAGTTATTTTAATATTTGAACCCTGCACTAAAACAAAATCACCTCGAAAATTATTTGAATGGAAATATTTAATATGAAGAACTAATCTAAATGTATTTAAGTAGTTTGTAATCTATGTCAAATGTACAGTCGATGAAATGCAGATGAGTGATAATACCGGGACATCAATCTTAGTCTCCCCTCCGGTTTCAATCAAGGCTCGGGAAGTTCTTGGACTGTCACCCACTCGCTGGCTCAACTAGCACTTTACAATCTTATGACACCGGAGATACTGACAGATTATTGCAACATTGCCGGGCGCAGCGCGCGTGTTCAGTGGGGAGATAAGGCTGCGCCTGCCGAGGTCACTTTTACCGACCTAGCGGTGCGTATAGGACGGTTTTAAAATGATGGCCTCTATGATCCCGTGTGTATTAATATTCTGAAAATCATACGAGGGAAAATGTTTATGCATTCAAGAGCTACAGTATGCTGTTGTGTATAAGTACAGACTATGTTATTATGTTTATAAGTATATTTCTCACCATTCCTATGGGAAACCTCTGATTTCCTGACTTGTCTAAGTCGATCTCTGTCCACTTACTCATCTGGTCCATTCTCGCTTCACGAAACTATTTCAGCTCTGTTTTCCTCTTGCTTAAGAATTCGAAGATTCTCTTTTTCGGTCAGCTTCTGTCCATCCTCAGCAGATGTCTATTGACCTGTATACTTCTCTTTTTCATCAAATCAATAACTCTGTCTGTCTTCAAGTACAATTCTTGGTTATTATTATTATTATTATTATTATTATTAGACTCTTATTATTATTATTATTATTATTATTATTATTATTATTATTATTATTTCGTGTGCTCCTATTCTGATGTTTCGATTACTAGAGAAATAACTGTCGTTACCCCTGAACATACACACCTGAATGTATTGTAATTTTGTATTCATCCTAGTGCAAAAATTTCATCCTGTTATTAGAGTTCTACCATTCTGTGACACCCTTTATACAAATACGAACATAATTGATCACATATTGATATTTCATGTATTTCAATAATATCCCCAAAACCAAGCTTTGATATCCTATATTTTTTCACTTCAATTAGACTGGGATGTATATAACATAGAAACAAATTTTTATTGCTTGTTGGCGAAGCGCAGAAATGAAATTAGAAACGATTTCGGTGATTGTAGGCGTGTTTATTATGCTCGCCGCATGTGGCCCTGGGATGGGACGAGTTCTAGCATTCAAATATATTTAGCGGTGATAATTTCTAGTGTCGTGCTCTATCGGAACTTGATGGACTGTGCTTCAATTTAAGATACACATTAGAGTCACGAGGGCTATTTACTGAATGAGTTGGGAATAATATAACATCTCAAACATGTATAATTGCTCGATTTCCGTACTCATTAGAGTTCTCTTATCTTTGCCAACTATTTTTACGATGTTGTCTTGTTTCAAGCTGTTGATGACACATTATGTTCAAGAGGGTCTCCTTCTCTCGCTGTAGGCTATGACTGAACTCCTATTTGTGTTCTATAAATACAAAGTTTCACTTTGTGTGCATAGGTGACAGAAGAACTCCTCTATGGATCTAAAATACGTCATTGCGGGGCTTACTAAACACCATCCATTATTATATGGGGACAATGAGGTGTTGTAAATCGTGAGATGTACCTGTCCTATTCAAGCATATGTCATTATATCTCGAGTGCCGTGGAAAAATTATGGTTTCTTAGGAACGACTTTACATTGTGTTGTGTGACTAAATTATGGCAGTGTTATGTAGGATAGGTATAAATATATCTCCAGATTTTGACGCGTAACAATGAGAATATGATGGCACATGCTAATGGTTTCTGGTTCGAAGAAGCTGTTAGATAACTACCATTCATTAAAAAACTAATCTAGTCTACTTGTCCTTCATATTCATCCACTAACACTTAGTCTCAAAATTCATTCCAAAATCTAGGTCATTATGGTAACAGAATTTCTCATTACAGGTGTTTAAATAGTCGGCCCCTTGGTGTTGGGGTAGAGCACCTGCCTCTCTCCTGGAGACCCCGGGTTCGATTCCCGGCTCCATCAGGGAACGAGTTGCACTCCGACTCGTGAAGACAATTGAGTAGCTGTCTGACAGTGAGGCAGTGCCCCTGTCACGGAGACCATGATTAATGGCCGAGGGGACATGACGTGCTGACCACGCGTCACCCCGCAATCTGTAGGCCAAATGGCATTCCTTGGTGGGCATTGAATGCTCCAGTTTCTGGGTATTTTCATGTTCTAAGCGTAACTAAAATAAATTTATTCACAAATTCATATTGTTGTTAATTCATTTTAGGAGCTAGGAACATGCTAATGGTTTCTGGTTCGAAGAAGCTGTTAGATTTCTACCGTTCATTAAAAACGGTCTCGTGTGTGCTGAAATTGTCTGATAACCTGTAATTTTTCCTCGGGGTCTTCCACACACCTTCCAGGCAAATACCGGGATAGTACATTTCTACAAGTTCTGGGACACCTACCCCATTCCAGACACGAATAATTACAAATACTACAGACACCACACATTCACTGGTTACCAAACATATTAAGCTGATAACCAAGATTTCCCAAATACCTAACACAATTAAACAGCAACAACAATTATTATTTCAGTCCGCCTCGTGGCGTAGTGGCTAGCACTCTTGGCTGTCACCGCAGAGGCCCGAGCTCAATTCTCGGCTCTTCCAACAAATTTAATTCTGGTCTGAGGGCTGGAACGGGGTACACTCAGCCTCATGGGCCAAAACTGAGAAGAGGCGGGTTCGATTACTACCTCAGCCATGAGAAATATGCACTATTTCAGACACAACAATAACATGTTATCAGTCGAATTACGGTAAACACACAACCACCATTTCCGTGGTTTCCCACGTCTACTCCAGGCAAATGCCGGGAAGGCCACGGCCACTTCCTACCTAAATCCTCCCTCAATTACAAATACACACACTATTACAGACATCACAGTGACACAGGTTATCAGACAAGCTCTAAACACACACAAGTACACGGGGCTATATGACCACGCGAGGAAAAACTGAGAAGAGGCGGATTCGATTCCTACCTCAGCCATGAGAAATATGCACTATTTCAGACACAATAATAACATGTGTTATCAGTCAAATTTCGGTACACACACAACCATCTTTACCATGGTTTCCCACTTCTAATCCAGGCAAATGCCAGGATGGTACCTAACTTAAGGCCACGGACACTTCCTACCCAAATCCTACTTCAATTAGAAATATACACACTATTACAGACATCACAGTGACACAGGTTATCAGACGAACTCTACACAAGCACAAGTACACGGGGCTACAAGACCACGATGTCGCAAAGCCCCTAAATAGTCAACAACAACAACAACAACAACAAATAGTGTCTCATTTTAGTGGTTTGCCGTGAAACATATGGAGTTAGGAGTAAAAATAAATCCTATGTTAAATTGAAATTAGCAACCTATATGTAATGTTCTGGTATTAATTGTGTTCACTAGTCTACTTAATCACAAAGCCATATCTTGTCTGCGTCCTAATTTAGAAATAAAACGTTAGCATGTAGAAACATTACACGTTTTTGAATTCGGGTTGGTGGCAGGACGTTGTTTCTTTTTATACGATGAGTCAATATGGCGCAAATATTGTATAACCACGGGCAAATGCCATCAATTCTCGGTAATATAGAATTGAAACAAAAACCAGCGCAACATCATGCAGTGGCTTGCCGCACATTGGCTGGCGTACGGTTAAGTGATCTACAACACATCACCCTCCTCTCTCGTCTTTCCCCCGGTAAACCATAATCCATATACTGTATACCCATCGTGCAGGGGGAGGGTCATGTTCACTTTTAATTAACATCGACTCCAATGAATTAAGTGTTTTCGGCCATACAAGTAATGTACACTGCCCTAGTGCACAGCTGTCTTTCTCCTATTGTTCAAATTCATTTCGACTAACAGGGTATTGACAGGTATGATGGAAACTAAGCATACTTCTTCCTTTGGTTCGTTCCTTCCGTAGCCCACGTACGTCATCTCGCAGTGTATCCGTAATCGTGCATCAGGACCGAGAGAGGAAGTTCGGAGATCGGAGGCAGGCGCGGATCTAGAGTTTGGCTTTGGGGGGGGGTCACAGAATCGAAATTGTTAAGAAAAATGGTATCACTAACAACGCAATCACAAAATAACCAAACGTACAAAACCAGACCATTTTTTTTTTGCAAGCTACATGGATAGAAATTTGATGCGTTTAGCGCACCAAAAATATTCGTACAAATTGCAACGGCGTGTTTTGCGACTTTTACATCGAGCTTCGAGAAAAATATCAAGGTACGTTACAGTTTCGGCAAGTCGAGTTGGTACCGACAAAGGGAGAAAGTCACAGCTTAAATTGCCAACCAAGCTTGCAGTTTGGACGTCGGCAATTTTTGTTGTTGCGAAAAAAGCCCCAAATTCCTATCCACGCATTGCTGCACATTCATCGTGACATCACTATTGACATCGTTTCGGTAATCACAAGTGTTGCTAAACAAAATAGACGAGTTGATTTTGTTATATAAATAATCGTTTTTATATAACAGGTATGAAGTTGTAAATATGTACAGTTGTAACAGAACATAATAATTGCAATAAAGATATGTTCAGTATTGATTAAAATGAAAAAAAAACTGTTTTTCAGTTAAAATTCGTTAAGGTTTAATTGTCTGGTTATTGTGTTTTCGTTTTTTGAGTTTGCAAAAAAAAATGATCTCCGTTTGGGGGGGGAGGGGGTCATGACCCCCGTGACCCCTTCCCCCTTGAATCCGCGCCTGATCGGAGGTTTGAATTCCGGTGCTGTCAGCGGCTATCATGTGTGTGTTTTCTCCCCAGGTTTTTCCAGACTCCCTATAGTAACTTTCCTTGTTTGTGTTCCCGGGGAAGCTACAGCATCCCTGTCCCACACACTACTTAATCCATGACAGAAATACCGGTTATCAGACAAGTTCAACACACAGACCCCTGTGTGTACTAGCGGCGCCCACCTTACCGTGGCACACATTCTCTTGGAGTATGTGGACCTGGCCGATCTACGAAGGACTCGCAAACTGCCTAACATCCTCTCCCTTATTCTCCGTGATGACGGGCCGTCAGTAGACTTCGTCATCCGGTTCATGAGGGAGAGTGGTTACTTTTTTAAGTTTTAATATGAGTTAAGACTTTTAATTCAGGTTCCGTCTGTTTTATGTTTTTTTAATTGCGTTCATCTATTTTATTGTTCACTATGCCTTATTTGTTTTATTGTTTTTTACAATCCCCCTTTTACTATTTTTATTCAAATAAGGCATAATATTGTTGGGGCTCACTGTCTGTTTTATATAAACCATTTTCGTTTCATCCATGGCAGTGAGCTGTTTTTATCTTCATCCTTTCATTTCATGCCATTTAATTTCAGTTGGGGCCGGTAACCTAGATGTTAGGCCCCCTAAAACAACAATTATATCATCATCAACACACAGAGCTGATGACCAAAATGATCCTTGTCCATAAAATGAATTAACAATATCAAAGGAAGCTAGTAGTCCGGTGATGGAAAGTTTCTAAATCGCGCACTGACAGCAGTCACCCTCATGTGGCTTAACCATGGTTTTTCCACAGTCCCTCCAGGCAAATGCCGAGATCATACCGTATTTCAAGTCCCGGAGAACCTATCCCAATCCTGGACACTAGCCGTTACGCACATTATTGTAGTTATCACTAAGAATGAGGATATAAAACAAATTCATCACTCACCCATGTAGGCCTACTAGAGGCTGATGACCTAGATTTCCCAAGCACCTAAAATTGATCAATCTCAACAACTCATGGGAGCTGCACCTTCAGGGATTCACATTTGGAACTCAGGCCATCCTTGATTATCGGTATTTTCTTCATATTTTCTCGTTCATTCTACCCAAATAATAACCTATCTTGTTTTAATTCCCGGGTCATGTACCCTAACTTTAATCTCAAATATTCACAGAAATATGCACTATTTCAGACACAACAATAACACATGTTATGAGTCAAATTACATACACACACAAGAGTCCATGGTTCCCTAGTAGGCCTATCTAAATATTATAACAATTCTTGGCAATATTTGTGAACAAATCTCATTTATCGTTGTTACTAGATTAATACATATTTTGATATTAATTCCTGCTACTGCAGTCAAGAAGTACTTTTTCCGGGGGTTACCAATTTGTCTGATAACCTGTGTCTCTTTGGTGACTGTTGTAGTGTGAGTAACTGTAATTATTTATTAGAGTTGGGAAAATGGTACGTGGCCCGCGACTTGAAATAAGGTGCTATCCGGGGCATTTGTCCTGAAGGAGTGCGGAAAACCCTGGAAAACTAACACCATCAATTGACAAAGCCGGGGTTCGAACCCTCGATCTCTGGATTTACTGCAGCTCCCCATCGCAATCGTGGTGAGCGATTTAACGCGCAAGGCTACGCCGTGGGGTGGGAGTGATATGAGGTAGTTTATACATAGAATAGTTTCGTAAATGATGTTTAAAAATATAACTTCAATGAATTTAGTAATGTATTTATTGCGTTGTACGTTTCATTAGTGATCTTTAGAGGATCGAGTAATCACATAACCAAAATTATCACGCTGCATAAATATTCCTCATTTCTACAGACAAATTCACGCGTTATGTGGTGGTACATGGCGGGCGCCCTTTCCCCTCACTTCATTATACATTGCACGAGTAATATATTACTATTTTGACGATTTTGGGCTTGTCACCCAATTAACACATTCATAAATACAATGACAATGAAAGCAACACTAGTTCATGAACTAAAATATTAATCACAATTAACCAAGTGTATATAAGTCAAAGATTCCTTTATTCCGGAAATCCATTGTAGAGATATCTGTGCTATAATTTGCCTTCGTCCATTGTGGCAGTAGTGGTGAACGCATAAACATGTAACGGTGTGAATTGATGAGAAATATAAATATGTCAAATGTATGATGAAGTGGCTTATTTTCACTCCGGCTAGTTACTCCGAAACCATAAGTAACGTTTACAAGCTATTTCACTTGATCTGCAGTGTCTGGCTGGATAGAGCACACACCAGAGGTGTGGATATAACCGCTGTCTAAAAATATCTACATTAACATGATTAAGTCCTCACCAAAAAATGATACAGTCAATTCAAGTAATTGTTATTGCTCCCGACTAGTAACACATATGCATGTGTCATCTATATAGGCTCACATTACTAATAGTAATATATAGCGCTTGCATTGGAATACTCGCTCACCACAGAAACAAACAAAAAATATGTATATAAAAAGCTTTTTTTTTTTCAAATGTCGTGCATGGCTGCGTTGAAATGGTCGTGGTTTTTAATATAACAATCAACCACACCAAGTGAACAATATTTTCGCATGATTCAAATTTGAAATTTTTTCCAAAAAATTCTGGTCATTAAAGTGCCTATATTGCACGTGTTAATCATTTCCAATTGACGTCTCTGCGGTTTGTATATGGTAGAAAGTATCATATTTCACAATTATAGGTAGGAATGCGCCATAACAGTCTGTAATAGTGGTTTTATGTGTTGTGTTTCGCAGGTTATCATTGGATAGACTTGTGTTAGCACCAGTTTGACTTAGGTTAACGGAGCCTGGGAGGAAGTTGGGGGACATGAGCAGTTAGCGCTGTACTCTAAATCATTGAAATGTTTATTTACCTGAAAACTTCTAATTAGGATTTCCTCTTTAAGCATTCTAAGGCACGACAAAATTCGTTACATTCTGCTTGATATGTTTCTTGTTAAAATGTCTGAACACACAAGGTAATTAGTGATGTTGTCACACGCAAGTGAGCTTTCACATACGCTGCAGTGTTTCGTAGTGCCTTAACTAAGTTGGACATGGAGTTTAGCAAACTATGGTCAAACAGATACAAAATGTTAAACGTCTGGTGGATGTGAGAGGTATATTTGGAGAAATAATAATAATAATGTTATTGGTTTTACATCCATTTTAACTACTGCGTCTTTTAGAGACGCCGGGGTGCCGGAATTTCACACCGAAGGGGATCTTTAACTTGCTAGTAAATCTACTGACAAGGCTCCAACGCATTTGTGCACCCTCAAATGTCAACTGACTGCACCGGGATTCGATCCCGCTATCTTGGGATCAGCAGGCGTGAACGTTACCGCTGAGCCACGCAGCCAGTCTATTTGGAGGAAATCATTTGCAGTGTTTTGCTTTACTTTTTTATATTTCTCGAGAAAAGGTTTCGTAAGCTTAGATTATTTCCTACAAATTTAAAAAGAAAATGTTCGATATACCCAAGAATCGAACTCGAGCCTTGTTCATAATATATTGAGCAGTTTATGTGACACTGCAGGTAATCTGCATTCTAGCATAATAAGGTGTTCAGCTAGAGGCCTTGGTCACCGTGGTTATTTAGCCCAGTGTACTTGGATAAGTGTGGAATTTTTACTGATGACCTGTGTTATTGTTATGACTGTGTTAGTGTGTTTATTTGTAATTCAGGTGAGGATTGGGAAAGAGGCGACTGTGGCCTTACGTTAGTAACCATCCCGGCATTTGCCTGTAATAGAAGTGGGAAACTACGGAAAACCACTTCTAGGAAGTGGGAATCGAATCTACAGTATCTCTTCTCAGTTTCGCCTCATGAGGCTGAGTGTACTCGTTTTTTACCCTCAGACCATAATTGAATTTCTTGGCAGAACTGGGAATCGAACCTGGGTCTCCAGGGCGACAGCCTAGAGTGTTAGCCGCTACACCACGAGTTGGTCTGAAGAAGTATAGAGGATCGAGTTTCAACACCGACGTTGATTTATTAATGGTGACGAATGACAGGTCCATGTTTGGAGCGCATATATATTAGACCATATAAAAATGTAATTGGGTAGATTTTATTGTCCTGAACGAATAAGAGCTTGCAGTTTTCTGAGATGTTGCGTGAACAGTCAGTGATTGATTCATTGAACAGTATATGGAAAAACGTGACGCCAATTTTAATCAATGAAATAATTCTGCTGTGCAGACGACTTCGATGTGCCGCCTCTTGAAACAATAATCAACACCTCACTTTTGCGGCAGCAATTCTAAATAGGGCTGGGGTCTCAGTGAGAAAGTGTTTTACAGTACTACCCAACAGGCAATGTGTATTAATCTTGTGTTGTCCAAGCTAAACACCTGGAAATCTCAGTCAATATATTAAACACCAACGTTACTCATTGTAGCATACAAGTGTTGGACCCACACCGCATTTGGACGAACCGCGACTGCCTCACCCTCTTTCCCCACGTAGCCTATGACTTCAAGAATGTTCAAGGCACATATACACATGTAGGCTATATTTCAATGGCAGACGTTTAATGTGATTTGCTTGTGTACAGTCCCGGACTGTTGCCAATCTCTAGCACCTACCCCAACCGCAGTCAGCACAACACACACTACGCATTGCTTATGAATGACCAAGCAATGTTGATTTTCACTATCGTGTATCTTGAGCAAATAGATACCGTGCTAGGGTACTCATCAGATTTGATTGCATTACTGCCAGCTTCACGAAGCGGGAGTTTTGTACAATGCTTATTCCTATGATGCAGAACTTATTAGAGATTCCCAGATAGATTATTTCAAAAGAGCCTCTATTTTCAAGTAGCCTATGTATTATGAAGAATTTATTCATGTCAGAAAAGTAAATTATAGAAGTCATACAGAAAGAAATTTGGTCCGTTAACCCTTATAGGGCAAAACAATTTATTTTTATTTTCTGTTTTCATGCGTAGGCTATTTACATTTCAATTTTGATTTTTTAAAATTATATAACTTATGTTTTTATAGATTTAATTTCAATATTTATGATTAATTAAATTATTTATTCATTTACAGTTGATAATTATGTTCATAATATTTATGTTTATGGTTAGGCTAGTTTTATTATTTTAATGTGTATATTCCTTTTTGTATCGTAATGTTCTTTTATAATTTTTATAACTTTTATTTTTATTTTATTTTAATTTTAATAATTTTAATGTACATATTTATATTTTCTTATTTTCACTCATTAGTTTTTTATTTTTATTTATACGTACGGTAACTTACATCATTAAAATTGTTTATGTTCGACGATGTCGAAATGTAAACAATATGTGTTTGAAAACTGTATCATAATGAGGCTCATTATAACACTATTTTTCATTATGAAACAGTATCTCCCACCAATGCCTATATTCGCGCATGCGCTAAAAATCCAACATGTCTATATAAATTACCGAAAGTGCACCGTCCATATGTTCGCGTAAATAAACTGGCAAATATGAGACAAGAAATAGCACTGTACCTTAATATCCCCAAATCCAATTTCTACACAGAACATTGCTTTCAAACGACTCCGGTGACAGTTTTACTGAATAATGGTGCCCAATCTGCACATATGGCATTGAAGCACACAGAGCGCATGCGTCGGTCGGTCAGAGAGCTTGGAAAACAGAAATATCCTACCCAGCGCTGCACTCCAATCACAAAATTCGAGTGACTGAATCTCAACAGATATTTATGAATATTTATGTTAAAACATATAATAAAGTTATAATTATCGTCGAACATAAACAGTCGTATGCAACTCGCCTATAATGGTAATTAAGACACGAGTATGTTTATAAAACGAGCGTACGCGAGTTTTATAACTTCCATACGAGTACTATTATATTTTTTTTTCTAACTTTTATTTTTATTTAATTTATATTTTAATAATTTTAATTTATATATCTATATTTTCTTATTTTTACCCATTTTTTAAAATTTATACGTAGGGCCTATATCATTAAAATTGTATCCAGCATTTTGGTCAAGGAGATGCATATATAATATCTAAGTTTTAGAAATACCAGCACTTCCTTCTGTAAATTCTTCGAAATATGGCTGAAAAATTCAACCATCGGCATCTTTGACAATATAAATTGTCCTATCAATAGGTGGTTAATATACAGAACACTAACATATAAAGGGTTAAATAAGGACTGTTGCTGTTGAATGTTACCTTACGGTGACGTTTCAACAAGGAATATTGCCACCAAGGATATCCAGCAGGACTCTTTCTCGCCGGATCAAGTAATCCATGTCATCTTGTGGCAGGCGATCCCACTCTTCTACGGAAGCTTCAATGGCCCCTAGGGTGGTCATGGAGTATGTGAACACTGAGCAATAGCACACTTCATTACATCCCATGCATATTCATTATAGTCTAATTCATGTCTGGCGACATCGCAGGCCATTGCATTCTGGCAATGTAGGACTCATTGCACTACCTGCTCCGGATATGGTCTTGTATTGTCCAAACCAATGAGGCCGAATTCACCACTGATTTCTTCTCGGAATGGATGAGCAATTGCTTACAGCAACTCATGACTGTAACGATCGTCCATCATAGTGTCGTCGAGAGGCACTTGCGGAGCTCACTGTCCCAATATTATACCAGCCCAAAAAATTAACTGACCCTCCTTAGAATGCGTGCACTCCTTGGGCATGCTACAGCTCGGCACGCGATCCCTTACACCTCCAAATGCTTGTACGATGAATGTTAGGGTGCAATGTGATCCTGGTTTCGTCCGTGAACAGAATGGCACCTCTCTGCAAAATCCTTATCAGGGTATACTTGAGCTAACCTCTGACGAGCAGGTCTGTGACGGTGAAGGATGGGGATACGACTGAGAGATCTCCATGCGTGCAAACTATGTTCTTGGCGGAAACTTGCACCCCTGAAGTCCGTTCCAAGTCATCCCGGAGCTCTGTGGCGCTAGACGTCTGGCACTCGTGGCGCTTATCATAACAAAGTGGTATTTTTCTGATGTGAAGTGAGGAAAACTGCCAATATCTCCTCCAGAGCCGAGAAATGTCACTTTGGTTGACTTTGAAAGACTGTTTACAACAGTGGACCAGTGCGATCATGCAGGCCAGAAATTGGGTAGGTGATTGGTTGCACAAACGTTGGCGTGCAAGCAGATGTCCAAAACGATACACGTAACAATATCCCAAATGGCATTGTTAGAGCCTCGAAAAAGGATGTATGTTTATTTTCCATACTATTCGTAATAACTATTATTCAAAACTTTTTTGATGTGTATGGATGGAATTTTAACGAACTCATTTATATGTTATATTATTTCCTTGGTAAACTAATTGAATTCGACATAGGCTAAACCCAAACGAGGAGATTTTGACCACAAAACTTCGGTTACTAAATGGTTACTAGTTTGTGATTAGGATAATTTTCAAACAAGTGAACGTATCAATGAACCTCCATATGGTGGCGAGCCCACTGAGTTTGATATTTTCACGTAGCCATAGAAATGCTTGATATGGATGTAACGTGGCACGCAATACGTTGAAGCAAACGTGTTTGTTACTTTGTCTTTAAAGACATTATATTTTCTAATTGAAGGCCATTTGTTGCTATTCTATTCCACAAATATATATATATATATATTTTAGCGTATTGCTTTTAGTGCCGGGAGTGTCCGAGGACATGTTCGGCTCGCCAGTTTTGTAGCTGCTTCGAGACGGACACCCAATGGGTGAGCTACAAGTACCGTTGGGGAGGAAAGTTGGAAGGGAAGGGCGAGGAATTGGAAGGTAGCGGCTGTGGCCTATAGTTAGGGACCAGCCCCGGCATTTGCCTGGAAGGAAGATGGGGAACCACAGAAGACCATCTTCAAAGTTGCCGGCGGGGGGATTCGAACCTCCTCGCCTCCCGGATGTGAGCGACTGCCATTAGTCATGCCGTAACGACCACGGCTAACTCACCCGGTCACAAATATATTGTATTCTTCTAACAGGGAATTTTTTGAATGCTTCGATCCCGGCTCAGTTCAATGACATTCAAGGATGTTTACATGTGACAACGTCATGTCGGTAGATTTACCTGCCACAACAGTTGATAGTGATATTAAGCCGATAACATTAGACTCATTATGTTGATTTAAATCCAATCCGTGATTCCCACCTACTTGTACAGTAGAAGGAGTATGAAACCATCAGGCGCGGATCTAGAGTTTGGTTTTGGGGGGGTCAGAGAATCGATCTAGAGTTTGGCTTTGGGGGAGGGGGGGGGGGGGCTGGGGGGGTCAGATAATCGAAATTGTTAAGAAAAATGGTATCACTAAAAATGCAATCACAAAATAACCAAACGTACAAAACCAGGCCAATTATTTTGCAAGCTTCATGGAGAGAAATTTGATGCGCTTAGCGCACCAAAAATATTCGTACAAATTGCAACGGCGTGTTTTGCGACTTTTACATCGAGCTTCGAGAGAAGTATCAAGGTACGTTACAGTTTCGGCAAGTCGAGTTGGTACCGACAATGGGAGAAAGTCACAGCTTAAATTGCAAACCAAGCTTGCAGTTTGGACGTCGGCAAACATTTTTGGCGCGAAAAAATCCCCAGTTTCCTATCCGTGCATTGCTGCACATTCATCGTGACATCACTATAAACATCGGTTCGGTAATCACAAGGTTTGCTAAACAAAATAGACGAGTTGATTTTGTTGTATAAATAATAGTTTTTATGTAAGAGGTTTGAAGTTGTAAATATGTACAGTTGTAACAGAACATAATAATTTCAATAAAGATAAGTTAATTCAGTATTGAATAAAATGAAAAAAAATCTGTTTTTCAGTTAAAATTCGTTAAGTTTTATTTGTCTGCTAATTGTGTTTTTTTTTTTTTTTTTGAGTTTGCAAAAAAATTTGGTCTCCGTTTGGGGGGGGGGGGTCATGACCCCCGTGACCCCCCCCCCCCCTTGAATCCGCGCCTGGAAACCATGGATTGCAGGATGTATTGCAATGTATTGTATAATGCGAACTCTAATGTACGGATCATCATCAAACGAAGAACTGCTAGACCTTATGAAAAATGAAAAGGAGTTATGAATGTCTCTACGTACCAAAACTGGTGGGCACAGTAGAACAATGCTCTAAAGAGAAAAGAAGTTCATCAAGAAGAAGAAATTTGTTCATTGAATAAAGAAGCTCGTTTTTATTGAAATGACTGCCACCTGCAATGTGGTGATATGGGGACCCACTATCTGCATCGCGGAGAAGCGTTCTGAGATCAGTTAATTGGCAGTTTTGTCGCTGAATGATTGGATTGGCTTACAACTTTATACACGTCAAGAGAGAATGAAAAGACAACCTTGTTGTCTCTTGTTTTTTTCCCTTGAGATGTCGCTTCGATGTTTCTCAAGGAACGACGTGTGAGTGATGGCTTGTCTCCTTAAGCTCCTCGCATTAAGACATCGTTCCTTTTATTTGAAGCCTTCATTTGGATAACAACAACATCTATGGATGATGTTAAGCTGTGCGTGGACATTTGAATAAGACAAAGACGGGTCATTCAAAATGGGTGTGGTCGTTTTGAGTTTTCTCACAGATCAATTCTCATCCATCAGCTTTTCCTCATGTTTGAAGCCACTATATATTTCACCTGTAATCTTTATAGAGCGACATTCTCTTTTGTGACCTCGTTTTATTGAACTGTGTCAAGATACAGGAGGATATAGTTTCATTGTGAAACTTATTTACTACATCCAGCGATCAATAGTTAACATGATTCATGTAATGAGTGTGATTTGTAATATTAGGAATAAGTGAAGATCTCTTTCGGACTGCAGGTAGTAGTTCGGAAGTTCGGACTTCACCTTCACTGGAATAAATGTCAGATGACCTCAGTAGATGTAATTTTATGAGAACTAGGGCATTGTCGTTCATAGTATATTACGCGTATTAAAGAAAAGTGTTCGTATATATACCATGTGTGTCTATTATTAAGATAACCCGCAACAGTAAAGTGCTTTACTTTATATACCGGTACCAACTTCGCGCAATAGAGATAAGAAATTGAAGCGTGGATTCTGGAACGTTCTCCTCAATGTGGATTATAAATACTCTTGTTACGAGTTACAACAGCGAGCGTGTTAAGTGTAAAAATACTCAATTGAATGCAATGAGATGCATCATTCGTTTTATGACTCTACATTTTAATGAATTCGAAGGAAACAAATCAAAATACATCCGATTATAAATACAGTAGGCCTACATCAAATAGAGGAGTTTGGGGGGTTCTGTCTTGGGATGGGATAATGAACATGTTTTCATAACGGCCCTAGTTGGTACTGTCCGGGAATTCTTGACACCTGCTTTCCGTCATTACATCTTTTAACTGAAAATAACATGTTAAGTGGGAAATCGTCAATATCATGATAATAAATAATAATGTTATTTGTGTTACGTCCCTTTTAACTACTGCGGCTTTTAGAGACACCGGGGTGGAGGAATTTTGCCCTGAAAGGGATCTTTAACGTGCCAGTAAATCTACTGACACGGCTCCCTAGCATTTGCGCACCCTCAAATGCCAGTTGACTGCGCCAGGATTCAATTCTGCAACCTTGGGAACAGCAAGCGAGAGCGTTACCGCTAAGCCACGCAGCCAGCTCTATATCATGAGACTAGATGAATAGTAAAACTTAAAAGGCTATTTTATTCTCACCTTATTTAGTTATAAAGTGGTAATTTTCTCTATCTTACAGTAAGCTTCAGCTAGCTTTTACTTTGAATTTGTTGTAACATTTCATTGAAATGCATTATAAGCTAGTCCTCCTCCTGGGGTAGCGGCTGGCATTCTTGGCTATCACCCCGGAGGTTACAGTTCGATTCCCTGCTCTGCCAAGAAATTTAATTCTGGTCTGAGGGCTGGAACGGTGTTGACTCAGCCTCGTGAGGCAAAACTGTGTAAAGGTGGATTCAATGCCCACTTCATCCATCCTAGAAGTGATTGTCTGTGGTTCCCACTTCTACTCCAGCCAAATGCCGATATTGTTCCTGCATTAAGGCCATGGCCACTTCCCCAATCTTCACCTGAATAGCAAACGCACACACACATGTTTTTCTACAGACAACAGAATAACACAGGGTATTCTATTCTACACACACCCAAGTACACGAGACCTATGACCACGATGTCCAAGCCCCACTAATGAAACAACAACATTTATGTAATCTATGACGTAGCGATTTGCTTCCAACTGAACAGCCCATGATCTGTACGTACATTAACTTACTAATGGAAATATCCCAAGCCCGTGCATGAAATAACAAGAGCAAAACTACGTGCTCCTAATTGGGAGCCTGTCTGTTTCATGGAGCCTGTTGCGATTGATAAAATCCCTTTGAAAATAATATCGCTGTATCGTGTCTGAAGAACTCAGGCTCTGCAGACATAATATTATGAAAATCCGAATTACCGATGTGTACTTACCCCTCATTATTTCCGTTTCCAACGGGGTCGTGGAGGAGACGCGATGATATTATATGTGGCGGATGGTTTCTTACGGCCGGATGCGCTTCCAGACGCCAACCTCATGAGAGTTATTAATGAGAGATGAAATGAATGAAGATGAATGAATCTGGGCAAAAATGTGGAAGGAAGTGGCCTTGGCCTGTCAGAAGGTACCGTCCCAGCATTTGTCTGGTGTTGAAAATGGGAAACCACGGAAAACCATTTCAAGGGCGGCCAACGGTGGGGCTCGAACCCACGCGTCTACCGAGTCAGCAGAGATCTTGGCCCCATGGCCTAACGCTGCGCTTTAGTGAGCGTAGCCACCGCTGTCGATAACCGATAATAATATGGGTTTTAGACCACTTTTAACTACTGCAGCTACGTATTAAATGCAGAAGAAGATTGCCCTCCTCTCCGTATTATGCCCTAGGTGACCTTGTCCCCAAAGTGGACTTATCCTCTAACATATTTCGCCAGCTGGTAGATCGGAGGAAATCAGTGTGCTATTTAAAAGAGCCTCTCGATGCTCTAAAAATTCTTTTTAGTATGTAATTGAATATTCAGTGAATATATCTCTAGCCAGTGATATCCTCATTTATGCACTAAATTTCGTGTAGTGAATTTCTCGAAGCAAAGTTGCATCTTGCACAAACTAATTGAAAATCCACAGCCTGCTTCCAGTCGATTGACTGGGTCAGGGATGGAATGAATGAAACTCCCATCTAGCGGCGAGGATATGAACTGTGTCGGCTGCCAAAGCCTGTCGCACTCAAATGAATGAGAGATGAATTGAAGTGATAGGGGAGTGTTGCTGGAATGAAATTTTGACAGGGAAAACCGGAGTACCCGGAGAAAAACCTGTCTGCCTCCGTTTCGTCCAGCACAAATCTCACATGGAGTGACCGGGATTTGAACCATGGACCCAGCGGTGAGTGACCGGTGTGCTGTCGCCTAAGCCACGGAGGCTCTTGCAGAAACTAATTATTATGAGAAAACGCTGGGCGTTCATCAGTCGTTACAACATGAAGAGTGGGGCTAGCTAGACAGTCGCTTCGCTTCCAGCCAGTTGCCGTATTTAGTCACACTCAGCTTCCCACTATTCCTTCCAGAAATCCTTCTAATAAATTACAGTGCCACATGTTAAATCTATTCGAACTGCGATCTCATCTTACACTTTTACAACCTTTTCTGTGGTTGCTAATCAAAGAAGAACAACTGTGTGTCGCAATGACGATAATTCTCTACGCCATTCTCATAGTAGTAGACTGTTAAGATGTGTTTGAAGTGGTGATGTAATTTTCTAGTTAATGTACTGTATAAAAATCATAGAATGCAACATACGAGAATAAACATCAGAGAACTTTGCAATAAACAAAAATTTTATGCTTTTCAGTCTTTCAATACGATTGTACCAAAAGAGATGGGTTATTCCCTAATCCTGAAAAAGATTACATGAGCAATAAATACATGGAAATTTTTCAGGATTAGGGAATTACCCATCTCATTTGGGTAAAATCGTGTTGACCGACTGAAAAGCATCAAATATTTGTTTACTAATTTTAATCATGAATTACGGAAAGAATTCATGATGAAAATAAATAAATAAATGTAAAACAAAAATACTGGAATGCAGCCGAAGTAAATCAGAAACCTCTATTGACATCAAATTGGCAGGTGAAAAGCTAAAGGAAGTAGGAGACTTCTGTTACAAAATAACCAGTGATGGACGAAGCAAAGAGGGTATAAAAAGTAGGTTGTCTCAGGCAAGGAAAGCATTTATACAAAAAAGGAATCTGTTGACATCGAATACAGATTTAGGTATTATGAAGTCATTTTTTATTGCCTTTGTCTGGAGCGTGGCGCTCTATGGAAGTGAAACTTGGACTATTGGTGCAGTAGAAAAGAGGAGAATTGAAGCATTTAAAATGTGGTGTTACAGGAGAATGATGAAGATCAGATGGGTAGATAGGGTTTAAAACGAAGAGGTATTAAGACGAGTGGGAGAGGAGAGATGTTTCTGGCGACTGCTAACGAAGAGAAGAGATAGGTTGGTAGGACACATACTAAGACACCCAGGAATAGCAAGTTTAGTTATGGAAGGAAGGGTTGAGGACAAGAACTGTAGAGATAGACCAAGGTTAGAATATGTTAAACAGATTGCCTCGTATGTAGGGTGTGGTAGCTATGTAGAGATGAAACGATTTGCTCAGGACCGGGAGGCATGGAGAGCTGCATCAAACCAGTCAAAAGACTGTGAAGACTCAAACAACAACAACAACAACAACAACAACAACAACAAGGCAACACTGAAAATCGGCTTCAAACCCCATAATAATGAACTTTGCACTGTGGGAATGCTGCATATACTATTCTCTTGGAACGAGAATCATGTTGAATCTAGTTATTGTTGCCAAATTGAACTCACTCACTATCATTAGGCGTTGATTAATCAAGGCACTGAGTGACGAAAGTAGTTCTATCTGGATACTTTGTGTGCATATTTTATGGTTGGGGAGAAAAATCACGTATTGATACTTGTTATATTCTTATATTTGGTTTCGTTATCTTGTTTTCGGCGCGTCCGAATAACTGATAATGTGTTTTTGTTTGAGTCTTCAGTCTTTTGACTGGTTTGATGCAGCTACCCATGCGTCCCTGCCCTGAGCTAATCGTTTTGTCTCTACATAGCTACCACACCTTACATCCGAGACAATTTATTTAACATATTCTAACCTCTGTCTACCCCTACGGTTCTTGTCCTCGACCCTTCCTTCCATAACTATGTTTGCTATTGCTAGGTGTCATACTAGTCTATGTGATCTACCAACCTATCTCTTCTCTTCTCTTCATTAGCAGTCGCCAGAAACATCTCTGCTCTCCCACTCGTCTTAATACTTCTTGATTTGTTACTCTATCTACCCATATGATCTTCATCTTTCTCCTGTAACACCACATTTCAAATGCTTTCTATCCTTGTCTTTTCTGCTGCGCCCACAGTTCAAATTTCACTTCCATAGATTGGCACGCTCCAGACAAAGGCTTCCAAAAATGACTTCCTAATAACTAAATCTTTGTTCGATGGCAACAGATTCCATTTCTGTAGAAATGCTTTCCTTGCCCGAGCCAATGTACCTTTCATATCCTCTTTGCTTCGTCCCTCACTGGTTATTTTGCTTCCAAAGTAACAGAAGTTTCCTACTTCCTTTAGCTTTTCACGTGTCAATTTGACGTCCTTAGGGGTTTCTGATTTCTTATAATAATTATAACAATAATTACAATGTTAAGCGTTTTACGCCCCTTTTAACTACTGCGGCTATTAGAGGCGCCACGGTCCCGGAACTTTGCCCTGAAGGGGATCTTTAACACGACAATAATTCTACTTACAACGCTTATTTTATCATTTTAAATGATCTTGTCGACTTCGTCGTTACGCTGAGGTCTGGCGTTACGTTACGGCGATGGGACGAAATGTACCGAGAATGCACTGAGGTGTGTGACGTCATAGTACCGCTTGAGCTGCCTCCTTTCCCCGCGCACTCCAGTGAGCGTGACGTCATCCAGCCAGCTACCTCCTTTGACTTTGGTTTGCACTTGCTAATGGATTTTGAGTTCAAGCAGTTCGCTGCATGATCATGAGGCTTTCACCCAGCATTTTTCAGCATTTGTAGCATTTAAAATGATATAAAGTCTAGTCTTTCAGACTGACTATCACTCTTTTTATTTAAGCACCCTTAAATGCCAACTCACACTGGTACAGACAACACAGTGACTCAGGTTATCAGACAACTTCTATACACCCACAACACACCCAATACACGGGGTTACATGGCCACGATGTCGCAATGCCCCTAAAGAATCAACAACATCAAATGCCAACTGGTCGCGCCGGACCCCCTTGCTTGCTAGGTTTTAGAATTATGATAGGGAGGAAAGTCCTCGTTTGGTAGTTTTTGATCCTTATTTTAAGAATTTGTTTATATTATGCAAATGCAATGTCGATGTTGTAGCCAACGGCTTGGCCTCGTTGGAATACCGGATCCTCTGTTAAATCTGAGCGTTGGTGGCCGATTCTGTGTGTCCACGTGCTTATGGCAAGGAAATGGAAGACGGAGTTAAATGGAACTAGCCACCCAACCTTATGTAAACTCTGGCTCAGGGCCGCCTCATCGGGGGCGCAAACTACAGTGACTGTAATGCAAACCAGACTACGAACTAAAAGCCCTTACATAGCCACACTTCTCTGAATGTTGAGTCTCTCATCATTCATGGCTATGGAGAATATCGTCGTCGTTGTTGTTGTTGTTGATTTATGTAGGGGCTTGTGACATCGTGGCCAATTAGTTCCATGTTTGCTAACCTGTTTAATTGTGGTATCTTTAGTACTGTGTATGTATTTGAGCCTAGGATTGGGAAGGAGGCGACGTGGCCTTAAGTTAGGAACCATCTTGGAGTATGCCGTCTTCCTGACGAAGCTGTGTGTATCCCGTTCCAGTCCTCAGACTGCATCGCCCAGGGTTGTGTACGTCTCGTATTATAGTGGCAAGTCCGAAAGGCCCGAGTTTAATTTCTTGCTCTGTAATGACTGCACCGCCCGACAAACTGCACCAGATTACAAAGCTGTAATTCGATGGTTTAATCAGTTTAAGGAAACAGGGACTGTAGAGAAAAAAATCTAGGCCAGGCCGACCACCAACATCAGCATTGAACGCACGCTTTCCCAATGGCTGGATTGGTACGTGCAATCATTTCAGGAGTAAATGTCAAGATGGCGGCAGAAATTCGCTCCCGCAGGTGTTCAAAATCCCATTTTTTTTCTTCATACACAATGTTTTTAATGTACCCCCAGAAAAAAATCCAAAGGGGGTGAGGTCGGGACTTCATTGCCGCGCGTGCCCCCGGCCGACCTTGGCTACTGCGCATCTAGTGTGCGCATAGCAAGGTCACGTCCCCTCCAAAACAAAACTTACTTTAACCAGCTGGCGTTCAATGAAAGAATTGCACGTTTAACATAAAGGGTTTCGGTGCTATAATTTTTTGAAATGTTGGCATTATTTTTCGATGGCCCTGTATAATATGAGCCTCCGTGCCTTAGACGGCAGCACGCCGGCCTCTCACCGCTGGGTCCGTGGTTCAAATCCCGGTCACTCCATGTGAGATTTGTGCTGGACAATGCGGAGGCTGACAGGTTTTTCTCCGGGTACTCTGGTTTTCCCTGTCACAAATTTCATTCCAGTAACACTCTCCACTATCATTTAATTTCATCTGTCATTCATTTAATCAATGCCCCAGGGGAGTGCGACAGGCTTCGGCAGCCGGCACAGTTCATATCCTCGCCGCTAGATGGGGGCTTCATTCATTCCATTCCTTGATCCGGTCGGTCGACTGAAAGCAGGCTGTCGATTTTCATCTTCATTAATATAATACGCTGTTTTCATACGGTGTAGGTATTTGTTTTCTAGAATTGCTGAAAAACACACCCTAATTGGTTAACATGAGCATGTTCCCCCTCATTAGCTCGCCAGGGAGGACAGGAGACACAAAGACATGTGTAGATACTACTGTAGCTTTCAGAGGCGAACAACGTTCAGTTTTCAATACATTTCCTTTTTTGTTTTTACTTACTTTTCTAAAGGTATATACGAGGGCGAATCAAAAAGTAAGTTACACGTCCCAGTTATGGCCCTTTATTAAACCACATACACAGGCAACACGCCTATGACAACATACAATGTAAGTTCACTTTTCTACATAGTCCCTAAGGTATTGTAAATATTTCTCGGAACGGGCAACCAACTTTTCGATTCCGGATGCGTAGAAGTCACCACTTGGATGCAGCTGCTTTCACCGGTTCAACGTTTGACAATACGAGGCAGAGTTGATTGTCGTGCCTTCGATATAAATTCCACGTGCACCACACTCTCCATGTCAAAGAACATTGTCGCCATTATCTTTCCTGCTGAAGGTTGGAACTTGGCTTTCGTTCGATGTAGTGATGTGATGTGCACCCATTCCATCGATGTTCTCTTTGTTTATGGGGTGCAGTGTTGAACGATGTAGAGGTGCATCCAGGTGGTAACATAGCGCTGGAGGTGATTTCTACGCAACCGGAATCGAAAAGTTGCTTGCCCATTCCAAGAATTGTTTACAGACTCTTGGAGACTACGTGGAAAATTGAACTTACTGTACATTGTATGTTGTCATTGCCGTGTTGCCTTTGTGTATGTTGATTAATAACTGATGACGTTCACGTGAGAAGCCAAACCAATTCATTAAGTGTCTTCATGTGCGTAATATTTAATGGAATCTGCGTTTTGTTTGATTCTAAAAAATAACAACTGAATCCCATTTAAGATATAGTTATAAATACCCACCGTTGATGGACGAACTTTATCTGTGTTACTGAATGACTTCCTCACATAATTACTGTATTTGTTGTGTCTGTCTATGGATAATAAATTAAAAAATGAATGAATAAATAAATAAATATATAAATACATACATAAATAAATAGATGACCAAATAAACAAATAAGTAAACATCAATCAATCAATAAATAAATAACTAAATAAATATGTAAATAAGTAAAATATCAATCAATAATTAAAAAAGTAAATGAATAAATAAGCGAACATATTAATGGATATTTCTTACTTCTGAAACATGCAATTGACCATTTAGATTTTATGTCTTAATATCCATTTTATTTAGCGTTGTGGGGGGTCCTGACCACCAAGCATAGATGGGTCTTTACTCAATTTGTCCCCCTTCAGCCCCTCACTCTTTGCTTATGAATCATCAGCCTTGCTCTGAAACATCAACGTTTGCCACACATCATTTTAAAGTTTATACAGTGTCAGTAGTTTCCTCCTCCACGAGTGTAGTTAAACGTGCCATGAGATCATCATTTAGCCAAAATTGAATTGGAGTTGCCCAATGCTAACAACACTTGGAATTACACGAAAATGTAACTAAGGAGCCGGCTGCTTGACGGGCATGTTATAAATGCAGGCAGCCAACGAAAGCCCCGGAGGACAGCAATCACCACTTGATGTGACGGGCATATAACATAGCCAATTACCATACCACATAGACACTCCAGCCGGCGATATCAAAAGCATTTTAAAATCGATCAGCATTCAACATATTGACGCCCTTTCCCTTCACACTTGGTGTTGAAAGATTTCGGTAGCCCGCACCTAGTAATTTAAACCATGACCCTGGCCAGAGGAGACGAACGGTTTCATTAAGATACTTACGATAGTAAAAACAAGTTACTTTATTTGTTGTTATTTTTTTAGAAGCATCGTTCTCCTTTCGCCCAAAGCCCAAGTATTCAGTGATTGATCGCAAGCCACGGTTTTCTGAAGGCTGCCAGTGAAATTGAGCGTTATTAACCATTTTATAATAGAAAACTCGTCATTATAAAGATTGACTGAATCCTATATTAATGTACTCTGTTAAACCAAAAACCAAACTCTGACGTCGAGCGTTATCCCACCAATGAGAAGTTGGCATATCAACTGGGATAGGAATACCGATAATGTTTTATTGACAGATCAGTGAAGAAGGAAACCTCTCGTTGATTAAGTTAAATATTATCGGAAAGATCTCTCCTTAGAATTTAATCACTCCCAAATTAATTGAAGGCATACGGAAGTTTGAGGAATGTGGTCAGTATTATTATTCTCAGATTCGTGCTTGATATGCATCACGTCGGAAGTGTTACTCAGCTGTGTGTACTTCTTATCTTTTCTTCAACTTTCAAATTAAATTTACACATTAATAAAAATAAAAGAAGAAAACTTAGAAGCCTTCTATTTAATGTTGCCTTGTTGGATTCTATTAGAGATTATTCTTTAGTCGGTCAACACCATGACGGGAACCAATGTCCAAAGACATTAAGGGCGGTTAATGCTAATATATACTGAACTATCCTTTACGGTGCCTGAAATTAATACACATATGATACACTCGCAGATTATTTACCGTGCTACTTAAAAGAATAATTAGGCAAATGACATATTTCGTGATTATTATCATTGTATGTATATCTACCCCTTATTATTCCATTTTTTTACGGGGTCAAGGATGAGATGCGATGAAAATCCATGTGGCGGTGGTTCGTACGGCTGGACGCCCTTCCAGACACCAACCTCATGGGAGGAGCTAATGAGAGACAAAATGAATGAAGCTGGGCAAGTATGTGGAAGGAAGTGGCCGTGGCCTGTCAGAAGGTATCGTCCCACCATTTGCCAGGAGTTGAAAATAGGAAACCACGGAAAATCATTTCAAGGACAGCCAATGGTGGGGCTCGAATTCACGTCTACCGATTTCTTGAAAGCTCGACCCCATGGACTACTGCCAGTTAGCGAGCTGTCGGTTTCTATTATTTCTATTATTATTAATAATTTTATTATCATTATTAATATTTTTTTTGAATAATTGTTTCGGTCGTCTATGGACCACGTTATTTCAACTGCGTTTTACCTCTTTCTTTCACATTGGTCCAGTATTCGCGCATTCTTCTTCGGTGAGCTTCCTTCCGTTCTTCGGTCCACTTTTCAATATAGGTTTTGGCTGAAAACTCTGTACCTGTCCAAGTTTCTTCTTCAAAGAGTCACGTTCCAAGATGTCCTCATGTGATATCCCCAGTTCTTGTAGGTCTTTTTCCACCTCTGTAAACCAGATCCCTTTGGTTTTCTTTCCCACAAAGTAGGCACAGATTCGATTGGACAAACTTCCAGAGTTCATTCGTGTTTAATAGCCATAAAAGGAGAGTCTTCTTTTGCGAATGGTGTCCGTTATTTTCTCCACATGTAGATAAAGTTCATCGTTGTGTCGTGTTCTATACTCTCCTCGTTCCTTGACCGGACCCAAGATCTTTCTCAGAATCTTCCTCTCTTTGGTTTCGAGTTATTATTATTATTATTATTATTATTATTATTATTATTATTATTATTATTATTATTATTGCTATTATTCACCGCTCGATAAAATATTTCACGCACCAATTTTCGGTTTGTCGCACACGTCGGCATACAGTTACATCTGAAGCCGATTGCCATATGATTAGTCCCTGGCACGAATTTCTCTGTATTAATAACTTACCCAGAAATTGGGACTAAGATTTTGTTTTATCTGTGGCAGCGTCATTAAACAAGATTTTCTCTGTTATGTTCCTAATCTGAATATATGACTTAATTTTAGATATTTTCATATTGTCATAAACATCAAGTCTACGAATATTTTCAACTCTTCTTGTATTTTATCGTACTTCTAAAATATTAAATGTCCATTAGTCCCAGGAGCTGAGAAACCGTAGAACGAACGTGGAGCTGGTGCTCTTCTGAACACCGTTTGGTGGCCTACTTTGGCTCTTTGTCTTGTGTAGCATGAATAATTAATAGCAATTCAACGTTTACCAATCCGCAGTGCATAATGTCTAGAAGCCTGCTAGTATCCTGTAACGTGGCATATTGAAGTATTTCGTGGAAACACGAATGAACATTATTTCTCTAGCCTTGCCAAAGCAGTGTGCGCGCAAAATACGTCTTACTATAGTAAACACGAACCTAAAAACATTCTTAGAAACTTTCATATTTTGCACGAAAATTCTTCATTATCACTGTGAAAGCGGAGTTGTTAGTGTTGTTGTTGTTGTTGTGTTGTTGTTGTAGGTGCATAGGTATTGTGGTCCTCAGCCCTAAGACTTGAAATAAGATGTCATCCTGACATTTGTCTGGAGCGAATGTGGAAAAAACTGGAGGAAAATGACACTTAGGATATCCTGTGGCAGCGCTAGGAATCGAACCTCCAGACTGGCTGCGACTCTTCGTTGCAGTTTCGGGGTGTGAATCAATGCACTTGGCTAAGCTGCTGGGTTTTGAAACTAGACATTTAGGATATTTGTTAGATCCAAAATCCAAGTAGCCTAATTCTAGACATGTTTTAGCAGGCGTTCTCAACGTTGTACGCTTGAGCACCACGGTGCTCTTTAAATGAAATTTGATGCTCTCTTAACACGAGCCAAAAAGTACTCACGAGTACAAGCTCCCCTGAGATCCATTATTCAATTCAAATTTTGTTGATCGAACCAGAATAATAGTGTTTTCATTTCACGTAGTCAAAAAGTTTTTAATTTTGTAAAATAGTATTTTTTAAATTTACAGTAAAAATAATTGGACATCCCAGTTTCATGAGTAACATAGCAGATGCTGATTCGACTTGACTGTCCACACGTAAATGTATGTTATCTGCATGAGTTATGCAAGTAGTTGTAGCATGCCTGGTGAGCGGTGAATCACTAGCAATTTATGCACTTCAAAGGAAAAGAGAGAGACAGGAAAAGGAAAGAGAGGCACGTGCTTGTTCCATTATTATTATTATTATTATTATTATTATTATTATTATTGTTATTATTATTATTGTGAGTCTCCGTGGCTTAGGCGGCAGCACGCTGGCCTCTCACCGCTGGATCCGTGGTTCAAATCCCGGTCACTTCATGTGAGATTTGTACTGGACAAAGTGGAGGCACACAGGTTATTCTCTGGGTACTCCGGTTTTCCCAGTCCAAAATTTAATTCCAGCAACACTCTCCACTATCATTACATGCCATCTGTCATTCATTGAATCATTGCCCCAGGAGAGTGGGACAGGCTTCGGCAGCCGGCACAGTTCATATCCTCGCCGCTGGAAGGGGGCTTCGTTCATTCCATTCTTGACCCGGTCGGTCGACTGGAAGCAGGCTGTGAATTTTCATTTTCATTATTATTATTATTATTATACTCCATTTAATGGTGCTCGGGTAATTGGCATGGCATGAAGGTGGTGCTTACAGTCTCAAAAACGTTGAGAACTTCTGCGTGAAAGTCTGCATTTTATGCTGTTGCCATGGCATATAAACTTTGAGTGTCAATTATTATTGAAGCGATTGATTCCAGACTACACCAAGTCATGTGTTGAGACTAGCTTGTTTGCAAGAAATGTCATCGACGATGTTGGGTAACTTGTAAGGAATAACGTAATTATATACTTCCTAACATGCAAACACTGAGTCCTTATATCATATGTACTGTATGTAGCGTAATGTTGTTCCTCTATCTTGTTGTAATTGAATTCTATTTTCTTTTGCAGGTAAGTGCAGTTGACTGCTTGTCCCTTGAAGTGCGCACACGAAGGTAAGAACATGCGTGCGTTATGTACCGAGCAAAGCAGTCTCTATTAGATGAACTGCTGTAGACGCCATTCGTTATTCTGGTAGCTTTTCACGAACAGTTAAGTCATTCATTGAACATAAACATTTCGTAGGGTTATTGCCGTTAATACCTTATTTTTTATTCTCGATAAAATTACTGTAGCATACAGCCATTAGCTTACAAAGTGGGTATAGTGATGTCAAGATATGAAATAAAGGTTGACTAGCAATTACTTAATTTTAGTGAATTGAAATTTACAAGGAATTTCCTAGGTCATCGAGAAAACTTAACCCACACAACTGTTACATAGTAGTTGGTTCATAACCAGGATCAGCTAGGTTAAGAACTGAACCCTGACCTTCCAGGATAAACATGGATATATTAAGTTAGTATTGCATCTCCACATGAAGTTTAAACTGGCCTGAGAAAACACAACTAGTGCACATAAACTTAAAGGTGATTGCCATCTCTGAATATTGTCGTGTATTCTGGTTTGGTATTTGTGGTGATGGTACTGCGAAGTCCTTGCAGCTTTGGTGTTAAGGAGTTACGGCAGTTTTTGCACATTTTCCTCTCTATAGATCGATCTCAATTTGAATAAGAGGTAAATATTTCAACTTACGCACCTAGCCACTGAGGAGTTTCACGAAATGCGTGTAATAACAGTGCCCAAAAGCGTCGAGGACTTGTGGTGAACCATTCATACTTTAAATCTTTGAAGTAGGTTCTACCTAATTGTGAATGTTCTCCGTTAGTATTTGTATTAATAGGCTAGTTGTTGTTGTAGCTGCTGTATTTGATAGTTATGGAAGGGATTGTAGTGATATATATCTACTTTTCAATCGGGCAATACGCATTTGCCCATTTAGGCGGGGCAACTATATATATAAGTATATATAACATACGTAACTGAAAAATATACATGAATTATTATTATTATTATTATTATTATTATTATTCACTGATAAAAGGGGACTTTTAGGATTACGAGTTTCGACCACCACGCGGTCATCATCAGATCATGTTCACTTGGGTTGAACTTCAATATTATACAAATATTTAGAAATACGTTTTCCTATACTTTGTAGGCCTATAACTTGTCTTGTTAATGTTAGTATTTGTGATTCGCAGTGAATCTCCTTGTTTGAAAATAGAAGTCTATTGTATGATTTTGTATTATATGTCTGCGATCTACGTATGAGTGTTATGCACGTGAAAATAGTTAAGCTATACGACATGTAGTAAAATTTGAGCATGCACACTGCGATTTGTGTATCGTCATGGCCTCGCATCTAACATTCACTTACGCTATGGAAGCGATGTGCCATTGTTGATTCATTCTTTCACTTTCTTCCTACCTTGCTAACGGGACAAGCTGGTGTCCGAAACGTGTCGGTACATCTCGACATAACAGCCTGAAAGCTATGTTAGGAAAGTTAATTTAAGTTTTAGAGCTCCGACTCGTTGCGTAGTGGCTAGCAATCTTGGCCGTCACCGCGGAGCCCCGGATTCGATTCGCGGCTCTGCCAAGAAATTAAATTCTGGTTAGAGGGCCGGAACGGGGTACACCCAGCCTCGTGAGGCAAAATGGGGAAGAGGTGGGTTAGATTCCTACCTCAGCCTTCCTGGAAGTGGTTTTCCGTGGTTTCCCACTTTTACTCCAGGCGAATGCCGGAATAATTCCTAAATTAAGGCCGTGGCCGCCTCCTTCCCAATACTCATCTGAGTTACGAATACACACACTAATACAGCCATTGCAGTAACGTATATTATCGGACAACTTCCACGCACACCCAAGTACACGGTGCTACACGACCATGCTGTCGAGAAGTCCCTTAATTAATCACCAACAACAATTAAGTTTTAGATGGAGAGAAAGGCATTTGATTGGTGTTCGTTGCCATCTCCTGATTAACTTACTGATTCCTTTGCCCAGTCGATTGTTGCGAGAAAACTAGTGGTGTCTTGGTTCGCGAGTCCGGTGAGGTGATGCTGGGGAGGAGAGGAGAAGGACGTTCCCACTCCTCCATCACCTAGCTGGACCTTGGCGTGTCACCCAGTTCGCTCATGATAATTTCTTTTTCTAAACTGGTCAAGTCTACATTTTTGTCGGTGAAGAATTTCACATGTTCTCCCATTCGTTGTTTCATGGAAGATAGGTTGAGAGGGGAGGGGGCAAAGGCTTATAGGGCACCAGTAGCTTATCGAACATGCAAACGAGACGACCAGCATGCAGTAGCCGCCCACGGTATTTCAACTGCTGCTTACCTTACCTGTCCTGACTTCTCATTAGTAGACCAGACCACACATTTTAAACACTTGCCCTAAATTAGCACTTCATACCACCAGTATTGTTCATTGGAAAACATTCTTTTCATAGATTTTAACACAATGTCTCTTTTTAATTCACCGATTTTACTTTTCGATTTCAATCAAAATTGCATTTTGTAAGTATTGTCAATCCAAATGACTAGTTTGAATCTATCGTACATTTTGTAAGCATTTTCAATTTCAATTGCATTTTGTAAGCATTTTCAATTTCAATTGCACTTTGTGAGTATTTTTGATCCGAATTGGGAGTTTTTCAATCTGAATTACATTGTGTATTTTCAATTTAAATTTCATTTTGTAAGTATTTTGAACCTCGATTGCATTTTGTACATATTTTCAATCTCATTTGCATTTGTAAGTATTTTGAATTTCAATTGCATTTTGTAAGTATTTCGACTCTCTCAATTGCATTTTGTACGTATTTTGAACCAAACCTCACAATGACACAGTTTATCAGTCAAACTTCACACACACCTGAGTACATGGAGGCTACATGACCACGATGTCGCAAAGCCCCTAAATCAATCAACAACAACAACGAATATGCGGTCTGCATGAAATGAAGATGAATCAATATTCTCCAATACGTTTTGCATTGTAGGTTATGTTAGGCGTTGTTATCTAGCACACGGTGTAAAGCTTGGCAAATCCGGAATGACGTCACACTGACAGATGACTCTCAGCTCATGCTGCCATTATAAGTGTCAGTTTCAATGTCTGCAAGTGTTCTGAACACATGGTCACTTTGTGACATGATTTGCAACAATGATTACAACGCAGCGAGAAATTATACTGTAAATCACCATGTTTATGTATTTTATTTTTGTCCGAGAGGACATGTTTAGCTCGCCAGAGGCTGTAGCTGCTTCAAGCGGACACCCATGGAGTGAGCTACAAGTTTCGTTTAATTTCAAGTAGTTCCAACTTTCGCTACCAAATGTCACTGACACCTAGTGGTGAACGATGGAACTTTGATAGAGCGTTTCAACGAAATCTAACCTAGAAATTTAGCTTCATTCAAGTTTAGTTAGTGGAAGGATCTTTTACATGTTATAAATCTATGACATGGGACCGCCGGCTTTACTTCCCCTCTGAAGGAAGGCATTATGAAGGGTTTTAACGCTCTCAAAAGATCCGACGACTTCGGACGGGTTAGAACCTGCGATCTTGGGCACAGCAGTTCAGCATGCTACCAACTACGCCACCGAAGCCGCTATGTTTATAGTTATGGGGGAAAAGTGATACGGTTACATGGTCTGTAACTTATTTAAGGTGACGCGGACTCTGGTATAGTACATGCTTGAATGGGCAGCCGCCTCACGTAGTATGAGTTCACTACCCCGTCACTGACAGAGTGCATCCGGATTCTGATAACCTTTGTGCCATCTCTTATTCTCTCACTATAATAATAATAATATCGTATGGCCTCGGGTGCCTGGTGCAAGCTTTGTTAATTGACACCCAGAGGGTAGCTTGCATGTCGAATTTCGTCGTTCCTTTGAACGCTATGAAAGTCAAAGAGGTTAGATATCTAAACTCCTTGACACTACAGCGCTTTCAAGTAGAGAATGGAGGAACTTTGTGTTGGCGGAAAATCCCGAGATTAATTTTGCCATTGAACACGGCCTACTGAATTCAAATGGGTTCTTTAACATGCCAACAACGTATGACATGAGTTTCGTGATTTTTGTCGCCTTCAAAAATCACTTACCATGGCCAGGGGCGAACCTGCAATCTTGGGGTTGGTAGTCCGACACTATAACCACTCACCCACCGTGGCAAGCATTCTCTCACTGATTCCACAAGATACACTGGAACGGTGCCTTATATGTTAAAAAAAAAATACGAGCCTTACAGTTGTCGCATATGATGTGTAACATGTGACATGTTATCCTACTATGTGTCTGCCGGGAGCGAAAATCCCTTGTTTACAGTGAACTCTGTTGGTCATTGAAATAACTACTTGTAAAACTTCTGTGCCAAATCCTTTCAGCAAATATGATATAATGAATATTTTCACACCAAAGAACTACAATTTGAAGATAATTTATTGTTGAAATATATTTAATGGGTCCTCCGAACCTTGAAGTAAACCATATGCGATTTACATTCCACATAGCCACATGGCCGACAGTACGTCGTGGTACCAATCTCCGCCACCGCACGCGCTCATTGTTTCCGTTGCATTGCCGTTCCATTTCCGTTTCATCGTCCCATTTCTGTTTCATTTTTCAGAATCTCCCCCACAAAAAATATACAGCAACCGAGTGGAAAGATGTTACACATCAAAAACCGTGGACAGCATTTCCAATCGAAGAATAACCAGGCTACAATATTATGCATACTCATAGGGGGAGGGAGGGATGCATAATGATGCAGTGGTCAAGCTGCTTGCCTCTCACTCTGGTGGAGCGGTTTTGATTCCTGATTAATGCATGTGGTCGCCTCCGTCGTTTAGTGGTCACCGTGCTTAGCTGCCAACCCGGAGGTCTGAGGTTCGATTCCCGGCTCAGTCACGAAAATTGAAAAGTGGTATGAGGTCTGGTACGGGGTCAACTCATCCTCGGGTGGTCCAAATCAGTAGAGGGGGTTCGATTCCCACCTCAGCCATCCTTGAAGTGGGTTTCCGTGTTTTTCAGAATTGTTAACTTCAGGATTGTTAACATTCAACATGGTTCAATATGTAATCAACGATTGCATTTTGAATAAAATAATCAGTATTGACTAGTTGGAACCAAAAATGGATAATTCTTTATCTATTATATTTCCGTGGTTTCCCACTTCGTCTTCGGGAAAATGCTGGGATGGTACCTATCGTCAGGTTACGGCCGCCTCCTTCCCTCTTCCTTGTCTATCCCTCCCATTCTTCCTATCCCGTCCCATCCCTCATGAAGGGCCTTCTGTTCGCTTTGCAGGTGAGGCCGCCTGGGCGAGTCGCTAGTCCCGCAACCCCAGTTGTGTCCCCCGTCCCGATGTCAAGCTTATGGACACTGCCCGTAGAGACGATAAAAGTGGGATCCCTCGCTGAGTTCGTGGGAAAAGCCTACCTGGAGGGTAAACTGACTACAAAAAACAAATTAATGCATGTGGGATTTTTGAGGTGAAATGTCTCGTCTGGTGGTTGGGATTTTGCGTAAAATGGAAGTACCGTGGCTTATGATCATGAGGTTAAGGGTCCCGTAAGACTACAAGCTTTCTTTCTCTTTTGTAATCCACCTTGTTTGTAGTGGCTAGCATTCTTGGCTGTCCCTGCGGTGATTCCGGTTTGAATCTCGTCTCTGCCAAGAAATTATATTCTGATCTGAGGGCTGCAGGGTTTTACACAGCATCGTGAGGCAGAACTGAGAAGAGAAGAAATGGGTTTGATTTCCACTTCGTCGAACCTAGAAGTGGTCTTCACATTTCTACTCCCGGCAAATGCCTCAATTAATAATAATAATATTTTTATTGTCGTGTGGCCTCCTGAGAGGCCGAGTGCAGATATTTCTAGTCGACACCCGTGGGCGACCTTCTCGTCTGAATGAGAGATGAAATAGATGAATATGAATGAAACTGGGCAAGGATGTGGAAGGAAGCGGCAGTGGCCTGTCAGAAGGTACCGTCCCAGCATTTGCCTGGTGTTGAAAATGGGGAAACCACGGAAAACCATTTCAAGGACGGCCGACGGTGGGGCTCGAACCTACGCGTCTACCAAGTCAGTAGAGAGCTTGGCCCCATGACCTAACGCTGCGCTTTAGCCAGCGTAGCAACTGCTGTCGGCAATGATAATAATAATAATAATAATGTTATTGGCTTTACGTCCCTTTTAACTATTCTGGCTTTTAGAGACGCCACCGGGGCGCCGGAATTTTGCCCCGAAAGTGATCTTTAACGTCCCAGTAAATCTACTGATATGGCTCCCTCACATTTGCGCACCCTCAAATGCCGACTGACTGCGCCAGGATTCGATCCTGTAACCTTCCGATCAGCAAGCGATAACGTTACCGCTGAGCCACGCAGCCAGTCTCAATTAATATCACACACATTACTACAAACATTACAATAACGCAGGCTTTTAGACAAACTTCACACACGCCCAAGTACACGGGGCTCAAATTACTACTGATTGAAAACAACAGTAATAACTAAAGAAACAACCTATTTTATGCACAGTCATATCGACACCATCAGTATCAGATGACTATTGCACACAAGAATTGCCATTTCGTTTTGACCCTAAAATATACCGCAATTGTGGTATTTGGGAGGTGGTCAACTTGTGAGTTGCACGGGATAACATTATAATATGCTGTTGGCTGGGTCGTTAGTTATAAAGCATCCCAAGATACGCCATTAATTGCCTTTATTGGACCATCCATTGCCATAATGTTAGAAGCGGCCTGTTGATGAGCTGGTGGATACTTAGGTAAGATATTACCCTGCTCAACAAGCCAAGAAAGACGGCCATAAAACCCTACCAGACAGCTAGGTGTGTGCTACTAACTAACCAGACACACATGGTGATAATAATGCACAAGTCGAAATATCTTTGCTCAATTCTTCAACAGAATCTGTATTTTGTTCTGTATTTTAGACTACAGAATATATTCTTACTTAACCCTTTATAGGGAAGATTATTGAAGATATTTTATTTGCTTTTTTTAATTGATTTTTTAAAATTTTTGGTCTAATATTAATTATTATTAGTTTTAATTTTTCTTTAACATTTCATGTTCATGTTTATTTTTAGAATTTGAATTTTAATATTATTTTTACATTCTTAACATTAGGTTTATAAAATTATTTACAAGCATATTTATTTTAATTCTAATTTTTATCATATTTTTTTTACTTTTCTATCTTGATTCTTTTTATTTGAAAATAATATTTTTTTCAATAACTTAAGGTGAAGGAGGTTAAGAGATAATATTTGGTTTCCAGAAATATAAGGTTCGTTCAAAAAGTAACGAGCCGGAAGCTGTAATGCGCAAACCGGTGACGACATCGGCTAATCGTGGCGTGTGTAACGAGGTGTGGCTCCGAGCAGAGCGTGGAAGGTCACAGCCCGTCGGTAGAGGGCACGCGTGCACGTCACGTGACGATACAAAGTGAGCAGCAGCATGCATCATTCGTCCAACGCTGCCAGTCGCATTGCAAACAGTGACATGGAGGCGTCAACCGAAGAGCAAAGAGGTGTTGTTCGGTTTCTGACAGCGGAAGGAGTAGGGGGAACGGACATTCATCGCCGAATGTCACAAGTGTACGGCGAACACTGCATGTCCCTTGCAAGGGTCAAGGCGTGGCACAAGCGCTTTAGGGAAGGACGGGTGTCGTTAGTCGATGATGGGGTCTGGACTCCCCCCCCCCCCCCCCTTGCATTACCGATGGCAACGTCCAGCTGGTTGAGGCACTCATTACCCAGGACCGCCGAGTGACGGTGAACGCCATAGCCGCCGTGGTCGCTCCACGACAATGCACGACCTCATACGGCCAACACAGTCGCGGCACTCCTGCAGAAATTAAAATGGGAGGTTCTCGGCCACCCTCCATACAGTCCAGACCTCTCTCCCTGTGATTACGCCATGTTTGGTCCCCTGAAAAGGGCTCTGTGGGGCCAACGATTCACCTCGGACGCCGACGTCCAGCTGTACGTGCGGAACTGGTTCACATCGCAGCCCAGGAAATTTTATGAGACAGCCATTCACCGCCTCGTGTCACAGTGGGACAAGTGCCTCAACAGCCAGGGCCAATACTTCTAACATACAGGTACTGGTTTCTGTAATTTTGCCTACGGCTCGTTACTTTTTGAACGCACCTTATATTAACACTTCCACAAGAAAGTATCTCTGAAAGATTCAATCATAAATTGTTCTTATAGTAGGTAGTAAGTATAGAGACCACTAATCTACTGTATAAGGGGTTAAAGATGATGCTGGAAGTAAGTTAGTAAGACAAATAGAAGAAGAAGCGAAGTGCACCTCCTGCTTTAAGTATTCAATAGATGGTTGTACTGCTTGTTGCTTTAAGCGGGTAAACATCAAGGTAATCTTCCCTTAAGCATAAATAGCTTTGAAACCACTTTTCAGTGTTGATTTATTGATAATTGATATTACATAGACTATCTTCAGTCGGTCAACACAAGGTATTCCCATTTACTGGGATAGCGAAAAATAACCTGATAAGAATTCATGTGACTACTGTATAATAAACTGGCTTCGCCCGGTATATTTAACGCTTTGCCCAGTGTAAGCTTAAAAGGTGCACGGACGACCGGTCCCAGACGCAATTCAAAAAAGCCGAGGTGAAAAGCGGAACTCCAATCACATAGTCTAGACTCTTCTCTGAAGTCTTAACTCGGCACGGCTCGACAGTTTGATGCTAGCCGAAACTGGGATTATGGGCTCGCTCGCTAGCTCGTAAACTTGCTCCTAAGCTAGTAATTCAAATTACCACTGAACGGAGATTGTTGGAAAAAAATGAAATCGTAAATACTCTTATAGTGGACGATATATTAACGATAGAGATATGTTGTCGCGGACTTTTTTTGTAGAACTTTTCATGCTGAACAATTCTTTCACTCATAGTATATAGATATTTTTAACGGTTTACCCAGCGTAAGCTTAAAAGGCTCACGGACGGCAGGTTTTTCTTGGACTCGATTCACTGAAATCGTTACTGCTCGGCTTCTTTCGGTCATAAATGAATGCTTTTATGCAGAAATCTTCCTCGAGAAATTCTTTACAGAATTGTGAAAACCGCGTCAAAATCCATCCAGTGGTTCTCGAGATTACCCGTTACATCCAAGAATCGGGGACTTTATTTTATACTATGTAAAGGTATGTACATATTGTTTTGGACTATAGAAGAGGCAGATAACTAAGGGATGCCATTATTTCGCTCATCAAGTGAGCATCATCGGATCCGAATGTATACATGACAAAATAGTTCTACAAAACATTACCAAACCTACGATGACACCCTCTAACAATCACTGTCCTCCAACAACAAAACAAGAAAGGTCAAAAATTGAAGTGTGGCAACTATGGTTGGTAAAATACCAAAGCATCAAGCATCCAAAAAAGGAACTTAAAAAGAAAATAGTTACTGGAAGAAAGAACTGATATAGTAGGTACCTATTATGTACCAACCTAAATAAGGTTTTGGACATTGCAGTCATCAGTACCTGGGTGTGTGTAGAATTTGTCTGACAACCTCCGTTATTGTTGTGACTGTAGTAGAATGTGCATTTGTGATTGCGGCTAAGATTGAGAAAAATGTAGACATTGCATTAACGAAGGAACCATGGCGGTATTTGCTTCGAGTTAAAGAGGGAAACCACTGAAAACCACTTCTGGATTGGTTGAAGTGGGGAATCGAACTCAGGACTTTGGGACTGGAGTCTCAACACGTGATCTGAGCGCATGGAAGGTGGAAATAGTCTTAAATCGAAATATATGGAGTACTGTATATGTAGCTGCTGGCTTTAAAAGGACGAGGAGGATTTTATATTTCTTGAATTGATGTTCGTTAGGATAATAGGCCTACTGTGATAATTGCCCTGAAATTTCTTGGTACATTGTGCAGATGACATGCTTTTATAACGACAGGACTTCTATGAATGATTATTACCTTCATCTGAAGAAGATGGTATCTCCAGCAGTGTCTCGTTTGCTCCCATACATGGAATGACCCATATTGGTTTCGCAGATATCAGAAAGCCAACAGACAATGGTAAGTCTGTCTGGTGGAATACATAATACAAGTAAATGACCTTCCAATGTCTGTTATTTGAACTAAATGTGCTTTTGGATTTTGTAGAAGATGTCAAATGCACTGTACAACTGCTCCCCCAGCGGTGAATGTTAAGACACGTGCGATAACAAGAACGGGAAGTTCACGTTGATCACTACAGTGATTTTCGGTTGCTATTCCGAGCATGATTTCCCCATATATTTTAACCCTAGAGCATCCGTGGCTTAGGCTGCAGCACGCCGGCCTCTCACCACTGGGTCCGTGGTTCAAATCCCGGTCACTCCATGTGAGATTTGTGCTGGGCAAAGTGGAGGCAGACAGGTTTCTCTCCGGGTACTCCGGTTTTCCCTGTCACAATTTCATTCCAGCAACACTCTCCACTACCATTTCATTTCATTCATTTAATCATTGCCCCAGGGGAGTGCGACAGGCTTCGGCAGCCGGCACAGTTCATATCCCCGCCGCTAGATGGGGGCTTCATTCATTCCATCCCTGATCCGGTCGGTAGTCTGGAAGCAGGCTGTGGATTTTCATTTTAACCCTGGCTAGAGTAGTATATTAAAGACTGTCCCGACCTTAGAGCCAGTTATCCACTACTGCAGAATATGTAATAAATCCTGCCTGGAGACCGGCTGCGTGGTGCAGGGGAAGGTTTCTCTCGTGCCCGTCTACTTGGGTGCGTGTTGAATTTAGCTGTTAACTTGTGTTTGTCTGCTGACTGTACTAATCTATGTAATTATAATTATTGTTAAGGTCGGGAAGGAAGTAGTTGCCCCGAGACTTGAAATAAAATATTAATCCGGCATTTGCTTGGAAGGAGTGTGGAAAAACTTGTGGGGGGAATCACACTGAGAATAGCTGTCAGTATCGGGTTTCGAACCTTCAATCTCCCGACGTTGTAGCTCCCCATTGCATAGATATAGGCTACCTCGCGGTGCTAGTAAAGATAATTGTATACACATTGCCTTGCATACTTGTAGTTGTGTAGTCGTGGTTCAGATTAGAATTGCTGGTGTGGAAAAGGCCGGATGTTGGTACTTACATTCATTGCACTGGTTACTTGTCGGATGCGCTTATTAATCGGCACTATTTCGCCGAGTTGTCGAGGCGCTTCGTTCTGCACATGACCAGTTGCCTATCACTACCGACCTACAAGGGCTGACCTTGTGCTTAATGCATTTACAGTGAGATCCTTCTCTAAAGAACGTAACTTCGCATGCACCAAGTGACGGCCAGGGCACTCTGGTTAGCCGCCTGTCGAGCAAGGCACTGGCGCTAGCAGCAGCGTAGCCCCAATTACACAGTTCAACATATTTAACTTACGCTTTTATAATATTAAATGATTATGTTGACTTCGCTGTGGTCTGGCGTTACGTTACGGTGACGGGACGAAATGTACCGAGAATGCACTGAGGTGTGTGACGTCATAGTACTGCTTGAGCTTCCTCCTTTCCCCGCGCGCTCCGGTGAGCGTGACGTCATCCAGACAGCTACCTCCTTTTACCTTGGTTTGCACTTGCTTTTTATTTTTTATTTTTTTATTTTTTATGCTAACGGACTTTGAGTTCACGCAGCATTTGTAGCATTTAAAATGACATAAAGTCTAGTCTTTCAGACTGACTGTCAGTGTTTTTTTAACGTATTTAATAATCATCATTACTTACAGGTAGGCTACATGAGTTTCAGAGTAGTTGCTGGAAATGCTGTCTTTCATTTTCTAAACGCATATTGAACCGACGTAGGAAGTTTTGGTACACTCGCTGTAGGCCTAATTCATCCTTACTGATATTTCGTATCAGTGCAGTTATTTCGTTTTCGAGAGCCTCCAATATACGCGGATTGTTTCTGTATATCTTTTGTTTGAGATTCCCTCACAAGTAATAATCGTACGGCGCTGAAACTTACGAACACATTTACTGAAAGACATCATCTTGAGAAGATAAGTTTCCACTATAAAAAAATCGATGTTTTGTTCCATAAAAAAATAATAACACCTCCCGGCACTACAGCCCGTGAAGGGCCTAGCCCTACCAAGCGACCGCTGGCCAGCCATATGGCCTGCAGATATTGAGGTGACGCGTGATAAGCGCATCGGGTCCCCTCGGCCGTTAATCTTGGTTTTCGTGATCGGGGAGCTGCCTTACTCTCAGACAGCTACTCAATGTCCACACGAGGCTGAGTGCACCCCGTTCCAGCCCTCACGTCAATTTCTAAAATCCCTGACGGAGCCGTGAATTGAACCCGGGGCCTCTGGGTGAGAGGCAAGCGCTACCCCAAAACCATGGGGCCGGCCTGTTTTGTTCCATGCCTAACCATATTCACGGGATGAGAGTTAGCCTACAGTATTTCACCACACGTCGTAATGATCTTAACTTAGGTATCTTACCAGCTCCGTATGTAATAAGTGCAATGCCAGCATTCGGGGCTTTCCGACCCACTCTAGTCAACTGGCGGTGACTAATCACTCTTTTCACCGTCACACGGTCCTGTGAGGCTCCGTTCTTGTAGGAAGGCTCTCACTTTAGCTTGCACTGAACGTAGCATCGTGCGTGCACATATAGATACATGGGGTGAGCTGTAAGAGATCTCCAACAACAGAACGTTCCTAACAAACTAGCACAGACATTTCAAATGGTTGTGTTGTTAAACATTATGCAGAGGATAGACAATATGACAAATTCTCCAATGCTTTCCGTGTCACAACTAGAGCTCTGCGCGAATAAACAAAACGTTACCCGCTTCCGGCCCACATCCGCACAACTATTATCCGCATCCTCACGACAGTTCCGTATCCGCACAACTATTATCCGCATCCAGTCCGCATCCACACGACAGTTCCGTATCCGCTCCACGTTTATCCGCATCCAGTCCGCATCCACACGACAGTTCCGCATCCGCTCCACGTTTATCCGCATCCAGTCCGCATCCACACGACAGTTCCGCATCCGCTCCACGTTTATCCGCATCCAGTCCGCATCCACACGACAGTTCCGCATCCGCTCCACGTTTATCCGCATTCGCACGTTCGTTATCCAAATCCGCTGACATTACAATAATATTTTTCATTTATTAAATAAACATTAAGTATTAAAGCAACACATTTAGATATTTGAGGAGTAATTCCTCCCCCTAGATAATGCTACGCCCTCAGGGGCTCACGGCTGGTGAGTTCGGGAGTTAGCGACCCCGAGGGATTCCTGAGCTGGGTCCGTTTTCCCCCCTTTTGTCCCTTACCTTTGGGGCGGACCTTCTCCTCTCTCCCCTCTCCTCTTTTCGTTATATTTACTTTTCTCTTTAAGATTCCCGCACTGTTTTTGTTACTTGGTTCACCGTGTATCTAAATTCCGTTCTAGCGTTTTTTAAGGCATTTTTAATCGACATTGCTTTTTGTATGTTTTTCGATCTAAATTACATCTCGCGATTGTTTTCAACCTCAATTGCATTTTGTAAAGATTGACAATCTAAATTGCTTTTTAGTAAGTCTTTCAATATGGCGGAGCGACCTTTGTGAGTATTTTGAATTTCAATTGCATTTTGTAAGTATTTTCAACCAAACCGCATTTCGCACGAATTTTGAATCTAAATTGCATTTTGATTGGCGGGCAACTTGCACATATTTTGATTCTCAATTGCATTTTGTGGGTATTTTGAATCTAAATTACATTTTGTCAAGTATTTTCAATCTAAATTGCGTTTTGTAAGTATTGTCAATGCACATGAGTCGTTTGAATCTACCGTACATTTTGTAAGCATTTTCAATTTCAATTGCATTTTGTAAGTATTTTGAATTCCAATTGCACTTTGTGAGTATTTTGAATCTGAACCGGCTTTTTTTTTTCAATCTAACTTGCATTGTGTATTTTCAATTTCAATTGCATTTTGTAAGTATTTTGAACCTCAATTGCATTTTGTACGTATTTTCGATCTCATTTGCATTTTGTAAGTATTTTGAATTTCAGTTGCATTTGGTAAGTATTTCGACGCTACATTGCATTTTGTACGTATTTTGAATCTCGCCTACGTCTTGTGGGTCTTTTTTTCAATCTATTTTTTTTTGTGCAACTTTTCGTTCTAAATTCCCTTTTGTAAGACCATATTGTGAGTTGTTTCCATCTGAGTTCCTTTTTGTACGTATTTTCCGTCTCAGATAATTTTGTTCTGGTTTCCATTTCATTATCATTTTCGCTATCACCCAGATCATTAGGGGTCGATAACCTCGATGTTAGGCCCCTTAAAACAACAATTATCATCATCATCATCATCATCATCGTCCTCCTAGGCTATGTGTGAATCGTAAGGCAATGCTGACTGAGTTTTGTCCCTCTGAGTAACGGCAAGTGAAACAGCGGGTGGCTAATTATAGCTCTTACTTAGTCGTCAGATGGATCCACGCAGGCAAGCGCAGGTATAAAAGACTTTATTTTTCATAAGTCAACAGCAATTGAGGGTATTTCCACTTCTCTCACTTCTGTATTATTCTCATATAACTTAATCAAAGCGAAAGCAAATAGGGACATGACAAGAAAAGTGATAGACGCAAATCTTAGCAAGAACTAAATAAATAAAAAAACAGTTCTACATTATATTGTATAACATATCCGCAAATTTACTCTAAACATTATCCGCTTTCCGCACAGGCATGCAAAGTACCATATCCGTATGGCGACAAATTTTGCGAATATCCGCATCTGAGGAATTTAGTCATAAGCATATGCAATTGATTGGAATATTACATTCACAAGAATCAAATACATTATGCAGGAACACCCAAAAAGGGTCAAAATATGCGGTCTGATATGTACGAAAAATTTTACTTTCGCGTCTTTACTACGTCTAGCAAGTTATATAATTTTGATTCGATTGATAGTCTTAAGCTATTGATGTCTTCTACTTGATGGTCTAAGTGCCCGAAAATTGCAACAGGTTAATGGGCGTGTGACATAAACATGACCTCGTGTAATTAATGGTGGAGACAATGTGGGTGCGAATTGCCGCTGCATTAGGCTGGACGCAAGCATTTAGCAATTCTGACAGGAAAGTTATGGACGCTCTGATGGACTAAGCAAGTATGTAGCGTAATTCAAGTGTTTGATACCTTAAGTTTATTATTTACTGCGCCTTCTATTCAATCAAGGATGTCGGAATAAAAGGAAATTTAAGACTTTAATGACTGTTGTAATGTAGAGTTTGGAAGCCATTCTTTCAGTGTTGCCTATACAGATGATTGTACCAAATTTGGTACTATCGTGTTGACTGACTGAAAGGCATAAATTTCGTTAACTAAGGCAACACTTAAAAATGGCTTCCAGCAGGATAATTATCAGACAAATTATGTGCACATACACGCCCAACTACACGGGGCTAAACGACCGCGATGTCCAGGCACCTCAAATGAAACAACAACAATTTCAGATCCAAGCTGCAGATTATTTTAGAGTACATTGTGACCGAATTACAAGATTCGAAAGCAGAAATCAGGATTATTCTGCTTACGAGTAAAATAAAACGTACAAGTGATGTGTTCCTCGTTATCAGTTAAAAAGAACGGCATTACCGTTAATGTTACTTAATTTAATTAATGTTCGACGATGTCGAAATGTAAATATTATATGTCAGAAAACTGTATCATAATGAGGGTCATTATAGTACTATCCTTCATTATGAAACAGTTTCTCCAGCCAATCAGAGCTCATTCATTGACCAATTAGGTAAGGATAGCTTCGCACATGCGCTCATAATCCAACATGTCGGACATGAATTACATGATTTGAAAGTTCAAATTGGATATCGGATCAAACATTGTACTTATAATCCCAAACACAAAGACAAAATCAGCACGAACCTTTACGATAACAAGAAAATACTATGACATATGAAGGAAATTTATGAATCTACGTCTAGAAGTTAGCAACACAGCATCCTTCTATATAAATTACCGACATGGAAAGTGCACCGTCCCATATGTTCGCGTAAATAAACTGGCGAATATGAGACAAGAAATAGCACTGTACCTTAATATCCCCAACTCCAATTTCAACACAGCGCATTGCTTTCAAACGACTTGGGTGACAATATTAGTGAATGCTAGTTCTGATCGACACTAGACATCATACAGGCTGTAAACAATAGCATTGCCAAGCAAAGTAAATAGTCTCTGCTTTCGAAATTCTTTGACCCACGCAAGCGCTCTGTTCAGTCAGCAAACCACCCAGCGCGCTCTGTTCACTAATTGAAGTTACTGAATCCCACAGATATTTATGAATGTATATGTTAAAATATATAATAAAGTTATAATTATCGTCGGCGGTCCGGGTTCGATTCCCGGTCAATGCATGTGAGATTTTCGAAGTGAGATGCCATGTCCTGTGGTTCGGATTCCACGTAAAAAGGAGGTCCCGTGGCTCATGATCTCAAGATTAACGGTCACGTTAAACTACAAGCTTCCTTTTAATTATCGTCGAACATAAACTGTCGTATGCAACTCGCCTATAATGGTAATTAAGACACTCGTATGGAAATTATAAAACTTGCATACGCTCGTTTTATAAACATATTCGTGTCTTAATTATTGCCATTATAGGCTCGTTGCATAATGTACTATAATAACGGCGTTACCTTGCATTACCGTCCAATAGTAACTGTTACATGAAACGGCGTTTCGTGTAATATGTTTTCCCCAACACTAGCTGCATTTATCCGTTGTCTGCTTGATATAAGCTCATTGATCAATATTAATCCCTAATTATTAATAAGCTGCGGCATTTAATTCATTGCTTCATATGGAACCATATCCTATTATTGCGATATTTGTGTGATATGTTTGTGAGGGAGGATCACAGACTGGTGCGGGAAGAAGACAGGTTACCGTACGCCGAGTGGCTCCTGAGCGAGATAGATTCTGTTTTCAGTCCTTAAGTCAAACCGGTTTCCATTTTAGAGTGTTTATAGGTACGTGTTGGTGGTTTCGATGCTGATATACTTGGTGTTGTGTTGGCGACGAATAGTGGAAGAGAAACAAATAAAATAAAGCAAATGAAGAGATGAGAGAGACAAAGAATAATGTGATGGCCTAAAATCCACGTTTATGGTCTGAGGTGAGACGAAGGAAATAACTGGGGTAGAAGCTAACAAGAAGGTAACTAGCCAATTGGCGTGGCACCTGAAGACGGAATACTGCATGTCACGTAAATGTTTCGGGAGGCGTTTGAAAGTGGACATGATTGACTTAGATCATTCAGTTTATAAACAATGAATGAGGTTTTTTTTTTCGCCCCTGCCAACACAATGTCGAGGCATGCATCCCAGAACCAAATCGACAAAACATAGATATCATTCACGTTCACAATGAATATACGTGTACCATGGTACACCTAGCCTGGGAAATGAAGCAACAGCAAGAAACACTTTTCGTTTTTTGTCACTTTTAGTACACCACACAGCCATAATCATTTCCTTTCAATTTATCTATTATATTCTTTGTTTGTTAATGTTAAGTGTTTACTAACACCATAATTCCCATAATTCAATTTGCGTAATTATTCATCATTCCATTTATTTGACCTTAATTCTCGAAATTGTACGTACCTAGGTATATTCATATACAAAATGTTCACAGGCGAAATTAAGAAAAGCCGAGTTTCACTTCCAGGGAAACTCCAAACACAATCACTCTTCTCTGAAGTCTTAACTCAACACGACTCGACAGTTTGCTGCTGGCTGTATCTGGGGAAATAGGCTCGCCTGCTAGCTAGGCTGTAACTGGGGTGATAGGCTCGCCCCTTGCTATCTCGTAAACTGTCGCCTCAGTAATTGAATTGAGATTGTTGGAAGAAATGGAAACGTAAAAACACTTATAGTGGGCGATAAATTGATGATCGAGATATGCTCTCGCGGGCTTCTTTGTAGAACTTTCCATGCTGAACAATTCTTACACTCATAGTATATTGATATTTTTAACAGTTTGTCCAGCGTAAGCTTAAAAAGCACACGGACGCCAGGTTATTTTCGACTTTTTACTGAAATTGTTACTGCTTGGCTTCCTTTGATCATAAATAAATTATTTTCTACAGAAATCTTCCTCGAGATATCCTTTACAGAATGGTGAAAACCCCATCAAAATCCATCCAGTGGTTCTCGAGATTACCCGTGACATCCAAGATTTGGGGACTTTGTTCTATAGATTCTAAGTTGAGATAAATGTAGGATTACACCTTAGTCAATAATTTAATTAATTAATAAAATGTACCAGATTGGGCCTTCTTCAGCGGTGTTGTTATAAAGTACCGTAACTAAAGTAATTACGAGCGAAGCTTTCTTGTTAATATTTTACTTGGGTTTTCTATGAAAAATCTTATTTAAGTAGTTGAAAACAGATCTGTAACAAATATGGGCTTAATTTTATGTTAATAAAATAATTTTGCAAAGACTGTATGAATAAATAGTTGGTATTGTATACTCCTGGGCAAAGGAGTAAATATCTTACGGAAATATCACTAGGGAAATTTTACAGGCTACTTATTTTGCCATGGCATGCACATTTAAGAAGTTAAAAATTGAACCAGTCTCTCGTATTATTTACCTTTTGGGCTTTCTTATCACCACTTCTATTGGTATACCTCTGATAAATATTGCGTTTAAACTTTGCTCTTTGTCTGGGATATATTTTGGACTTCCTGACAGGTTGACGACTTGCTATTGTTATCGTTGGTGTGTCTTCTGTCTTCATTGTTACAATAATATACTGTATGCCACATGCAATAAGTAAAAGTTAGGTATTTGGAGAATAAGATGGCATCTCTAAGTCAATATTGACATTCCTGATTAACACCACTTGACGATCCAGCTGCCGGTGATTTGTATTGTTCTCTACTTTTAAAATGTTAATCTCTTTGGTTTCTGTTTTACGTATGATAAACGGAATTTTCTCCCCCAGAACTTCTTCTTTGGTTTTGAGAATTGTTATCTCCCTTCGATAGCAATATTCCTACGCAAGGAAACAGTTTCTTCTCATAAAGAGGAATGCTAAGTTTAGAACAAAGAACATCAATCTTGAACATCCACCACGAATAAATACCTCGAAACGGAAACAAGATGAAAGTTTATAAATGTAAAATATATCAAAGTGTTAAAAAGAAACGAACGAGACATTTCGATTTTTGGATTTTATTAAAACGCAGTGTTATACACACATCAAAAAAAGTTTTGCATCACCTCGGTTCCCAGATCTCCGGCATATAGACGTTGACTGTGTATATTGTATCAAAGATACAGTCCCTTTGACTGTTCATAGATGTCACTAAAACTGCTCAAAGATGTAAACAACCCTGCATGAGCAGGGCCTATTAGACGGAGGGGGTACGACAGCCGATCAGTTCCAGTCATTCCACCAGGACGAAGGTACGCTGCTCATGTTGTCTGTAGTTCTACCATGCCTAGAAGGTCAATACCGCAGTTCGATCGCGTCCGCATTGTTACTTTGTGTCAAGAAGGGCTCTCAACAAGGGAAGTTTCCAGGCGTCTCAGAGTGAACCAAAGCGATGTTGTTCGGACATGGAGGAGGTACAGAGATACAGGAACTGTCGATGACAGGCCTCGCTCAGGCCGCCCAAGGGCTACTACTGTAGTGGATGACCGCTACTTACGGATTGCCGCTCGGAGGAACCCTGACAGCAATGCCACCATGTTGAATAATGCGTTTCGTTCAGCCACAGGACGTCGTGTTTCAACTCAAACTGTGCGCAATAGGCTGCATGATGCGCAACTTCACTCCCGACGTCCATGGCGAGGTCCAGCTTTGCAACCCCGACACCATGCAGCGCGGTACAGATGGGCCCAACAACATGCTGAATGGACCCCACAGAATTGGCATCACGTTCTCTTCACCGATGAGTGTCGCATATGCCTTCAACCAGACAATCGTCGGAGACGTGTTTGGAGGCACCCTGGTCAGGCTGAACGTCTTAGACACACTGTCCAGCGAGTGCAGCAAGGTGGTGGTTCCCTGATGTTTTGGGGTGGCATTATGTGGGGCCGACGTACGCCACTGGTGGTCATGGAAGGCTCCGAAACGGCTTTACGATACCTGAATGACATCCTCCGACCCATAGTGCACCCATATCGGCAGAATATTGGAGAGGCATTTGTCTTCATGGACGACAATTCTCGACCTCATCGTGCACATCTTGTGAAGGCGTTCCTTCAAGATAACGACATCGCTCGACTACAGTGGCCAGCATGTTCGCCAGACATGAACCCTATCGAACATGCCTGGGATATGTTGAAAAGGGCTGTTTATGGACGTCTTGACCCACCAACCACTCTGAGAGATTTACGCCGAATTGTCGTTGAGGAGTGGGACAATTTGGACCAACAGTGTCTTGATGAACTTGTGGATAGTATGCCACGACGAATACAGGCATGCATCAATGCAAGAGGACGTGCTACTGGGTATTAGAGGTAGTGGTGTGTACTGCAATCTGGACCACAAATGCTGAAAGTCTAGCTGTATGATGGTACAACATGCAATGTGTGGGTCTCATGAGCAATAAAACGAGCTGAAATGTTGTTTGTGTTGATCTCTATTCCCTTTGTATTTAAAGGTTCCGGAACTCTTGGAACCGAGGTGATGCAAAACTTTTTTTGATGTGTGTAGTTTGAAGATAGTAGAGCGCACTTTCTAAAAACGAAAACTAATAAAATTCCAACATGATATTTTATTTGTTGAGTGTGTAAAAATGTTTACATGGCTTCATATCTATTACTCACCTTCGCACTATCCAACATAACTTTGACGTCAACGTAAAACCTATACCTTAGACGATAAAGTACCATCGCAAGATTTCCATGCAGTCCGTGAAATACCACTCCCCCAATTACTTGTGGAATTTATTAAAGCAAATTATTTCAAGTGAAATAATTTAATTTCCTACAAGGTCGGGCATAAGGTGACATAACCCTCCGTTGCGAGTGGTTTAACACCCGGATGCTCCCTCTGACGCCAACATCCTCTGACGGGCAAAAAAAAGAAAGATGGACTGGATGGTTATAAATTTGAACTCAGGAATACGTTGAAAGGAAGTAGTAGTTGTCTGTTAGAAGCTTATGTCCTTGGAGTTGAAAATGGTAAACCACGGAAAACCAATTCAAGGATGGCCAACGGTGGGATTCAAATCCACTTGTATCCTCTGTTCTGATGTAGCTCGACCAGTGGGTGAATATTTCCTTAAAACAGTCAATACAGACGTGAATGAGAATTATTTACTGTGCGACAGAGCTCAATTCAGATAGGCTTCGTGTCTGCCTCCTTGCGTATTTGGCTATATTCTGTAAGCTGGGAGAATGCGATTGACAGTTCTCGTCTCTCCAGGTGGTCTGTCTGAGAATGAAGTTGCCAAGCTGTACAAGCCAGATATACAGTGACCAGGGACTGAATATTGTAATATTGCAACGCAGATTATTATAACATCAACTATTACTTTGCCACGCAGAGTATTATGACATCCACTATGCGAACATGGATTGGTCAAGAGGCAGAGAGGTGATGACTGTCGTGCAACATCCGGCCAAATGTCAATCCCTTCTCCAAGCGTACAGAGATTTTTATAGCACTCTTAGATGTCACCGCGGGTTCGATTCCCGGCTCTGCCAAGGAATATAATTCTGATCTGAGGGCTGAAACAGGCAGCCTCGTGAGGAAAAACTGTGAAGAGACGAGTTCGATTCCTACATCAGCCATCATGGAAGTGGTTTTCCGAGGTTTTCCACTTCTACTCTAGGCAGATGCCGAGATAATACCTAACTTATAGCCACGGTCGTCTTCTACCCAAATCCTACCTTGATTACAAGTACACCCACTAAGTACAGACATCTCAGTTACACAGGTTATAAGCCAACTTCTACACACACAAAGTACACAGGGTTACACGACCACGATGCCGCAAACCCCCTAAAAAATCAACAACAACAACATCAGATAGGCCTCCTGTATCACACGAGTTACCGGTACTTCTTGAATTATGCTGTAAGGTGTAAGCTCGTTGAGACTTCTGCTTCGTTAAGACCGTTGTCATTATTTTTTTTCTTCATAAAATCCATGAAGAATTCCCATGAAATTGTACAATTATAGTGAAGAGGAGGAGAACCCCATGTCCTGATAAGGAGTTGCATGAACAATAGGCCTTAATGTAATGGTAGACTAAACTTTGTGATATCACGGACAATTTGTTCTTTTCATATTTAATGATGCAGAGGGTTTTTCAAACTGTCTTTAAATGTGCATGATTGCTTTTTACTAGTGAGCTCTTTTCAGAGTCACTCCACGTAGAATTGCTTTCGAAACTACTAATTACTTCGATTGTTTAGTCACCAGTTGAGCGTGCAGAGATACAGTATTACGTATTGTTGATGAAATCTCTAGCACGAGTTTTATTATGAGGGATACCTGAATTGTCCACGGTGTTCACTAATTATCCAGCTTCTGTAAGCCTACGACACTGCCATGCTGATACATGGAACATCTTGATCATCAGCCCCAGCCACATGGATCTATATTGTACTTGTCTGATGTACTGCGTTATTTTGTTGAATGAAGTAGTGTGTATAACAGTAATTATTAGGTGTGGGACTGGGATAGGTACCCCGAGACTTGAAATAGGGTAACATCCCTGAATTTGACTACAGGAAGTATGGAAGAACATGGTGAAAACTACACTCAGGATGGCCTCAAGGAGTACTGGGATTCAATCTACGTGTGAAAAAACTTGCTGTTTCCCTGAGCAACCGGGAATCTTGACGTAACGCGCTCGGCTACGGTACTTTATATGAACAGTGTATGAATGAATGACTTCATTATGGAATTGATGAACGAATGAATGAATGAATAAAAACAGAGTATCAGTTGGGTGGTCTTGTAGTAAAAGACTGTAACCGAGCTGAAAATCCGCCTAACGCTAATCCCTTCAATTCTTCTTCTTCTTCTTCTTCTTCTTCTTCTTCTTCTTCTTCTTCTTCTTCTTCTTCTTCTTCTCCTTCTTCAATTCCCTTATGACTTCAGGCGTCGGGGTAGCCTCATTTGAGCCATTTCTGCCATTCCGCTCTATTTTTGCACATTCTCTCCATTTCCACAACAGTTTTGCCCCTTTTCTATCCTAATCTCTCAATTGTCTTAATATTCCATGTTCCGAATCTCGTGTTCTGTTTCCACTCCGGTCGTCGTCGTCGTTTATATCCGTCCAATCCGAGGCTACTGGTGTCGTGCCGGATGCGACCCGTGCTGCAAGCGTCCCACCAATTTACCATCGTGCCACTAGCGACCCAAGCACTGATGTATCGGTGGAATCTGGGAATTTCTAACATATCTTTCTGGGGTGGGCGGGGATACCCGTCATGTAGACTGATCGAAAGACACTATGAGCAATTATTTGACTTGTGACTTGCAACCACTGTGTTAAGTTTGCTTTACTTTGCTTTTGTGCGATGGAAGAATCCTATGTTAATACAAATAAAAAATGGAAAGCCTTCTTTAGTATAAGGTGCGTTCAAAAAGTAACGAGCCGGAGGCTGGAATGCGCAAACCTGCGACTAGATCGGCTAATCGTGGCGTGTGTAACGAGGTGTGGTTCCGACCAGAGCGTGGAAGGTCACAGCCCGTCGTTAGAGGGCACGCGTGCACGTCGCGTGACGATACAAAGTGAGCAGCAGCATGCATCAATCGTCCAACGCTGCCAGTCGCATTGCAAACAGTGACATGGAGGCGTCAACCGAAGAGCAAAGAGGTGTTATTCGGTTTCTGTCAGCGGAAGGAATAGGAGGAATGGACATTCATCGCCGAATGTCACAAGTGTATGGCGAACACTGCATGTCCTTTGCAAGGGTCAAGGCGTAGCACAAGCGCTTCAGGGAAGGACGGGTGTCGTTAGCCGATGATGCCCCCCTGCATTACCGATGACAACGTCCAGCTGGTTCTTGCACTCAATACCCAGGACCGCCGAGTGACAGTGAACGCCATAGCCGCCGTGGTCGCTCCAACACAGTCGCGGCACTCCTGCAGAAATTCAAATGGGAGGTTCTCGGCCATCCTCCATACAGTCCAGACCTCTCTCCCTGTGATTACTCCATGTTTGGTCCCCTGAAAAGGGCTCTGCGGGAACAATGATTCACCTCGGACGCCGACGTCCAGCTGTACGTGCGAAACTGGTTCACATCGCAGCCCAGGGAATTTTATGAGACAGCCAATCACCGCCTCGTGTCACAGTTGGACAAGCGCCTCAACAGCCAGGGCCAATACTTCTAACATACAGGTACTGGTTTCTGTAATTACGCCTCCGGCTCGTTAATTTTCGAACGCACCTTATATTTAGATTGTATTCATACAGAGTTCATAAGACTACTCAAGAAAACATACCGGTAAGTAAAAATAAGTAAATAGCAAATGAAAAAAATGAAAAAAAAAAAGGTTGCTAAAAGTCCAACCGCAACCTCCCCGTGGTAGCAGATGGAAACTATAGATATGCTAATAGATAGATCTCTAGGCTAATATAGGGCTCTGGTAGACTGTACATGTTTCTTAAACGTGCATAGGGCTTATAAACTAGGAGTAAATTAAGATAAAACAGCACACCGTAAAAATTCTTCTCTCGAACAATGGGTCGCATGGGGCACGGTGAGCTACTAGCAGGGTCGCTATAGCTAAAGCCCTGTGCGGATGCGGATATCCGCAAAATTTTTCGCCACGCGGATATAGTTTGCATGGCTGTGCGGATAGCGGATACGCTGTGGATAATTTTTCGAGTAAATTTGCGGATAGTTTTTAGAATACAATGTGGAACTTACGATATTATTACATATTTGATAAGCCAATCTAAAAAAAGAGGAATACTCCTATAGCTTATTGCGTACGAAATATTCAGGCACGTATTGCACTTATACACGAGGAGATTATTTTACCCACATGCTTTCACCTACATATTATTAAGTACCGTATGTTTGTAGTAGATGGTACTGACATCTTAAAAATACTCACTGCCATTATTACTAGACGTATTAGATATAATGCTGACAATAAGCTTCTTAGTTCATCGTGGGGACATCATTAACATTCCTCAAGTCAGCTACTTCGCCGTCTAAGCTATCCTGGAAGATCTGGTTTCATATGTATCTGTAGATTAATTTCCAACTTGGCACTGAAATACGCTGACTGTGATATTGCAACGGAGTGAGTTGACATCAACTATGCGAACATTGATGGGTCAAGAAGAAGATGGATGATGACTGACTTGGAATTTCCGGCCAAATGTCAATCTCTTTCTCCAAGCGTAAAGAGAAGTTCACTTATTATTAGTTAATATTACCGCGACCGGGAATAAAAACATCATTTCACCAACATGGATAAACTATCTATTAAAATAAAACAACGTGAATATTCAATAGTCCGTGAAACAAAGCTCAAGTCTACGATATGGCAGACATTTGCTTATGTTTTCAATGGAAACGAAAAGGTGAACGATATAGTAGGTCGTTTTACTTGTAAAAAATGTGTATTCATACTCAGGACACAAACCAGGCACATCAAACTCACTGAGGCACAAGTGCAAAAGTAGCCAAAAAAGTATAGCCAGTTTTTTGTCTGAAGCGGAGGTCAAGAAACCAGAAGTGTCATCCAACTTGAAGTTCCTTGCAATGAAGCAAATTGTCAGGAACGACTTTCTCCTCAAATGTCTAAAATTGTTGGTTTAACACTTTATGCTTTATCTTATAAATTAAAAATAATATTGAAATATCAGCGGATTTGGATAAAAGTCATGCGGATGCGGATAACAGTCATGCGGATGCGGATAACAGTCGTGCGGATGTGGGGCGGATGAAGATAACGTTTTGTTTATCCGCGCAGGGCTCTAGCTATAGCCACGATTTTTGTTGGGTCGCATCCGACACGGTCGCATTCTGCACGTAACCAGGCTACTTGTAGTTCTCTGAATCACTTTACCTCCACATGGGTGATTAGCCCAATGCAGAGTGGTTTGTAGGGTTACCTTCCTATCCTCCACATTTATCCCCTGGAGACAGGGTGCCCCAGATGGTCGGTTACGTGCCGGGTGCGACCGTGCCGGATGCGACCCACCAAAAATCGTGCCAATAGCGATCCTGCTAGTAGCTTACAGTGCCCCATGCGACCCATTGTTCGAAAGAAGAATTTTTACGGTGCGCCGTTTTAACTTAATTTGCTCCTACTGTCGACCAAAATATTAAGTACACTCGAGTTTGAAAGTTGTTTGTGAAGTAACCAATTGGCCTACATAAAATCCAATAACATCATCATTTTTGTCGTTATATTTTATGTTAAGTCATGTACGTTTGTGGAGTTTGGAGGTTTTTTTTATCGCAGCTGGAACATAAAGCGTGCTCGTTTTTAAGCGTGTTTCAACCTTTAAGAATTAGTTTCACAAACACCCGTCATCAGATCGAATCCAAGTTTTAACACAATGTACATTGGAATGTTTTATAACTGGTTTAATCACGGCTCGGGGTGGTTGAAAAATTGCGTTCTTGGTCGCGTTGTAATCCTTTTGTATCAAAAGGCTATACTGTAGGACTGTGAAATACGTAAATGAATGTACTTATTTTATATCGGTTTGTATTTGTACGGGATAAAACGACATCGTTCACCAGCGTGCCGATACGGGGAAAGCTGTATAGCGTTGAGTAGTCTTATGAAGTCGGTATAAATACAATCCAAACACTAAAGAAGGCTTTCCTTTTTTAGTTGTAATAACATATCATTTTTCCATTGCACAAATCACTTGTAAAGCAAATTTAATACAAATGTTGACTGGTTGCAAGTCACAAGATAAATAAGGGCTCATAGTGTCTTTCAATCAGTCTACATGACGGGGTAATCCCGTCTCCCCCCAGAAAGGTGTGTTAGAAATTCCCAGATTCCACCGATACATCAGTGCTTGGGTCGCTAGTGACACGATGGCAAATTGGTGGGTCGCATGCGGCACGGGTCGCAACCGCCACGGTCGCATCCGGCACGACACCAGATCGTCAGGGTTTGGGTTTGGGCAGGCATTTTCTCCTTACCCACTAAGTTATGGTTTTCCCGCCAATACCCGGGTGGCTAATTGCAGTGGTTTCCCATTGGGCGATGTGGCCGCCACAACCCTACGCCCTCTTGCAATTATTGTGGGATAAAATTAATAATAGCTAGTTATTGTTGTTTAAAGGGGCGGAACAGCGAGGTCATCTGACCAAAATGTATAATAATAATAATTGTGAGTGGCCTCCGGAGAGGCTTGGTCCTGGTCTTTTGAGTTGAAGCCCTTAAACGGCCTGTACGTCGTGATGAGGAAATGAGTGATCGAGCCGTCACAAACAGCCAGTCCTCGAGCGAGGGGAATTCACTATGCGAATTTGAAATCCCAAAATCCGGCTGGGAATCGAACCAGGAGACCCTAGACCCTCTGTCAAAGTCCGTAGTTTATCTGTTGCTATATCAGGTTAAAGATGTCGAATATTACAATACTAAACATAACGAAACTAAGTGAAATCAGGCTGGCTACGCAGCGTAGTGGTAAGATTCTCGCCTGATGTGCCCAAGAATGCTGATTGAATCCTGGCGCAGTATGTTGGCATTTGAGTGTGCTTAAAAGGTAAGAGACTTGGAGCGTAGATTTACTGGCTCTTTAATAAAGCTTCTTGGCGAAATTCCGGCACCCCCGGTGTGTCTACAAGCCAGAGCAGTTAAAAGGGACGTAAAACCGGTAACACCAGTGTTTAATGTGAAATATTTTGTGATACGGGTCCGTATATCCTAGACTCGAACTGACAGCAAACTCATTGAACAGTTCCAGAGCCTCACACTCTGCCACTGAACTAAGCTTGCCGGAAAAATATAATCAAATGTTCTCCGATTCGGAACTCACCCTGTGTTTGCAGTAGAGCCCCCACTCATGGATTTTAGGATTTGGGGTAGATGACCTCTTTAATTCAACCCCTTAAAACAACAATAACAACAACAACAACAACCAAGAAGTAAGGATTCCCTTCTGAACTGTTCCTTAGCCACCTCACGTATTGTAGCCTACTTCTTGTAGCCAGCAGACAGACGCCGTTTCTCTACCAAGATGAGGTCAAAGATGCCATTTGTTGAGTTTCCATCTTCTTTGACATGTGAACTGTGGTTGGCATCTCTACCTGTCTGGCTTATTGCCCACTGTTTAATTTAAAAGTGCGTTCGATTCCCGGATCGACCATCCTCAGAATCTAGCAACTTCACTTTCATTCAAACAACGCTAGTTCAATAGCTATTTGACATTGGTACTGCTCGGATACAAATTCTGTGAACTTGCGAGGTGAGGGGAAGGGGCAGGCGAGAAGAGAAGGGCCTGTCAACAGACCGCCGTGTTATCTGGTATTCCTCTCTATTTCAATACTGCTAACATAGGGCCGTTGCTTAAACAACTGTGGTGATGCGAATGAGTGAGTGAGTCACCGACCAATGCATTTGGTTCAGTTACTACGCATGGACCGGGAACCCAGCACGTCTGTTATAATTATATCTTCATCGTCCGCGATCCACATTCCCCTTAGGTTCACGGAGCTTGGACCAGAACAGTTCTTGCGTATCGGTAGGTAGGTTCCTTTCTTTCTGAGCGATAAATCCAAATAGTAGTGATACGTACTCCAAACTACTCTGTATTTCAGTCACATTTAATAGCGTAGAGCAGTCGTAGAACATTGCTGTGGCAGCTTGGGGTATAATGGAACCCCATACTAAATTGTAGATTCCGATTAAGTGGTAGGTTTTGTCCTGGAGGCTTATAATCTAGATTTTAATTCATAAAACCAATAACCTTCTTCTTAAATTTTAATGACATTTCATTTGGTGCGGATTGTTTTTGCTTTGTAAATTTTTTGGTATGTTTTTACTCTTGAGTTGGTGGCTTTCCTCTTCATAGTTATTATGTCATTGAGAGACCTGTGTCATCGTGATCCTCAGCTTCATGTGCTTTGAGGATCCTGGCTGATGACCTGTGTTAATGTGGTGTCCATACAAGTGTGTGTATTTGTAGTTTACTGTATTTGGGGCCTATGTTTGGAAAGGAGTCCGCCATGGCTTTAAGTTAGGTGATTGTACTATCTTTGACATCAGTATGTTATGGACAAGTAAAAGTTGGAAAACCACTAGCATGGCTGAATTGGAAAATGAACCCACTTCTGCTCGGTTGTCTCTCGAAGCTTAAAGAACCTCATTCTTGCCCTCAGACCAGAATATTATTTCTTGGGAAAGTTGGGAATAGAATCCTAAACCTCTGGGATCGCAGCCATTAACGCTACTCTACGAAAAGGCACAATGGTGACTGTTGACATCTGTGCCCATAATCCTTACTTGTTCTGTACAATGCTTCATTGTCTATTTCTTCCTCTATCACTGCTGTATGGTGGCGATTGTTTTATCGGTGACACCAGTGTGTGACAGACTACGAGGCAGTTGGCACGGTATGGCCAGAATGCTTAGCCATCTCGTTCATTAATTCGAAAGACATGTACAACTTTTTTTCAAATTCTTACTTTTTTCTTTTTTCACGTGTGGGTTAGCTTGTAAACGTAAGAATGTCGGAATTCTGCTTTTGTGAACTTCAGCGAGTTGGAGATATAAATAGTATTATATAACGCCTTCAGTTCATAATGTACATGAATAGAGACATACAGTGTTAGAAGTAATTATCTGTCTCACCTACTGACAGAAAAAATATGTAATAAATGTCTTCGTGACATCTGCTCCTACTTCACTTCGTTCATAACAACTTGAAGCCTAATATATTGAGGGTCCTTTCTATAGAACGGAGCCCCGCAGGCGCCATGTGACGTCCGAGCCACTGTGGCTAGCCGCCTGTTGAGCAGCAATGGCGCTAGCAGCAGCGTAGTGCCCAACTAGTTCAACACATTTACACTTTTAACGTATTTATTACTCATCATTATAAGTAAAGCCACCATAACTTCCGACTTGACGTTTCAGTGTTAGGCTAGAGTTTCGTTCGCTAAATCGCGACATCACGAACAAAACTCAATATATCGTGATAAATCGATTTGAATGGATGCCCGTGATTGTCTAGTTAAATTGATTTTCCTTCTGACCGCTGGACAACACTAGGCTAACACTGAAACGTCAAGTCGGAAGTTATGATGGCTTTACTATACTTACATGAATTTCATAGCAGTTGCTGGAAATGCTGTCCTTCATTTTCTAAACGCTCGTTGCATCCACGTAGGAAGTTTTGGTACACTTGCTGTAATTCATCCTCACTGATATGTCGTATCTGTCCAGTTATCTCGTTCTCCAGAGCCTCCAGAGTACGCGGATTGTTTCTGTATAGGCCTACCTTTTGTTTGAGGTTCCCTCACAAGTAAAAATCGCATGGCGTTGAAACGTACGGACACATTTACTGGAAGAATACGAGTATTTGAGAAGATAAGTTTCCACTAGGAAAATTCGATGCTTTGTTTTATAACGTGCGTTCAAAAAGTAACGAGCCGGAGGCTGGAATGCGCAAACCGGTGACGACATCGGCTAATCGTGGCGTGTGTAACGAGGTGTGGTTCCGACCAGAGCGTGGAAGATCACAGCCCGTCGCTAGAGGGCACGCGTACACGTCACGTCACGTGACGATACAAAGCGAGCAGCAGCATGCATCAATCGTCCAACGCTGCCAGTCGCATTGCAAACAGTGACATGGAGGCGTCAAATGAAAAGCAAAGAGGTGTTGTTCGGTTTCTGACAGCGAAAGGAGTAGGGGGAACGGACATTCATCGCCGAATGTCACAAGTGTACGGCGAACACTGCATGTCCCTTGCAAGGGTCAAGGCGTGGCACAAGCGCTTCAGGGAAGGACGGGTGTCGTTAGCCAATGATGCCCGATCTGGGGCACCCTCCTGCATTACCGATGAAAACGTCCAGCTGGTTGATGCACTCTTTACCCAGGACCGCCGAGTGACAGTGAACGCCATAGCTGCCGTGGTCGGATTGAGCGTCGGAAGTGTGCACACCATCATGAAGGAACGACTGCACTTGCGCGAAGCGTGTGCCCAATGGGTGCCCCACAGTCTTCAACCACACCAGGAAGCATGTCGAATGACCTACTGTCTTGGTCTTGGTTGGACAATTGATGCATGCTGCTGCTAGCTTTGTATCGTCACGTGACGTGCACGCGTGCCCTCGAGCAACGGGCTGTGACTTTCCACGCTCTGGTCGGAACCACACCTAGTTACACACGCCACGATTAGCCGATGTCGTCACCGGTTTGCGCATTCCAGCCTCCGGCTCGTTACTTTTTGAACGCACCTTACATACATAACCATGTTCACGGGATACGAGATAGGCTGCAGTACTTCACAACAAGTCGTAAATATCTCAACTAAAGTATCTTGCCAGCTCCCAATGTAATAAATGCAATGACAGCATTCGGGGCTTCTCTACCCGCTCTTGTGTTATCGGCAATGCTAATTATCAGGTTCTGACTTAACGCTCTCCGTCCATCACACGGCCCTGGTGAGGCTCCGTGCTACAGAGAAGGCCCTCACTGTAGAATGGTGAATTCTTTTGAAATCTGGAGTTTTCTCTGCCGCATACGCGATCGATTTCTGGCTATGCTGAGAAATTTCATTCTGATCTGAGGACTGGGATGGGGTATATTCAGTCAGCCAGTCAACACGATTGTACCGAATTATAATGGGAGTTTCCCTAATCCCGAAAAACAATTACAGTACATGATATAAGTATATAAATAACTAATTAACTAATAACTAATTAAATTAAATAAATAAATTTTAAAAAAATTAATGTATTAAACCCAATTTTTTTTTTTGGATTAGGTAAAAGTCCATTATAATTGGGTATAATCGCGTTGACCGACTGTAAAAAAATACATTTCGATTACTAAGGCAACACTGAAAAAGGATTTCCAACACTATAATGACTCTAAATAATTTCAGAATGGTTTCACTTAGAAGGTTTGCAGTTATCGCTAGAATATTTGAGGCTCTAAATGAAGAAAATTAGGGCTAGGAGGTCCCTGGAGTATGCTGCTAGTGCCACATGAAAAGGAAAGGAAGATTGTAGTTTAACGTGACCATGAATCTCGTGATTATTAACCACGGGACCTCCTTTTTACGTGGAATCCGAACCACAGGACATGGTATTTCACTTCAAAATTCTCACATGCATTGACCGGGAATCGAACCCAGTCCACCTTGGTGAGAGGCCAACAGCTTGACCACTGCGCCACCACGGCCCCAGTGCCACTTGAAATAAGTACTCATGTGGCTGTTAATTATAACAATTTCCTACTTCCTAAAAAATTGTCATTTTTCCATTCGTGTCATTCTTCATTTATTTTTGGAACCAGAGTATGCGTTTGCCTTCATAAACTAAACCTGTAAACTTGGCAAAACATTAAATGTTTAGAATGTTAGTAAGTGCTTGTCTTAATATGTTTCTTCATAATTTATTCTCGCTTAAAAATAATTCTAGATTGCAATCCGATACACCAATTTTCAGTATAATCTTACTAACACTCCTGTAAGTGTTCTAGAAAACCATCTCTCATGGGATAGGAGGAAACGAACAGTTGGAACAGGAATAGTATGGGTGACGTATGAAATATTTGGCATGATTTAGACAGCATTGTATTCTCAGCAATCTCAGCATTCCCATGACTGGATAGAATAAGTACAGCTGTACGCGGGCACTTAATGTTTTCTATCGGCTTCTCCTCTCGGGCCTTTCTCCCTTCCTAATGATATAATAAAAGCCATCCGAGTGTCATGTTCACAATTATTGGGTATGACACGGCTCACTAACCAGCCATCCTGAGCCAGAGTTTACATGCGGTAGAATGCCCAGTTTATATCCACAATATCCGGCAAATTGCCTGTTGGCATTCCAAGGCTAGGAGGGACCATGTGCAAGACTCTTCTAAGACATTCAATTGCTTGGCAGAGCTGGTATTTTAGGGATAGTGGCAAACAATGCTATGCACTACACCATGAGACGGTTTAATGATTATGTTAATAATGATCATAAAATATTAATCATCATCATTATTATTATTATTATTAGTAGTAGTAGTAGTAGTAGTAGTAGTAGTAGTATGAACAGATCGCATTTTGAGAAAAATCCATAAAATCAGCAATTGACTAGGTTTCTGAGTATTGCATTCCAGTGTGTTTCTACGTGAACTGTATATCTTCATCAATTAATTACGGAAATTGAACAGTATTGCTGTTTTTCTGTATTGAACTTTGTATTTAAATATCTACTGTACTATAATTACTTTCTTTGAGTTTGTGTGATCCGATTATAGATGTAAATGGTTTTCAGTAATTGGAATAAAAAATTGGGTAACGGCCTTAGCTGTCAGAAACTCATGAGCCATATATTAAAATATCAGAAGAGCATTAACGCAAAACGGTAAGTGCAGTCTTATTTCGTATTGGGACTGTACCCAAGTGACATATTTACTCCATTTACCAACATTTAGTTTGGGGAAGCGCCAAATATGTCCACGGGCAAGCGTGAGCTGGGCCACAAAACGGAATGTCGAACAGTGCCGGTTTTTGTGAAATGGTTTGGTTGCATGGCACATATATCTTGCACAATAGGATTAATGTGTTCCTACCGCCATCACAACACAAAAGAAGTCTTTAATAAATGACAAACTGTCAAACTCTCATTGATTAATATTTTACAACGTCAGTGCCAGGTATTATGTGATCTTAAAACTCTGCAAACAAGGATGTGACATTCAGTGAGCAACGCCTGCTTCGGTCATTATCTTGCGATATTTCAGTTGTTTGTTATTTAGAATGGAAGTTTTATCCATAGTTAAGAGGAACGGTTTATTGGAAGGAGCTGGCTAAAATGTTTGCGTACGTGCAAGGCAATCACTCCGTAAGATCACGATGACGATGGGTACCTCCTAATATTTTCGGAACTGATACTAGGCAAATTCTCTAAGGGCACCTCTAGCCACTGTATGTTTTCATGATCATTGACATAATCAAGGGTGCTCTCCTGCACTCCGATAAAATTTATTTATTTTATTTATTTATTTATTTCCGATTACACAAATTTCATGATAGGCTAATAATAATAATAATAATAATAGCCATAATTTGCATTGGATTATTTCTCGCACACGTATGTAAATCCATCGTTGTTTTGAAGTCTAACACTGTGAATTTTTTTCATTTTTTAACTATTCAAACTACTGTATTTGCAACCTAGAATATAATATTAATAATAATAAAATAATAATAATAATAAAAAAAATGTAGGTTTTGTGTTCCTTCTTCTTCGGCTTTTATTGATTCTGGGGTGAGCATTTTATCTTCGAGAGTAACTTAAACATGCCATTAAATCTACTGACACGGCTCCTTCGAATTCAAGCATCCTCAAGTGCCAACTGACTGCGCCGGAATTCGATCCCCCGACCTTGGACACAGCAGTGGAGAACGTTACCGCTGCACCAGGCAGTCTACCTAATCTCGAAGCAACTTTATGTTTAAACCTAGAACAGAGGGCGTCTATAATAATTGTTACAAGAGTGTTCTTAATCCGGAACGTCCCTAAAAACTTCTCTATGATTATTTGAGGTGCTTGTTACGTGATTATTGTGAAATTATGAGATTGAACTCCATTTACACTTTTTATGCTTTATTTTATATAACATTTGATTAGTCACTGTGATATATACAAAATATCCGTACGCGATACATGAAGTACTTGAATTTTGTCTAATGTACAATTAGAGTAGGCAATTCCAATCTTGTTGATGAGGCTCCAACAATATCGCTCATGTTGCCTTTGGATCGTTCCTTTTGGAAGTTTTCAGCTAGGCCTATGTGGGTCACGGTTTGCTCTGATGCTCATCGGTCACACGTTGGGGGTTGTATTCCTTTGCCAACTTGCTCAAATATTCACATGTTTGTCTAATACGCAGTCTACCTGTAGCCCCACAATTTTTATGTTTTGGCTCTTAAAAGTGTCATAGATATGGTCATGCAGATAACTGACTACAAGAGATACAGCGTGTCTAGCTCAGCTACAATTGTGTAGAGTGTAGACTTTCTGCTGTCCTTCTCGTGAAATCATTTGCCGAGGGTGTATCGTCTCGGAGGCAATCAACATGTCGCATCCCTTTATAAAGGATATTTGATAAATTTATTTCGGCAATTAATTTTTGATGAGGACCTTGAGACTGAAACATAATTCAAAATATTATGGGTGGGTTCATCTTGTAACCGTGTCTTACATTTCTTGGAAGTGATTTATAGTAAACTCCTTTAATATTGACAAGAAGGCCGTCGCGTTTTCTTTTCTTTGTTTGGTAAACCTGTACCCATGTATTGTTAGCAGTAGCAACAGTCATGATAGAGCACCTCTGTATTTAAATTGCTCACCGCTGCGCTGTCTCGAGGTAAGGGTCGAAGGTCACCTCTCAGATGATCCTATCAGAAGCTGCGACTTTTGTTCTATGCATCGGTTGATCTTCTTCTTTAAGAAACAATTGAAGAGTTTTGAACTATTTATAGTTTCATCGGACGTTCCTCATATACATTATGATTCAAAGGTTCTTTGTTTTACCTTTTTCACCTGTCTCGTGAATATTTTTCTGTGGTTCTTCTCCTCTGTTTCACCAACTCCTGTAGTTTCTTTGTGCGTTGCGTTCAAGCGGTTTACTTATTACTCCTTTCCACTTGTCTGTGATGACAGGAGAGACCTACTGAATTCAGCATCTAAAAATCTTCATTGATGGGGATATTTTATGGTTGCACAATCAGGTATTACATTTTCTAAATATGACGTTGACATTTTGTTTGATATTCGGCACAGTGGAATAGTTCAAAAGCTTGTGGTTATGCGTGCCCGCAAACCCGCGCGGACAGGCGCATGGTTATTTCTGACCCGAGGCTTAAATAATAGGTTACTCTATATCTTCGTTTTGGTCAGCCCTTATTTCCTGTCCCTTACTGTACCTTCGTTCCTAGCCTTGAACTTCACCCTGCGAAAGAAACATGCCTATAGCTTTTTGAAAACTCAGGTTATTTCTATATTATTTACGGTTGGGTCAGATTTGCCCATCGCGCCAATCCTCGAGTGACAATTTGCGGTTTACTTTAGTTGGGACAATCTGAAAAAAAAAAATAAGGGGAAAAATCCAAATATTTTCATGCAGAACAATTACATAGCTCACATTCTTGTTGATCCATGTTTAAAGTCTATGAACACCTTTGTTATCAGCTCCTTTGTTCAAAAAAGACAGGGATAGTCAGTTTGAAAGACTAGACTTTATATCATTTTAAATGCTAGCAGCCGAGTATCAAGAAGGCAGTGCACGAACAGAGTTTCAAGATTCTATTTTGTTTCATCACTGCCTACTTTATTGTTCTCGCACTGCCTTCTTGAGACTCTGTTCTCACACTGCCTTCTTGGTACTCGGCTGCTACATCGCACTATGACGTCACACACCTTAGTGTATTCTCGGTACATTTCGTCCCGTCACCGTAACGTAATGCCAGACCTCAGATAAAGTTGACATAATCATTTAAAACGATAAAAAATCGAGATGACTGCTTTACCAACACTATCAAGGCTAATTGTACTGTTGCGAAATTTATTGTCATTTGTCTGCATGTTAAATTTGAAAAATACAAATAAACCTCATTTTATATTGGGAATTGTTCATAGGAAGACACCAGGTGAAAATGACTTCATTAAAATCCGTACGATACGACATAAAGGGAGTGACACACTGTGGGTCAAAAAGACCCGGCGCCAGTCTTCGTGTTATATTTTTTACGCCTGTTCTCAAGGATTAATCTCGCACACCGCGACATAGCCATGCTCGTTAAATCGTGCACCACGGCCTTGCGGGCAGCTGCAGAAAATTCGGAGATCGCAGATTCGAATCCCTGCGATGACAGCGTCTATCCTGGGTCCTGGGAGTGGTTTTCCCCGTTTCTTTTTTCACACTACCTCCAGGCAAGTGCCGGGATAGTAGTATATTTCAAGTCCCGGGGCGCCTACCTAATCCCTGTCTCTAATACAGTACAGTTACACACACTACTACAGTCATCACAAATACGCAGGTTATCAGCCAGCTTCTACACACACCCAAGTACATGGGGCTACGTGACAGCGATGTCGCAAAGCTCGTAAAAGAATCAACAAAAAGGAAACCTTCATATAATTGAGTGCCTTCAGGACTCGATAGTTGCACCGTATTGACAGCGGCTATCATCTGTATGTTCTTCCGGAATATTCTGCACAGCCACTGGGCAAAAACACTGAGGACCGTCGCTATAAAGCGGAGCCTCGCATGCGCCGCGTGAAAGGAAAGGGATGAGGGAAGTGCCCCGGGACTTGAAATAAGCAACTATCTCGGCAGTCTGCCTGGAGGGAGTATGAAAAAAATTGGGGAAAACCACACTCAAAATGGCCACTGTCAGCGCTGGAATTCCAACCTGCGATCTCCGGTCTTGCTGCAGCTGCCCTCGTGGCCGTCGTGCACGATTTAACGAGCACGGTTACGCCACGGGACAAGCTGCCAACTACTTAGGGCTGATTAAAATATATCCCTGAAAACATCTGCTTTCCCGTTGCTTTCTCAGCACATACTGTTCTATTATTATTATTTCTTTCTTTCTTTCACACGTTACAGGCCTATTAGACCACACGAAGCAATCATGACTAATTGTTCTTTCTGTTTTTCCAGTACTCTTTCATTCGTGCAATAAAGCCCCTCTTCCTTCCTTCGGTCCACTTTCGTTTTTGGGCTGTAGTGTAGGTGCTGCTTTCTGTCATCACTTTCCACTTGTATGCCTTGTGTCGAAAGACGCTTTTGTCTATGACGTCTTCTGGGTCGGCCTGTGCTTTTTCCAGATCAATTTTGGCTTGCATTCAGGGTGTAGTAATCTTGAGCCGCTGTATGTATCTAAGAATTTTGTTGGTGAGTCTGGTTTGTGGGAGTCTGCTGATGTGGCCGTCAAATTTTAGTCGCCTCTTTCTGATGTCTGCTGCGAGGTTGGACAATTTCTCGGTGATGTCTCTGGAGTGAAGTCTGTAGCCTTCATCAGTGTGCTTTGGTCCCATAATTTTCCTTATTATTTTTCTTTCCTCTGTGAGGATTTTTTTCAAGTCGCCCTTAGTGTGTAACGTCAATGTCTCACTGTCATAAAACACTCCAGGTTTAATAACCGTGTTGTAATGACGAAGTTTGGTGAATGTGGACAGACATTTTTTTCATTTAGACACCCTGTATCTTGTATAAGGCTCTCTTCATTTTCATTAACCTAGTGTTCTGCGCGATTTTCTCTTTTCCCGTCGGTATTATTATTATTATTATTATTATTATTATTATTATTATTATTATTATTATTATTATTATTATGCTTGCCACGGTGGGTGAGTGGTTAACGTGTCGGAATACCAACCCCAAGCTTGCAGGTTCGTCCCTGGCCGTGGTAAGTGATTTTTGAAAGGCGCAAAAGTCACGACTTGCATGTTATACGTTGTTGGCATGTTAAAGAACCCATTTGAATTCAGTAGGCCGTGTTCATAATGGCAAAATTAATCTTGGGAGTTCCGCCAATACAAAGTTCGTCCATTCTCCACTAGAAAGCGCTGTAGTGTCAAGGAGCTTAGATATCTAACCTCCTTGACTTTCATAGCGTTCCATGGAACGACGAAATTCGACATTCAAACTGCCCTCTGGGTGTCAAATAACAAAGCTTGCACCCGGCATCCGAGGCCATACGATATTATTATTATTATTATTATTATTATTATTATTCCTGAAATCATTTGGAAGTCACCGTCTCATTAGTAACTTACTTATCTATGTATACGATCCAAAGAAGTCACCAAAATGAATCCCGTGTTTATCTCTTGGTTTTAGGTCGGCATACGCATTTTAGATATTGTAACCAAACGTTGGAGCTGAGTGTATTAGGTGCAAAGCCATGAGGTCATAGAATATTCAAACTCGGAGATCAAGTGGGATCGAACCCCATCGTTGACCATCCTTGAAATGATCTTCTCTGACTTCCCATTTTCAACTTGAGGCAATGCCGGCAAATCAAATAGAATATGGTCACAAACTTCCAACCTTTTTGAGTAATTTCATTCGTTTTATCTTATTAACTCCCTAATGAGACTGGGGTCAGGTTATTCAACCATGAAAAATGCTATTCACCCCAAAAATTTGCATCCCGAAAATGTGGTAATAGGTGGCAGTAGATGCCACCATGTAGCAAATTTTATTTTGTAGTTTATAGTTTGTGCTAAATTGTGAGTTTGATTAAACGTCAAGATTTGTTTATGTTTGACTATGTCTTGGCAATTCATTTCTTTAGGTTGGAGGCATATTCACAGGTGACCGTACAAAATTACCAGTGTCACTCCGTCCTGACATAACCAATTTCCGTGGCGAGTTTGAAGAAGGTTTGAGTGCCCCACTACAAGCTGCTACTTTCCTTTCCGGAAAGTTGTAATCACACTTCACTCGAAGCCAATCACACTTGTGAGGTGACCGGACCGGACCAGCATAGCAATCTAAATCACGCTGCACGCTGTCGCCTGCTCACTCTAATCTAGCTTTATGGTCATTATGTGGCTGCTGGCCGGAGAGATTGCTACAACTCTCTCGCAAGTTTGAGGTTATGGTCTAAATAGTCTTGACTTAAGGAAATCATCTTTTCCTCGCCGTTCTTCCCGAGCTTCACTTCTTTTTACAAACAAATATATTGATTACTTAATTCCCTCTTCTTCTTCTTCTTCTTCTTCTTCTTCTTCTTCTTCTTATGCTACTTCTTCTTGATCAATTTAAGAATTCAATTGACATTTTGTCGCCTCCGTAGCGTAGCGGTCAGCGTGGTTAGCTGCCGCCCCGGAGGTCCTGGGTTCGATTCCCGGCTCTGCCACGGAATTTGAAAAGTGGTATGAGGACTGAAACGGGGTCTACTCAGCCTCGGATAGTCCAAATGAGTAGAGGAGGTTCGATTCCCACCTCAGCCATCCTCGAAGTGGTTTTCCGTGGTTTCCCACTTCGTCTTCGGGCAAATGCCGGGATGGTGCCTACTCTAAGGCCACGGCCGCCTCCTTCCCTCTTCCTTGCCTATCCATCCTAACCTTCCAATCCCTTCCATCATGAGGCCCCTGTTCGCTTTGCAGGTGAGGCCGCCTGGGCGAGGTGCTAATCACACCTCACCAGTTGTATCCACTCCGACCAGATGTTCCCAGCTCTAGGACACTGCCTGAAAAGGCGGTAGGGGTGAGTTCTCTTGCTGACTCCGTGGGAGCCAACACCCTGCAGGGTAAACTCGATTAAAAAAATAAAATAAAGAAATCATTTTTCCAAACTCATTCGGATCTTAAATCCATGACATGAGTCCAGCGTATGAGATAATTATTTGAAAATGCTACTAGCATGTCTTTCGCCGCTATGCCAATGAGTTAGTTATTAGTTAGTTAGTTAGTTAGTCATTGTTGTTTTAGGGGACGGAACAGCGAGGCCATCTGCCCCTTATAGCCTATACCAATCAGAACGCTGCAGTGAATAGCTACTGTCCGTCCACCAGTTTAAGGTCCATGGCAGGAATGCAACGATTCAGCTGGAGACAGCTGGCCTCTGCGCGAACGACAATAGTTCCAACCTACTACTGACCAGTACGATTTCACAATTGAAACTAAACGAAAGTAGCAGTGAGTAACCATAGAGTGAATAACATCGGTGCTAAGTTGGCAATACCTGCAGCGGCACGTCCACTCAATCAACGCAGCCGGAATGTCACTCCTCTCCTCTTCAGTCCCCTAAGACCATGAGCTGGTGGACGGACAGTAGTTCAAGACCTCCGTTTAGCCAATACAGTGACGTCATTGTAGTGGCGATGATATCACCTGTAATTACTAATGAGAACGCTACAGTTCTCTTTAATGCTGTCATTTAAATTATAAGGTCACACATTTCTCCTCTTCTAATGACGCTGTGTGCATTTTCTGACTTAAGAGTTTTAACCTGAGACCATTGCGAGCCTGACGGGTTCAGCAGCTTCATCAAACGATCTGTTACCAAAAACAATTGATATACAGACAATGGTAATTATATGATGTAACAGGGAACGTACGACAAAATATCGATGTGTGAATTCAATGTTTTAAGATTTTGTTGCTATATAATTCAGTAAAAAAAAAAGGATTCTGACACATAAATTGAGCTGGATTTTTCTATACTTTCATTATTTTTAGATAACACACAGAATTTTTTTCAATATGATTTTTTCTAAGTCTTCAGATTTATTTTCTATTAATGAATATCTGCTTGATATAATAAAGTCAACGGTGCTGGCTGGCATGTAATATAGATTCTCAGGATTCAGCTGCTTTCACCTGCTCATCGTCCACCACTTCAACCCCGAAACAAAGTGGCCATCGATGGAATGGGTGCACACCACATCGCCACAAAGAACGACGGCCAAGCTCCAACCTTCAGCAGGAAAGGTAATGGCGACAATGTTCTTTGACATGGAAGATGTGGTGCACGTGTAATTTATGCCGAAAGGCACGACATTCAACACTGCCTCGTATTGTCAAACGTTGGACCGGTGAAAGCAGCTGCATTCAGGTGGTTAGATTGCGCTGGAGGTGATTTCTACGCATCCGGAATCGAAAAGTTGGTTGCCCGTTCCAAGAAATGTTTACAGTCTCTTGAGGACTATGTGAAAAAGTGAGCTTACATTGTATGTTGTCATAGGCGTGTTGCCTGTGTGTATGTGGTTTAATAAAGGGCCATAACTGGGGAGTGTAACTTACTTTTCGATTCGCCCTCGTATTAGACTTGACGGCAGTGTTCCGAAATTCCATGTATACTTTTCACTGCGCAATGCACTAATTGTGTTTGCGAGGCGTTGAATTTACTTCAAATGTTTAACCAAGAGTCGTAATTATATTTTCATTTAAGAAACTCAAAATAAAATATTTTTTAGAATTCCCCCTAATAGAGGAGCCTTGCTAATGCAAAATGCCACACGTTTTGTTTTGATTACTTCGCTCTACCCGTTTCGTATGAGTTTATTGCAGAGAGATTTGGGATCTTTATTTACTGATGATCCACTCTTGTGCTATTCAAAATTTCATGAACCATGTATTGAAATCACGTGACTTAAAGGGCACATCCCAAAGTCAATGAAAAATAGAAAATTTACCCAGCTCAGGCATCTCTCGGAATTCTCTATTCTAAAAGTTTCCAGACGCAATTCCTTATGGGAAAAGGTGTAAGTCCACGGGGGAGAAAACATTACTAATTAGGGTAAAAAATATAACAGCAGTTGCTGAATATTTTTTTTAATAAAAAATTTTAACTGGTTAAAATTCTTTATTTGATTCTAAAAATTTGCACACCTCTGTACTATATTGTTTTTCGTAAAAAAGAATGCCCTATTTATTTAATAAATAATGCTGATGAAGACCCCAATTAACGGTTGAAAACATGTAACAATAAATATTATAGTATTATCAGACGCCTCTTGGTAAACTTAATTAATAATTTACATCCATCCAGTATACTTTCGCTCATATTACCGTATTGGCAGACCAAAGAGGAATCCTAACATAATTGCTTTTCTTCAATATCTTATCCCCAATCTGAGGGGAATAAAGTTATTTTATTGTGTTTTTGGCGTCCGTGGACAATCTCCGGTTATCGCCATTAGTAATAAAAGTTTATTTTCCGAAGATTTTATTTGTATCCTTTTGTATTTTGACCACTCATGCTATTACTAACTTCCTTTGTTCTCATACATTCTAAATCGTTCCAGTCAGCTGAAAAGATTAGACGGAATTGATATACACATTGCCTTGTCGTGTATTGTTGGTTATTTACAATGCGCAGTATGAAGCTGACATTGCTCTCCTGATTCTTGAGAATTCTAAACTTAACTTATAAATACAGTGTATGGAATGTTGAATCGCTCTTTCAATCATGAATTATAATCACGTGTTATCTTTTGCTTAGTTTGAACAGCTGATATTTATTATTGTTATTATTATTATTATTATTATTATTATTAGTTGATGTCTAGAAACACACTGTTGTTGTTGTTGTTGTTTGAGTCCTCAGTCTTTTGACTGGTTTGATGCAGCTCTCCATGCCTCGCTGTGTTTTAACATTTTCTAACCTTGGTCTACCCTACAGTTATTGTCTTCGACCCTTCCTTCCATAACTAAGCTTGCTATCCCTGTGTGTCTTAGAATGTGTCCTACTAACCTATCTCTTCTCTTCATTAGCAGTCGCCAGAAACATCTCTCCTCTCCCACTCGTCTTAATACCTCTTCATTTGTTACTCTATGTACCCATCTGATCTTCATCATTCTCCTGTAACACCACATTTCAAACGCTTCTATTTTCCTCTTTTCTGCTGCGCCAACAGTCCATGTTTCACTTCCATAAAGGTCCACGCTCCAGACAATGCCTTTCAAGAATGACTTCCTATTAACTAAATCTATATTCGATGTCAACAGATTCCCTTTCTGAGGAAATGCTTTCCTTACCTGAGCCAACCTACGTTTTTATGTCGTCTTTGTTTCGTCCATCGCTAATTATTTTGCTTCCTAAGTAACAGAAGTCTCCTACTTTCTTTAGCTTTTCACCTGCCAATTTGACGTCCATAGGAGTTTCTGAGTTCTCTCGGCTGCATTCCAATATCCTTGTTCTTCATCTACTAATTTCCATCATGAATTATATCCTCAAGACAGAATCCATACGCACTAATACCCTCTATTTCTATAAACATTGTAAATGTTATGCTGTTGTAGCGGCTCCACCTTCGCATCTACGTTTTCAAAACCTAAATAAGGAGTGTTGTTACAGTATATCTTTCTCTATGTGTTTTTATGTATAGCCTATAGCTTCTGAGAAGAACTCACTAGTCAGTAGTCACTAGCTTCTCTTGTTATGAATTTATACTGTGCGTGCCTACATACTAATAAATCATTTATCATCATTTTAAGTCATTTCTCAATCAATATAGTAAACTCACGTGTGCAGTTAACAACTTGTGGCAATGAATCAGATAAGTCTGCCACAACACATGAATGGATATTTAATACTTATTATTTTCCTTCTGTTTTGACGAATTCAGTGGATAACTTTGGATACAATGTTTGTGGTTTCTGCCTGATGGACATATTCATTTAGAATCAATGACGGCACTGTGGTTCCGTCGTTTCACATATAACGGGGACTATAATCTTACACTTTTACCCTTTGTAGAACAGACTATTGTTGAAGATATTTTATTTGTATTTATTTTAATTTGTTATTTATTATTTTAGCTTAATTAATTGTTATTAATTATATTTTTTGTCTTCTTGAACATTTTAATGTTCATATTTATTTTGATAATTATATTATTTTTATAATCTCAAAATTAGGATTCTAAAATTATTATAATATTTATTTTTATGACCCTATCTTATCTTATTATATTTATAAAGTGCTTTTAAACAAATAAACAAGACGATGGCCACTGCAAGAACTCTGTCGCCTACAGCCCGCATAGTACTAGGGCCGGGCGGGTAGTCTGTACACATAGGGCGCACACAACCCATTATGCGAGAGTTCTCGCACGAGTCCGCTAGTCTATTTTTATTTTTATAAGCATATTTATTTTTATTCTAAGCTTAATTATCATATTTTAATTGTTTCACTCTTTAATTTTATTTAATATTATTATTATTATTATTATTATTTAAAAAAATAATGTCATTAAGCACCTCAGGTCTAATATTTGGTATTCAAAAATATTGACGTTTCTAAAGAAAATATGTATTATATGTTGAAAGAGCAACCATCAGCATCTTTGACAATACAAGTTGTCGTTATAGTACAATATGTGGTAAAAAAATAGAAGGAAGTGACTAGCTTCCCTCGTAAGTAGGCCTACCTCGTGGGGAACAGACCAACCTTTGGATCGAACGTTGCACGGTACAATGAAGGTTAGTAGAGCAGTATCATAAATGTTACAGGTGATTGTCCGTTGACCCCGCTACTGACCCTTGATACTAGCCACAAACTCATTTATGATTACTTGGTATCGTCAAGGAGATAGTAGCGTTGTTTACAAGTCTCTGCTCAGTTACTTGGTATATAACTGACTCCCTTCCTTATCGCACAGTTGTCCACCTCATTGCGTTGCGGCTAGCATTCTTGGCTGTCACCGCGGAGGCCCGGGTTCGATTCCTGACTCTGCCAAGAAATGTAATTCTGGTCTGAGGGCGGGAACGGGGTACACTCAGCCTCGTGAAACAAACCTGAGAAGAGGTGGGTTCGATTTCTACCTCAGCCGTCCTGGAAGGGGTTTTCTGTGGTTTCCCACTCCTACACCTAGCAAATGTCAGAATAGATCCTAACTTAAGGCCCAATTCTCGTCTGAAATAAAAAAATACACACACTAATACAGTCATCAGAATAACACAGGTTACCAGACAAATTCCACGCACACACAAGTACACGGAGCTACATAACCACGATGTCGCAAAGCCCCTAAAGAATCAACAACAGCAACAACAACAACTTATCACACAGTAGGGTGATATAGTTCAGTAGCTTACAGTAGTTGCTTGTCTATCATAGAAGTGGAGAGGGTTTGATTCCGGGTTAATGCATGTTAGATTTTCGAAGTCTCCAAGTCACGTCCACAGATTCCACGTAAATGGAGATCCCATGAATTAGGATCGCGATGTTAAGAGCCACGTTAAGTTGTCTTCTTCTCCTTGTCCTTCTCCCTCTGCCTTCTTTTTCTTCTTCTTCCAACTGAGAAAGTGACAATCACGGATTGACCGACTGCTGTCGTGGGCAGTCGTAGAATATTTCCAAGAAGAGTACAGTAGGTGCAGAAGTTGGATGCATTGATAAATCAGCTGGATGAATTAAACGAATGACATTTAAAATGTAACTTTTCGAGGCTATGAACGTGATGACCCTCTTATAATCTATTGATAGAGCCCTTCGTGGATAAACAAAACTTTATCTGCATCCGACCCGCATCCGTACGACTATTATCGTCATCCGCACGTATGTTATTCGAATCCACTGACTTTCCAATAATAGCCTATTTGTAATGTATTAGAGAAAGCATGAAGTATTAAAGCAACACATTATTTTATACATATGGGGAGAAAGTCGTTCCCCTAGAGCAGAGATTCCCAAACTGGGCGAATTCGCCCAGTAGTGGGCGATTTTAGCACGCCAGTGGGCGAAACTGACAGAATGTGAATTCGATGGGCGATTTGAAAAAAAAATGGTGGGCAAATAATTCAGTTCTTTATATGGACAATATGACCGAGAAATTGTTGCCTATAAAAACCAGAAATGAAATAAAATGCAGAACAAGTATTTGAATTATATCAAATTATGTTTCCCTTTTAATCTATTTATAACTACAGTAGTTTATAAAATTACATTTATTGGACATAGGTATATAATTAGATATAAAAATTCATGTAGTTTTAATATAATTTGTTTCTGTAATTCATTTCATTGATTGTTATTCCTTTTTTAGACCCATTACTTGCAAATTTTAATGTACATAATTAGGCTATATCTAAATAAACATGATGTGCCTATTAAGAGAAAATGGTCCGTAAAAATCCACATTTCTCAACTTATATGTAGGCATTTGAATGAATGTGTTAGTAATTTTAAGATTTGTGCGTTTTTTGAAATGAGGTGGGCGAAACAAAATTATAAATCTCGAAAGTGGGCGATGGTCAGAAAAAGTTTGGGAAACCCTGCCCTAGACTATGTACTGTATGCCATCTGCTACGTTTAAAATAAATGTTATACAGCTAGAATTGCAACCCTTTTCAGTTCAAAATGCGATGCTTAATGACATAATTTGAATGAGATTAGCTTAAATCATCATCTTAAATTTGTCAAGGAAAAGACATACCGGTAACGGAAAAAATATGATAAGTTATATGATATATCATAAACATGCGGGTCCTATTCAACAAGTTTGGATTGTATTCTAAAAAGTATCCGCAAATATACTCCAATTATTATCCGCAGCGTATCCGCTATCCACACAGCCATGCAAACTATATCCGTATGGCAAAATTTTTTGCGGATATCCGGGGATAAACCCGTGGATATCCGCATCAGTGCAGGGCCTTTACCTATTGATAAGAAGACACCAACCTAAAGAATCTCAATTAACCTGCTTAGGGCCTATGCTTATAATTCAAAACCAGCGCTGCATCGTGGGTAGATTCGTTATTACACTGTGTGGCCAAAAGTCATGGGAAGGCACGGAATATGATGTTAATAACGAGTTGCTCCTCCGCGAGCCCTCAAAACGGCAACAAGACGGCGACGAGGCATAGACTCGACAAGAATGGGTTCCTGGCTCCCAACACTCAACCGGGCGGTGATCTGACTCACAGTAGCCCTTCGATCGCCCCGTACGATTCTGCTGAAGCGACGTGATGTCCGTTCGCTAAACACATGTGGTCGTCCCGTGCGGCGGTTTACGCGGATGGTAACATCTCTGCGATATTGAAGATCCATCCTCTACACTGTTGGCCTCGGAAAACCGAATTCGCGTGTAGCCTAATCTCCGAAATGCTATGACCCATGCGCCGTGCGCCGATGATCATTTTACGTTCAAAGTCTGTTAACTCGCGACGTGTTGCCAACTTCACTACACTCAAATCTAGGGCCCGGATGTTGATGACATGTCATCTTTTTACTGAGCTGTCTAAAAAAATGCTGAAGTATATAGAAACTCCGGACGGGCCACCCCGTCTTCAAATATGTCATTTTTATTTTGCATCGTTTTACATTTTTTGCTATTTTTCCATTTTTTGGGGTCATATTTTAGAGAAATCAACCTTTTAAGGTCATTTTTTTTCCCAATTTCGTCATATCACAGCTTTATATGAGAGAGTTACGTCTTAACTCATAACTCGAATAAGAAGCTAGTAGCTATGAATATAAACTTTTGTTAAGTGCTAGAAATCTATTTTGATTGACTTTTCAGTTTGAGCTTCAGATGTCATTTTTGAAATATTGGTGAGTTTATTATTATAAGATCATTTTCTCTATTTTATTGTGCATTTTTCGAATGTTTGAAATATTGGTGAGTTTAGTCTATTATTATAAGATCATTTTCTCCTTTTTATAGTGCATTTTTCGATTTTTAGGTAATTTATTACATTCATTTTTGAAAATTTTAAGTGCATTTTTTAAACTTTTTTCCGGCATCAACATCCGGACCCTACTCATGTCTGTGATGGACTGCTCTGCTCCGCCGCGACGCTCAGGGATAATACACGGCACATTTTCTCATGGGGCTACCTTTTCCGTGACTTTTGGGCCACTCAGTGTATGTTACTACGTTGCCTTGCCAGTGACGGCTCTCTGACTGCTAACAAGAGGAGGGGGGTGTCGGACGGTGAGGAATGGGGTGGCCCGGATATGTTCCGTCGGCCACCTATTGAGAAGAATAAACCAACATGAAGAATCTTAATTAACCTGCTTACGATTGGTTGGTAACTCAAAAACAGCACGGCGTCTTTGGCTAGAGACGTTACCATGTCGTTAGGTTGTCTTACCAGAGACGGTTCGCTGACTGCATGGGGGCGGCGAGTGAGGGGGGCGGAGGGGGAGGGGGTCCTGGCCCGAGCCGTACCGCGCATGCAGCCACTTGCTGGGGACGAGCGTTGCATAGGAATCTGCTCATTGCGCGAGGCGCTTTCCTCCAGCCGGGCGGTACTATGATGGACAGGAGCCCGGGCTGGCTGGCTGCCTGCTTGCTTGCTTATATTCCGCATTTGAATAAGTATATTCCACTTTTATGATGCTGGTAATTGCTTCTGATGGCGACGCGATGGCAGTTTTCAGAACACGTTGATGAGGTAACCGTAGCATAAACATTCAACAAAAGGTCTCTTCTTTCTAGAACTGTAGCCCATATCATGTGACTAACGGTCGAGATAACTTACCGCCAAAGTAGGCCAAGACGGAGCGCTTACGTAAATATACACCGTCCCTATTCAATGATGAAAATAAAAATAATGAGCTCATATCTTATGTGTAAACTTTAGTTAAATGTTGTGTGTGATATAATATTGTGCTGGAAACGGAATTGTATTTTTTCTTAAAAAGGTCGAGCATAAAGCAAGTTCTAATTCTGTCTCTGTGTGCTTTATTCGTAAAAACTAACCTCGTGGCGTAGACATGTGCGTTGAATCGCTGACCACGATTACGATGGGGAGCTGTAGCAAGTCCAGAGATCCGAGGTTCAAATCCCGGCGCTGACATCCTGAGTGTGGGTTTCCCCTACCTTTTTCCATGCTCTTTCCAGGCAAATACCGGGATAGTACCTTATTTTATGTCCTGGGGCACCTACCCCGTTCCCAAACCTACACACACTACTACAGTCACCACAGAAACACAGATTACCAGAAGAATTGAACTCACTCCCAAGCACACGGCGCTGTTGACGAAGATGTCCCCAAAACCTAAAAGGAATTAATTACAACTCGCAAAATAAGCTACTCCTGGAAGATATGACACAACATTTTATTATGTTTTAAAAACACGTCTAAGACACCTGTTACTGTAGAGATAATAATAATAATAATAATAACGATAATGATAATAATAATAATAATAATAATAATAAAGGAATGCAGTCCCCTAGAGATATAGTGCAGATAGCCTACAGTATTTTAACGTCTAAGACACCTGTTACTGTCGAGATAATAATAATAATAATGATAATAATAATAATACTAATAATAAAGGAATACAGTCTCCTAGAGATATGGTGCAGATAGCCTACAGTATTTTATGCTGACGCTCATCATCGTTGATGAGGATGAAATGAGCGATGAAAGCTTAACAAACACCATGTCGACAAAACAGGGGAATTAATCATCTGAAGGTACAATCCCACATCCCGGCCGGAAATTGAACCTGCCACATCTTAGTGTAGTGCTTAGTATTCTTTGGCCGTCACCGTGGAGGCAATGGTATAGGTGCGAAAACGTCTTTTGCAGACAAAATTATATTGTTCTTCCAGAGCTGTGACTTTCAACGCCTTGGAAAGGTCATTAATCATTACAATTGTTATGACAACGTGATGTCAGGTGTATCCCATATCCCAAATCAAGATTTTTTTATTGCATTTATGAACGAATCTCCCCGTATCTCCAACATCCTTATACTGTATATATGGTCGCAAGGTCAATGATAAGTATTCCCCGAATTTTTCTTTAAATAATAGGGGCCATTTAGGCGCCAGTCCCGGCCACACTAATAAACAAACAAACAAACAGTCAGACAGACTGTCTCGTAGTTCCTCCCCTTAAAACCTCAACAACTAACTAACTAGTCAGGCAGACTGACAGAAACGTAGCTTTGTATAGGGAGATAAAATGAAAAATATTACTATATGCAGAGGCGTATAATCTAAATGACAGTAAACCATTCCTTATGACCAGGGCCTGGATTTTGATGACCTAAATATGTTTAAAAATGACTTATAAATGGTCCAGAAACTTTAAAAAATGCCTAAACATTTGAATGAAACTGACATAATTTCATCACACAAAAAATGCAAACAGACTACGTTATTGTATGTTGAAATGATTTTAATAGCTACCTAATAAAATTTAATTATTTGACAAATACGAATTATTTACACACAAATACTGGCTATTATTTCAGTTAAGTGTGTCTCGTGGAATGTGGATATTCCAAGAAATGGGTTTAACAAAGTTCTTGAGATTCTCATGTCTTCGTATTCATCCTCACTTTCAGTTCCGTTAATATCCACTACCATACGCAAAAAATGCATCATAACCCATTATAAAATGTAAGAAAATGACTCAAATTGTACAAAATATTCCAATGAATTCCATAGAATGACACAATAATGACGCGAAAAGCGAGACAATTATCTAAAAGCAAAATACTTAGAAAAATGACGAAGAAAATACTTAATTAATATGCATTTCTGTAATGTGGGGGCCATGAATAGGATTTGTATGTAAGTTAGCAATGTCTGTAGTGAACAATTTAAAAGATGACATGTCATCAGAATTCGGGCCCTGCTTATGACTTATGTTAACTAGGGACCTTATCTTCAAATCATTGTTTGGGATTTCTTAATCCAAGAATTCGTCATTTTTGTCTATTATCAAGTTCATAACATTGTGTTGGGTTTCTTAAATAAGTGGGATATGAGATGTTTCAGGCAAACCTGTGCGAGGCCTCACAAGAACAACTAGAATTGTTAAAATAATGATGTAGACTATTCAAACATACAGTAGCAAGGCAAATCCCGCGCGCCCCTTTATCTTAATAATTAATGCTTGCGCCTTTATAGTTAGTTAGTCCCTCTTCTTTTAAAGAGAAATATTTTTAGCCTACTTTTCACATTTTGCAAAAATGAGGAAAAAGTAGACTTATGAGATCGATCCGGGAAAATGTCTGTCTGTCTGTCTGTCTGTCTGGCTGGCTGTGTGTGTGTCCCCCCCTATCAACTCCTAAACGGCTGCAGCAATCAAAACCAAATTTAGTATGAGTAAAGATGTGCACCGGAATATCTCACGTCCATATTTGAAAATGATGTCAGAGCTACCAACTGCTGAAAAAACGCACTAGAAATTTGAGCTCAATGTTGGATATCTTGCAAGGTATGCATGGGAGCTATTCCAAAATTGGCACACATGTAGATAATATTATTTCCGTTTAATTTCCAGGAGGCCAACCATGACAGTGTTGCCAAAATAATATTAAGCCTTCTGATATGTCCAATGTTTAAATGCATATAACTTCTACACTATCAATTGGATTTCAACCAAATTTTGTATGTAATATCTGTACGTAAACAGATATGACTGAGCGTATTCTTAAGAGCCACCAGGGCTGCCAACTGTTAATAATTGCTCTCTATATTTGTTTTTATCCAAATACCAATATATCAGAAAGTATGCAAGCCAACAGCTTTAAACTATGCACACGTATATTCTGACATTTTAGATTAATTTAGAGTAACTTATATACGTCAGTTCTACCAACATGATTATAAGCCTGCTGATAGTACTAATTTTTAAATGCATGTAACTTCTATACTATCAGTTGGATTTCAACCAAATTTCGTATGTGCTATGTGTACCATAACAGATATGACTATAAGTATTGTTAAGAGCAATCAGGGCTGCCAACTGTTAATAAATGCTGTCTATATTTTTGTAACCCTAATATCAATATATCAGAAAGTATGCAAGCCTACAGCTCTATACTTTGCACACATATAGCACCTGACATTCTAGATTAATTTGGAGTAATTAATATAAGGCAGTGCTGCCAACATGATTCTATGCCTGCTGATATGTCCAATTTTAAAATACATGTAACTTCTATACTAACAAATGGATTTCATCCAAAATTGGCACAACAAGATATCATAATATTTCAGATTATTTCTGACCAGCACACGCATGCCATTGTTGGCAACATGCTTTTACGCGTGCTGATAGATCCAGTGTCTAACTGCATGTAACGTCCATTGGACTTCAACCAAATTTTGTATTCTGTGCCTTAAGAGTTGGAACTAAGAATATATTCAGTCACCAGGGCTGCCAACTGTAGTGCTCTATGAGGCTACATTATACCAGGTATATTTTGAACTAATTAGATATTTCGATATTACCAACTTAATTTCGTCATTATTCTTGATAGGTTCATATACTGTAGAATAATCATTGGCATGAAAAGTAGGCTGTATAGTTCTTCACGGAACTTCTTGTTAATATTTTAATATTAGCTGATCCAACATGGGTGTGACAATTTCATTATCGCATTATGATGTAAATGTGAAAATCGTCTGAAAGAACAGATGTCTCTTCCAGGTGCAAGGAATTCAATGAGAGTCTTGATTTAGCAGCGACTAATACTGAAAAAATTCCACCATTAGGACAATTATTGGTCATAATTCCTCACCTTCCAGTGTCAGCTGTCATTTGTGGAAGGAATTAACTATGAAGAAAATAATGTGAGGACACCCATCATTTTATGTTTCTATAATCGGGTGAGGATGTAAAACAGATTGGACCGTCAGTGATGGGATTTGTTCATTCAGGCGCTGTGAGCAAATACCGCCATGGCTAGCTTTGCGCGTTAAGGTGATGGGTCGTGGGTTGGCACCGGACATTCATGCAATACAAACGATTAAAATAGTCAAGCAATTAAGCACAAAAAATGTTGAAAATATGCATTAAAATTGAAAAATGTGCACTTAACTATAAGCAAATCTTATTCACTCTTCTTTCTCTCCTTTGCCGTAACGTGTGCAGTCGTTTTTGCATGTTGTTCAAGTTGAAATTTCTTTTCACATTTCACTTCCATCGAGCATACTTGAAAATAGACGACGACGCCATCAGTTGAATAATCACTATTACCTGACAACCACTGATTTAATAAATACTTTCTGCTCTTCTCTTATGTATTAAGAGCAAAGAATATGCAGACTAAAGTAACACATTAACTGGAGAAACTCATCTCAAAACTAACCACGGGCTACTGGCTGCCCAGAAGGGGAAAGAAATGGCCCACCCCATCAATTTCTTGAAATACTAGGCGTGAAATACTATTATCTCGTTATCTGTTGCTCAGAAAGTTGCTGACAATGGCTGTCCAGCATACAGGCGAAACCAATTTTTTTCAAGATTTTTAAACATTATATTTAATTTCAAATGTATATGCTAAAATATGCTGTTATGTTCGGAATATGCAATAAATCTAATAAACCTACAAAATATGCATTTGCATATACGCATATGCATTTTCAAAATATCCGATCCCTAGTCATGAGGCATGGCTATGGCTAGTCTATATCCGGACTCCGCCTCTCATGAGTTAGGTGTTGGGAAGGGCTTCTATTGCCAAATAGAAACTCATCTCACTTAATCCCCGATGTAGAAACGTTGTTGTTGTTTTTGTTGATGTTCATTTAGGGGCTTGGATATAGTATTCATTTCAGCCCCGTTCTCACTTACTGGGCCCAAGGTTGCTGGTTCGTATCCTGGCGCAGTCAGCTGGCATTTGAGGGTGCGCAAATGCGAGGGAGCCGTGTCACTATAGGCCTATATACTGGCACATTAAAGATCCCCTTCCGTGCAAAATTCCGGCACCCCGGCATCTCTAAAAGCCAGAGTAGTTAAAAGGGACGTAAAACCATTATTATTATTATTATCATTTCAGCCCGTGTACTTGTGTGTGTGTGTGTGTGTGTGTGTGTGTGTAGAATCAGTCTGATAACCTAAGTTATGGTTTTGTGGTTTCTGTAGTAGTGTGTATATTTGCAATTCGGGTGGGGATTAGGAAGGAGGTGGCCGAGGTCTTATGTTAGGAACCATCCTGGCATTTGCTGTAGTATAAGAGTAGAAAACCACGGAAAGCCACTTCGTACTTCATTCACTATGACGTCAAGCGAGCCTGCTTTGGCATTGCTCTTACAGAACTTAGTAATAATAATAATACCGTATGGCCTCGGTGCCGGGTGCAAGCTTTGTTATTTTACACCCAGAGGGTAGCTTGCATGTCGAATTTCGTTGTTCCTTGAAGCACTATGAAAGTCAAGGAGGTTAGATATCTAAGCTCCTTGAACACTATAGCGCTTTCTAGTAGAGAAATGAGGAACTTTGTGTTGGCGGAAACTCCCGAGATTAACTTTGCCAAAATGAACACGGCCTACAGAATTCAAAAGGGTTCTTTGACATGCCAATATCATATGACATGCGTGTCGTAATTTTTGCCGCCTTTCAAAAATCACTTACCACGGCCAGGAGTGAACCTGCAAGCTTGGGTTTAGTAGACCGACACGTTAACCACTCGCCCACCGTGGCAAGCACAGAACTTAGTGACGGACAGGGACTCATCATCTACACTAAGCCGGCTACGATTAATAGTTTCATATAAATCCGATGTCTACACATGCAGTTTTTTTGCAGAAAATACTAGAGAATTTGAATTATAGGTGCAAGGAGTAATTTGATTATACTGATACTCTACGCGAGATAGGTCCTATCCCAAGTGTTATATGGATAATGCGTTGAATCTGTTGTTTGCCTTGTAATTTGAAGTATGGACAACAAATAACGCCAGATAATACAGTATACAGGATATGTTCATAGGAGCTTGATTGCTAACCGGTCTAGATATAACAACATTTCTGTGTAAACCATGTAACAAAGCGAAGCTTGAGAGGACAGCCTTGCATTTATTTTAAATTAACTTTATTATTGCCTGTATATTTGCTCTAAATAATTGATAAAGGCACTAAAGTATTCTATCAACTCGGACGCAAGTACAAGGCCATGCTCGAGTTTTTTTCTGTAGCTTTACAAATGACCACACAAAACCTGCTACACATATAAAATCCAATTAATTTATCGGGCAGGCATCATATATGGACACAAGTGTGACATGCATGAATCACTTGGCTAATTGAGAGAGGCCAGTGCTCGTAGCGCCACATGCGTTTCATCACGGAGATGACATTCGCTTCTTGCGAGATGAATGTGACAATAATGCTAGTATTTATGTGCTTGTCCCGTCAGCGTGATGGATATAGATTGTGTGTCCGAAGGAAGGGAGGGCCCCATGGTTGCTATTATTATTATATATGGACTCTATTCGTCTTAATTGACCACAGAATTGAAGAGGAGTAGGTATATTTATTAATGGGATAAAAAATATATATTAGCAGCATGAGGACGAACTGGTGATGGCACGCTCTACAGCGTGTCCAGTTATTTTGATATAATTGTGTAAGGGAACTGCATGAAGTGGAGACAATAAAAACTGAAGTGCCAGGAAAAAGTGGCATAAGTTAAGTCAGTATTCCTTAGTTATTAGTTAATTAATTCTAGTGGGCATTTGTAGCATATCCAACTTGAGAAGAGAGGCACAAATGATTTGGCAATTACAAAGGGGAAACTTAAGTTTTTAGGCAGCTTATGTCAATAATTTACTCGTTAGGACTGATTTTTCGCTCTCTCGTAAAATTTATTGTTTCCACTTGTGCCACTTTTCCCCGGCACTACAGAATTCTCTTCAAACTATAGTATTAACCTTTTCCTAGCTATTGAAGAACTACCATCGAAACATTACAAATATTATTTTGATTAGGCCTACATGCTGGAACGCCTGCCACCAATGATACGAACAGGGTGCGTATGTTGTTCCGTGGATTGCTAAGTTTTTGTCGTTGCTTAATTTAGAGGCTAAATATATTTTGTTCATCATGCCCGTGCCCTACCTTAGAACAAGTAGTTCCGTGAAGAACTAAATGTCCTATTTTCATATAGGCTATCCTACTGGTCTTTCCCATGAAAACTCTCACACTTTTAAAAATGATTTTCCATGTGATGTACTAAATACAATTGGTAGCCTACACAACCTATGTCTCCACCAAGACCATTTCATTGAGAAATTCTGTGCTAGAATATATAATTTTCAGTATCGGTGATTAGGGCTTTTCTCGCGAGATGGCATCTTTCTGAAACGAGTCAAGGGAGCTTATCTTAAGAAAAGTCAAATTCAGTAAGCTACAGAATTGAGTGCCATTAAATAATTATAATAGCCCATATGCTCATCAGGTCATTGAAAATACTATAGATGAACTTATTTTAATGGCCTCTATGAACATATAAAATTTCTATTTGTAATAGATTCGTAAATATTGGGAACCAGTGAATTATTTCGGATGATCGCCATGTTGGATTGTTGTACAATATATATAGACCATAGAGTTATGTACCAGTAGATGACGATTATTGCGTTGGTTCATTGTACAAAGCTCACTTTGATCGCACAATTAGGGTACAGAAATAGTAATTTAATTTTAAAATTTCGCACAGCCACCATCTTGGCTTATGAATACATATACATTAAATTAGATACCAGTAGATTTTATCGCTTACGAAGCCACTTCCCAGTGCTGCCTTAGTAATCGAAATTAATGCCCTTCAGTCGGTCAACAAGATTGTACGCAATTGTAAAGGGTGTTTATCTAAGCCTAAAAAAGTTACATGAGATTAATAAATTCATTAATTACTTATAAAATGAAGAAAGTCATTATCTCGAATATACAGGTAATTCGGAATTGGAAGGCTTGGGCAATGGTAAATAAATAAATAACCCCTGGCACTGCAACCCATGAAGGGCTACCAAGCGACCGCTGCCCAGCCATTTGGCGTGCAGATATTTGGGTGACTCGTGGTCAGCGCATCGGGTCCCCTCGACCGTTAATCTTGGTTTTCGTGACCGGTGCGCTGCCTCACTGTCAACTGTCAGACAGTTACTCAATTTTCCTCACGAGGCTAAGTGCACCACGTTCCAGCCCTCACGTCAGTTTCTAGAATCCCTGATGGAGCCGGAAATCGAACCTGGGGCCTCTGGGTGAGAGGCAGCCGCTTTATGGGCAATGTTAGGAAGGAAAATTAATAAATTTATTAATGTCATTTTTTTCAGGATTCGAAAATCACCCATTACAATAGGGTACAATTGTATTGACCGACTGAAAACAATAAATTTCAATTTGGTATTATGTATAGGTTCTTTGAGTTCTTTTAACACTCATAATGTCACAACCAAGTGCAAAGTAAAACTATACCTTACTACCCTACTTCCCATTTCAGACAAGACGTGCTCTGCGACAATGAAGCTTTACTTTTTCCTCTCAAAAAACTTTGAATTCTAGAGTGCTTTTTTTTGTCTATGGCCTCCTGAGAGGCCGAGTTCTGGTCTTGCGAGTTGACGCCCGTGGGCGACCAGCGCGTCGGAATGAGAGATGATATGAATGGGTGAAAGTGGGCAAGGATGTGGAAGGAAGCGGCCGTGGTCTGTCAGAAGGTATCGTCCCAGCATTTGCCTGGTGTTGAATATGGGGAAACCACGGAAAACTATTTCAAGGACTGTTGACGGTGGGGCTCGAACTCACGTCTATCGAGTCAGCAGAGAGCTTGGCCCCATAGCCTAACGCTGCGCCTTATCTAGCGTAGCCACCACTGTCGGTATTCAAGAGTGCTGTGAAAGAGTAAGGACGGTGAACTGTAATGTCACTGAGCACGAACTTGGCGATTAAGGGTTAAGGGCTGGAATGGATCTCATCCAAAATCATGAACACATTATATCTTAACTTTCCCTCTGATTGGCCGACGGCTAATTATTTATATATGAAAAGAAGGAAGGGTCCGTAGCGTAGCGGTCAGCATGGTTAGCTGCCGCCCCGGAGGTCCTGGGTTCGATTCCCGGCTCCGCCACGAAATTTGAAAAGTGGTATGAGTACTGGAACGGGGTCTACTCAGCGTCGGGTGGCCCAAATGAGTAGAGGGGTTCGATTCCCACCTCAGCCATCCTCGAAGTGGTTTTCCGTGGTTTCCCACTTCGTCTTCGGGCAAATGTCGGGATGGTCTCTACTGTAAGGCCACGGCCGCCTCCTTCCCACTTCCTTGCCTAACCGTCCCACTCTTCCCATCCCTTCATCAGCCCCCCTGTTCGCTTTGCAGGTGAGGCCGCCTGGGCGTAGTGCTGGTCACACACCCCTGTCGTATCCCTGACTCAGAGTCTCAAGCTGCCCTCAGTGGCGGTAGAGGTGGGATCTCTCGCATAGTCCGTGGGAAAAGCCAACCCTGGAGAGTAAAACGATAGCGAAAAATGGCGAAAAGAAGGAAGCCATTATCTCAAAAATACGGGTAATTTCACAAAACTGGTTAATAATTTGGAACTCGAAGGCTTGGACAATGGTAGGAAGGTAAAAAGTTCGACGTAAAGTAAGTAGTGCAGTGGCATGGTTCAGTCACTTGGAAACTGTTCATAGGCGTGTATTCTCGCCACCGCGTCCTTAAGCTGGTTGTAAGTTAGTCATTTCTTATTCAGTCGAAGACCAGCTTTAACTGTAGAGATAGTGCAATAGAGTGCAAAAGACTCACAGTTTGGCTTTCTGTTGCTTTTTAACTTATTCCAGACGAACAAGAGGATGGTACTGCTCGAGTCCAAGCTCTGTTAACTTGCGGGGTAAGGTGAAGTGGTAGGTGGGAAGAGAAGGGCCTGTCAACAGTCCGCTGTGTTATCTGGAATTCCTGTCCATTCCAATACTGCTAACATAGGGTCGTTTCTGTGGTGTTGCGAATGAGTGAGTGAGTCACCGATCAATGTATTTGGTTCTGTTACCACGCACGGACCGGAAACCCTTTTCACTGGTCATCATCACTCCTCATAGTCCGCGATCCATATTCCTCTCAGGTTCACGGAGCTTGGGCCCGAGCAGTAACTTATGCAAAGTTCCTGTCCACGTTTTCATCTGTCATTCCTATCGATATGCTTTCACTTTATGTTACACGTAGTTCTGCCTCGTCAGTGATACCCAAGGGATAACAGTGACATATGGCTGTTAGTAGGGTTACCTGGTTGCCATGAGTGTACAGGAGGAAAAATGTGTTTAAAAACGTAGTAGCCCACGTAATAAAACAGTACAATTTTACAGGTTTCAAATTCAAAATGAAGAATTTTGCTCTTAACGCTGATTTTTATTTCACTAATTAACTGAAAATATCTGAATACACCGAGGCACATAGGAAAAAAAAAGTAAGAAAGAATGTTGTTATTGATTGATTTAGAGGCTTTGTGACATCGTGGTCATGTAGCCCCGTGTATTTGGGTGTGTGGAATTTGTCTGATAACCGATGTCATTGTGATGTCTGTACTAGTGTGTGTATTTGTAATTGCGGTAGGATTTGGGTAGGAAGCAGCCGTGGGCTTAGGTTAGTTACCATCCCGACATTTGCCTGGAGTAGAAGTGGGAAACCATGGAAAACCACTTCCAGGAAGGCTGAGGTAGGAATCGAACCCACTTCTTCTCACGAGACTGAGTGTACCCCTTTCCAACTCTCGGACCAGAATTAAATTTCTTGGCAGATCCGAGCCTCAACGGTGGCAGTCAAGAATGCTATGAATGAGATGGAGACTTTAAACTCAAGAAATCTATAAAGATGCCTTAGCTCATGGGATTTTCTGCCTGGAGTTTGTATGACATGAGTGGGGGACTGGGTTGGAGCTCGTCTACTTAGTATCATGCCTGTGTCCGACTCGTCAATCACGAAACAACAGCAACAAGGAGAAGATCTCTCCCCCCCACCCCCTTCTCTCTCTCTCTCTCTCTCTCTAGGGTCGCGTGATGCTGTAATAGACTCCCTACCCGGCGTGACGTCAGCCTAAAACAATAGCAGCCAGCTTAATAAGTGACATATATCACCGTGATAATCTCTTCATAAATTTATGTGGACACATCGGAGACAAGGGTTGTGACGGCGGTGGGGGGGATCAATGTCCTCTCCTTGCCCCCTCTCCCCCTTACGTCCCTTTTGCGACTTGAGTGAGCCCCGGCCTTCGTGCTATACAAATCTTATCGACGAACGCCGATAGGCTATCGTTGAGTTTCTTATTGAGGGGTGTCGGCGTTAGAATGAGGGATTATCTCTAATTATGGGGATGGACCCTTCGGACTGAGCAGTGGACTGTGGACATTGATCAATATCGTATAAATGTGTCGTTAACGACTATGTCCGTAATGTTTTGTGAAAATTACAGATATTGCATTGAGTGCTAGTTGCTGTGTTCTTTGGTAAGGCAATCGATCAGCATATCTCTCATATTAATGTGAGCACTACTTCTTCTATCGTACCCTGATAAAGAATCGATGCCAATGTAGTTGGTTCTCTTGTTTTCACCAGATTGGCTGCGTGGCTCAGCGGTAACGTTCTTGATGGCTGTTCCCGAGGTTCCAGGATCGAATCCTGGCGCAGTCAGTTGCCTTTTGAGGGTGCGTAAATACGATGGAGCCGTGTCAGTAGATTTACTGACACGTTAAAGCCGCAGGGACGTTAAACCATCTATATATTGGCCTACAGTATAATACGCTAAGGTGTATGTTTCTCAAAACTCAAGCTCCTAAACCAGAGTGAGTTAGTAAGTGTGGTTTGTACCAAATTCTTCCAAATCGTATCAATAGTACAGGAAAAATCTTGCATTTCTTGAAAAGTCAACGGAAATATATTTATTTGTTTATAAAGTGCTTTTAAACAAATAAACAAGACGATAGCCCCTGGCAGAACTGTTTCGCGTACAGCCCGCATAGCACTAGGGCCGGGCGGGTAGTCTGCACACATGGGGCGCACACAACCCACAATTTGTTTAAAAAGTGCGTTTTAACAAATAAACATATTTATAGAAGCCCGCATAACAGTAAAGCCAGGCGGGTGGTTTATACACATGTGGGAGTTCTCGCACGGGTCCGCTAGTTATAATTATTATTATTATTGTCATTCTTATTCTTATTCTCATTATTATTATATTGTTTCCACCAAAACTTACTCCAATCAACAACTATGATAATTTTGATGGAAATGTGTGAACTACAAAGTAACGCGAGACTTAGTAGAAATATTCGTCTCTTGTTTCATTCAAATGTTAGGGTCATTTTCTTCATGTACTCAAACTATATTTATATCGACTGATAACCTGCGCTGTTGTGATGCCTGTATTTGTGTGTTTAACTGAAATGTTTGGGGGATAGGATCAATATTGGTGCCCTGAAAATGGAAATAAGTTTCTCCTGTAGAGAGAATGGAGAGAAAACAACAGTTAGGCCTCGTTTGTCATGTGCTCGATAACTTCTCGGTTATGTCGTAGATATCTTAAATTTAGTACTACAGTATTAACTTAAATATTACAGGAGAAATCTGGTTTTGAAGCAGCCACCTGAAGTCACCGGATCCAGAAATCTAATCAACATCAGAATGAGTGTGATGGCACAACAGTTGTTCAAACCTATGTCTTATAATTCAAGGACAGTAACATCAGACATTTAAAATGATGAAGTGAGAAACAAGAAACCAAGTTAAATAAGTGCATATATAAAATTCAACCCTAACTAATTTGCATTCACATGAAATTCACACAAGGTTCCATTCATTTCAGGATATTTTTAGACCAGTCTCATTCATATATGTATAGCCATTTGTGTTGTGTTGTGACCTACTGTAGCTTCCTCTACTCTGTAGGCCATTGTGTGCGTTTTATCACTGTGTATGGAAGAAAATGTGTCACAAACTCATGTTATAAAATTTCTTCAGAATGACTTTTCAGGTTGTTCTGGTCGTATTATCCGCATCTTGATATATAACGTTTGTATAGCAAATGAGGCTAGCATTCTCAACGATTTCTTCTGAATTATTTGAAGTGACGCTTGTATTTACTGGAATGAACATGAAACGTGATTGAATTCTATTAGTTTCTGATTGACAGTTCTTTTAAAATGCCAATTGCACTTGCTGGAGTATCGTGAGATATTAAGAAGCATATCATTTATTAAAGCAGCCAAAGGCCATTTATTTTACTTTCAAGACGGGTTAGGGAAGGGACTTTGAAATGAAATCGGCCGTGGACGTATTGAAAGGAACCTCCCTGGCATGTGCCAGGTGGTGAAAAAGGGAAACCACAAAAAACATTTTCAGGACGGCCGAGTTGGGATTCGAACCTTGTGTCAGCACTCTTGGCCACCGTGGCCGGTATTAAGAAACGTAAAACGTGAAAACCTGTTCTGAGGATTCTCCAGCCAGCTATGATAGTTTACACCAGTATATTAACGTTAAATTTCGTCACTTCATTTTAATATTATCTTTGCTTATTTCAGTGGTTACATACTAGAGTTGATTAGTGAATTTCATACAAGAGATATGTTGCAGGCACATGCTTCATTCGTGATGCTTTGTCTGAGCGAGATATTGCTCCCCTCCTAGCATATATTTATTTTTGTAATGTCAACTACTCTTCGTAATACTCTACGTGTTAGTCCGTACAATATATAAAACGTGGAATGTTTTCGGTATAAATGTTGGATTGTGATTGACGTATGTAATAACTAATATTGAACAGTATGTCACGCAATAAATCAGGGCTTCAAAGTCAATGATTCATAATTGAATATACATATGCAGAAAAAAGTTACATCAATCTTTCACGTTCGTTTTCAAATGATAGTTCAATGGCAACCGATAAAGTAGGCAGTCGGGCACTCAATTCACCCGAGAGCACGGCGTGTAGGGATCTCGATGTTCTTTACCTTAAAACAATAGTCACCATCACATAACAGTAGATCTAAGGGGATCTCATCCATTGGCAGATTCATGTAGGGTAACCCACTACCATAACTATTGACGTATTTAATGATTAATTTTTGGCAAACGTACAATAATATCGTCTCGATCCAATATTAAACGCATGATTGGGTAACATTTTAATTTTGGAGTTAGTGGTATATTGGCTTTGACGGCCAGTGAATTAAACATCAGCAGATTTACTGGCAAGTTAAAACCTCCATCAGGGTAGCGTGATGGCGCTGTGGCTTAGCTGCTTGTCTTTCACCCGGACGGCCAGGGTTTGAATCCCGGTAACAGCGGGGTAGAATTTTTCACCTGAAAAATCACGTAGCGTCAGGAAGGTCATCCGGCCTTAAATCCCGTGTCCTCCCATGAGTTCCGATTCCCACCAGTTCCAAATTCTTTAGCGGATTAGCAATCTGCCAATTACACTAACTGAGCGAGTCCCATCAGTTCCGAACACTACCTGATCGAGTTCCAGCTTAGTTTTCTACAGCAAAATTGTACCATATTAATTTGTTTATTACTGAAACAAATAAGGTCCATTGTTAGCGCCAGCCGCGAGTGCTTGCCCTCTTTAATGAATTGGCTCCTTTTAACAGACTGGGGGTGGACGCCATGGACCGGTAGCTCCCATAAGCAGCTTTCGCCTGGTCAGTATCTGTATCAGCATGTGCCTTCGTCAAAATAATCAGTTTTGAGTTATATTTACAAAGTTCTTAAAATAGTATCAGCATGTCGCTTCGTCTTTGAACTGTTTTTTCAATCTTATTTACAAGTCATGTAGTAATCAGCACGTAGCTTCGTCAAATTGATCTAGCCTATTAACTGAATTCTTCTTCTCTTTATACTCTAATCAATTTGTACAGCAAAAGATAACCTTGAGGTGAGAAATGCAAGTGCAGCGCCTGATGGTGTTTCTGATTTTCTGGCTAGTTTTATACATACCCGAAAACCCAATTTCTTGCACTTTTCTCCAAATACTTTGGCTTAAGTGGAAAAAACAGCCTTGCACTTGGACTCTTGGAAATACTTCTTCTATCGCTTTGATAGCTCCAACCTCAAAATCCATGTCTACTATTATTAGCCGGTCAAACCTCAGAACTGATAGCTGGGTTTTCCAGAGACATTCGGAACTAGTGGGGCTCATTAGCGTATTTAATCAGGCGTGAATACGCGTTCGAAACTCATGGGACGTTTTTCCTAAGAAATTTGTTTTCGGAACTCATGGGAATGGAACTCGTGGGACGGAACCCTTAAATCCCTGGCTAAAACTAAAATGCGCCTGGTTGGCTCTGGCGACCCCAATTAATTGGGAAAAGCCGTAGAAAGTTAGTTAAAGATCTCCTTCGGGGCGAAATTCCGGCACCCCAGCGTCTCTTAAAGCCGCATTAGTTGAAAGGAACGTAAAACAGATTATTATAAAATATTGTACCGTGGGAACGCATTTTGATCGACTCTGGGTCAGTAGGTAACCACCGTTTTATGTTCTATTGTGAGACATTAAAAATGAGTGGATGACGGTATTTATCACGAGCACCGAAACAGGAACAGTAGTTGTATTTGGAGAGAAGGTTTTTGGCGAGTGTCGTGCGCCGGTGACGCTTGATGACGGCGCGGACGCCCGGCGCTCGGCAGGTACGGTCGCCGCTCTAATAAGTGGACATCCTCGCACGATAATTTTAACGCCGTGTCATGACGTCTAGATGTATGGAATGCATTTTCAGCTGTTTAAACGATCATTCTAAATAGCTGGTTGTTAAGATAGCTCACGGTGTCGGCTATTATGAGACTACCCCATTTAAAACACCTGACGTTGCTTTATTGAGCCGTGTCGAGGCTTCAAAATAAACAACACACTTGATCCAAGGAATGTATTTTAGTTACTTTGTATTCCTTGTACTTGTCAGCTGTGTCGTGGAACATCAAACACATTGCTTATTTTAGAGTGGTCGCTAGCAGGTTATCCGACGAGATTTTGGCTGACGCATTGAACCCGTGAACTCTAAATGAAATTTTGTTTGTTACCCGTAACTTTTAAACATTATGCGATTGCTTGATAGTTTTTGTAAATCTACAGTGTATCAAGTACGGTATGCTACTACAATGTATATGTGAGCAATTTGGCTAAAATTAAAATAAATACTCACTTCCCAGTTTGCGTCAACCACAATTTGGAGGGAAGCAAATATTATTCGTTTGAATAGTAGTAGTAGTAATAATAATAATAATAATCATATTAATAATAATAATAATAATGTTATAACATGTTTTTGCTGTTGTTGTTGATGATGATTCTTTAGGTGGTCATGTAGCCCCGTGTGCATGGGTGTGTGTAGAATTTGTCTTATAACTTGTGTAAGTGTAATGTCTGTACAAGTGTATGTAGCCTATTTGTAATTGAGGTAGGATTGGGGTAGGAAGCGGTCGTGGCCTTAAGTTAGGTACCTTCCCTGCATTTCCCTGGAGTAGAAGTGGAAAACCACGGAAAAACACTTCCAAGATGGCCTCTTCTTAGTTTCGCTGAGAGTATCCCGTTCCAGCCTTTTATTTTAAATTAAACTTTCTTCCCAGAGCCGGGAATTGAATCCGGGTCTCCGCAGTGACAGCCAAGAATGCTAGCCACTACGCAACAAGGCAGATGCCATGTGTTTAAGGTTCATTTTATCCACTATGCTTTCAGAGATACTGGGATGCCGAATATTTACCCTGGGTGGGTTAATTAACGTTAGGCTAATCTCAATAGCCAGTCCATTGTGTCAAGATACGATCCTGTAATCTTTAGCACAGGAGCCTTACCAACTGCTCCACGGCCATGTGTTTATGTGTCAATCTACAGTATATAATCTATCTGCAGTTACTGTAATTATAATTTACACGGCATAATCGGGCAGAAGTGTACAATATTACAGCATGTCCAATGTTTGGAACTATGAAAACCTTAATCAGGATAAGAAACGCTTGGTGTACCGTGTGTATCATTTTATGAAATAATTTGCCGTCGTGTCAGTGGCACTGACTTAAGAGGCTTAATGGCTCGTGGCATTCTCCTTCTTCCTCTTCTTCCTAATTTTTTTCAGCTCTTCCTTTTGTAGACCTGGAATTCGAACCTATGTTCTTCTGATACTAGCAAGGCACGAGCTTGCGCGTTAGAGCATTCGGCCACCGTGGCCGGTAAAGTTCACAAATACTTCCATAATTCCCGTCTAGCCGTTACAAGTCATTTTAGACGATTATTATGCGACGATAGAAATACATGTATAATTGAATCAGAGATTATTTTATAACTGCTTTATCTGATCATGAACGATCAAATTTCCTTTTAATTTTTGAACTAAAATTGTTTTGAAATAATTAGCAAAAGTATATCTTGACACGTGTCTAAGGATTATTACTTTATCCCTCGTATTAGTCTTAAGTCACATCGAGGGAAAAATAATAGGGTTCAGTATCGTTTGCAGTGCATTTGTAGCATACGGGACCTGACCTGACCTGACCCATGCGTGCGATTTTAGCCTCTCAGCCCATCTAGGGGCCTTTAGTGCTGTATCAAGGGGGTTTAGGGAATTTAACTTAAGGGAAATTAATATTTTGGGTTATATACGGGATGCAGGCAGAGAATAATATATCGACCTTCACACCAACATGCGTTAGTTGGGTTGCAGCAAACGATATTGGAAGGGGCTGCTGAATCACCTGGTATGAATACAGTATTTATTGTGGGGGCTTTATTATCATGTCGTCATTCATTGCCCTTATAGAGGAAGCCGGCAGGTGTCTCGTTTCCTGCAATTCGATCAAACGTAGTTCAGCGTTCTATCAGACAGCTTCGTGTGGCTCATTTCACTAAGTATTAGTCGACAGTCTTGGTAATAAAAGTATCAATATCGTGCAGATGCGCACTACGAACTGTCTTAAACTGCAGCTCGTTTTGATCACCTTATCTCTATTAGATCATTCTTACTTACATTATCTCCAGATTTTTTTTATCCATTGCTGGCTTATAATCATAGTGCTATCGTACTTTTCTTTTTATGTGGGCCTCTTAAGCGTACAAATGCAGAAAGTCGACATTTATAGGTGTAGTTTGATATAATACATTTGTTTAGGTTTATGAAATATTTAGGGAATTGAAACAATATTTCGCTTATGATAATTATTTTGGAGGGTTTACATTTTTTTCATTTTTCGGACCTCTTCTGTTCATTTTTTCCGATACTCTCATTCGTCAAAGGGTCAGAACTTTTCATTGTTTTATTCTTCTCTTCTTCATGATCAGTAACTGGGCTACGGCATAGCTGTTAAATCCCTTTACTGAGACGTCGACTATCCATCAATAATGACAGCTTCTGTAACTCTGTAACTTTAGTATCAATAAGCCATTCTATTCTTTAGGGTGGTATTCGACTGCATTCTTATCTTATCTTTTATAATGCATTCTTCATCCTGTTCTTGCATGCATTATTCTTAGCATTCAATATTTGCTTTGGTTTTAAAGTTACACTATCGAGTTTAGGTTAGTGACACTGTAAATTCTCTGAGTTATATTTTAAGGGCTCAAAACATTGTCTCCGTATAATCACTCACTCACTCACGCACTGATTGCACTTTTTTTTCGTGTGAGTTTAAAAGCTAACATTTGTCATGGTAGGATTTCAAAGGGAACGTAGGAAAAATGAAGAAAGATAAAACCCAAAACTTTTTGGTCTGGGGGACAAATAATATATTTCTAGCTTCATACATGTGTGTTATAGCCATGAAAAAAAAATCAATTTGATTATTCTCAGAAATAGTAGGTCCATTATATACTGATCCAGAAATGTGGGAGAAAATAATATCCTTTCCGATTGATTCACTTCCTATAGCCTAGCTATAGTCTATAATTTGGTACAGGCGTACATTGGGGTGGTGGTAATAAAAATATATAGCCTATAAACGTACATTGCGCCTTTTTAACAAATCGCTACCAATCACTACTACCCTTTGAGCTATTTTGGTACAGTATACTTTTGTAGTTATGCATTCAAATAATAAACAAGTAAAAACCTAGTACACTACGAAAGTTCTTGAAAGTTAAAATCAGGTATTTATGTCTATTAGGCTATAGCCTACCGTAATATATAACTCATGTACTGGGTGTCTCCCCTATAGAGTCGTCAGTCACATATTATTATGTGGTTATGAAGATATTCTTAATGGAGTTTTTTTTAATGCTTGGGTAGAACCAGCTCAAATAAAGCCTTCTTATCCACTGTGTCATGCGACGTCTCTTTTTAATGATAAACTTCTTTGTGTTTGCCAATAAAAACATAATCTTGTTTGACCAATCGATAGAACGGCGTCGCATTAGTCTCTTGCAATATCAGTTCAAGAATATTCACTATCGTTAACCGTGAAACAAGACTAAGAGGTTTTACAGTACTCTCGTAATTCTTTCATAATTACGTGCTTTTATGAAGTGCACCCCTTAGGACTTCATCCGGGAAGTCAGTCTTTGCGCTCTAACACAAGCCAATGCATGATATGCAAAATTACTGTTTCAGATTATCAAATTTAAACTACGATACTCTTTATGATATCTATAGAAGGACCTTCATTATAGGGCTTTATTTATATGTCAGGGAGCCTCCGTGGCTTAGGCGGCAGCACGCCGGCCTCTCACCGCTGGGTCCGTGGTTCAAATCCCGGTCACTCCATGTGAGATCTGTGCTGGACAAAACGGAGGCAGACAGGTTTTTCTCCGGGTACTCCGGATTTCCCTGTCAAATTTCATTCCAGCAACACTCTCCACTATCATTTCATTTCATCTGTCCTTCATTTAATCATTGCCCCAGAGGAGTGCGTCAGGCCTCGGCAGCCGGCACAGTTCATATCCTCGCCGCTAGATGGGGGCTTCATTCATTCCATTCCTGACCCGGTCGGAGACTGGAAGCAGGCTGTGGATTTTCATTTTCATTTATATGTCAGGACCGTCACGCGGGGATTTTCCACTCGGCTGTTACATGTGCATCGGCCGGCTGCGCCGCTGCTGTAACTCCCCTTGTTATCTCTATGCCCACTCGTCTGTCTGCTGCATGGCTCACCACGCGACCATCCCATGCAACGGCTATCACGGTCAGTGTACATTCTGTCGCTTAAGATGGTTAGACGGTTAACTTTATAGCTGCGGATATTTGAGAATTATTTTAAATATGAATATCCTCGCCGTGTTCGCGCAGAATGTATTCTTCTGTTTCCTGGTCAATTGCCTCCATACAGAAATGTAATTCACGACATTGTGAAAAAATTCGTACACCAACAAAATCGCTTCCGAAGTTAGCACAAGTGAAAATTTCATTTTTTTGTGTCCATAAGCTAAACAATTACTGAAACTTAAACCCTACAAGGGTACACGACCCTGCAGCAAGAGCGCATTATTTATTTTCTTTCGCCAGCGACTGAAGGATTAATAGATCCTCAGCTAGTGTTCCTTTCCGACGAGGCGTGGTTCCACATAAATGGCCATGTGAAAACTAAGAATACTTCTCAGCTGATTGAGAGAGATATAGACCCGATTCGAAGCTCAATATTGACGGTAAATACATTCTACAGCTCAACAAAACCTCTTCACAATCCGTGATTTCAATGTCTGGTTCTCACCTTGTTAGTGACAAAGCTTCTAGTGTACATCTATGTTTGGAGCATGGCTAATGGGGTCAGCCCCTCGACTTGACGACGATGAGAGCTGGTTGCGCAGGTCACCAAGGAGAGGGAACACGTGCTTGCTACCTGGCGTGCTATATGCTAACTACTGTGCCACTCTAGCAAATACCTTCTGACACAGATATTTTTGTAATTTGTAATTTTGAAAATGAACACTCAGCTGTGGATTTATTTAATCGTATGGTGAATTATATACCAAATTTACATTATACAACATTATCCACATTCTGCAACCAAGTTATTACATTTGGAGTGACATGAAAGAGTTCAGCAGGGTTCCCAGGGAACGAGAACAGAGGGCAGCGTCGGAGCAGATCTTCCATTGTCTGCTCCTCTTGATCACAGTCGCACATTGCTGAATTGGTCCAGCCCCATCTGTGTTGAAAGAATTTACGGCAGCCATGGCCGGTTCTGAATCTGTTAAGACGGCACCACAGTTTCCTTGGGAGGTCAGAACCTTTCAGTTCCTTTGTAGGATCAAGAGAATGGGCACTTTTCCCCGCTGTTTTAGTTGACCACTCGTTTCTCCAACTTTGGTTTAAATTAAACCCATCCACATATAGTATTTCTGCAGTAACACATGTTCGCCTCCTAGACCGTAATCGCTGTTGTGAGGGATGGCAAAATGCATGATATAGTGGTAAAGTAGGTGGATAGTCTATAGTCACTGAGAGTGTGTCAAGAAATATAATCATATAGGTTCAACGTCCCCTCATTTTAGAGCCGCGAGGAGCCAGGATTTTGACCAAGCAGTACGGATACATTTAAATAGCGCTTACACGACGACCAATTATGCCGGGATTCTATGCTGCAACCGTGGGTACAGAAGATAAGCAACTCAATCTGCTGGAGTGATGGGAAGCAGTATAGAGGCAGATTGCAATTTATCTGAACAATGGATCTTAGATTGACACTATACAATTTGGTCACGAACGATCAATACTTGCTACTTCAGAGAAACATGAATTGTACATATGTTATTGATTAGCAAGAAGAAGAAGAATACGCGAGGAAACAAATTCGATTATGCAATATAAATATGTCAATGAAAAGTATCATCCTTGTGTCATATTAAATACAGAGGACATTGAAAAATGTGGGTTTTTTTTTACTTTCATTTTCAATTATTTTTTTTAGCAAATTTGGAGAGAGAACGGTTATTTTAGAGACCATCGAGCTATCTGTTGTGAATTATAGTTAGGCTTGCCATAGTTTTGGTGAGTGAAACCGGGACACATTAATTACCGGGGGAATACCCCCCAGTGTAGTAAAATGGTGAGTCTTAAGCCTTCTTTTTAAGCCTCGCAAGTAATGGGAGGGGGGAATCTGGCACACTAAATTGTTAGTTCTACACACCTTTCAAAAATAAAAAAGGTATTTTTGCTACATAAAAATATATAATTTTTCCTTTTTAATGATAATTTTTTCTGGTGCCTGAAACACAAACACATTACAACAACAAAATACGCACTAAAATCTCAAACTATAACCCACACTACTTTTTTTTTGTATATAAACATAAACAACACAACTAAAAGATTCGCAGATAGTGTGATGGGCTGGCAGCGCTAGGCAAGTAGTTCCAGCGTTTGCTCATAGATTACACTACCCTCGCAACGCGCTGAATTAGCAGTTTGGGGTATTGTTTTGCGTCATTCGTTTGAATTCTTCTGACCTCTTCAACGCTGCGCGCGATAGTCAACGATGTTGATTGTTGAAAAGTAACCGATTCATTAAAAATCTTAAACAAATAAATTCATTACTTTTTACATCGTACAGCCGTTTTCCGGGACATTGACAAAACCGGGCGGGACACCGGGACAAGAGCAAAATTCCGGGACTGTCCCGGTCAAACCGGGATGTATGGCAAGCCTAATTATAGTATATCCTCTCTTTTCCCGGCATTTTTTCATTATTTCCCTTTTTAAAATATTCTCTCACGAATATGTGTTGATATCTCACATTAGCCTTTAAGGGAGTCAGAACGCTGTCTTAACTTGAGGTTATGGTGAAGGATTTAGAGAATGCGGTGCATACTTCTTTAACTCTTTGTGTACGAAACGAAGATGGATCTCCTTCATTCTGTGTGAAGCCATACAGCAGCTTGGGTTTCTGCTAATGAAAGAGTTCTTGTGATAGCGACACTTCTCTTGGTCTTACATAAACACTCTTGTGCCTCGATGACATCTTAACGGCTTCGGGGTCCTTTATTTACAATGTGATTTGGGCTGCCCATTAATTTAAACGAAATATTTATCTTTGTATTCTAAATAATAATATTAAGTCGCCATCATATGTTGCTAAATGTACTTGAGGTTTGACATAAACCATGGCGACCATGACTGGCAGCTGTCGTGACAAGTGTTCCTACTGATTTGAAGGAATTGCCAGTATATGTGTGCTTGCACAGTCACGGATATTTATACCTTGTTCGAACATACTATTTCTGTGTATCCTGTGACGTATCCCACCTGAGCCCATACAATGATAACAGTGTGATAGTGCCATATACACTACAAGCATCGCATGTGCTCAGTGATGTCGGCGGCATAAGTCACAGGATGCAAGGGGAAAATGTGTTCAGACTTTGGTATAAATATCCGTGATTGAAAAAGTACGAGTTCCAAGCTTCTACGTAGTTAAGGAAATATTCCAGTTTAATGTGAAAACTGACGAAACGTTGAATCTATTTATCATGCACGTTTGAACTTTCCTGACTGAACACAGACTATGTAAGAATCTAAAGGGAAAATACGGAATTAGAATTTAGAATTAGGGTAATTAAGTTATTTTTTCTATCTTGTTTTCTAAATTCTAAGGTTGAAAGTTTTACCTTCATTTTTCTAAATGACAGATACACTTAAATTTCAAAAACAGTTATTAACAAAAGCCTGTTTCCAGTCGACCGACCGGGTCAGGAATGGAATGGAATGAATGGAGCCCCCATCTAGCGGCTAGGATATGAACTTTGCCAGCTGCCGAAGCCTGTCGCACTCCTCTGGGGCAATGATTAATTTAATGACAGATGAAATGAAATGACAGTGGAGAGTGTTGCTGGAATGAAATATTGACAGGGAACACCGGAGTACCCGGAGAGAAACCTGTCTGCCTCTGCTTTGTCCAACACAAATCTCACATGGGGTGACCGGGATTTGAACCACGGACACCAGTGGTGAGAGGCCGGCGTGCTGCCGCCTAAGCCACGGAGGTTGCCGAAGAGTAATCAATTCATAAAATTTTATGAAAAGAATCGAAGTGACTTTTCGCTAATTTTGGCAATGTTTCATGAAATATTGTTGTTTAAAGGTGGTGGTAATATTGGCTCAAAGAAGTCACTTTTAACTGAAGCATTATAAGTCATCGTTCCATTTCACATGAAATATTATTGTTTAAAAGTGACAACACTGGCTCCATGAGCTCAAGTTTTTGTGTAATGGACTAGATTTTTGCCATTCTGTGAGAATGGATCTATCATAAGTTTGTGTGACGATGGCGTAGAAATAGCAGTGAATGCCTCACAGTGGCGTTGTCAAGCTTTCACACACACACAGAGAGAATGATAATGATGACTGATTAACGTTTATTCAATAAATTTGCTTTTGCTGGTGACATTCATTACTTCATAATCTGGCAACAAAAGCAATCGCTTGACGGTATATAACGACCAATCCCACTTAATACAACAGTAGTGATAATGTTGTTACTCGTCTGCTGTAAATTCTGGTGTTACTACTACCATCTGTGGGACAGGTAAAAGTTGAATGCTCATATAGGCCTATAGCAAACCACACATTGTTTTTCGTCAATTGAGCCTATACATTGAATAGTTTATCACTGCTTATGATTGCTGTTTGGCTTCATGGATTAGTTGTTAGGAGCTAGACTGTGACCCTTAGAGCCCCAGGTTCGATTCCCGGCCAGGTCGTGAGATCTCTATTATTGGATGTTTAATTCCCCCCGCTCTTGGACTGAGTGTTTGTGGTGTCTTAATCATTCATTTCATCCCCATCACGACATGCAGGTCTCACTAGGGCGTCAATTCATACACCACACTAATGCCACACGCCATTATTATTATTATTATTAATTTTATTAGGGTTATTATTATTATTATTATTATTATTATTATTATTATTATTAAGGCTCCGTGGCTTAGGCGGCAGCACGCCGGCCTTTCACCGCTGGATCCGTGGTTCAAATCCCGGTCACTCCATGTGAGATTTGTGCTGGACAAAACGGAGGCAGACAGGTTTTTCTCCGGGTACTCCGGTTTTCCCTGTCAACATTTCATTCCAGCAACACTCTCCACTATCATTTCATTTCATCTGTCATTCATTTAATCATTGCCCCAGAGGAGTGCGTCAGGCCTCGGCAGCCGGCACAGTTCATATCCTTGCCGCTAGATGGAGGGCTTCATTCATTCCATTCCTGACCCTGTCGGAGACTGGAAGCAGGCTGTGGATTTTCATTTCATTATCATTAATGCTTATCAGCCCAAGGACTCGTTCACATGACCTAGGAGTTGGAACTTGGTATCTACCAATTGCGTGGCGAACCATGAGTTGTTATTTTAATTGTTGTAGGCATGTTGATCATTGGCTCCGTGTGTACGTATTAGAGCTATAACTCTCCGGATTTGTAGAAATTTGAAAATCTAGTTTTCTGTAAATGAATATACAGGTAGGGCCTAACATGTATTGATGATGCTATTGGTTTTATGTCCCTTTAACAACTGTACTGCTGCGTTTATAAACGCGGGGGTGCCGGAATTTTGCCCCGAAGGGGATTTAGCCTACTGACACGACTGCCTCGCATTTGCGCACCCTCAAATGGCAGCTGACTGTGCCAGGGTTCAATTCTGTAACCATGGGGTATGATATTGAGAAGTAGGAAGTCTTGGTCTAGATAAATCCGTAAAATGTGGATTGAACTAAAATTCGTAAAACCTGGTTTTGTCGCAAATCCGTGGAATCCTGATTTGGCACTAATTTGTAAAATTTGCCCAAATTGTTAACAGTCAATCGGAGTTTAAGGGCTAAAATTCTAAGAAATCAAATAACTTGAATAATTCGCGGAACATATTCTTCACAATCCAGATGGAATCACTGGTCCTAGTGTGCAGAAGAACCTGTTAGACAACTACTATTAGTGTGAAGGCTCTTGAGTGTTTGTTTAGGGAACTGAAAGTAAGGTTCTGCCCCATCATTTGCTAGAATTGAAAGTTCCGGAGTTTGCCATCAAACGTTACTCCGGCACAATATTGAACTGCTCATCTTTAAGCTTCTAATACTCGCACATGGCTATGGAGGTAGTTCCAGAGGCTGTGTGTGAGTGGGCTATGTTTGCATTAAGATGTTTACTTGAAACTGACTGGTTATTGTTATTGAGACATTTATTTTGGTTGTCAAAAGGTAAACGAGGTACTTAAAGAACGTTTTAAACAAAGATCTAGAAGTGCCCAGTTCACCTCCCAGCGGATGAAGGCATTGGCCCTGAATGTCATAAAGTCTAACAAGAGAGCCGACTGCCTGGTGTCCGGCGCTCCATATAGGCGAGACAGGCTGGGACGTGGCCTGCCTTCTTGGCTCACCGAAATTACTCTCATAAAACTATTTTACGGCGGTGTAATTTTTACACAATAGTGCTTAAGGCTAGTATCGTGAGCCCGTCGCTCACATATGCTAATATTTACCATCTTCATTTATAGACGCTGAACGAACCGTGGCCGGCATTTCTTTGCGTTTTAATTTTCAAAAAAACTAATTTACAAGGTTCTGAACAGTTTAGGTCAGTCCTGTAATTTATGAGCGACTGGAGCTGTGGCCTGATATTTTAGTAAAGTCTATGAGACATGTCATGGCTGAATTATAAATAGCGAGACCTCCTACACGTGAGTCACCGCATGATTGGCTGGCCTTCTTATTCTAGAATTCACTTCTTAAATCTAAAGAGATTTGGAGTGAAGCGTTTCTCGGCCTCGCGCTTGCCAATTGTCAAGTCTTAATAGAGCTGGTAATGAGCAATGTTCGGTAAATCGAATAAAAATCGATAAATCGAATAATTTGAAATTTATCGAAAACGATTAATCGATTAGACTAATCGACTGTCCGGTGAATCGATTAATTGACTAATCGAAGAATCTATTAATTGATTAGTAGACATGAGATAAGAAAAATAAGTTTAAGTGGGAAATCATTGCTTAATATGAGTGACTCTTGTTTGCGGAATGATGTATAGAAATCTATAAAAGTTTCTTCTTGCTTAAATATACAAAGTGTCTTTCCTCTTTTATGTTAACAATAACCCTATAAGAGTCAGTGGCAGTGGAAGGAAAATCTTCACTTAAATTGGGAAGGGTTTAGAAAAATAAAACGATTAGTCTTTAGCAAAGTGTTTGATTTCTTGTTCGGTGTTTATGATTTAGGACAGGAACATTTTTGTTTTCACATAGAAGGTACATTATTTTAAAAGCTATGATACTTTATATTTTAATTTATTAAACGTCTCTTTTGCTTCTGTGAGAGCGTAGTAACACTCTAATTGACAAAACAATTAATTAATTATTCGACCAACTGATCAACCGATTAATCGATAAAATGCATAATAGATTAATCGTTATTTTTAGCAATTAATCGATAACTGAAATTAATCGATTAGACGTACCAGCCGTAATTCCTATCCCTTCAACATGCTCCTGCTGTTTATAATAAGGGAATTGTAAATCATAGTTGTTGTTTCTTCATTTGAAGAGTTTGGACATCGTGGTCGTCTATCACCATATACTTGGGTGAGTGTTCAAGTTGTCTGAAAACTTGTGTTTTTGTGGTGTCTGTAGTAGTATGTGTGTATTTGAAGCGTCCAGGGGAAGAAGGGGGAATGTCAAATAATGTAAAATGTTCAGGAAACGAGTTTTAAAGTTTCATTACTTATATGTACTTACAGAAGCCTCCGTGGCTTAGGCGGCAGCACGCCGGCCTCTCACCGCTGGGCCCGTGGTTCAAATCCCGGTCATTCCATGTGAGATCTGTGCTGGACAAAACGGAGGCAGACAGGTTTTTCTCCGGGTACTCCGGTTTTCCCTGTCAAAATTTCATTCCAGCAACACTCTCCACTATCATTTCATTTCATCTGTCATTCATTTAATCATTGCCCCAGAGGAGTGCGTCAGGACTCGGCAGCCGGCACAGTTCATATCCTCGCCGCTAGATGGGGGCTTCATTCATTCCATTCCTGACCCGGTCGGAGACTGGAAGCAGGCTGTGGATTTTCACTTATATGTACTTACAGTATATGTACGCGTCAACTTGAAACGTCATCTTCTCACGACCCTCATTGTTCTTAGTCAGACACACTTGTGCCTTCCATACGTCGCACAGAGGCCTACCAGATCACGCATATATTTCGATTTTACATTTTGAGTGACATTCACCCTTCTTCCCGTGGACACCTCATTTGTAGTTCAGATGAGGTTCAGGAAGGATGCGGCCGTGGTCTTAAGTTAAGAACCATCCCGGCATTTGCCTGGCATAGAAGTAGGAAACCATGTCCTACATAGGACATGTAACTTAGATAAATGTAACGGCATCACTAGATAGTTAAAATTTATATCTGTATTCTCCAAAGAAAAATCACTTAGCCTATTATATATATTTAAGGCCGTTAGTGGATAGTTAAAGTTCCAATCTGTATTCTGAAAATATCACCCAAATCACATTGCATCTGAAGGAGTGGATGCGCACAAGAACATTCTGCACTTGAATTGAATTAAGAATAGATTTTCGATTAACGTTCGAGGACTCTCAGATAGGATATACAGTAGTTTCATTATACATTTTATTTTATTTTAATTTATTTATATTAATTTCAATTCAGAAGCCTCCGTGTGGCTTAGGCAGCAGCAAGCTGGCCTCTAACCGCTGGGTCCGTGGTTCAAATCCCGGTCACTCCATGTGAGATTTGTGCTGGACAAAGAGGAGGCAGACAGAGGTTTCTCCAGGTACTCCGGTTTTCCCTGTACAATTTCATTCCAGCAACACTCTCCACTATAATTTCATTTCATCAGTCATTCATTTAATCATTGCCCCAGGGGAGAGCGACAGGCCTCGGCAGCTGGCACAGTTCATATCCTCGCCGCCAGATGGGGGCTTCATTCATTCCATTCCCTGACCCGGTCGGTCGACTGGAAGCAGGCTGTGGATTTTCATTTTTCAATTTCAATTCAAATTATTTGCACATTTTTCATAAAATTTGTCCTCCTTAAACGCTAAGAATAACTGGATAATAGAAATTGAAAATGACCTTCAAGAATTCCACGTAACAGACGAAATTTTATGGGGAAGGCCTAGATTCAGATCGTTGGTGAACAAACTTCATTTTGCTGCAAACCCCTGAATGAGAGGCACCACTGCATGGACAGCAGAAGGGAAGAGCAATCATAGTGGGAGAATGAAGAGAGAGGGTTTGGGAAGAGAAGACAATTCAAATTCATCTGTGAAATAGTTCAATCGCGCTGCTTAGTTGGGCATAACGTCGTAAAGAAAACTTGTATCTGTTATGTACATACGTATGGGAAACCTACTGTGCATTCAGGTATGCTTGATTTCCTAAATCTTGAAATCTATACTAATACTGTATATGAAAATGAGATGGTGGGTGTATGTGAGTCTGTGTATTACAAAATCACGCAAGAACCACTGGTCCGATTTACATGAAATTTTACATGGAAGTAGCTGATTTACCTGGTTAACATATAGGCTACTTTTGATTTCGATACTTTGCACTATTTAACGATGGCGACCATTTTAGTGACGGCACTACACTCGTTGGTTTCAAACGTTCATATTTCCATTTCAAATAAAAAGAGAACGCTAAGAAATAGCAAACTTTTGATGGCGTATACGAGGTTTAAAATTTAATTTTATATCCGAAAGGTTCTTATCACTTTTCGTGTATTTCCAACGGTTAGCGAGTAAAACCTAAAACCGAGCGGTGTAGTTGGACTTATTGTTCCATCCTTACTTTCCCTCCACGCAGCACCTCGCCTATCCCCTGTTTTATCTGTCACCTTCACATTTTAATTTATTTATGACCCGTAGCGAAGCACGGGTACTTCAGCTATATTTAGGCTTACCATATTTTTGGTGAGTGAGACCGGGACACATTAATATGGGATGGCCTTACCGGGGAGTCAGGGGGGTTTTGAGCGGGGGGCCCGGGAAATATTTTAAAAATTAGAAACAAAATGGTGAGTTTTAAGTCTCACAAGTGACGGTAGGGGGGAATCTGGCACCCTAAATCGTTAGTTCTACACACCTTTTAAAAATAAAAAAGGAATATTTGCTACAGTACGTAAAAATTAATAATTTTTCCTTTTTAATGATAATATTTTCTGGTCTACCATCTAGAAAGAAGTGTTAATACAATACGATTTAAAGTACTTCATAAAACCCCCTGGCACCACAGCCCATGAAGGGCCTAGGCCTACCAAGCGACCGCTGCTCAGCCATTTGATCTGCAGATAACTTACAGGGTGACGCGTGGTCAGCGCATCGGGTCCCCTCGGCCGTTAATCTTGGTTTTCGTGACCGGGGCTCTGCCTCACTATCAGACAGCTACTCAATTGTCCTCACGAGGCTGAGTGCACCCCGTTCCAGCCCTCACGTCAGTTTCTAAAATCCCTGACGGAGCCGGGAATTGAACCCGGGGCCTCCGGGTGAGAGGCAGGTGTGCTACCCCAACACCACGGGGCCGGCATTAAAATACTTCATAAAATTGTTTAATTGAACAGTTACTAAGTCTTATTATTCTTTGAAAAACTACAACTTTTTGTCTAACTACAAAAATAATTAAAATAAATAAATAAATAAACCAACACGATGTTGATTGTTGAAAAGCAACCGATTCATAAAAGATTCTTAAACACATAAATTCAGTACTTTTTACATCTTACAGCTGCTTTCCGGGACATTGATAAAACCGGGCGGGATACCGGGACAAGAGCAAAATACCGGGACTGTCCCGGTCAAACCGGGACGTATGGCAAGCCTAGCTATAATAGTAGTACTATCATACATGGTGTTTTGTGACCGTAAACTTAGTTTGCGGAATGAGTTCAGCCGTGTTTAAAAATGATTAAAGGGGCAGATGACCTCGCAGTTCCTCCCCTTAAAACAACAATAACTAACTAACTAAAAATTATAAAATATGGCAAACAACGGATTCAGTACATTTCGAATACGGTATGTTAAGTTTAGAGTCTCACTAAGATCCATCTTACGTGAGTTGGATGCCTCAATGGATGTGCCTCTTTACAGTGTGATATTGTGGTTGCCTGTTTGTTCCAATCTCTGGTCAACGTGGCATTCGTGAGTTGTCCATGTGCTGTTTTAAATGTGAAACAGCAGTAAAGAAAGAAAAAAGAACCGTTGTCTCTACAATGACATGACAGTGGTAAAACCCAATTAACAGTTGGTGAACTGTTAAATTGAAGATCCCGATAGCTATGTTTAACTTAATTTAATGTTTGGGTCACACGTACAATGTTTGAATGCCTTGCTTCTAGCGTGAGACCCAGTAATACTTTTATTAAGGCAAGCACAGCCATCTGACAACTAAGGTCTACATTAAGTTAGCTACGACAGCAAGTGATTCCATTACGCGGATATTCTGTCGTGAATGTTGAGTAAAAATATTTTTCTTCTTTATCGTAGTCACACTAAGCACTTGGAACAATATTTGTATGCTTGGAATGAGGTTAATGCCTGCCGGGTGGATGTACGAGTAATAGTGTAGTGATGGGATGGCTGTATGTTTTCTCATTTAGAAATGGTCGTGTGTGGGAATGAAATGAAGCTTTTCAATCTTGAGATCACCACTGAAATATACATATAGGCCCTATTGCATTTCCAAATTCATTTCTTATACCTGTCTATGTGTGTTCCTTTGACAATTCGCTTGTTTTCTAAATTACAGTACGTTTAGTTATTTTGCTGGCTGTAATACGTAATCTAAGGATGAATTAAGTGGTTTTGATGACATTTAGAGGATTATTTAGGGTACATTATAAGCTTTTGCTTCAGACTAGGGAACCAAAAAGTGCTCTATTATATCTTGGTGATGGCGGTGATAGTTTCTTTATTGATAATTTCTTGCTGGAGTAGTATGCGACGTATCGTCTGAAAGTCACCCATGTTACTTTAAATTCAGAAAGTACATTCAAGCACGATGTATGTTTACATAACTCAATACAAGACGAGCTTAGATAGATTATAGATATGCATTCTAATTCCTAATGTCCAGCTTGTGCATAAATAAGTAATATTGGCAAATGCCAGTCGACAATTATTCTTGTGACTTCGCAATGGATACCTTGTCCGCTGCTGCAATTGCATGATATACAAGTATGTCATTAGCTACTTAAAGAATCGCTTATACATGATTGCATCGCTGTATCCCCGTCTTAAAGATAGTCCATTCTACTTCACGATGATCAGCTTTGTAGGTGACACTCCTATATCAAACCTTGAAGGTCTTCAGCATGTTGTAAACATGTGATATCCTGTGCGAAATATGGTATGCATTATTTAGCTCTATGCCCAGCGTCTCACTTACATCAGTGGCGTAGCGGTAACGTTCTCGCCTGCTGTGCCCAAGGTTACAGGATATAATCCCATTGCAGTCAGTTGGCATTTGATGGTGCTTAATTTCGAGAGAATCGAGTTAGGCGATTTACTACAACGTTAAAGATCCTCTTGAGGGCAAAATTCCCGCAACCCGGCGTCTCTAAAAGCCGCATTAGTTAAAATTAATATTATTGTTATTATTGCTATTATAATCATCACCTAAATGGAGCTGTAGGACAGTGTTGTTTGAACAATGCACTTGAATATATTGTATAAGGATAGCATGTGCTTACATTGAGTAGCCGTGCACGTTAAATCGCTCACCACGACCGTAACGGTGAGTAGGAACAAGTACGAAGAAATGAGGTTCGAATTCCAGCGCTGACAGCGGCTATACTGAGTGTGTTTTCCCAAGGTTTTCCCAGGGTTTTCCCACACTCCTTCCAGTTAAATGCCAGGTTAATGCCCTATACCCGTCCGCCTTGTTGCGTTGTGGCTAGCACTCTTGGCTGTCTCAGCAGGGGCCCGGGTTTGATTCCCGGCTCTGCCAAGAAACTTAATTCTGGTCCGAGGGCTGGAACGGGGTACAATCAGGCTGGTGAGGCAAAACTTAGAAGGAGCAAGTTCAATTCCCACCGCAGCCATCCTGGGAGAGGTTTTCCGTGGTTTCCCAATTCTCCTCCAGGCAAATGCCAGGATGGTTCCTGACTAAATGCCACCACCGCCTCCTTCCCAATCCTCATCTGAGTTACAACTACACACACTAGTACAGTGATCACAGTAAAACAAGTTATCAGACAAATTCTACACACACCCAAGTACACGAAGCTATATGACCACGGCGGCTTTGGTGGCGTAGTCGGTAGCATGCTGAGCTTCTATGCCCAAGATCGCAGGTTCAAATCTGGCCGAAGTCGTCGGATTTTTAAGAGCGTTAAAATCCCTCAGTATGCCTTCCTTCGGAGGGGAAGTAAAGCCGGTGGTCCCATGTCATAGATTTATGGCATGATAAAGAACCTTCCACTAATTACACCTGTGTGAAGCTAAAATTGTATAGGTTAGGAATGTAAACAACGCTCTTAGGTTCCTACGTTCGTTGCCAAGAGCCGACTGCGGTGACGTCTGGTAGCTAAGTTCTGAACTAGTAGTCATTGACGGTGGCGTTTGGCGGCAAAAGTAGGAACTACTTGAAACTTGAATTAAAACAGATACACACACTAATACAGTCATCACAATTAACACCGGTTATCAGACAGATTCTACACAGACCCAAAGTACACGGGGCTACATGACCGCGTTGTCGCAGCCCCTAAACTTAAGAACCAACCAACTACATGACCACGATGTCGCAAAATCTCCTGAATGAATCAACAACAACAACAACAACACAAACGCCCTATATCCTGGGCACCTACTCTATCTCTGTCCCTAATACAGTCCAGTTACTCTCACTGCTACTGTCAACATATAAGACACACATTATGAGAAAAGTCCAACACAATCCCAAGTTCACGGGGCTGATAACCAAAATGTCCCTGCCCCTAAAGGAAGTAATGACAACTAAACTACCAGCGAGGATGGCGTTTACGTTTGAGCACCCGGTACCGGTATATGAGTATTTCATGATGCTTGAGAAATTTGTAGTGGGTGTCAAGTGTTAGCTCACTCTCAACGCTGTCTGTTCCGTTTCCCAGGAATTAAGGAGTGATATACACAAAAAAAAATACCAGCACGAACACATTGCCACTTCTTTTGAGAGTACGGGTGAATTCCTCATCAGGAATGAGAAGAATGATAAACATTTTCATCTAAGTGTCGTAATCATGATCTGTGCTGGGCGATTTAAAGTTCGATTGTGGACTTATAAATATTGCATCGTTTTAAGACAAACACAATGTATAAAGTTTGACAGAAATGTTATGTCAACTCTCCTTCTCCATCGCAAGTATCACTTTGATCAGGCAGTTCCAAATCCACGAGTTTGAGTATGCGTACACGCGAGTACTCAGCAGTGATGCTCGGAGTACGGTTGGAGAGGGACTGGGGGTGATAGCCAATACGTCACTGGGCGAAGGTCATAACACAAGTCCATGCGCTTCTTGCCAGTCTTCGTGTATCCACCGCGCAGTGACGGCAGCCCCCACACCAGAGCTGTATTCCATGTTGAACGTTTACTCACGCAAGGCGGCGAGTAGTCCCCTGCTCACAAGTGAGCAGCTCGGCTGGAACAGCCTGACTTAGATGACTGAGACTTGGCTTGTTTCTCGTGGACAGGGACATTATCACTGGGCATGTTTGGGTGGGCACAACCCTTCCCTTAGAATGAGGTCCTTCCCATCCAGTTGCGCCCGTAGAGAATTTAAGAATGACAAAAGAAGATAATCATGGAATGTTGTAAAGAATAATATAAACAATGCATTGCTCCCACCACTCAAATCTAATGCTGGTAAGTACCATGATCACATTAAATTTAGTACCAGGATCACATTAAATCTAAAGGTTTAAGTACCATGATCACATTTAACCTAGAGACATAAGTTCCATGATCACATTAAATGTACAGACCTAAGTAACATGATCACACTAAATCTACAGGCTTAAGCACCATGACCACATTAAATCGAGAGACTTAAGTACCACAATCACATTATAGAGGCTTAAACACAAGATCACATTAAATTTAGAGACCAAAGTACCATGATCATATTAGGCATAAGCACCATGACTACATTAAATATAGAGGCTCAAGTACCATGATCATATTAAATCTAGAGACATAAGTACCATGACCACATTAAATATAGAGGCTTAAGAACCACAATCACATTAAATATAGAGGCTTAAGTACCATGATCTTATTAAATATGGAGACCAAGTACCATGCTCACATTAAATCTAGAGGCCTAAATACCATGATCACATTAAAACTCAGGGCAATTTCATAAATTGCATTTGTGAAGAACCCGATGACAAAGGATGAGACCAAAAAATAAATTGCAGGCCAAGTGACTTTTCTTTCAAATGAGGTAGTAATTTAGCTGTAACATCCATCAATTAATAGGTACAGAATTAACGTTTAGTAGCCTATACTGTAAACTTTATCGCCATTAATACGTGGTATATGGTTTTACAAACAAGCATGTTTTGGTATAGAATTTCGATATTTTATTCTTGGGTAGCCATAAGAGAGTGAAAGTTGTAGGACCTATAGTTCTATACAAAGTTAGTTAGTTATTGAGGTTTCAAGGGGAGGAACTACGAGGTCATCTGCCCCTGATCTATAGAAAAGTGCATCAAATCTTAACATTGTTAAGATGGGCAGAACTGGCTCCACTTAACCTTATCCAGCCTACTTTCAGTGTTTGAGTCATAAGAATTGAGAATATTCGTGATTAATAGATTTGAAGATTTGTTAGTTTTAAGTTTAACCCGGAATATCTACTAAATTATAAGTCAAGACTTGGCAACTTTTCAATTCGACGCATTCCCTCATCCTAAAGCCAAATTATTTTCACTTTTAACGAGATTATTAAAATTAAAAGATATGGCCACGCGCGTATTACATCACTCTACTGTTAATTTTGTGGTACATATTAAGTAGATAAGTTTCCAATGTAAATGTTAATAAGATCGTAAGGATGGCCGCGAGTACTAACTGTCGCGAGTGTACTGGAGTTGGTTGCGCGGGTTTATTGGCTGTAAATAACGGCTCGGGTTGACACGTCTGTAAACATTACATGCTCAGTGACTGGTGAGCTCTTACCGACAATCATAAATCCACTCTTCAAGTGTTCCACTGTACGTAATTGTCGCTGGCGGGACTGAAGAAGCTGGGAAATCTCACGAGGCTGGTAGAGTGTTTGCTAAGACGTTGTTTAGTGTATATATTAACATAGATATAGATATAACATGATTTGTACATTCTCCACATATTATTTACCTTTTTGACACACTTTTGGGACGGCTAGACCCATTAAATTTGGCATGTATGTAGCTGCTAGATGCGCCAAAATGTCAGCCAAATTTCAATATTCTTGTTGCCATACAAGTAGGAATAAACGAAACTAATGTGTGAAATATGCAGAAAAATGACCCAAAATCTACGTTTTAAGTAAAATTTGACGTGTAATCGATGGAGATACGATAAGGGCATAGGACCAAAATATTAGAGCATTCCAGCTTGGTGGCTGTAGATGTCCATTAAGTGTGGAAGATAACTGTAAGACATGTGGGGAAAAAAGCTCTGATCTAAAAAAAGAGACTGATAGTCAGTCTGAAAGACTGGACTTTATATCATTTTAAATGCTAGCAGCCGAGTACCAAGAAGACAGTGAGAGAACAGAGTTTCTAGATTCTATTTTGTTTCTTCACTGCCTACTTGATTGTTCTCGCACTGCCTTCTGGAAACTCTGTTCTCGCACTGCCTTCTTGGTACTCGGCTGCTACATCGTACTATGATTATAATCACAAGATTCACGGTCACGTAAAACTGCAATCTTCCTTTTTTCGTACTATGACGTCACACACTTCAGTGCATTCTCGGTACATTTCGTCCCGTCACCGTAACGTAACGCCAGACCTCAGCGTAACGACGAAGTAGACAAGATCATTTAAAATGATAAAATTTGGCTCTGTCTAAAAGACTCACTGAGATATAACAAAAAGTCACAGAACCAAACTTGTAGAACTCGCAAAATCCACTTCTATTGGTGCAATCCGTTTTCAGATTACTTTTACCGTTTAACAGCAATAGACCTCAAAAGACCACCAACGTTTAAGATACGCCCGCCAACGGTGGGGATTGTTATGAAAATTTCTCGAAAACGGTCGGTTATATGGTCTTAAAATGTGGGGTTTGTGGTCCCCATGGAACTTCCAGTATTCTTGCATTTCTTCGGTGACGGGGACATGACTTTGAAACTGTAATCGTAAACTGCCTTCCTTCACTCTATGAACTCGTTAACGATGGGTATTTAAAACTTGTTTTCTTTTGCAGTAAAAGTTGTCACCGACTGAGAAGAGTTGAAGAAAACTAATATATTCCTCTCTTTATGATACAAAATCCAACACTTTCACTTCGGAGACTCGTTATATGGTATTTTATATAATATTCCTCTGCTTTTATAGTGAGCGCTATCTTTCTTGTGGACGGCTCTACGATAACCATCCTAGGAATAAATTGTCTGTTCACATTTAAGGATCGTTATGGCCTTTAGTTAACACCCCATCCAATATATTGCAGAACCGGATGGGATCAGATTTCTTGGCACCATCAAAACCGTAATGCTTAAAATTACATTTTACAGTCTTTGAGTCCATATACAGACCGGACGTTTTAGGCGAGTGAAAAATCTTAATGGAAGCCTGGAGGCGAGTTACTGCAGTACCTGTGTTGTTATCAGCTGCCCCAAGCGGTCCGATGATTGACAAAGCTGTCTCACACTTCTACTGAAGTACAGTCATTGACAAATATAAAGACGTTCTGTTCGTAAATACGTAACGTGTACATCCGCGTCACACAATACTTCGACGTTGACTGTACTGTCTGCAAGTCGGTGTTGCCACGTGCTCAAGTCTGGAATTCCATTACATCAGATCGGTGGTGACAAATGTGAAGCGATAGTTTTTTTTTTTATCGTGTGGCCTCCTGAGAGGCCGTGGGCGACCTGCGCGTCGTAATGAGGATGACATGATGATGAAGACGGCACATACACCCAGTCCCTAAGCCACGGGAATTAACCTCAGAAGATTAAAATCCCTGATGGCTCGGCCGGGAATCGAACCCGGGGCACTTTGGGCCAAAGCCTAGCGCGCTAACCATTTAGCCACAGAGCCGGACAGCGATAGGGTGAGAGAGTGACTGTGTACAGGCTCATCCGCAGGCTTCAAGGTCAAGGGCAATCGTCTAAAACAAACGTCCGGCCTGTGCACCTGGGTTTTGTGCACAATTTTAATAAGACTAATCATTTTTCTTTGTTTTGGTTTGTTTTTTGTTACGAGGGAAAGTGTAGAATCTTGCATGAGAAGCTTGTGGGGGGCCGCACTCCACAAGTGTTTGGGATTCTTACCCACTAAAAACCACACACCCCTCTCCCACAACGTGTCTCTCCGCTCCTGAACCACTCTCGCATTACTTCAGGGCGGTATCGTGCGTGAAGCCTCTTATGCTTCTTCTTCTTCTTCTTCTTTCAATTCTCCTGTATCGCTCATAAGCATCTAAGTCCCTCTTCTTTTGGCGCAAAGCACCTTCTATAAGGTGCGTTCAAAAAGTAACGAGCCGGAGGCTGGAATGCGCAAACCGGTGACGACATCGGCTAATCGTGGCGTGTGTAACGAGGTGTGGTTCCGACCAGAGCGTGGAAGATCACAGCCCGTCGCTACAGGGCACGCGTGCACGTCACGTGACGATACAAAGCGAGGAGCAGCATGCATCAATCGTCCAACGCTGCCAGTCGCATTGCAAACAGTGACATGGAGGCGTGAACCGAAGAGCAAAGAGGTGTTGTTCAGTTTCTGACAGCGGAAGGAGTAGGAGGAACGGACATTCATCGCCGAGTGTCACAAGTGTACGGCGAACACTGCATGTCCCTTGCAAGGGTCAAGGCGTGGCACAAGCGCTTCAGGGAAGGACAGGTGTCGTTAGCCGATGATGCCCGTTCTGGGGCACCCCCCTGCATTACCGATGACAACGTCCTGCTGGTGAATGCACTCATTACCCAGGACCGCCGAGTGACAGTGAACGCCATAGCCGCCGTGGTCGCTCCACGACAATGCACGACCTCATACGGCCAACACCGTCGCGGCACTCCTGCAGAAATTCAAATGGGAGGTTCTCGGCCACCCTCCATACAGTCCAGACCTCTCTCCCTGTGATTACGCCATGTTTGGTCCCCTGAAAAGGGCTCTGCGGAGCCAAAGATTCACCTCGGACGCCGACGTCCAGCTGTACGTGCGGAACTGGTTCACATCGCAGCCCAGGGATTTTATGAGACAGCCATTCACCGCCTCCGGCTCGTTACTTTTTGAACGCACCTTATACATACACTGCTACTTGATCCCAGGTTTCTTGACTTTGCAGCATAACATGCACAATGTTGTCTGGAGTCAGTACTCCCTACTCAGCTTCCAAGCATCTTCTTTGTGGTAGCCAATGGCCACATTGATGTCATTGCAGTACATGCACACCGGACTACTCGCTCGCTGTATTCTGCGGAGGAATTTTCGGAAGTATCCATGACCTGCCAAGAACTGTGTGAGGTAATAGCTCTCTTCATCATGATTCCAGTCGTCCTAGTCAGCTAGAGATGGTATCAGCATCTTCGTCCATTTCTCTCAGGAATCTTTTCTGTTATCGATCCATTCTGTGACTGACAGCTAGCTCCTTTGCCCGTTTCCTTCCCAGCTCTCCTTGGGTACGCCAGATTAAGACTAATCATCAACTATATTGGAATTATGACATCGAGGGAATTAAATCTGACATAGCCGAACAGATTTCGGAGTTATAAATATGCAATTTGATCATCATTTATGATCATCCGTGGGTTGATGTTGATTTTGGATATGAGTTAGGAGGCTAAGAACATCTTGGTCATCAGCCCGTGTACTCACAGTGTGCGCGAATCCTGTATAATAATTGTGGTCTATACAGTGTCAGTAGGTTAAATATAATTAATAATTATTTAATTTTGTTTTAGTGAGTATTGTCACCGCAAAGGCTTGGGTTCAATTTCGACTCTGGCTAGAAATTGAATTCTGGTCTGAGGGCTGGAACGGGGTACACTCAGCCTTGTGAGGAAAAACTGAGAGAAGGCGGGTTTGATTCTTACCTCAACCATCCTCGAAGTTGTTTTCCGTGGTTTCCTACTTCAATTACAAGTACACACATTCGTGCAAACATCACAGTGACACAGGTTATCAGACAAATTCTATAATTACACGGAACTACATGACCACGATGGCACAAAGCCCCGTAAGGATCAACAACAACTTTTGTGAGTGTGAAAGGAAATGAAAGGGGTAGAAGACACAACGCTCAAATGGCGGCTGATTTATGCCATGACCCAGGATCTACCCGCCCAACCTGTACTTACTTGTGCCTCCTTTGCACATACCTTAGTATGCACAACTATCAAGGTAAGTTGGCGGAGAGGCAGGTATTGCTATGTTATGCGTGTGTACACTAACTACTGTACATAGCACAAATCATAGTCGAATTTCTATGAGTCGATCTTTAACCGCGTTTCGTAAAAAGTTTATTTAAATAAACTTTTTCATGAGAAACGCTTAAAAGATTTTAATGAATAAACGACAAATTTTTTTCTAACAAATTGTTTATTAATTTACGTTTTCTGAAAACCGTATTATGATTTCAAATATATATGGATTTGTATACCAGTTTTCGCTTAAATTAGTTCCTTTAGCCTGTAATGTGTTCCATCACCGTATTGATATTTCGTGTTTGACGGACGTTATTGTCAGAAAAATAAACAACTTTCCTTCCATCAGCTTTTAAGTCGGAGTGATATACCGACATTTCTCATACCGCATTATTTACATTCTTCAGTTCATTGTCTATTGATGATATTACTGTATAGTGTTTCGCTAACGTATTGGCATATTGTGATCAACAAGGTGCGAACTTTGATGGCATCTTCTAATTGGTTCTCCATGAATATTGCTAACTTGTACATAAATCCTGATCATAGTTCCCAAATTGTATAGATGCTAATTTACTGTATTACGTCATTTTCCGGACATTGTTTTGTAATTTTGAAATTTATGTCATTTTTTATTAATGTATGCATTATTATTTTGTCATTTAATGGAATGAATTAGACTATTATTTTACTTTTTGAGTCTATTTCTCACATTTTTAAATGTTTTGATGTATATTTGCTTATGATATTGGGCATTATCGGAACTTATAGTGTGGATGAATGGGGATACATGAGAACCTTCACAATTCATTGTCGATCTGATGACTAAAGTAACTTTGTTCAGTCCTTACTTTTTGGAAATATCGACATTCCTAGAGGCACACTAATCAGGGAGCGATGTTCAAAGTGATGGTAGCAGGTCAGCCTACAATAATGCCAGTCTGGTTACGTACCTCAGTGCGACCATCCGTGAACTGAGTGTTACCGGCTGCGATTGTTATTTTGAGAGTATTTAAATTGCCAAAGTTAAAGCCATCTAGAGCTGCTCATTTCAAACAAATATCTTCTAAATTTGCTGAGGATACATTGTTAACTGATAGTGAAATTTATTTCTGCAAAATACTGTATGTGAAGTGAAAGTTTGTGTTTGTGTGTTAAAATAATGTCAGCAATATAAACATTGCCTATATCAACTTGATGAGTAAATTGAGTAACTTTCACTCAAATTTATAGTTTTTTTTTAAGTTTTCGGGTATTTTATTGGATTTTTGCATTCATATTATTGGTCATTTCTTAAACATTTTAAGGTCATCAAAATCCAGGCCCTGGTGATCAATACTGTATAAGTGCTTGATTGAGACTGATCCTCGCGCAAGGCACACAATAGCTAGCATTGTCCACGTCTAGCTGATAGTACTGTATGGCACTATATGGTAAGAAAGCATGAAGAGTTCTCATGACAAATGATGTGTTACCACGGAAGCACGTTTTAAAAGTCACTTTGTTTACCTTGGTTGAACTACTTGTAGCTCATCGCTACTGAGTTCTGTCACCATGTCAGCCAGAGGACGGACTTGTTCTTGTTGCTGGAAGTACATTTGGCTGTCTTGTTAACCATCCTTAATCCACTCCCGTAGTCCGAGCTCATTAGTATGTTACTCCAAACTTCTGTTCTATTGAAGTTGTCTCCATTCGCTACGTCACTAATGTGATCCTGTCTTTCTTTTTCAGGTAAGTCTGGCTGCTGAGTGCTGACTGCTTCGACACCACAACACGGGTATGCCACACATAACCTTCCCTTTGGAACCTCCCTTTGGAACCTCCCTTTGGAACCATACGAATGTCAACTCCCTAATCTTGATGGCATTTGGCACACTGTCGACAAGATAAACATTCATGACCTTACTTCATCTCAAAATCGTCATTGACGAACCCCAAGTACACGGGGCTACATGACCGCGTTGTTGTAGCCCCTAAACTAAGGAACCAACCAACAAAATATTTCGATTTTAAATACGCGCGCGCGAGACTTAGACGTGTTGAGCTCTATTACTTTGCGACCTAAGTTTGCTCTAATTATGCATCGATTTGCGTATCATTAAAACTATAGCAGTCCGCCTCGTTTCGTAGTGGCTAGCATTCTTGGCTGTCACCGCTGAGGCCCCTGTTCGATTTCTGGCACTGCCAAGAAATTTATTTCTGGTCTGAGGGCTGGATCGGGGTACACTCAGCCTCGTGAGACAAAACTGAAATGAGGTGTGTTTGATTTCTACCTCAGCCATCCTGGAAGTGGATTTCCGTGGTTTTCCACTTCTACTCCAGACAAATACCGGGATGGTTCCTAACGTAAGGCCACGGTCGCTTTCTACCCAAATCCTACCTCAATTACACGCACTAGTATAGACATCACAGTGACACAGACATACAAATTCTACACACATGACTGGCTGCGTGGCTCAGTGGTAACGTTCTCGCTTGCTGGGCCCAAAGTTGCAGGTTTGTATCCTGGCGCAGTCAACTTGCATTTGAGGGTGCACAAATGCGAGGGAGCCGTATCAGTAGATTTACTGGCACGTTAAAGATCCCCTTTGGGGCAACATTCCGGCACCAGGGCGTCTCTAAAAGCAAGAGTAGTTAAAAGGGACGTAAAACCAATAACAATATTATTATTCTTATCTACACACATCCATTACACGGGCCACATGATCACGATGCTACAAAGCCCCTAAAGTATCAACATCCAACCCTACTACAACAAAAGGGTTGCAATCGGTAACCCTCGGCAACTCTCGGTGGCTGGGCGAAAACTCACAACTTTGCGTTGTGCCACCGTGTAGTGTTATGGTTAGCAATATTGGCTGCTATCCCTGAGATCCTGGGTTCGTTCCCCGTCTCTTTCAAGAAATTCCAACTTCTGGTCTGAGAGCTGAGACAGAGTACATTCTAACTTGTGTATTAAAACTGAGGAGAGGTGGGTTCGATTCCAACCTCAGTCATCCTAGAATGGGTTTCTAACGTCTACTCCCGGCAAATATCGGGATAGTACATGACTTAAGGCCTCCTTCCGAATCTTAATTCTAGTTAAAATACACTTGTATTTACACCATACTTGCACATGTTGCTAAACAGAATATAACACACACAAATACGGGGGCTGATGACCATGATATTACAAACCAGTAATTATAACAACAACTGTGCGTTTTGGCATGTCTCAGGTGCTCATCGCACTTCAACGCTATGTTGCCTAAGGCAATATTTTGACGTCTAGACCATGACAGTTTGTGTACGAGGTTAATGTATGTGTATTATGCAATTTAAAGAACCTCCGTAGGTCCTCTTACCATAGACAAGGAGAGCTGGTGACTTAGAGTGATTGGTTGGACATGACAAGTAATCTCAAACGCGCTCATCTTATTGGGCAGTAAGATTCCCACATGTACTTAAACTAGTGCCTTGTTTTGGACTGCCCAGCTGATTTTGAGGGTGAAGTACCACTACAGATGATTTATTGTGGTCCAATCAACAAGTATGAAAAACGTTTCAGCGAAATCGGGTGTTCGCGTATGGAACCTAATACAGTATTTCCGAGACCGTTTCCACACTTCATACATTGAGCTCGATCCACTGAATGCCTCATGTTTCACCTCGGTTTCCACATATTTAGAAGCACTGTATCTACTTCGATAAACCAAGAACGTGCTTTGGAGTTTAAGTTTTCTTTTCTTTTAATAACTAGATAAAACATAGGCTTATTTAAATGTCAAAAAGATGAAGTTTAATGAAAGGTATGCGTGTCACACAATCCTGAGGACTTGATTCGCAGGGAAAACTGTTCCGATATGTCTAATAATGCAGAATATGAGGATAGATTGAAATGTATACTGAACACCACATTGCACAGGATTATGATGGTTGAAAAAAGAGGGGGGGGGGACATTTAATTGTGTCTTCACTAGGTTTTTCAGTGAATATGTAGCCGCACCCTACTGCAGACAGGTCATCAATGCTACAGTGGTTATGGAAGGGCGTGTAAACATACATTTTATGATCCATTAAGTATGAATGTCTCGGTTTCCTGACATTGATCACCTTGCTTATAACAGGAAAGGTGACACGTACAGGGTGTTTATTCTCGCAGAGCCTAAACTGGTCGAGTCAGTACATTTACTAACATGTTAAAGATCCCCTTTAAGGCGAAATTCCGATACTCCGGTGTCTCTAAAAGATGGAGTAGTAAAATGGGACGTAAAATCCATAACATAATAATAATAATAATAATAATTATTATTATTATTATTATTATTATTATTATTATTATTATTAAAAAGCTTACAAGCCTCCGTGGCTTAGGCGGCAGCACGCCGGCCTCTCACCGCTGGGTCCGTGGTTCAAATCCCGGTCACTCCATGTGAGATCTGTGCTGGACAAAACGGAGGCAGACAGGTTTTTCTCCGGGTACTCCGGTTTTCCCTGTCAACATTTCATTCCAGCAACACTCTCCACTATCATTTCATTTCATCTGTCATTCATTTAATCATTGCCCCAGAGGAGTGCGTCAGGCCTCGGCAGCCGGCACAGTTCATATCCTCGCCACTAGATGGGGGGCTTCATTCATTCCATTCCTGACCCGGTCGGAGACTGGAAGCAGGCTGTGGATTTTTCATTAAAAAGCTTACGAACTCTGTTTAGAACTAAGGCTTCTTGCCATTGTAACATTATATTTTCAAATGATATAAATGCTAAATAAGAATTTGAAAAGTTGAATAATTGTCATTGGGTCTACATTTTTTTTGTTAATTCATTTAGGGGCTTTTCGACATCGTGGTCATGTAGCCCCGTGCAATTGGGTGTGTGTAGAATTTCCTTGATAACCTGTATCACTGTGATGCCTCTACTAGTGTGTGTATTTGTAATTAAGGTAGGATTTTGGTAGGAAGCGGCCGTGGCCGTAAGTTAGGTACCACACCGGCATTTGCCTGGAGTAGAAGTGGGAAACCACGGAAAACCACTTTCAGGATGGCTGAGGTAGAAATTGAACCCACCTCTTCTCAGTTTTGCCCCGAGAGACTGAGTGTACCCCGTTCCAGCCCTCCGACCAGAATTAAATTTCTTGGCAGAGCCGGGAATCGAACCCGAACCTCTGCAGTGGCAGCCAAGAATGCTAGCCACTACGCAACGAAGCGGGCGGTCTACAAATCTAACAGACCTACTAATTTGTTTCTCTCCTAGGAGCTTCATGAGGAAAGTTGCATGAAATATTTAGCTCTGCCACACCACTATGTACCCACCCTATGGTGTAGCGGCTAGCATTTGTGGCTATCACCCCTGAGGTCCGGGTTTTATTCTCGGCTCTACCAAGAAATGTAATTCTGATGTGAGTGCTAGAACGGGGTACACTCTGTCTCGTGACCCAGAACTGAAAAGATAATCATTTATTGTTATTGATTTCACGTCCCTTTTAACTAACGCGGCTTTAAGAAGCACCTGGGTTCTGGTATTACGTCCCAAAGGGGATCTTTGACGTGGCAGTAAAACTACTGACACGGTTCCCTACCATTTGCGCACCCTCAAATGCCAACTGAACGCACCAGAACTGAAAAGAGGTGGGTTCGATTCCTACCCCAGTCATCTTATAAGTGTCTTACCGTTGTTTCCTTACTTCTATACCGGGAAAATACTGGAATGGTTCGTGACTTAAGGCCATGGCCGTCTCCTTTCAAATCCTAGACTCAGTGGTTACAAATACACACATGACTGCTGCTATCCCAGTGACAAAGATTCCCAAAACACCCAAATACGCGGGGCTACATAACAACGAAGTTATAAAGCCCTTAAATGAGTCAACAGCAACACACCACTTCGTGAATAACAGCTGTTTAACTCGGTCATAATGGGTTAATTCATCTCTCTGGATCAGGTATACAGTTGATCAGAGATGACAGTGTGCCTAATAAGTTGCAAAATTAGTAATATACATGTATGTGCCCCAATAGATATATATTTTCCAAATAAACACATTTTTTAAAATTGAAACCATTTCTCAATATCCGCACGAAGATAATACTTTGCAAAGGATCAGAAGTTGATACTTTCTGCGGGAATGTTGCCCCCCCCCCTCCTCCCCCCCCCCCCCCCCCCCAAGTTTAATGGGCGTCAATGTGTTTAATTTTGAAATGAGTTTGAGTCTGTGTGCCTCTTTCCTCTTCCTCTGTAGGGTGCTTCAAAATACTGAAATATGTAGGCCTACAGTAAAAGAAAAAAGCATTACTTGAAAAAAGAACTGCATGGCACCACAGCCCATGAAGGCCTTTGGCTTACCAAGCGACCATTTACCTTACAGATTGCGGGGTGACGCGTGGTCTGCTCGCCGGGTCCCCTCGGCCATTTTTCTTGGTTTTCCTGACCGAGGCGATGACTCACTGTCCTCTCGATGCTGATAGAACCCCGATCAATCCCTCACGTCAGTTTCTAAAATCCCTAACTGAGCCGGAAATTGAACCGGGGCCCTCCGGGTGAGTGAGGGGTCCGCTAACCCCATCACCCAGACGGGGCTGACTTAAATCACTTGAATAAGTTTTAATTTCTGCCTGCTCTGACGTGGTCTACCCTCCACGTACTTGCTACCATTTACGATGATGCATCGTGTGGCAAGTCGTTCTGTTCCAAAACTACTAGGTTATTGTCGGCCTTGTAGTTCACTTGGGAGAGAGTTGGCCTTCTAGTGCCCATGAGGATAGCATTCAACAGTGCTTAAACCCCGTGTCGATAGATGTATTCTGCGGGTTAACATTTCCGGAAATTCAGCATCCCGTATGACAGCTAATAGGTGTTGAAATCCTAGAAGCACGACTATTATTATTATTATTATTGTGTTTTTTTAATTATTCAAACAGCGTGCTTAAACTTGTTAGTTAGCCTGATGGTCTTCACCAACTTATCCTCCTCTTCATTTTCTTGTATCTTGCGTTCTGCGGTCCACATCCTTCACTTATTATTATTGCTATCATTATTATTATTGTGAATGCCTGTTATTAGTTATAAATTAGACAAACGTGAAGTACCAGAAAGAAGAATTATGAGAAAAATCTTAGGCCCAGTGATAACAAACGAAGTGTGGAAATTAAGATCTTCTTCTTCTTCAAGTGTCTCGTCCTCCAAGAACATTGGCGATCAGTAGCATGATCTGCTGTTTGTCCATTGCTGTTCTAAACAGTGACACTGTATTAAGTCCAAACCACTGGCTTAAGTTCTTCAGCCAGGATATTCGTCTGCGTCCTGGACACCTAATGCCATCAATCTTCCCTTGGATAATTAATTGCAAGAGGTGGTATTTGTTGTTGCGCATAAAATGACCAAAGTATTCTAGTTTTCTCCTTTTGATGATACTGAGAATTTCCAAGTCTTTGTTCATACGCCGCAGTACTTCCACATTTGTGACTTTAGCTGTCCATGATATCCTTAAAATCCTGCGATACGTCCACATTTCAAATGCTGTCAGTTTCTTATTTAAAACCTCGGTAAGTGTCCATGTTTCAACTCCATAGAGCAGGACACTAAAAACGTAGCATCGAAGCAGTCGGGTGCGTAATGACAGACTTAAATTGCGGCTGATCAAAACTTTCCTCATTTTCATGAAAGAACTTCTGGCCTGCTCAATTCTACAGCGAATTCCTTGATTTAAGTCCCAGTTATCATTGATTTGACATCCTAAATATTTATATGATGAAACCCTTCCAATTCTTTCATTACCAAGTGTAAGAATGCCCTGAATTTCATCTTTGTTTCTACTAACAATCATGAAATACAGGACCATAGAAAGCATAGCAAAAACGATAAGAAAATGGAGATTGCTATTTTTGGGACATATTTACAGAATGGATGATTCCAGATTATCAAAAAATGATATTCAAGTGCATTTGAGAGAAAAGGTCAACGACTAGCTGGATTCAAGAGGTAAAGAAAGATTTCGAAAGAAATAATATAATAGACGAAGACACTGTGGACAGAGAGATTTTTCAAAAGAATGTGTTAAGTATGGAAGGATTCCAGGGAAGAGTGGAAAGGAAACCTGGGGAGAAGTGGTCCGAGGACAGAATGAAGCAGCATAGTCCAAGAATGAAGAAATATTGGAAAGAACGGAAGAGAAGACAAAAAGACTGAAGAATTGAAATTGGCTCGTGGTCCATAGCAGGCCTTATTGGAAAGAATAATAATAATAGAAATAATAAACCAACCGGGGAGCTATGGATACAAGGTCATCTCCGTATTCAAACGTTGAGTTGACTTGATACCCACGGCCAACCATTCATGAAGTAGTTTTCCGTGGTTTCATACTTTCAACTCCAGGCGAATCCCGGGACGTGCCTTGTATTAAGCCACGGCCTGTTTCTTTTTTCAGTCTTTGCCCATTTTATGAATCATCATTCATTTCATCTCTCATTAACTCTTCTGATGATATTTGCACCCAGAGGGCATCAGACGTAAAAATCATCCACCACGTAGAAAACACCGTATCCCCAACAACGTAGTAACAAGAATAATATAAGGCAAAAATATATGCATAAAATAGTAATATTCACAATAACACAGTAAAATCTCTATTAGGCAACCATCGATAGTTCGACAGGAAATTGGTCTTTAAGAGGGGTGGGCGCCTAGTAGGGGGAATACCTGAGGATTTATATTGAAACAAACAACTTTATAATATTGTACAAAAATTCATTTAAACAAATTGTTAGTTATTGTTTATTGCCATTTCATGGTGTCCACAGGCAGGAAAAGTCAGGAAAAGTCAGGAATTTTGTTTTTGGTCAGGAAAAGTCAGGAAAAAGTGTGAAAAATTGGCGTGAGTCAGGAAAAAATGGCGAAAAGTATTAGAAAGTCAGGAATTTTATATTAACCATACAGTATTTTGTGTTATACAGCCATATTTTGATGTTACTAGTTCAACTAATCTCTGAAGATAAAAAGCAATAAGTCACTGGACATTATGGTACGTTTCCATTTTTACAGTACATCATAGTAAAAACTTCTTTTATCTATTTTTTGTACGCTTTTTTTGGCGTTGGTGTAGGGATGTGGCGACCCCATCACTATAGTTTAGGTTATTAAGTACTTGAGGTATATGTAAGTTATTGTTGTTTTAAGGGGCGGAACTACGAGGTAATCTGCCCCTCATTAAGTACTTTGATTTAAGTATTATTGCATTATAATTTATTTATTTTTCTATTTTAAATGAATAAAGAGGCGAGCGTTGGACAAATTCTGCAAATGAAAAAATATATATACAGTACATATTTGCTCAATAAACCTTTTTTCCGATGTTACGATGACTTCGCGAGTCAGGAATTTTGTTGAAAAATGGTCAGGAAAAGTCAGGAAAATTGACATTGAAAATTCTGTGGACACCATGCATTTGTGTTACAGTTGTGTCACTTGTTACGTGAACTCGTTTAAACTGTGTATACCACGGGCATTCAACCTCAACTGCTTCCGCCTGGCAAAGGGTCCTGTAGGTGGGGTAAGTTTTGGGAAGGAAAGTGGTATGGATTGAGAGAGAGAAAGCCCTGTTCAGTGTTGGGCAAGGAAACGTAGGCTAACTCAGCTATGAAAGCATTCGGTGCCAAGGTGAAGTTAGTCATGTCACAGTATTCTGCATCACCTTAGCCGCTAATATTAAGCCTATTGCAAGAGTACAGTCTTTAAAACTTTGGTCGCTAAAAAGATGGTTGGTGTCGGGGAGAAGTCTGGTCTTTTAATAGATGTAAATATTGCATTGATGGTATGATTCCTGCAAAAATAGGTCGTTAAATGGGTGGTCATTTAAGAGGAGTGGTTTTAAAAGGAGATTTTCTGTATTATTAATAACTAGCGTACCCGTGCGAGAAATCTCGCATGGTCATTAGCCACACTTTCCCCAATAGGTTTATAATAAGAGACTTAAGGAGAAAGGTTGTTATGTTTTTATTTGAACCAAATGATTATAGAACACTATTTACGTTTCGGGCGTCCCTACGGCCAAAATGCGAACTGAACAGCAACGATGTCGCGTATTTTCCTACAGCAACAGTATTTGCAAATCGCACACTACTTAAAAAAATGATATTTATGAAATTAGAATGCAATTCGTGCTGCTAATGTCATTTGTGTGCTGAGTCCATTGATTGACAGCTTAGCCGTAACACTCACCGGTTATTCGATATTTATGAAATTATACGATTTGAGTAGTCTACTCATTTCTTTAAATTACTGTTTCTGAAAGCCATGCAAAATGATAAAGGAAAGGCCTCAAAATATTAAAATGACATGAAACAGGCATCACAGCGGCCAAAATGTGAAGTGGACAGCAATTATGGAGCGTATCTTTCTGCAGCACTTCGTACAGTTTTTTAAAAGTCATTCTTTAAAGAAATTATAGATATTTATGAAATTTGAGTGCAATTCGTCACTGGTAATGTCTATTCTCTTTCATTTGAATGATCATTTTTCACGATCGGTCGCTTGTGAGCGCCGCAGGAGGGATATATACTACTGAAATAATATACGAGGCACGTCCAGAAAGTAAGTTCCGTTTGGTAATAAAATTAAATTGTGTGCAGATACAGAAAAAATATTTATTGCACAATATTCTACACCTCTTAAACTACTTTTCCACATAACTGCGTAACTTTTGCAGGCATTTGTCATAGCGTGGCACAAGTTTTTGGATACCTTCTTCATAGAAGTTTGCCGCCGACCGTAAACGAGAGTGAAGACTCCCCTGTAAGATATCCTACCGTTTGGCCACCACTGTTAGGCAAATTGCGTATGTGGTCAGGAGAATTCCTAAACATACGCAGTTCTCCTGGTATGCACGCAATTTGCCTAACAGTGGTGGCCAAACGGCATGATATCTTACAGGGGAGTCTTCACTCTCGTTTACGGTCGGCGGCAAACTTCTATGAAGAAGGTATCCAAAAACTTGTGACACGCTATGACAAATGCCTGCAAAAGTTCGGCAGTTATATGGAAAAGTAGTTTAAGAGGTGTAGAATGTTGTGCAATAAATAATTTTTCTGTATCTGTACACAATTTAATTTTATTATCAAACGGAACTTACTTTCTGGACGTGCCTCGTATATGATGATAATAAAACTAATAAAAGTAACAATACCCTGAGATAAGTAGTAACATTTCAAGTAGACAATCCATTCTTTAGTCTGCGATTCTGTGTGTTCTGTGGACGTGTGATACACACTGTATAATTGAGCTGGGGACACTGTATTCTTACTGTGTAAGAAGGTCTGCAGAGTATGTGGCCACGTAACCCAGCAGGAAGAGACCATGCCATCGTTATCCACGACGTATTTACATTGTTGAGTCGTTGCTGACGTCTTCAGATGCCTGTACTGCCTCGGTCTTAGACTGCTTTGCAATAAACAGTTCCTGAAATGTCCCCGTGAGTGTATTTTTAGCGGAAGTGTCTGTGATCCAGCAGCCGTGTGATGTATCGGCGTGATGTTGGAGATGACGCTAGATTGAGGGATGGACACAAGACGCGGTCGCACGGGCTATTTCAGGGCTCGCAATCCATCGTGCGGCGTGGCGTGGCGTGGCGTGGCGGCAGGTGCTGGCCACGACTTCACCACTAAATCAGTCCTCAGTTCTCACTTTGGCAAGCTCAGGGATGCATGGCACAGACCAGCCTGCCTGTGGCAGGTACACAGCTTTGCACACTAGCCTGGTCCGAACAGAGCCGAAATCAGACGAGGCGATTCATCAGACGTGGTTGGTACAACGAGCCTTTTCATTGCTGGCCAATGATCTCTTGAGGTCCATTTGTACTTCATTGAAATACGGCCGTACTGCATCTCGAGATAACGAATATTACACTCAAATCCTGATATGAGTCGTCCAGTTGCAAAACTCGTTTAATCCACTTGTGAATATGGATCATGTCGTAAAATTATGTATTTAATTACTTTATTTTATTTCACTTTATTTTATTTTGTTTTATTTTGATTTTGTTTTGATTTATTTTATTTCGTTTTTTTAAATTGTTTTATATAATTTTTTGTTTTGTTTTTATGTTTTGTTTTTATATTTTGTTTTTTTTATGTTGATTTTGTTTTGTTTATTATGTTTTATATTATTTTGTTTTGTTTTATTTTGAGTTTCCAGAAAACAAAAATAAAACAAAAAACACGAAGCAAAAATAAAAATTGAAAAACAAAAGCAGAAAACAAGAAACACAAAGCAAAAAGCAAAATTCAAAAAAAGCATAAGCAGAAAACAAACACAAAACCAAAACCAAGAAAGAAAAGCAAAAAGTAAAATTCAAAAGCAAACACAAAACCAAAAACCAAAAACACAAAGCAAAAAGAAAAAAGTAGAAAACAACAAACACAAAAGATACGCGAGGCCAAGTCCAGAGAAACGTTCCTCATGAAAATGATTCTTATTCACAAGTGGATTAAACGACTTTTGCAACTGGACGACTCATATATGAATCATGTGTATTAATTGCAGTGAAAACATCTTGTCATCGTAGCTGACTCGTTACATCGCCTAGCATAACCCTTTCAGCGCCCAACCATGTTGTGGAGTGCAGCGATGACATGTGCGAATGTAATAGGATGAAAGGCAAGATGTTGGACTTCAGGCAAATGTGACAGAATTGAACAAGAGGCCACTTTCACTCTCGATTTATGACTTCAATCTTGTGTTTTCCTAACCAGTATAATGTTGGAAATTAACAATAGTGTGGCCATCGGCCATGTTATATGATTGTTGCATTATGATCTATGCTGCCTTTCGACACCTGACTCGGGAATCGAACCTGTTTGACAACCTGTAACGAGTTTACATTATTTATCAACCAGAAACTTCACGGGGAATGTTTCCATTTATTTTAATATTTATTGGATGCGTTAATATCAGTACCGGTAGTGCTGAACCAAGATACGAACATATAAAGTATACTGTATTTATATCGTCGCTGAACTTGCAATACCGCACATCTGCCAATGGTTTTCTTTTCCATGCTCTCCAACAGAACAATTCATGTTTGGTTCATTTTCTTGTGTAGAGACAGAAAGAACAAGTACTGTAGTTCCGTGAAGAACTAAATAGCCTATTTTCATATATCCTACTGGTCTTACTTAGGACACAAGGAATGAAAACTTGATTTTAAAAAATGCACAGCCGCCATAGTAAGTTCCCATAGAATTCCATTAAATTAGATGATGATAATGATGATAATTGTTGTTTTAAGGGGCCTAACATCTAGGTTATCGGCCCCTAATGATTTGGGTGATCGGAAAGATGAAAATGAAATGCAAACTAGGCCTATAACTAAAAACTAACTAGACTACTAACCTACATACTAGAAGAAGAAATGGAAAACAAAAGGAGAACAAGGCAAATAAAGGACAGGAAGAAAAGAAATACCCTCAACCCTCGATGAATGCGGATTGAGGGACTTGGAGGGAAGGAGAGCCATGAAAGGCAGATAGGAAAGTGAAAGAGGAGAGGATCCACCCCCACAGGTAAGGGACAAAAGGGGAAACCGGACCCAGCTCAGGAATCCCTCGGGGTCGCCAACTTCCGAACTCACCAGCCGTGAGCCCCTGAGGGTGTAGCAATATCCAGGGTGCACCAGAAGTGGTGGGGCTACATACACCCTGCCCTCTTGAGGGCCTTGAGCAGAAGGCAGGAGGGAACATGAAAAGAAAAAGAAGGCTGACCCCTCGCAGAAGGAGGGTATCAGAAAAGATGAGACAAGGGCCAATTAAGGTGGGAAAAGAAGAGACTCCCTAGGCCTCGGATACCCTAATACCGTCGAGGTCGGAAGAGAACAAGACCAAGTGAGGTCGACAGGAAAGAAAACGGAGAGGAGCCCGGCACAAGTAAGTGGAAGCAATGCCGGACTCAGCTGGGGCCCCGCGATCGCTAACCCACGTCCCACTAGATGGGAGCCCCTGGGGGCATTAAATTAGACGTCAGTATATAAAGGCTTGTATGAAGATTCACCGTGCCAAGTTTCCCAGTGCCCGGATGAAAAGCCGCGAGAAAATAACATTTAAATATTTAAATTCCGCGTCACCGCCATGTTGGTTTTGTGATCACCAGCATATTAAATGATCCATAGGTGAACTTATGTTAATAGCCTCTATCAACATACAACATTTCAGTTTGATATCTGTAATAGAATCGTAGGTTTTGAGAACCGTCTAATTATTTCGGTTAGTCGGCATTTTGGATTGTTATATATTGTGTAGGCCATAGACATATGTACCAATAGATGAATACTATTGCGTAGGTTCATTATTCAAACGTTCACTAATCGCGTGATTAGAACACACGAATTAAAAACTTAATTTTAAAATTTCGCATTGCCGCTATCTTGGTGTTATTAAAACAATTTAGTTAAATTGGATGTCAGTACATTAAATTTTATATGAACAGTTACCGTACCAAATGCATCCAAATTTCGCAAAAAAAAAACTATTTAAATGTTTCAACTTGGCTTGGCCGCCATGTTCGTTTTGTATTTAACAGGTTTATGAAAGCCGCATAGATGAACTCTTAGTAGTACCCGTTATCACCGTACAAAATTTCATGGTAACACCTGTACCTCTTGCGGAGATATAGAATGCCAGTGAAATATTCGCGTGGCTGCCATGTTGGATTGGTGAAATATATTAAAATTTGAAAGGTTCGGTCGAGGTCTGATGAGGTTGTAGTATGAACTTACCGAGTTGCATTGAAATCGCTTTGGCTGTTTAGATTTTATTCAAGGGGGCACTCCCACAGACACACACACGGACAAGTGGTGATCTCACAAGCCTTTTTTTCTTCCAAGAATAAAAATAGGCTGAAAATGTGCCTTGTACTGCAGAAAAGTTTATTTATTTGTAGCTATGCACTCATGAAAAATCCACAGCCTGTTTCCAGTCTCCGACCGGGTCAGGAATGGAATGAATGAAGCCCCATCTAGCGGCGAGGATATGAACTGTGCCGGCTGCCGAGGCATGACGCACTCCTCTGGGGCAATGATTAAATGAATGACAGATGAAATGAAATGATAGTGGAGAGTGTTGCTGGAATGAAATTTTGACAGGGAAAACCGGAGTACCCGGAGAAAAACCTGTCTGCCTCCGTTCTGTCCAGCACAGATCTCACATGGAATGACCGGGATTTGAACCACGGGCCCAGCGGTGAGAGGCCGGCGTGCTGCCGCCTAAGCCACGGAGGCTTAGCTATGCACTCATACAGTACAGTATTTTAAAGATTCATTTTTCTTTTGTTTTACATACAGAACGTGCTATTCGTGAAATTCCTCAGTTGAACCTCAACGCTAATCTCTAGTTGGTTCCATAACCAGTTCCCTGGAAGTGAAATGCTCTTGACAGGAAACAAGTAATCGATACAGGAAACAAGTAATCGATTCGGACAAAAATAACACAATCCAAATTATGCTTCGTGTTAATTTTGGGGCATGCAGGAATCTGTGGTAGTCATATGTGCTATAGTGACTGTTCATAAAGCATGTAATATGTATGTGGGGCTTGCCCTTTTTCGCTAGGCCTTCCATACTTCTATTTGATTTAGGCTATGGCAAATAAATAATAATAATGTCACAGACCCATTTCTTCCTAAATACAGTTAAATTAAAAAAATGATTTAAAATTTCTACTGGGCCACTAATCGTCAAAATGACAACCCTGAACGTGGTTATCTTTGTGTGAAAACAGGATTGACCCGATCCTGATTAGTCACGTGACCAATCATGATTGAGGTAATCGTGCTCTGTACATACTGTCCTCTCCAGTCGCCATCGGGCTACAAATTGTGATTGAGGAGATGAATTACTCTGCCGTATTTTACCATGTTTCGCTAGAAATCCATGATATCAATGCTTGGTCATCGTCCTGTGTCTCATACAGGACGATGATGAGACCAGACACACTAAGAGGGTACTAAAGACGAAACAAGATGAGTCCTTAGCCAATTCCTGGAAGCGAGCCCAGTTATTACGTAAGAGGCATCATAAACTTCCGTCCAGTTCGAACATGGACGTTGCTCGTTCTAAGGAATTATAAAATATGGTGGTTGAAACTAATGGCCAAGCTGATTGTAATAAAACTCTGCTTGTCTCCCCTGTTTTTCCTGAGGCGTTTCAATCGCCTACGCGCAGCTTCTCACTCAATAGCAGAACATTTGATCAGAGAGTCGTCCTCAACTTTGATTTCTGGAACTTCGTTACAAAACTGCTAGCCACCATCGCCTTTTCATAGGTCAATGTGCAACCTGGCGTCCTTGTGTGATTAGTGGCAGTGATACTGTAACTGCTGAAGATCTGAACTGTGGGAGTTGGCGATGTTAGATCCAGAGGAATTGTCCACCCACTTGGTGGTACACACATATGAAGATTTTCTGATCTGGAAAAAATTCGAGTAGCAATACAAGAAGGAGGATAATTAACCAGAGTAGCCTTATTTAAAAGATAATAATAGATAACAGTGATTATGATGATAATAATAATAATATTATTAATAGGTCTAATAAATATAATAAATAAATAAATAATAATAACTATATACCAGTTGTCCGGGCTTCTAGGCCGTGGTCTAGACAGGATGTTATCTCCCTGCAAGCCATGACAACTTTTACATATAAGGTGCGCTCAGAAAGTAACGAGCCGGAGGCTGGAATGCGCAAACTGGTGACTACATCCGCTAATCGTGGCGTGTGTAACGAGGTGTGGTTCCGACCAGAGCGTGGAAGGCCACAGCCCGTCGCTAGAGGACACGCGTGCACGTCACGTGACGATACAAAGCGAGCAGCAGCATGCATCAATCGTCCAACGCTGCCAGTCGCATTGCAAACAGTGACATGAAGGCGTCAACCGAAGAGCAAAGAGGTGTTGTTCAGTTTCTGACAGCGGAAGGAGTAGGAGGAACGGACATTCATCGCCGAATGTCACAAGTGTACGGCGAACACTGCATGTCCCTTGCAAGGGCCAAGGCGTGGCACAAGCGCTTCAGGGAAGGTGTCGTTAGCCGATGATGCCCGGTCTGGGGCACCCCCCTTTATTACCGATGACAACGTCCAGCTGGTTGATGCACTCATTACCCAGGACCGCCGAGTGACGGTGAACGCCATAGCCGCCGTGGTCACTCCACGACAATGCACGACCTCATACGGCCAACACATTCTCGGCACTCCTGCAGAAATTCAAATAGGAGGTTCTCGGCCACCCTCCATACAGTCCAGACCTCTCTCCCTGTGATTACGCCATGTTTGGTCCCCTGAAAAGGGCTCTGAGGGGCCAACGATTCACCTCGGACGCCGACGTCCAGCTGTACGTGCGGAACTGGTTCACATCGCAGCCCAAGGAATTTTATGAGACAGCCATTCACCGCCTCGTGTCACAGTGCGACAAGTGCCTCAACAGCCAGGGCCAATACTTCTAACATACAGGTACTGGTTTCTGTAATTATGCATCCGGCTCGTTACTTTTTGAACGCACCTTATAGTTGAACGCCAGCCATGAAAGCCTAAGCTGTCCAATAATAATAATAATAATAATAATAATAATAATAATAATAAATATAAATATAATAATGGACCGTGAGGGCACAGCAGTAAAGCTTTCAAGGGTGGACCGAGTTTGATTCCTGGTTAGTGCATGTGAGATTTTCGTAGTGAAACGTCACTCGCATTGTCATGTACTGGCATTTGTCCGACAAACTGTATTATTGTGGTGACGGAACTAGACATATCTGCAAGGCTTGTGGGAATACGCGTCCTGTAATCGTTCCTGGTTTGTGTTTTGTTGTTGTTGCTTCAACTAGAGGCTTTGGACATATTGGTCATTAGATCCACGTACTGACACTTGTCTGTTAAACTGAATTACTGTAGTGACTGTATTAGTAATATTGTAATATTAGGGCCTAGAAGTGGAGTATTTATTCTGGAACTTGAATAAGGTACCACCGCGGCATTTGCCAGTCGAGTAAGTTACAAATGAAGCCGGGAATCACCACACTCGTTTCGAGTATACAGTAGTTCTCAGCTGTAGGGTCTGTTACTGCTATCTACCGTCTAACTATCCAGGAATAAGATGGTGATTATTATTTTAAGGGGTGGAACATCGAGGCTATATCTCTTGTGATTTTTTTTTTGACTCGGTTATGCGTGAGTGCGTGGCATTGCGGAGGTCCCGTCCCATCCCCGGCAAGGCCAGCCGAGTGCTGATTTATTTCGTCCTGCCTCTGCTGTGAAGACATCGTGGGTGGGGAACTAGCTGGAGCAATATGTGGTGACAACGGGACAACTGGAAGGCTTTACGGACCATGGCAATGCATTGTCTGTTCAGATCAGGCAACAGCAAAATGTAGCAGGTCAGAGACCGGACTCTTCGTATACCGTATATAAATGAAATGTCGATCATTATCTCTGTATGGTTTGTTTTGAAAGATGGAGATTTCTACCTTGGTTGAACCTATAGATTTGCATAGGAGAAATATACAGGTATCCTTTATATAGCAGGAATATACATACTGTATATTGGCCTTGAGTTCACAAAGTCCATGGCGTGTGTGAACATCTCGTCATAAATTAGTAAAAGAACCCTTGCAAGAATTTTGTTGTCAGTTTGTCTTTGAGTTGTTGATATAATAATTTTATTAGTAAGTATGGAAAGGTTTGAAGTCATTTTCAGAGTTGTCTTATTAATAATTAATCGATACATGGGGGATCCAATAAGTAAGTCCCCTGTAAAAAAAAGTGATTAAAATTATGATGTTGAGTTATTCTTTTTTTTTTTTTACATTCAACAACCCTTCTATTACTTTTCTTCGTAGTCACCATTTGTATCCAAACATTTTTGGTAACGTGACACAAGTTTTCCAAACCAGTGCTGTACCAGATTGGGTCATGTAGTCACAGCCAGCTGTTCATTACTGATTTTAATTCATCCTCGGTCTCATCCCCAGTAACAAGCCGTTTAAACAAAATCCCTCTCTCTCTCTCTCTGGTGCGCATTGAATTCAATATGGTGTTCTTATGGCTTATTTCAGCAAGGTCTCTTTCTTACTACAGTATATTTCGTTTTAATTGTGCAATGACATTCTCAATATTTTTTTTCCGTGTAGCCTCCTGAAAGGCCGAGTGCAGGTCTTTCCAGTCGACGCCCGTGGGCGACCTGCGCGTCGGGATGAGAGATGAGATGAATGAATGAAAGTGGGCAAGGATGTGGAAGGAAGCGGCCGTGGCCTGTCAGAAGGTACTGTCCCAGCATTTGCCTGGTGTTGAAAATGGGAAACCACGGAAAACCATTTCAAGGACAGCCGACGGTGGGGCTCGAACCCACGCGTCTACCGAGTCAGCAGAGAGCTTGGCCCCATGACCTAACGCCGCGCATTGGCCAGCGTAGCCACTACTGTCGGTACATTCTCAATGATTCACTATTACGTTTCAGTGATACGCCCAGCCGCCATTTCGAAAATGTCTATAGCTAACATATTACGAAAATACCCATGAATTTGCTTTATCGGAATATTAGAAATGTAATCTCAGTCATTTAAATTAATGTGCTTTGAGTAGGTGGCAGATCGTATGCTATTATTGCTATATTATTATTATTCATTGTATGTCTACCCCTTATTTTTCCCGTGTTGCAACGGGGTCGGGGATGAGATGCGATGGAAGTCTTTGTGGCGATGGTTTTACGGCCGGATGCCCTTCCTGACGCCAACCTCATGAGAGGAGTTAATGAGAGATTAAATGAATGATGGTGAATGAAACTGGTCAAGGATGGGGAAGGAAGCGGCCGTGGCCTGTCAGAAGGTACCGTCCCAGCATTTGCCTGGTGTTGAAAATGGGGAAACCACGGAAAACCATTTCAAGGACGGCCGACGGTGGGGCTCGAACCCACGCGTCTACCGAGTCAGCAGAGAGCTTGGCCCCATGACCTAATGCTGCGCTTTAGCCAGCGTAGCCACTACTGTAGGTTATATTATTATTCATTATTATTATTATTATTATTATTATTATTATCTTGTGTATGAACGTAGCCTCCGTGGCTTAGGCGGCAGCACGTCGGCCTATCACCGCTGGGTCCGTGGTTCAAATCCCGGTCACTCCATGTGAGATCTGTGCTGGACGAAACGGAGGCAGACAGGTTTTTCTCCGGGTACTCCGGTTTTCCCTGTCAAAATTTCATTCCAGCAACACTCTCCACTATCATTTCATTTCATCTGTCATGCATTTAATCATTGCCCCAGAGGAGTGCGTCAGGCCTCGGCAGCCGACACAGTCCATATCCTCGCCGCTAGATGGGGGCTTCATTCATTCCATTCCTGACCCGGTCGGAGACTGGAAGCAGGCTGTGGATTTTCATTTCATCTTGTGTATGAACATTCACTAGCCTATTCCTCGCTGTATTCATTTAACACTCGTAAAATATGTTGTCCCTGTTCCGTTCAAACAGTATTGTACTTACTGATTGTTTTGTTGTTAATTCATATGAGGGTCTTGGGACATCTTGATCATCAGCCCCTTGTAGTTGGTAAATAATAATAATAATAATAATAATAATAATAATAATAATAATGTTAATGATCTTACGTCCCTTTTAACTACTCTGGCTCTTAGAGACACCGGGGTGCCGGAATTTTGCCCCGAAGGGGATCTTTAACGTGCCAGAAAATCTACTGACACGGCTCCCTCTCAATTGCGAACCCTCAAATGCTGGCTGACTGCGCCAGATTTCGATCCTGCAACCTTGGCCCCAGCAAGCGAGAACGTTACCGCTGAGCCACACAGCCAGTCCCTTGTACTGTAGTTACTGTACAGTAGGTGTGTGTTGAACTTGTCTGATAAAATCTGTGACTCTGTGGTGACTATAGACAGTAGAGTGAGAATGGGACAGGGATGAGGTAGGTGCCCCGGGACTTATAATTCGGCACTATCCCAGCATTTGGCTGGAGGGAGTGTGGACAGCACAGGGGGAATCCAGGCTCAGGATAGCCTCTGCCAGTCCCGGGATTCAAACCTGCGATCTACGGATTTGCTGCAGCTGCCCACGAGGGCGTGGTGCATGATTTAACTATCACGGCTACGGTAGACTATTTACCTACAGATTGGAATGGTGTGTTACTCTGCAGCAATGAAATTGCTTCAAAAGCAAGAACAAGTACTCACGTGTTATGGGGGAGTGCTTTATCCGTAATAACTTGAGCAGATGATAAATAACGACAACATTGCATCGTTAACACAGCTAAAATGGCAGTGTTTATACAGATGTCAGTTTTGTGCCGGATATATTCCTCTCTCATAATCGTTAGTCATATCACTGGGTAATTTGTTACCTTGTTTATAAAAAAAACCTCTAGATTCGATCTCGATCCTCCTGTGAGGAGAGAATGTATGGCGGTAAAATAAATTTGGCACAAAAGGAACTAATTTACGAAGCTTACTTTGTGGCTTCGTTTTAAAAACGCTTTGGTAATTCCTGTATGGAATCTCCTATTTAATTTATATGGAGTATTTTTGTGAGAGTTTTGTCTAGTTGTCGCTGTCCGAGCCAGAGAGGGGACAACTGGTCTGGGCGGGGATGAGGGACGAGTTTGAACGGTGGGTGACACCGACAGCTCTAGAAAAGTTGGTCGTAAATAAAGCGAACCACCCCGCCAGGACCAGGGAGGACAAAACCGTATTATTCAAGCAAGAATTTGCCTGTGCCACGAAGCTGTAATCTTCCTTTCGTCTCTCATACTCACTGCGGCTCGCTTCAGTTTTCCAACAAAACGCGGACGCAGAAATGAATGATTAATGTCCACGTTTGGTCTGGTCACTTCGCTCAGTTTGAAGGCTAGGGAGAGAGAGCTCTTGCCTCTTTCTCCCCTTCATTCTGGTAGACAATACCTGTAGAACCGTTTGTGCAGGTTATGGGTCGGCTTGGTTGTCCTATAACTATTCACTTATTGCTACGCATAGTGCTAAAAAGACCTCTTACTTGAGAAGAGAGCGTGCTATTGAATGAAATGACAGCTTTAATATTCAGTTCTGTGATTAATGAAGGGGATAATATTAGTGACTGAGGGTGAAGAAGCGTGCCCAAGCACAATTAAACACTCTTATTTATCCCCAACGCTTAGCACAAGATAACTTCACAGATCAGTAGCACTTGTGCGTAAGGGAGGCGGTTCAAATCTCGACCTATGCAAACCTGGATGATATAATGAGGAACATAAATCGACAAAATTACGGATAAATCAGATGATCGTTGACGAGCTTCCATTCTTCAAAATAAAGTTGTTAATATTATATTATTATTATTATTAGACTATTATTACATTTTTGAAGGACATAAATAAACAAGGACCATCAAAGAAATGGAAACATTTAGGGTGAATAACAGTGTACAGAAATAAAAAGAGAAAAGGAGCTTTAAGATGTATGGTATAGTGAGTTTTACTGTGAGTTGTAGGCCTAAATCTTCAGTCAGTCATTAAGAATTTGCCCGATGACTGAAATTGAAATTGAAATTTATTTATTTTAAGTTAATTACAATTAGGACTAAAATTCCCTTTAGCTGCAACTAAATGCCACTACTATACATATTTCTTTTATGCATAGTCTTAAATTAACCTAATTAGTCTAAATACTGAGAAAGACAAATATATATACAAAACTGTTTTAACCTGCTTAATTAATATGAAATAGCCTCCGTGGCTTAGGCGGCAGCATGCCGGCCTCTCACCGCTGGGTCCGTTGTTCAAATCCCGGATTTGTGCTGGACAAAGCAGGGGCAGATAGGTTTTTCTCCGGGTACTCCGGTTTTCCCCGTCAAAATTTCATTCCAGCAACACTCTTCACTGTCATTTCATTTCATCTGTCATTCATTTAATAATTGCCCCAGGGGAGTGCGACAGGCTTCGGCAGCCGGCACCGTTCATATCCTCGCCGCTAGATGGGGGCTTTATTCATTCCATTCCCTGACCCGGTCAGTCGACTGGAAGCAGGCTGTGGATTTCAATTAATATGAAATAATACTATTGTTACAATTTTATCATAAACTTATACATTATGTTTTAATAATTACACAAAAAATAGGAGTGAATATACGATTTCTGAGCATTGACACTCCTCTGCTGTACTTCGCCCAGTCTTAAATTGTTTTATATTTTCTAGGCATTTACCACAAATGATTTGTTACATTTCATTATACGATGCTTAGGGATCTGCAGAGTTGTAGCTGTGAATCTATTGTTCGGATCATGCTCTTGACTCATTTGAACAAAGGCTTTAGTCAGGTAAGGGGGTGTATTAGTTTTAGAATTCGCAATAGTAAGAAAGAAGTTGAATATGACCGTCTTTCTCTAAGCTTTAACCAGCCTGGGCGGGGTACAATATATATAGTGTCTTAATTACCATTATAGGCGAGTTGCATACGACTGTTTATGTTCGACGATAATTATTATAACTATTTTGTGTTCGAACATAAATATTCATAAATAGCTGTCGAGATTTCACCTGTTTTATGTACTGAACAGAGCGCATAGGACGCAGAGAATACCTTGTATTTGACTATGGCCTCCTCAGATACCTCACTATTACACTAGCCACGCAGTGAGATTTAAAATAGGAGGCCTTGGAACTCAGCGCAGGTGCGATGCTATCCTTACCTAATTGGTCACACAACTGTTTCTTGAGCTCTGATTGGTGGGAGAAACTGTTTCATAATGAAAACTAATGTTATAATGACCCTCATTATGATACAGTTTTCTGACATATAATATTTACATTTCGACATCGTCGAACATAATAGTACTTTATGCAACGAGCCTATAATGGCAATAATTAAGACACGAGTATGTTTATAAAACGAGCGTATGAGAGTTTTATAATTTCCATACGAGTGTCTTAATTACCATTATAGGCGAGTTGCATACGACTGTTTATGTTCGACGTTATTTATTATAACTATTTTATGTTCGAACATAAATATTCATAAATATCTTTCGAGATTTTGCCAGTTTTATGTACTGAACAGAGCGCATGAGACGCAGAGAATGCCTTGTATTTGACCATGGCCTCCTCGATTACCCTACTATGACACTAGGCCAGGCAGTGAAATTTAAATTAGAAGGCCGTGGAACTCAGCGCATCTAATTATCTAATTGGTCAAACAACTGTTTATTGAGCTCTGATTGGTGGGAGAAACTGATTCATAATGAAAAATAGTGTTATAATGAACCTCATTATAGTACAGTTTTCTGACATAAGTTATAATAGTCAGGGTCGAACATAAATGTAATTTAAGACATCCATTGTATCCATGTATAGACTATCACGTACAATTCCTTATTTAGGAAATTGTTGCAATTCTCGGCCCTCCACGGGATGCAATTTCCATAGGTGTATTCTAACTGGATGACTAGAGTGTGTGTTTGTAAATTGGAGATAGGATTGGGAAGGAGGCGGCCGTGACCTTAAGTTAGGAACCATCCTGACATTTGCCTGAAGTAGAAGTGGGAAACCACAGAACACCACTTCCAGGATGGCTGAGGTGTGGTGATGAAATTGTTATGAAATTGCCTTGTGAGACAAAGAGAAGAGGTGGGTTTGATTCCCAACTCAGCCACCCTAAAAGAGGTTTTCTGTAAGTTCCTACTTTTATTCCAGGCAAATGCCGAGATGGTTGCTAACTTAAGGCTACGGCTGTAGCCTCTATGCCAAATACACACCCTACTACAGCCGTCACAAAAACACTGGTTATCAGACAGATTACACACACACTCAAGTACAGGCATCATCAGGCCCCTAATCGAAACAACAAAACGTACCCGTGGTTTCTCACTTCCTCCGGGTAAATTCCGGAAAGGATAAGTTACTAATTTTAGGCCTAGCCTGAATTTCAAAATAGACATACTACCACAGCCATAAGAATAACACAGGTTATAAGCTTCTACACATGCAACCAAGTACACGGGCCTCAATGGCCACGATGCCCAAGTCCCTCAAGTGGAACAACAATTAAATGAATTGACGATAATATTGTAGACCTACTGTGTGTGTATGTGTGGGCAAACATCAAGGTAACCTAATTCAGTGCGAATGTGCTCTTCCTCGTAACCCAATGAGTCTGTGATTAACAGGAATAACAATAAGAAGAAGTGGTTTTGGTGTCGTCAGCTCACGTCTTCGGCAGACAGGGACTCCATTATTATCGAACCCCTTTCATGATGGATGGGGCATTTATTATGATCTTTTTTCTCCCTTCTCAATTTCTGTGTATCATTTACTGGAGTGTTCTGTCTTCTTTATTGTCCAGGCGTGGAGGAATCTGGGTGTTGAAGGCCGCGATGCTTCCAGCCATGTAGCCTGCAACCTTTTGTGAGACCAGCAACTTGGCCGTCTTAATGGAAATTTCTTGGTAAATTAGTTCAACAAAAGCAGTGATTTGAGCGTAGCCACAACGATAACCAAACCAGAGGGTATCTCTCCCAGTTTCTGATCGCTAGCTTCGCTTTCATAATGGATGTTTAATTCCACGAACTCCCTTGAAACCAGTATGATCTTATGTTCCTGATAACATGAGAATGAAAGAGAGATAGTGTATGGCAACCTTTTTGAGACTGTGAGTACCACCCTCATGTCATACCAAGAACCCGAGCACCATTAAATCGAAATAATAATAATAATAATAATAATAATAATAATAATAATAATAATAATAATGACACAACAAGCGTGCGCCTCTCTTTCCTTCTCTTCCTGAGGAGTACTGAAACAGCTTGGGATTCACCGCTCACCAGGTATGCTGCAACTGCTTGCAGATAACAGAAATTTACGTGTGGACAGTTGTGTCGAATCAGCATATTTCGTGTTACTCATAAAATAGGGATGTCCAATTATTTTTACCCAAGGTCGCAGGTTCAAACCAGGCCGAAGTTGTCGGATTTTTAAGAGCATTAAAAATCCCTCAGTAGGCCTTCCTTTGGAAGGCCGGTGGGCCCATGTCATAGATTTATGGTATGTAAAAGAATCTTCCACTAACTAAACTTGTGTGAAGCAAAATTTGTAGGTTAGGTTTTATTAATGATCTTAAGTTCCAACGGTCGTCACCAGTCGCTGGTTGCGATGGCATCTAGTAGTAGCCAAGTTCACAGCTAGGTGTCGTGGACGGTAGCATTTGGTAGTGAAAGTAGGAACTACTTGAAATTATCGTCTGCAGTCTTACTTGAATTAAAAACACACACTAATACAGTCATCACAATTAACACCGGTTAGCAGATAGATTCTGCACACACGCAAAGTACACGGGGATACATGCCCGCGTTGTCGCAGCCCCTAAACTAAGGAACCAACCAACCAATTATTTTTACTTTACATAAAAAATACTATTTCACAAAATGATATTTTTTCTGACTGTCAAAACTTGTAATTAAAACACTTTTATTCAAGTTCGTGCAACAGAATTTGAATTGAAAAATGGATTTCAGGGGAGCTTGCGCTCGCGAGCACCAGGTTGAGAACGCCTGCTATATGGCGTAGGCTATGTGTCTGTAGACAAGGAATTTCCTTACTGCCCATGGCTCTGCTTCCAGTCTCTTAACTATTTTCGTGTATCTTCCCTAAAAGAGAGTAGAGGTGTAGTTAAAGCCAATGCAGTTTTGATCTAATACAGTATTCTGCAAGAAAGAAGTAACTTCCCAAACCACTGGTGTTGTTGTTTCTTTTGAGGGGCTTAGACATCGTGCTCATTCATCCCCGTGTTCTTGGTTGCGTGTGGAATTTTGTCTGATAACTTGTGTTTTTGCGATGCCTGTGTTATTGTGTGTATTTGTATTCTGGTGAGATTTGCTTTAAGTTAAGAACCAACCCGGTATTTGCCTGGAGTATAAGTGGGAAACCAGAGAAAACCACATCAAAAATGGTCGAGGTGGGAATCGAACCTACTTCTTCTCAGTTTTACCTAACCATGCAATTTCGATTCCCGACTCTGCCAAGAAATTTAATTCTTGTCTGATGGTTGGAACGGGGTATACTCAGCCTCTTGGGGCAAAACTGAGAAGAGGTGGGTTTGATTCCCACCTCAGCCACCCTGGAAGTAGATTTTTGTGGTTTCCCACTTTTACTACACGTCAATGCCTGGCTGGTTCCTAACTTAACCCTTTGACTTTCAAGGTAACGATCTGTCGTTACGCCCTGTTCGTGCCAAAACTGTCAGGGTAACGATCCATCATTACCAGACTTTATTATTGATTATTTCAGGGGAATATGAAGAAGGCAATTTTAACTCGCGTTTATATTCCGCGGGAACCTCTGACAATCTGTATTCATATTAATTCTTAAGAGTGTGAAACATGTGCTAACAGAGTTTCATGTCTTGTTTACATCAAGGTTGGTGGCAAAATTGCATGTATTTTTCTCAGTTTTCGTTGGTAATTTTGGAATCTTGACATTCACCACGCTATCAAATAATATAGAGTTTCTTTTAACATGAATAGTAGACTTGGCAAGTGAATTCCATTTCCCAAAATTACTTCAAAAATTTAAAATCTGAATATTTTTTTTACATTGAAATATATGGCTCAGAGACATTACTTATTTTCAGTAATAACAAGTGATTTATACACTCTTTGTTTATAATATTTTATTTTAATATCTTTAATTGTCTCTCTTTGAAGCCTCCGTGGCTTAGGCGGCAGCACGCCGGCCTCTCACCGCTGGGTCCGTGGTTCAAATCCCGGTCATTCCATGTGAGATCTGTGCTGGACAAAACGGAGGCAGACAGGTTTTTCTCCGGGTACTCCGGTTTTCCCTGTCAAAATTTCATTCCAGCAACACTCTCCACTATCATTTCACTTCATCTGTCATTCATTTAATCATTGCCCCAGAGGAGTGCGTCAGGCCTCGGCAGTCGGCACAGTTCAGATCCTCGCCGCGAGATAGGGGCTTCATTCATTCCATTCCTGACCCGGTCGGAGACTGGAAGCAGGCTGTGGATTTTCATTTCATTTCAATTGTCTCTCTTTGCACTGCTTGGTAAATAGGCTGACAGTTTTCACACATCCATCAGATGAGCGCTTGAATGTGAAAGGGTTAAGGCCATGGCTGACTCCTTCCCAATCCTCACATGGATTACAAATGCACACACTAATCCAGCCATCACAATAACACAGGTTATCAGAAAAATATCCTCACACAAACACATACACACTCAAAATACACGAGTCTAAATGACCACGATGTCTAAGCCCCTCAAAATAAACAACTACAACAACAATACAGAGGTTTGAACTGGGCGTATTGTAATAGGAATGATACGGGAACTTGTCCTCTTGGAATAATCTCTTGCACCACAACCTGCGGATGTGCAGCTCTTGGGTAGCGGAAGTGAAGAAGCCTTGCTATTATCGACATCTCATGTGTCAGCTCGACTCTTTGTGACTTGCATTTGGTGATTAGTATGGATGTACCCTCCAGCACCTTGCTTATTCATTGCTTCCTCTTGCAGATATTGGATTGAGACTCCTGTCCCAAAGGTCATGGGTTCATTAATCTGGGACTCACATTAAGTGATTGTGGTACGGATGCACTTCTTTCCCCAACTGCACTTTCAGATATTATAAACTACCATGCTGCGTAGTGGCTAGCATTCTCAACTGTCACTACGGAGGCCTGGATTGGATTCCCGGCTCTGACAAGACATTCAATTCTGGTCTGAGGGCTGGAATGGGGTACACTCAGCCTCGTGAGGCATAACTGATTCCTACCTCCGTCATCCTGGAAATGTTTTTCCGTGGTTTCTCACTTCTACTCCAGGCAAATGCCGGGGTTGTACCTAACGTAATGTCACGGCCACGCTCTACCCAAATCGTATCTCGATTACAAATACATACACTAGTACAGACATCGCAGTGGCACAGGTTGTCAAACAACTTCTACACACACCCAAGCACACGGGGCTACATGATCACGATGTCGCAAAATCCATAAAAGAATCAAGAACAACTATTATGCCCTAGGCCCATATCCAAATCTGCCCAAGGCTCTCACCCACTATATATTACACATGAAACAATGGATAATGATTTCATAAACCGTTTAAACGTCATATCGTTGCATAAAAGGTATCCAGCAGCTTAGCCGCATGTGTGGAGTCACGCTCCAAGATTGCAGAAGGGAGCTGCCACAAGTATGGAAATAGGTGGTTGGGACATAGTGGCCATCAGCCCCGTATACTTCGATGTATGTTAAACATGTCTGATAACCTGTGTTTGTGTGATGACTGCGGTAGTGTGTTTATAATATTGAACAGAAAGGTGTGGATACTGTCTTCAGTAATGGTTAGATAATTGGGTTATGATCAGCATGGACTCATTTCCTAACATTGTTACAGCCAATTTGTCTACTCTGATTCACAAGTACCGTATGGATATTCCAATCTTCTAAAACCCATTTTGCCAATTCAGCGAACTCGTCACTAGATCTAGCGATTTTTTGTGACAGATTTTTATATTGTTTAAACAAAGATGGAGTGTTTTTAAAAATCCCTATTCCCACAGAAATAAATGTTACTCTATTGATAAAAGGTGTTCGGCTACTTGTGCGGTAAATTTGACGTTTTTAAATAAATGTAAGTTATTTTTTAAAGCACGTCGGAGAGCGAGATTTGTGTGGTGGTGGATTGTTTTGGTATTCGCAAAACAAACGCTTTCGCCATTTTATTTTAAATCTAATGATGTTCATTTATTAATCTCTGTCCACCTTTTATTTTATCTTCCACCCTCTTGGTAAAGTATTCTGGCGACGCTTTTGAGTACAACAGGTAGAGTTCAAAGTGTAGGTCTTGTGTTCGAACTTTGAGACTTTCTAATTAGCTTTTATCTGCCGGTAAGACGCGGCCGTTGAGGTGAGGGGGAGGGGTCGTCTCCCCAAACGCGGCGAGCATTCGCTCTGTCACTGAATGCTGCCGTGACCCCGCCGTCCATCAAAACTGAAAGGAAAGGGACCTTGGTACACAAAGTTTTTCTGCCAGCACGCTGTCTCTTTCTCCTTCTCACTCTTGAAATGTTTCAGACAGATTTATCTATCGCCTTTTGATTTATGGATTGATATTGTATTCCGTCAGGGATAGTCCACTACAATACCTTTCGCATTCATCATGCGTATGTACGTGTGAAGTTCAATGCTAGCTATAACAATAGACATCTTCCGCCTTCACGTCAGGGATACACGTGACCTTGTTAGTGATGGCGGTTTTGCACTGTAATTCTAATAATGGTATACGCTGAATTGATTGGTCTTTGGGTTCCTTCAGATTTATACGAAATTTCATTGCTGTTGTTGTTGTTGATTATTATTTTAGGGGCTTTGCGACATCGTGGTCATGTAACCCCGAGTACTTGGGTTTGCGTAGAATTTGTGTGATAACCTGTCTTATTGTGGTGTCTGTAGTAGTGTGTGTATTTGTAATTGGGGAGCTAGGGTTGGGAAGGAGATGGTCGTAGCTTTAAGTTAGGAACCACTATGGCAAATGACCGGAGTGGAAATAGGAAACTATGAAAAACTACTTTTAGGGTGATTGAGGTGGAGATCGAACCCACCCCTTCTTAGGTTTGTGCGGACCAATGACCTTGGTGTTGTAGGCTACCCCTTAAAACAACAATCATCATCATCATCATCATCATCATCACCGTCTCAGTTAAGTATCACGAGGATTAGAACGGTAATTAATTTCATGCCAGAGTCGGGAATTGAATAGGACCTCATTAACTGGAGATGGTACAAATTTTAGAAAAACTAGGGTTGGAATCGCTGGAGGATAGAAGATCGAAACCCAGACTATACGCTATGTTTAACACTTACATTAATCGGCCAGCATGGGGAGAACTAAGCAAACGTCTGGGAAGTCCCACCTTCCTAATCATCCGCATAAAGTTAAGGGCCGACCGCAGCGTATTAATTGTAGGAAATATCCTTTCATTAACCGTGGTATTGATAATTGGAACTCATTACCTGCCACAGTCTGAGAACCTTTCCCCAAACATATTGATGTGTTCAAGAGAAGACTGAAGTTTTGTGTAAATACTACGATGCAATTACTATAGTTCCCAAATCGCGACTTCTGTTTGATATTATTTTTGGTAATTTTCTGTAATTGTATTGGTCGGAGCTGAAAAGCACTAAGTCAAAAATGGTCATTTTTTAAACAATTAGTATTCTGAAGTATTGGCCATGGGTCTTGGAACGGCATAGGAAAAAATTAAGTCAGCCTTCTGTTTAAGCCAGAAACCACTGCTACGTGTAGTGCGATCAGAGGAAAAACGCATTAAGTATATGACTTGCTGCCTTTCAGCGCTTTATGACGTACTTAATGTTGGCCGCACTGCAAGATTCCCGCGTGTTACAGTGCTATTGTAAATTACATTTGTTCAGGGTTTAGGTGGTTTTAATGTTACATATCCATCTTAAACTAGCCTCCGTGGCTTAGGCGGCAGCACGCCGGCCTCTCACCGCTGAGTCCGTGGTTCAAATCCCGGTCACTCCATGTGAGATCTGTGCTGGACAAAACGGAGGCAGACAGGTTTTTCTCCGGGTACTCCGGTTTTCCCTGTCAACATTTCATTCCAGCAACACTCTCCACTATCATTTCATTTCATCTGTCATTCATTTAATCATTGCCCCAGAGGAGTGCGTCAGGCCTCGGCAGCCGGCACAGTTCATATCCTCGCCGCTAGATGGGGGCTTCATTCATTCCATTCCTGACCCGGTCGGAGACTGGAAGCAGGTTGTGGATTTTTCATCCATCTTAAAATAAAATTGAATGTGCAATATTAATTCTGGATGGCTTTATGCCCCGCTAAACTAACCACGAAGCTGAAAGGCATTAAGTCATGTTTCCAAAATTGATTTAAAAATATGTTTATTAAATTAAAATTGATATTCCGGTAACACAAATATAACCTGAATAGTTGCTTCACAACATAGGTCACTAATATAGTGTGTTTGTTAAGTTCTCTTCTGTCAATGACGTTTTAGCCGTCTCCTGAAAAGTACCGATTCAATTGTACAATTTGCAAATAAAGTAAATGAATGAATGAATGAATACCGGGTGAGTTAGCCGTGGTCGTTACGGCATGACTGATGGCAGTCACTCACATCCGGGAGGCGAGGAGGTTCGAATCCCCCCGCCGGCAACCTTGAAGATGGTCTTCTGTGGTTTCCCATCTTCCTTCCAGGCAAATGCCGGGGTTGGTCCCTAACTATAGGCCACAGCCGCTACCTTCCAACTCCTCGTCCTTACATTCCAACTTTCCTTCCCAACGGTACTTGTGGCTGACCCATTGGGTGTCCGTCTCGAAGCAGCTACAAAACTGGCGAGCCGAACATGTCCTCGGACACTCCCGGCACAAAAATCCATACGCTAAAAAAATAAATTTAAAAAATGAATGAATGAATGAATGATCTGGAGTCTCAATACGTACCCCGAGACCACAGAAAACAGCCTCAAACAAGGAATCTATATTAATGTCAGGAATAGCTTTGTGTATAGCAAATAGTGACCTCCAAAGCACTTTAACCGGCGAGGACTGGCGAAGGGGTATTATTGAGCCGAGGCTTAAATGTATGTATGTCTACCCCTTGTTATTCCCGTTTTCCAACGGGGTCGGGGATGAGATGCGATGGAAGTCTTTGTGGCGATGGTATTTACGGCCGGATGCCCTTCCTGACGCCAACCTCATGAGAGGAGTTAATGAGAGATGAAATGAATGATGGTGAATGAAACTGGGCAAGGATATGGAAGGAAGCAGCCGTGGCCTGTCTGAAGGTACCGTCCCAGCATTTGCCAGGTGTTGAAAATGGGAAACCACGGAAAACCATTTCAAGGACGGCCGACGGTGGGGCTCGAACCCACGCGTCTACCGAGTAAGCGGAGAGCTTGGCCCCATGACCTAATGCTGCGCGTTAGCCAGCGTAGCCACTACTGTCGGTTGAGCCGAGGCTTAAATAATGCTCTATATTTTCGTTTTGGTCAGCCCTTATTTCCTGTCACTTACTGTACCTTCCTTCCTAGCCTTAATCTTCACCCTGCAAAAGTAACATCTCCATAGTTTTGTGGACACTCAAATTATTTCTATATGGGGCATGGTAGCTCAGCGGTCAAGCTTTTTGCCGCTCACCAAGGCGGACTGGGTTCGATTCCCGGCCAATACATGTGATATTTTCCAAGTTAAATGCCATGTCCTGTGGTTCAGATTCCACGTAAAAAGGAGCTCCCGTGGCTTATGATCGCGAGATTAACAATCTTCCTTCCTTTCCCTCCTTATTTCTATATTATTTACGGTCAGGTCAGATTTACCCATGGCGCCAGTCCTCGCGTGACAATTTTCGGCTTACATTACTCAGAACAATTTGTAAAAAAAATAAGGGAGAATATCCACCTATTTTGGTGCAGCAAATTCACATTGCTCACGTTCTTGTTGATCCATGTTCAGGGTCTAGGGAAACCTTGGTCATCAGCTCCTTTGTTCAATAAATCGAGATGACTGCTTTGTCGCCACTATCAAGGTCAATTATACTGTTACGAAAATTATCATAATTTCTCTGCATGTTAAATTTGAAAAATATAAATAAACCTCATTTTATGTTGGGAATTGTTCATAGGAAGACACCAGGTGTAAAATTACTTCATTAAAATCCGTACGACTACGAAATAAAGGGAGCAGTGGTGGATCCAGGCCTTGCGGGGCCCTGGGCGATATGATAAGGAGGGGCCCACAACAATAGGAAATTTAAAAATATCAAATCGAATGGATAATAGTTTTGTAATAATAATAAAATAAAGAATAGTCACAATATTTTGAATACACTACAATACGTTTTTTAATAATAGGAAAGAAACCTTTAAGTCCCCTTGAAGATTATGTAAACTATGAAATATTGAAATATTACTTTGCGACTTTTTTCCCGGCTGAAGTCTTCTATTACTTCACTGAAATCTAAACTTGCTAAACGAACGGTCACGGTAGGTCATAGCTGCACTGAAAAATGAATATGAATTATAAATTAGTGTGAAAAGTTTGAAAAATATAATTAATTAATCAATTAAATTGAAAACAATCCATGGCGCGGGGCCCCGGGCGGTCACCCTCCTCGCCCTCACCTAGACCCGCCCCTGAAAGGGAGTGTCACACTATGGGTCCAAATAATAATAATGATATCGTATGGCCTCGGGTGCTGGGTGCAAGCTTTGTAATTTGACACCCAGAGGGTAGCTTGCATGTCGAATTTCGCTGTTCCTTGAATCACTATGAAAGTCAAGGAGGTTAGATATCTAAGCTCCTTGAACTCTATAGCGCTTTCTAGTAGAGAAATGAGGAACTTTGTGTTGGCGGAAACTCCCGAGATTAATTTTGCCATTATGAACACGGCCTACTGAATTCAATTGGGTTCTTTGACATGCCAACATCGTATGACATGCGTGTCGTATTTTTGCCGCCTTTCAAAAATCACTTACCACGACCAGGAGCGAACCTGCAATCTTGGGCTTAGTAGACCGACACGCTATCCACTCACCCACCGTGGCAAGCTATGGGTCCAAATGACCCGGCGCCAGTCCTCGTGTCATATTTTTCACGAGTTAAGAGTGAAATAACAGAGAAGTGGAACGAGGGACTTGTGATACACTGTACCTCCCCCCCCCCCCCCCTTCCCCTTCCAATTGGGGACGCCAGGCAAACCTATGCGTTAGTATAGTCTGGCCTGCTTGCTCAAGTGGAGACGTTCAGGGTTTTCAGAGAACAGCTGGCAGACTGGATTATCTCTTGCGTCATGTTCCGCACCAAACCTCACAGCCAGATGTCAAACGAAAAGCAACAGTTAATATCGAGCTGGAAAGTGGAAGAGATCAGAAGTTGAAAGATGCACTTGAAACTTCATCAAATGTTAGACGAGTGGAATGGAAGACATAAATAAGGAGCATATGCTGAGAGGCGGCTGCTGCATATCACTATTGCTAAGTGTAAGAAAGAGGTGTTGGTCATTACTGGGAACAGTTCATCGCGCATGATGAATTGTGAGAACACAGACAGGAAATTATTCCTTAAAAGTGAAGCCAATAAATAACCTAAGACATCGCCTGTAATTATTTTTTTGAATGCTTACTGTTACAACTAAGATATACAGCCGTAATGGCTAGCTGCTGTCAAATACCTAACACGCTTCACGCAACTTATTCATTCACACTATTTCACTTGTTTTCTATTCCAAGTAATTTCTTACATCATTTGAAAAATACAATGTATATTAAATATTGCATACAATTTAGTCACGACCGCTATCATCATCAGCAGCTGCATTAGTTTTCATTTTACTACTATTTCCACTAGTTTCTCTAATTTCTTACCTACTTTTACATGTACTTTTATTTAATTAATATGGTAGGCCTATTCCTGACTGGCTGCGTGGCACAGCGGTAACGTTCTCGCCTGCTGTGCCAAAGGTTGCAGGATTGAAATCTGGCGCAATCAGTTGACATTTTAGGGTGCGCAAATGCGAGAGAGCCGTGCTAATATATATGTACTGGTACGTTAAAGATCCCCTTTGGGGCAACGTTCTGGCACCCCGGCGTCTCTAAAAGTCCCAGTAGTTAAAAGGGACGTAAGGCCAATAACATTATTATTATTATTATTATTATTATTATTATTATTATTATTGAAAAAATCCACTGCCTGCTTCCAGTCTCCGACCGGTATTATTATTATTATTATTATTATTATTATTATTATTATTATTATTATTATTATTATTATTATTATTGTTGTTGTATTCCTTCTAGTTTTAATTAGCATAGTCCTATTCATACTTGTATTGCTTATGGTAAAATCTGGCTAGATGGAAGAAAGGGCCCGAAGGCGCTTACAGTCGTCAATACTGTAGTTTTAAAGGCATAACAATTGTCATTTAGTGGGGTCTTCTTTTTTTTTACTACATGAATATATCTCCCGCTTCCTTTTGTCATGGAGTAAAGTCACTAACTCCGCCTCCACCCTCTGAATAAACTACTGAAATTTATGTCCACCAGTATTAGGCATTTTATTCCAATAACATCCTTTAGCATTTGTGTTAATTATTAGTATTATTATTAGTTTCCATTATAAAATTAATTAAATTATGTACACGGAGCGATTTTACCATTATGCCCAAGCCCCTCAATTGAAGCAACAGCAACATATTTTTGTCGCTAACGGGTATTTAACTAGTCGCTAAATCCATATCTAAACAGTATTCAAATTAAAACTGTTTGCCCCCAAATGTTTGTGAAGGTGCTAAATTGGCATCACTGTACGCATGTTTTTACTATGAGGTGTATGTTGTTGCTATGAGGTGCACGTTGTTCAAGAAGTAAAAATAATTACACATTTCCGACAATTTGTACCCATTCTCCCAATAGTCAGTACCTAGTTTAGGGTCCTCTACCAACTGTATAATGTTGACCCTGAAGGTTTGAGACGAGGCATAGGCTACAAGTAATTTATGAGGCACTTGACACTTCTGGGCTCATGGAAAATTAGCTTACCAAGCATCTCTATTTTAGATTAAATATATTTTGGCGATCATGCGGTATTAAGACATTCCACCTCAAGTTTGGGAGTGGGGGAAGAGGGTGGGGGTGCAAATTATGTTATCGTGGGGATCACATGAATGTGTGTGTAATGTATACGTGAGATATTAGTATTTAATGTTCTGCCTACCTGGTCCTACAGACGGCGTAAGAATACTCCTCATGTCATGTACATGTCCTATCCCCTGGTATCAGTTACACAGCTTTGTCTTTTATGTATTCCAATTGATATTCATACTTGAGAAACAAAATGTTAAGTAGACCAGTTCTGGCCTGTGAAACCACTTGAAAATAACCAGCTAGTCACATACTGGTAAAGCAGTTCATCCTTCAGTCTTCAAAATTCGCCTCCTCAGGTGCGACACCTTTTGTGACGCGCTTTAAGCATCTGTCGTATTAAAACCAGCTTGCCTCTGAATGACCCTGTGGCCTATAGCATGCATTAAACCTCTCCTCGCTTCCTTCCCTTTCCTCCCTCCAGCCTTTCTTCTCCCTGTGCTGTGGTCTCTTTTTAGCCTTCTTACACCTTCAGTCGCTGTCTCCCTCCGTGGCCGCTTGTGTACAAGGGCTTACAGAGGGAAAGAATTCTTCCCAGCCGTGGCCGTCAGAGTAGAGATCACTCGGACCATGTGATTGGCGGTGCTTCAAGTGTGTTGAGCCTTGATCCTTTTTTTCAGATGAGAGGAGAAGAGAGAGAGAGAGAGAGAGAGAGTGCTGTGGTGGTGATGGGTTCCTGCTTTGTCATCCAAGCCTCACGGTTGATCTTGATCTACCTCCCCTCATTAAAGTTCCATTCTGCTCCCTCCTGTTGTCTCTTCATCTCGCATTTCCATCACCAGCTTTGCGTATTTGTTGTTCCCAGAGTCCAATTCTCTGGCTACTTCAACCTCTACAACCAAATCTTTGACTACTTTTCTTCGCATTCTGTTGAATGTTTCTATCAAGCGCTTGGACCCTGTAACTGCTTCGGAACCGAAGCACTGTCTAACCAGATGTTCTGTGGAACCGGGTCAGTCGCGTTTCCCTTATTATTATTATTATTATTATTATTGGTTGCCATGGTGTGCCAAGACAAATTCTGGATGGTAAAGTGTCCCAGATTTTGAGATGGCAAAGCTATTCCCTGTAAATAAAGAACAGGAAGGAAGCTTGTAGTTTAACGTGACTGTTAATCTCACGATCATGAGCCACGGGACCTCATTTTTACGTGGAATCCGAACCACGGGACATGGAATTTCACTTCGAAAATCTCTCTTGCATAGACCGGGAATCGAACCCAGTCCGCCTTGGTGATAGGCAGACAGCTAGACCGCTGAGCCACCACGCCCCTGATGTAAATAAAGATAGATGTACAGTATCTCAAGTTCCAAACAATTATTCTGAGGAGTTTTAAGAATTAGTATATCCAGATTTATTATTATTGGAAATTAGAAAGCATGGAAAATCATTTTAGGAACGGCCGACAACGAAATTCGAACTCACTCTTCTCCTCAGTCTGGAGATGGCCTAGCCCCGATGTCTTGTGCATCAACACGCGTAGCTGAAAAGCGAAGGAAGGAAGCTTGTAGTTTAACGTGACCGTTAATCTCGAGATCATGAGCCACGGGACCTCCTTTTTACGTGGAATCCGAACCACAGGACATGGCATTTCACTTCGAAAATCTTACATGCATTGACCGGGAATCGAACCCGGACCGCCTTGGTGAGAGGCATACAGCTAGATTGCTGAGCCACCACGCCCCCAACACGCGTAGCTACCCTGCTTGGTATTTATATAATAGATAAAACCTGGAAACATCTGATGAAAACGATTCGTGAATTCAGTTTTACCCGAAAGTATTCTGTGACACCAAACATTTACACGGCCTTCTTTTTTCCAAATTACCAATTCAAGCCATCCCACATTTCATTCCATGTGCTCAATTTTTTGTTTCATGTTCAAGGATTTGGACATCATTTTATCATTTTAATGTATTTGGGTGTGTGAGCAATAATCTTCGTTATTGTGGCGACTGTATTTGAGGTTGGGTAATGAGGGGGCACAGTACCCACACAATCCTTGGGTTGAAGTGGGAAACCACTGAAACTGCTTCTACGATGGCCGAAAAATGAATTCAAACCCACCTCTTTTCTACTCGGAGTTCACGAGACTAAACGCATCCCATTCTAATTCTCCATTTGAGAAGCAGGGAAGCTATAATAATTTACATATTTTTAGTCCACGATGGTGGTACAGTGAAAGAAGTACACTTCCCAACACAGTATTTTCCACCAACATGGTCCGCCTCGCTGCGTAGTGGCTAGCATTCCTGTCTGTCACCCTGCAGGTCTGAGATCGATTCCTGGCTCTGCCAAGAAATTTCATTCTGGTCTGAGGGCTGGAACGGAGTATACTCAGCCTCGTGAGACGAAACTGAGATCAAGTGGGTTCGATTCCCACCTCAGTCATCCGGGTAGTGGATTTCCGTTTTTTCCCTCATTTCTCCTCCAGGCGAATGCCAGGATGTTTCCTAACTTAAGGCCACGGCCGCTTCTTTCCCAATCTTACCTGAATTACAAAAATACACACACGAATACAGCCATCACAATAACACAGGTTATCAGACAAAATTCCACACGGGGCTAATTGACCACGGTGTCCAAGCCCCTCAAATGAAACATCAACAAACCTATGCCTTTTATTTTTGTGTGTTTTTTTTCTAGTATGTAAGTTAGACAGTAAGGGGCAGATGTCATAGATGTTTCGCCCCTTAAAATAACAATCACCACCAACACCACCACCATCGCAAAGCATACCTTTCTGTTTTTGGGCTGCTTGGTTCTCCAGTGTCTTCCGTCCCGCAAGGTTAAACCGAGGTTGTTGAGCAAATATTGGTTGAGCCACTGTGAACATCGTGCCCCTCCAGAAACATAACCGTTAACTAAATATCTCTGCCTTTAGGCCAAGTGGATGAGGAGGTTAACAGAGAAGTCGGCAAGTACGACGTTCGACACATAGGTTATGTGAGCATGTACAAGCCCTAATTAACACCATTCTTCTGCGTGGTATATATCTGTACCTAAATAGTTAATAGGTATTGCTCATCTTTGTTTCATAGAATGCTAGTCTAATGTTAGATTGATGCTCTTAGTTTAATATTTTATTTTATGACTAGCAGTAGTGCCCGGCTTCGCCCAGTGGAATGATTTGTTTTATGGATGATAATGAATACTACTACAGAACTGGCACATGATAATTAAATTAACAGAAAATACATATTTTTAAAATATGACTTTCTGTGGTGGTGGTGGTGGGGGGGGGTAAGTAGTACAGTATAATGGACGTAACATTCAGGTCATTTTCCCGTAATGATAATGATAAATAGGGAAACGGCTATTTACTAACTACAGTACTGACACATGCAATTTACAAACGAATTGAAAGATATGATTAGAAAGAGGAGTAAGTGAAATAAAAGACACTGCCTAGGGCATATATCGCATTGGCTGTTAGAAAAGTAGAGACCAATAGTGTCGTCTTATGTCGCTTAGCGCCGTAGGGAAATAATCAGAGCACTTTGGAAAACTTCGGCTGTCCCGGTCTCCTTAGGTAGGAATAGTGTCATTTATTTCCACATAGCGCTCAAGGATAAGGATCGGAATAAATGAAAGTAAATTTGAAAGCACCAACGCTTATTGCAGCTGATAACCTCAATGTTCTGCACAAACACGATCGCACTTATACCGAGGCATAATATTTTCATGATGATAACTGTTTTAAGGGGCCTAAGAAATCTTTTTTCACTGATTACTCCCCGTGACTGCAAATTATAAGCAGCGCAAGATGTAACTAATTCCGAATTTCTGCACCAGAACACTGGTAGGGGCAACATAATGCAGCCCACATTGCCAGCCAACAATAGACTTATTAAAATATTCTTACAGTTACACTACTACGGACATGAATGGTTCTAGGGCCTTAAAATATGGTTTTCAAGTTCCTTTTGTCTGTTATTCTAAATGTAGGGAATGGAGAGGGTTGTCCAAAATATCAAGCGTGTTACCAGTAGGGTTTCAGAGGCTATGTATGTAAAATTCGGTGCAATTAAGTGAAACGGTGTAGATTTGTGCTAAAGTGGACAATGTTACCCGCAGGGTTCCAAAGGGTAAGTATACAAAATTTGGTTCAGATCGGTGAAATGGTGTAGATTTGTATAAATAACAGACAAACAGACAAACAAACTTAGCTGAGGAATGTTACAAGATAACCGAAACTGGTGTTATATTATAATTAGGTTCAATATATTATTGACTGTAAGGTGGATCATAATTTATTTACCTGTTCATAAGTATCAATTTCTCATGTATAAGTCAATTCGGACAAATCACATGAAATATGTTGAATTTCATATCATTACTTACTAATAGGATGCACGATTGTGGGAAAGTATAAGGAAATTAGCCCCAGGAATGAGAAAACTTTTAGTCCGTAGGTTAATTTGGCGCAAATAAACAAAATTTTTAAAATGTTGAAGGGCTGGGCATTACGGAGCCCTTTAATGTATTTATGTTCGACCCTCACTATTATGTGTCAGATAACTGTATCATAATGATGGTCATTATAACACTGTTTTCCATTATGATACAGTTTCTCCAGCCAATCAGAGCTCGTTCATTGACCAATTAGGTAACGATAACTTCGCGCATGCGCTCAAAATCCAACATGTCGGACATAAACACAACATCGAACTGTAATAAATTACCGACATGGAATACCCACCGTCCATATGTTCGCGTAAATAAACTGGCGAATATGAGACAAGAAATAGCACTGTACCTTAAAATCACCAACACTAATTTCTACACAGCGCATTGTCTTCAACTGACACCGGTGACAATATTACTGAGGGACGGCAGATGTAAACATATGGTTTGCATATGGCATTGCAAATACACAGAGCGCATGCGTCGTTCAAAGCTCTTGAAAGGCAGAGATATAACACCCAACGCTCGCTCTGCGATCTCAAAATTCCAGTAGCTGACTCTCAACAGACATTTATGAATATTTATGTTAAAACATATAATAAAGTTATAATTATCGTCGAACATAAACAGTCGTATGCAACTCGCCTATAATGGTAATTAAGACACTCGTATGGAAATTATAAAACTCGCATACGCTCGTTTTATAAAAAATACTCGTGTCTTAATTATAGCCATTATGGGCTCGTTGCATAATGTACTATTATGTTCGACGATGTCGAAATGTAAACATTATATGTCAGAAAACTGTATCATAATGAGGCTCATTATAACACTATTTTTCATTATGAAACTGTTTCTCCCACCAATCAGAGCTCAAGCAACAGTTGTGTGACCAATTAGATAAGGTTACCTTCGCGTATGCGCTCAAAATCCAACATGTCTATATAAATTACCGAAAGTGCACCGTCCATATGTTTGCGTAAATATACTGCTAAGCACACAGAGCGCATGCGTCGGTCGGTCAGAGAGCTTGGAAAACAGAGATATCCTCCCCAGCGCTCTCACTCCGATCACAACATTCTAGTGATTGAATCTCAACAGATATTTATGAATATTTATGTTAAAACCTATAATAAATTTATAATTATCGTCGAACATAAACAGTCGTATGCAACTCGCCTATAATGATAATTAAGACACTCGTGTGGAAATTATAAAACTCGCTTACGCTTGTTTTATAAACATACTCGTGTCTTAATTAATGCCATTATAGGCTCGTTGCATAATGTACTATTATAATACACTGCTCAACAAAAGTTTGGAATAGCATAGATTTTACTACAATGACTTCTTATATTAAACCCATTGAGGTTTATACAGTAACTTATTAACAAACTTAACATCAGTCCTGCTTAGATAACAATGAAACAGTACAAAAACCAAGCGAACTCAATTCTAAGTGTCCGTTTTGAAAACAAGATCATTGAGAATCTGTATCTCGTGATGATCAGTATCAGTCTTTAGTAGTCCTCCCCGCACACGGAGGAGGCATGCTCTGAATGAGACCATCAAGTTTATCTTGGGGTAAGAGGCACTCCTCTATGGCAGCGTAAGCATACAATAGATGAAGGTAGTCCAACCTTTTCTTGCGCAGTGTATGTACACTTATTTAATTACAGAAGTTTACAATAAACTATTGTAATTAAATAAGTGTATTGTAATTGATTGCAAGTTTTCCACTATTCAATTTAACTTACTTTTATTAAGAACTTATGTTCCTATATATTTGTGGTACATGTTTCGGTGTTAGTAAAACCTTCCTCAGCTATAACATTCTCATATGGGCCCAGAACAATGAGATGATTTGTCAATAAAAATGATGATATACTTAATTTAAAAGTTTTTAAAATGTTTGAAATGTGGAATAATTTTCCAGCAACATATTTTTAACATCTTAAAGACTCTCAAATTAAGTATATCATCATTTTTAGTGACATTTTATTTGTTTGAGTTGTCTTCCCCTTTATAGTAACACATAACAAAAATGCAATGAACTGAAAGATCTAGCATACAGATTTTAATAAATGTAAATATTATATCTTTAATGAGCTAATAAGTGAAAAGCAGGAATTTATGTATTTATAGACAAAATGTTTAAAATATGTATTTACGTAAAATCTTTATTTACCTAAAAATGCGAGCCCTATAAATAAGTGTACATATTGTAAATACCTTATCCCTCACATAGGAAGACATAGATTTAATAGCCTGGGTGTAAAGGTTTTGATGATGATCGCTTGACGATCGAAACAATTCATCCAAGGGAAGTTATTAATCTCATGTAATGTTCTCAAGATTAGGGCATAACACCCAAAACAATTAGGTACAAGTGTGTTGACCGACTGAAAAAAATAAGTTTCCTGTACAACAACATTAACCTATAGTCTATAAAACGATAGAAGATTTTTAAATTACCGCGGCAAGGACGGGGCTGCTAGAACCATGTGATACCACACCTCTGCTTATAGTCACATTGTTTATGTTTCCTAACATCCTCATAAGGCTTGGTTCACCTTTTTATTTCTTTCTCTCTAGCTGGTCATTGCTTGCTATGGCTATCTTGTGTTCTTTCCTTAATGTGATAATCGTTCTCTTCTATAAATCACATGTCGCAGGTCCCTTCTGCCGTGCGCCGTGCTGCATATGGATAGCAACAGCTCCTTGACACAGAATAATGTGCCAACGTTTTATTAATGAGCCTGATTGAAAATGCGCCCCGATAATTATGAGTAGCACATTTTTCATAGCTCGGAGATCCTGACACGTGTAATTCATCCATAAACAATAATAAAGTGGACTCGAAATGCTTTAACACTGCACTTTTAAACAGCGGTTTAAAGAGCCCTCAGCACGGGAAGCCATGTCGGGTTAATTCGATGGAAATGATTAATCATGTATAATAAAGCCATTTTTCCAAATTAAAGGAAATATCCGTACGGCGAGTTTATGAATGGGAGTGAGTGTGATGTCACTAGTACGTAATAAAGGTCCCGTCATCTGTCAACGTTACAGTGCCTGGGAGTCATAAACCCAGGTGGTTCTTAGTGCAGTGTGAACACTTTTACACACAGATTTTACCTGATCGTGAGGACTTGTAACTTTCTACTTGCATTGGGGCAGATGACCTTGCTGTTATGTCCCCCCCCCAGGGGCTCACATCTAGTAGTGGAACGTGGGTTGGCGACCACGGGACCCCAGCTGAGTCCGGCATTGCTTCCACTTACTTGTGCTGGGCTCCTCTCAGTCTTCTTTTCTGTCGACCTCTCTTGGTCAACTCTTGTTCTCTTTCGACACCGACGGTATTAGGGTATCTGAGGCTTAGGGTGTCTCTTCCTTTCGCGCCTTAATTGGCCCTTGTCTTATATTTCCTGATACCCTCCTTCTGCGAGGGGTCAGCCTTATTCTTATTTTCCTGCTATCTCCTGCCTTCTGCTCAAGGCCCTCAAGGAGGCAGGGTGTATGTAGCCCCACCACTTCTGGTGCACCCTGGATAGTGCTACACCCCCAGGGGCTCACCATTTCTTCTTCTAGTATGTAAGTTTGTAGTTAGTATTAGTTATAGTTTTCTTTCTCATCTCATCTTTCACTATCACCCAAACCATTAAGAGCCGATAACCTAGATGTTAGGCCCCTTAAAACAACAATTATCATCATCGTCATCGCTGTTATGCCTCAGTCCCACAACCATATAAGTCCTTTAAAGATAATAAGTTAAATATATAATCTCTCTTATCACCTTGTTGGTTTAAATCTTGCTTATTATTATTGGCTACGTGTCTCAGTGGTAACGTTCTTGCCTGCTGTTCCCAAGGTTGCAAGATCGAATCCTGTCGCAGTCAGTTGGCATTTGAGGATGCGGAAATGTGAGGGAGCCGTGTCAGTAGATTTACTGGCACGTTCAAGATCCCCTTCGGGGCAAAATTCCGGCACCCCGGCGTCTCTAAAAGTCGCAGTTGTTAAAAGGGGCGTAAATCGAATAACATTATTATTATTGTTAATTATTAATATGATTATTATTTAATAACAACAGGCACCGATAACTATTAAGATGTTGTTGATGATTCATAGTAGGTACTTTGGAACATCGTGATCATGTGGCCCCGTGTAGTTGGGTATGTGTGGAATCTGTCGGATAACCTGTGCCCTTGCGATGGCTGTAGGCCTACAAGTGGGTATATTTGTAATTGGGCTAGGATTTGGGTAGAGGGTGGCCATGGACTTATTCTCGGTACCATCCCCGCATGTGCCTGGAGTTGGAGTGGGAAACGACGGAAAACCACATCCAGGATGGCAGGGATTTGGAATCGAACCCACCTCTTCTCAGTTCTGCCTCATGAGGCTGAGTGTACGCCAATCCTTTCCAGCCTTCAAACGAGAATTACATTTCTTGACAGTCAATAGTCGTACCCAACGCTCCGTGGTAAAAGTTAAGGATTCTAGCCTTCAAAACCAGGCATCTACAGTGTGTCTCGTTGCGTAGCTTTCTTGGCTGTCCCCACGAATGCCCGGGTTCGGTTTATGGCTCTGCCAAGACATTTAATTCTGGTCTGAGGGCTGGAATGGGGTAAACTTAGTCTTATAAGGCAAAACTGAGAAGAGACGGGTTGGATTCCTATCTCAGCCGTCCTGGAAGTGGTTTTCTGTGTTTTCCCACTTCTACTCTAGGAAAATGCTGGGATGGTACCTAACCTAGGCCACGGCCGATTCCTACCCAAATCCTACCTCGATTACAAATACTCACACTAGTACAGACATCACAGTGACACAGGTTATATTAGACAGGGCTACATGACCACGATGTCGCAAAGTTTTTAAAAATCATCACCATCAACAACATGAAAGAGACATCTAGCCTAAGTATACCAGTTCATACTAATTACCCACTTCCATAACAGAGTGTTGTAAGTGACTGGATAGATATAAGTTTGGAGCTTCAAAGCCCAAATTCTGGCACTGACAGTGGCCATCTTGGGTATCACTTTTACTGGTATATTCCACACCTACTCTAGGAACGTAATGGGATGGCTCCTTACCTCAATACTAGGGACTTTCAACCCAATATGTCAAGTTTAACTTTATCGGATAGTTACTAGTTATGCCACGGTGGCAGTTAGCCAGATCACCCAAAATTTAGGGAAAATTTTCCAAATTATACATGCAATGGGTAAAAATCAGAAACTGTAGCATGATATTCCGAAATTTTTTGAAGTGCTCCGTTTTAAGTAAAAATACAAATGGGGAAAATGTATGCTTAGTTACCACATTTTTAATTTTTTATTTCAAATTTTGCATTGAAATACCCTCAAATTATTTTTGAATTAAATAAAATAGTCCTAATATACATAGAGCGTTACAGTTTTACGTCAGGGTCGTTGAATTGGTTGGATTTCCGCAGCAACTCCTGTTTGCTGAATTAGCACTAGGGGAGAGGATTGATTGATCATGCACTACTTTGTGGTTGCTGAACTTTATTTGCACCTCTTGATAACTAACTTTCCTTTTAAACATCTGCAGTTACTTCGGATCTTCGAATATTTGAGCTCAAACTTTAGAAAGGAAAAAAAAATCGGTCTGACAAATTTAGTTTAGAGCCATCTTCAATATCCTTCCAGTTTAGAACCAGTATTGACATCGTTACATTTTAGAGCCATCTTCGTTATTCTTCAATTTTAGAGCCAGTTTCGTTATCTTTTCATTTTACTGTTATTTTCGATAATCTTCCAATTTAGAGCCAGCTTCGATATCCGTCCTGTTTGGAGCCAAATTTTCAACATGGAGAAACGTGGATTTTATCGTCTTTCCGAAATCCCACTTTCACAGCCGGAGAGGAAACTACGATCTTGGAAATAAGAGACCTCTCTATCGATGCGGCTACGACGTTTTTCATTAAGGAACTTCACCAATATTGGACCAGCAGTGATGACAATATATTGCTTGAGTGAACATTAAATATTTACAAGTAATAGCATGCCGAGGGCAGCACATTACATTTCACTGTTATCGTGACCTAGGCGAACGTCCAAGGAACAATGACTTCAAGTCAATACTGCGACAGGGCTCCGAGTTGCACGCAAAAACGTCTCGTCATTAGTGCTGATTTATGTGCCATTCACGTCTCGAGGTAACGCAAATGGCTACTTCACCAGTGTCATTGTTTACTCTCCTTGGCTACACGTCTAATTGCTCTGCACGCCTCACTCAGCTCCACCTTAGTGCCATCTTCGACAACCCTTCTCATTTCCATAGCCTTCCAATTTAGAGCTATCTTATATATCCTTCGAGTTTAGAGCCAGTCTCGATATCCTTCCAGTTTACTACCACGTTCGATACCCTTCCAGTTTAGAGCCATCTTCAATATCCTTCCAGTTTTGAGCCAGCATCAACATCCTTGCAGTTTAGAGCCATCTTCGATATCCTTCAAGTTTAGAGCCAGTCTCGATATCCTTTAATTTTACTGCTATTTTCGATATTCATCCAGTTTGGAGCCACTTTCCATATCCATCCAATTTAGATCCACCTTCGATATCCTTGCAGTTTAGATCCATCTTCGATATCCTTCAAGTTTAGAGCCAGTTTCGATGTCCTTCCATTTTACTGCTATTTTCCATATTCTTCCAGTTTAGAGCCATTTTCGATATCCGTCAAGTTTAGAGGCAGCATTGATTTACTTCCGTTTTAGTGCCTTTTTCCGTATCCTTCTCCATAATCCAGATAAGCAGTCTACGCGTATGTTGATAGACTAATTAATGGTCACCTTTCAGTAGCCCGTAATCTAGCGAATTAAATTTTGCAAGGCGTCGGAAGGAAGCGGCCAAGGCGTATGGGAAGGTACTTTCCCGGCACTTACCTGAGTTAAAAATAGGAAACAAGGGAAAATCATTTGAAGGACCGACGGTGTTGATTATTTCCTAGCAATTTTTGTAATTTAATGCATTTATGATCTCCATATTCCAAGTAGGCTATTTTAGAAGAATCCGCCTTTAAACTGGTCCGGGTATGCTTATCTTTGTGTTCCTTTGTGATGCAAGTAACCTCCTTTGTCCGTAACGTTAAATATCATATAAGTTCACAACAATATGTAAGCCGTTCAAAATGTCCTCATTATCGATTAAATATATCCCTTCGAGTCAGATATATGAAATGAAAAGTGAGGAAGAGAAGCTAATGTGGTCTTGTGTACTGGAACGTGACGAGATAAGACGACAACAGGGCCATCACTTCAGTCAATATTGGTATTTATGTATTGTCGATAGACTTAAAACAATGGTAAAACTTTCAGTGTTCACAACTGGAAACAAAGGTTTGTCCTGTCCAGTGGATTAACATGCTACAAAGCTATGCAACATGTCACTTTCTGAGGAAGTGCGATGTCGTTTGTAGAACCATAATTCATCCGGTGTTCTTTTTATTACCAATTATATCTACTCTGAACTGACTTATGTGTAAAATATCCGATGGCACCGAATATTAGACATTTTAAGCCTATTTTCATTTACGAAACAAGAAGTTCCTTGACGAACTAAAGAGCCTACTTTTCTTAAAATTTAAGATTCATGCCATTGATTAATCTATATGGGTCTATCTAGATTAATGACGAAATAAAGTTGGTAATATCGACACTTCTAATTAGTTCGAAATACTGTATACCTGGCATAATGTAGCCTAATAGAGAACTACAGTTGGCAGCGCTGGTGACTGATCATATTCTTAGTTCCATCTATTAAGGTACAGAATACAAAATTTGGTCGAAATCCAATGGATAGCATGGACGTTACAAGCAGTTAAACATTGGATCTAACAGCGCTCGTAAAATCATGTTGGCAACAATGACATACATGAATTGGTCAGAAATAATCTGAAATAATATGATCTATTGTTGTGTCAATTTTGAATGAAATCCATTAGTTAGTATAGAAGTTACATGCATTTTAAAATTGGACCTATCAGCAGGCTTAGAATCATGTTGGCAGCACTGACGTAGGCCTATATTAGTTACTCCAAATTAATCTAGAATGCCAGGTACTATACGTGTGCAAAGTTTAGAGCTATTGGCTTGCATACTTCCTGATTTATTGATATTAGGGTACCAAAAATAGAGACAGTATTTAAAGCAGTTGGCAGCCTCGGTTACTCTTAAGAATCGGCATAGTCATATCTGATATGGTACACATAGCACACATGAAATTTGGTTGAAATCCAAATGATAGTACAGAAGTTACATGTATTTAAATTTGGACCTATCAGCAGGCTTAGAATCATGTTGGTAGCACTGACGTATGTAAGTTACTCCAAATTAATATAGAATGCCAGGTACTATGCGTGTGCATATTTTAAAGCTGTCGGCTTGCATACTTTCTGATATATGGGTATTTGGTTAAAATTAATTGAGAGCATTTATTAACAGTTGGCAGCCCTGGTGGCTCTTAAGTATACGCTCAGTCATATCTGTTTATGTACACATAGCACATACGAAATTTGGTTGAAATCCAATTGATAGTGTAGAAGTTATATGCATTTAAAATTTGGACCTATCAGCAGGCTTATAATCATTTTGGCAACAGTGCCATGTATGGCCTCCTGGAAATTAAACTGCAATATTATTATCTATACGTGTGCCAATTTTGAAATAGCTTACATTCATACCTTCCATGATATCCAACATGGAGCTCAAATTTCAATTGCGATTTTTCAGCAGTTGGTAGCACTGACACCATTTTCAAATATAGCCGTGAGATATTCAGGTATAGATTTTGTTTCGATTGCTGCAGCCGTTTAGGAGTTGATAGGGGGGGGGGACACACACACAGCCAGACAGTCAGACAGAAGGACAGACAGATAGAAGGACAGACAGACAGACAGACAGACAGACAGACACACACACATTTGCCCGATCTTATAAGTCTACTTTTTCCTCATTTTTGCAAAATGTGAAAAGTAGGCTAAAAATAGGCCTATGAGATCACCTTTTGTCTGTGTGTGCACGTGTGTATGTGTCTGTATGTCCCTAATAAAATATAAACGGCGGAAGCGATTTTAATGAAACTCGGTAAGTGCATACTACTACCTAGTCCGACCTCGATCGTGCCTTTCAAATTTCCATGCGTTCCACCAATCTAATATGGCGGCCGCGCGAAATATTTCACTGGCATTCTATATCTCCGCAACGGTAAATCACCCTGAAATTTTGTGCGGTGAGAAAGGGTACTACTAGAAGTTCATCTATGTGACTTTTATAAATCTGTTAAGTACAAAACGAACATGGCGGCCAAGCGAAGTTGAAACATTTAAATAGATTTATCTCGCGATTTAACCACATGAGCACAGTGAAACTTGGTACAGCAAATGTCTATACACATTATAATGTACTAACATCTATTTTGGTTCAATTGTTTACATAACTTCAAGATGGCGGCTGTGCAAAATTTTAAAATTAAGTTATAATTTCATGTGTCCTAATCATGCGATCGAAGTGAACATTTGAATAATGAACCTACGCACTAATCTTAATTTAATGGCACATAATTCCATGGCTTACATACAGTATATAACAATCCAACATGGCAACCATCCGAAATATTTAGAAGGTTCTCAATATCAACGAATCTATTACAGCAATCAAACTGAAATTGTGTATGTTGGTAGAGGCAATTAACATAAGTTCCCCTATGGATCATTCAATAAGCTGGTGAGCACAAAAGGAACATGGCGGCGACGCGAAATTTAAATATTTAAATGGATTTTTCTCGTAACTTTTCATCCGAGCGCTGTGGAACTTAGCACGGTATATCTTTATACAAGCTTTAATATACTGTTGTATAATGTAATGGAATTTTATGTGAACTTAAAATAGCGGCTGTGCATTTTTTTAAATCTCGTTTTCCTCTCTCGTGTCCGAAGTAAGACCAGTAGGATATATGAAAATAGTTCTTCACGGAATTACGTGTTTTCTTTATTTTACTTTTCGTTGTTAGACACTCATAGAGACGTGCTATCTAGCGCTGTAGCCATAGACATTTACGTTATTATTCTAATCTAACACAGCGATTGAACTTCTAGCTTTGGGTTCGGAGATCTGAGGGCCAACCCCGGCATTGAGGGCAGCCATTCTGAGTGTAGTTTTCTCCGGGGTATTTCTCTGAAAATGCTGAGATGGTACCTTATTGGAAGTCAAGGGTCTCTTATCCCAATTCTAGACTCAAATAAACAACGCTGCGCACACAACTACTACTACTACAGTAACCACACTTACAAGACGACAGAAAAATTTAATGTACACATAAGTACACGGTGCTGATGAGCACAATGTGTCTATCCCTTCAATGAAACATCAACTAGGCCTATAACACTTTGCTCTAGGTTAAGTAGCCTGCAATCCGCGGCGTGGATGTGCGCTTTAAATCGCTCACCACAGCACCGATGAGGAGATTCTACGAGTCCGGAGATCGGAGGTTCGAATCCCGGCGCTGACAGCGGCTATCCTGAATGTAGTTTTTCGCTGGGTATTTCCTCATTCCCTCCGGGAAAATGCCGGGATAATACCTTACTTCAAGTCCCAGGGCACCTATTCCATCCCTGTTCCTAATACATTTGCACACACAACTACAGTCATCACATAAATACATGTTATCAGACAAGTTCAACACACACCTAACTTCACGGGGTTGATGACCAAGGTACCCCAAGCCCCTAAATGAATTAATAAAAAATTATATTTTTGTCGTAAGCCGGAATAGACAATATTTCTGCTGTAGCTTTTTCTATTTTCGTCACAATCATTATTTATACTTAGGCTGAAATAATCTTCAGAATAAATTTGAAAAAGATCTCCAATACCCAGGAAGGGGGAAATAATTAACTTTCAGAACGATAAGATTTATTGATAATTGCATGTTGAAGCTCATGATGACTAAAAGTTTCTATGACGCTCACTCTGGTCGCTTGCCATTCGACCTCTTCTGACAATCTGGCCACAGACACTTCCTTCGAATCTTCGAAACCAAAGCCAGATAACTAATTATACTGTAATTTTTCTATATTTTATGCACATTTCATGACCATGAAAGTAAATCATAAATAATAATATGATTTAAACATGGTCAATTTATAAACCTTTCTTGTTATCGCATTGCTGGTATCCACTATTCCCCTTAAAACAAGCTAACTGTAGATGTGGGTAGGATACCACAAAATAACTTAATTTAGTTAATTAAGTTAATTTTGATAAGTTACTTTCCCAACCCTGCTAAAATATTTCCCTCACTATTCTGTACATTTAATTTGTTTGCAAATTGCACTTAAATCAGAGCTTACGTCCTGTCAACGTGTGGAATCTTGTCTACAAAAAGGATTGCGTTTCGTTTTGCAAGCCAGCCATCAGTGAGTCCGAGAGGAGGTTAGAAGTGCCGTCAAGTACATGTCACGGATACTCTGACTGACAGCGTCAGCTTGCGCGTGGCGTCGGGACGGGACAGGTCACAGATAACGCCAATATTGTGGCGCCCAACAAGTGCTCCTGTTAATTGTTTCACGCTCAGTTCTACATCCACATGGCAACCTCCTTGAGCATTTGCTGGGTGGGCTCCCCAAAACTACAGTATCCGGCAGAGGTACTTCAGGATGTCTCCGTGATGTTCTTCTGACCGCAAGAAGCAGAATGTGAGAGCTTTTAAAGACAATAAATGTCTGTCATGTAGCTTATACAAGTTATTCTCTCTCTCTCCCTCACACATACACGCACAACCCTGTGGCGTAACGTTGCGAATTAAAGCGCTCACCACGACCACAATGAGGAGCTGCAAGTCCGGAGATTGGAGGTTCGTATCCTGGCGCAGACAGCGGCTATCCTGAGTGTGTTTTACCCGGCTTGTCCAAACTTCCTCCGGGTAAATGTCAGGATAATACCTCATTTCAAGTTTTAGGGCACCTAGCTAGTCCTCGACACTGTAATTGCAGCTACACACACACTACTGCAGCCACCCCAGAATCACAGGTTATCAGACAAATTGAACACAACTATGCACAAAGGACTGATGAACAAGATGTCCTAATCCCCTAAAATGAAGAGTTGTCAAGTAATCTTCTCACTTAAGTTACACTGTTCTTCTTCTCTGTTTCAATTGCTATGGTAGCAGAAATTCCTGAACTTGTACTTCGTTACACCTTAAGTGAACTTGCTAAACTGCAGATATTCTCTTTCACATATGATCGAAGAAGGCACTGGAAATGTACAGAACATTTGTATTGTCTGAGGGAAACTTGGCAGATGAAATGAGATATTCTGTAAACCTATATGCACGAAGTGACATATTTCCCAATATTTCTTATATCCTTCTGCATTATATTTGTGTGTTTTGATTTAAGGTAAACATGTATTTCTCTTTATGCTTGCAAGTCATTGCCAAAGGCAGGCAACTTTAAAGGAGTCTTCTCACAATGCAATAAAGCAGAGAATTATACTGAAGATGACGTGTGATTAACTTTTGTGTCATTTGGATTGAACTGGCGCGGTACGAAGGCAGTGCCTTGGGGCACCAGCTTCAAAGGCTGTAGACAGGTTAACTTGCTGTTTGCGAGACTCAACTTTCAACACAAGGCAGAATTAAAGAAAACAATGATTATATTCCATTGCACAAAGAATATTTAACGATGATATACACAACTTGAAATGAACAGACGCCCCTGTCTTTGAGCTGGGGTTCGTAAGAACGATCTTCTGAAGAGAATAATCATAGTGTAGTTCTCAGTCTAGTGTACTTGAAACCCTATAAGCTATGGGGAGTGTTGAGCCATTTCGGAGTAGAACGATTCTAATAACATCTTATTTGAGTCCAAGTTTAGATATTTCGTAAAAAGTATGTATTTAGTTACATATTGGTAAGTTCATAGTTTTAAGTACGACAGCCAGCTGAATGTAAAGCGTTACAATACAGATGAAATGGCTTCGGTGGCGTAGTTGGTAGCATGCTGAGCTTCTATGCCCAAGATCGTGGGTTCAAATCTGGCCCAAGTTGTTGGATTTTTTTAAGAGCGTTAAAAATCCCTCAGTATGTCTTCCTTCGGAGGGGAAGTAAAGCCGGCGATCCCATGTCATAGATTTTTGGCATGTTGAAGAACCTTCCACTAATTACACGTGTGTGAAGTTAAATTATAAGTTAAATTGGAACAACGCTCTTAGGTTCCAACGTTCGTCGCCAGGAGCCGACTTTGGTGGCGTCTAGTAACCAAGTTCTGAACTAGTAGTCGTTGACGATGGCGTTTGGCGGCAAAAGTAGGAACTCCTTGAAAAATGCAATGTCTGGAGTCCTTACTTGAATTAAAAACAGGTAACATACACTAATACAGCCATCACAATTAAGACCGGTTATCAGACAGATTCTACACACACCCAAAGTACACGGGGCTACATGACCGCGTTGTTGCAGCCCCCTAAACTGAGGAACCAACCAACCAACAATACAGATGGCAAATTGGGAAATGTAGGCAAGTCACAATACTTCATTCAAAGTCAAAAATTTACAAATAAGATATGATAGATTATGAGTTAGCAAAAATATTGGAAAAGGGAACGGAGGGGTCCAATGCAAAGATGGTCTCAGGAATTCAGGGAAGTGGTTGATGTTCAGTGGACAGGGATAACGAGAAATGGAATGAAACATTTTCAGTCTTAACAGTTTTTGGCATAGGGATGAACGATAATATATGATCTTAAAATTAAGTCAGAACTTCCGGGATTAAGATTATTGGAATGAGGTCAATGGACAATTAGTGATTATTGATATATGCTATTAGTTTGGAACATAGCATTAGGGGAGACTCTGCTACCTCCGCACTACGGCCAATTCCGCAGTACTTGAAATATACTTTTTATACAGAGATAGGCTACCTCAGCGCAAGAGACGTGTTCACCTCATCAGTTGTGTTGAGCCAAGTATTTAATTTCTCTTGGCTATGAATTTTGAAACGACAAATGCTACCACTTATTGGTAGGATCGTGAGACCCTGTGGTGTATTTTGTTTAAGTAAATATACAATCTCAAGTGTTTCGGTGATTCATTTATGCGGTACCGTAGTGGTAGTAATGAAGCGCTTTACTAGACTTATTATCTCTACTTAGTATAAAATAAAGTCCCCGATTCTTGGATGTTACGGGTAAACTCGAGAACCACTGGATGGATTATGATGCGGTTTTCACCATTCTGTGAAGGATATTTCGAGGATGATTTCTGTAGAGAATAATTTATTTTTGATTAAAAGAAGCCGAGCAGTAACGATTTCAGTGGAAAAGTCGAAAAAAAAACCTGGCGTCCGAGCGCTTTGTAAGCTTACGCTAGGCAAACCGTTAAAAATATCTTAATACTATGAGTGTAAGAATTGTTCAGCATGAAAAGTTCTACAAAAAAGTCCGCGAGAGCATATGACTATCTTCAATACATCGCCCACTATAAGCGTTTTTACGTTTTAATTTCTTCCAACCATGTCTATTCAACTACTGAAGCGACAGTTTACGAGCTAGCTAAGGGCGAGTCTATCATCCCTCTTACAGCCTAGCTAGCGGGCGAACCTATTCCCCAGATACAGCCAGCAGCAAACCGTCGAGTCGTATTGAGTTAAGTCTTCTGAGAAGGGAAGTTGTGTTTGGAGTTTCCCTGGAAATGCAACTCGGGTTTTCTTCATTTCGCCTGCGAAACACAGTCAAGTTAAGATTGGACGGAAGGGGGATTTGAGTTTCATTCACCTCGCCATTCCCTGGAAGTGCAACTCTCATTTCGCCTGTGAACTTTTCGTTCCGCAAAATTTACAGTCAATTTAAGATTGGACGGAAGGGGGATTATATTATATTAAATTATACTGATTGGCGTATAATCTCTACTTAGTATAAAACAAAGTCCCCGATTCTTGGATGTCACGGGTAATCTCGAGAACCACAGCATGGATTTTGATGCGGTTTTCACCATTCTGTAAAGGATACCTCGAGGAAGGTTTCTGTAGAAAATAATTTATTTATTATCAAAGGAAGCCAAGCAGTAACGATTTCAGAGAAAAAGTCGAAAAAAAATCCTGGCGTCCGTGCGCTTTTTAAGCTTACGCTGGCAAACCGTAAAAATATCAATACACAATGAGTGTAAGAATTGTTCAGCATGAAAGGTTCTACAAAAACGTACGCGAGAGCACATCTCTATATTCAATATATCGTCCACTATAAGTGTTTTTAGATTGGACGGAAGGGGGATTTGTGTTTCATGCACCTCACCATTCTTAAATTACGTCTGACAAGATTTTGTTGCACATGCATCTCCATAATAATAGAGTTAATAGTCCAGTCAGTGATTTTAACCCATCATGCCGAGACGTAAAACGGATATAGATCGTAGTTCATTGACATCGTAAAGAAGCGCTTATCACGTAATGCATCCACAACTGTTCCCGGGCGAAGCCGGGCCGGGTTGCTAGTATTGTATAATTAGACAAGGTATCGCGGATTTAGCCCCAGTTGACCAATAGTATCAACAAAGAAAAACCTGAAAAGTTACTAAATTCAAATTTCCTCGGAAGTGTATTAGACAACCCATGCCGGATGAAATTCTAAGAACTGAAGTTATGTCCCAAATATGTAAGAACTTAATTTCTATTTTCGAAATCTTTTCCGTTAATCCATTATGTTTGCCATCATCCCCTTTAGGGGCAGATGACCTTGCTGTTCCACCCCTTAAAACAATAATAATAATAATAATAATAATAATAATAATAATAATAATAATGACCTCTCCCCCTTAATATTAATTTAGCTGAGTCTTTCCTATAGCCGAAAGAAACTCTCATGGACTAGCTCACCCAGTGATGGTACTGGATGGTAGGCCCTTGCCCTATAGGGATATGATGGGATTTTGTAGGTTGCAACTTGACTGGATGACAAAAATTCAATAAATTCGTCATTTCACACAAACAAATTTTAAAATTTCAGTTAGGTTCGTTTCTACTTTTTAGAGGAAACATGATATGAGGATGTCACGGAAAGAAATCAAATATACCGGGGCCCGGCAACCTTTGCTGTGGGGCCCGCGATCGATCTCCATGGCCCTGCATAACTTATAATACTGCCTTGGAAATGAGGTCAGCTTTACACATTTCTTCACACAATACCGTATGTAATATACCACAAGGACTCATGCACGCTTCTGACCTTTGAATGTGGTTTCATCGGGGCAGGTAATCATTGGCTCCATATTGTTTCTTGTTTCTACTTATGTCTGTGTTAAACAGGAGGCCATTAAGATGTTCTCAGATACTTGTTCTAGAGAATACACTTACCGCCTTCACAAATGTGAAAGCTTTCACTTGGATCTTAGGGTCAGGGCAGTAAGGTGATGTGGTGCTGTTTGGTGATTCCTCGTCTTATTCCTCTAGTATTCACTCCGCTCGGGTAATTAACATCTACGTTTAAGACCTTCAAACAGCAATAGAGTTCAACATTCAGTGTGGTGTGCGCTGGATGGATAAGAACTGCACGGCTATTCGGCTATTGGGCGTGAACACATGTCTGTCCCCGTGGCTAATTGATTAGCAAGCTAGGTTTCGGCCCAAAGGGCCCCGGGTTCGGTTCCCGGCTGAGCCATGGGAATTTTGATCTCGTATGTTTAATTGTCCATGCTCGGGGTTTGGGTGTTTGTGACGTTTTCATGAATGAAATCCAGGAAACAAAGAAACAGAAAAATTGCAAACGAGAAAAGCAAAAGCAAAAGAAAAAAGTAGAAAAAGTACTTCAAACACCTGAATTCTTGGCAGGCCACTGGGGTGGCAGTTCAGATTCGTCACCCCTTATGAGACAGTTAATACACCCTCTCCCCGAAATTAGTTTCTGAGTAGGACAGTGTTTCATTGCATTTGTGAAGAACCCTGGCGAAGTCACACACTGTTTTTGCTGGGTTTCAAACCTTAAACTTTTGGAAGTGCACTCACCACCTCTGGAATTCTACTGGCTTATTGACGGACACAATAGAACTTCTATTGCTTATTCGTGGACGTTCCAGTGCTGATGAACGAAGGGAGCGGACACTTGATAATGCCGAACGCAGTTTTCGCTGAATCGTCGGGAACTAACTTCCTGTCTGGAACATGGCCTGCACGCCCGGACAATTTGTTTTGATTTATTTCCAACGTTTGTGGTTTAAACGTACCTCAAATATTTAAATATAAGATCAAAGAAAGCATTTACTTTAAGAGAGCCTATTCAGGTAGGAAAATGAATCGTTACCAGACTGGTACATAAATAATTTCTCTGTTTGTAATTCTGTAACATTATTGTAATGATCTAAGGCTCGGAAGTTGAAGACCAATAAAAGGACGTGAAATTAATATGTAAATAAAGGCCTTAAAAACAGGAAGAATGACATAAAATTAATAATTAATAAATTAATATTTATATAATGTTACAAAACTACAACATTCTGGTGATAAGTAACATGCATTGCGAATATTCTTTTTCAAACATAATTTGAAAAAAGAATTCCGTTTATTTAAAAAAAGTGCTTGGAGAATTTACAATCAAATAATTTTCCACCTAGAATGAATTCACCGCATTCTGGAAAAAGAAATTGAACTTAGTATCACTAGAATCATATTTGGCTTAACAACACTAGGGTTACAGAAATTGAAAATCTGCTCAAGGTCATTGTCATGACGCGCCACTTATCAATTATCTGACTTATCTTCTGTCGTCCAAGAATGTTTTTTCTCTTCTTTCAGTTACTGTATGGTTCAAACATATGTTTGTAATACAGAAAATACTGTAGCCTATGTTTGAGGATGAACTGTGAATGGGCACTAAATATGTAGTCGAAAATAGGTGAAGTTGCAAGAAAAAGCCGTTAAGGCCTAAATAGAAGGCTATGAAGAACCAATAAGCCAAAACACGCCAAAAAGGCAAAAAATGACAAATAAAACCAACCATCTTCCGTCTTACAATGACCCGAAATGAACATATATTCTGTTTGGCTTTGTGTTCAGCCACTTGAGAAAGAGAGGATTGTTCCTCAACGTCCGAGCCCTAGATGAACATTTCTGTAAAACCACAAGCTTCCTTCCATCCTTCTCTCCTACCAACACCTACAATGTTAATAGTATTTCTTCCGCACTCTGTATACAAGAGGAGCAGAAAAATAATTGTAAAGGGGTCTTTGAGTATGAACTACTTGGTAAATTTGAAGCACCGAATCCCGTGAGCTGTTCTAAGTTAAGCAACGTTGGGTGTGGTCAGAACTCCCCCTAAAACAATGACCACCACCACCAGGCCTACGAACAGCTGTCATTGAATGAGGACCTCGCTAATGATAATAATCATTGGAGAGAGGAAAGAAGCTACGAGTGTTGGAGTATAGCTTACGCCACCTGGCTCTCTGGCTACATGTGACAGAGGGACCCCCAGCCAGTTCTATCGCCAGACGTCATCTCGCGCACGATCCAGCTATGACTCAGTCAACGAGGCCGGTGATGGTGATTGAAATCCGTGATTGATATCTGCCATTACCGCTGACATTTTAAAGACCTGACCTTTTTCCTCCCTCCACTCCTTCCTCCGCTTCTAGCTTTTAATGCACACATCTGCAGAAATTTATCGGCGATTCTTTTATAGACGAGTAGGTTGAGGGAGCCGAGGAGAGGGTGCTGACTATTATTCAATAGGACGTTTGTCTTTTAAATGGACTCTTTGGGGGCCCACGACTAGAAAGAGAAATAGGGGAGGGGGTGGGAGTGGGAGTGTGGATTAATACTGTGACTATACTAAAGGGTAAGTGGGAGGAGGGGTACGGAGGTTAGAGAAAAGGCAGAGAAAAGAAGGGGTGGGGGGAGGAATTCTCCCTACATTAGTCCGGTAATAAATCTCGTAGAGAGAGAAAGAGGGAGGAAAAAACACACAGACACACACACACACTCTTGGGTTTGCTGTGTTGCTATATGCAAATACAAACCTCTAGAGCGGAGGCAGCAGGGGCAAGTGATATATGTGGCACCAAGTGTCAACTGAGTGATGCATTGGGAGTAGTGGGACCCGAAGGAAGGCAACGCCAGCCTAGCAGTAGGCAAGCAAGCATGCGCCTGAGGCGATGCCACATGGAGCAAACACTTCCTTCTTCATGGCAGTAATGGGACGAGTTATGCTTCCTGTGGGCTCCTGGCTTGGCTCATGTCAACAGCTCCAAGACAAGCTTCACTTAAACTTACAAACTTTCGTTCTTAAAATTCATTCGAAAATTGAGCTCAGATGTCCATTAAAATGAGGAAGCATTTTTTAATCTGGCTACATCTGTATAAAGCCAAATAAGGTTTTGTTCAGTGCGAGGTTTTATGATTATGAAGCTGGAATTATTTGAACATTTTAGTCAAAGGAAGTTCATGACCTAAAGAGAATAAATCCATGGTGTGAGATGGTGCAGTGGTGAAAATACGTGCCTACCACCAAGGTGTATGTGACTCGATTCCCGGTTAATGCATGTGGGATTTTCAAGTTGAAATGTCACATCCTGTGGTTTAGACTCCACGTAAGAGGGAGGTCCCGTGGCTTATCATTGAGAAATAAACGGTCACGTAAAACTAAAAGCTCCTTTCCTTCCTTCTTTGTTTCTTAGAATAAATGGGAAAATGAATACTTGGTGACTTCATAATCTAAATACTTTTCAGCTATGTAAAAGTTCCAGTTTTTCACTATCCATCCTGCAAAGTAAGTGTATATATGAATTGGTAATAAATAGTAGCCTAATAATAATAATAATAATAACTATGGTATATTAGCTTTCACGGTCAAGGAATTAAACTCAGCAACTTTTTCTTGGTTTCCCTGCCCGAACCCCCACGGGAGTAGCGAACTTGGCACTATCTCCCTTCTTATGAAGCGCACCTGGGCTTCTTTACTGCGAGAGCTAAGAGCTCAAGCATCCTTTCATCTGCATATCTTGGTGTTCCAAGGTTAAACCCCACACAAAACCTGGCAATAAACCTACAAACATTGCTGAGTTTAATAATAGGGGGTCTAATAATGATAATACTGTTAAGAATGATAATAATTAGGGCTCGGATTTTTAGGTAAATAAACAATTTGTATGTAAATACATATTTTAAGCCTTTTTCTATAAATACATAAATTCCTGCTTTTCACTTATTAGCACATAAAAAGGCATAATATTTACCTTTTTAAAAAAATCAGTATGCTAGATCTTTCAGTTTATTGAATTTTTGTTCTGTGTTACTTCAATGGGGAAGAACCTGTGAGATATCTAATCTTTATGCAGAGCGTATATCAGCTTGCAACTGTGTTATTCTCAACTTGTCGCCCCGTGCCACTCACTGTGAAGGCCGGGGATTTCCATGTTCATAGCCATATTGCACCACGTGCTAGACCTTCCGCCCCAGCTACCTGAAACCAGTGTCACTCACTGTGAAGTGTAAGGCAGTTAGTTCTACGATGCCTAAAGTAGAAACAACTAAAAGTTATCGTCTGTTGCAGAATTTAAAGATAATTTGACTTCTGATGGGGGCGTTCTGATCTACCAACTATGTGGGAAAGCAATCAAGACTGAACAGCGATCTCAAGTTACACAACACCTCAAGGGCAAGAAACATATTGCCGCAGTTTCGCGCCTTCTGAATAAGTGTTTCGCGATAATCGTCGGTCATTTGTGATGGACAACCTGAAGATGTATCTCGTTGTGTATTGTAATGATTCAGCAGTCAATGAGACATACTGTAGCATAAATTGCATTCGTGAGTACTGCATATTGTTTATATTCACATTAATAAACTGTATTATTATTACATATTTTTACTTTTTGTCACATATTTCAGGTATTTTTAATACATAAAGAATAAATATTTTCCCGATTTTTAGCACCTAAAAATCCGAGCCCTAATAATAATAGTATAAATTAACCTCAGCTACCGTAGTGCAGATCTTCTGAGTTGGAGCCAATGATGCGATCTACTCTCCATTTAGAACGTTCTGTTTAACACTGCCATCTATCAGCGAAAACCGAAACTCTACGGGGCGATCTGATTCAGAGATTTAATTAATATTGTCTTGTAATTTCCAAATGTGATACGAGAGATCTTACCAATATCGTATGATTCGGAGTGCCACGAAATTTTGCTGCCCTTAAAAATTCCAACTTCCCCGACCGGGAATCGAATCCACGGTTTTGGGCTCTTGAGGCTGACATCCTACCACTGACCCATCGAGGAAGCAATTGCCATTTAAATTGCATCGCAAAATTGTATTGTTTGGACATTGGTCAGGCATTGTTGATGTACCTGGAAGACAAGGAAACAGCTTCCACGAGTCGATTGTCCCCGCGCGCGTGGCGACTCACCAGTCGGTGATCAGTACAACGAAAGCTAATGGGACATGTTTATGCTACATATATATGAAAATGAAAATCCACAGCCTGCTTCCAGTCTCCGACCGGGTCAGGAATGGAATGAATGAAGCCCCCATCTAGCGGCGAGGATATGAACTGTGCCGGCTGCCGAGGCCTGACGCACTCCTCTGGGGCAATGATTAAATGAATGACAGATGAAATGAAATGATAGTGGAGAGTGTTGCTGGAATGAAATTTTGACAGGGAAAACCGGAGTACCCGGAGAAAAACCTGTCTGCCTCCGTTTTGTCCAGCACAGATCTCACATGGAGTGACCGGGATTTGAACCACGGACCCAGCGGTGAGAGGCCGGCGTGCTGCCGCCTAAGCCACGGAGGCTTCTTTATGCTACATATATATAAAGGTTTTAATTAAGCCAAATGAGAAAAAGATGGAGAGTTAAAATTAAAGGATATTATGATTAACTGTCAGTGGGGTCGGTCCTTGTTTCGACCGAGTAAAGTGAGTTAAATTGGATTTCATTTGTATTTTTTATCTCTGCCTAAAACATATTTTGAAATTATTCAGGGACGGCGTGAATGGGGACAATATTGTCATAGACCAGCTGGTAGCTTATAACATCCCCTGAATCTAGCGTGCCATCTAGCGCCCAGTGCTTTATTAGGAAACTTACAGTACCGGTAGGCCTACTGCCGAGAATAACTATTTCGAAATCAGTTATTAATTCCTTTTAACATTAATTATTTGGCAGTTTCGTGCAATTTATACGTACAAATTTGGTGCCTGTGCCATACATTATGGCCTAACACATAGCCGTCTGAAGAGAAGGCCGCGGAGCGCTAGTGCTTCCTGCGAGATTTCCTCCTCAAGCACACACACGGATAACTCGAATATTTGTGGGTATTCTGTACCTTTTCCTTTTATAAAGTAATCATCATTTGTTAGGAATGTTGTAAAAACTACTAAACAATTAACTTAAAAATTGGTTCCATTGTAAAGAAATACACGCCTATCGTTCGCTGTCCAGTCTCTCTAGTCACGGAAAACCACCTCCACTTGTAGGATGGTTTGGGAGGGAATCATTTAACCTACCTCTTTCCAGTTGTTGTCCCCCCTCCCCTGATCAGAATTAAATTTATTGGCCGAGTTGGGACTCAAACCCTAGGTCTGAGGGACAGGAGTCTCAGTACATACTCTCAGACGTAGAGGTCTGAATGTTACTGTACCTTGTATCACATTCCTCCCACAAACACTTCTTTCTACAGCACAACTTATTTTATTATTTCTCATCTTTGTGTGAGGTACCCCGCAGTGCAGCCGTGCGCATTGAATCTCTCACCACGACTGCAATGGGGAGCTGCAGCAAGACCGGAGGTGGGAGGTTTGAATCCCGGTGGATATCCTGAGTGTGACTTTTCTCCAGGATTTTCCACACTCCCTCGAGGCGAATATCTTATTTTGAGTTCATTGGTACCTACCTCATTCCCATCCCTAATAATTACAGTTACACACACTACTACACTCACCACAGAAGCACAAATTATCAGAAACTCCGACACACACCCAATTATACGGATCTGATGATCAAAGATGACCCAAGCCCCTAAAATATTTTTTAAAACATTTGTGAGATTGGGGTCCATCGAATGAAGATGTCCAGACTGAAAGACGAAAGATAGACTATATTAGATTGAGTTCAAGGACGGTGTAACGAGTACAATGACCTGTGATTGTGTCACTTCACGAAAGCATAACTTTGTAATATGGTGGAGTTGGCTAGAAATGTGGCAGGTGCTGTCGGAATGCGGAGCTTGGCTGGTTCTAACATGGCGGATACCTCAAATGACGAACGATGGGCAACTACAAGGCATAGGCTATGATGATTACTATCTCTAGAAAATATATTTATCGATTGTAGAACTGCAAAACAATGAAGGGAAGGAGAGTCAGCGTGAATTATTTGTAGTCAAGATTTAAGATGTGGTTTCTTTTTGTCAGAGTGGTGAATTATAATCAGACAGGAATTGCTTGACCGTGTAATAGTAAATTATACGCTTCGCTTTCCAGTTATCTTGTGGATCACAGAGGAGGTGTGCCAATATGAAGACGTTAGAGGAAGTGATCCATAGCCTTTGTCACTGACGAAAATGGACTTGAGGCCAAGGGCAATGTGAAAGGTTAAGAGTTTCTGGACAATGTGGCACGGAATTATTCTCCTGTATGGGAATGCTAGGATTGTGACCATCTGTATCAACCAAGGTCACGGTATTCACAGAACCTAAACGGCGAAAGCCACGGTATTCAAAGAACCAAAACTGTCGCTATAGAAGATAATATGGATGTTCATTGTCAGTCTATAATATTTAACTATCAGATATCTTAGATTGCAACTTCCGGAGTGAGCTGCAAACGGTTGTTGACTTAGCTTGTGTAGGATGCGAGGATGGACCATCAGTCGATAGGTTCAGTCGATTGTTCCACGCCCCGTGCCATATGCAAGCAGCTAACAACTTACTCGATCCCATGATCCCTTTCCCTCTCTCTCTTTTTGCCCCAGTATCCCACCTTGAGAATCTTTCAAGGTGGACTCTTAAGCCACTGGTGTGAATGATCATTTACTTTTGAATACACTGTGTAAGTCTGATTTGTTATTTGTTTGCAATGACTGATGGTTGGTTAGTGAAAATAAATAATATGTTCATAACAACAGTATTTGATTTATACCGTACATTAATTGGAGAAAAATAATTTTGATTTAAACTGTTTCTTTTAAGATGTGAACATAACATTGATACAGATTAATCCAAACTACCGCATCAGTGCACACACTATCATTTCCAAAAAAATCTCATCGTTGACCGATGAGCCGGCAATAACTCATCGATGTATTCTGCTGAATGTGGCCAATATATAAAAAAAAGCATTCTTCTTTAATTCCAAGAATAATCCGTCTCGCGTTTGATTGTAGAAGTAGCCTCTATACTGTATAGGTGAACACTATATTTGGTTTGTCTCGGTAAAATACTAATAATAATAATAATAATAATAATAATAATAATAATAATAATAGTCATATTAATAATAAACAAGATGTTCAGTAAAGAACATAGCCCACTTTCTCCTAAATGCCTGGGTATAGTTATAACTCTTTGTCCTTTTCAAGGAGTAGGCTATAATTGAATGCTGGTTGTAGTAGCTTGTACAACGTGCTATACGGATATTAAACGTTGATTGACTGAATCCCCACCTGAATTATATATACACACACTAATACAGCCATCACAATAACACAGGTTATCAGACAAAATTCAACACTCGCCCAAGTACACGGGGCTAAATGGCCAAATGAAGGTATGTTGCTGCAAAATTTGGTAGAGATCAGATGATTAGGTTAGTCGTAATTTGATTTAAGGTGTGAACATTTGGGTGGCTACCATTACGTTTCCGTCAAGATGGCGGCGATATAAAACATGGCACTGAGGTGCCCTGGCGTTGTACGAAGGAGTCTACAGCAGGGGTTGAAGGAACTTGATGTTAGCACAAATTTAAACAAGTCAATGCAAAAAGCTGTCATCATTGTGACAACCAGATTAGTTCGAGAATGCATGCACGAGTGAAAATAGGTTTTTAAGTTGATGATTATGCTCCGATTTCTCATAAACTGCATAGTTACCACATATTTGCCATATAATGTTCTGAGAGTGAAGTAACACAATAATATTCGTATGACTTCAGATGCCTGGTTTGGATATTTTTTAGTTGGAGCCAAAATATAAATTCTGTCTTGAAATCGCCAAATGTGATACGAGAGGTCTTCTACGAGTCAATATTGTATGACTCGGAGTGCCGTGGGATATTCCTGCCCTTTAAAAGTCTGCCTTCCTAAGGCGAGAGTCGAACCCATGTTCTTGTCTCCAGGTAGTGTTACAGCATTTCATAAAGGTAACGAGAGTCAGCTGCAATTAGTGTTGCTGTAGGTGATTGGCACTGCAGGACCGGATGCGAATCGCACCGCACACCCCTGCTAAGAGTGATCCCTGGCGCGGACGGACAATAGAACGACCAGCAGAGACAGTGAGTACGCACGGCGAAGGGGAGGCAGAGGGGTGGAGATGGCCCCAAAGTGGTGTCCGTGACAGCAAGATGGATCCCCACATCGCCCATCGATCACCCCCAAGTTATGCATTGTTTAAGAGCTACGAAAATCTGTTCGGTGCTAGGTCTGTATATACCACTGCAAGAGATCGTGCCGCCATATAATGTAGTACAGTTCGCAAGAAAAACATAGATTTATGAGGCTACCTTCCTTGTCTGCAATGTTTCATGTTGACGACAATTACTCCGGAGAGTAATTCCTCCTCGCTTGCAGATGTTCGAAACTGCGGTGGTCTACATACGAACACATCGGACGAGGATCTCGAAAGACCATTACAAAATGTAGTTGAGGTATTTCACGTGTTTGTAATGAAATTTAAAAGGTGTTTTGAGGTTCGAATTCTAGCATTAACAGAGGTCATCCCGGGTGTGAATTTTACTGGTATCTCCATACTCGCCCCCAAGCATTTGCCATGATTGTACCTTACTTCAAGATCCGAGACTACATTCACTACAATAACACGTCTTAGTTCATAAAGCATGCGATTGAATTGGTGTAGCCGCTTGCTAAAGCGCAGCGTTAGGTCATGGGGCCAAGCTCTCTGCTGACTCGGTAGACGTGTGGGTTCCAGCCCCACCGTCGGTCGCTTTTGAAATGTTTTTCCATGGTTTCCCGATTTTCAACACCAGGCAAATGCTCGGACGGTACCTTCTGACAGGCCACTGCCGCATCCTTGCCCAGATTCATTCACCTTCATCCATTTCATCTCTCATCCCAGCGCGTAGGTCGCCCACGGGCGTCCACTAGAAAAACCTGCACTCGGCCTCTCAGGAGGCCACACGACCAAAAAGAAAACTGGTGTAGAATCAGACGAGGCCATGAAGTTCGTTGCAGAAAGAATATCGTTTACAGAGGCTTGCAGACTGAACGCTATTGGAAATAAGAGTCTGTGATATAAAATGTGTTTCCATATACAGTACAGTAGCTATGGTCGTTTTCAAATGGGAATCAGATTTTCACTGAGATGGCTATCAAGCACGATGAATCTGGTGATCACAACTGTTGCATTGTAAACAATTGGGAGCTTCTTATTGGATAGCCCTTGGCAGGCATCTGAAGGATAAACAGCGACGCATTTGAAATTTATATGATTCATAACAATAATGCCTTGAAGGGTGGTTGTGGAATATTGGAGTATAAATGACGTCGCTTCAACTATACCTCCATCCGCAAAAACAAGCAGATATCTCACCGTTAATTGCAAAAATGAACAATCATGATGTTCCATTTGATTTTCAGTTCACTGAACTGATTTTTTTCATCCGACGTTGGTTTAAGTACTGAATTTTAAGAATGGTATAATAAATGCGTATGTAACTGCACAGATAACGTATCTTACTTCTTAACTCTCCACAATTTATTTCTAGTGTTGAAACAATTAAATGGTAGCGATTGTCGAATAAGCTCCAGGTGTACATATGTGTGATATCAGTTATGTAACCTACAAAGTGAATGTGAAATGGATTACGTTGAGATCCTATTTCCCCTGTTAAATGCATTTCAATTTGGCTCCATATTTCTTCATTGTCTTGGAAGTGTGCGACACACCCCATTTCCTGACCGTGTCCAGGATTTATGATTGACAAATGAAAATCCACAGCCTGCTTCTAGTCTCCGACCCGTTCAGGAATGGAATGAATGAAGCCCCCATCTAGCGGCGAGGATATGAAGTGTGCCGGCTGCCGAGGTCTGATGCACTCCTCTGGAGCAATGATTAAATGAATGACAGATGAAATGAAATGATAGTGGAGAGTGTTGCGGGAATGAAATGTTGACAGAGAAAACCGCAGTAGCCTACCCGGAGAAAACCCTGTCTGCCTCCGTTGTGTCCAGCACAGATCTCACATGGAGTGACCGGGATTTGAACCACGGACCCAGCGGTGAGAGGCCGGCGTGCTGCCGCCTAAGCCACAGAGGCTATGATTGACAAATACAGGGTGTAACTAAATATGCGGGAAAACCCAGGGGATTCGATAGAGGACCTGACAAGAAGCAAAACATGTCTGATAAACATATGGTGTATGTGCGTTCGTTGCCGTGTTACACCGTGGCCCCCTCGTTTTCCCGATCTCAACCCATTAGACTTCTACATATGGGGTCATTTAAAGGCCATTATGGTGTATGCCACACCTATTCATAACGTGGAAATACGGCGTCAAGCGAATAAAGCAAGGATGTCAGCAGATACGACAGACGCCAGGAATATGGGAGCGTGTGAGACAGTCAATGATGCGGTGCATGGACGCCTGCATTACAGCTCGTGGTAGCCATTTTGAGCACCTTCTGTAGAGAACTGTAAGTAGTAACGTACACTTTATCAACACAAATTACGAACCGCATGGTGAAGCGGTCTGTGTACACCACACACAATGCTTGTAACACGGAAATGAAAGCAAATGCACCATATGTTTACAGGACATGTTTTGCTTGTTGTCAGATTTTCTATCGAATCCCAGGAACTTTCCCTCATATTTAGTTACAGCCTGTACAGTTTATCAGACCGTGAGGACTATTGGAAATTAGTGTGGCATTAAAAGTTGCCCCAGGACCAGGCTACCTGGCTGTGTTAAGGTATCTTGTGTGCTGATCTTACATCTCCCGAAATGCGTTCCGAGTGGCAGTCGCCTAAAATGAGTGAAACCGTTGCAAAGTTTTAAAAAAAAACTTTATTCGTCTTTTCCCAATTAAATGGGGTTGCCGGAGCCAACCAGGCTTATTTTGGTTTTGGCCGGATGCACTTCCTGACGCCACGTGATTTTTCAGGTGAAAATTCCATCCCGCTGTCACCTGGATTCGAACCCTGGCCTTACGGATGAAAGACGAGCAGCTAAGCCACTGCGCCATCACACTCCCCTAAACCGTAGCAAAGTTAAATGAATATTATCATTATTATTATTGCTAGTCCCATGATATGATAATCGTGTGGCCTCCGGAGAGGCCGAGTGTTCTAGTTGACGCCCGTGGGTGACCTGCGCGTCGTAATGAGGATGAAGTGATGATGAAGACGGCACATACGCCCAGTCCCCAAGCCACGGGAATTAATCCCAGGAGATTAAAATCCCTGATGGCTCGGCCGGGAATCGAATCTAGTGCGCTAACCATTTAGCCACGGAGCCCGACGCTAGTTCCATGATGTAGCACGCTTGTATCTTATCCGGAGGTCCGAGGTTTGATTTTGGGCATAGCTAGAAATCTGAGATTTGACGTCAAGATAGGAACGGGGTTCATTCAGAATCATGAGGAAAATTAAGTAGCAGCTTTACGTGAGAAGTAATACTTCAAACCAAGGTGCGCTACCCACGGTGTGCCCATAGACTTTAGGCTTTTAGATGGATGGCAGTCGTTGTCCTCTGAGGCCTGATGGAGGAATTATTATTACATTATTAATATTATAACTGGTATTATTATTATTATTATTATTATTATTGTCCATACGCCTTTCTCCTGCCCCAGGTAGATGTTGTTTCCTCATTTTCTCTTATTGCGTGACGCGGAGTCAACGTTTTCCGCCCCGCCTGCGCCGAAGCGGAGGGAGACAAGGAAATGCAGTCTTTAGAGACCCATGGCATTATCCGGTGACGTTTGAAGGATGGACGCTAGCTCCACTGCCACTTGGACAATGATGGGTCCGTGTGCCTCACTGAATGTGTGATGATGGCAGGGAAATGGACCTTTCTCTATCGACCTGCCCGCCGCTAGTATTGTCTTGTATAGCATATGTGTGGACAGCGGAAGCCTGCATATTGCAATGCGTACAACTCCCCCACCCGTCTTGAAGCCACCAAAGTGGAGTGAAAGGTCGAAATGACTACAACACACCAACCAGATACCATTCACACTAACCCGATACAGACTGTATACTTCTTGTGCATGTCAAGTTGACCAGCAACTCGCCTGTTCTGGAAATAATGAGATTTATCTACTATCTTCTCACCAAAGTTATATAATATGCTACCTATAAAATTAAAATAATTTATATGAAATAACACATCCCTAAAGTGCAATATTATTATTTTCTCTCATAGGATAAAAAATGAACATTTAAAATTTAAACAATTAGGCCTAAACTTTATTCACATATGACTTTTATATATTTTCTTTTTACATTCCTATACATAGGCCTAGATAGCGTGATATTTGACTAGTTCCATTATACGGTACATAGACCAGTATTCCCGTTTTTACTGGCTGGGGTATTAGCTCAGATGAGTTTCTACGAGGGAATGAATTTACGACTGGATGCCCATCCTGATGCTATCTCATCAGAGGAGTTAAGGAGGAATAACATTCATGAAGATGAATAAAACTGGGCTAAGAGTTGAAAGGAAGTGACTTTGGCGGTCAATGTCCTCCTACAATTGAATATGGAAGTAAAACTGTAATTTTCCCTGACTCTTAATCTTGTGATCATACTGTACGCCAGGGAACCTCCTGCTCTCGTGGAATCTAAACCACCGAATGTGAGATTTCACCTCCAAAATCCCACATGCATTAACCGGGAATCGAATCCCGTTCGGCTTGGTGGGAGGTAATCGGCTTATTGCAGGAACATGACGAGATGGTTCTTATGTCCCAGAGCAACGATCTCAATCTTAGAGGGGGATCATGACGTATATAACCTAAACACAACTACAATCACAGCATTAACACAGGTATAATATTAATATCGTGTGACCTCGGATGCCGGGTGCAAGCTTTGTTATTTGCGCCCACAGGGCAGCTTGCATGTCGAATTTTGTTGTTCCTTGGAGCGCTATGAAAGTCAAGGAGGTTAGATATCTAAGCTTCTTGACATTATAGCGATCTCTAGTAGAGAAATGAATAACTTTTGTGTTGGCGGAAATCCCAAGATTAATTTTGCCATTATGAACACGGCTTACTGAATTCAGATGGGTTCTTCAACATGCCAACAACGTATGCCATGCGTGTCGTGATTTTTGTCGCCTTTCAAAAATTACTTACCATGGCCAGGAGCGAACCTGCAAGCTTGGGGTGGGTAGACTCACACGATAACCACTCACCCACCGTGGCAAGGTATTAACATAGGTTATTGACAAGGACACGGGGCTATTGGCCAAAGTTGTCCTAAGTAATTGAAACAACTATAACAAATATCTTAAGGCATCTTGGAGAACGGCTAATACGTTCAACTTGACGTGATGAGTTGAAAATGGGAAGCCACGATAAACTACTCTATTTAAAGGACGACCTTCAAGGTCCGAAGATAGCCTGGCCCCAGGGCCGTATATACAATTTATTTTCGGGGGAGGAGTGCTGACTATCCTGGAAAATTGTGAGTATTCTCAGGGGCTTGTCACCGCAAAATACCCAGAAATATCAACCAATACCTTAGAGCATATAACTTTGTGTAATTATTTTAGATAAGATTCAATGTTTATATAGCCTACAATTACTGGTAATACAAAAAAGTTGTAAAATACAATACAACACACAAATAAAATTGTATACTTAATGAACTTTCTATTATGATCTATGGAGTACGAATGGCAAATATCTAAATATTTGTCAATTTACTAAGCAGAAAGGTAAGCAGAGTTTTTTACATGTATTTTTCACAGCTTTACCTCACAAGGATGAGTGCACCCCGTTGCAGCCCTCAGATTAGAATTAAAATTTCTTGGCAGAGCCGGGAATCGAATTCAGATCTCCGGGGCGGCAGCGAATAATGCTACCCACTACACCACGAGGTAGTCTAATTTCAATCTTAATATTGTTTACAACTTTGAGATTAGGGTACAACCAAATTTACAATTATTTTATGCTCTTACCAAAGCAACGCTTCCTTAATTCTTGTTGGCTTTTTTTTTTGGGGGGGGGGCTGGAGGCCCCTCAGCACCCCCCCCCCCCTTATATATGCCCCTGCCTGGCCCTTGCTCCTTAGTACGCGTAGCTACTCTGTTTGGTAATAAGTAGTGTAAAGTGAAGTGTGTTATAGCCTATTCGCTATGGTGTTCTGTTAGTGCAGGTGACTAACTCTTGCGTGACATTTTAAACACATTGTGTACATAAAGTACGACAAGGCAATCTAATTTATGAGCAATATACAGTACCATGATCGGCGTTACTAGCTGCAGAGGTAATATATGGCCATGGGAACAAAATATTAAAATTAATGCTTGTATTAATCAAGTGAAGCATTGTCTTAATGCATTGTCTGTGACCTGCTTTTGTACCACTATGGTAATAAAATAATGCAAATCAGTAGTAAATAATTGGCATGCACTGACCTAGGACTTGACTGAAAGTTGTTTTTGTTAAATATAATATTAACTCTAGCGCTAAACTGTCTTCCCATATTAATTGTCTTTTGCTGCTTTTCAGTCGGTCAGCACAGTTTGTGCCCAATGAATTGGGCGGGGTACAAATTATAAATATGTAAACACAATCCCGGAAATAATTACATGTATTAGTTAATTATCACGCATAAATGGGCAAATTAGGATTACGCGTTTATACCCTCAAGTGGCCATCATCAGATCCTGATCACTGTGTTAAGGTTCAAGTTTTCACTAAATAATTCAATAATTATTTAATTTTAAATTGCTAGTACAGTATTGTTGTATTCATAACTTACAACGGTGACTTCCGTCTTGTCATGATGTCGCAAAGTCCCTAAATAATCAACAACAACTTGGCTATTCATAAAAAATATATACATAATATACAGTACAGTATAATATATTTACGGTATGTAAATGATAGTGTGTGTGTTTTTTCTAAATTTCCACGAAATTTTGCGTTATATAAACATTTCAACGGTTTTATGGGGAAGGCACGCAAAATATTGTTTTCTGTTTGTTTGTTTGTTTGTATGTCTGTTAGCACGCTTGTATCTCGAGAACATCTGGGTGAATCAACATACAATTTGGTACGAGTATCCACCAAAGACCAGGCACCAATCACCTTACCGATCATAAGTGGGCGGAAGGGGGGGGGGGGCTATTGGAGAAACCCCTTCTCAAAATACATGCTAGAACAGGTCAAATATCAAAGTTATCGTAGAAATAACAGACAAATCTCATTTTGAGACCCATGATGTGAGAAACAAAACAGGGATGGTTCCAAAAAGAACCCGAAAACCAAGTTTTAGGGCCCTAGAATCGACCGTTTACGAGATATTTGTATCTCAGCATCCCAGTTCTGGGAAACAGAACGAGAAAAGAGTGAATCTCATTGATAAACAAGTAATAATTTAATTGCAGTAAGAACACGTGATTATGTGAGAGGGTGTCTTTTCCGTTAAGTACAAACAGCTGTTCGAAGAACGGGCACTTCTGCTAGTCATTTTCTAAAAGTAATAACAATATATTTATGGAATCCTTTGAAATGCAGTCACACTTCTATATCTCGAATATAGCTTGCCACGGTGGGTGAGTGGTTACCGTGTCGGACTACCAACCCAAAGCTTGCAGGTTCGCTCCTGGCCGTGGCAAGTGATTTTTTTTTGAAAGGCGACAAAAATCACGGCACGCATGTCATACGTTGTTGGCATGTTAAAGAACCCATTTGAATTCAGTAGGCCGTGTTCCTAATGGCAAAATTAATCTCGGGATTTTCCGCCAACACTAAGTCCCTCATTTCTCTACTAGAAAGCGCTATAGTGTGAAGGAGCTTAGATATCTAACCTCCTTGACTTTCATAGCGCTCCAAAGAACGACATAATTCGACATGCAAATGCGACATGCGTCAAATAACAAAGCTTGCACCCGGCACCCGAGGCCATACGATAGTATTATTATTATTATTATTATTATTATTATTATTATTATTATTATTATTATTATCTCGAATATTTCGATAACTCGAAGTAATTTCTATCCCCGAAAGCACTTCGAGATATGGAAGTTCCACTGTATACAAATCTACTAAAATCTCCTTTTTAGGGTCCAACAGGGGTTGGCAACACTGGGTTGAGTGACTTGAGAAACATTGAGCCTACAGACCGCAGGACACAGCTTAAGATTTGGGTCTCACCTGCAGACAAACACCATTGCTTCCGCTTCCTGTCACCCCATCATCAATCATTCTCTCCAGCCACATTAGGAATTCCTCTTCGTCACCACTCTCTTGTTCAGTAAATCATTGCTGCAATCAGCTGTGCCGGACATAAGCATCAAACGCCTATTGTATTCTAGCGACATTGGGACTGAGTTTTCAAAATTCCATTTTTCTGGATAGAATTTTCTCAGCTAACTCTGTGCTTATAAATAAACGTATATACAAAATTTAATTGTAATGGTTCCATTAATTTTCCTGATAATAGCATATGCATTCTTCATAAAATATTTATGCAAAACAACTCAATAGTTAAAACCTTACACTCACATTGGCATTGCAGTAATAATAATAATAATAATAATAATAATAACAACAACAACTAGCGGACCCGTGCGAGAACTCTCGCATAATGGGTTGTGTGCGCCCCATGCGTACAGACTACCCGCCCGGATCTTGTGTTATGCGGGCTCGACGCTATACTGTTCTTCCAGGGACTACCGTCTTGTTTATTTGTTTAAAATCACTTTATAAAAAATATATTTCTGTTGACTTTTCAAGAACTGCAAGATTTTTCCTGTACTATTGAGACGATTTAGAAGATTTTGGTACAAACCACACCTTCTAACTCCCTCTGGTTTAGGAGCTTGAGTTTTGTGAAACATACACCCAGGGCCGTGGAGAGCGATCACGGGCCCTAGGGCAGAGTTTTCCGGGTCCCTTCATTTTTGTTCAGCCTGAGACATTATTTTGGAAGTGGTAGGCTGGTTTTCTTTGAACACACAAGAACTCCATGGAATTTAGCATGTTAACATTGAATATCAGTTATCCTGGTTTTCAGTAATTCAACCACTCTTCTTTATGTCTTGCATTGCGTGTTCCTTTTTCTTTAAAATGTTTGTCATCATTCACTAAAAAAATAATTTTCATTGTATCTGACCGTTTTCGGTTACCACAAGAATAAGCCATAGGCTACATCTTTCAGAAATGCATGAAGAGTAATAGTAGATTTTTTTTTTCAGAGATAGAATTAGAACCTTTCTACCCAGCAGAGAACTTTCGTGGAGAATTCTGGCAACTGTGCCCTTTCCCCAGTAAAGAAACAAAAAAACGCAATGAAAATGTATAGAATTCGTTGGGCCTACAGTATATATTCTCTTTGTAATGTGCGTCTGGCTGCGTGGCTCAGGGGTAACGTTCTCGCTTACTGAGCCCAAGGTTGCAGGTTCGAAACCTGGCGCAGTCAGCTGGCATTTGAGGGTGCGCAAATGCGAGGGAGCCGTGTCAGTAGATTTACTGGCACGTTAAAGATCCCCTTTGGGGCAAAATTCCGGCACCCCGGCGTCTCTAAAAGCCAGTGTAGTTAAAAGGGACGTAAAACCAATAACATTATTATCTTTGTAATGTTTGGATTACTATTCACTGGTTCATTTACACCGAATTAAGTCATATAAGAAGATTTCAAAATGGAAATTATGTTGCCCATTCTTAGTCATTTACCCGCGTCGGGCCCCTCAGCATATCCGGGCCCTGGGGCTATAGCCCCGCTTGCCCCTCCCTCTCGTCGGGCCTGCTGATACACCTTAGCGTATTATATAATAAGTAAATAATAATAATAATAATAATAATAATAATAATAATAATAAAGCATTTTATTACAAAATACAATATATCCAATAATTGGCGTTCTACGATCTCAAGAAAGTGTTACTTAACATAGGACTCATAACGAATATAGACCTAAAAATGTGGTGGTGTTTTTGTTGTTTCGGTACTCAGGGTCATGGGACATCTTGGTTATCAACTTCGTGTACTTGTGCAGGAATTGTATATCCCTGACAATGTTTGTTCTTGTGGTATCTGTGATAGGGCTTGTAGCAGTAATTTCAATCAGGGTAATTTGCCCTGGAATGAATAGGGAAATACCCGGAAGGATGCTGTGATCTAGAGTTCAGTCGTGGGGCGTGCCTACCAGTAGGTGCACTCGGCTACTCTGATGGGTGACAAGAAATATATTGAGTTATCAGAGTACACAGAATATCCCTAAGACCTCAGTTAATAAAACATATGACAGATGGATATTACTAGTGTCCGCAGGGTAATCTGGGGTACCATGTTTGATGTCCTCTGCTACTGACAGCAAACAAACTTCATTATCAGCTCTACTTTATTGAGCTGTGTCAGCAGAAACACATTGCACTGCTCTTCGCCGCAGGCATTCTGTCTAGTTCGTTATTTTGTTACCATTTTGTATTATTTTATCAATCAAATTATTAATTGAGGTTAGGAAGTTCCAACATACTGGCTCCTTCCCCTCGCGTCCCCTTCCCTCCCCTCCACTTCTCTCTTTTCCATACCCCCTCCACAACCAGGATCAAATAACCATCACATTTCTGTCTTCATAGTGGCACGATGGAGTCTACGAATGGTACAATAATAATAATAATAATGAAAATGAAAATCTACAGCCTGCTTCCAGTCGACCGAGCGGGTCAGGAATGGAATGAATAACGCCCGCATCTAGCGGCAAGGATATGAACAGTGCCGGCTGCCGAAGCCTGTCGCACTCCTCGGAGGCAATGATTAAATGAATGACAGATGAAATGAAATGATAGTGGGGAATGTTGCTGGAATGAAATTTTTGACAGGGAAAATCGGATTACCCGGAGAAAATCCTGTCTGCCTCCGTTTTGTCCAGCACAGATCTCACATGGAATGACCGGCATTTGAACCACGGACCCAGCCGTGAGAGGCTGGCGTGCTGCCGCCTAGGCCACGGAGGCCAGCACAATAATAATAATGCTATTAATACAGTAGTTATGACTAGCTAACCCATGCGAAAAATCCTACAAAAAATTACATGATATTAATAATTATTAAATATTAATTAATAATTAACCCATCTCATTTGGGTACATTCGTGTTGACCAACTGAAAAGCACCAACCTTTTGTTTCTGCCCATTTAACCCTTACCGTGTCTTTTCCGGAATACCCCATGCTAATACCTTTGCTTTGCGTGTCGTTTACGATAATATATATTCCGCAGGCTAATACAAGTTTACATTTAATTCCGGTAGGTTGCAGGAAGGTATAAGACAACCTTTACGAACTTACCTGAAACTGGAAGTGATTACGTGAATCTTTTTATTTGAATTTTTCAGGATTGGTTAGATAGATACTTGAGTTTGGCATTATCAGCTGATGTACGATATTAATAGTGAAATGGCAAGCTCATGTGATAACAATGTGTCCACAATTACAAGGTATTAGAACGAACCAGACAGCGATTACAGACATTTTGAAGACTTTTCTTTGTGTAGAGATTGAGGGTTTATTAGCCTATCAAGTGACAATGATTCTGTAGGAGCTAAGATCAGTAATGATGCAGATACGTGTGTAGTATTACAAAGATGGAAATTCCATCGCTTCCCTGAAATGATTCATATTTTGTATAGCTTTTTCCTATTTTCAAATGTTTTTCTAAACGATATAAAATGTAAAAGGATCAGCATGTCTTAAAATGTTTCTTTAACCCTTGAGAACTGGCGTGAAAAAATATAACACGAGGACTGGCGCCGGGTCTTTTTGACCCATAGTGAGTTACTCCCTTTTCGTCGTAGTCGTATGGATTTTAATGAAGTAATTTTACACCTAGGGTCCAGGGCCGTGGAGAGCGATCACGGGCCCTAGGGCAGAGTTTTCCGGGTCCCTTCATTTTTGTTCAGCCTGAGACATTATTTTGGAAGTGGTAGGCTGGTTTTCTTTGAACACACAAAAACTCCATGGAATTTAGCATGTTAACATTGAATATCAGTTAACCTGGTTTTCAGTAATTCAACCACTCTTCTTTATGTCTTGCATTGCGTGTTCCTTTTTCTTTAAAATGTTTGTCATCATTCACTAAAAAAATAATTTTCATTGTATCTGACCGTTTTCGGTTACCACTAGAATAAGCCATAGGCTACATCTTTCAGAAATGCATGAAGAGTAATAGTAGATTTTTTTTCAGAGATAGAATTAGAACCTTTCTACCCAGCAGAGAACTTTCGTGGAGAATTCTGGCAACTGTGCCCTTTCCCCAGCAAAGAAACAAAAAAACGCAATGAAAATGTATAGAATTCGTTGGGCCTATATATTCTCTATGTAATGTTTGGATTACTATTCACTGGTTCATTTACACCGAATTAAGTCATATAAGAAGATTTCAAAATGGAAATTATGTTGCCCATTCTTAGTCATTTACCCGCGTCGGGCCCCTCAGCATATCCGGGCCCTGGGGCTATAGCCCCGCTTGCCCCTCCCTCTCGTCGGGCCTGCTGGGGGTCTTTCTATGAACTAATCCCAATATCAAATGAGTTTAGTTTTTCAAATTTTACATGCAGAAAAATGACAAAAAAAATCTTAACTGTATAATTGGCCTTGATAATGGCGGCAAAGGAGCTGATGATCAAGGTGTCCCTAGACTCTAAACATGAATCAACAAGACCGTGATCTATGTGATTGTGCTGCACTAAAATATGTGGATTTTCCCCCTTATTTTTTACAGATTGTTCCTACTAACGTAAGCCGAAAATTGTCACGCGAGGACTGGCGCCATGGGTAAATCTGACCCGACCGTTTATTAATATAGAAATAACATGAGTGTTCAAAAAGCTATGGACATGTTTCTTTTGCAGGGTGAAGTTCAAGGCTAGGAAGAAAGGTACCGTAAGCGACAGGAAATAAGGGCTGACCAAAACGAAAATATACCACATTATTGCCTCGGGTCAAAAATACCCATGCGCCAGTCTTCGTGGGTTAATAATTCACTTAAAAAAATGTACAACATATTTCAGTTACACTTGAAGTGTTAACTTACAGTTGTGCTTCTTGAGGACCAGACCAGCCTTCGGGTTGACTGTCTAACAGACAAACAGACATACCGACAGACGTAATCCCTGGATGAGTTCTTAAAACACAACATTTTCGTAACTCGACACCTCTTTCAGTCCATACTAGGTCCTGTTTCCGGGACTTAACTATAATAATAATAATAATAATAATAATAATAATAATAATAATAATAATAATAATAATAATAATAATAATAATAATAATAATAATAATAACTAGCGGACCCGTGCGAGAACTCTCGCATGTGTATAAACCACCCGCCTGGCTTTACTGTTATGCGGGCTTCTATAAATATGTTTATTTGTTTAAACGCATGTTTTAAACAAATTGTCGATATTTAAGAAATCAGAGAGCAATTCATCACTGCTGCTGGTTGCACAATGGGTTGTGTGCGTCCCATGTGCACTGCCTACCCGCACGGCTATAGTGCTATGCGGGCTGTACGCGATACAGATCTCGCAGGGGCTATCGTCTTGTTTATTTGTTTAAAAGCACTTTATAAACAAATAAATATATTTCCGTTGACTTTTCAAGAAATGCAAGATTTTTCATGTTCTATTGAAACGATTTGAAAGATTTTGGTACAAACCACACCTTCTAACTCAGGCGCGGATCTAGAGTTTGGCTTTGGAGGGGGTCAGAGAATCGAAATTCTTAAGAAAAATGGTATCACTAAAAACGCAATCACAAAATAACCAAACGTACAAAACCAGACCAATTTATTTTTCAAGCTACATGGATAGAAATTTGATGCGTTTAGCGCACCAAAAATATTCGTTTTTATATAATAGGTATGAAGTTGTAAATATGTACAGTTGTAACAGAACATAATAATTGCAGTTCAATAAAGATGTTTTCAGTATTGAATAAAATGAAAAAAAAACCTGTTTTTCAGTTAAAATTCGTTAAGTTTTATTTGTCTGGTTATTGTGTTTTCGTTGTTTGCGTTTGGGGGGGGGGTTAATGACCCCCGTGACCCTCCCCTTGAATCCGCGCCTGTTCTAACTCCTTCTGCTTTAGGAGCTTGAGTTTTGTGAAACACACACCTTAGCCTTAGCGTATTATATAATACGATAATAATAATAACAACAATAATAATAATATTAGTAATAATAATAGTTGAAAATGACACACACACAGGTCAAAACAAAACATTGTGACTCTGTTTATTTGGCCTTTGGGTACAGCTACGCATTCAATTTCAATTGTGCACCAAATGAAGCGTAAAATAAACTGTCAACAGCCAATGAAGTTTTCGCTTTGAAAATCATTGGGAAAACATCTATATGTATTTTTTTTATACACAGTTCATCAAATCGTAAAATGCGACAATAATTCAATGTGAAAAGTGGATGCACTTTGGTGGGTTTTAATTAACTTGTATACACAACCGAAGTGCAATGTGGGGGAAAGGGAGGTACGGCTAATACATATATTTAGGCATTTTTTATTATAATTATTGTCAGTTTTCTTTTCATTATTTGCGCCACAAACGCATATGCCATACACATGTCGATTATAGAGAGCAGTTAATGTTGATGTGATTTTGATCAGCCAAGCAGGAAATTGCATTTCAAACTGTAATTGTAATGCTTTTAGTCAGTGCAGTGCATGCAGCTAGTAGTAGGCTATAATGCGTACCCTGTGGCGCGCCAATCAATGGTAAAATTCCAATTATTGCAATATTACATGATTTTTATTAGTGAAATGAACAAAACATTATGTTTAATCAACGCAATATTACGAGAGCTATAAATAATGCAAATGGAGATTTCTTTTGTTGAGTCTTGAAACATGTGTAATGTAATGGAGAGTGCTGTGTACGACAGGTAGGGTGGGAGTGGGAGGGAGGCAGCATGGTTTAGCATCAGCGACAAGTTCACAGGTGCACTCAACTGTTTGATATGTTTAAATAACAGTTTAGGCTATTTTACCTCAAGTTTATATTTCATGATGTCCATTCGAGGTTGATAAAGCCGAATTGTGTCATTTGATTCAATTTTCCTTCCATCATTGCTGTCATGAGCTGTCATACAGATTAGCATAACTGGAATATGATATGAATAAATTAGTTTTTCTCGTACCACTCTATGATGAAGAAGGATAGGCCTACGTATGATCAATATTGGAAGTTTGCTAGTTTAGAAATGCAGTCTATGTTTTCTCCTGGCTTTTATACATAATCTGTTTTTAATTTCGCGTTATATGGACAAGAAGGCTCCGTGGCTTAGGTGGCAGCACGCCGGCCTCTCACCGCTGGGTCCGTGGTTCAAATCCCGGTCACTCCGTGTGAGATCTGTGCTGGACAAAACGGAGGCAGACAGGTTTTTCTCCGGGTACTCCGGTTTTCCCTGTCAACATTTCATTCCAGCAACACTCTCCACTATCATTTCATTTCATCTGTCATGCATTTAATCATTGCCCCAGAGGAGTGCGTCAAGCCTCGGCAGCTCGCACAGTTCATATCCTCGCCGCTAGATGGGGGCTTCATTCATTCCATTCCTGACCCGGTCGGAGACTGGAAGCAGGCTGTGGATTTTCATTTTCATTATATGGACACAGAAACTGTATTGCCTCACCAGGCCTCAGGTTTCAGCTTCATTACGCTTTTGCTTCGGATACGGACGTGGCGTCATCACTGTCTTGTGGATTATTGTAAAGAAGGGTTTTTAAACGGAATTTCGTTTTTAAAACCGTAAATTGGAGAATTATGTAGACAGAAAATGTTGACGTGTCAAGAACGATGTGAGGAAGGAGGGAGAGAAGGAAGAAGGGTGAGAAGGATAATAATAATAATAATAATAATAATAATAATAATAATAATAATAATAATAATAATATTGGTTTAACGTCCCTTTTGACTACTGTGGCTTTTAGATATGCCGGGGTGCCGGAATTTTGCCCAGAAGAGGATCTTTAACGTGCCAGTAAATCTACTGACACGGCTCCTTCGCATTTGCGCGTGCCTCAAGTGCCGGCTGATTGCCCCATGATTTGATCCTGCAACCTTTGACACAGAAGGCGAGAAGGTTACCGCTGAGCCACGCAGCCAGTCAGGGAGGGAAGGAAGGAAGGAAGAAAGGAGGGAGGGAAGGAAGGAAGGAAGGGGGGAGGGGAGGGAAGGAAGAAAGGAAGGGGGGAGGGAAGGAAGAAAGGAAGGGGGAGGGAAGGAAGAAAGGAAGGGGGAGGGAAGGGAAGGAAGGAAGGGGGAGGGAAGGAAGGAAGGAAGGGGGAGGGAAGGAGAAAGGAAGGGGGAGGGAAGGAAGGAAGGAAGGTACGAGAGAAGGAAGGAGGGAAGGAAGGGAGACGAAGGAAGGAGGGAATGAGGGAGGGATGGAGGGAGGAAAGGAAGGAGGTAGGGATGGAGGGAGGAAAGGAAGGAAGGAAGGGGGGAGGGAATGAAGAAAGGAAGGGGGAGGGAAGGAAGAAAGGAAGGGGAGAAGGAAGGAGGAAGGAGGGAGGGAAGGACTGAAGGAGGGAGGGAAGGACTGAAGGAGGGAGGGAAGGACTGAAGGAGGGAGAGAAGGAAGGAAGGAAAGAAGGTTGGAAGGAAGGAGGGAGGCAAAATAGGAGGGACGGAAGGAGGGAGGTTGGGAAGGAAAGACGGAAGACGAAGGGAGGAGGGAGCAAGGGAAGGTAGGGGAACGGAAGGAAGGAAGGTAGGAGGGAAGACGAAGGAAGGAGGGAGGGAGATAAGGAAAGAGGGAAGGAAGAATGGAGGGAAGGAGGGAGGGAAGGAAGGGAGACGAAGGAAGTAGGGAGGGAGATAAGGAAGGAGGGAAGGAAGAAAGGAGGGAAGGAGGGAGGGAGGGAGATAAGGAGGGAGGGAAGGAAGAAAGGAGGGAAGGAGGGAGGGAAGGAAGGAAGGGAGACGAAGGAGGGAGGGAGATAAGGAAGGAAGGAGGGAAGGAAGAAAGGAGGGAAGGAAGGTACGAGAGAAGGAATGAGGGAAGGAATATAGACGAAGGAAGGAAGGTACGAGGGAAGGAAGGAAGACTAAGGAAGGAGGGAATGAGGGAGGGATGGAAGGAAGGAGGGAGGTAGGGATGGAGGGAGGAAAGGAAGGAAGGAAGGAAGTATGTTTGTAGTTTTAAACGACCGCTAATCTCGCGATCATAAGCCATTTTAAAGTGGAAACGGAACCACCAGTATAACAATTCTGACGACTGTGAAAGACATGTGAGTTTTCGGAATTTCTTCAGAGTTCTTTTACGTACTACCCTTAAATGCCATCGACCTGATCTGGCATCGAAGCCACAATCTGTAGTTTATGTTAAACCAGCTAGCAGCACTTATCCAAGTCAGGCTGACAATGAGGTAAGAATCATGAACATGCTCGTGCTGTAAGACCTGTATTCAGCTTAATGAACTGTCTCTTGATTAATGGGAGGTTTATAAACTAGCTTTCATCTGTGGAGTTGTTTCCTTGAAACGTTTCTTAACGCTCATCATGCATACCACACATCTCAAAATAGTGAGAGATACATGATACATGGCATTTTCCAGTCCGGACCGCCCTATGGCTCAGTTGCTGACTTTTCACTGATTGACAGTTCTGTACACCATGCATGGACGTGGATTTAGTAGCTCACTAAGCCATTGTAATATTGTAGCATGCATACCTTCCTACCCTTCTAAAAAAAAACTCCTTCCGTATTTTCTAGCCCTCTTTACCACATAAAAGGTGATATGGACATTGGAGGAATATCTTATATCGAATCGTCTGACTGACACGCTTGGTTGAACAATGACCTCCAAAACCCAAGTTTACTGGTTCTGTAGCATTTGAAAGCAAGAGCCTCATGTTGGTAGATTTACCGGTGCCATTAGAAACCCATTCTGTGCAAATTTTGACACTCCGGCGTCTCTTAAACAACAGCAGTTAATTATTATTATTCTTATAGTTATTATTATTATTAAGTTATTATTATTATTATTATTATTATTATTATTATTATTATTATTATTATTATTATTATTATTGTCTGGTTTCATGGCTCAAAAGCCAGAATTCTGGGTTCAATTCCTGGCCGACTCGTGGAAATTTAACTTAAATATTTAACTTTAATTCTCCGGGTTGGGTGTTTGTAACGCCTTCATCATTCATTTCATCCTGATCATGATGCGTCAGCTCGGAAGACATGAACCAGGCCTCTCCTGAGGCCTCACGTCGTCATTGTTATTATTATTATTATTAGCGACAGTGGTAGCTACTTTTGCTAGCACGCAGCTGTAGGCCAAGAGGCAAAGTTATCTGCGGACCTGGTTGACGCGGGTTCAAGTCCCACCGTCAGCCGTTTTTGAAATGGTTTTCCGTGGTTTCCAATTTCAACTCCAGGCAAATTTTTGGACGGTATCTTCTGACAGGCCACGACCGCTTCCTTCCACATCCTTACCCAGATTCATTAATCTTCATTCATTTCTTCTCTAACGCATCTCATGAGATTGTCGCCAGGCAGGGCATATGGCCATAAAAACCACCCACCACATTCACTTTCATCGCATCTTATCCCCGACCACGTTAAAAAACGAGAATAATAAGGGGTAGACATACAATACAGTACATACAATTATTATTATAATTATTATTATAATTATTTTATATACCCTTCCATAGAAACAATTTGTGATATAGGTCTATTCATGGCATAATTTATGGCTTTATATACTGTAGTACATTAAAGGAACCCAGGATACGTTATATTGTTTAAATAGGCCTACCTCTTACCTCCAACTGATCCAACTGAATCTGTATCCCTCCACCCCCACCCACTGTATTGTATATGTACAGAATTGCTCCCTCTTCACCTACATGCCATGCCAACTCCCCCTTCTGGAACCTGGCACCCTCACCGATACAGCGTTTAGCGGTTCCAATGTCACTGGAACAGTGATAAAAAGAAATAACCACCTCAGGGTGGAAGGGTTTGATTCCCGGCTCTGCCAAGAATTTTGTGTTGCCTGATACGAGGTTTCCCAACCTCCTAATGCCAGACCTGTCTGATGCAATGGCAAAAGGAGCTGAATGGAACTGGACACCCTACCACATGATAACTCCGGTCCAGGACGCCTTCTTCGTCAAAGGACAAGCTGAGTGGTGCAGAATTTATGATCTCCTTCTGAGTATAATTCCACCACTCCGGAGTCTCTAATGTACCAGTTGTTAAAAGGGACGTAAATCCCATACCATTGTTATTATTATTATTATCATAATTTGTGCTCATTGTGGATACGGCACCCATTAAAAGAAATTGAAATGGATAAGAATTGCCGTTGCACAAGGTATTAACCGCGTTAACGATCTAGTAGTATTAGGGGCTTGGGACATCTTGGTAATCAGGCCACTGTCAGTGCCTGGATTCGAACCTCCGATCTTCGACCTTTTGCATCTCCCCGTCGCGGCAGTGATGAGCGATTTTAAAGCGACATCTTTTTTGAAATATTGATTTTATCGAACGTTACCCCTAAAACATAATAATAATAATAATATTAATAATAATAATAATAATAATAATAATAATAATAATAATGTGATGGGTATTACGTCCATTTTATATACAGCGTCTTTAGAAACTCCAGGTGCTTGAATTTTGCCCCGAAGAGAATCTTTAATGTTCCAAAATATGTGGATACAGGGGTCTCCCTCATTAAAGCCCCTCATACTGACTGAGCCAGGATTCGATCCCACAACATTGGGAACAGCCGAGCCAGCGAGAGGCTTACCCCTACTTCACGCAGTCAGAAAATACTGTAACTGTTATCAGGTTCATGTAACCGTTTTTGATAACGCCAAATACTTATGATTCATGAACATTTTTACAATATTGTACCCTAATTCGCCTGCTTGATGTGCAAGTGTTGAGCGTTTTCATTTTGCGATTGCGATTGTAGCCATTATAATAGATACCGTTCCATGAATTCAGGAATTATGGGCTAATTATGGGTTGAATTACCAATTTCATTAATTAATTATCATGCATTTTGCGTTATATTCTCATATTTATACTACTTAGCTAATCTGGATGAAGTTAAAACTTTTCCGTATTGAGCACATTTATGGACTCCATTATGATTACAAAATAAGTAGCATTATCAACGGCCACTGCACTTATACCTGAATTAAACTAATGCATAAAATTAGTGACGCTTATTCGAGTTCGCGATTTAACATTCAAGTCAAAAATTGCTACCACTCCTCTGGTGAAGCAGCGCGTAGAGTGTTACCAGCCACAGGTTGGACATAGGAATATTATATTAAAACGAAAAAAGAACCGGCCAAATTAGGGTGTAGGTTTCTAAATGGAATTTATCTTTCGGACGTGTAATGCTGCAACCAGCACATTTCTTGTGATGGAATTCACTTGCTGGAGTGACTATAAACTGCTATCTGTAACTAGCCTCGCCCGTTTGTTGCACCAAATGCTGGGGAGTGAATGACTGCCATCCCACTCAAATAAAAAAGCCGAAAATGAGGTCACCTCACGAGCTCTTCAGTTGACTAGTACATCCTATTTCTCGGCGTAAGAATAATTAATGTTTTACATGATAAACAATTCTCACCGACTGTGTGGAGCAGTGGTAACGTTCTTACATTTTCTGCCCAAGGTTATGGGATCAAGTTTTTGCATTTGAAGGTGCTAAAATTTGATAGATCAACGTTAGTTGATTTCTTTACACGTTAAAGATGTTGGAAGAGTTTTCCCTTAAGCTCCCGGGTATCATCACATGAGATCCTTATCTCGTGCAGATCTTGCAGTATTTCACTAAACCAGGTTCCATTTAACTTTTTCTCTTGGAGAAAAGTGAAAATGCGGTAGTTTAATCGTGTTGACATCATTCGTGCCACGTGCACATTAAACATAATCCGTCTCTATTATTATTATTACTATTATTGTTAATCTATACTAATATAATAAAGCTGAAGAGTTAGTTAGTTTGTTTGTGTGTTTAAACGCGCTAATCTCTGGAACTACCGATCGGATTTGAAAAATTCTTTTTGTATATGATAGCCAGATTCAAGAGGAATATTTAAGGCTATGTAGCATTAGGCTACACCTCTCAGGTAACCATAAATATTGATTTTTGTTCAGTAAGTCGGAAGAATAAGCGCTCCCAAACAACTTCAATAATACCTAAGTCTATTGTTGCCTGGCAATGCGGGCTGCATCACGTCGCCCCTACCAGTGTTCTGGTGCAGAATTGCGAGCTTCTTATAAATTGCAGTAACGGGGAGTAATTAGTGCAAAAAGATTTCTTAGGCCCCTTAAAACAGTTATAATCATGACAATAGTATGCCTCTGTATAAGGGCGATGGTGTTGGTGCAGTTTACTGAGGTTATCAGCTGCAATATGCGTTGGTGCTTTCCGATCCTTATCCTTGAGCGCTCCAGTTCTGTAGTAGTATTCATTATCATCCATAAAACAAATAAATCCACCGGGCGAAACCGGTCACTACTGCTAGTGTTATATCAATTGAAACACTTGAAACGCTTAATAATTGAAGAGAAATTACCCCCTCGTCTAGAAAAGATCTGGACAACTTAAAAATCCCTAAACATACTGAGGACTGGCTACGGGAGATCCATGGACAACTTACGGAAGTGGAGCATCCTACAAGATGGGCAGACTCTTTGAGTTTGTAGAGAGGAACAAACCACGCGACACCTAATAAGGTTTCATTTCGGTCCATCTCAGTGTAACAAGTCTTGAACTGGCACTGGCTACGGACGATGCCGTAAGTGTAGCAAGATTCAACATACAGGTTTTAATGGTGTACTGGTCTTTTCTTTTATTCTTGTGGTGTACCGGCTAGCATTCTTGGCTGTCGCCCCGGAGCTCCAGGTTCGATTCCCGGCTCTGCCAAGTAATTTAATTCTGGTTTGAGGGCTAGAACGGGGTACACTCAACCTCGTGAGGCAAAACTGAGAAGAGGTGGGTTCGATTCCTATCTGAGGCATCCTGGATGCGATTTTCTGTGGTTTCCTACTTCTACTCCAAGAAAATGCCGGGATGTTACCTAACTTAAGGCCACGGCCACTTCCTACTCAAATTCTACCTCAATACACACTAGTACAGACATCACAGTGACGCTGGTTATCAGACAAATCCTACACACACCCAAGTACACGTATATTACAACGATGTAGCAAAGCCCCTAAAGAATCAACAATAACGACAACATTTATATAGCAAGTGTGTAATTAAATCAACAACAAAATCACAACCCATGGGAATCTATTCCAATCCTAGTCCCTAATATTTATAGTTACACAATAGCACGGGTTGTCACACATACACCCAAGTACACAGGCTAATGACCACGACGTCCCAATCCCCCAAAATGAAACTTTAACGACAACAATCATATGGATATTTCTACCGCTGTGCTATTTACCTATAGACCTATGCGTAGAACACATTATTTGCACACCGGGTGAATTAGCCGTGGTCGTTACGGCATGACTGCTGGCAGTCGCTCACACCCGGGAGGCGAGGTGGTTCGAATCCCCCCGCCGGCAACCTTGAAGATGGTCTTCTGTGGTTTCCCATCTTCCTTCCAGGCAAATGCCGGGGTTGGTCCCTAACTATAGGCCACAGCCGCTACCTTCCAACTCCTCGTCCTTACATTCCAACTTCCCTCCCCAACGGTACTTGTAGCTCACCCATTGGGTGTCCGTCTCGAAGCAGCTACAAAACTGGCGAGCCGAACATGTCCTCGGACACTCCCGGCATAAAAGCCATACGCTATTAAAAAAAAATGCACGTTCGAGTTACTCGTTTTCAATCGATGGTTTGCATTTAGCAGTGAACCACATTTGAGTACTTCGTAGATAATAAATCTGTACGGAATGTGGTGACCAGGGCGTGCCGTAGCTGAGTCTTGGTGGGTTACGAGCTATTCTCTTGTTCGTCCCTATTTGGTTATACCTAACCCGGAAGACTTTTCAATTTCTTTGTGCTATCGGACATCGCTCGCGTTACACTTATCTATTCTTCGATCTGCATCATTATCGAAAGGGTCTCAGTTCAGACATGCCAGTGTGATTTGTATACTGTAATACAGAGTGCTGTTGTTTATTGACAAGTGTGACATTGTAGCACTTTGGTTTATACTGAAACTCCTTGGTGATGTAAGTCTTTACGTTTCATAATCACACTTGAAATGAAAATCCACAGCCTGCTTCCAGTCGCCGACCGGGTCAGGAATGGAATGAATGAAGCCCCCATCTAGCGGCGAGGATATCGACTGTGCCGGCTGCCGAGGCCTGACGCACTCCTCTGGGGCAATGATTAAATGAATGACAGATGAAATGAAATGATAGTGGAGAGTGTTGCTGGAATTAAATTTTGACAGGGAAAACCGGAGTACCTCCGTTTTGTCCAGCACAGATCTCACATGGAGTGACCGGGATTTGAACCACGGACCCAGCGGTGAGAGGCCGGCGTGCTGCCGCCTAAGCCTCGGAAGCTGCTCATAATCACACTTGAAGAATATAAATTCAAAAAGAGACAAGCACCATAGGTGTCCTAGCCGTTCGAACAGTTGTTGATAGGCCACGTATATGTTCAGGGAATAATTTGATTACCATGTACTTAACGTAATCAAACATCGAACTCACCCCCCACCCCCTCCTTGTGATAACGTAATATATAAGCTATGGTACTGCAGTTCATTAAATGTAAGTGAACTTAACTACCTTGGAAGCTTTAATGTTTTTACATTAATAATTTGCAGCCTGTTTTTCTTTCAGGGGTGACTTCAACTTCAGTTGGAATGTTAGTAGTTTTGTCAACAACCCACAATAAACGACAAACAAATAAAATTACAAAAAATAAACAAAGGGTTATTTGATAATTTTACACCTCATCCAAGATAAATACATAGTTTTAGCGAAAACCTCAAATTGCTCAGACAAAAAGCTTACTTTACGTAATAAAGATGGGTCAGTGCAGTTAAAAGAAAATAGACCTATAATTCTAATGATAAGTCGAAATTTATAACGTAAATTGATGATCACTGGTAGCCTATAGGTAAGCCCAAGTTGTAAAGTTGTATCGCAAAGCATTCTACAAAATCTTCATTTACCGTCAGGATTAGGCTACACCTGAACTCATCTATGGCACTTAGACCCTTCTAGAACGTCCACTCTTTAATTAGTTCCTGTTCCGGAAATAGATCATGTTAATACATTTTATTAATAACTAGCAACCCGCCCCGGCTTCGCCGGTATCTTTAACGGTTTACCAAGCGTAAGCTTAAAAGGCGCACGGACGTCAGTTCCCAGACGCAATTCAGAGAAGCCAAGGTGAACAGCGAAACTCTAAACACCTATAGGCCTAGTCTTCTCTGAAGTCTTAACTCGACACGACACGACACGACACGACAGAGTGATGTTGGCCGAAGCTGGGGTGATTAGCTTGCTCGCTAGCACATAAACCCGCTCTGAAGCTAGTAATTTAAATTTCCACTGAATGGGGATTGTTGGAAGAAGTAAAAACCCTTATAGGGGGCGATGTATTAAAGATAGAGGTATGCTTTCGCGGAATTTCTTGTAGAACTTTTCATGCTGAATAATTCTAACCCTCATAGTATATAGATATTATTAACGGTCTACCCAGCGTAAGCTTAAAAGGCGCACGGACCGCATATTTTTCTTCGACTTGATTCACTGAAATCGTTACTGCTCGACTTTTGGTCCTAAATGAATGCTTTTCTTCAAACACCGTCCTCTTCAAATCCGTTACAGAATGGTGAAAACCGCATCAAAAGTCATCCAGAGGTTCTCGACATTACCCGTTACATCCAAGAATCGGAGACTTTGTTTTATAGTGTGTAGATATTTGTCATTAACCTCATTTAGCCAATCACTCAAAGGTGTCCTGTGAATGGTCCTCTGCTGTGATGGCCTTCTTGATCTGCAGCCATTGGCTGCATTAATAAAATTGTATGCATGAGGATGTAGGCGAATCAATCAGAGTCCTTGGCAATGGTAAGGTATCAATAACAAGGCATCGTTTAGGCTTCGGTGGCGTAGTCGGTAGCATGCTGAACTGCTATACCCAAGATCGTGGGTTCAAGCCCGGCCGAAGTCGTCGGATTTTTAAGAGCGTTAAAATCCTACAGTATGCCTTCCTTCGGAGGGGAAGTAAAGCCAGCGGGCCCGTGTCATAGATTTATGGCATGTAAAAGAACCTACCACTACAATTGGTAGTGTGTAGCTAAATTTGTAGGTTATTTAGTTATAAACGCTCTATCAAGTTCCAATGTTCGTCACTAGGTGTCTGTGACAGTGGCATCTCTGGTAGTCAAGATTGGAACTACTTTAAATTGAACTTGATGGAGAGCCTTTGGGCGGTGTACTAAAATACCCCGCTATGGCCATTGGCTGCAATTCAAATGTAATAATAATAATAATAACAAGGCATCCTGAGTTTACGTGTGGTAGGGGGTCCGTTTCTTTCCACTCCTCCTCCTCCTCCTCCTCCTCCTGCTACAACGTTCAACAGGTTCCCATTTGGCACCATCAGATTGGAGGATCCCATACCAGACAATCTCAAGAGTTTCATTTCTTGACAGAATGGTAATCGAACCCGGGAACTCACGAGAGGCAGCCAACAACGTCGAAATTCGTCCTTGACTGCGCTTCCGAACCTGTGAAGAAGTAGTTGCTATTCGCGCACATGACATGCGATAGCTATTGGGACAATGACTAATTTATATAAGCTACGGTACTGTAGTTCATTAAATGTAAGCGAACTTAACTACCTTGGAAGCTTTTGGTATTGGTCATCAGAACTTGGCAAATGAAGGATTAGGTATTATTCAATGGAACATTTGGAGATGCATGTAATGAAATTCTCTTCGCTGAGCTAGGAAACTGTAGTAAATGTAATTGCAGTGTACTGTACATACCGGTACCCATGCCAAGGTATTTAGTGTTGTGTTCATGTACATAGTTGATCTTGTACATCGGAGGTGACGCAGGTTTGTTTCAAACGCATTACTAACATTTAGATCGATCCAAGCCAACAGTGATTACCACAGCGCCTTGCTACATACACTAAAGTAACCGAAGAAAAATTGATTCCTAACTTAAAGTCATCGGCCTTTCCTGTATATTGAAGCCCAACTAAAGGTGTTCCCGCTTCATAACATTGGGGATTATGATCGTACTGATGGAGTGAAATGCTACTTCTTTGTCTGAATTCTCGAGTTGCTGTCGGCTAGAAATGTTATTTCTTAGACACCTCTTACTAAGGAAAGGCTCAGGCAAGGAAAGTATTTCTACATAAAAGGAATCTGTTGGCATCGAATAGAGATGTAGGTATTAGAAAGTCATTTTTAAAAGCCTTTGTCTGGAGCGTGGTGCTCTATGGAAGTGAAACTTGGACTGTTGGCGCAGCAGAAAAGAGGAGAATAGAAGCACTTGAAATGTGGTGTTACAGGAGAATGATGGTGATCAGATGGGTAACAAATGAAGTAAGACGAGTGGGAGTGGAGATATGTTTCTGGCGACTGCTAATGAAGAGAAGAGATAGGTTAGTAGGACACATACTAAAACAGTCAGGAATAGCAAACTAAGTTATGGAAGGAAGGGTCGATTGGTTTCAATTTCTTTATTTATTGTATTGGGACTCGCCTCAGTTTCCTATGCTGTTTCCTTTCTGTTGGATTGGAAACATCAATTTAGCAATGAATAAGAGAGCACCATTTACTTTTATTTTTAAAATGTCTCGAATTGAGCATCGGTAAGATGATACAACCTATCTGCTCAATAACAGCTCACCAATCTCCATATTATTCAAACGTTCAGTCGTTTACCCGTTCAATGTATTCCCTAACGAACATTGTACATTGCTAATTTCCAAAATTCAGAATGACTTCTACTTGAATATTTTGAAATAATTTTTCATTGTATTCGGAGAAAAGTCTAGAATAACCTTACAAGGTCCATGGACCTTGGAGGCCAACAGAATAAATTGCTTTTTGTAATGGGATATATTGTTTTAAATTGTTGAGGATAAATGATATTGTTATTTGAGTCATACGTTAACTATTATTTTAAAGCATTTGCTTACCTTAGAACGGTAATCAAACCCCCTTTGGGCCTGTGAAGCCCTCTCTTGGTCCACGTGAGGACCAATTTGTCTACTTATAAATGGTATGGATGTTCACGTCGAAGTGAAAAGTGATACATTAGGGAATCCCAAAGTTGTTTGTGTAAAGTGGTCGAAAAATGTTTGTGGTAAACATAGCAAGAAATCTGTAATCTGTTTACAATCTGAGCCTGGAAATGACACTGACACAGACTAGAAAGATGCTTGAGTTTTATTTGTGTTTGTAATTAATATTTGGGTAAATTTAGTTTCAATTTAATATTTTATATTGAAGTTTTCCTTAAAATTATTCATGAAATGGTGTATCATAATTTATTTCAGTATAATCCGCAATTATGACAAATTTTTAGAATGCCCCCCATCCTTCTGGTCCTCTGAGTAACAACCAAACCTCTCGTCTGACCAGGTTTTCTGCGCAGTTGTGTTTTTTAAATAATATGACAATAAGTTTTATGTTATTGAACTTCATTATTTTTGCCCTAATTGCTTCATATAATATTGCAAATAGCTCATTTGTAACAAATTTGCTACTAAATGTTAATTCTGAAAATCATAGATGCTACAAAACACTGAATTTGGATATTTAAATGCTAAATACCACAATATAACAGACTACTCTTTATTTCCAGAACCTGCAGATCATACAGAATTGGTTACGTCATTATATCACACACCATATTCACATTTAAACTGACATATTAGTGAACATTAAACATTTAGAATCTTTTTTAAATTTCACTTAAGGAATATACACTTTCTGGGCCAAATATACCTTGAGTGACGTTGAGGACGATCGCCTGTAGAATTTCATTCTTGAAACAATTTTGACAAACACTGATTATTTTATACACCCTCAATGCAAAATATAAGCCTAGTTTCTTATATTTGTGCTTTATATTTCTATTCCTTAAATATTTTGAAGTGGGGCATAATATTATGCATGGTTTGAAAAGTAAAAATGGAGTAATGCATATATCATTACGTACCGTATGTGATCAACGAATGTCACGAATATATCCATTAACACGCTTCTAGCTGTTGACAATCGCACATGCATGCCCAGAAATATCAGAGCGCCACAGCTATTCTAAAACTTAAGCCACTCAACTGCTTGCCCAGAGCCCAGTGCAAAACTACCTTTCTTTCACTGGGCGTCGACCTCTGCTCGATGAGTTTGGACGAACCAAATGAAGTTCCAAATCTCTGTATCACTTCAAGTACTATAAAGGCCAATGTTTTAAAATTACTTAGACATTTTGAGGCGAATATGCCATGATTAGGTATGTTGTATTTCAAAAGAAACATTCAACCAGATGGGGTAAGTAGGCCTATCTGCTTTCTCCATTGTGGTTCGGCCATGAATAACAGGCATGGCACGATGCAATCTAATACGGACCAGCGGGAATTTTGACATCTGCTTCACTAGACATGTTAGCAGTGTCAAGTGTTCATGAAGTCTTCATAATTACAGTTTTAATATTTTGTTTATTTATGTTTAATGTCTTTCTCTGCTTCATGGACATTACCAGAAGTACAGCACTCTGTTACCCATCTGACCATCTTTAGAATTTTTTGTCACAATTAAAAATATCCAGAAACTAGAGGGCAAAATAGCTACTTTCAAAATGAGTAAATAAACAATATGATAGAAAAATATCCTTTAAAAATTGAGCTATATATATCACAATAAATTACCAAATTACTGAAAATCTTTGACTGGAGCCCACACCAGTACAGTATATTAAACCACGTTGCCAATCCTATCATAATTCGTAGTAGGCCTACTTGGATGAATGTTAAGACAAAGCATCTTCATAATCAAAAAGCTACTATGCCATTATCTACCTGAAGTGGGTGTGACTTCTACGCCCGTCCGTCATCGGTTTGCTCCGTTAAGGGACTGAACAAAACACATGCTAAACAGGCCAGGTCATTTTCTTGTGACCTCAGGTATATTTTTAAATAATTTGGTTTTGAATGAAGGGGAGCATCGGTCATATGGAAATGAAGTAGAATTTAGGACAGAAATATCCTTTGTTACAATTCTCAATTGCGTGTTCATCAGGTTAGTTTCCTAATGATTCCCTTTAGTAAGCCATCGTTTATAGTTACCAGAGTCATTCTCCCTCAGTGCAAGTTTGTGAAGCGCTATTACAGTACATAGACATAATTACCTCTCTCTGATGAGTTAACCAATAACCCCCATGCAAGTTATCTTCTTCACAGGAACTTACTCGCCATAATCTTGAAATAGTAACCCCGTTTGCTTAAGGACAGATGTTCTGTTCGCTGTTGGCAGTAAGATCCTTAATCGATCACTTCGACATCGATGCAATTTCCAAATTGGAATGGAATTCCCGGGTTTAGCGACTGTTTTGGCAAGCAAAGTGTACACTCGGAGTACTACATCCACTGATGTTGACTAATCTATACCGGGAGCTTATGTGTGTGTCTTTGGCTATGCGTAAGTGGACTGTGGGGTGAATTATGGCGCGGGGCTTGCTAGTCACATCACTCACCGCCCAATACAATGGAGCGGGCCTGTTTGCCTGGCCAGGACAGAGAAAGAGCCACAAGAGTGGCCCTGGATGAGACACCACAGAAACAGTAATGAGGCTAGGTGTGAGACGCGAGACGTGATAATTTAAGGGAGAGGGAGATTGTAGATGTCAGACAAGACGAGAAGGATTAAACCAACGGGGACAAAGTATTTCAAATAAAAAAATAGTTAATTTATATTTGCTAATTCCATTCTCTTCCCTTTTTGTTAATGCTGACGTAAAATAACTTGACCGTAAACGACTAGATAACGCAGGCGACTATATTCCTAGCGGGCTGAGATCATACGGGTATAGAACTGGAGACAACGCAATTCGGCTTTCTGGGAGAAGTTCCTTTTTCTCTCTCTCTCTCTCTCTGATTTTCTTTGCTCATTCTATTTGTCAATGTCTTCATTTAATATGTTAGTTAGTTTGTTTTAGGTTAGTAGGTGGTAAGTAGTACTGTTAGTGACAATTTTCATTATCATATTTATAATTAGAGGCAGATAACCTCGATGTTCCTCCCCTTTAAACAACAATCAATACCCCCACCAGCCGAGCTCCACTATCCCATCTTAATTAAGAATTGACGAGGGAAACGTGGGAGACCGGGAAAAGTCATGCAACAATCAGGAACAATATGCGTGGAAAAGGGAAAACGAGAAATGGTCACACACACTTACAGGTCTAGTCCTTCCTCTCGAACTTTGTTTGAGGAATCCTCAACAATTAATTTTCAGTCAAAAGTTCCTTCTTTTTTTTTTGGACCGGCATATTTATGAAGAATGTACAGTAGGCTACTATGATGGCTGCTGTGACTCGAGAACGTGGGTAATTTGTCAAGGTAACATTAGGCGTCTGTTAAAGTAAGATTTTGGGGAGTTCGAGTGGTTTATCATACGATAATATTTTGAAATGTACTATAACGTTGTAGTTAACTTTTTTTAAAAAATTCTTTACCTGTAGTTTTAATGAACTGTCTGGTTTTTAAGAGTATTTCCTACAATAGGCTAGTAGACTACGCAAAGGCGACCGTGGGATTGAATGCTTTCTTTTGTCGGTATGTCGTAATAAATATATCTTAATCTCTGATATTTTTAACAGTGATCTAAAGTTCTTGCCTTATTATAAACAAATATTGCAGTGAAATCCTTTCTACTCGATTTTTTTTTCGTATGGCTTTTAGTGCCGGGAGTGTCCGAGGGCATGTTCGGCTCGCCAGTTTTGTAGCTGCTTCGAGGTGACGTACCGTTGCGTGTGGAGTGTTGTCTGGGGAGGAAAGTTTGAATGTAAGGACGAGGAGTTGGAAGGTAGCGGCAGTGGCCTATAGTTAGGGACCAACCCCGGCATTTGCCTGGAAGGAAGATGAGAAATCACAGAAGACCATCTTCAAGGTTGCCGGCGGGGGGATTCGAACCTCCGCGCCTCCCGGATGTGAGCGACTGCCAGCAGTCATGCCGTAACGACCACGGCTAACTCACCTCTACTCGATAAATACAGTAGATCGTTACAAAACTTAGTCTAACAAGCATAGTATTGTTAGATATCGTACAAGGTAGACATAACATAGTATTTCTTTTCTCAAACGGGAACACTTATATAATAAGTTGCCATGCTATTTGGAAAATGTATTCAACAATGCGGTTGAGATTACCCACAAAAATATTCGATTCTTGAAATGCTTGAACAGTTGAATTCATTTATCTTCACAATTTAATTGATTGGCTTTCCAGATGTCACAGTTTGAAGGACAACATTCTTTGGCAACCACCAATTCATTAAACAGTACATATATTCTTATGACTGCAGTTCGAAGTGTTTCATTGCCTATTTCTGCAGATATCTCAATTTCGGGCAATGCAATATCATAGTAGTTTATCCACTTAAATTATTCTCCTCCACCAAAACTACTTTATCATAGCAAAATGTAGGAGCGACATCAGTAGTAAAAATGTTAACTCTCATATGTATATATATACACCGCGGACAGGCCAACAAGGACCACGCAAATATCACTTCTTTATAGGTCTAGTTTCCTTCTTTCTCTTCCAGAAGTCTTTCATCCTGGTCGACTGCGCAGCTCTTCTTTCAGCAGTCCATTCTCCTCTGTTGAGATTCTTCTTCTCCCCGACAAGAATTTTGAGGCCAAAAATTATTTTTCTGTACTCTATTCGATTTAGACAATCTTCTTCAGTAATACTCTCATATTTAAATAACTGAACTGATAGCACGGTTCTCAAGTTTCTCATGTTTGCTTCGTGAGGTACAAATTTGTCGTCACACCATTGTGGTTCAGATTTTCCTGTTCGATCATAATTCTGGCTTTAGTTTTCTCCAAGCTTAGTTCAAAACCGGAACATCTGACAAATCGGGTCAATCCCGGCCAAACCGGGACGTTTGGTAAGCAATGTACTAGGATATTAACATGAATAGAAGTATTTAATTTCTTTAAGAACAGCTCTTCAGGTGGCTTGGCTGTGCTGAAATTTTAATGTACTCTAGCGTTTCTCCGACAATAAGGCTACGGCTGGCATCTTCCGAGATTTGATCTCCATTCTGTGTGACAGAGAGTGATCGTCATTCCGGCACATTAATTCTCACTGACCGTTGTTGCTTTTGTTGTTGTTGTTATGGTTCTATTTAAAGGCGTGTCACTTCACAGTTATCAGTCCCATGCATCTGGGCGTGTGTGCAATAATTCTAATAACCCATGTTATTACAGTATTTGCAGAAGTGTCAGCAACAATTGGCCTAATTATCTTGGACTATGAGATAGATGACTTGAAACAACATCTCATCCTGGAAATTTTCAGGAGTGAATGGAATACCTCAGGGGAAACCAAACTCATAATGACTTCTGGCATCGTTATTTGCCTGAAAATTACTAAAATTCAGGGAATCGGGAATTGCCCCTCAGGAGTAATGCTATCAGGGAAATTTGTCAATAAGATAAATGTTATACCTTGAAATGTCTTATCCTGTAGGAAGAAATTGATTCTTGAGGTTTCAGTTTGGAAACAAATCCAACCTGATAGTTGTAACAATCTGTTGTTGTTGTTTTATTTAAAGGGCTTGGACATCGTGGTCATTTATCCCCGTGTACTTGGGTTTGTGTGAGTAATTTTGTCTGATATTCTGCGTTATTGTTCTGTTTGTAGTAGTGTGTGTACTTTGGAATTCAGGTGAGGATTGGGAAGGAGGCGGCCATGGCCTTTAAGTTAGGAACCATCCCGACATTTGACCTGCATATATCATAAATTTGGATGAAATCGGTGTTGAGGAGGCGCGGTCTCCTCGTGAGGATGACCATCGGGAGGCGTGGTGGCGCAGCGGTCAAACTGTTGGCCTCTCACCCAGGTGGACTGGGTTCGATTTACGGTCAATGCATGTGAGATTTTCGAAGTGAAATGCCATGTCTTGTGGTTCGGATTCCACGTAAAAAGGAGGTCCCGTGGCTCATAATCACAAGATTCACAGTCACGTAAAACTACAATCTTCCTTCTTGGATGTCCGTCGTCAACTGTTGGGGCCCAAATTGGAACCACTTACCCCGCCTTTATCCACGACTATACAGTACAGTCTAGCACGCCGTCAGCCAGTTGCAGTTACCAGGAATCGAACTGGCTGAGGCATGGGAAGTTTCATAGATAATGTAATAATAATGTTATTGGTTTTACGTCCCTTTTAACTACTCTGGCTTTTAGAGACGCCAGGGTGACAGAATTTTGCCCCTAAGGGGATCTTGAACGTGCCAGTAAATCTACTGACACGGCTCCCGCGCATTTACGCACCCTCAAATGCCAGCTGACTGCGCCAGGATACGAACCTGCAAACTTGGGCCCAGCAAGCGAGAACGTTACCGCTGAGCCACGCAGCCAGCCTAAAAGGTTTCATAGAATATCTTTAGTCATTATTATGACAAAATATGCCCACATGTCTTGAGCGAGCAGCCTGTAAGAGTGGGGATTCGATCGACAGCCTTCAGGGTGTAATTGCTGGCGTGCGGTCGAGAGCCATCTGTTAACGATTCTCGTCGCCAGTATTGTTGAAGTGCATTAATTCCGCCAGCTCGTTTTTCGCTGCTTGCTCCGTACTGCTGGTAGATATTTGAGGTGTGCACATTATTTATTACTTTACATGAGAGCCCGGGTTCCTGTGTCATATTTTACATGAATATTAATGGAACGTCGACGGGGGAGCTTATCTCCACTGAACTCACTACTGATTTCTTTGGAGTCGCCCGGTCGTTTGCCATAAATCCAGGAACACTGCTGCAAGATGACTGAAATCAGTAAGTTTAATGTACTTGACGTTTGAAGAATGGCCTCTTTCCTCTAAAATAACGAAATTATACCTTATGGATTTGTAAATTGAGAGGCTGAAAGTTATTGCCTTACATCTTAAATTGACCAGAATGATACATTGCAGACTCGTGGACTTTTCTAATGTTTCAACGAGAGGAAAGAGAGTGAACCTTGTGAAATGAAACAAGGCTAGTGTAACTGAAGAGGAGAAGAAAGCGTCAGTTCGTAGCGCGGTACATGCGTGAGCATCCGGCTTACGCGCAGTCAACAAAACACAAAACACTTTCACCTGCTTGAAAATCTGGTGAAGTGTAAAGTTACATAATCGTGTTCCTATGTGAGCTCTAAAACCTGTACGTGATAAGATAATCTGTTCTAATATTTAATTAATTCTTAGCATATTTTATATTATAGTAATATTAATATCTTCAAATATACAAACGTACATTTTCAATTGAGACTGATCACCGTACAGTCTAGTCTGTAAACCTCTTTTTGCGAATAGGTCGCCTCCATTATCCCCTACAAGCACTGCGATCCCCTCTGCGTCTACACCTCTCCATCTGAAATAATTCAACACTGAATCTAACCATTGCCTTATAGGTCTACCCCTTCTTCTCTTACCTTCTACAACTGAACTCCTTAACCTCTCTCCTCCCCCATTTTCTTCACATGACCCCACCATGTGTATCGGTTCATACGAACAGCTTCATCTAGCGTGTTCATTTCTAACTTAGCCTTTATCTCTTCATTACGAGTACCTTCCTGCCATTGCTCCCATCTATTTGTCCCAGCATCATTCGTGCTACTCTCATATCAGTCACGTTTAGCTTATGTAGGCCTATCAGATACCCTGAATCTACCCCCACCCTCTCGTCCATCGATCTAAATACTGAGCGATGTAGGGAGTTTACTACAGACACCACAATAACAAAGGTTATCAAATAAATGTTATATATATTTATACACACACCCATGTACACGGGGATAAATAACCACGATGTTGAAAATCTCCTAAATGAATAAACAACAACAACTAACTTCTTTCTTGCAGAATACTGTAGATCGCAACTGAGAACTCACTGCATTGGCTTTTATACACCTCGACTTGATTTCCTTCCCCATAGGACCATCCTGGGAGAATACACAGCTCAATATCTTCCACCTGCTTTAATTTAGTTCCTCCTTTTATCAATATATTATAAATTATTGATTGCATACAGGGAAGAGTGTATTAAGTGGCTGCCCATTCATTCCATTTAAAGTGCTCTTCAGTTGGTCAACACTTATTGGTGAGTCCAATTCTGTAGTGCTGGGGAACAGTGGCGCAAGTCGAAAACTTAAATTTTATAGTAAAGAAACTGCCCTAACGAATACATTATTACAATTTTTAAAAACTTCAGATTAATTTGTTTCATTTTCAAATGATTTGTGCTTCTTTTTCCAAGCTGGATATGATACAATTGCACAGTATAAATGAAATAAATAAATAAATAAATAAAGATCCAATGTTGACTTACGTCACTTTTCTCCGGCACTGCAGCATTATCTTGGGCGGTTACTTCGTATCAATACCTGAAATAATAGATACACACACACACACACACACACACACTGCACGCTTCACTACTGGAAATAATTAGGGTGCTGTTATATTTCGTTAGTCACGCGAGCATCTTCATGTCTAGGTTAATTAACTTAACAAGTTAGTAACACTAGTATCTTGTATATGTCGTAGTCAGTGAAATCCGTCATTTCATGAAAATCTTAGACACTTCATGAAAAGCCGACATATGATGTAAAACGGGATAGATGCATTATCTGACGCGTTTCTTAATGAAGTGACGGAGTGATTCAGGCAGATTGTGTAAGAAATGGTTTTACATTATCAGCCGAGGCACTTCATGAACATCCGGTGTTTGTTGATTCGACTCTTCATGAAATGACTGACGCAATGGAGTCATACATTACCGTCATACACGAACTATTGCAAGAAATACACAAGTGCTTGCTTATTGTGGTTTAAAATGAATTTACAACAATAAAACAACAGTAATAGAACAATACAACTATATTAAAATATGCTGGCTGAAGAAATTGAAATACAGAAATCGTTAATTGGCAAAAATACTCCTCAATAAACAGCAGCTTTTGAACGTGCACGGTGATTTCCATTCCGTATATTGCCACTATTAATTCTTGGAAAGCACACTTCTCACCACGAGGACACCACTCCTGCTACGTTATGAAGTGACGGGCTGGACTTCCCGTCATATAATGTACAAAAAGAACTGCACTATGCGACGGCGAAATTTAGTCCTTTCATGAAACCACGAGTCAGATAGTTCAACTATCCTTTTTTACATTATATGCTGGTTCTTCATGAAGTGCCGAGAACTTTCATAAAATGATGGATTTCACTTCCTGACTACGACATATACATAGTTGCACATATTAACTCAATGAATCTGGATCTGATAATACTCCGAATAATCACCGCAATAGAAAATACAGGGAGTTGAAAATAAGTATCCAATATTTTACGAGGTGATAGTGTGCAAAAATACAAGAAAATCCGTCTTATAATTCTGGGTCCTACAGTGCATACATTCTGAGATATGAACCCTTGCTCGTACGAGGCACAGATAACCTAACAATCATAGTTCACACACTTATCATGGAATACTGATATGTCGCAAGGAATAATGAATGGTAATTGTGTGTAAGACACGGTTTGGATAGTGGTAGATGTGTGTTACACCTGGTGAGGGTTATTCTTAAATGACTATTTAGGAAATAATCCGATTAGATTTCCAACCCATCTGCCTCCCTCATTCATGGACAGGGACCTCCATAACTAACGTCCAAAGAACTGAGCTACTTTCATCGATCGGGCGAAATGATCATCCTACTCCAATTCATTTACTACTTGGTGTGTTCCTTCACTACAACCTGAGTCCTTGCTAATGATGTCTGGACTTGTTAGAAGGTTGAGTTGTATATCTCAGCTCACGAGGCTACACATCGAGCGTGTGATCCCCGGGTTTGAACACTTCCTGAAGACCAAATTTTGGCAACTATGCACGGTGCTATTCCTCGGGTTTCCCGCACTCACTTAAGATGAATCAATATTCACTGTTACAAATTTTCGATGTATCATTTTTTTTCAAACTATAAAAACAACACACACTTCCCATCTCCTACACTCCCTAATCTTATTTTATGTAGGACGCTACTGTAAAGTAGCTCTTAAGCTCTAAGTGTAGCCGCAGTGTCAGTAACGCGAGCTACATTCAACGGTTAAGGATATACGAGAGAAGACCAAGTAGAACACTATCATAATGTTAATTGGAAGATGTGAATATTTCAAAATATACCATTATCAATGCACTTGAAAGCTATGCCCTGCTTACGTCTTTCAGCATTAGGCTATAGGCCTACCATCTAAGGTTTGTTGACTACTAATCTCGTATACCATCTACCGTTTGGTTATGCATTAGTGTCATTGTTCACTGACACTGATCCCATTATGGAGTTAATACTATCTGCTGCTCGTGGGCAGTGTATAGACATGTTGAGTTTTTAAGTCCAACCTCTTGATACTGATCCCATAATGGAGTTCATACCACCTGCTGCTTGTGGGCAAAGTATGGGCATGAGGAGTTTTTAAGTCCAATCCTTGATACTGATCCCATAATGGAGTTCATACCACCTGCTACTTGTGGGCAAAGTATGGGCATGTGGAGTTTTTAAGTCCAACCCTTGATACTGATCCCACAATTGAGTGCATATCACCTGCTGGTTGTGGGCAGTGTATGGACATGTGAAGTGTTTAAGGTAAAACTCCAGTCCACGTATCTGTGAACTGTCGTCCGTTCATCCTGTCTAGCGATAGCCTAAGTGTTTAATCAGTTCTTATCTCAAAGCATTGTTCATGTCCCACGTGCAGTAAGGATCTTTCTTCTGCTCTTCCCTCTTGGACACTTGTGGTCAATGTTAATATTCATTGCTTCATACTTCATACTTCATAGTGCTTTCCTTGGAGTAGTGCGTACGTTCTCCTGTGCACGACGCTGAATTTCAATACGGACCGGCTACAAATCCTCCAACGAGCAAAGCTGACGGGCCCGTAGAGTAGTGATTCCATTTGCGGCTTCCTTCATTTAGAGGTCACTGTCGGCATTTCTATACTACTGTACTTGGGAGGGGAGGGTTGGAGGGGTCTGGTCTAGGTAGCACTCCTACTCATTGTCCCTAAACGTACAGAAGGTAACTATATAAGCATAGCATTACGAAATGTTCATTTTATTAAAACATCATTTTCATAGACGTAGAAACATATTTTCATTTTGAACTTGACCACATAAACGACAAAAAGAGATATGTACATTAGCTTGATGAATATATGAACCATCTAATGAGAAAGAGGGTAGGTTTTTTTTCTGTAGCCTGTTAAAATAGTGCAGAGAGATGAATGAGTGAGATCCTGATTCTTCCCTGGATTTATTCGTGGTAATCAACAAAAATGACTACTTTAGATCTGTCACTATTGGTATCTACGTGCAAAATGATCAGCACATTGTTTTATTTTCTATCTCGTTCCTCTGACGCATCATCAGACACAGTCGTTTATCGGCTAATTCTTGGGAATTATCTGTCTGGGCTACGAACTTCATCTGTGATTTGTTTCACCCATATGTACTGCAGTAGAACTATTATGACGATTCACCATTTCTGTTCACCCACAGGTCATTGGAATTTTCTAGATCTCGAACCAAATTATCAGTTGAGTTGGCAATGTGTATTGTTCCAAAGTTCTTGGAGAATTGTGGTATATACAGTATTTGTGTTTTAGTGTGTAAACATTCATTCTTTTTGTCTTGTTCAATTGTGATTCATTGTACTCTGAATTGAATGCGTGTCCTTTGAACTGTTGATATAACTCTTCCGGAATGTGTTGTTTCAGGTAAGTACCAGTCTGGCCTGTTCTCACGAAGGAATATCAGCTTCAGTGATAAGCATGCACATGACCCAGCAACCGTCAGCGTGTAAAATAGGTAATCACCATTATTTCTTTCAGTAAAGTCAATGCCTGTATTATACTACCCTACCAGCGAATTGTTACCGGTGGCGGAAATCGGAACTAATGCGCTCCGCACAGCCACACGCTTGCGATAGACGTGAAGTTGTCGCCAGCGAAACCTCATCGCGTGTCATTTGTGTGCATGATTCATGCTGGGTCGTGGCTGTGCGGTGTGTTCTCATTGTGTGACTGTACTTGCGTTCCCCTCTTGCCCCGGAACCGCTCGCTGCAGCCATAACGAGGCGAGATGACGTAATGTATACACAACAGCTGCGCTCCACGTCTAGCGGTAACAATTCCCTGGTAGGGTGGTACTAGTAATACCCTGCCCGATTCGTGCAGTGCATTCTCCATTACGACCAAAGCTTTGCTTTGACAACAAACTACAGTGACGGCCTCGCAATGGCCGTGTGTCGGCTGGGGCACTGTGTATTGCAGCGTATCGAGCAAGGCATTGGCGCTAGCAGAAGCGTAGCGCCCAACTAGTTTAGCACATTTACACTTTTTTAACGTATTTAATAATCATAATTACTTACATGAATATCAGATTAGTTGCTGGAAATGTTGCCCTTTAATTTCTAAACACACGTTGCACCGACGTAGGAAGTTTTGGTACACTCGCTGTAATTCATCCCCGCTGATATTTCGTATCAATGCAGTTACTTCGTTCTCTAGAGCCTCCAGAGTAAGCGGATTGTTCATTTGTGTGCATGATTCATGCTGGGTCGTGGCTGTGCGGTGTGTTCTCATTGTGTGACTGTACTTGCGTTCCCCTCTTGCCCCGGAACCGCTCGCTGCAACCATGGTGTCCACAGGCAGGAAAAGTCAGGAATAGTCAGGAAAAGTCAGGAAAAAATGGCGAAAAGTATTAGAAAGTCAGGAATGTTATATTAACCATACAGTATTTGGTGTTTCACGGCCATAGTTTGATGTTACTAGTTCAACTAATCTCTAAGCCTTTTGTTTGAGATTCCCCCACAAATTAAAATCTCATGGCGCTGAAACTTACGAAAAACAATTACTGCAAACTTCATCTTGCATGGTGTCCACAGGCAGGAAAAGTCAGGAATAGCCAGGAATAGTCAGGAAAAGTCAGGAAAAAATGGCGAAAAGTATTAGAAAGTCAGGAATGTTATATTAACCATACAGTATTTGGTGTTTTACGGCCATAGTTTGATGTTACTAGTTCAACTAATCTCTGAACATGAAAAGCAATAACTCACTGAACATTATGGTAAGTTTCCATTTTTACAGTACATCATAGTAAAAACCTCGTTTACCTATTTCTTGTACGCTTTTTTAGCGTTGGCGTAGGGATGTGGCGACCCCATCGCCCAGCACATTGCACTTTATTTTGTATTTTAAATGAAAAAAGAGGCGAGCGTTGGGCAGCTATGGGGATAATGGAGGCTGCAAATAATATATATATATATATTTGTTTGCTCAATAAACCTCTTTTCCGATGTTACGATGACTTCACGAGTCAGGAATTTTGTAGAAAAATGGTCAGGAAAAGTCAGAAAAATTGACATTGAAAATTCTGTGGACACCATGTCGTTGAGAAGATAAGTTTTCACTAGGAAAATTCGATGTTTTATTTTATACCTAACCATGTTCACGGGGTACGAGGTAGGCTACATTACTTCACAGCAACTCTTAATTATCACAACTAAGGTATCTTGCCAGCTGCGTATCTTATAAATGTTATGACAGCATCCAGGGCTTCCTGACCCACTGTTGTAATAGGTACAAGCTATAAATCTGGCGGTGAGTCATTGGGGCACGGTTACGTCAGACTCCGTTCTATAGGGAGGCCCCTCACTGTATAACTTTAGAGATTCGAAGATCATTTTAATCCTTATTTGTGACTGCATGTTATAATCGTCACACATCCTGTTGGGGCTTTTAAAACACGGCTAATGTATTCTACGGTAGATCAGTGTTTCCCAAACTTTTTTATGTGTGTACCACTTTAACAGATGAGAATATCTTGCGTACCACCTAATGGTTGCGAGATATAGTAACTATAACCCCACCACCACCACTACGTGCTGTAGTAGACCGAAAGACGGATTGTAAATTGTGTTTGCTAGAGTTAAGACTGTTACCGTTCAAGTTCAAATAATAAAAAGTGTGTCCAGTTGTTTTATTATTTATTACAATAAGTATTCAATTTAAACATTCAGAAATGACACTGTACAAATAATACAGTATTAATACAAAAACTCTTAATAATTAAACATAAAAACCAAATTTCAACTAACAACTTCAATGTGAAGGGTGAGCTTGAAGATTAGAAATCAACTTAGGAATGTCCGGTTTAAGATTGGTGAGTCTCAAGCGAAGATCGTTTTCCACTAATGCGCTCCACACAGCCACACGCTTGCGATAGACGTGCAGTTGTCGCCAGCGAAACCTCATCGCGTGTCATTTGTGTGCATGATTCATGCTGGGTCGTGGCTGTGCGGTGTGTTCTCATTGTGTGACTGTACTTGCGTTCCCCTCTTGCCCCGGAACCGCTCGCTGCAGCCATAACGAGGCGAGATGACGTAATGTATACACTACAGCTGCGCTCCACATCTAGCGGTAACAATTCCCTGATAGGGTAGTACTAGTAATACCCTGCCCGATTCGTGCAGTGCATTCTCCATTACGACCAAAGCTTTGCTTTGACAACAAACTACAGTGACGGCCTCGCAATGGCCGTGTGTCGGCTGGGGCACTGTGTATTGCAGCGTATCGAGCAAGGCATTGGCGCTAGCAGAAGCGTAGCGCCCAACTAGTTTAGCACATTTACACTTTTTTAACGTATTTATTCTTGAGATAAACAAGTGAAGAAAATGCAGTTTCACACAAGTACGAGGTAGTGAAAGGCAGTCAAAATCTAACTGCTTTGTCAGCTATGTCTGCATAGTCTACATGCCTCTCAACCCAAACGTTCACAAGAGTCATTTTTGAAGAAGTGTGCCTTAGTCCTGAATCACAATTCAATTCATAAAACTCCTCCTTATCTTTGGCCTTAAAGTCCTCCTGCAACAAATCAATGTTTTTATATTTTTAAATTTTGTATATATTTTTTTTCGCTACGTATCTATTTTTTTTAAAAATATTTTTCGTAACATCACGGCGTACCACTGCAGCAGTACGAGCGTACCACCAGTGGTACACGTACAACAGTTTTGGAAACTATGTTCTAGATGATTCGTGGAGATTTTCCAATTCATCAATATGGCAACCGTGCATTATTGTCTCCTAAAAACATTCAGGTGGCAATCCATTGGCAATAATTGTGGCAACCATTGATTATCAGCTATGTGTGAAATTGCTTAGTGATTGCGTAAGTTACGGGTAAACTGTCTGTGAATGGTATAATTCTGTCTTGGGCCTTGCACTGTGTATCCCAAGAATGGATCAATCACTCAAGCCGAAACGTTTGTGTTGGTGTCGGTGAGTTACCGGTCGCCTCTACTGTCTGACCGACAGGGCCAGGAACCGTATCGGATTCGCATTCAAGATAGGCTCAATTAAATGTTTAAGTAACTTTTCCAGCTTGAGAACGATACAAGGCTAATTTCAAGTGGTTCATAAAAAAACTCAACGCTGAGGGCAGGAAACTCGATGACAAGCGACAAATTGAAAGTTGTTGCGGGGCTCCTCGCCAACAATGGTCTGTGGGTGTTCTTGGAGCGGCCTGCCAACACCAGGTTACACAATTACTCCACTGGAACTGCATTTGTCTGAAGGAGTAGTCAGTTTGCTGCTTTACGCTTCATCACAATATGTAAACATTTGACAATGTGCCTTCTAAACCGAACTACACATTTTATTGTCAATATGAACATTAAGCAATTCAAAGTTTACGGCGTTGTTTTAAATATTCAATTAAATATTTCCCTAGCAATTTCATCCAAGGAGTGTTTCGTCATTTGAGCCGATAACCTACATGTTAGGCCCCTTCAAACAAAAATTATCATCATCTTCATTACATTTAATCATTCCTGTAGTTTAGTAAAATTAATATTTATTGCTAATACAATATACAGGGTGTAACACAAATTCACTTATGGATCATTCAATAACCTGGTGAGCACAAAACCAACATGGCGGCGACACGAAATTTAGATTTTTTAATCATTTTTTTTCGCAAATTTTCATCCGAGTGCTGTGAAACTTGGCACAGTATATCTTCATATAACCCTTGATATACTGACGTCTAATTTAATGGCATTTTATGAGAATTTTAAAAATGGCGGTGTTGCAATTTTTTAAAATCGCACTTTCATTTCACCTGTCCTAAGTAAGAGCAGTAGGATATATGAAAATAGTTCTTCGCGGAACTACTTGTTGTTAATGTAGCCTACTAGTGTCCGTAGATAATCAGGAAATCATTATTGTAGCAGATTTATAAATAGGATTCTTTTAAATAGCTTCTGTCCTCCGTAGGGTTTTGGTTCAGATCTTGCAAGTTGACACATGTAGGCGACCTGCGCGTCGTAACAAGGTTGACATTAATTATGACGACGTCCCAAGCACCCAGTCACCAATCCGATGTTAAAATCTCATGACCCTACAGGAATCAAACTTGGGGCCTTTGGATCAAAATCTAGCGTACTACTAACTTAGGCATGAAGCCGGCTAGATAGCAGTTTATCTCACAGAAGTTAAGTGTGTGGAAACTGCGGATCAATATCCCTCAGCAGTGCCAAGAGAGAACTTGTTAGTTTATTCTAAGGGGTGGACATTTTGGTCATCAGGTCCATGTACCTGGGTGTGAATTGGATTTGTCTGATAACCTGTGTTTCTGTGGTGGCTGTAGTTGTGTGTGTAAATGTAATTATTAGGGTCAAGAAATGGATAGGTACCCTGGAACTTGCAATGAAGTACCATCCCTGTATTTTCCTGCAGGGTGTTTGGAAAACCACCACACAGCATGGCAACCAGCAACGCAAGGATTTGAACCACAAATCACCGGAAACACCGCAGCTTCCCAGCACAGTCGTCGTTTTGTCATTTAGTTAGGTTCACGCCATTTTAATGAGTGCATGGCACGCCATGGGGTAAGACGAGAAATAAGATGGCGAATTTCAAAGATTCGATCCCGGCTGAAGGTTACGAATAGCAGCCATCCTGAGTGTTGCTTTAACACAGATTACAGCTAAACTGTTGGATGGAACCGTGCATAAGTCCCTAGGCATCTCTCCCAATTCTACCCCAATTCACAGAGTATCGGCACCACAGCAATTACTGGTAAAGAATTCATACAGTTGCTTAATAGGCTACTTGGAGCTGATGGATGACTGGACGTTTTCCTGGACATAAATTGAAGAGAAGGAAAGCGAAACGGTTGTTGTTGTTGTTGATTCCTTCAGGGGATTACGATATCGTAGTCATTTAGCCCCGAGTACTTAGGTATGTGTAGGGTTTGTCTGATAACCTGTGTTATTGAGGTGACAGTAGCAATGTGTGTATTTGCGATTGAGACTAGTATTGGAAAGGAGGCAATCGTGGTTTTAATGAGGATCTATCACGGCATTTGTCTGGAGTAGAAGTGGAAAACCACTGAAGGCCACTTCTTGGATGGATGAGTTGGGAATCGAAACCATCTATTTTCGGTTTTGATCCCATGAGGCTGAGTGTACCCCGATTCAGCCCTCAGACCTGAATTAAATGTCTTGTCAGAGCCGGGAATCGAATTGACTTGTTCTTCTGATGAGAGAGTTTACGGCCCGATAGAACGGAGACATTTAACATTCACACTAAACGAAATTAAAACGTGCAAAAGCAAAACAGTAAAAAAGAAATATAAATACACGGAATGTTTTTGAGGAGTTTAAAAAAATATAAATGCAAATTTGATATTTCCATGATTCACGAGGGTCCATGATCGCTTTGCACGGCCCAAGGTGGTCTGAGAAACAGTCGTCTTCTCCTGTGTTGAAGTTGACGCAGGAGCTGCAATTGCTTTCTCCAGAAAAAGGAAACACCATCAAATACGTTCATATAATGTAATGGACTGAACAACACATTTGATAATGTGTTTGTAAAATATTTTGCCACTTAGGTTCACGCCATTTTAATGAGTGCATTGAAAGGCTTATTCATGATATTTTATATGGCTTTTTATAGTTCCTGGTTTTGATTGTACTGTAGTTCATAGCAACTTCAAAGTGGTTGAATGTTATGAGCTCATTTCACACGTTGCCCTCTGCTATTAACAATGGCATGCGTGTTTCTGAGTGTAAACACAAATCGTGAGTAGCGAAATAAAAAGTAGGTTTGACGCAAGATACGCTACTTCCTCTCGTTTATTACCTTAATTCCTCTAGGGATTTAAAGCTGCGTGGGTGACTGTGGGCAACAAACAGGCTCGTTCCTGTAAGCCTCTCTGGGTCAAATCTTATTTTCTTCCTACCCCGATGATGTAAAGGCGCAACGGCGTACCAACGGGTCGGAGTTTTAGGGTTTAAACCCCCTCCTAGAGACATTTGTTTACTTGAATCCTTTAGAGTATTGTCCCATCTATCACCTGTTCTACACTGCTGCTAGTAAGGCTTCTTTACTCCTGTATGTATTTTAACAGTGATCACTAAGGCCCGGAAGTTCATATAAAATCATATATTTCCATATTTGTGCATATTTTAGTTATTTTGGCACAATTCATCATATTTTTCTCCTTTGCCTGTTTAAGTGCATATATCTGCTTGAGAAGGGCGCTTTTTGTTACTTAACTTGATGTTCTTAAAGTCGTATATTTCAAATCGGACTTCGAGAGTCTACAGGTATCACAGAATAATCCTGAAATTATGTTAAGACCTAGTACGTTTCAGTCCTTTTTGCAAGTTAATATCAATTAATTTTATTCAGCATTCCCTGTGTAAATATTATAACATTATTTTTATTTTAAAAAAAATCATTGGCTATTATAATTAACATAATGAAATAATTATTGATGGTCAACGCCGCTTGAAGTTCCATAAAATAACGTTTCCTACTATTTAGATCTGTTTCGTGGTTGAGATATTTAAAAAAAGGTGTAGTTATATGTTCGTCTGTTCATATTTTCTTTACATTCAAAATAGAAACGCTTAAGAATACGGAGTGATCGTAATTGCCGTAGTTATTTCATAGTGCATATTTTTTGAAAAGTGATGCATATTTGACCAATAATTAGCGCATTTTTGCCTGCATATTTATTCATTTAATAGTGCATGAACTTCCAGGCCTTACTGATCATTGAGGTTCTGATGTTAAAGAAAAGTCATATTTTTTTCCTGAGCTCATTTAACCCGAAATATGAAAAATAAGTTTGAATGACGGGTCCCTGACCACGTTTAAAGCAATTTGATGTTGCCTATAAATGCATATTTCGGCCATTTTTATTGTTTTGGTCATATTTGGTCATATTTTAGAGATATAAGGTCATATTTGGTTATAATTTCAGCATTTGTGTTTAAATTGAGGCGTCGTTAACAAGGTGCGTGTTATCTGCGTCGAGTTTCAAACACAAGATTTCCGAATAGTGTAGTAGATATATTTTTCTTTCTATTCACGGAACAGGCAGATATTAGGTTTAGAAGACCTGATTCGAAGAAGGCGCTCCTCTACGGACGTCTTTTAGCACATCTTTCTGGACAAGTTAGATTGCGAAACTGTACGCATGAGGTCACGGAACATGATGATAATGTGCTTCCGCCTTTCAACAGGATGTCACTCCAGTAGATATATTTAGCTCAGAAGTAATTATCCCAAACATTCATGTCATATTTCATAGTGTTTAGGTAATATTTTATAGTTTTTAGGGCATATTTGCTTGCATATTTTGTACTTCTTTAGGTATTAAACTTCCGAAACCTAGTGGTCACGTTCTTCATTTGATAAATACCCTACACTCCACTCGCAGCGAGACTCCTCCTTCAGCGTAGGAGCTAGCCATGGATCAATTTTGCTGGTCAAGTGTGAGATCGGTAACTTTTTTCGCGTCGCTTCGGGCTGCCTTAAATGTGCATATCAGTGTCACTGCGTGTCCGTTTCGTTAAAGATAATTCAGTACATGGGGAGTTTCTGAAATTTATTCCTATCAATGATGCAGATAAAGCCATCAAGACAGGCAGATTTTGAGAGTCGATAGTAGCCTAATGGCAGTAAGAACATGGAAAGCAAATCATTATTTGTTCTCCCACACAGTAATGGACATTCGGACATGATGATACCACTGCATCATTTCACCTTGGCTAAAGCGCGGCGTTAGGTCATGGGGCCAAGCTCTCTGCTGACTCGGTAGACGCGTGGGTTCGAGCCCCACCGTCGGCTGTCTTTGAAATGGTTTTCCGTGGTTTCCCATTTTCAACACCAGACAAATGCTGGGACAGTACCTTCTGACAGGCCACGGCCGCTTCCTTCCACATCCTTGCCCAGTTTCATTCATCTTCATGCATTCCATCTCTCATCCCGACGCGCAGGTCGCCCAAGGGCGTCGAATAGAAAGATCTGCACTCGGCCTCTCAGGAGGCTACACGACAAAAAAACTTTTAATATTTAGTTTTCCATATTTAAAAAAATACATTTTTATTTTTTTAATATAAAATAGTTTTCATGCAAAGAGAATGTTTTTTTAATTATTGCTTTTTATGAATAATAATCGAAACATCATTTTAATAATGCGTAACCCCCCCAGAAAGAAATTCCTGCGTACGCCACTGTAAGGCGTTATCCTCAATCAACTAGCAGAAGTCTGTCTGTAGCTACTGTAGTTCAATCACCCGACCACTGTAGTGCCAAATAGCCACTGTTTGGCCAAACGCTTCATAATTGAATTGTGGTTTTCTTGATGATGATGATAATTGTTGTTTTAAGGGGCCTAACATCGAGGTTATCGGCCCTGGTTTTCTTGAAATCAGTGTAAGCCACAAAAATGTAACTCAAGGTTGCTCCAATCCTCACTCCAAGATGTATTAATGTACTTATTTTGAAAGAATCGGTGCCACCTTCTGTGGTCTCTGATTACGTATTGAGACTCCAGATCCTGTGTTCTGGATTCGATTCCCAGTCTGACAAAATGTGCAATTTAGGTCTGAGGGCTGGAATGGGGTACATTCAGCAGCGTGAGGCGAGTTAGATTCCCTCCGCAGATGATCTTAAAGTGGCTTTCCGTGGTTTCCAACTTCTACTGCAGGCAATTGCAAGGCCTGTAACGCCACGGCAGTCTCCTTCTATGTCCTAGCCGCAACTACAAATACACACGTCATTACACTCAGAACAATGACACAGATTATCAGGCGAATTCCGCACTCATACAAGAACTGTACATTGGGCTACATAACCACAATGTTGCTGTCTGTTAGGTAGTCAGCCCGAAGGCTGGTTGGATCCTCAAAAAGCACCGACGTTAGGTTATGTGGGTAGATACCCACAAAAACCCAAGGCAGCGCTATATTTAGGCGTACTAGGCAAGATGAGGAGTGAAGTAGTTTGCCATTGCTATCCTCACTGAGTCAGTACAGCAGTACTAACCCTATGAGTAGAACCTTTCACAGCATCCACAGGCACTGACTGTGCCCTGAATGTCATTACTCTGCACCATCCATACCTCAGTAGCTTCCATATAATCACAGCAATGAGTGAGACTGGGACATCGGTGAAAAGCCACATTTTACTCTAGCCTGTGCCAACAGACAAATGCAAAAACCGAAGTTCAACTAACAACTTCAATGTGAAGGGTAAGCTTGAATATTAGAAGCAAACTTAGGAATGTCTGGCTTAAGATTGCTGAGTCTCACACGAAGATCGTTTTCCACTGTAAGGAGTCTATTCCGATATTCATTCTTGAGATAAACAAGCGAAGAAAATGCAGTCTCACACAAGTACGAAGTAGTGGAAGGCAGTAAAAATCTAACTGCTTTGTCAGCTATGTCTGCATAGTCTGCCCGCCTATCAACCCAAAAGTTCACAAGAGCCATTACCGACAGTAGTGGCTACGCTGGCTAAAGCGCAGCGTTAGGTCATGGGGCCAAGCTCTCTGCTGACTCAGTAGACGCGTGGGTTCGAGCCCCACCGTCGGCTGTCCTTGAAATGGTTTTCCGTGGTTTCCCATTTTCAACACCAGGTAAATGCTGGGACAGTACCTTCTGACAGGCCACGGCCGCTTCCTTCCACATCCCTGCCCAGTTTCATTCATCTTCATCCATTCCATTTCTCATCCCGACGCGCAGGTCGCTCACGGGCGTCGACTAGAACGACATGCACTCGGCCTCTCAGGAGGCTACACGACAAAAACAAAAAAAACAAGAGCCATTTTTGGAAAAGTTTGCCTTAGTTCTGAATCACAATTCGATGCATAAAACTGCTCCTTATCTTTGGCCTTAAAGTCCTCCGGAAACATATCAATGTTTTTATGTTTTTTTATTTATTTTTTTATTTTTCGTAACATCACCGCGTACCACTGCAGCAGTACGAGCGTACCACCAGTGGTACGCGTACCACAGTTTGGGAAACGCTGGCCTAGAGGATGTGAAACGCGAAGATATGTCGACATTTTCTGAAAGTCGAAACATGGTTCCCATTGCAAATTTTGAAATCCACCTAAAAGGAATTTGAACGGTTCGGCCGTGTTTGTGCTACTCTACTGCTGTTTAGATTTCAATGATCTGTGGTGACATCCACGTGGGTGAAGACAAAAAGGAAGAGAGGAGCAATGGCAATGAAGCCTCACATGTTCCAAATTGCTTGTTTCTAAATGAGGAGCAAATGAAGCCTGAATGGGATGCAAGTATCTTGCCGATTGGAGCGACGTCTGGCAGGCTGGTAGTGGTGGGGACGAGTCACAATGTGAAGCCGAAATAAAAGTTGTCTCCATTACTGAGGAAGCTCTGAAAGAAAAGAGGGCGAATGACAACTGTCACCGAACATTATTACGCTTCTTGTCTCCTTCTTACTCACGTCAACTTCCGCGACAGACAGGCGAACATCTTTGAAGCGAAAGAAACGAGAAGGAAGGAAAAAATGACAAAAGCTTGACAAAAGAAAAAGAGAAGTAGTAGTAGGACCAAAAAAAGGAAGAGATAAAAACGAAATAAGCTGTCCCAATGTCATCTATACAGTAGGCCGTCACTAGTTCTGTGAGGAGGTCTCCGTGCTCATTTGTCTGATGACAGTGACGTCATAGACTTATCAAACGGATATAGACAGCAGTGCAAAACAAGGAGAGAAATGCTCAAGACAAAAGAATCGCAGTATGGGGTCGTTTAGGTTAGCGGTTTCAAACAGGAGTCCGCGTACCCACGAGGTTCAACTCTCTCTTTGTAATGTCGATATGAAAATCTTTGTTGCGCCCACGTTTCGAGGAATGTTCTGCTCTAGCGTGAATGCACGATAATACTATGTTGCAGGATGAGTTTCTGCTGTATGTTGGGTGTTTATTCCGAACTAGCATTTGCTGCCTACCTGGCTGAGCATTTACACATAGGCTAGTGTTGCGTATTAATTCGCGTACAATACGGGGACACGAAAAACCATACTTGGTTGGCTCGAATGGGTCCCACTAACTCTCAACGGCCATTCTTGTCGTAAATTACTATGGATTCTTCGGAAAGTTCGGCATGCCTCCTTATTGAAGATCCCGAAGCACACTGCACAAATTTTTCATAAATTATAGATTGATACACACACCAATATAGACACCGTAATTATTCAGGTTGTAATACAGGCTTTATTCATATAGGATGGAAGGTAACTAATGCACGAAAATACAACTGGTAATAGACCTTGGTGTGTGGATTATAATGTCGCAAATGACGTGTCTGTAGCTTGCACCTTTCTCCTTGTTTTAATGAATTGCAACGAAGCGGCTTTTCGTAAACTGCCGATACGGCAGCTACGTCTGTGTCTGCTAGTCCACGCATTAGTCATCTGGGCATGTAAATATTACGTCCCTGCCCTCTCCTCTCCTCCTCGCAAAGACTCGGCTCGATGGTATTGCTAAAGTTCCAGACACGTATCTACTTTGCTGGGTTGCCATATGTGCTCCGGCAATGGACATGCCACTTAAGTTATTAACTTACGACTAAACTCATGGAGGTGCAGATCAAAGATCCGATAAGCGTTGGTTCAGATATTTTATACTTATTCTTTTGAACAGTCATCCGTTTTTTCGTTTTGAAACAGGATTGGTGAGTTGAGCTTTTGGAGATCCAAAGTTTGATGTAAATGAGAGTGGTACATATTATTGAACATCATCTACACGGTGTCCCACAAGTTACATCGTCACCGTTGTAGACCACGCCTGCCTTCTTTCCTAATTTACAAACCCACCCCTGTGGAACGTCTGCAAAATCCAAGTGGCACCAAAAATGTCAGGTATTTAATCCTTAGCAAAATACAGAGTCAAAAATAGGATCACCCAGGAAAAATACTGAGCGACCCAGAGAATCAAGAAAAGGCTAGAAGAGATTGAAAAAGAAAAAAGAAAAATACAATGCTTTCAGTCGTCCTTCGGTGCAAATCTGTCAATTACATTTCTCTATCCCCTAAAATTATGGTAGATTTGAACTTCGTTCCCGAACCGCAGTTAATGCATTTAGCGTGGGGACAATAACAAACAAGACATGCGGTTGTTATAAATTTGGTGTTCTAGCTCAGAAAGTGCGGTTGGTGGTAGTTGGAAGGCACAGTAATATCGAACTAGTCCGATCAATATAAATGATGTAAATGAATCATGAATGGAAAAGTACTGTACACTTCGGAAAAAGTAGACATACAACGAAAGGTCATTTTTGTTTGGGATCTCATTACATTTCAGTGGAGTCCATATTTCTGAGTACACAAAGGCACAGTAGGTTAGAACATATTCACCTACTATATGTGGTAGCAATTAATGTGGGTAATGACAGAAAACTGCACAAACACGTCTATACTGGGTACATGAATCGTAGTCAAACACGGCAAAAGAAAAACGGAAGGATTGTTTGTTGTTGCTTGATCGCACTCGTACGGAAGCACTGTTACTTGATTATCTGTAAATAACATTGTCAGACGTAAGAACGCTTTGAAATGTTTATTCCCTGGGGCTCAAAGCCTCCTAAAAGAACGTTCACTACCAAATCTTATTATATAATACGCTAAGGTGTATGTTTCACAAAACTCAAGCTCCTAAACCAGAGGGAGTTAGAAGGTGTGGTTTGTACCATAATCTTCCAAATCGTCACAATAGTACAATAGTAAAATAGTGCTTCCTTGAAAAGTCAACGGAAATATACTTATTTGTTTATAAAGTGCTTTTGAACAAATAAACAAGACGATATTCCCTGGCAGAACTGTTTCGCGTACAGCCCGCATAGCACTAGAGCCGGGCGGGTAGTCTGCACACATGGGGCGCACACAACCCATTATGCTTGAGTTCTCGCGCGTGTCCGCTAGTTACTGTATATTTCCATAAGGGAATAGAAACCGTATGTGTATTATCTACAGTACATTCCCTTCACATTACGGATATAAGGTGTCTTGTCTTTGTCGATCTTGCTTTCGACACGAGGATCTCAAGGTTCACTTTAATGTTTTCTCAATCAGCTGTTGTTGTTGTGGATGATTCATGTAGGGGCTTTGTGTCATCGTGGCCATGTAGCCCCGTGTACATGGGTGAGTGTGGAATTTGTCTGATAACCTGTGTTGTTGTGATGGCTGTATTAGTGTGTGTATTTGTAATTCAGATGTGGATGGGAAGAAGTCGGCCGTGGCCTTGATTTAGGAACCATCCCTGCATTCACCTAGAGAAGAAGTGGGAAACCACGGAAAACCACTTCCAGAATGGCCGAGGTAGCAATTGAACCCGCCTCTTCTCAGTTTTGCATCACGAGGCTGAGTTACATTCAAAAATATTTCATAACAAAGGTTGTATTCAAAAATATTTCTAAAAACACCGTACTAGTTGTCTAGAGGCTAAAACATATTAAAATTATAAAAAATAAGATCTGTAACAAATATATATTATAATCGAAATATATAGCCTAGTAGGCTATTTAAAAGAAACAGCTGGAAGTTGAAAGTCTCAGTAATGTGGATTTTTTTCTTTCTTATAGCGTATGACTTTGAGTGCCGGGAGTGTCCGAGGACATGTTCGGCTCGCCAGAGTATTGTAGCTGCTTCTATGTGGACACCCATACGGTGAGCTACAAGTACCGTTGCGTGTTGAGCGTTGTCTGGGGAAGAATGTGTCAATGTAAGGACGAGGAATTGGAAGGTAGCGGCTGTGGCCTATTGTTAGGGACCAACCCCAGCATTTGCCTGGAAGGAACATGGGAAACCACAGAAGACCATCTTCAACGTTGCTGGTGGGAGGATTCGAACCTTCTCGTCTCCCGGATGTGAGCGACTTCTTGCAGCCACGCCGTAAAGACCACGGCTAACTCACCCGGTAGTAATGTGGATATTGTACATGCATAGAAATGTGAGTTTGGCGACCATGGGATCCCAGCTGAGTTCGGCATTACTTCCACTTACTTGTGCTGGGCTCATCTGTGTCATCTTCCCTATCGACCTCCCTTGGTCAACTCTTGTTCTTTTCCGACCCCGACGGTAGTAGGGTATCCGAGGCCTAGTGAGTCTTTTATTTTCCCGCCTTAATTGACTCTTGTCTCATCTTTCCTGATCCCTCATTCGTCGAGGGGTCAGACCTGTTCTGTTCTCTTGATGATATCTCCTGCATTCTGCTCCAGGCCCTTAAAGGAGGCAGGGTGTATGTAGCGCCACCACTTACGGTGCACCCTCGATAGTGTTACACCCTCAAGGGCACACGGCTGGTGAGTTCGGGAGTTGGTGACCCCGAGGGTTTCCTGAGCTGCGACCGGTTCCTCCCCCTTTCTGCATTGCCTCTGGGGCAGACCCTCTCCTCTTTCCGTTCCTTATCTGCCCTTCGTGGCTCTCCTTCATTCCCAGTCCCTCAATCCTCATTCTTCGAGAGTTGAGGGCATTTCTTTTCCTCTTGTCCTTTATTTGCCTTATTCTTCTTTTTTTCTTGTAGTATGTAAGTCCGTTGTTATTTTTAGTTTTAGTTTTCATTCTCATCTTTCACTATCACCGGAACATCACCTCGATGTTAGGCCCCTTAGAACAACAATTATCATCATCATCAGATTAGATTCAACTTCGTCAGTTAGGAATTGGGCAGACATGGATATATTCGTATCTTTTCCGACAACCTATTGTTGAGCTAACGACAGTTCTTCCTCATAATAATTGTCTACTAAGCAGCACAATTGGCATTCAGGCCGTAGTAGAGATTCGAATTTGTGACCTGTGTTATACTCATCCACTTGCCTTCTAGCTACAGTGACGCATCCTGCTAAAGCAGGTTAGAGATTCTATTGAAATACTAAAGAAAGGTTTCCCATGTCATGGATTAGACGTGGTTATCAAGAGGGGTTCATTGGTTATTCGGAGAGGAGTATGTTTAAGCACACAAAATTAGCTTCATTTGGACGCTGAAGGCGAAGAAGTGCCCCTTATGAGGATAAGGAGGGGAGTGAAGAGCTCTGCAGGGGAGAGAAGTGGAGGACATAGGGTGATGAAAGGCGCGCGAAGGGGAAGAGGAAGAGTGAGGTCCAAGGTTAGTATGAAAGATATCATCATTAATGGGAAGAGGAAAGATTTTACAAAATGGGAAAATTGTTAGGGGACCAAAGAATAGGGAAGAAAACCAATTAGAAGGTAGTGACCCTTTAAATACAGCGTGAGGAAGTAGGGAATCGGTGAAATGACTTGGTAAAGAACAGCAGAACTATAAAAGCGATGGGTGTCTCAAAAAGCAAGAGTAGTTAAAAGGGACGTAAAACCAATAACATTATTATTATTATTATTATTATTATTATTATTATTATTATTATTATTATTATTTTATAAAAGCAATGTATCTTATACAGTCTTTCTCTTGATCGTGTACCTCGCAGTTTAGCCGTGCGCCTTCAGTCGCGCACCACAACTGTGAGTGGGATGTGGAAGTCTAGAAATCAAAGGTTTGAATCCCGGCACTGATAGTGGCCATTGGGAGTATTGTTTCCTCCCGGATTTTTCCACGCTCCCTCTACGCAATTGCCGGATAACGTATTATTTCATATGCCAAGGTTCCTAACCCAATCCTAGGCCTTAATAATTACATTTATTCATACTATTGCAGTCACCACAGAAACACAGGTTATCAGATAAAACCAACCCACACCCAAGTACACGGAACTGATGATCAAAATCTACCAAGCCCCTAAAATAAATTAACAAAAGCTTCTTCGTCATATTTTAAGGCGTTCCCTCAACAAATCGGACAGGTTCTGCCGTTTATCTTCCCGATATATCCTACATCTAAGTTTAACCAGTTGTTTGATGGTTCGCTCCCGGGCCATACAAATTTTGGAATGCTATCCAGAGAAGAAATTGGGAGACATATTCGACGGGTGACACTTCACAGATGGCATATCTACTAAACTGATATGGTTCCGCATAGTGGAGCATCGCATAAGCCATTGTATTTGCCTAAAGAAGTACCGCTTACATAACTGTAGGGCACACATTGCTAGTACATCACAACATAACTATACGGGGTTCAGGGAGCCAAGGTATAGGCTACTGTAGTTACTGAAATAGCCACGTCTAAGCTGGAAAGTCGAAATCGCTACCCGTGAATTTCCGGACGATTCGGGTTGTTGAGAGAACTACTGCCTTCTACATTAGTTTGTACAGTTGAGTATCCAATTCCAGTTCTAAAAGGCCTTGGAGCAAGGCACATGGGATCACGCCCGTACTCGAGACAATGATAAGTAGTCTGTCATCTTTACTCGTTCTACACGCCATTGCCATTTAATAGGGTCAACCAACTCGCTATATTTGCTGATCTTTTCTATGTGCTTTGATTGGAGATTCTTGTTCTTAGGGATCGTAACTTCAGTCAAGGAGGTTTACTTCAATTTCTTGTCGACAACTACCAGATCCGGCCTCTTGTGTGATACCGATTGATCAGTCTGAATATTTCGGTCTATTGTTATTATTATTGATATAGATTACAGGACCCCATTCCTTCTTCTTCAATTCCCTTATGCCTTTAAGCGTCAGGGTAGCCTCGTTTGAGCCATTTCTGCTATTCCGCTCTATTTCTGAACATTCTCTTCATTTCCACAACAGTTTTGCCCCTTTTTATTCTGGGGCTATCTCATCAATTCCTGCAGCTTTCCCTGTCTAACTTGTTCAACGGACATTCCTACCTCCTCTTCTAGTTTGTTGTCCCTCATTTCCTGTATCAATTATTTATTGTTATTATTATTAAGAATAATCAATATTACATTCAGCAATACAAGAAAATATATACACACATAGCTTTTTAAGTATTAGGACATACGTCCGTACATTGTTCAAGCAATCGCGTGCAATTGTGCACCACAACGTTGTATAATTCACTTGTTCTCTTGATCACTGGAGTCCCGTTATATTAAAATTTGTACAATCTTCATCATATCGTAATTTTAGTCTATTTCTGATTATTATCTAAGTAAACGTATTAGTCTAAAAATGTACATTCTGAGATCTATGTGATGGATATCAAATTCAGCCGTGTTAGGGAAGAATACATGTAAGCTATACCACGTAAGGCAAGGCCTTGAGGGTGGCATATTAGGTCTACTTACCTAATTATAACGTTAAGTGTTCATGTTAAAAAATATATTACATATACTGTATATATTAAAATAAGCGTTGCGAAATAGCTAGGTAGCAATGGTAATGCTAATTTATAGATTAAGCTACTTCAGTATATCTTTAATGACATTTTTATTCTCTCGAACAAATATCTTTGCGTTACGTATAAACTTTGTAGATTTATGTAACTGCTCATTCCACTTCTTTACCAACGATTGTCTTAATATTCCATATTCCGAATCTCGTGTTCCGTTTCCACTCTGGTCGAAGTCGTTTATATCCGTCCAATCCGAGGCTAATTGTAGTTCTCTGAATCACTTTACCTCCACATGGGTGATTAGCCCAACGTAGAGTGGTTTGTTGGGTTATCTTCCCATCCTCCATATTTATCCCCTGGAGACAGGGTGCCCCAGATGGTCAGGGTTTGGGTTTGGGCAGGCATTTCCTCCTTACCCACTTAGGTATGGTTTTCCCGCCAATACTTGGGTGGCTGATTGCAGTGGTTTTCCACTGAGCGACGGGGCCGCCACAACCCTACGCCGGTGACCCCATTCCATGTCTCAAAAAATAACACAAAGTTCCAATTCCTTCTTGGCGTTGCAATGATCAATTTTGTTTACGGTACTGTGTTAAATGTTTTCACTTTTACCTTAATTTACTTTGAATACATACTATGATTTCTTTATTTAACCGCAATAATAATCACATACAGGCGCGGATTAAGGGGGGGGGGGTCATTGGACCCCCCCCCCCACGGAGACCAAATTTTTTTGCAAACTCAAAAAACGAAAACACAATAACCAGACAAATAAAACTTAAAGAATTTTAACTGAAAAACGGTTTTTTTTTTTCATTTTATTCATTACTGAAAATATCTTGAATGCAATTTTTATGTTCTGTTACAACTGTACATATTTACAAATTCATACCTGCTATATAAAAACGATTATTTATATAACAAAATCAACTCGTCTATTTTGTTTAGCAAACCTTGTGATTACCGAATCGATGTTTATAGTGATGTCACGATGAATGTGCAGCAAGGCACGGATAGGAATTTGGGGCTTTTTTTTTTCGCACCAAAAAATTTTTCCGACGTCTAAACTGCAAGCTTGGTTGGCAATTTAAGCTGTGACTTTCTCCCTTTGTCGGTACCAACTCGACTTGCCGAAACTGTTACGTACCTTGATACTTTTCTCGAAGCTAGATGTAAAAATCGCAAAACACGCCTTTGCAATTTGTACGAATATTTTTGGTGCCCTAAACGCATCAAATTTCTATCCATGTAGCTTGCAAAAAAATTGGTCTGGTTTTGTACGTTTGGTTATTTTGTGATTGCGTTTTTAGTGATACCATTTTTCTTAGCAATTTCGATTCTCTGACCCCCCCCCCCCCCCCCCCCCCCAAGCCAAACTCTAGATCCGCGCCTGTTCACATACCTCCGGCTTTCAGTTTGACAAATACACTGCAACCCTAATGTACGGCACATTTGAGACACAGGCTAAGTGAGATGAGTGTATTAGGCACTTTTTCTTTGGTAGTCCTTTTCTTTCCATTGGTGCGATGATGTATCTTCTATTACGTGATCGTTATGGTTGATAAAGTGTGCGTGGTGTTAAAAATATCCTTCATGTGTTAGGCAGTGCAATATATTTGACATGACTCTTGACAAATGGGCTCATAGCCATACTGGCCACTCTTTACTCCGGTCTATGAACACCATATCGGGCAAAGTTCTGCCGTTATGGACTACGTTTCTTGCTTTTCTTCCATAAAGCAATTAAACATCGGCGTGCGTTACATCAAATAAAACGCATGCTCGGTGTTGTTCTTGCAAGCAAGCGAGAGAGACAGTAATTGGAGACTGTGGGAAGGACAGATGAGATCATGCAGGCGAGATTGTAGGAAAAGAAGCAATTGGTTGTGACAGTAAAGACGGGCCCTTGTTGTAGATTGAGATTCATGTCGGACTCCATCATGCTAGTGGGCTGTTTGGACCTGGAGTTCGCTTCCTCGCACCACTTCCCGTGTGGACTGCACGCATTATCGTTAGTTTTCCTACGTTTATTACATTAAAAAAACACAGCATTTAACATATTATCACATTTTAAATAAAACGTTTCGTGACATCCCAATTTTTCAGAATTATATTTGTACTAGCGGACCCGTACGAGAAATCTCGCATGTTCATAAACCACACTTTTCCCAATAGGTTTATAGGCCTACTGTAATGAGAGACTAAGGGGGGATGTAATGAAATTTGTGTCAAAAATCAATTTTTTGGAAACATGTTATTCGTAATCTACATAGTGTAATTTACATTGTGTATAAATTTTATAGTTATCGCAGGCATGGAAGTTCATTAATAAACATTAAATGTCAAACTCTGCACATATACTTGGTGTGAATCCAGGAGGGTTCACCATAAAGGCGTTCAACACCATTGACAAGAATTGACTCATGAAAGCTGAGAAAGGGATGTCTGATTTTGAGCTGGAAGCCAGACAGAAAATAAGAGGGCAGAAAAGAATGTTGGAGGATGAAGAGTATGAATATGGAGGATTTTAAAAATCAAATAAGCATTTTTCATGTTTGAATATGGTAACCAAATGTTTAATTGCATTTTTCTCTAATGTACATTTTTTGTAGAATCTGAAGCCTTTTCTCAAAAACTATAAATCGCAGAGCTATGAATTTTTCAGGAGTTGTTCATTACACATTGTGGAATATATGAAACTACAATTGTAATCATTACTTATTTAAATTTTTATTTAGAGGGTTTTATGTGATGAACATGTGTCCTATTTATGTGACAGTAAGTTCAAGATTTTTTAAGTAAAGAACTAATATGTATATGTAATTTATTTTAGTTCAGTATTCATATTGTAGTGATAGCTTCATACAGTAAAAATTTCATTAGAATTCCTCTTATGGCTTTCGTGCAAAAAGGGCATAACTGTTAATACTCTTATAACATTAATGTATATGCCTTACATCTAGGTCTCTACTTATATTTTTTTCATTTATTACAGTTAGTTATCTATCTACACACAAAATTTCATGCCTTTAACTCAAAAACTTTGGTTGTAATGATTTTTTAAGGAAAAGCTTGCATTTCCTAAAAGAAAAGAAACGTTATGTTTTTATTTCAACGAAATGATTATAGAACACTATTTACATTTCAAGATAAAGGAAAGACCTCAGAATGTTAATATGACATGAAACAGGCGTCACAGTGTCCCGTGGACAGCAATTATGGAGCGAATTTTCCTTCAGAATCGGTGTTTGAAAATCACACACTTCGTACAATTTTCTAAAGTCTATTTAAAAGAAATTATAGATATTTATGAAATTATAGTGCAATAAGTCACTGCTAATGTCTATTCTCTTTTTATTTGAGTGCTTATTTGCCACGATCGGTCGCTTGTGAGCGCCGCAGGAGGGATCTATAGTACTGAAATAATATATATGATGATAACAAACAGCGTAAATCGAAATTTAATGTTTTTCAGTCGGTCAACACGATCGTGCCCAATTGTAATGGGTGGTTCCCTAATCCTGAAACAAATCACACTTCTCGTGCACACATTGTAAATACTATGGTTGGTTGGTTCCTCAGTTTAGGGGCTGCGACAACGCGGTCATGTAGCCCCGTGTACTTTGGATGTGTGTAGAATCTGTCTGATAACCAGTGTGAATTGTGATGGCTGTATTAGTGTGTGTGTGTGTTATCTGCTTTTAAATTCAAGTAAGGACTGCAGATATTCGATTTTCAAGTAGTTCCAACTTTTGCTACCAAACGCCACCGTTAACGACCAACTAGTTCTGAACTTGGTTACTAGATGAAACCGTAGTCGGCTCCTGGCGACGAACGTTGGAACCTAATTGCGTCAGTCAAATCTAACCTATAATTTAGCTTCACACAAGTGGAAGGTTCTTTATCATGCCATACATCTATGACATGGGACCGATGGCTTTCCTTCCCCTCCGAAGGAAGGTATATGCCTACTGAGGGATTTTTAACGGTCTTAAAAATCCAACGACTTCGGCCGGGTTTGAACCCGCGACCCCGGGCATAGAAGCTCAGCATGCTACCAATTGCAGTACGTCACTGAAGCCGCCGGTAAATACTATCACACATACTTGTAGACATAGGCTAGATTTAACAGCTCAAGTGTAATGGATCTGATGACGATTGGTTTACGATCGAAACTGGCCATCCTAGTGTATTTATTAATCTCGTGGTTTTTTTTCTTCATAATTAGGGAAGCACCCATTACTATTGGGTACAATCATGTTGACCAACTGAAAACATTAAATTTGAATTAACTTACTAAGGCAACACTGAAAAATGGCTTCACACCATAAAACAGGGTAAACATTATAGTTGTTCTTGTCCGCCTCGTTGCTTAGTGGCCAGCATTCTTTGCTGTCACCATCGAGGCCTGGGTTTGATTCCCGGATCTACCAAGAAATCCTATAACGTAAAATCTTAACAATTCACCTTTTATTATTATTATTATTATTATTATTATTATTATTATTATTATTATTATTAAATGTCTGAAGCTGCTACTGAAACAACAACTATTTCAATACCTTGTCCCTCAGTAAATGGACGGTCTACCTTGACTCGTATGTCCAGGAGCTGAGGGGCAAAGCCATGGCGAAGAGTGCATAGGGAGATAATTAATTTCATTATAATGAAAATCCACAGCCTGCTTCCGGTCTCCGACCGGGTCAGGAATGGAATGAATGAAGCCCCCCATCTAGCGGCGAGGATATGAACTGTGCCGGCTGACGAGGCCTGACGCACTCCTCTGGGGCAATGATTAAATGAATGACAGATGAAATGAAATGATAGTGGAGAGTGTTGCTGGAATTAAATTTGTGACAGGGAAAACCGGAGTACCCGGAGAAAAACCTTTCTGCCTCCATTTTGTCCAGCACAGATCTCACATGGAGTGACCGGGATTTGAACCACGGACCCAGCGGTGAGAGGCCGGCGTGCTGCCGCCTAGGCCACGGATGCTTTCAATCAATTTCATTATAAATAATATAAAATCAAACAAAAATAATCAATAATACATTGTACCCTCTGCTCACTTATATCAGTGCGGTGCAAAATGATATTAAAACAAAAATGTACTACAAAATTATATCAAAAAACAAAAATTACATTTAATTAAGGGGCATAAGTAGGCTTGCCATACGTCCCGGTTTGACCGGGACAGTCCCGGTATTTTCCTCTTGTCCCGGTGTCCCGCCCGATTTTATCAATGTCCCGGAAAACGGCTGTGAGATGTAAAAAGTAATGAATTTATGTGTTTAAGAATCTTTTATGAATCGGTTAGGCTACTTTGAAAGCAAAGATTGACGTTGTCAACTCATTAATTAATTAATTGCTTTTTTGAGTTTGACAAAAATAGTTTTTTTTGTAATCGTTTTTCTTGTTAGACAAAAAGTTGTAGTTTTTCAAAATATCGTAAGACTTAGTAATTGTTCAATTAAACAATTTTATGAAGTATTTTAAATTGTATTTTATTAACACTTCTTTCTAGATGGTAGACCAGAAAAATAAAAAAGGAATTTTTGCTACATAAAAATATTTTTTCCTTTTTAAAAGGTGTGTAGAACTAACAATTTAGGGTGCCAGATTCCCCCCTCCCGTCACTTGCGAGGCTTAAAGAAAGGCATAAAACTCACCATTTTGCTTCTACTGGGCGGGGGCGGGGGGTATTCTATAGCCCCCAGTAAGGCCATCCCATTTTAATGTGCCCGGTTTCACTCACCCAGAATATGGCAAGCCTAGGCATAAGGAGCTCACTGAGAGCACCAGGTTCCCGCATTTTCAAAGGCATACATTATATGCCTACAAGCATGATTATCTCGGTCTGAGACCTGGAACACGGTACACTCAGCCTTTTGAGGCGAAACTCAGAAGAGGCGGGTTCGTTTTCCAACTCAGCCATCCTGGAAGTGGTTTTCCGTGGTTTCCCACTTCTACTCCAGGCAAATGCCGGGATGACATCTAACATAAGGCCACGGTCGCTTTCTACTCAAATCCTAACTCAATTACAAATACACTCACTAGTACAGACATCACAGTGACACAGGTTATCAGACAATTTCTACACACACCCAAGTACAGGGGGCTTTATTATCAGGATGTTGCAAAGCCCCTAAAAGAATCAACAACAACAGAGTTCTACTGTATAGGTTCACGGGATTTGAACATCTAGAAACTAGATTGAAAAATATAAATTTTAAAGTTGATTTGAGGATATAAAAAAGGGAAAATCATCAGGCCAACCAATACGTTCAAATGCCCTCTTTGAATTGACATAACAAAGAAGATGAGGGAGAAGAAGAATAGGGGTCAGGCTGCTTGCCTCTCACCAACGCATGTGAGACTTTCGAAGTAAAATATCACGTTCTTTGGTTAAGATTCCACGTAAAAATGGAGGTCCCGTGGCTCAAGATCGTGAGATTAACGATCACTTAAAACTACAAGCTTCATTAATAATAATAATAATAATAATAATAATAATAATAATAATAATAATAATAATAATAATAATAATACTAATAATAATAATAATAATAATACTGTGTGTATGTCTACCCGTTAATATTGCCGTTTTTTACAACGAGATTGGGGATGAGATGCGATTAAATTCTATGTGGCGGATGGGTTTTACGGCCAGATGCCCTTCCTGTCACCAACCTCACGAGAGGAGTTAATAAGTGATGACATTAATGAAGATGATTGAAACTGGGCAAGGATGTGGAAGGAAGCGGCCGTGGCCTTTCAGAAGGTACCGTACCAGCATTTGCCTGGAGTTGAAAATGGGGAAACCACTGAAAACCATTTCAAGGACGGCCGACAGTGGGGCTCTAACCAACGCGTACCGAGTCCGCAGAGAGCTTAGCCCCATGCCTAGTGTTGCGCTTTAGCGAGCGTAGCTACCGCTGTCGGTAATAATAATAATAATAATAATAATAATAATAAAATAGTAATAATACTTGTAATAGAATAGTCTAATGATATACAAAAGAGTACCCATTGTATACAGGATGACCAAAGAGAACAACATGGATGTATCAAATTCAGTACTGTAAGATTGTACCGCACACCAGCGTAGCTGAGCAGACTGGTTCAATCAATGATTGGAACGGGGACATCAAAGCATGTTGTGACATGTGCAACACATCGGCCAATATTGTGTGGTCGAACTGTCGACACTTCACAGCTATTCTATAGTATTCGCACATTGCATTGTTTCAGCAGAGACTACCTCGTATCTACAATATATCGGCGGTCTCAATGGGTGAGGCACAAAATGAAAAGATAGCTTAACATTCTAAATTCAGACAATCTTGGATTATTGGTATGTTATTAAAAAAAATTTCATCGGTACTGTTGATGTCATTTTATTCATATGGCCAGAGGATGATTCCCCTCATTGGAAGTGTAAAACTTACGTACTTTTGTGTGCAGAATATTTCTAGGAGACAGAACGTGAAGAACGTGAGCAACCTTCACCCATTTGGAGAACTGATTATAGATCTGGTATACCCTCCCTAGTTCGAATCTAAAAATACTCGGTTTATTGGACACGTCTGTAGTTCTTGTTGACTTAAAGACATTTAATTCACTATCTTCCTGTGGTCTATTGAGACTCCGACCTCATGGGTTCTGGGTTCGATTCCTTGCTATGCCAAGAAATTTAATTGTGGCCATTAGCCCCATTAGTTAAAACTGAGAATAGGTTGATTTGAATACTACCTCAATCATACTGGAAGTGGGCTTTCCGTGGGTTCCAAATTATACTCCTGAAAATGTCGGGATGGTTCCTAACTTAAGGCCTTGACCGCCTCCTCCATAATCCTAGTCTCAATTATAACAAGTAGTCCCGTGAAGAACTAAATAGCCAATTTTCATATATCCTACTTATGTTAATTGCCTCTATCAACATATAAAATTTCAGTTTGATTGCTGTAATAGATTCGTAGATATTGAGAACCGTCGAAATATTTGCGATGGTCGTCATGTTGGATTTTTATATATGTAGGCCATAGATTTATATACTATTAGATGGCGATTAATGCGTAGGTTCATTATTCAAACGTTGACTTTGATCGCATGATTAAGACACAAGAAAATAAAACTTAATTTTAAAATTTCGCACAGCCGCCATCTTGAGGTTATGTAAACCATTGAACTAAATTAGATGTTAGTTCATTGCAATGTGTATAAACATTTGCTATACCATGTTTCACTGCGCTCGGGTGGTTAAATCGTGAGAAAAGTTGATTTAAATGCTTCAACTTTGCTTCGCCACCATGTTCGTCTTATACTTAACTGGTTTTTGAAAGTAACATAGGTGAAGTAGTACCTTTTATCACCGTACAAAATTTCAGAGTGATATCGGTAATAGTTTTGGAGATATGGAATGCCGGTGAAATAATTCGCACAGCTGCCATGTTGGATTGGTGAGACATAATAAAGTTTGAAGGCCACGATCAGGGTCGGACAAAATAGTTCTATGTCCTTACCGAGTTTCATTGAAATCGCTCCAGCCGTTTTGATTTTATTAGGGGGACACCCACATACACACACATACACACACACACACACACACGCGCGGACAAAACGTGATCACATAAGCCTATTTTTTTTTCATAAATGAAAATAGGTTAAAAATCGCACATACCACTATAGACACCACAAAAACACAGGAAATTAAACAAATTCTACACTAGATATCCAACCCCTAAATGAAGCAACATTATATCATTTTGACTCAAAATGTATTAGAGAGATCTCACACGTGTTATACCACATGTTGTGCTGTTATGTGTACTCGACGCGAGACATTGTACAATTTGTATAAACGCACTTTTTAAACAATTTGTCAATCAGAGTTCAATTCATAACTGAAAATGAATGAAAATCCACAGCCTGATTGCAGTCGACTGCTGGATCGGGGAATGGGATGAATGAAGCCCCCATCTAGCGGAGAGGATATGACATGTGCTGGCTGCCGAAGCCTGTCGCACTCCTCCGAGGAAATGACTGAATGAATGACTGATGAAACGAAATGATAGTGGAGAGTGTTTCTGGAATTAAATTATGACAGGGAAAACCGGAGTACCCGGAGAAAAACCTGTCTCTCTCCGCTTTCTCCAGCAGCATTCTCACACGGAGTGACCGGGATTTGAACCACGGACCTAGCGGTGAGATGCCGGCGTGCTGCAGCCTAAGTCACGGAGGCTCTACAATTCGTAACCGCTGCGGGTAATTCTCGTACTGTACTTCCTCTGTTACGATCGGTAACTTGTGAACTCCCCATGTGTGCAGACAATCCGCCTGGCTTTACTGTCATGCGGACTCAACGCGCCACGGTTATGGCAGGGGCTATCGTCGTGTACAGTATTTGTGTAACTGCACTTAATAAGCGAATCAATATTATTTCCTTTGACTTTACAAGAAACGGAAGATTTTTCCAGTGCCATTAGATGATTTGGAAGATTTTGACACCAACCGCACCTTGTTTTGTGAAACAGAAACCTAAGTGTTTTATATATTTAATGATGATACTTGAACGTTGCTTTGCAGGAATTCCCTTTAGTAAAATGTAACGATTGTGATGTGTATGGAGAATCATCTCGTAGAAGATGTTCGAATCACTTTCCGGCTTTCATATGGCTTTCTTTGTTGTTGTTGTTGTTGTTGTTGTTATTATTGTTTCATTTAGGAGATTGGACATCATGGTCAATCAATTATGTGCATTTTGGTAAGTGTAGAATTTATGTGATAAACTGTTTTTTGTGGTGTCTGCGGGAGTGTATGTGAATTTGTAATTGAGGCTAATAATTGAAAGGAGACGGTTTTTGTATTATTTTTGGAAACAACCCGGCATTTGCCTGGAGTTAGTGTAAGAAACCATGGTAAGACAGTTCCAGGATGGCTTTTCTTAGGGTTGTCTTGTCAGAGTCGGTGATATCCAAAATGCTGGTCACTACATCATGAGGTGGTCAAATACGAAAGAGTACATTTAAGAACATCAGTCTGAATCATATTGCACCATACCTGTCGAAGTCGAATAGTTTTTCAATTATACTTGTAATCGTATAACCACCAATATTTCCTGGAACTTCACAAACCTGTGGTAAGTAATTTCGATTGTGTTCGCGGTCGCAGTAGGAAAATGCCTTCAATGAAGAATGTTTAAATATGGATTGTCGTAATTCAATTGTGGAGACCGTCGCTGATAATGAAATTATATTCCCATTGAGTTCTCTCGGTGACGCCTGGTGTGTTGTACCCCTTGCTTTCGTTGAGCGGTATCTACTCCAATCAAATTTTCTCTCCAGTCACCTTTCTGTTCTACGTTCGGCTGTCAATTGGCCGAGTCGAATCCATCAATCAGATAATTTCCCCGCATGCAGAGCGCGATGTCTCTAGCTGTGGCTTCATGCTCAAATCGAACGAATTTGGCCAAGGTGGCCACAGAACATGTGTTTATGCTCGACCCTGACTATTATATGTCAGAAAACTGTATCATAATGATGGTCATTATAACACTATTTTTCATTATGAAACAGTTTCTCCCACCAATCACAGCTCAAGAAACAGTTGTTTGACCAATCAGATAAGGATAGCATCGCACCTGCGGTGAGTTTCAAGGCCTTCTAATTTAAATTTCACTGCGTTGCCTAGTGTCATAGTGGGGTAATCGAGGAGGCCATGGACAAATACAAGGCATTGTCTGCGTCCCATGCTCTCTGTTCAGTACATAAAACTGGCGAAATCTCGACAGATATTTATGAATATTTATGTTCGAACATAAAATAGTTATAATAATTATCGTCGAACATAAACAGTCGAATGCAACTCACCTATAATGGTAATTAAAACACTCGTATGGAAAGTATAAAACTCGCATACGCTCGTTTTATAAACATACTCTTGTCTTAATTATTGCCATTATAGGCTCGTTGCATAATGTACTATTGTGTTGTTGTTGTTGTTGTTGTTGTTGTTGTTGTTGTTGTTTCATTTGAGGGGGTCGTGGCACCGTGGCCACATAGCACCTTGTAAATTGCTTGTCTGAGTGAAGACGATGTCTGATAACCGGTGTTTTGAGGATCTCTGTAGTAGTGTAGGTATTTGAGATTCCGGTGAGGATTGGGAAAGAGGCGACCGTGGCCTTAAGTTAGGAACCATCCTGGCATTTGCCTGAGTATTGTAGGAAACCGCCGGCCCCGTCGTGTTGGGGAAGCGCACCTGTATCTCACCTGGAGTCCCCGGGTCGATTTCCGACTCCGTCAGGGATTTTAGAAACTGATGTGAGGGCTGTAACGGTGTGCACTCAGCCTCGTGAGGGCAATTGAGTAGCTCTCTGACAGCGAGGCAGCGCCCCGATCACGAAAACCAAGATAACGCCCGAGGGGACCCGAAGCGCTGATCACGCTTCACCCCAATATCTGCAAGCCAAATGGCTGGGCAGCGGTCGCTTGGTAGGCCTGGGCTCTTCACGGGCTGTAGTGCCAGGGGTTATTATTATTATTATTATTATTATTATTATTGTGATTATTATTATTATTTTTATTATTATTATTATTATTATTATTATTATTATTATTATTATTATTATTATATTGTAGGAAACCACGGAAAACCAATTCCAAGATAGCTGAGGTGGGAATTGAACCCCCACCTCTTCTTAGTTGTGCCCGACGAGTCCGATCACAGAACACAGGGATTCGCTCTGATGGAGGGCTTTCTTCCTTTCATGCAGAATATTTTGCAGTGGTTTACTTTCTCGGTGGATCAGTGGTACGGTCTGCCTCTAATTCAAATATCACTTGTTTGATTCCCAGTCGAGGAACTCTGATTTGGTTGCCGAAAGGTTGAAAACGCCTGTCTTAAAGCATGCGGATAATGTTCGTCGTTACCTTTAAGTTATTGGAGCGAATCGCTTAGGTCTGGTTGGTTGGTTGGTTCCTTAGTTTAGGGGCTGCGACAAAGCGATCATGTAGCCCCGTGTACTTTGGATGTGTGTAGAAACTGTCTGATAACCGGTGTTAATTGTGATGGCTGTATTAGTGTGTGTTATCTGTTTTAATTCAAATAAGGATTGCAGATAGTAATTTCAAGTAGTTCTTACTTTTCTTACCAAATGTTACCGTCCACGACACCTAGCTTGCGGATTTGGCTACTAGATGGCATCGTAGTCTGCACCTGGTGGCGAAAATTGGAACTAATAGAGCGTTATCAGTTCTAACCTACACATTTTGGCTTCACACAAGTGTAGTCAGAGGAAGGTTCTTATTAATGCCATAAATCTATGACAAGGGACCGCCCGCTTTACTTCCCCTCCGAAGGAAGACATACTGATGGATTTTAAACGCTCTTAAAAATCCGACGACTTCGGCAGGGTTTGAACCCGCGACCTTGGGCATGGAAGCTCAGCATGCTGCCACCGAAGCGGCCTAAAAGCTTAGGTCTATATAATTTCTATACTTTGTTCTCAGGTTCAAGCAAACTTACTTCCTTGGCTGTCAACTCAGAAGATTTTCGAACTGGAACCACTAAGCAGGCCATAGCTTAATCCCGCGAGCCAAGCTATCTCTCTCACTCCCTCCCTTTCCCCTCCGTCTCTCATGTTGTCAATCAGAGCGTATTACTCCCGTGATGTATCTATGTGGGCTGCTCCTGCTCCAGCCTCTGGAATGCATATAGGGGCATCGATAAGTCGCCCTCACAACACTGTTCGTGGCTTCAAACCTCTCCTGGTCTGAGGGCTAGTACGGGATTCACTCGGCTTCGTGTGGCAGAACTGGGAAGAGTTGGGTTCCATTACCACCTCAACCATCCTAGGAGTGGTTTTCCGTAGTCTCCCCACTTCTACTCCAGGAACATGCTGGGATGGTTCCTAACTTAAGGCCACGGCTGCCTCCTACACAATTCTAGCCCCAATTACAAATACACACACCACTACAGCCATCACAATGACACAGGTTGTCAGACATATTACTAGAGACTGGACAATTATGCACTAAAAACGATGAAAAAATGCATGCAATTATGCACTAAAATGTAGAAAATATGCATCAAAAGTTGAAAAATGTGCATTTAACAATAAGTCAATCTTATTCATAAGCCATATCTGTATATTGCTCCAAATATTTTTCTGAGAATTTTACGTTCTACATTCTCTGCTGCTATAATGTCTGATGGCGCAGTGGCTTAGCTGCTCGTTTTTCACCCGGACGGCCGGGGTTCGAATCCTGATGACAGCGGGGTGGAATTTTCACCTGAAAAGTCACGTGGCGTCAGGAAGGGCATCCGACCTTAAATCCTCGGCTTAATCCAAAATGAGCCTGGTTGGCTCCTGTGACCGCAAGTAATTGGGAAAAGCCGAGGAAAGATTTTATGATGCCTGATGATCCGATTGTGGCCTTTTCTGACCCATACAATGCTTCTGGTAGTACGACTGTTTTGTAGGGTCTAAGTTTGGCCTGTTGTGATATGCATTTCATGTTATAATGTGGCCATGTGAGTTTGTAGGCTTTCTGGAGTTTTTCCATTCGGTCTATATTAGATGCCTTGTTTGAGCCTCCTATTTGAATATATTCCACTGAATATTTAAATTGTTCGACTCTTGTTATGGATCCATATATCGTATGCAATGTTTGTACATTGTTAGTCTATCGTTCCATGCAAGTAAGTCTTCTCGTAGGATATCTGGAGACCTGTTTTGGCAGCTATTTCATGCGAGCGTATTATTAGTATTATTATTATTATTACCGACAGTAGTGGCTACGCTGGCTAAAGCGCAGCATTAGGTCATGGGGCCAAGCTCTCTGCTGATTCGGTAGACGCGTGGGATCGAGCCCCACCGTCGGCCGTCCTTGAAATGGTTTTCCGTGGTTTCCCATTTTCAACACCAGGCAAATGCTGGGATGGTACCTACCTTCTGACAGGCCACGGCCACTTCCTTCCACATCCTTGCCCAGTTTCATTCATCATCATTCATTTCATCTCTCATTAACTCCTCTCATGAGGTTGGCGTCAGGAAGGGCATCCGGCCGTAAAAACCATCGCCACAAAGACTTTCATCGCATCTCATCCCCGACCCCGTTGGAAAACGGGAATAATAAGGGGTAGACATACAATTATTATTATTATTATTATTATCATCACCATCCAAAGGATGATTGTAGCCGCCCTTGTCTTCCTCATATTATAGACTAGCAGTAGTGCCCGGCATGGCCCGGTGAATTTTTTGGTTTTATGGATGATAATGAATACTACTACAGAACTGGTGAGCTCAAGGATAATGATCGGAAAGCACCAACGCTTATTGCAGCTGATAACCTCAGTATACTGCACCAACATCATCGCCATTATACAGAGGCATACTATTGTTATGATGATAACTGTTTTAAGGGGCCTAAGAAATCTTTTTGCACTAATTACTCTCCGTGACTGCAATTTATTAGCAGCTCGCAAATCTGCACCAGAACACTGGTAGGGGCGACGACGTGATGCAGCCCGCATTGCCAGGCAACAATAGACTTGGGTATTATTGAAGCTGTTCGGGAGCACTTGTTCTTCCGACTTACTGAACAAAAATCAATCTTTAAGGTTACCTGACAGGTGTAGCCTAATGCTACATAGCCTAAACTATTCCTCTTGAATTTGGCTATCATATACAAAAATAAATTTTTCGAATCCGACTGGTAGTTCCAGAGATTAGCGCGTTTAAACAAACAAACAAACAAACAAACAAACAAACTCTTCAGCTTTAATATATTAGTATAGATTAAAGCATATTTCTGATTTAAACTCCGTGCGCTTAAAGCATTTATATAGCTACATAAATACAGAAAATAATGTTCATACGGAGCCATGAGCTTATGAGTCTGATCGACTGGGGTTCGAGGCGCGGCCAAGTCGTAATGTGTCTGGATAAACTGTGAACCTCAGAAATGAATGCTGATGAGAACAGAAGAATAAAGAATCATAAGGGATGAGCTGGCGTCGGGCTTTAGAAATGGAACGACATTGCTTGTTCCATTTGGTTATATTTTAGAGGAATCAAAACTATTAGAGGGGTTATGTCATTGTGTAGTACTTTAGAGCATCATTCTTGACTAAGGATGTGGGTCAATGTATCTCGTTTAGTTCTATGTACGACAGTATTACGGACATAATGCCCAGGATGCAGACATCTTCAATTACCTCGTCTCGTGCTGCACTCTAGACTGCTAGACTAGTGTAAGCTATTGCTTTGAACAGACGATCGGTTTCATGTCTTTACAGAACACTATTAGAAGCAGTATATTCATTAGATATGGAAAGTTTGTACAAAACTCTTCCGTTTGTGTGTCTTATAACCTTTACTGTACACGCAGACTTTTAAGTTTCGAATTATTAACCAGCAGAATAGTTATACGCCCTAAGTCATGTGGCATGACTGCATTGGGAAGTCCGGAGATCAGAGGATCGAAAACCAGCTCGGACAGCAGCCATATAGTTCATCATGCACCCTCCAAGCAAATGCTGGGGTGGTACCTGATTTCAAGTCCAGGAGCACCTACCCCCCCCCCCCTCCTTCCCTCTCCCCATTCTAGACCCTAATAATTAAAGTTGTACATACTACTACAATCACCGCAGAAACTTAGGCTATCAATTTAATTCGTCGAAACACACCCAAATACATGGGGTTGCTGACCCATATGTCCCAAGTCCTTAAAATGAACTATCAACAAGTATTAAATTTAAGATATAACAAAAAAATGGCTCATTATTGCTCGTGTATTTAATTTCTGCTGACTATTTTTTTTTTCACACGTCGGCCACATTCAGTTGATGATTTCAGTTCAAGAAACTTTCATCATTTCTTGTATAAAATGTTGCGTTTTATCCTTCACAAAACTCAAACTCCAAAACTATATGAGTTAGAAAATGCAGTTTGCGTCGGGTAAAATCATAAATTGCTTAAGAATGGGGGGGGGGGGCTAGGATGACAGGAGGTCCTTTAATGTGGAATAAAGACGAAAGCTCCTGCCAAAACTATGTCATGTCAATACCGAGTGGCCTGGATTGGGTAATGGGAAGCCATGGCAAACCATTTCATGGAAAGCCGACGGTGGGGTTCGAACTAAGTCGTCTCCCGAGGTTGAAAACAGCCCAGCACATTAATAGTCGGTTAAAAGACCCATTCAAACATAATAATTCGTTATAATTTTTTATTTAGTAGTCCTAATCTGGGAGGGAGTTGCATCACTTGTGGACTATAGGTCTACTCTTGTAGAACCATCAGTTGCTGACAGCTAAGTATAATTGTTCCACTTTATCGCATAATTAAAGAATGCGCGTGTGCAAAACGGGAAAGAGAACGTTTATTCAACAAAAATGCAGCGTTTCATTCCGCACTTGGACAGTGAGCTATACCATTACAACCTACACCGCGGTTTAGAGTTACTCCAAAATTGTGAACCTCATCGTTTTCAAAACTGCGTATGGTAAACCTGCCTTGTAGAATCTGTATGCTGTTTTACAAATAAATATATTAATTAATTATTTCATTAATTCATTACGGTAACTAATTGTTTATTAACATACATTTTCACTTAAGACAGTTTTGCCTTTCAGACTTCAGTCTAGTTTAGAAGCCTCTGTTTGTGAACAAGTCGCCTCTATGATGCCCTATTAGCAGTTATCATTGCAGTCTCATCTGCTTCTACACCTCTCACTTAGAAATCGTTAAACACTGAATCTAACCATTGCCTCCTAGGTCTACCTCTACTTCTCTTAACCTCTACAGCGGAACTCATTAACCTCTTAGGTAATCTCCCCTTCCTCATTCTCTTCACATGACCTCACTATCTGAGTCGGCTCTTTCATCTAGCGTGTTCATATCTAACTTAGTCTTTGTCTCTTCATTACGGGTACCTTCCTGCCATTACTCGCATCTATTTGTCCCAGCAATCATTCGTGCAATCAGTTACCTTTAGCTTATGTATCAGATATGCTGGCCCCGTGGTGTTGGAGTAGCGCGCCTGCCTCTCACCCAGAGGCCCCGGGTTCGATTTGCGGCTCCGTCAGGGATTTTAGAAACTGATGCGAGGGCTGGAACGGGGTGCACTCAGCCTCGTGAGGACAATTGAGTAGCTATCTGACAGTGAGACAGTGGTCACGAAATCCAAGATTGACGGCCGAGAGGATCCGACGCGCTGACCACGCGTCATCCCAATATCTGCAGGCCAAATGGCTCGGCAGCGATCGCTTGGTAGGCCTAGGCCCTTAACGGGCCGCAGTGCCAGGGGTTATTTATGTTATTTTTTTATGTATCAGATATCCGGAATCTATCAGCTCTCACTTCCATACAGCAAGGTCGGTCTAAGCACTGAGCGATGTAGCGAAAGTTCCATCGCTACACTGACTTCCTTCTTACAGAATATAGTAGCTCGCAATTGGGAACTTACTGCATTGGCTTTTCATAGCCTACACTTCAAAATATACGATGTGTTTTACGCAAATCACGTTCTTTTTCAATGAATATTAGTTGTGGGCCCTTAATCTAAGTTTCCGGTAGCATGCTGAACTGCTATTCCCAAGATTGCGGGTTAAAACCCGGCCGAAGTCGTCGGGATTTTAAGAGGGTCAAAATCCTTCAGTATGTATTTCTTCGGAGTAGAAGTAAAGCCAGCGGGCCCCTATCTCATATCTATGGCACGTAAATGATCCCACCACTGTAATAGATAGTGTGTAGTGTAGGTTATATCTGGCTGTTTAGGAACGCTCTATCAAGTTCCAACGTTCGCCGCTAGGGATTAGTGACAGTGGCATCTGGTACCCAAAGTTGGAACTACTTGAAATTGAACTTGTTCGGAGCCCTCGAGCGTTTAGTCAAAAATACCAAGCTATGGCCATTCGGCTGCAATTCATATATAATTATCTAACTTTCCCGAGCCTCCAGTAAAGTGCAGTGGATTGAATCGCTTCGGATATCGTATTTGTTGGGCCTCATGCGCAAATCGGCAGATCCTCATGACCAGCTTTCTAAATAAAATTAGTGTTCTGTTCCTTTGAAGAGGAACCAATTTATTTGGCAAAGCCTTGTTCTATGCATTTCCTTTGTATATCCCCTTCCTGGTAATTGGCGTCACCTGAGACAGAATTGCCTGTGATTGCCTCCAGCTTAATGTATGCATCTCAAATAAGCAGCCTCTTCCCTGGAATAAGGATATGTTGCATTTAATTTGAATATCTGCCAAAGTGCACATAAATGGACAGTCTGGGAGGGTATTGGGAGTAATTGTGAATTTTTTTCTTTCTTTGCTGTTTTTATGTCCCAAATCAATGTTCCTAACAGAAATTCGTTATGAATACATTTTTACCCAGCAAGATTGGGCAACAATGTTTGACTTTCTCTCTGACGGACATCGCGTTTGAGGTCTGTTGTATTAAGAAATTGATTTGTGCAATACCCATTGAAAATTTAATTTTGTTCATTTCTTTCGTCCTTCACTCATTAAACATAATATGCTGTATTAACATAGAGAGCCTTGGGAGGTAAATGTGATGAATAATTGTCTGTTGTTGATGGATAATAATATGTGTAATCTTGAAAAAGTACTGGCTTCTGTTTGTCTCTGTATTATGTAAAAATATAACACACACGTTAAGAATCACAACGCTCAACTACCAACCGAGTCACTTATGAACATTCACTCGTAAAGCAGTATCTGACGGGACAAAATAAAATGTAGCTTGTATACTGTATATCAACAGTGAAACCCCTAAAATCCGAACTAATAGGGGCTGTAGCCTGTTCGGATTTCAGTTTGTTCGGATTATCCGAAATATTTGCATAACCCAACATAATAACCAGCCCTCGTTACGGTATCGGACTATACATTGAGCGAGATAGGCTAGTGACAGTGAGGATGAAGAAACTTCGACAGACAATGTGACTTATACTGAAGCTGCATCTACTCTTGACATCGCATTGCGCTTCGTAGAACAACACGCTGCAGACACGCCAAACGATGTCATGTTCATGCGACGCTGGCGCTCAATTGTCTCCGCGGGAAGATTTTCATCACTTCGACAATTGAAGATAACTGATTTCTAGTGAAAGATTACGTGATATTTTGTGTGTTTCTATTGTCATTTCATTGTTTTTGCAAAGTGATTAACCTACGGAATTACAATAACCAACTATTCCGTTTTTCAATCCTGGATGAGATAAGTTTGTAGCGTGTTTGTTAGATATGCTAACTGTACTTCTTTGTTAATTTCTCAAATAATTATGTAAATTAAGGTTATAATGTCGAATATATAATTGTTTTATGACTAAATAATTTTATCTTTTTTGCGTGTGTATTTCTAACTTAAAATTGTCGGAAAGAAGTCGTTCGGATTACCCGGGATTTCGGATTTCCGGGGTTCGGATTTGAGGGGTTTCACTGTATTCAATATTAGACTATGAATCCGCTCTTCATTTTATGAAATGGTGTCTGATAGTTGATACTTGCAGGGGCGTATATAGAAAATAAAATCGGGGGGGGGCTGGGCTGGCTATCCTGGAAAATTTTGAGTATTCTCAGGGGATTGTCACCGCAAAATACCCAGAAATATCAACCAATACCTTAGAGCATATAACTTTGTGTAATTATTTTAGATAAGATTCAATGTTTATATAGCCTACAATTATTACTGGCAATACAAAAAAGTTGTAAAATACAACGCAACACACAAATAAAATTTTATACTTAATGAACTTTCTATTATGATCTATGGAGTGTAAATGGCACATATCTAAATATTTGTCAGTTTACTAAGCAGAAAGGTAACCAGATGTTTCTACATGTATTTCTCAAAAAACATACTGTGGAATTCACAGCTTTACCTCACAAGGCTGAGTGCACCCCGTTCCAGCCCTCAGACTAGAATTAAGTTAAAATTTCTTAGCAGGGCCGGGAATCGAATTCGGATCTCCGGGGCGGCAGCGAAGAATGCTACCCACTACACCACGATTTAGTATAATTGCAATTTTAATATTGTTTATAACTTAGCCGATAAGTTAAGATTAGAGTACTACCAAATTTACAATTATTTTATGCGCTTACCAAAGCAACACTTTCATAATTTTTATTGTTTTTTTCGGGGGGGGGGTTGGAGCCCCCTCAGCACCCCCCTTATATACGCCCCTGGATACTTGTGAAGTCACACGACTTGCTGTCAAGTACAACAGCCTAGTCACACATCTCCTTCTTCTGCAGTTCCGGAAGCTTCGAACTCAGATTGGTAATTTATTTTAGTCTGAAATCCAACTATTTGACTCCTTTAACTATGTTTACACAAAGATAGTGTTTGCACTGATGTGTGAAATATTTGCACAGTAATTGTGTTGACATAAATATCAAATGTTGTGCGTTGCAAACCTTCTCTCGTGTAATTTATAGCATTGTTCGACTTTCAGCGTCCCACCTGGATCACATATTGTCCCTTTGTGCTCCCTGCCGATAAGTATTGTATTGCCAAAATCATCGACGTTAAACATCGGTTTCCTAGTGAGTGGCCAGACACGTTGTTCTATTATTAATTGAAGTACCTATGTTCTTTTCCCTTTTGGCTTTGTTAAATTGCTAGCCACCATCTGATTGGGATTTGATTGGCGGTTTGTGTTCTGGGGCATAACTTATAATTAGAATCTTACTGAGTTAGCGCCCACTCAAGTAACTAGATCAGCCGTGCCTGGCAAATCAACTGCCATAATGATAGCATACGACCTGCGTACGTGCTTCAAACCATAAACAGGAGATATGTCTCTCTCTTGATTGCTGGCTACTTTCTGAGAATACCGTCCTTGCCCTGTTGTTCCAGTACGCTCAGTACGAGGGCAAACCTCACCCAGATCAAAATACACTTCAAAATATTAAGATGTAACATTGTTTATTTTGTCATGGGTAGGATTATTACTTCCTATACCATCTCATGATTGAACTCGTATATGAAACCCGAATGTTGAATGTTTAGAAAACTACGTCCTTGTTGGCAGTAATTTCCAGAAAATGTCTCCTCTTAACTATCGCCTGTGAACATTTCTCTGTTTTGATCACAAAATATCATTCCTTTACGCTATATTTCGCAGTCACATGAATGTTCTATTTCCGGATTGTTATACAAAGTATAATTTTTCATTCGACTATTGACGTAGATCTTCTCTAACCAGTTGTCAGGAATTATCGAATAGGCTGAGGAAAATCATCTTCAGATAGTTTATTTGACATAGTCTGTGATATCTAGCTAGGCTACTTTTACATGTGTATTTATATGATCAATTCATTCAAGTCATATAGATCAATCTGAGCCCCAGCAAATTGAAAGGAATATCTGGTTCCTCTGAATCCACCCAATCATGGCAATACTTATCAGAATACACAGAAACATCTGCAGTACTTACAACTGTATGTGTGCTTACCTAATGAAAAGAACTAAGTTGTCGGGTATTGTGTCAACACCATTTTATGAGCTGTATACTCCTGTATCTAGGTAGCTAATGGCTACTTTTGCTGTTTAAGTTTGTATGTAATCTAAAAACTTAAACGTAGATCTTACAAAATAGACCATAGAACATACGTTAGGAACATCAACCTCAATACTGCAGTTTCGAACTATGGCGGGTGTTTTCAATTTCTGATTCAGCCGGTGTTTCGTTCTAAGACAGAAGATTGCAAGCTATGCAAAATAAATAGGTAAGGTTTCTGGTTTTTAACAATATAAATCCAGTCGTAGAGGTCATAAAGCATGAAGGTACATAATGTAATGAAATTTGGAAAAATTTCGCATCCATAGCAAAAACTGCAAACTCTGTAGATACTGTATAAATAATTACCAGTTTCCAGTTTAAACTGGAATAGTTTCGGGACTAGAACCCGGGAACTGGTACTTTTTCATAACGTGTACTTGCATATAAAACATTATGGTGTTCGAAGCCATTTTACAGTGTTGCCCTAGTAAACAAAAGTTTGGTGCTTTTCAGTCGGTCAACACGATTGTACCCAAATGAGATGGGTTATACCCTAATCCTGAAAAAGATTACATGAGTAATAAATACACTTGGATGACCAGTTTCGATCGTCAAGCCAACATCATCAGATCCATTAGACTACACTTAGGCTATAAAATCTATGTCTGAAAATATGGGTGAAAATATTTACAATATGTACAGTTATTTAGTTGCAGTATTTTCACCCATTTTCACCAAAATTTACAGACATAGATTGTATAGCCTAAGTGTAATGGATCTGATACCGACAGCAGTGGCTACGCTGGCTAAAGCGCAGCGTTAGGTCATGGGGCCAAGCTCTCTGCTGACTCGGTAGACGCGGGGGTTCGAGCCCCACCGTCGGCCGTCCTTGAAATGGTTTCCCGTGGTTTCCCCATTTTCAACACCAGACAAATGCTGGGACGGTACCTTCTGGTAGGCCACGGCCGCTTCCTTCCACATCCTTGCCCAAATTCATTCATCTTCATCCATTCCATCTCTCATCCCGACGCGCAGGTCGCCCACGGGCGTCGACTAGAAATACCTGCACTCGGCCTCCCAGGAGGCCACACGACAAAAAAATGGATCTGATGATGATCGCTTGACGATCGAAACTGGTCATCCAAGTGTATTTATTAATCTCGTGTAATTTTTTCAGGATTAGGGTAAAACCCATCTCATTTGGGTACATTCATGTTGACCGACTGAAAAGCACCAATCTTTTGTTGCATATTATGATCAAATATACAATGTGTTCTCTTATGACTTTTAGAGCATTGACAAAATAAGAGCCCAGGTCAGATAATGAAAGGTGCTCTAAAATAAACAATGTCGCAGGGAGAGAAGTTGGAATGTTTTGGGCTTGGCTCGGAAGTAGTTTACTCTCTATTACCTATATTCTCTCGCTGATTCTATTACCTGAAATCGTGTTTGTACAAAATCAAACACACGTTTAAATTAATAACAACCTCTTTATTGATGTACTTATACATTCAAAGTCTATTTGAGTTTTTTTATTCGGTAAGTGGTTCGTGATTGCTTTACATTTGCTCTCATGAGCAAATGCAAATATCAGATTTAGAATTCATATCCATGGAGCATGGTTTAAACCCGACCAGGTGTAATTACAGAGAGACTACTATGAACCCGAATCAGCGGATTTTCAGAGGCAAGTGGGGAGAGACCTTATGCTGTACAAAGATTACACAATCGAACTGTAGCATACTGAGGGCGAGTGCTTAACTGTGAAATAATTACATTTTGGAAGTGAGGTGCCCGCTGTAAGCATGTGCAGGTTATCGGTTTCCGAAGCGGCAAGGATGAAGGCCGTAATAATAAAAGACTATGGATGGTGGGAAGGCTAAGCACGTCCTACGCCTTCGTTCAGGTGCATGTAATGTTAGCTAGCCTCATATCGTATTACCCACTCATTACGCAATACAATCACGCTCTCCAATTGTCCAGGCATCACCTGCGGGCTGGCAGTTAAAAGCTGCCCAACAAAGTGACCACTCGAATAACGTGTACAAATATTGGTTCGTTCGAGACATCTCATCTACTCAAGCATCCTGCATCTCAGGCGGGACAACTGTGGAGGTTGCCGCGTGTGTCATTGGCTATCATTACAGCCCGGATGTTTAGACATTTACTTGGGTCAAAATTGGCAAGCAAAGAGGCTCTTAAATTGCATGAAATGGGCAGTAAAACTATTAAAATAGGCATTTAAAAATTAAATGTGGCATTGTTAATGTAGAACAGTTTAGTCCCGTGCACTTTTGGTTACATATCACAGGAAGGAGGTGGTTTAAGTCTTCAAGTGCCATAGTCGCCGTCTATCGGAGATAGGTGGGCCTGATTTTCAGATCATCGGTTATTTAATGTTAATTGCAAGAGTTATATTCAACAACTACAATCATATATTTTTTTTTTCGTAGTCAGTTTACTCTCCAGGTAGGCTTTTCCCACGGACTCAGCGAGGGATCCCACCTTTACCGCCTCTGCGGGCAGTGTCCTGGAGCTTGACATTGGGTCGGGGACACAACTGGGGAGGCGGAACTAGCGCCTCGCCCAGGTGGACTCACCTGCAAAGCGAACAGGGGCTCATGAGGGATGGGACGGGATGGGAAGAATGGGAGGGATAGACGAGGAAGAGGGAAGGAGGCGGCCGTGGCCTAACGTTAGGTACCATCCCGGCATTTGCCCGAAGACGAAGTTAGAAACCACGGAAAACCACTTCGAAGATGACTGAGGTGGTAATCAAATCGCCTCTACTCATTTGGACCACCCGAGGCTGAGTAGACCCCGTTCCAGTCCACATACCACTTTTCAAATGTTGTGGCAGAGCCGGGAATCGAACCGCGGAACTCCGGGGTGGCTGCTAAGCACACTGACCTTTACACAACAGAGGTGACAAACAATAATAATAATAATAATAATAATAATAATAATAATAATAATAATAATAATAATAATAATAATGGTAATAATTTGAAGAGCGTCGCTTGGACTGTACTTCCTTGACAACAAACAAGAAGTAAACTCGAGACTCTGAATGATGGAGTAAGGAAAAGGACAATGGTCTTCCAAGGTGCCAACACCTTGTGACCTCACCCGTTCCGCCTCAAACTGCTAGAGATTGAGCATTGTGGGTTCTCACAAGTCTAGGGAAACGAGGTGAAACCTTACCTTGTTTTCGTACACATGTTTGGAATAGGCTTCTGTATAGCTTCATGTAATAAGAACACCTGGTCGTACATCGATTATTTCGGCAACAATTTCTGATGGTTTATCAATTTTAACCGAATCAACAAGATTTTAGTTTCGTTATCCACTGTATGATAGTGTAGATTTATTAGAGAACTATCCAATAATCCTATATGATGATGATAATTGGTGTTAAATAGGGCTTAAAACATGTATTCTGAGTAAGTACTTAATTTGCGGGATGGAATAATCTTACCCCGTTGCGAAGCCATGCTCGTTGAATCGCACACCACAGCCGCGAGGGCAACTTCTGCAAGTCCAGAGATCGCAGATTCGAATACCGGCGCTGATAGTGGTTATCTTGAGTGCGGTTTCCCCCCATGTTTATCCGCACTCCCTCCAGGCAAATGCTGGGATAGTACCTTACTTTAAGTCCCGGGGCACCTATCTTTCCCTTGTCCCTAATACACTCTTATTCATCACATAAATACAGGTTATCAGACAAGTTCAACACACATCCAACAACACGAGGCTGATGACCGAAAAGTGCCAAGCCGCTAAAATGAATTATTAACAAAAACAACAGAATAACCTTAACTCTTGCTTATATTAGCTAGCATCAAAAAATGGGAGAATGATGATTTCTTTCAAGATTCTATGTTTATTTAGTGGAGCATTTTTCAAACCATTCTGCTCGCAAATTGTTTTACACGTTCAAATAAATTGCGTCGTGCATGATATCCATAGATTCCACGAGGAGACCCCAGTCAGTTTTTAATTTTCGAATGGTTTCAGTAACCTGGCCGAAATTGCTATCTATCAATGCCATATCACAAGGTAGTTTAGAATCGATGAACATTTGCAAGTGACATGGTTTGTGGTGGAAATAATTTAACAACATTTATTTATTTAGCGTACGGTATGACTTTTAGTGCCGGGAGTGTCCGAGGACATGTTCGGCTCGCCGAAGGCTGTAGCTGCTTCAAGTGGACACCCACGGGGTGAGCTACAAGTTCCGTTCAAATTCAAGTAATTCCAACTTTCGCTACCAGATGTCACTGACACCTAGTGGTGAACGTTGGAACCTTGATAGAGCGTTACAAGGAAATCTAACCTAGAAATTTAGCTTCACACAAATTTAGTTAGTGGAAGGATATTTTACATGCCATGAATCTATGACCGCCGGCTTTACTTCCCCTCCGAAGGAAGGCATACTGAAGAATTTTAACGCTCTTGAAAAATCCGACGACTTTGGCCGGGTTTGAACCCGCGATCTTGGGCACAGCAGCTCAGCATGCTACCCACTACGCCACCGAAGCCCCTATTAAACGACAGATTTATCAGCTCCGAAATATTCGACATAGAAATGTACTGCCTTTATCCAAGTACTCCATCGAATTAGCACTGTTTGCGGAGGAAGTGGTACCGGAATATCAAGCAATTGCTCCTTGTAAACTTGTACGTGTTGTGACGCTTTCACGAGCACCTTTTTCGTTGAAGAAACAAGTTGATTGACCTAGGGAAAAAACAAGCTCTCACCTCTTCTGCAACACATTGAAGAGGATGGTCCATCCAATTGGAGTGAACCGAATGAGGGTCACATTAAGTAGAGAAACAGCCTCTAATATATACCTTGAATAGGTCATCCTGAAGATGGTTTTCGGGTTTCTCTTTTTTCAATATGTCTACGGTGAATTTCCTTCCAATACCCCTTCCCTGACTCGTCCTGGAAAGAATATGAATGGCCATTGGCTGCATTAATATTTTTTTTAAACATGTCTGTGGAAATAAGAACTCATTCTTCCTGGACTCCCTCCAGTCACAATACTTGAATGTAATCTTTCACATATCGAATAATAGTGGAACGATTCGTACATTGTAGCAATCTGTTCGCTATGAGATACTATTGAGATGGAGCACCTGTACGCAACTTCCCGATAGTTCAATTTGCTACATAACGCTCCCAATACGTCAGCTGTTTCGTCTGTACAGAAATCCAGATGTAGAATTACTTGTTTTTGACCCAACATCCTCTATACCAGAACCGCCGAAACTTTGTCACATGCAGGGCCGCTAATTAACTTAGGCGATTGGCCGCGGGCCATAAGTTTTGCACAGTATAACAAAACGACTGATATACCTCAAACAATATTTGGGCTTACGTTTTGAGAAAATTAGGTTTGCGTAGCCTTGTTCCTTTTGTGTTTCTCTCTGAAAACATTTCAGGCAGGTCGGGCGGGCCACTGAAAGAGCGTTGGCGGGTCGGATATGGCCCTCGGACCGTAGTTTGGACGTCCCTGCTCTATAGTTTCCGCTGACCCTTCTGCGAGGTATCTCTTTCGAAGAGTGGACTCGTCATGATTTCGACGGCCGCACTGTGAATCTAGTACTGTATTGGATTAAATAGGAAATATGTCGGTAAAACGTAAAAATAGGGGTCCTGTGGACGGAAATCATTATTATTTTAAATTTTATTTACTCGAACCTGCATACGAAGGAATAAAGTATGTAATTGCAAACGAATCTTGGTCTAGTCATATTGGTCTTTATCATTAAACGCAGATAACTTCGGTTTTCTGTCCCTTAAACACCATTTAGCTATGTTTCATAAGACGTCTTTACGACAAATTCACTGATATACTGCAGGAAGATACTTGAACATTAGCTTCTTTGTCCCGGCACTGCAGTGGGTCCAAGGAGGTGTTGACTGACCTGTCGTTGTAACAGACTGTCTCAAGAATGCGAACTCCTGTCCCCTTTACAGCATTTTATCACCGAGATAAGTGCAAGCTGCTTACATCTACATGCAGCTGCGCAAACTTGAGTGGTCTCATACTCATCAAGTAAAAGATGATTTCCTCAGTAATCAATCTACAAGAAATATAATTCATTTCTATAATCACCATTTCAACAAGGTCCGGGATGAAGGAAGGAAGGAAGCTTTTAGTTTTACGTGACCGTTAATCAAGCGTTCATGAGCCACATGACCTCCACTTTACATGGAATCCGAACCACAGGACATGGCATTTCACTTCGAAAATCTCGGTCCGGGATGACATGCGATGAATTTCTACGTTGCGGGTGTTTCTTTGGCTGCATGTTCTCCGTGACACCTGCTTCATGAGGGGAGTTGACTGGCTGCGTGGCTCAGCAGTAGTTGAACATTCTCGCCTGCTGTTCCCAAGGTTGCAGGATTGAATCCTGGCGCAGTCAGGTGGCATTTGAGGGTGCGCAAGTGTGAGGGAGCCGTGTCAGTAGTTTTACTGGCACGTTCAAGATCCCCTTTGGGGCAAAATTCCGGCACCCCGGCGTCTCTAAATGCCAGAGTAATTTAAAGGGACGTAAAACCAGTAACATTTATCATAAATGAGAGGTGTTATTGAGAAGAGAAATGAATGAAGATCACTGTAATTGGGGAAGGGGTTTGAAGGAAGTGTTCGCTCACACTTCCGCGGGAGATTCCTGACCGGGTTGATTGTCTGGAACTTATTCTATAGATTTTCAAGGGTGCCCAGACTTTTTTAACTAAGGGCCACATTGTAAATAGTTGGGGGACCTTGCGGGCCAATAACACTCCGGGGGGGTTTGAGGGTTATGGATTTTTTTTTTAAATATAGGTGCAATATGGTGAGATTTGTGGCTGTCTGACCTTAGTTTTCTTAGTATTGTTGCAGTTTTCTATATTTTTTTGTATTGGATAAAAAAAACTAAAAAAAATGTACATATTTCTAATAAATCCCTTTAAAATAGAAGTACGATGATATTCAATGCACACAGGGCCTTCAGCATGAATGACAAAGAGTGAGCATTTATATTCATTTGACACAATTATTAATCAAATTATGAGATAAAGTTCATGATTGTTTATTTAGTTTAGTGCGACGACTGGAACTGCTTTGGGTAGGGGGGGGGGGGGGGGCGCGTTCTTTTTTGTCCAGTTGACTTTAGTTGTTTCAAAGTTTAGGCGACACTGCGCGGGCACGGAGAAAATAGTCTCGCGGGCCGTAGGTTGAGAAGTCCTGATTTAGACAACCCATGACAGATGAAAGTTTATGAACTGAATTGATGTCATAAATATGTAGTAATTTAATTTCTATGTTCATTATTTGAAACCCTTTCCCTTATTTTATCACTTTTATCATCAATCCGAAAATATTAGTTTATGATCACGATTATAATTGGGTAATTTTAGAATTATACATTTCGACCATCAAGCGGTCATCATCAGATCACTGTGTTGAGTTATACTGTATAATGATACACGAATATATTATCTAACTACAATTATTCTAGTGCGATTTGGTGTTTATAATACGTCTCGTTATAAGGTTGGTTTGTTTTGTTTTAACGTTGCAAGTCTTGCTTTTGTAAGATGCCTTCGACTACACCACGGCCGGTGAAATTTCCTGGCAGAGCCTGGAATCAAACCCGAGCCTCCGAGATGGCATTTATTAATTATAACCACTACACCACGAGACGTACAATCTGAAAAAAGAATAGAATTACAAGTTTTATAGCAGCTACTTCTGGTCTTCAAGACCGACAGCGGTGGCTACGCTCGCTAAAGCACAGCGTTAGGCCATGGGGCCAAGCTCACTGCTGACTCGGTAGACGAGTGGGTTCGAGCCCCACCGTCGGCCGTCCTTGAAATGGTTTTCCGTGGTTTCCCCATTTTCAACTCCAGGCAAATGCTGGGATGGTACCAGGCCATGGCCGCTTCCTTCCACATCCTTGCCCAGTTTCATTCGCCATCATTCATTTCATCTCTCATTAACTCCTCTCGTGAGGTTGGCGTCAGGAAGGGCATCCGCCACGAAGACTTCCATCGCATCTCATCCCCGACCCCGTTGGAAAAAACGGGAATAATAAGGGGTAGACATACATACATACATACATACATACATACATACTGTACATACTCCTGGTCTTCAAGTAGCTATTCCTCTTCATTGGATGAATCAGTGGCGAGTATAGCAATGCCCATTATATGATTTGTAACTGGCTGGCTGCGTGGCTCGGGGGTAACGTTCTCGCTTGCTGGGCCCAAGGTTGCAGGTTCGTATCCTGGCGCAGTCAGCTGGCATTTGAGGGTGCGCAAATGTGAGGGAGGGATTTGTAAGTAATTAATTTATTAAATTATTAATGCAGCCAATGGCCATTTCTTTTCTTTTCAGGACGAGTCAGGTAAGGGATTTTGGAAGGAAATCGACCGTGGACCTGTTGAAAGGGACCGTCCCGGCAATTGCCTGGTGGTGAAAATAGGAAACCATGAAAACTATTTTCAGGACGGCCGAGGTGGGATTGAACCCACGCTCTCCCGATGCCAGAAAGACACGAGTAAGCTCGTTAGCGCTCTCGGCCACCGTGATCGATGTTATATGATTTATAAATCGTCGTAAAGTGAGACATCTTATTCAAATTGACAGCCTTGGGCTATACTCGAACTCGTGACCAAAGATCTTGAAGGTTAAGACAGATGTCACTGTGAGAAACCTCTCCACTCTGCCAGTTCCTTGGAAGCAACCTCTCCACTTTTATAGACTCGTCGCTTTCACGGGATGCCATATAATATTTATGATACACACTTAAGTAATATGTACCTCATACGTACATTGACCCAAGAGGATCTGGTTTTTTCAGTCATTCGCAAGACTAACGCGGCTAGCTTCTCACGCACTTGTGAAACCCGATCGCAGGTAGGACAAGATACAGGCATACCGTCCCATCTCATCACGTCAATTCTGTCCGGGCGGAAGTAGGAGGGAGGGAGATGTCACTTTGATGCCTTGATGGGCCTCTACCACCCTTCACACATACAACTCACCCAGCCGGATGTTCTGACGTCAATATAGATTTTTCGCTGGGCGATTAATTGCACTTTTATAATAATATTACACTGGTGTCCATTTTGTGTACCTAACATTGTTATGTCTTCATTGAGAGCAGTTGTTCCCAAATCAGTGGATGCAGCACTTTGGGGGGGGGGGGGGGGGAACTGGGAGATTAACAAGGGGGCGCAGAAAAATATATAAGAAAAAGAAAATAAACATTCGACCAGGTAAGGATATATAAAGTAATATACATGTAGCTTTAACTTGACTGTAGAAGTCAGGCAGTGCCAATTAGCAAGATAACCCTTTACCATTAATGTGGTTGTACGTCCAAAAGAGTTGCAATAGGATGTAATGCGATGTAATTGGATTCAAGTAAGTTATGTCTCGAGTGTCAAAGAACAGTTTCCAATAATGGGACTGGAAGAATTTTGGGTTAGTTTCCGTTCTGATTACCAGGAGTAACAGAGGAGGATTAACAAAGTTCTCGTACAATCTTAAGCAATTAACTCTGTGAGACAGGATTTTCAACAATGTCCTTTATGGGAAACCAAACACTGCAGTCGTTTGTATTTGGAAAATGATCCTAGGTGTGCCTTAATCGAAATATGTGGAACTCCTTAAAGAAAAGCAATGTCATTCATCCCATTGATCTTCTGTGTTGTTCTGAGAATCATAATATGATAAAAAGCAAATGAAATGGGTGAACACGTGAGTTGTAAAGTGCTGTGAGAGGACATAATTAATTTAATCACAACGTAATTTGACTGCATTTAATTCAAATTTCTCTTCAGACGAACAGTTTCGATTTGAAGTAGCAGCTTGATTATTTTTTTAAATGCATACGGTTATTTCAATAATATCTCAAATACGTTCTTGTATAGTTCACATTACAACAGCACCGTTGTGAATTTGGAAACCCTCTCGTTCATATACAATCTGTGTTATTGTACTTAAATCGTGCACCACTGCCGTGTGGGCAGTTGCAGCAAGTCAGGAGGTCGCAGGTTCGAATCACGGCACTGAAAGTGAATATACCGAGTGTGGGTTCCCCCCGGGTTTTTTCCACACTCCCTCCAGACTAATCCCGGGATAGTACCTTACTTCCTTCCTTCATGGGTCTGATGATTTCAATATCCCAAGCCACTAAATGGTGCAACAAGAAGGAGTTGTTGAGTGTTTACGCTCAACTCCAGTAGTTAAAGAGGATCTTTCCATGAGTGATATCAATAACCGCATATTGGCATAACCTCTTGACAAGAGGCCGCTTACAATACGATAATGCTGTTTTGGTTTCCACCACACGGCTTAATGTGGAGTTATTTTCAAACCAGTATTCAGTAATAATTGCTTTATGAACTTTATATCAGGCACGACTATATTTTACAATATAAGAGCAGTAAACCAACAGCGCTCGCTAAACGCACATCCATGTGATTGACACCCTGACATAAACGTTGAGGTTTTGAGGTTGCTCTGCCTCATAAATTAATTTTGGTTTGGACATAGATCTAGCTTTATGTTGAAACCATTGTCAACGGTCTGCTAAAATGATGGGGCCCAAAATAATATTAACGCGTTCCTCATCTACTTCTTTATTATTTGTAGTTGTTGTTGTTATGTAACAATAATTTCTATTTTACCTTTTTATAGTTAAACAAGTTCATTTTAGTTGTGATGTGCATCGGCAAAACGGCTTTTCACATCTGTACAGTATAATAGAGTCTGCAAAGCATGGTTTTATTAAAGCGTGGGTTTGAAGAAAGACGAAGGAAGCTTGTAGTTTTGTTGTTGCTGTTGTTGTGATTCCTTGGGGGCTTTGTGACAGCGTGGTCATGTAGCCCTGTGTATTTGGGTGTGTGTATAATTTGTCTGATAACCTGTGTCACTGCGATGTCTGTACTAGTGTGTGTATTTGTAATTGAGGTAGGATTTGGTTAGGAAGCGGCCGTGGCTTTAAGTTAGGTACCATCCTGGCATTTACCTGGATTTGAAGTGGAAAACCACGGAAAACCACTTACAGGATGGCTGAGGTAGGAATCTTCTCAGTTTCTTCTCACGAGGTTGAGTGTACCTCGTTCCAGCCTACAGATCAGAATTACATTTCTTGGCAGAGACGGGAATTGAACCCGAGTCTCTGCGGTGATAGCCAAGAATGGTAGCCACTATGCAACGAGTCGTACTTGTGATTTTATGTGACTGTTAATCTCAAGATCATGAGGTACAGGACCTCCATTTTACGTGAAATCCGAACCACAGGACGTGACATTTCCCTTCGAAAATGTCACATGCATTGGCAAGAAATTGCACCCGGCCCGCCTTGGTGAGAGGCAAGCAGCTTGACCACTGCACCATCACGTCCTCCGACGCGTAGGTTTGAATTAACAATTATGTATGTTGTAACTTACTCGTTATATCGTAGCAGGTAAGGCTGCTTGGGTAATGGACAGATTTAGATCGTGTCAACTCCGACGAGGCAATAGCGGATACGCCAACACAGTACACTGTGGTACAATCAGTCAGGACGGGGGAAGTTGTTGCTCTTATCTAGGGTACCCTTAGTTGGTGTATAAAATCCGTACTACATTCTAGCACGTTTGATAAATCAGGTGGTAACTACAATGTCATAGAGTATATCAAAAATTGTGAACGGATCTGAGTTATTCGTAATCAATCAAATATTTTAATGAAGCAATGTAACGTACATCTTTCACATTCGTGCTTAGCAATAGAGTTATACATATCTACTGGTTGAGAACAGCTTGTATAAGAAGTGGCACCGGGTCCAGACATTTTTGGGAACTTCGACTTAACACTGCTCATACAAGCTCTAATACAGACAGACGCAAGAAACGAACTATCCTGTATTTTTCCGTTTCTTCCTCTGGAGTGAGCCAGACAGGGGCTGCGTTGAAAACGACCTACTTACAGGAATTTAAATATCGCGATGTATGGACGTCTTAATGACTTCATATCCACATTGCGGCTCTGTTGACGTTTGGTGGACGTGCGACCTACTTAGAATAGGGAGCTCATGTTTCTGTACCAGGCTGATGACTCATGTACACTACATGACGGCCTATTACTTACTTCAGAAAATCCTATCCGAATAAATTATTGCACATCTGGACAATAGTTTAGGAGAAATACCCTGGAACTGTTTTATAGCAGTTGTTGCCCTTATCTAGGGTACCCTTAGTTGGTGTATAAAATCCATACTACATTCTAGCACGTTTGATCGTGCATTGATTGGCCTACGTCAGATTAGGCAGGGTCACCAGCAGAGTCTAAGTCACTCATTGTCCTTGGATAATAACTGAAATCATCCAACTGTGTTTGGTGCGGCCTGAAACAAAAGATGAAGAGTTGGTGGAATAAAATATCCTGATTTAGTTGCCTTTCTGTTCTTTGGAGGGAATATTTACAGTTAACAACAGGCTTCTTCCAATCATGTTTGTAAAATCGCAAATTAGGTGAGTGCATTCCATAGACTGGCGCTTCATTTAGAGGTTGGCAAATTGCTTTTGATCGTCTGGTGTCTTGTTCGCGCATTTTGCATCGAGTCCCCTATAGCTCCATATATGATTATCATATGGTAGTAATTTGAACGGAAATATTACAAAACTAACATTTTGAGAATAGTTGGGAGTTAGTTTTTAGTCTAAATTTTAATGTGACATAGTATGTAATTATAAATTAGAGTTCTACCGTTTTAGTCGTCTTTACTACGAGAAAAATCTACCTGGATCCTCCAAAATATTTTGTTGTGTTCCGCGATTCTAATAGTGCTGGTTAGTGGATGATGACAACAATGATCCCATGTCTCTAAGTTAATGACATCATACCTTTAAAACATGCTTATGGCGAAGGAAATTTTTCACAATAAAATCAATATTTGAGAAGTTTATTTTCAAAAGAAATCCCATACAAAACTAAATTTTACAGGATAGAAGAAACGCTCATAGCGTAAAATTGTAATTGAAAAGTCATACAAAGTACTTTTCTTATGTGCAGATAGAGAAAGAAATACATCATTATACGGATTATTTCTGTGTAAATAGGATGGATTCGGTGCCTGTGCTTGTGAAAATCATAAATTTCATTAAAATCATCGGAATCTTGGATTAAACTAATTTAATTTATTAGTTTAGTATTAGTATTAGTTTTATTTATTGATCAAAATGAAGTTATTTATTAATTCAACATACACTATTGAAAATTGAAAATTAAATGGCAAAATAGTGTGGATATGAAAGTCCAGAACAATGCAATAAATTGATTTAATTAATTAATCAATTTAATTTGGGTAGTCCAAATTTTAACAAATTTATGGACTTCTTGACTTCAAACGTGACTTTTAACATCATGATTGGTATGAATTTGGATCGTTTTGACGATTCCTTTTTCTTTCATACTATGGAGCTTCTTATCAACGTATGTTTTTCATCATAATAACAATCTCATTTCTTGGATTTGGTACCTTCTAGAAATAAGCTTCTCTTGACATGTAGGACTCGAGCAAGTAGATTGATAATGATAGCGACGATGGTTGTTGTTGGGGAAGAATTAACATTCCCTCGTATGGGAGCACAGACGTTAAAACGTCGTACTTATGAATGATTTCTTGGATTTGCGCGAAATTGTGTACGTCACATAAAAAAGCAGCTTAGATGGAAGTATTCACGTACAGAATAAGCCTGCTTCATATGCAGCTTGCCAGCATTGCCTATTTCACTGGAACAGATGACCACGTGGCTGAAACAGTGATAGCACAATTCTGGCAGGCGTTCCATGTTTTGGAGAAATAATGCACACGAACAATAATATTGGAAGTGAACGAATCGTGCTTCAGTTCAATAGCTGATAACATAACTCCGCTGTAATACCTGTCTTTCACCAAGCACTCTTTGTCGGCTTATTTCAATATAATTAAGAATGAACGACATGTTGCGCACGTCACCCGAGGGGCTGATGATGATTGGTTGTCGGTCGCCACCAACATTTGTTTCATGACGCAGCACGATCCTCTATTGTTCGTTAGTCCTCCCCCCCCCCCCCCCACCCCTCTTCCCTCCCTCGCTCTCTCTCACTCTTTCCTTTTTTCACTTCACTGTCTATAGGGATGCTATGTCTGCCAGTCTTGGTTGAGGGACCGAGAAAAGAAGAAGACATTGAGTGAGTTGAAGGCCTTAGGGACGGTGCAGGATCATTGCTTGCGCCATCATCACGTTTAGTCCCCCTTGTGGTGTAGTGACTAGCATTCTTGGTCCGGAGGTCCAGGTTCGATTCCCGGATCTGTCAAGAAATTTAATTTTGTTCTGAGGGCTGAAACGAGGTTTGTCGAATGAATGTTCTCGAATCAGAAACATGTTGTTATGGTCCGTTTAGCTGAGAATTATTTAACAAAAATGGTCCGGCTAAGCTCAAACAATTTACAGCGTTTCTCCCCAGTGTACCATTGGGCTCTTCGATTGCCAAGGTAAGGTTTGTATTTTCTTTGGAAGGAAGTCTAAACTTTCGTAGTGTTTTGTCATTGCTCGTGACGTAGATACTACATTTTATAATGAGTACTCGGCGCCTTGCATTGGCCTACTCAGTGAGCACTAAACAGCGTCTTGATGAGGTGTACCGAACCAACCGAAGAGCCCAATTGTACACTGGGGCGAAACGCTGTAAATTGTTTGAGCTTAGCCGGACCATTTAACATAATTTTTGTTGAATAATGAAACGAGTTTCGCACAGTCTTGTAAGGCAAAAAACTTAGAAGATGTGGGCTCGATTCTTGCCTCAACCATCCTAGATGTGATTTTCCGTGGTTTCCCCACTTCTACTCCAGGCGAATGCCATGATGGTGCCCGAATCAAGAACTCGGTTGCCTCTTACTCAAATCCTAGACCCAATATTACAAATACATACATCAGTTCAGACATCACAATGGCACACGTTGTCACACAGGTTCTACACACACCCAAGTACCCGGTGCTACATGTTCATGATGTCGTAAACCCCCTGAATTAATCATCAGCAACAACAACAGCATCACTTTTAGCGACTTATAAGGAGTAGTGAATGCTACTGTTCTTGTTAAGAGCAATAACTGGGAAATTTAATTTCATGTTGGATTTTCAGTACCGGTACGTCTCCAGTCGTGAAGAAATATTTGTTTCTCGTCGCGCAAATTTTCATGAGTTTTCAGATTTTTAAGGAGATCATGTTTCTTTGCCTCAAGATGGGACTCGGATAAAGAGAAATGTAGGTAATCCAAGGGAGTATCCTTCTAATTACGAAAATGTTTACAGAAATCTAAGTTACAGTAGTTGTCTTTTTTCCAATCTGATAGCTACCACTATCACAGGTGCCGATATGCACAAAATGTTTGGAGGGACTCCGATGTTTTTTTTTAAGCGAAGAAAATGTCGTAGGCTGCAACGCAAGAAGGGTAATTTATCAAGTAGGCAATGTAGGCCTACTGTAATTCAATGAATATGTTTTAAATTAACTTAGTCTCCCAGCTCTACTTCCCCCACGGATTCTGCGAGGGATCATTTCTCTATCATCGCAAGGAGCTGAACACATTTTGTCAGCGGATACAACTTGGGGTGATAGGCCGACCGCCAGGCGACCGCCAACTTGGGTCTAATTAAAAAAGGGTCAGGGAAGGGATTTTGAAAGAAAGTTGACCATGGGCCTGTTGTAAGGAACCGTCCCTGAATTTGCCTGGTGGTGAAAATGGAAAACCCTGAAACAAAAAATTCAGGATGGTGGAGGTGGAATTCGAACACATGCTCTCCCGATGCCAGCGCTCTTGGCAACCTTGGGCGGTGTGAAAATCCACATCCTGCTTCCAGTCTCCGACCGGGTCAGGCATGGAATGAATGAAGCCCCCATCTAGCGGCGAGGATATGAACTGTGCCGGCTGCCGAAGCCTGTCGCACTCCTCTTGGGCAGTGATTAAATGAATGACAGATGAAATGAAATGATAGTGGAGAGTGTTGCTGGAATGAAATTTTGACAGGGAAAACCGGAGTACCCGGAGAAAAACCTGTCTGCCTCCGTTTTGTCCAGCACAGATCTCACATGGAGTGACCGGGATTAGAACCACGGACCCAGCAGTGAGAGGCCGGCGTGCTGCCACCTAAGCCACGGAGGCTTCTTGGGCGGTGTAGATATTCTAAAAAATGTCCAATAAAATACAGACGTCATTATAAAGATTATTGGAGGCGCTGAATCCTACAAAACAATCTACCACTGGTCTACCGAATTAGTCGCTGGACCGTACCTCCTCCTCAGAAATGGTTGCTGGTCTGGTTTTTGCTTCGCTACAATCATGTAAAAACAATGACCGCTGTTTGTTCATTAATATTCTTCAACACATTTAAGGATAGAAGTTTGTTGTTGCCGATTTTAGGGGCTGCGACATCTTGGCCATATAGTCCCGTATATGTGTGTGTGTGTGTGTGTGTCTGGAATTCGTGTGATAACCTGTATTATTGTGATGGTTGCACTAGTGTATGTATTTGTAAATTGGAGATTGGATTGGAAAGGAAGCGGCCGTGGTCTTTAGTTAGGTGGGATTCGAATACACGCTCTGCCGATGCCAGCGCTCTTGGCTCTCTGGTGTAGAAGTTGGGGAAACCACTGAAAACCACATCTAGGATGGCTGAGGTGGGAATCGAACCCTCCTCTTCTCAGTTTTGCCTTACCCGTTCCAACCCTCAAACTGGAATTAACATTTCTTGGCAGAGCCGGGAATCAATCCCTGGCCTCTGGGGGAGACAGCCAAGAACGCTAGCCGCTACGCTACGAGGTAGTAAGGATAGAAGGAAAGTTTAATGTGTTATTTGCTCAGAATAGTGTTCTGCCGTCAATGGAATGAAAGTACGTCATTTCAATTTGCACTAATGTGATCACTGGGATTCGTGCCAATACACCATTAAATACAGTAGGTTCAACTGAAGGAACGATTCAGCTAAGCTGCTTGATAAAATGTTCAAAGAGAGCGTATCCTCATATATTTTGTTGACACATCTCGAAGAGGCCATTCTCTCTGACATCGCCCGTCAACTTAAGTGGTAAGAAGTCGCAGGATATTGAACGGAGACTTAATTAGTTTGACCAGTGGGAAGTCCTCATTAAATATCATTACAGACTTGGATTGATATTAAGTGCAACATCGATCATGCGTTTCTTAACTTTCACCCTCCCATAAATAGATTTTCATTGGTTTTGCTTCATTGAGAGAAATGAGGACGTCCAGCTCCGAATAATCTGTGATATTGCGGTGTCTGTCCTGGAATGTCTATCTTAAATGAATTGTGACGTAATCGGTATGGGTCTCGCGTACTGTGTCCGAGGCTGCGGGATCGAATCCTGGGAAAGGCGATGGGCATTTGATGATGCTTAAATGTAAGAGGATCTTATCAGTAGATTTACTGGTACGTTAAAAATATTCTTCTAGGGAAAAATTTCCGGCACTCTGTCGTCTCTATAACCGCAACAGTTAAAATACACGTTAAACAATATTGTTATTATTAATATTATTATGGTTATTATTATTATTATTATTATTTTACCCTATTATTGTTTTCATAATAATAATTATTATTTATGGGGCCTAGGGCTGAGAAAGGTGTAATAATTTGAAATATGAGGCCCTGAAAGTGGAAACATCTAGGGGACGACAATCGTATTGACCGACTGAAAAACATTGAATTTCGATTGAAGATGATTGAAACTGTGTAAGGAGTTGGAAGGTAGCGCCCGTGGTTTATTATAAACTTTGCCTGGAAAATCATTTGAAAGACGGGAAAAGAGACACCTACAACAACAAAATTATTTTGATAGACTGCATCAGCATTTTGAAAAATAGAAGCATCTATCTTTTTGTCCTTTATTTTCGCGGGAAATATATATTTTACGCGTTTGGGATTATTATAAGTATATGGCATTTAGGAGACGTGCCTTCATTTTGAAGACAAGACTCGGTTGAGCCCGTTCGTCACTATTTTTTTTGTGGGAGAGATCCCTGTCCAATTGTTCTTGTGATTTCAACTTGGAAAACCAAATGATCCTATTCTTAAGTAATTTAATTTTTAAAATATTATGCAGTTAAAGTACCCATTTTACGGGTGTGAAATTAAAGACGCTGTGTCATCATTTTCCCTGGAGTGGTCCTTTTACATGCTGGTGAATCAACTGACTCGAGGTTATAACTAGGGCTCGGATTTTTAGGTAAATAAATATTTTTGTATGTAAATACATATTTTAAGCATTTTTTCTATAAATACATAAATTCCTGTTTTCACTTATTAGCACATAAAAAGACACACTATTTACATTTTTAAATCAGTATGCTAGATATTTCAGTTAATTGCATTTTTGTTCTGTGTTACTTCCACGGGGAGGAACCTGTGAGCTATCTAATCTTCAAGCAGAGCATATGTCAGCTTGCAATTGTGTTATTCTTAACTTGTCGCCCCGTGCCACTCACTGTGGAATCCGGCGATACCTTAAGTAAAAGCAACTGCAAGTCATCATCTGCAGCAGTATGTTGCAGAATTAAAAGATAATTTTACTTCTGATTGGGGTGTTCTGTTGCGGGAAAGCAATGAAGGCTGAACAGCGATCTCAAGTTACCTCGAGGGCAAGAAACAAATTGCCGCAGTTTCGCGCCTTCGCGATAATCGTCGGTCATTTGTGATGAGCAAACTGAAGATGTATCTCGTTGTGTGTTGTAATGCTTCAGCAGTCAGTGAGACATAGCATAAATTACATTCGTGAGTACTTCATATTGTTTATATTCACATTAATAAATTAAATTATAATTAAATATTTTTACTTTCTGGTCACATATTTCAGGTATTTTTAATACTTAAAAAATAAATATTTTCCCGATTTTTAGCACCTAAAAATCCGAGCCCTAGTTACAATATTTAAATATCCTTAAATGCCACCTGACTGTGCTAGGATTGGATTTTGAAGTTCAATGCAAAGCAAACTGCATAATTTAAACCACCTTCATGACATTTAGTATGTATGCTCCTGCCAATCTTACTTAAAATCTAGGCTACAATTTATTTCAACTAACTTATTCAATGGGGAACTTTAGAGGGGGGTCGTGAATATAAAATTTCCGCCAATCAGCAGCAATCAGCGAGCGGAACACCCTCTCAGGACACGTAGCCTACATAGATTCCAGGTGACTTAGTGAATTCAGATGAAACTGTACTTATTATTATTATTATTATTATTCCCATGCTATGGCACACGGCAATGGGGCCAGACTATCTTTGAACTCGGACGACGAGTGTGTTCGAATCCTACCATCGCACAGTGGGACAAAATCGAAATCTAGGAGGACAAAATTATTTATTTTCATAATTAAAAAATAAAAAAATATTATTTCTACAGCATTCTCATATAATTGCCGCTCACTATTCTGGGATATAAATGCATCTTAGTGAAAATCTGTCACCACTGTTCGAGCAGTCTGAATTGGAGGGTGAATGTAAGTGGCTGTGGTTTGGTTGTCTTTGTGGTTAGTGTGATGCTTTAAGATGGAACATGCAGCTGAAGGTATGATCTTTGAAATGTGTATCAGTTATTAATGGGCGTAATTGTTACGTAATTTTAGCTATATTTGCATTATATAATATTTAACTATTATTTTTTAATTATATTTTCACTTAGATTTTTAGTACGTCGCGTCACTCTGCGTCACTTTCTACTTAATGTTAAATTGTAGATAAAGTCTTGTAGTTTACGCCTGTTATAAGATTTTTTGCATCTTTTTGCAACTTGCTTAGTTATTTTACGTTTTAGAAGATGCCGCGCAACCAGATCTCACACGTTTACAACTGTTTGAAGCACTGGGTTCGACGATTATGTCAAAAGTGGAACTTTGTGACTTTGTTAAAAGTAAATTAGGGGTAGAAAATTGTTCTGAAGAGATAACTGAATGCTCTATCCAACTCCTAGTCATAGACAATTTCTTGCATGTGTAGACGTGGCTTCAAAAAGGTCTTAACTGATTTTATTATGAGATAAACGTATTATGTACGTTGCTTTCACTCTAAATTCATGATTAAAACGTAAAAATAATTTTGTCCCCCTAGATTTCGATTCTGACCCACTGTGCATCGGCCGTCCTTGAAATAGCCTCCCATTTTGAACTCCACACAAATGCGGGAGGATATCTTTTAACAGGCCATGGTTACATTCTAACACATTGCTGTCCATTTTCATTCACCTCCATTTGTTCCAACGGGAAAAATAAGGAATGGACATTTATTTTTATTATTATTAATATTATGTAATACCCTAGGGCCATCTAGGACCACGTTATGGGGTGAACTCAGCCTCGTGAGGACAATTGAGTGGCTGTCTGACAGTGAGGCAGATTAACGACCTACGGGACCCGATGCGCTGATCACGCGTCACACCAGTATCTGCAGGTTAAATGGCTGGGCAGCGGTCGCTTGGTAGGCCTAGGCCCTTCACGGGATGCCGTGCCAGGGATTATTATTATTATTATTATTATTATTATTATTATTATTATGGGAATGAGCCTGCTTGCGTTCCTCTGTCCAAGGGGCATCATGTCTTCATTTTGGAGACAAGACTCGGTTGAGCCCGTTCGTCACTATTTTTTTTTTTGTGGGAGAGATCATTTGGAGGTGCTCTTTGGTGTTTTTAAACCAGGGCATCGTGGATTTGTGGTTAGAATAAACAAATAAAGATCTTCTTTGTCAACCTGTTGCCGTCAATTAGTCTGAGGCGGCCATAAAATCGTTATTAATTATTAATTCAATTTGATGTTTGGGACATCCTGGGCATCAACTTCGTGTTTGATTCATATGAACCTCACCGACGAGTACACCTGTGGCTAGTTCTAAGTATTTATGTGCTTCATAGTGGTTAGTAAGGCCTACTTGTTGTATTATTTTCCCTCAGTGGATTTCAATTGGTTGTCAATGTTCCACCTAGTCACTTGTGAATCTGCCTCGTGATGACGTGGCGTAGCCGTGTTCATTAAATCGTGCACCATGACAGCAAAGGCAGCTGCAGCAATTCCGGACATCGCAGGTTTGACTGTCCTTAGTGTTGCCTTTCCCCGGGGTTTTCCACATTCCCTCCATGCAAATGGCAGGAGAGTACCTTACGTTTAATTCCCGGGGCATCTACCTCATCCCTATCCATAATACAAGTTACACACACTACTACGGTCATCACTAGGACTCGGATGTTGATGCCGAAAGAAAGTTTCAAAAATGCACTATAAAAAGGAGAAAATGATCTTATAATAATAAACTCACTAATATTTCAAAAATTCAAAAAATGCTCTATAAAATGGAGAAAATGATCTTATAATAATAAACTCAGCAATATTTCAAAAATGACATCTTAAGCTCAAACTGAAAAGTCAATCAAAATATATTCCTATCACTTAACAAAAGGTTTGTGTTCACTTCAGTCTGAGTTACACTGCACTACGAATGTCATTCTGATGTTGTCGAATGTAAATGATCTGCGGTTATCAGCCAACAAGTTTTTATATCTCGAAAATCTGCGTTCAACATCCACTGATGTGATTGGAGCGTACTTGAAGTGAGGAAGGTCGTTTGCTACTAAATCCTCCTCAATCCCAACCATGCAGTAGTTTTCACCACAAAGAATGTCTGAGATTTTGCATAATGTTTTATACCTGGTGTATTTGTCCAGTTTTGATGCAATTTCACTATGATTGTTGCTAAGACTAGTTTCCACCCGCTTGATTAAGGAAATGGAATCAATATTTCAATACTTTAAATTATCTTGTATCAGCTACTGGCTTCTTCTTAACTCTGAGAGACGTAACTCCCTTATATAAAGCTGTGACAACAAAATTGGAGAAAGATTACCTTAAAAGGCCGATTTCTATCAATTCAGACCAAAAAAAATCTACCAAACTGAAGAAAATGCTCTTAAAATGGAATGGAAAAATAGCAAAAAAATTCAAAAAAGATGCAAAATAAAAATGACATATTTGGAGACTGTGTGGCCCGTTCGGAGTTTCTATGTACTACAGCATTGTTTTAGAGAAATCAGTAAAAGGATGGCATGTCATCAACATCCGGGCCCTATTCATCGCATAAATACAGGTTATTAGAGTAGTTCAACATACAGCCAACTATATGGGGCTGATAACTTAGATGTCCCAAGGCCCCTAAATTGAATTAACAACAACAACAACAACTACTTGTAAATCTGCTAAAGCCTGCATGTTTTGCTGGACAATTACTAGCGTGGATGGCTGAACAGGTTGCAGGCATGAACAAAACATACCACGGCTTTAGGAAGTGAGGCTCTAACACCTGCCAGAGATTATGGTCCGCAAATTCCACGAAGAATTGATTCACATTCCTCCACCCATATGTTAGTCATATTTAATTGACTTAGTTTTTTTTTGTTTGTTATGAAAACACTTCTTCGCATTTGAATTACAGTACGTTAAATATAGTTTCTCATAACACTGTGCATTCGCATCTTCGACACATGAATTTGTCATTCTAAATTAATCACGTAAAATATGTCCTTTTTATTACAGTTGCTGTTGTTGATTCATTTAGTGGCTTGTGGTATCGTGGTCATTTATCCCCGTGCAGCTTATGTGGGAGGGGGGGGGGTGATTAGTTGAGTCACTGTAATGAGATGACTGTACCAGCGTGTGTATTGGAGCTAGGATTGGGTAGGAGGCATCCCTAAACTTTTTGATATTTGCCTGGAGTAGACATGACAAACAATGAAGCTCCTCTTCTTTAATGTTTGAGGTGGTATTTGAAACCACCTCTTCTCAGTTCTGCCTCACGAGGCTGAGTGTTCTCCGTTACAACCCATAAACGAGAGCTTGTATACCTTTGCAGAGCCATGAATCGAACCCGTCAGGGGTAATAGCCAAGAATTTTACCGGTATACTGTGAGATGGTTCTTTCCCATTAAAATGAGTGTGTCGTGTTTGAGTATTCAGTCTTTTGACTGGTTTGATGCAACACTCCATGCCTCCCTGTCCTGAGTTAATCGTTTCATCTCTACTTAGCTAACACACCTTGCATCTGAGACAATCTGTTTAATATATTCTAAACTTGGTCTACTCCTACAGTTCGTGAGGACGTGGTGGCGCAGCGGTCAAGCTGTTGGCCTCTCACCAAGGCAGACCGGGTTCGATTCCCGGGTCAATGCATGTGAGATTTTCAAAGTGAAATGCCATGTCCTGTGGTTCGGATTCCACGTAAAAAGAAGGTCCCGTGGCTTATGATCTCACGATTAACGGTCACGTAAAACTACAATCTTCCTTCTTCTTCCTACAGTTCGTGTCCTCAACCTTTCCTTCCATACCTACGTTTGCTATTCCTGGGTGTCTTAGTATGTATCCTACCAACCTATCTCTTCTCTTCATTAGCAGTCGCCAGAAACATATCTCCTCATCCACTCGTCTTAATGAAAATGAAAATCCACAGCTTCTTTCCAGTCGAAAGACCGGATCAGGGAATGGAATGAATGCGGCGAGGATATGAACTGTGCCGGCTGCCGAAGCCTGTCGCACTCCCCTGGGGCAATGATTAAATGAATGACAGATGAAATGAAATGACAGTGGAGAGTGTTGCTGGAATGAAATTTGTGACAGGGAAAACCGGAGTACCCGGAGAAAAACCTGTCCGTCTCCGCTTTGTCCAGCATAAATCTCACATGGAGTGACCGAGATTTGAACCACAGATCCAGCGGTGAGAGGCCGGCGTGCTGCCGCCTAAGCCACGGAGGCTATTCGTCTTAATACTTCTTTATTTTTTTTCTCTATCTACTCATCTAACATTCATCATTTTCCTGCAACACCACATTTCACACGCTTCTATTCTGCTCTTTCCTGCTGCGCCAACAGTCCACGTTTCACTTCCATAGAGCGCCACGCACCAGACAAAGGCTTTCAAAAATGACTTTCAATCACCTAAATCTATATTTGATGTCAACAGATTTCTTTTCTGTAGAAATGCATTCCTTGCCGGAGCCAACCTACTTTTTATATCCTCTTTGCTTCAGCCATCACTGGTTATTTTGCTTCCTAAGTAGCAGAAGTCTCCTACGTCCTTTACCTTTTCACCTGCCGATTTGACGTCAATTGGGGTTTCTGATTTCTTTCGGCTGCATTCCATAATTTTTGATTTACATTTATTGATTTTCATTACGAATTCTTTCCTTAAGACGGAGTCCATACCATTTAAACGCTCATTCAAATCCTCGGGTGAATCGGCTAAAATGACAATGTCATCAGAAAATCTCAGTGTTGAAATTATTTCTCTTTGAATCATTAGTCCTACTTTAATTTTTTTCTAATCTCTACTTAGTATAAAACAAAGTCCCCGATTCTTGGATGTCACGGGTAATCTCGAGAACCTCTGGATGGATTTTAATGCGGTTTTCACCATTCTGTAAAGGATATCTCGAGGAAGGCGTCTGCTGAGAATAGTTTATTTATAATGAAAGGAAGCCAAGCAGTAACGATTTCAGTGAAAAAGTTGAAGAAAAAAACCAGGCGTCCGTGCGCTTTTTAAGCTTACGCTGGGCAAACCGTTAAAAATATCAATATACTATGAGTGTGAGAATTGTTCAGCATGAAAAGTTCTACAAAAAAGTCCAGGAAAGCGTATTTCTATCTTCAATACATCGCCCACTGTAAGTGTTTATAGATTGGACGGAAGGGGGATTTGTGTTTCATGCACCTCGCCATTCTTAAATTACGTCCGACAAGAATTCGTTGCACATGCTATCTCCATGATAATATAATTAGTATAATATAATATAATTAATAGTCCAGTCAGTGATTTTAACCCATCATGCCGAGACGTAAAACGGATATAGGTCGTAGTTCGTTGTCATCGAAAAAAAAAATTGCGTTTATCACGTAATGCATTCATAACTCTTCCCAGGTGAAGCTGGAGCGGATTGCTAGTTTATAATAAATGTGTCTAATGGCGGGAGGGGGGCAGAGAATGCGGTTGTTCACTTTGTTGAATCCTGGCATTCTCTTGGAATTGAGAAAAGAAAGCAAGGAACCCCACTTGAGGCTGAGATTCGAACAAACTTCTCTTGTTATAAGGGTGAGTGTGGTGAGTGTACTTCGTTACAATACTCGTGCCAGGATTTAAGACTTCTTCGGCAAAGACGCTTAACGATAAGAAGATGTCTAGACGGGGAGTTACAATACATGACGGTAGACCACGCATGCCATTGATGGCTGTCATTAGAAAGAAACCGGGTGAGTTAGCCGAGGTCGTTGCGGCATGACTGTTGGCAGTCGCTCACATCCGGGAGGCGAGGAGGTTCGAATCCCCCCGCCGGCAACCTTGAAGATGGTCTTCTGTGGTTTCCCATCTTCCTTCCAGGCAAATGCCGGGGTTGGTCCCTAACTATAGGCCACAGCCGCTACCTTCCAACTCCTCGACCCTCCCATCCAACATTCCTCCCCAACGGTACTTGTAGCTCACCCATTGGGTGTCCGTCTCGAAGCAGCTACAAAAACTGGCGAGCCGAACATGTCCTCGGACACTCCCGGCACCAAAAGCCATACGCTAAAAAAAAAAATAGAAAGAAGTCCGGCTCCATGGCTAATTGGTTAGCGTGCTAGGCTTTCGCCTGAAGAGTCCCGGGTTTGATTTCCGGCCGGGCCAGTAGGGATTTTAATCTCCAGGGGTTAATTCCCGTGGCCCGGGGACTGGGTGTATGTGACGTCTTCATTATCACTTCATCCTCATTACGACGCACAGGTCGCCCACGGGCGTCAACTAGAAAGACCTGAACTCGGCCTCTTAGGAAGCTACACGAAAAAAAATATTGAAAGAAGAGTGGAAATCCGTCAACTTTTTAAAAATTATTTAACTTAATTCCTCCGACATATATCGTTGTTGTTTCAATTGGACATCACTTCAACCCAGTGCACTTGGGTGTGAGTATGTGTAGTATTTGTCTGATATTCTCTGCTAGTATTATCGTGTTTGAAGCTATTTTTCGGTTGTTGTCTTAATAATCGAAATGTAATGTTCTTCAGTCGGTCAACACGATTGTACTCAATTGTAATGGGTGGTTCCCTAATCCTGAAAAATATTAAATGAGATTAATAAGTACACGTGGATCATCAGTTTTGATCGTCACGCAATCATCATCAGATCCTTTACACTTTGGCCAGGGGTTCTCAACCTTTTCAACCATCGTATCCCTTAAAAAAAACATCCTGCGAACCCCCTACTAACCTTTCTTAGGTAGTAATAATGGTTATTAAAAATGTAAAAGGTATTTAGTTAGTATGGTTTAACCTTTGTAATTTTATAAGGAAAGACATTTTAATAAAACAAAATATAGTAGTTGTTTTTGAGTTCCTTTTCCCAAAGGGTGATTTTTGCAATCATTGCGTTAGTTTTCATTTCGACATAGAACATATCAGAAACACTACCTTGCATACACTTATTCCAAATGTTCAGTTTTTCAAAAATATCACTTAAATAGGCCAATTTTAAATGCCAACCAAAGTCATTGAGTACTGATGATAAATTAGAATTGTGCTCGGTAAAGAAAAGATGCAATTCTTTGTGGAGTCCAAATAAACGCGCCGTAAATAACTCACACAGTAGTCACGGCACGAAGCTCACTGCGCATGTGGATCGAGTAGAAGGATGGCCTGCCACGTACCCCCTGAAATGTTTCGCGTACCCCTCGTACCACAGGTTGAGAACCCCTGACTAAGGCTATTAAGTCCATGTCTACAAGTATGGGTTATGATATTCAGTTGCAGTAATAATTTAACTAGCACAACTAGTCAAGATAGACTATGTGATTTTTTGTTGAGATACTGATAGTGGTGATTGACTTTCAAGTTTGCTGACCATTTAATAACAATCACATAATCACCCTAAGCAAGCAAACTTCAAGGTCAATCACCACTATCAGTATCTCAACCAAAAATCACATTTAATTTTATTAATGCAGCCAATGGCCATCCATTTTCTTTCAGGACGAGTTAGGGAAGGGGTTCTGGAAGCAAATCGGAAATCTTGAGTAGTTGTGCTAAATTAATTACTACTGCAACTAAATAAGTGAGGTATATTGCAGTGGCGGCCGGTGGTAAGTAAAGCTGGGTGTTGCACCAAAATGTCTGATGTCGCAATTTTATATGGGAAGTTTACACATGTAATAAAAATAAATTAACGTTACATAAACTACTGTTCTATAAAAGCTGAAATACATGGGTTTTCCAAAATAACTGTACGTTCGAACAATAGACAAATTTTAATGGCTCTTGTGGGCTTCTTCCTAGAGGAATTCATTAAAAAAAACAGATGTATGTATTTAAGCCCTATGCCTAAGTTAATGGGAAGAATTTTAAACACAGCAGCTTGTCTAAGGTTGGGTCTCAATCTCCGGGATAATAAACATTCTCAACATAAAAACATGGCAACCGAAAAGTTTGTACGTTAACGAAAAATGTTATTACTAACAACGACGGGCACATATTCTGCATAAGGATAGGATTTTTATAATTTTAAATGATCTCGTCGACTTCGTAGTTACACTGGGGTCTGGCGTTACGTTAGGGTGACGGTACAAAATGTACCAAGAATGCACTGAGGTGTGTGCCATCATAATACTGCTTGAGCTTCTTCCTTTCCCCGCGCGCTCCGGTGAGCGTGACGTCATCTAGCCAGCTACCTCCTTTGACCTTGGTTTGCACTTGCTAACGGACTTTGAGTTCACGCAGCATTTGTAGCATCTAAAATGATATAAAGTCTATTCTTTCAGACTGACTATCAGTCTCTTTTTTTACTATAGCTTGAACCCCATCAGAGGAACCAGCCATGAAGTGCGCTCTGTCATACGTCTGCGCAATTCATTTTTGCGGAGTTTCATTCAATTTCTGCTTCTTTAATTCATCCAGTAAACACGCTGCTAATGTGTAAGCATCATGTTTTGTTTGCCTCTTACTGCGTATCGGTACACAACAGCCATCTGAAATATGTTTGAAATATCACTAGTTTCATCTGCTATAATGGCTAAAATTTCCGATTCCTTTATTTGCTTTGATACTTCTTCTTGGCAAACCTCCAACATAATCTGTAAAAGATAATTTTGAATTGTTTTCGACGTTCCTTTGAAAACAGTTGCCCTTACCAAATGACCTTTAACACAGCATCCAACTCAGCGCTAAAATTAATTAGTTCTCTCAAAACACCTGGATTTGTTGATGTTTCACATTCATCATGATCACGCAAGGCCAGTTCGAAAGAGCCACAGAAAGGAATACAGTTTATTACAATATTTAACACTGCCTATTGTGGCTAACTTCTTCGTTATATTCCGCAATTTACCTTCTATAGGCACTGTCCAATTGTGCAGCTTCGTTAACAGTTCCAAAAAGTGTCAATTTCAAACAGCTGAAGATTGGTTGGTTGGTTCCTCAGTTTAGGAGCTGCGACAACGCAGTCATGTAGCCCCGTGTACTTTGGGTGTGTGGAGAAACTGTCTGATAACCGGTGTTAATTGTGATGGCTGTATTAGTGAGAGTTATCTGATTTTAATTCAAGCGAGGACTGCAGACATTGAATTTCCAGCAGTTCCTACTTTTGCCGCCAACGGCCACCGTAAACGACTACTAGTTCAGAACTTGGATACTACACGCCACCGCAGTCGGCTCCTGGCGACGAACGTTGGAACCTAAGAGCGTTGATCAAATTTTTAACCTATAATTTAGCTTCACACAGGTGTAATAAGTGGAAGGTTCTTTAACATGCCATAAATCTATGACATGAGACCGCCGGCTTTACTTCCCCTCCGAAGGAATGCTAACTGAGGGATTTTTAACGCTCTTAAAAAATCCGACGACTTCAGCCGGGTTTGAACCCGCGATCTTGGGCATAGAGGCTCAGCATGCTACCAACTACGGCACCAAAGCCGCTCAGCTGAAGATTCATGTTTCTTTATTTTAGGGATTAATTTCCGTAACTCCTACTTTGGTCCACGCGGATTCTCCACCAACAAACATGTAAAACAGAATAAAGCGTTTTTAATATCGCATTCACATAACCAATTATTATTGCCTTAAATATCTCCTTTAAACGCCCTCGTATACTTATATTTTGGACAATACTTATGCGGTAATGGTGTACCGAGTGTTTTTACTGTAAGTTTATCGTCATCAGGGAACTGGGAAAACTGTCTAACTAGCAAATTACTTGCTCTATTAATTTTCACTCACACTTCACAATACATGTTAACCCTTTAATAATTAATGTTTCAAACTAAACATTCCGTTAAAATAAAATGCTAACTTACAAGACACACAGATGATAAATCTGGGTGCTATATCGGAAAGTGGCGCGAACGGCAAACTAACATAACACTGAATTTTGCTAGCCTAGAAATTTCGTAGTGAATGCAAAGGTCTACTCACAATCAACCAAACAATTATAATAATAATAATAATAATAACATTAATACTACTACTACTACTACTACTACTACTACTACTACTACTACTAATAATAATAATAATGCACAGTTATGTATCTGTCTGGCACCAAAATAATCAATTAAATACAGAACTAATCGCAACCCAAATCCTGCAAGAACAAGAGTGGTAAAAGCAAACATAAACCGCTACAGTACACAAACAATACGTCGCAAAATAGTTCAGCCAATTATCTACTGTACTTATAGCAATGGCTCGCTTCACAGAACAATTGACAAAAATATTAAATGAAGTTATGATGAGAAAACATCTAAAAATAATTGGGTGTGAACCAACTAATGTCTCCCTAAGAAATTCCGATATCTGTGCTGTTGTGAGTGGTGTAGCATTCCCTAGTGGTGTGGGAAAGAAACTACCCTTCAGGGGCAGATGACCTCGTAGTTCCGCCCCTTAAAACAACAATAACTAACTAACTAACTAAACTACCCTTCGCGGGGTAAGAGAAATCATGGGTGTTGTCATTTCCAAAGAGTGGTGTAGTCTAACGGTGCCATTTGGAAATGAGTGCTGCCAGGGGGCTGGCAGCTCGTCTGCAACTCCCTACTACCCATGTTGGCCTGCATGCCATGTACAAGCTTGGCCTCGTCCTTGCCGGCCGCGCTGTCTACTTGGGAGTCGCCACAAGAGAGCTAACCCCCTGAAGTTTGATTTGAAGGCGGCAGCTTTTATAGGTACAATGTGAAGCATTAGGATAAATAATATCAAAATATCGATGATTTTAACATATTTTTGAGTGCATTAGATCTATAAAACTAAAACATTAAAGGAAAAGAAACGACGAATTAGGTGTAAAATTATTGGGAGTTGTGCAACGCTGCAACAATGTCACCAGCCGCCACTGGTATATTGTAAATATCATAACCCATACTTGTAGACATAGATTTATAACCTAAGTTTAAAAGATCTGATGATGATCGCTTGACGATCGAAACTGGTCATCCAAGTGTATTTATTAATCTCGTGTAAATTTGTTTTCAGGATTAGGGAACCACCCATTAAAATTGGGTACAATCGTGTTGACCGTCTGGAAGAACCATTAAATTTTGCATCTATGCTATTGTGGTGTCTGTAAGAATGTGTGTATTTGTAATTGAGGCTAGGGTTCGGAAGAAGATGCCTGAAGCCTTAACTAAGAGCCAATTCGACATTTTCCTGGAGTAAAAGTAGGAAACCGCGGAAAATCACTTCGAGGATGCCTTCAACATTTGCCTGGAGTAAATGTAGAAAACCGCGGAAAATCACTTCGAGGATGCCTGAGGAGAGAGTCGAACGCTATTCTCAGTTTCGCCTCACGAGGCTGAGAGTAGCCTACCCTGTTCTAAACCTCAAACCAAAATTACATTCCTTGGCAGAGCCGGGAATCGAACCGGGACTTTAGGGTTGACATCTAAGTATGTTAGTCGCTTCACCAAGAAGTTAGTCCGACAAATATCTACTCACATTCGAAGAACTGTGTTAGCTTCATTTATAACCACAATTTTGCTGTATGCTAATCTCTCTTGCCGTCATTTTCGTGCATGGATGTTGTTTGGGAATCCGTTCACAACTACTGTATTTGAGAAAAATATTACCGTTGAAGGTCGTGAGTGCCGGTAATGGATATCTGGGAACATTTGTTTTTATAGAGATAAATGCCTACCACAGAACATTTTAATTATTTTATTAAAAATGTAAATACCTGTTATGAATATTAATCCCCTAAAGGTTGTGACCAGTAGTGAAAACCTGATCAGAAACTGCGGGCTGGAGTGAAGTTAATGCTTATTGCGGAGCAATTCCAGTTTTTGTTAAAAAAAAGTGTACCACTTGTTTTGCATACTAACGAGACAGCTGAAGCGAGTCGACAGTTGAGTTGAGTTGAGTTGAGTTGAGTTGAGTTGAGTTCTGTTCTGTTCTGTTGATCTGGGCTTGAGAGGTGATCCAAGAATCCAGGTCGGAACTAGCACTCAATTGTATCCCATGGCGAATACAAGCGAAGACTTTTCATAAGATTAGTTTCTCAGTTTATTTGAGTTAGCCGTGGTCGTTACGGTGAGGCTGCAGGCAGTCGCTCACATCCGGGAGGCGAGGAGGTTCGAATTCCCCCGCCAGCAACCTTGAAAATGGTTTTCTGTGGTTCCCCATCTTCCTTCCAGGCAAATGCCGGGGTTGGTCCCCAACTATAGGCCACAGTCACTACCTTCCAATTCCTCGTCCTTACAGTAACACTTTCATCCCCCAGACAACAGTACACACGCGACGGTACTTGTAGCTCACCAAATGGGTGTCCGTATAGAAGCAGCTACAAAACTCTTGCGAGCCGAACATGTCCTCGGACACTCCCGGCACTAAAAGCCATACGCTAAAAAACAGTCTATTATTTCTGAATTGCCGGCCCCGTGGTGTTGGGGTAGCGCGCCTGCCTCGCACCCGGAGGCCCCGAGTTCGATTCCCGGCTCCGTCAGGTATTTTAGAAACTGACGTGAGGGCTGGAACGGGGTGTACTCTGCCTCGTGAGGACAATTACGCAGCTGTCTGACAGTGAAGCAGCGCACCGATCACGAAAACCAAGATTAACGGCCAAGGGGACCCGATGCGCTGATCACGCGTCACCCCAATATCTGAAGGCCAAATGGCTGGGCAGCGGTCGCTTGGTAGGCCTAGGCCCATCATGGGCTGTAGTGCCAGGGGTTATTAGGGGTTATCTATCATTCCTGAATTGTTTCATCAATTTACCTACCAGCCGAGCCAACGGGTTGAGGGATAATGAACAATAGTTTTAAGGAACAACAAGTTTGGAGAACTATGGCTACAATCACGTCACATTCAGTTGCCATACTGAATGACATTTTTCATAGTGCATTTCCTCACAACCATACAAAATTCCATTCCTCTGTGTTATTGTGGTGTCTGTAGGAGTGTGTGTATTTGTAACCAAGGCTAGGATTTGGAAGGAGAAGGCCATGCCAGTTATACAAGCTATTATAGGCTATTTACCTTAAACAAATTTCATGCTCTCACAGTTACTGTATATGGGGCTAGTCCAATACGTCCTTCTAAAATGATGTTTTATATGATAACAACAGAGGTGTGCAAATTATTAGATTCGATGCTAGTTTTCCAACATTTCATATTTAGCCTATTTCCCATTTTATGAAAAAAAAAATAGGCTTATGGGATCATCTTTTGCCCGTGTGTGTGTATGTGTCCGCGTATGAGTGTCTGTGTGTGTGTGTCCCCTAGTAACTTCTAAACGGCTGGAGCGATTTCAATGAAACTCGGTAAGGTCATAGTACTATTTTGGCTAACCCGGACCGTACCCTTCAAATTTTATTACGTCTCACCAATCCAACATGGCGGCTGTGTGAAATATTTCACCGGCATTCTATATCTCCTAAACTATTACTGATATCACCCTGTAATTTTGTACGGTGATAAATAGCACTACTATAAGTTCACGTATGAGACTTTCAAGAACCTGATAACTACAAAACGAGCATGGTGGCCAAGCAAAATTTATACATTTTAATAGACTTTTCTCGCGATTTAACCATCTGAGCTCAGTGAAATATGGTACAGTAAATGTACATACACACTGTAATGCACTGGCATTTAATTTAATTCAATTGTTCACATAACCTCAAGATGGCGGCTGTGCGCGATTTTATAATTAAGTTTTTATTTCATGTGTATTAATAATGCGATCGAAGTGAACGTTTGAATATTGAACCTACGCAAAAATCGTCATCTAATAGTGCATAACTCTATGGCCTGCATATATAAAAATCCAACAAGGCGACCAACCGAAATATTTAGACGGTTCTCAATAACTACTAATCTATGATAGCAATTAAACTGTCATTTTGTATGTTGATAAAGGCTATGAACATAAGTTCACCTATAGGACTTTCAATAACCTGGTGAGCACAAGTCCAACATGGCGGCGACGCGAAATATAAATATTGAAATTGACGTTTCTCGCAATTTAACCCTCCGAGCGCAGTGAAACTTGGTACGGTAAATGCTTATACAAATTTTAATCCACTGGCATCTAATTTATTTCAATTGTTTTCATAAGATGGCAGCTGTCGAAATTTAAAAATCTGATTTTCATATCTTGTGTCCTAATCATGCGATTGAAGTTTGAATACTACACCTACACAATAATCTTCATGTAATAGTACATAACTCTATGTCCTACAAATATAAAAATCCAACATGGCGACCATCCGAAATATTTAGACGGTTCTCAATATCTATTATATTACAGCAATCAAACTGAAATTTTGTATGTTGATACAGGCTATTATCATAAATTGGATATATGAAAATAGGCTGTATAGTTCTTCACGGAACTACTCGTTTTTTATGACTTAATGCAGTAGCCTAAAAATGTTTCCGTGGCATTTTTTCAAATGAATACCCAATAGTCTCAATTAGATTTCCTCTTAGGGAACTGACAAAAAAAAGTTTTTTAAAATAGAATTTCCACTGATTGAGTAGCTTTGCTAATGCAGAATGTCCCACGTTTCGTTTTTTTTTATTAAGTTTTTCTAGGTTTCTTGCGAATTTAGTGCAGAAGGATTCGAAAATGGGTATAATAATAGGTATTTACATGGGAATATATGACCGAAACTATGTGAACACGGCTATACGACGTCCGAATTACTCCAGTTGATAAAATAAATTCTATCAGGAAGCAACTGAATCAGGACCTCGAAGAGTTATGTATGCCCTTGTTTACCCAACCGTTGCATGCTATGCTACATTATTGTGCTGCACTGTTCAACTAGAGTTAACATTGCACCTGAGTAGCTCCAGAAGCAAGGAGAACGTTGCCAAATTCAATATACACTGTGTAATAATTATTGACACGTTATCTTACACCAAATGAAGATGCAACGCAGAGCACAATAGCTAGTATTAGAATAAATACGTAAACGATATGTGTCTTATCATACGGACGGGGTGGGGTTCGAACCCACGCTCTTCCGATACCAGCGAGGCACAAGGTAGTTTATTAGCGTTCTCGGCCGGTATTAAGTTATTATTGTTATTATTAATAATATTATGATTATCGCTATCTGTGAAACTAAATTATTGGTGAACTAATTTTTCACACAACGAAAGTTATTATTATTTTTAGCCTACTTTCGAATTTTGCAAAAAATGAAAGTAGACATATGAGATCAACACAGGGCGAAAAATTGTGTGTCTGTGTGTGTGTGTGTGTGTGTGTGTGTGAGAGAGTCTGTGTGTGTGAGTCTGTGTGTGTGTGTTTGTGTGTGTGTGTGTGTGTGTGTGTGTGTGAGAGAGAGGTGTGTGTACTCTGAATGTCTGTCCCCTCCTATCAATTCGAACACTGTAAAACCGAATTGAACGAAATTCGGTACAGAGGTAGCACTAGCAAAGGGCACCTCAGTGTCATGTTTTATATTGCCGCCATCTTGACGGAAACGTAATGGTGACCACCCAAATGTTAAAAGCTTAAATCAAATTACGACCAACCTAATCATCTGATCTCTACCAAATTTTGCAACATTATACCTTTATGTACGAATAATGTTTTACCGAACTACAAGGTCATCATCCCAATAATTTGCGGATGGCGGCCATGTATGTGTGCAAATCGATTCCCCCTATCTATGCAAACACGGTGAAAACGAATTGAACGAAATTTAGTACAGAGGTAGCACCAGCAAAGGGCACCTCAGTGTCATATTTTATATTGCCGCCATCTTTACGGAAACGTAATGGCGGCCACCCAAATGTTAAAAGCTTAAATCAAATTACGACCAACGTAATCATCTGATCTCTACTAAATTTTGCAACAATATACCTTTATGTAATAAGCATGTTTTGACCAAACGACAAGGTTATCAGCCCAATAGTTTGCAGATAGCGGCCATGTAAGTGTGCAAATTGATTCACCATATCAATTCAAACACGGTGAAACCGAATTGAATGAAATTTTGTACAGTGGTTGCACTACCAAAGGGCACCTCATATTCATGTTTAATATCCGTATAGCACGTTGTATTTCAACAAGCTACTACAACCAACATTCAATTATACTCTTTGAAAACGACAAAGAGTTATGGCAATGGCCATGCTTTAGGAGAAAGTAGGCTATATGTTCTTTACTGAACATCTTGTTTAATCGCTTACCGTCCCAGCATGGCTTCACCCACAGAGGGATCATTCCTCTACCGTTACAAGGACAATGTCTTGGAGATGGACACAGTTTGTCAGCAGATTCAACTAGGGATGGTGACCGCTGGTCTAATTAAGTCAGGGAAGGGAGTTGGAAGGAAGTGGACTGTTGAAAGCAACCGTCCCGGTCGGCATTTATCTGGGGGTGAAAATGAGTAACTACGGAAAAATCATTTTCAGGACGGCCGTTCGAACCCACGCTCTCCCAATACCAGCGAGGCACAAGGTAGCGGGTTAGCGCTCTCGGCCACCGCAACCGGTATTATCATTATTATGAACATTATTATGATCATCATAATTTAATAAGCCTTTAAGATCAACAACATAGCCTACTTATTTTCCAACTCCTGCGGCTTAGGCCTAATATTCATGCATGATGTGTGTTGTTGCATTAATATAGTATTGATTGTGTCGTGAATGCTGTAATGTCATTCGTCAGCTAAGCTGTTAAAACAGAGAACAGTTAGTTAGCGATTAAGTACGAGATAGATTCTAGCATCTACCTGGTTCCCAGATCGTTCACCGAGCGCTCCTAGTTGCACTGCCCGATACGAGATGGCAATGCGGCGGTGAACCTGCACCCCAACCCAACCAACAGTCAGTACTTGAAGTTCAGTAGCAGCAACAGATTATTTTTATTGCTATTATTATCGTTATTATTATTGCTACTATTATTGTTATTATTATTATTGCTATTATTATCGTCGATGAGATAAGTGGTATCATTGTTGGCCCTCATACCAAAGGTTATGAACACGATGCTGGCTCATTTATATGACATTTGAAGGTGTCTAAGTTTAAGATTCTTCTGCTAAGAGATATTCTAGCACATTAAAGATCCCCTCCAAGAAAAAAATATATTATAGTGGTTCTAATTCTCCTCTATAGTCTTGCATGTTAAAATAAGTTCAGTATGAAAACTTGGTAGGAAGATGCTGTACAGTAGTTTAACATCACTAGTAATAGGTTGTAGTTGGAAGATCCAAGGAAAGAACCTGTTAAATGACATTTTCTGTGTCATCTTCATTAGAGCATATTTTAAATTTACAAACTTGGATGGTGTTGATGACTTTCACTCTACAGTAAGAGGTAGCGACTTCGGTGGCGTAGTTGCTGAACTGCTGTGCCCAAGATAGCGGGTTCACACCCGGCTGAAGTTGTCGGATTTTTAAGAGCGTTAAAATCATTCAGTATGCCTTCCTTCGGAAGGGATGTAAAGCCGGCGGTCCCATGTCATAGATTTATGGCATGTAAAAGATCCTTCCACTAACTAAACTTGTGTGAAGCTAAATTTCTAGGTTAGATTTCGTTGTAACGCTCTATCAAAGTAGGTGTCAGTGATATCTGGTAGCGAAAGATGGAACTGATTACTTGAAATTGAACGGAACTTGTAGCTCACCCCATGGGTGTCCGCATGAAGCAGCTACAACCTCTGGCGAGCCGAACATGTCCTCGGACACTCCCGGCACTAAAAGCCACATGTTTTAGGGGCCGATAACCTAGATGTTAGTTAGTTAGTTATTGTTGTTTTAAGGGGCTAAATACTCTAAGGGGTGGAACGTCCGCATCTACAATATTGGAATTGTCTTTATTTATCCCCGCTGTGTTGTCATATAACATAGCCTATAGACCTACATAAGAAGTCAAAATGAAAGTGTTCCTCCCATTGTCAACTCGGTAGTCACTTTCTGCATACTTTCTTTAGATGGTTATCATTGGTGAACACATAGGCCTAGTGCTTTTACGCCAAAGTGCAATTTTGTTGAAATTGTTAACTCTTGAATTCATCGTTTTAGATGTATGAATACTATGGGTTGAGCCATTGTGCAAATATTTCAGAAAGTGGGAGAGGAAGGCGTGGAAAATGTGTGAAATTGTGTGAAAACGATACGCATAAATTATCTAAAACGATGTAAGGAAGCCAAATCAACTAATGCGTAAACATCTTCAAGGTTAATATAAGAACCCAGCGTGATATTTTCTTTTAGTTTTATGGTGGAAATTATTTCAATAATTCTGAGATATTGATATCTTGGGCACTGTTACTATTCATCGAGAGAGTGGATAGAAATCATCTAAATGATTCAGTGCGTGGGTAGAGGGCTATATGGCCCTGATCAAAGATCATCGGAGAAGTTGAGGGATTAAATCAATGCAGGTGAATGAAAGAAACGTTTGAAATACAATTATAATCTCTGTAAATCTAAAATATCAAGATGTTCAGTAAAGAACATATAGCCTACTTTCTCCTAAATGCATGGGTATTGTTATAACTCTTTGTCCTTTTCAAGGAGTATAATTGAATGTTGGTTGTAGCAGCTTGTAGAAATACTACGTGTTATACGGATAATAAAAATGAATAGGAGGTGTCCTTTGCTAGTGCTACCCCTGTACAAAATTTCATTCAATTCGGTTTCACCGTGTTTAAATTGATATGGTGAATCGATCTGCACACATAAATGGCCGCTATCTGCAAACTATTGGGCTGATGACCTTGTAGTTCAGTCAAAAGATGCTTCCCACAAAAAGATATGTAGTTGCGAAATTTGGTAGAGATCAAATAATTAGGTTGTTCATAATTTGATTTAAGCTTTTAACATTTGGGTGGCCACCATTCCGTTTCCGTCAAGATGGCGGCAATATAAAACATGACCCTGAGGTGCCCTTTGCTAGTGCTACCTCCGTACCTAATTTCGTTCAATTCGGTTTTACCGTGTTTGAATTGATAGGGGGAATCGATTTCAACACATATATGGCCGGCATATGCAAAGTATTGGACTGACGACCTTGTAGCTTGGTCAAAGAACGCTTTTCACCTAAAGGTATGTTGTTGCAAAATTTGGTAAAGATCAGATGATTAGGTTGGTCGAAATTTGATTTAAGCTTTTAACATTTGGGTGACCGCCATTACGTTTTCGTCAAGATGGCGGCGATATAAAACATGACACTGAGGTGCCCTTTGCTATTGCTACCTCTGTACCAAATGTCGTACAATTTGGATTCACCGTGTTTGAATAGATAGGGGGAATCCGTTTTCACACATACATGGCCGCCATCCGCAAATTATTGGGCTGATGACCTTGTAGTTTGGTCAAAATATTCCACATATAAGAAGGTATAATGTTGCAATAACCGGTAGAGATCCGATGATTAGGTTGGTCGTAATTTGATTTAAGCTTTTAACATTTGGGTGGCCACCATTACGTTTCCGTGAAGATGGCGGTGATATAAAACATGACACTGAGGTGCCCTTTGCTAGTGCTACCTCTGTACCAAATTTCGTTCAATTCGATTTCACCGTGTTTGAATTATTAGGGGGAATCGATTTGCACACAAACATGGTCGCCATCCGCAAACTATTAGGCTGATGACCTTGTAGTTTGGTTAACAAATGCTCCCCACAAAATAATATGCTGTTGCAAAATTTGATAGAGATCGGATGATTAGGTTAGTCGTAATTTGATTTAAGCTTTCAACGTTTGAGTGGCCGCCATTATGTTTCCGTGTAGATGGCGGCGATATAAAACATGACACTGAGGTGCCCTTTGCTAGGGCCACCTCTGTACCAAATTTCGTTCAATTTAGTTTCACCATGTTCGAATTGATAGAGGGGGGGGGGGACAGACATTCAGAGTACCCACACTCACAGACACACAGACACACACACACACAGACAGACACACAATTTTTCGCCCTGTGTTGATCTCATATGTCTACTTTCATTTTTTGCAAAAGTCGAAAGTAGGCTAAAAATGAAAGAATAATGGAACATTCTCTCACCGCTGCGCTGGCCATCGATACAGGAGGAGACCCTTTGGTGAAAAGAACTATAGTTAATTCTTTCATTATTTCTATCTTTATTTATTTAACGTCTCATCTCTAGTTGAACTCCTCAGGTCCCAGCATAGACCTTGTCCTTGCCTGAGGATAGCAGGGTTTGAGAAGCCTTTGTGTGCCTATGGCTATGCTGAACGTGACCCGTCAACCAGCCTGCTTGCTTGACACTGACAGTTGTATGGCGGGAGATTGATGGATGTGGCCCCCCGGCGTTCACGCGGTTGGCACCCCTTGCCCTTGTTGCTTACCAGGTTGGCACCCCTGCCATAATGTGCCCCGTCATCGAACACCGGGCCTTCCAGCTTGGTGCAGCCATCAATCATGCCCAGTCATGAGTCACGGGCCCAAGTTCGTATTGAAGGCCGACATATGCCCGCCAGACTCTCCAGCCAGGCCGGTCGTATTAATGACTCGACAAATCTCAATATGATGAGCACGAGCTCACGAAACACATCTTCACCACTGACAACAGACCCACCAAACAATCTCCAGATTTTATCGATACATAACATCGATAGTACGGGTATTGTTACGAAGAGATGGCAAATTTCAATCCAATACAGAGCCTTCATACAGTACTTGAACACGCTTAAAAGACAATTGATTTCTTTTTTAAATTTATTTTTGATGTTGCCGAAAGAAATAATCCTGTAGAAAAGTAGAAACCATTTTACATAATTTTTATGAGTAATAATTTTCGAAATTTAATGATTTCCAGTCGGTCAACACGATTGTACCCAATTTATTGTAATCGGTGTTTCACTAATCCCGAAAAAAATAAGAACATGTATGACCAGTTTCGATCGTTAAGCGATCATCTTCAGATCCTTTACACTTACTGTCGACCAAAATATTATGTGTACTCGAGTTTGAAGGTTGTTTGTGAAGTAACCAATAGACCTACATAAAATCCATTAACATCATCATTTTCGTCGTTCTATTTTACGTTAGTTCATGTAGGTTTTGAATTTTTAATTTATATTTTAATATTTTTAATCGCAGTTGGAACACAAAAAGTGCCCGTTTTTAAGCGTGTTTCAACCATGCGTCACATTTAAGAATTATTATCTCACAAACCCGTCATCAGATCGAATCCAAATATTAACACAATATACATTGGAATGTTGTATAACTGGTTTATTAATTTTAAAATTTTGTGTGTCCAAGAAACAAAGTTGTTATCATTTTTGTTAGGTAACTTTTTCTCGGCTCGGGGTGGTTTGAAATTGTAGTTCTTGGTCGCGTTGTAATCCTAATACATCGAAAAGGTATGCTGTATGATTGTGAAATACGTAAATCAATTCACTTATTTTATATCGGTTTTTATTTGTACGGGGAATTAAGACATGGTTCACCAGTTAGCCGCTCTGGTGGAAGCTGTACAGCGTTGCCAAGATGGGCTCCATCACGCGTCATGGCGCGCCTCGCTCGGAAGTGATGGGCTCCATATCAGCAACGCTGTACAGCATTTCCCGGAGCGGCTAGCTGGTGAGCCATGTCTTAATTCCCCGTCAAAATACAAACCGATATAAAATAAGTGAATTAATTTACGTTTTTCACAGTCATACAGCATAACTTGTTGATGTATAAGGATTACAACGCAACCAAGAACTACATTTTCCAACGACCTCGAGCCGAGAAAAAGTTACCTTACAAAAATGATAACAACTTTCGTTCTTGAACACACAGAATTTTGAAATTAATAAACCAGTTATACAACTTTGCAATGTATATTGTGCTAAAACTTGGATTCGATCTGATGACGGGTTTGTGAGATAATAATTCTTAAATGTGACGCATGGTTGAAACACGCTTAAAAACGGGCACCTTTTGTGTTCAATCTGCGGTAAAAAGAATACAATATATACTAAAAATTCCAAACCTACATGAACTATCGTAAAACAGAACGACGAAAATGATGATGTTATTGGATTTTAAGAAGGTCTATTGGTTACTTCACAAACAACCTTCAAACTCGAGTGCACATAATGTATCGGTCGACAGTAGGCTATTACAGTACATCTATGTCTACAAGTATGGGTTGTGATATTTACAACATGTCCACTTATTTAGTTGTAGTAATAATAAAGCTAGCAGAAATAGTCAAGATATGTGATTTTTGTTATTGAGATACTGATAGTGGTGATTGACTTTCAAGTTTGCTTGTTTAGTGTGATTATGTTCAGTTCAGTGCAAGCAAGCGGTGACGACAGCTGCACAAAAACGGACCACACATCGCTCAAACAGCTACTGTAATTGGACAAACCTGACCACTTAATAACAATCACATAATCACACTTAAAAAGCAAACTTGAAGGTCAATCACCACTACCAGTATCTCAACAACAAATAACATATCTTGACTAGTTGCGCTAGCTTTATTATTACTACAACTAAATAAGTGTATATATTGTAAATATCATAACCCATACTTGTAGACATAGATGTAATAGCCTAAGTGTAAAGGATCTGATGATGATCGCTTGACGATCGAAACAGGTCATCCAAGTGTATTTTTTAATCAGAAGTAAATTGTTTTCAGGATTAGTAAACCACCCATTTCAACTGTGTACAATCATATTGACCGACTGAAGAACATTACATTTCGATTACAAAGGCAACGGTTATAAATGGCGTCCAACACGACAAGGCAATAATTTTCTTAAATTTTCACAATACAAGATACTGAATGAATTGTACGTACAGTAGTCTCCTTTCCATGCTTCGTGAGCCAGGTGTGCTGTAGGCTATTGTGCGGTTTACCATGACAATTTATCAATAACTAGCTATACTCGGCATGCGCTACAATGCCAATCAAAGACAAAAAGGAAAATAATAATAATAATGAACCCCCGGCCAAAAACCATGGCAGGGACTGCTTTGGAATAGACAGCAATACCAGATAACACTGCGGGCTGCTGACAGTCTCCTCATGTCACCTCGCGATGAATCAGGAAGCCTTTCTCACATCTGGGGTTGTTGTGTGATAAGTATACAGATTGTGCAATTGGGTTAGTGTGAGATTTAAGGGTTCCTGCTAACCCCCTCCCCTATTATGTGTTACATTAATAATTTGTAGCTAGAAACCTTCTCTGGAGTGCACATAACAACTCACCCAAGTTTCATCGCAATCGGATGAATGCTATATGAACGCATAGGGCTCATACATACATACATACATACAGACAGACAGACAGACAGACAGACAGACAGACAGACAGACAGACAAACTATCATGTAACATTGATTGTTATATATAGAGAGACTAAACTGAATACTGATGCATTATTATGGAATGAACATGATCGCGGGGGGGATCTACAAGTGGGAAGGATACAACAGTCAGCCACCCCTCCAATAAAGGTTTGAGAACAATCTGGGTGCTCCCACGCCAAGTATGTTGACGTAAGTTAGGAGCAAGGGTTAATTTCTGGGGGGAGTATGGCATTACTCTATCGACTGCGTTCCCAATTTTTGGATGTCTCAAATAGTATTTGTACGTCTATTCATAAGGATGCGCCATGCGATACAGGACGTTATGGTTACTTTTAACATATTGACGGAAACATTGGGCAACGACCACAGGAAAAAACATATAGTGCAGGTGTTCTCAACCTTTTTGAGACTGTATGCGCCACCCTCATACCATACCAAGTACCCGAGCACAATTTAATTCAATAAAGGCCTACGAGGGCGGATGGCAAAGTTTTTGCCCCTATTTTTTTTTTTAGCCAAACAAAAATTCACACAGGTATTACAAATATACGTATTGTTCTACGTACCTTACATTATTTTTCCACATAGTGTCCACATTTGTTCACACATTTGTGGTAGAATTCAGCTGGCTGACTGTGGAACCATCGTCGGACTGCTGTCTTGGCGTCATCGTTGCACGTGAATCGCTGTCCTGCCAGGAACTTCTTCAGCAGACCATGACAATGCGAGACCACATGTGACAACAAGAACCGCCAACAAGCTCTGGTCATTTCACTGGGAGAGTCTGGTTCACACACCAACAGTCCGCACCTCGCCCCTAGTGATTTCCACGTTTTTGGTCCACTGAAGAAGTTATTGTGGACTCAGCAGGCGGGAACATTACCGCTTAGCCACGCGGCCAGTCGTTTGAGCTGTTATGTCTCTTGCTATTTTATCATACGACGCCTAATGAGGGAGATATTAATGATTTTAAATTTTTGTCCCGTTTTAGAAATTCTATTTTTTCATACGAAGTGAGGAAAATTTATTTTAAATTTCGTCTTTGTGAAAAATAATTTGATTTAATTTTATACTGACGTGAGAGTTTAGATTTATACTGTACGCATATGCCACGTTCAGAGGTATAATGTTTAAAATCCTTCGTTTATACATTCCTTTATCTTTCAATTTATTATCTTCGGCAACAAAGTGATTTAAATCGGCAGTTTTCACCTGATTTATTTATTTATTTATTTATTTTTAAGGAGGAACTTGAGTATTTCTATCGACTGAATGGGTAGTTACAAGAGCTAGTTGACTATAAAGAAGGTCGCATACATTCTTCCTATTCAATAATCAGTAGACCTAACACTTAGTTACAGTCTAGGGGAAGGCACTGTCACATGGTACGTCTTCCAACCTCTTTGATCTGCGTGTTATTATTTTCAATGTATTGAAATTTTATTCCTCATTCTCAAGTTCCCTTCTCGTTTGCTTTGATGGGTGAATTTATTGAATGTTACATACTGTACAAACAACAAACAAGGCATATTTCAGAAGCAAGGTTGGGTGTAAATGTTGTACTGTACTGTAATATTTTGTTCACTTTCATTATATTCCCAGTTGCTTTATTATAGCCGCTGTGGCCTTATGAGGACACGTCCAGAGTTGTTACGCTGAAGTTTCCTGTTATTCCTTGAAACAGAAATCATTCATGGTCATATTTATATGTACAGTCAGTCCAGTATAACATTCTTAGTAGGTATAGGCCTAATATAATTTCATGATTCTGTTGGTAGACATTATTCTGTGATGCCTTAGTAATCGAAATAATTGCTTTTCAGTCGGTCAATACGATTGTACCCAATTGTAGTGGGTGTTTCCCTAAACATGAAAAAAATCGAGATACATTCAGCTAAAATAAATAATAATATAATGTTATTGGTTTTGCGTCCCTTTTAACTACTGAGGCTTTTAGAAAGGCCTGGATGCCAGAAATTTGCCCCGAAAAAAGCATCTTCAACGTACAAGTAAATCTACTGTCACGGCTCCCTCGAATTGCGCACTCTCAAATGCCAGCTGACTGCACCAGGGTTCGATCCTGCAACCTTGGGAACAGCATAAAATGAATGACCCTTATAATCTAAGCAAACACACATTCAAAGATAAATAAATATCCAAGTGAATTTATTTATTAATATCATGTAATATGTTGCGATAATTTCGATAACGTGATTTCTCTAAGGAGTTAGACAATTGTAAAATTCCAGAATCACACTCAACCTCGTGAGGCAATGCTAAGAAGAGGAGGGTTCAATTCCCACCTCAGCCATTCTGGAAGTGGTTTTTCGTGGTTTTCCACGTTTACTCCAGGATAAATGTTAGGATGGTTCCTAACTTACACACACAAATGCAGCCATCACAATAACACAGGTAATCACACAAATTACACACACACCCAAGAACACGGGGCTACATGACCACGATGTCACAAAGCTTCTAAAATAAGCCAGAAGAAGAAGAAAAAGCTGCCAATCTATTGGTTTGCTCTCGACAAAAAAAATGCCGACATTGACTTCTTATTATAGATTCTAATGTTAGTAAGCACAAAATTGGTCAAATGGAAAGGAACGAAGCTTGTAGTTTAGCGTGACCAATAATCTCGCGATCATGAGCCACGGAATCTCCTTTTTACATGGAATCCGAACCACAGGTTATGGCATTTCACTTCAAAAATATCACATGTATTGACCGGGAATTGAACCCGGTCAACCTTGGTGAGAGTCAAGCAGCTTGACTGCTAGGCCACCACGCCCCAAAATTGATTAAACAACATCGAGTTTTTGTAATTTACTTTTAACTTAAATACGAGAGTTAATGCATGGTTATCGTCGACGCATTTCACGAGGTCATTCGTAATTACTTAAATAGGCTCAAGGGCTCTCGCGCAACATGGCGGAGGGATCAAGAAGCGTGTAGCACTGATCGTTGTTTGCGATTTTCCAGTACGTAACTATAAAGGAAGGAAAATACAGAAGACTTTATTCTTGGCGAAAGTTGAAAATAATATGAACAAGTATTTAGGAGATCTGGCAGTTGTGTGTGTACTGTGTATACATTGTTTAGTTAGCTAAATAGGACATAAACTCTCCGTTATCTTCGAAGTATAATTGGTTGCGTTGCAGAGCTAGGAGTTCAAATCCACTTTATTTCCGTATTATTATTATTCTTAGTATTAGTAATATGTATTATATTTTATAGTTTAACTGTCAGAAATATATTTTATATTCATATGGATCGCGTGAAACTGAGAAACAAACAAATTCCCTGCCATTGCAAGATGCGCGAGGTAGAGTTTAGCTGTTTCCCTCCACTTAAATGATGCTTGAGAGAGTTGAGTGGTCAGATTTTGTCATTTAACGTAATTGCTTGTTAGTGGTAAGTTAACGAGCGTTTCTGTTTAATGAAATGCTCGTGCAAAGTTAAATAACTTTCAGTGATGAATTAGTCCTGATCCTACCTTAGGACCCGTTCCTCCAATTACATCCGAGGAAGTAATGCTTGCCATTAGCAAAATGAAGAGTGGGAAAGCAACTGGCCCAGATGACTTACCGACGGAAATATGGAAAATTCTAGGAAGGCCTGCCTCAGAATTCCTTGCCACACTCTTTAACCGGATCATTGCTGAGAACCAACTTCCCCATGCATGGACAACTAGCATAACAGTTCCAATCTGGAAGGGAAAAGGTGATGTGGGTGACTGCTCAACTTATCGCCCTATTCGACTCCTCTGTCATACGTTTAAAATATTTGAGCGTGTGCTTGATTGTAGACTCAGAAATATTGTCACTGTAACACCAAACCAGTGTGGGTTTGTTAAGGGATGCAGTACCATCGATGCTGTCCATGCCACACGCCTTTTAATGGAAAAGCACAGAGAGAGGCAGCGGAGTGTACACCTGGCATTTCTCGATTTAGAGAAAGCTTTTGACCGTATCCCTCATGATCTTATTTGGCGAGCTCTTCGTTGCCATGGAGTCCCTGAGGAATATGTAAGCTGGGTGCAACTTCTGTATCGCAATGCCACTAGTGTAGTTCGGAGTCCAGCTGGAGTCTCCCCACCTTTTGAAATCACTGTGGGTGTTCATCAGGGTTCTGCTCTATCACCACTGTTATTCATCCTCTGCGTGGATACAGCAACGGCGGACATACAGACCTCACATCCCTGGACCCTTCTCTATGCGGATGATGTGGTACTTGCCCAAAAAACCCGCCCTGAACTCCAGCACAGGGTTCAAACGTGGAACGACAGACTGGCTGAAAATGGACTACACCTCAATATCCAGAAGACAGAATACCTGGAATGTGGCCCCCAAACTAGAGGTACCATCAGTATCAGCACAGAAAATCTGCAGAAGACCATGCATTTTAAGTACTTAGGGTCCACTGTCACTTCAAATTGTGACGCCACTCCTGATACTCGGATGAGGGTAAACGCAGCCTGGCTCAAGTGGAGACAAGTCACTGGAGTTCTCTGTGATAAAAAGATGCCTCTGCATTTAAAGGCAAAGGTCTATAAGTCTGTGGTACGCCCAGCAGCCATCTATGGGACCGAATGTCGGCCTATGACCAAACAACATGAGCAAATTTTGAGTACGATGGAAATGAAGATGCTCCGATGGTCGATGGGGCTGACCCGATTTGACCACGCAAGGAACACAGACGTCCGGCGAAGATTTGGTATTGCACCAATTGTCGAGAAGGTGAGGGAGGCTCGTCTACGCTGGTACGGTCACGTCATGAGAAGACAGAACAACTCAGTTGCCAAAAGAGCACTCCACATCAACCCAGGTGGAACAAGACCACGTGGAAGACCTGCAAAGCGGTGGACTGACAACATCAGGGCTGACATGCACGCTGTTGGTCTAACACCAGAAGATGTCAACGACCGAAATAAGTGGAGGAGATGTAGCAAAGTAGCAGACCCCGCAAGGGATTAATGCTAGGAAGAAGAAGATGAATTAGGAGATAATTGACTTGGGTGAAAACGACCCTTAGGGAGCAAGGCTGTCCTTTATTTTTCTATCATAGGTCAATTTCTTATTTTCTTCGGTGACGAGAATATGGCCTAGTAGTTGTTACCATAAGCTGCCTTCTTTTACTCTATGCACCCGTTAACGACGGGCATTTTAAATTACATTTCAGGTACAAATATGCAGGGGCGGCATTGCTTCACTTGGAAATTAGGCCTTGTCTGGTGAAGGAAATAAACACAGAGATTTTCTATTTTGTGATATAACGCATACAACATAATGTTAATCGAGACTGAAGGAGGGAGGAAGCAGGGAAGGAAAAGGGTTGTAAGAAGAATGGATATAATCATTTGTCGTGCATGGATGATATGTAGTTGAAAAATAAATCCCATATCAAAACTGGCTGATGTTGACACTTGTATACCGTACATTTCAATAGGTTAAAGCTAAATCTCATGTGGCAACATCAATGTGGACCTCACACTTCACTTCTGCCCTTGGCTCCAATTGTACGTTCGCCTGGAAATGTCACACGAAGTTAGATTCACTTTATGTGAATATTAAAAGTGATGGGAGTAGCTGACTTCACGTAGGATATGTCAGTAATTGAAAATAAAAGCCGTCCGCTGGTATCGGATAGAATATTCACACATTACAATTATGTCCTACTTGAAAGTTATAATCGTTGCAATGAATCGGGCAGTACTTTGTAGCATTAGAGGCGTGTGGAAGTCAATTAATGCTCAGTTATAAGTAATGTATTGCCGTGTCACTTAAGGGCATTTCTCAGATCTTGATTTCAATTTTGTGACAAACATGATGAAGTAACCCTCTTTTGATTTTCTCTGTGATAAATTAAGTCGTGAGTGAGTACGACAAAAGTAAAACTCGTTTGCCCACTGGCGTGATGCAAGCCCTCGAAATTCAGTCCTTTTGATTGACGGCCGATGGTGATGTTCGAACGCACTCCCTAACCGAGTCCAGAGGTAGCCTGGATTCCTGGCCTTGCGCTTCAGCTACCATGGTTTGTACGTGATAATAATAATAATAATAATAATAATAATAATAATAATAATAATAATAATAATAATATCGTATGGCCTTGGGTGCCGGGTGCAAGCTTTGTAATTTGACACCCAGAGGGTAGCTTGCATGTCGAATTTCGTTGTTTCTTGAAGCACTATGAATGTCAAGGAGGTTAGATATCTACGCTCCTTGAACACTATAGCGCTTTCTAGTAGAGAAATGAGGAACTTTGTGTTGGCGGAATCTCCCGAGATTAATTTTGCCATTATGAACACGGCCTACTGAATTCAAGTGGGTTCTTTGACATGCCAACATCGTATGACATGCGTGTCGTATTTTTGCCGCCTTTCAAAAATCACTTACCACGGCCAGGAGCGATCCTGCAATCTTGGGGTTAGTAGACCGACACGCTATCCACTCACCCACCGTGGCAAGCTATAATAATAATCAAAAGTTTGGTGCTTTTCAATCGGTCAACACGAATGTACCCAAAAAGAGCTGGGTTGTTCCCTAATCCTGAAATAAATCACATGAGATTAATAAATACATGTAATGTATTGCAGGATTAGGGCACAACCCAGCTCTTTTTGGGTACATTCGTGTTGACCGACTGAAAAGCACCAAACTTTTGTTTAGTTAGGCAACATTGAAAAATGGCTTCAAATATCACAATATAATAATAATAGTAATAATAATGGAATGTAGCCTAAATAAATCAGAAACCCCTATGGACGTCAAAATGGCAGGTAAAATCTACAGTAAGTAGGAGTTTTCTGCTACTTAGGAAGCAAAATAGCTAGTGATGGACGAAGCAAAGAGGTTAGATAAAGTAGGTTGGTTCAGGTAAGGGAAGCATTTCTACAGAATAAAAATCTGTCGACATCAAATATAGATTTAGATATTTTTGAAAGCCATTGTCTGGAGCTTGGCGCTCTATAGAAGTGATACTCGGACTGTTGGCACAGCAAAAAGGAGGAGAATAGAACCGTTTAAAATGTGGTGTTACAGGAGAATGATGAAGATCAGATGGGTAGATAGAGTAACAAATGAAGTATTAAGACGAGTGGGAGAGGAGAGATGTTTCTGGCGACTGCTAATGAAGATTAGGAGATAGGTTGGTACGACACATGGTACGACACATACTAAGACACCCGGGAATAGCAAACTTGGTTATGGAAGTGAGGGTCGAGGACAAGAGCTGTAGGGGTAAACCAAGGTTTTACAGTGGAACATGGATAATTCGAATCTCAAGGGACCAGTAAAAATCGAGTTATCCAAAAATTCGAATGAAGAAAGTTCTTTGAAAAGGGTAGAGAAAATTATATTGCATTACGTTTACATAATGATGTACGTTCAACATAGCAGATTAACAGACAACGGTACTGTATAATGACTATATCGTGATTAACCTCAAAAGTTTCAAATGATAAAATAAAGCCAAAATGTACTATTCACCTATTTAACGACATTAGTAATCCAGCAATCTAGCTAAGCCTTAGAGAAATCTACAGTTTTTCAAAAAAGTTTGAGATTCTTACCTGTTTCCTACACTTAAGTCTCTCGGCCATCACAAAAGAATATAACAAATTTAAGGAACGGAAAACCGAATCACTACCGTCATTTCTACTTTCAAAAAAGAACACCTAAGTTCTGTGATGTGGTTTGTCGTTTTTCGGGAATTCCTGACCCAATTGTTTGGCTTCCGATCGGCTTTCTACACGTAAAAACTTCGAATTATACAAAATATAATTCGAATTAACCACGATTTTTTAGCATTGATTGGATATAAAATGCTAGGGACCAAGAGAAAAATTCGAATTAAAGAAGATTTCGAATTATAGAAGTTCGAATTAGCCACTTTTTACTGTAATATGTTAAACAGATTGCGTAAGGTGTACAGATGAAACAGGATAGGGAGGCATGGAAGCAGGCCCCGGGCTATAAACGGGCATACTGGGCATTTGCCCAGGGCGCCAAATTTTAGGGGGCGCCGAAATTTAGGTGACGCTGAACGCAGAAAAAGGTTGATCCAACAATCCCAACATTAAAAATAAGTATGACATGGAAATCTTTAAAAAGTAGGATAAAATAACTATTATTTGCGCAAATATAAAATAAAAGTAATATTAAATATCACATACATTCGTAGTATTTATGTTTAATCATGATTAGGCCTATATTATAACACAGTAAACTAAATTCTCTATTGTTATTGTGTTGTGAAAAAGACGTAACCTTTAGCACAGACTTTTCTAACATAAATAAATTTGCAAAGTTAAAAGCAAGAAAAAAACTTTGATTTGAAATGTTTCTGTATATTGTACTTTTAAAATGTAACTTTTGAATTTGTAATCTTGGGTTTTAGTGTGATTAATGTATCAATAAATGGCTACAACATTTATGAACGACTTACTTTTCTTATTATTTCCTGTGATACAATATTAGTAACGTAGTTGTTTGAAAAAAAAAACTATTATGCTATTTTTATAACAAATAATTGAGAAAAAGGGCGCCAGTAGACCATTTGCCCAGGGCGTCTATCACCTTAGCCCGGGGCCTGCATGGAAGGCTGCATCAAACCAGTCAAAGGACTGAAGACTCAACAACAATAATAAGAATAATCTTTTATAATGATTTTATCTCCCAACTGTACCAGTAAAGCCCCTCTCCCCTAGTCATGACCCAAAGACGCCAAAGTACAAACTCTTTGTCGTGATTATAACGCTCTGCTCCTGGAATGATTTCCATGTCAATAATGTTAGCTTATATTTCTATTGTTCTATCTTGAGGTGTCGTGCGATACAATTTGAGTGCCCTTTCGAACAATAGCACGGCTCACTGATGTGTTTATTAAATATTATGCCGTGCCTCTAGTTCAGTAAGCCTAGTTCCTTAATGGCTGTATGGAAAGCCATATCAGGGTTTTTAATGTATGTTTTGTATTTCTTGCTGTGGCTTTGGACCATAACCACTGTAATAAAACTTGCGTTGAACTGTTTGTTTATCTAGAACTTACCTTACTTGAGAGCAATCGTCATGAACTTGATTAGAACACACTACAGTACCGGTCAAATGTTTAGGACCACATCAGGAAATCATGATATGTCACCTAAAACCTAAACTTGTGGCACTGCGATATTTTTACTGAGCTCTTACATCTGATAGAATATATACGTCCTGATATCGTTTAATTGGGCCGAGTGTTGTAGAAGTTATGATTTTTTAACTGTTGGAAGATCACACCAAAAATCATCATATACAAAATATACAAATTCCGAAAAAAATATAGGACCTCTTTCTGCAGGTTAATACTTTTTCAAGCCAGCGCTAAAATTGTCGATTTTCCCTTGTTCGTGTCACGCTTTTCGTAAGGCTTCCTTGCTACCTACCCGCTTCTAACTTGTCGTGTCTAGTAGTTCTGCTTTCACTCAACAGATGACATCCAAGCACGGGTTTCTGGCTTGTGGGATTTCCCCGTGAAATTATTTTGTTGTCATCAGTACATCGACCATTATAGAGCTGGCTTGAAAGTGTTTAAACCTGCCAAAAAAAAGAGGTCCTGCATTTTTTCGGAATTTCTATATTTATACCGAAATGATCCCCAACTATTGCTAAATCTAAATAAGAAAATTGAGGGCAATACCTGCAACCAGTTGGAATATACAATACATTATACCTCTGAAAATGGTAATTTTTTGGTGTGACCTTCCAACAGTTAAAAAAATCATAACTTGTACAATACTTGGCCCAATTGAACTAAATCAGGACGTATATATTCTATCAGATGTAAGAGCTCCGTAAACAAATCGCATAGCTCTAGTGCCATAAGTTTAGGTTTTAGGGGACATATCATGATTTCCTCATGTGGTCCTAAACTTTTGATCGGTACTGTAGGTAACAATGAGGAGCATGCAGCAAGGATAAACATAAGTGGAGCACGTATGCCTTATTTTCCGGCGATTGTGGTAGATAGTTTATGAATTGTACTCATTAGTTCACCCACACGTGATACGAGTTATCTAATATACACCTTATAACAAAAAGATAACCTAAGGGTCACAATCGATGATGAAAATAATTAATATGGGCATGAATAATTAATATGTTACAGCACATCGCATATTACTTCCCGGGCAGTTATTTTCTGCCACTTTTAAGGAGCAGACTGACAGAAGAGGTCCCAGATCAGATGGATCGGTAGAGCAGGAGCAATTAATTGGCCTTCGCGCTCTCCAAACCTAAACCTACTGATATTTTATTTCTAAGGGCAATTGCAGCTTGCACATTGAACTCCAGAGCAAGATGAAGAGAGTCTTCGTGCTCCTACTGACGGAGGCTGTGAGACAATCCGCAATATGTCAATATGCATCAGCACATCCGTTATTCACTGCGACGGTAGGATAACAAACGCTAACATACATTTTAAACATTAATTATAAGTAGGCTAGATATCCCCAGTTCAAAAAAAAACCAGCAAAATATGCAAGCTTCTATGAAATACAACCGTCAATGTTTATATTTTGAATAAATAGTGACTTAAAGGCTTTATCTTCATCTAAATCAAAAATTATTCCATTATAGAACGCGGTAAGAATATCCTATGCTACAATGAGTTTTAGTTCCTTGTTAAATTGTTAGGGCAATTTGTAGAACAATGGGCGTATTCGATTCACCTTGATGACTTGTGAGTGTTGTCACTATCACAGATACTCCTCTACTACTGTATCATATGCGGTTATTGTTATTATTGTAGTTATTATTATAATAATTATTATTGCTATGTTTTATGCCCATGGACTCTGTCTATAGGCTACAATGTGGGTCTTGAGTGTGTGCTCACATGCACCACGTGGAAGCGTGGGCTTCTCCACATTGCCCAAGTTCGTGGACAATTCCATTGTGTCTGCTTGACTCATACGTGTTTATTGCTCGGAAAATGCAGCTACTTGAACCGGAATTAAGCTATTGATTGTTCTTCGTAACTGTATTCTGTTTTGAAAGGCACCGGTGGGAGATGATAAGCTTTGGACAGGCCAGCGCGGCGGTAGGCGCATATCTGGAAATGACAACTGCTACAAATAAAAGAAAGAGATAAATCCATATCTTATTCAACACTGGAAAAAAATAAGAGGTGTATTTTATCACTGGTAGAAGAATTTTACATAGGAAGTATTTTATCTTTTGAACAATTTATTTTTAATCTTCATCTCTAACTCAAACTCATTTCCTTTAGTTCAAAGATGTATTCATTCACTGAATGCCACAAAGATCACAATGCAAACAATAGCCTGTGTAGTGGACATTAAGAACGTATTGTTTTTATTATGATATACAGTAAAACGTGCCTTCAACGGACCCTTTATTTAACGGAAACTTATCTTATGGGGAGCCGGAATGTCCTATGCTGGCCATGTTAAAATTAAACTTTTAATTGACCATTTCCTTAGAAACTATTAACGGGAACTAATTGCATTTTATCAGGGATGTTCCTTGATGCTCTCGCCTTATTTTAGCGCAGGTGTTTTGAAAATAAGATTTTTAAAAAATCGTGGATTTTTTTAACTTGGCGTAAGTTAATTTTAACAGCATTTTCATGGACATTTCCGTGAGGCAAAATTTACCTAAAGCACATTTCGATAAACGGCTGTATTAAAAAAATAACACATATAAGGAGGAATTACTTCTAAAACTTTAAAATTTGAGTTGAGGGTGGGGGGGGGGGGGGGGAGGGAATTTTTATGCTTAGAAATCTATTTCAACAAGCAACCGGAATCAAAGATTTTTCCGCTAGCTGCGGAAAAGGCGACAGTTTTGGTTTTAGGACGAGATATGTTCCAACACCGTAACACCCGTTTTGCTTTCTTAATGTTTTTTTCTTGTATATTGTCTAATAAAGAGAAAACTAAGCTTCCAGAGAGAAATCTTGTGAGTAAGAGAGAGAAAAATAGATATTGTGGGATTACTAATATAATAATAATAATAATAATAATAATAATAATAATAATAATAATAATAATAATAATAATAATAATGGTTTCACGTCCCTTTTAACTACTGCGCCTTTTCGAGACGCCGGGTGCCGGAATTTTTCCCCGTAGGGATCATTAACGTGCCAGCAAATCTACTGACACGGCTCCCTTGCATTTGCGTACCCTCAAATGACAACTGGCTGCGCCGGGATTTGATGCTGCTATCTTGGGCTCAGCAAGCCAGAACTTTACCACTGTGTCACGCAGCGAGCTAGTTTACTAATAGGATGCATGGTTGTGGGAAAATAGTCTTAAAAATGAGCCTTGAAGAAAACAAATGCACCGTTAGAAAGCCGAAGGTTCGTATATTATGATGAAGAACTGAAATGTTGAAACTTTTGAAGATTTCCAGCACTCCGGAGCTCCTTAACCCTATATGGGATAGTGGTCTCTATATTAACCACCCGTCATAAGGACAGTTTATGCTTTCAAAGATGCTGATAGTTGAATCTTTCAGCCAAATTTCGGAGAATTTTCATGCCGAAGTACCGGTCTAGTATTTCTGAAAATCAAATATTATATTATAGGCTACGTATCTGCTTGACGTACTACCCTACCAGGGAATTGTTACCGCTAGACGTGGAGCGAGGCTCTTGTGTATACATTACGTCATCTCGCCACGTTATGGCTACAGTGAGCGGTTACGGAGCAAGAGGGGGAACGCATGTACAGTCATACAATGAGAAGACACAACATAGCGTACGACCGAACACGAATCATACACACAAATGACATGCGATGAGGTTTCGCTGGCGACAACTGCACGTCTATCGCAGGCGTGTGGCTGGGCGGAGCGGATCAGTTCCGATTTCCGCCACCGGTAACAATTCACTGGTAGGATAGTAATGTGCTGAATAAGATGTAAAAGAAAAACTAAGAACATTAAAAATTTAAGTGTAAATAATATAAATATAGAAATAAAAATCATAAAAATAAAATTACATTAATAAAAGAAATATTAAAATGAAAATTATAAATATAACTACAAAAATATTAAAATTGTAAAAATCAATTCACAATTAATTAATAAAATTTAAAAATATCGAAATTAAATCTATAAGAACATCAATTAAAAATGAAAAAATAAATATATAAACATTGTGGGGTTTGAAGCCATTTTTTCAGTGTTGCCTTAGTATACAAGAGTTTAGTGCTTTTCAGTCGGTCAGCACGAATGTACCCAAAAGAGCTGGGTTATGCCCTAATCCTGAAATAAATTACATGAGATTAATAAATACACTAGGATGACCAGTTTCGATCGTCAAGCGATCATCATCAGATTTTGACCATGTAAAAATCTGAAAAAATAACACATTTGGGAAACGGTATTTGCAGCCCGTTACCAAAAAAAAACCAGCCCTCCAAGTCGCCTTGTTCGAATGTTAGGATTTTTTTTTTGTGTTTTTCTTTGATTTTTTTTAATAGAAAAAAATAAAAATTCGAAAATCGGCAAATGGCAGATATGCTGGCCCTGATAGCACTATATTTCAGTATAAACGAATTTTAATTATCTAATTATCTATTTTTAAATAGTCCCATTTTATGATCACCTAGAGGTGTAGTGGCTAGCATATTTAGCTGTCTCCCAAGATGAGTTAAAATTTGAAAAAAAAATGACGGTCCAGGATCATTATTGGCAAGATTTTCCTAAAAAATCAAACCTCTGGCTGTTTTAATACGACAATTATGAATTTTTAAATAATCTCATTTTCCTTGTCCAGTAGTGTACATATGTATGTAGGCTATATAAAATATATATGCTACTGTATAGTCCGCCTTGTTGGGCAGTGGCTAATTTGAGGGCTGGAACGGGGTGCATCAGACAAAACTGAGAAGTGGGTTCTATTTCCAGTCTAGTCATCCTGGAAGTGGTTTTCCGTGGTTTCCCACATCTACTCCTGGCACATACCGGGATGATTCCTAACTTAAGGCCATGGCTGCCTTCTTCCCAATCTTCATCTGAATTACAAATTCACTACTACAAATCCCCCAGTAACACAGGTTATCAGACAAATTATGTCTTTATATACATACAGCCGAGTCCATGACGCCAAATGACCATGATGGCCAAGCCCCTCAAATGAAACAATAACTCCAATAGATATGGGAAAGATCTTCACACTAGTCTAATCATCGGAGAGTCCTGGATACAATTTCCGATTCTGCCTTAAGTACTGCTCGATTCCGAGCTGTGTGAACTTGCGGGGTGAGGGGAGGCAGGAATAGAAGGGCCTGTCAACAGCTCGCCGTGTTATATGGAATTCCTGTCTATTCCAATACTGCTAACATAGGGCCGTTGCCTAAACCACTGTGGAGTTAAGAATGAGTGAGCCAGTCACCGACCAATGCATTTGGTTCTGTTATTACGCACGGAAAGCCTCCGTGGCTTAGGCGGCAGCACGCCGGCCTCTCACCGCTGAGTCTGTGGTTCAAATCCCGGTCACTCCATGTGAGATCTGTGCTGGACAAAACGGAGGCAGACAGGTTTTTCTCCGGGTACTCCGGTTTTCCCTGTCAAACTTTCATTCCAGCAACACTCTCCACTATCATTTCATTCCATCTGTCATTCATAATCATTGCCCCAGAGGAGTGCGTCAGGCCTCGGCAGCCGGCACAGTTCATATTCTCGCCGCTAGATGGGGGATTCATTCATTCCATTCCTGACCCGGTCGGAGACTGGAAGCAGGCTGTGGATTTTCATTTCATTACGCACGGACCGGGAACCCCGCACGCGAGTTTGCTATTATTTTCTAGTTCACTTTTAGGGGAGGCAGGAATAGAAGGGCCTGTCAACAGCTCGCCGTGTTATCTGGAATTCCTGTCTATTCCAATACTGCTAACATAGGGCCGTTGCCTAAACCACTGTGGAGTTAAGAATGAGTGAGCCAGTCACCGACCAATGCATTTGGTTCTGTTATTACGCACGGACCGGGAACCCCGCACGCGAGTTTGCTATTATTTTCTAGTTCACTTTTAGCATTGGAGAGCGATACGGCTTCCTGATTGGCTATTCTGATTGAACACGACTGCAGCAAAGAATATGATTAGTCAGCGTAGATATAGCGTGGAATCTATCAGCGATGTCGTTCCATTAAGTTAAGGTTTATATGCTAGTCAAATTTATGCTTTCATAACGAAAAGAAACCTCATACTTCATGACTAGGGACATCCATGCTAATGACAAATTGCGTATCGTTTTGTTGTATTGTTGTTAGAATAATAAACTCTATACAGCCATAGGGCCATAAAGTGTCCCCTATTTGTAGAGTAACCCAAATGGTAGGCTACAACGGGGTGTTAATCGATGGAAATCATTGTGGTAATGATTCTTCTTGATTTAAGAAGACATGGAGACACTTATGGCCTAGGAACAATGATCATGCAACTATTTCAAGAGGCATTACAATGTATACGGTACCAAGAAATTACGAAGTTAAAACAGCGGGAGTTCTACATATTTTTTTCAAACCTGGAACGACATCGCTGATAGGTTCCACCCTATAACTACGCTGACTAATCACATCCTTTGCTGCAGACGTGTCTCGTCAGAATACCCAATCAGGAAGCTGTGTCCTTCTTCAATGCTAAAAGTGAACTAGAAATTGCAATCTTGCACCCCGCACATTACTCGTCATCGTCCGCGATCCACATTCCTTTCGGGTGCACGGAGCTTGGACTCGAGCAGTACGCGAACTAGGATTGGTTCAGATTGCTGACGACATTTGGTGACTCATTAATGACGATGTGTTTCGCTACGTTGACCATCCAGGTGATACCCACTACTCACCCAAGGAATGCAGAAGCTGACTATGCATCAGTATACAAAGGTGAGTGGATGCGATCGTTGGACCTGCTGGACGTGCAGCGTGTCATCGTGTTTATTAACGACCTCAGGATGTGAGCTTATATAATTGAGAGAAACGTAAAAACAAAGGCAAGTGAGCTCAAGTTTCATTTTCACGTAGAAATATGTCACGTCTTCAACAGACAATCAACACGGAGCTAATTACATCGTTTAAACTAAAATCAATTGTGCAAGCGGGCGGAATGGCTGACGTAGTACAGTGACGTCACGGCAGCGGGAAGGTGTCGTGACTGTAACTCGTATCCCGTGTCAATTCGTCATCTGTCTGTCTGTCTGTCTGTCCATCTGTCTGTGTCACGCGGTCGGCAGGCTTGCTTGATCGATATTGCCTTGCTTGAGTCGCGGCTTGGGCATGCCAGCTCCTGTCTCTTACATCATTGTCCTCACTTCTTGCTAATGTACGATTATTATTATTATTTAATTTATTATTATTATTATTAGTAGTAGTAGTAGTAGTAGTAGTAGTAGTAGTAGTAGTAGTAGTACAGTAGAGTCTCGCTAACTCGGCACTCGGTAACCCGGCACTCCGGATTACTCGGCCAACCTGACAGGAGAGAAAAATCATGATTTTTGTTTGTTTTTGTGTTTTCGCACAGAGTGTTATTACGTGTTTTCTTTCGTCTTCTCCATCAATGGAATTATCGACAGTTAAATACGACGCGAAACAAGTTGACCTACAGGACATAGTCAGAAGAGTAACGACGACTTGATAAATACAGGTACTGTAGGCTACAGTACTGTAAATGCACAAACTGCTGTCAGTAAGAAGTAAACAAATGGTTCTCGCACAGAGCGTTGTATTTATTTGATTGCGCATTCTCCGCAATTCTGTTTCTTCGTCGTCTTCGTGACGAGACTTCAAGAAGCAGGTTTCAAAGCGAAAAGCAAAAGAACATTACTTAATTTTTTGCAAAAAAATAAATGGTAATTTTCATTAAATGAAAAAACTATTTGCCTACGGGAATTGTTTTGTACATAACTGTACAGTGTACATATTATAAAAATAATTTCCGGGCCTAGTTTTTCCAAGTTTTCTTTTATAAATTACAGTAATTGTTTTCCTTGATTGTTATGCAGTACCGCAGTACAGTACTGAACTATATATTCAAGTACTGTAATTGTAGTGGCTTCATCATTTTAAAACTTGTGTTTCTGTTATAAACAAATAAACGTACTGCATTGTATTACTTTTAAACCAAAACAAACAGCTTATTTCTTCTTTTTAACACATTTCCCGATAACCCGGCATTTTCGCGAACTCGGCCACCCTTTGGTCCACATTAGGCCGAGTTTGCGAGACTCTACTGTAGTAGTAGTAGTAGTAGTAGTAGTATTGTTATTATTCAGACCCATAAAACACTGCTGGCTTTATTAGTCTTATACAAGTGACAGCCTTCTCAACTGAATGGAATCTCCCAGGCGCCGTGTGGCGGCAGGGACACTTTGGTAGCCACCTGTCGAGCAAAACACTGGCGCTAGCAGCAGCGCAGTGCCCAACTAGTTCAACATATTTACACTTTTTAACGTATTTAATAATCATCATTAGCCCATTTGAGCCTCCGTGGCTTAGGCGGCAGCACGCCGGCCTCTCACCGCTGGGTCCGTGGTTCAAATCCCGGTCACTCCATGTGAGATCTGTGCTGGACAAAACGGAGGCAGACAGGTTTTTCTCCGGGTACTCCGGTTTTCCCTGTCAAAATTTCATTCCAGCAACACTCTCCACTATCATTTCATTTCATCTGTCATTCATTTAATCATTGCCCCAGAGGAGTGCGTCAGGCCTCGGCAGCCGGCACAGTTCATATCCTCGCCGCTAGATGGGGGCTTCATTCATTCAATTCCTGACCCGGTCGGAGACTGGAAGCAGGCTGTGGATTTTCTTTTCATTAGCCCACTTACATGCATTTCATAGTAGTTGCTGGAAATGCTGTCCTTCATTTTCTAAACGCTCGATGCACCGACGTAGGAAGTTTTGGTATACTCGCTCTAATTCATCCCCACTGATATTTTGTATCAATGCAGTAATTTCGTTCTTGAGAGCCTTCAGAATACGTGGATTGTTTCTGTTTTTGATGTTCACCCACAAGTAAAAATCGCACGGCACTAAAACTTACGGGTGGCTTCGGTGGCGTAGTAGGTAGCATGCTAAGCTTCTATGCCCAAGATCGCGGGTTCAAATCCAGCCGAAGTCGTCGGATTTTTAAGAGCGTTCAAAATCCCTCAGTATGCCTTCCTTCGGAGGGGAAGTAAAGCCGGCGGTCCCATGTCATAGATTTATGGCATGTTAAAGAACCTTCCACTAATTACACCTGTGTGAAGCTAAATTGTATAGGTTAAGAATGTAAACAACGCTCTTAGGTTCCTACGTTCGTTGCCAAGAGCCGACTGCAGTGACATCTGGTAGCTAAGTTGTGAACTAGTAGTCGTCGACGGTGGCGTTTGGTGGAAAAAGTAGGAACTACTTGAAAATTGATCGTCTGCCGTGCTTACTTGAATTAAAACAGATACACACACTAATACAGTCATCTCAATTAACGCTGATTCTACACACACCCAATGTACACGGGGCTACATGACCGAGTTGTCGCAGCCCCTAAACTTAAGAACCAACCAACATAAACTTACGAACACATTTACTGGAAGACTTCTTCTTGAGAAGATCAGTTTTCACTAGGAAAATTCGATATTTTGTTCTACAGGCCTACCTGACCCTGTTCACGTGATACAGTACTTCACAAGTCTTAACAATCTCAACTAAAGTAACTTATCTTGCCAGCCGGGAATGGAATCGAACTATAACCGCATGTGGGGCTTACCAACACGCTGTTGTGTAACTGTAGATGCTAGTCAACTGGCGCTGACTCAACGCCTTTCTCTCGTCACACGGCGTAGACGAGGCTCCGTTCTATAGGGAAGGCTCTCACTGTATAATAATAGCATCAGCTGTCTTGTCACCTGAGAAGTTAAAAGCTGTATTACCCTTTCACGACTTGATTGCCGGCGGTCGAGATGGGAACTACTCTCTGTTTACTTTTGTCACACGTCACTCTGCTTCGTTGACAGGTACAGTTGCGCGAGTAGTATATGACTCAGCTCCGGTAGTTTCAGTAATCGTACTATTGCCCGTGGTGACATGAGCTCCTGTGACGCTTATCTTCGCTTCTAAGACCGGTAGCGCGCGCAATGCTGCTTGACTTATGTGCGGACTGCACTCTGTCATCACTAGGGCCCGGATGTTGATGACATGTCATCTTTTTACTGAGTTGTCTAAAACAATGCTGAAGTACATAGAAACTCCGGACGGGCCATCCCGTCTTCAAATATGTCATTTTTATTTTGCATCTTTTTGCATTTTGTGCTATTTTTCCATTTTAAGAGCATTATTTTAAGTTTGGTAGATTGTTTTGTCTTATTTTAGAGAAATCGGCCTTTTAAGGTCTTTTTTTTTCTTCAATTTAGTCATGTCACAGCTTTATATGAGGGAGTTACGTGTCTCAGAGTTAAGAAGAAGCCAGTAGCTGATACAAGATAATTTAAAATATTGAAATATTGATTCCATTTCCTTAATCAACTGGGTGGAAACTAGTCTTAGCAACAATCGTGGCGAAATTGCGGCGGATATTGCATTAAAACGAAAAAAAAGTGCTTGACAAAAACACCGGGTATAAAACATTATACAAAATCTCAGACATTCTTTCTGGTGAAAACTACTGCATGGATGCGATTGAGGAGTTTTTAGCAGCAAACGACCTGCCTCACTTCAAGTACGCTCCGATCATATAGTTGATGTTGAACGCAGCTTTTCGAGATATAAAAACTTGTTGGCTGATAACCGCAGATCATTTACATATTTTGACAACATCAGTGCAGTGCAACTCAGACTAAAGAGAACATAAACATTTTGTTAAGTGCTAGAAATCTATTTTGATTGACTTTTCAGTTTGAGCTTAAGATTTCATTTTTGAAATATTGGTGAGTTTATTATAAGATCATTTTCTTAATTTTATAGTGCATTTTTAGAATTTTTAGGTCATTTATTAAAGTCATTTTTGAAAATTTCAAGTGCATTTTTTAAACGTTTTTACGGCATCAACATCCGGGCCCTAGTCATCACTGTGTCCTCCGCTTCACCCCGCGGGGCTCCTGCTACAATAATCAACAAACGCTGGTACAGCCGCGCTCAGTGGCAATCAAATGTTAAATGGGTAAGCAGCATCTAGGTGTATTACCTGCAGCAGTTGCGCCTTGATTTCCAGGGGCACCTCATTTTCCTCCGTTACCACTCCACTCAAATATTTGAATTGGGTAACTCTGTTTATTGCTTCGAAGTCGTTTCCATATCTCCAAATTGCTTTATTTCTTTAGCGAAAGGAGATGAAAACAGGTTTAATGTGTGGAAGAGAAATATCCTGAGGAAAATATATGAACCTGTACGTGAGGATAGTGTCTGGAGAATAAGGACGAATAAGAAGTCTGTATTGTAATCCTACAGCAGTCCCAGACATCACAATGAGAAGGCACAGATGACTTGGTCAGGTACAAAGAATGAGTGAACAACATAGGCTATCTAGAAGAAAATTCTGCACTCTTAACCAGAAGGCAGCTGTTCAGTGGGGTGGCCCAGACTCAGTTGGATGACGTGAAGAAGTTACCAATAAGGAACTGGAGGCGATTGGTGGAGTCTAGAAATGAATGGCGGACTTAAGTGGCCGACAAGTCTCAGGTGTTACAAGGGTAGTAACGCCAGGGAAGTAATTATTGTTATTATTATTTATTGTGAGCCTCCGTGGCTTAGGCGGCAGCACGCCGGCCTCTCACCGCTGAGTCCGTGGTTCAAATCCCGGTCACTCCATGTGAGATCTGTGCTGGACAAAACGGAGGCAGACAGGTTTTTCTCCGGGTACTCCGGTTTTCCCTGTCACAATTTCATTCCAGAAACACTCTCCACTATCATTTCATTTCATCTGTCATTCATTTAATCATTTCCCCAGAGGAGTGCGTCAGGCCTCGGCAGCCGGCACAGTTCATATCCTCGCCGCTAGATGGGGGCTTCATTCATTCCATTCCTGACCCAGTCGGAGACTGGAAGAAGGTTGTGGATTTTAATTTCATTATTATTTATTATTATTTCGTCACCTAAGTTGTCAGCATGCTAGGCTTTTGCCAAAAGGATTCGGGGTTCGATTCCCAAGGCCGGGTCTTGGGGACTTTGATCTCCTATGGTTAATTCTCTTGGCTCGAGGACTGGGTGGCTATGCCATTTCCCTCGTAATTTCATCATTCTCAAGACAGGCAGGTCACCCATGGACGTCAAGTCGAATGACTCTACCATGACACCTTTGATGTCAGTCGTCAATATTATTTTCATTATTATTATTGTTATTATTATCTTTATTTGTCATGGATATGGTGAGTCTCAACATACAAGATACGGACTTAACAATCAAGTACCTTACAATACTGGGATAAAAATAATCCGACTATGTGACATGTATCGTGCAGCACTGCCTTCTACATTCTGGCGATCAGATGTTTCCAATTTAGTTCCTCCAGACCCGTTACCAGACCCTTTGGAACTATTCCTGTTGCTGACATTACCAGTTGTAAAATTGTCACCGAGTTTACTCGTCACATCTTCCTGATTTCTTCTGCCAACGGTGCATATTTGTTGATTTTTTGCCTGAGTGGTCTTGAGGATTTGGCTTAGTGGTACTGCACCGCGATTTCTTATCAGATAGACCTTTTGATTTGATGATGATGATTATTATTATTATTATTATTATTATTATTATTATATTATTATTACATTACTTTACTCTCCCCAATGACCTAATCCTGTTTTTACCCGAGGACCAGAATATCTAACTAATTTACTTAATTGTTTATACCGAGTATGTTTGTCCGAATGCTTTCTTATACATCACATTCGATCCAAACTCTACGAAGTGCGTTTATAACAAAAATTACCTTTTAATTGCTGTGGCGCCAACGTTTTTCCCCCACAGGGAATGGACTGATAACAATCCGTTAAACCTAACAACGAGAGGTTGTTGCATTTCATGCCATCGGACTGACAAGGGATTGAACCTGTAGGCTAATTTATTGTTGAACTAGCAACCCGCCTCGGCTTCGTCCGGTAACAGTTATGAATGCATTACGTGCTAGCTCGTAAACTGTTGCCTCAGTAATTGAATGGAGATTGTTGGAAGAAATGAAAATGTGAAATCACTTATAGTGGGCGATGTATTGAAGATTGAGATATGCTCTCGTGGATTTTTTTGTAGAACTTTTCATGCTGAACAATTCTTACACTCATAGTATATAGATATTTTTACGGTTTGTCCAGTGTAAGCTTCAAAAGCGAACGGACAACAAGGTTTTCCGACTTTTTAACTGAAATCGTTACTGCTTGGTTTCCTTTGATCATAAATAAATTATTTTCCACAGAAACCTTCCTCGAGACATCCTTTACAAAATGGTGAAAATCGCATCAAAATCCATCCAGTGGTTCTCGAGATTACCGGTGACATCCAAAGATCGAGGACTTCGTTTTATACTAAATAGAGATTTGAAGGACAATGCTTAACCAATTGCGCACGATGTTCCACAGTATGTCTGAGCTTCTACTGTATCTTCCACTCAACATCCGCTGAAACGAGTCACTTTTGATTACATTTTTGCCATTGGTTGGTGAGGCAGCTGCATGACATGGATGATACATAACGAGTTCAACTTTGATCTCGATAATTGTGTGGAGGTTGGAAACAGGTGCCGTGCCGTGCCAGTGGACATCACGGTAATAGTACTTGGTAATGAAGAGTGGGGACACACATTCCGACTACAACGACTGTCTTCTAATAAGACAGAGTGCTTTGGAGTCGTCTTCACCAATGGCCAGCTCTCTTGTGGAGTGCTTGCTAAACATTGTGAATAAAGTGAGCTTGTTCATTTCACTCCCCCTCCCAACTTGTTTCTTAGCACTAGTAGACCTCCTCACATCTGCGACAAGTGTTACTTGCGATCGCTTCGTCCGCCTCCCCCCACTACCGCCCGTCCCTTCAAACCACTTGTACTGATCACTAATGGACTTGTTCTTTGGAGTGCACAATTCTGTTAAGGTCCTCCCTCGAAAGGAGCATTTGTTCTTATGTGTTGAGAATTAAGTTCTTCCAATATTCCCTCCCCCAGGGGCTCACGACTAGTAGGACGAGTCCGCCTCGTTGTGTAGTGGCTAGCACTTTTGGCTGTCACCGCGGAAACCCGGGTTTGATCCCCGGTTCTGCTAAGAAATGTAGTTCTGGTCTGAGGGCTTGAACGGGGTACACTCAGCCTAGGTAGGCAAAACTGAAAAGAGGCGAGCTCGATTCCCAACTCAGTTACCTTGGAATTGGTTTTCCGTGGGTTTCCCGCCTTCTCTAGGCGAATGCTGGAATGGTTCTTAACTAAAGGCCACGACCACCTCTTTCCCAATCCCCCAATCCTGCAAATACACACACTAATGCAGCCATGACAATGACACAGGTTATCAGACAAATTCCACACACACACACACACACCCAACTACATGGGGCTACATGAACACGATGTCGCAAAGCCCCTCAATGAATCAACTACAACTAGTAAGACAAAGGTTGGCGACCAAGAGAAACGGCTTCAAAAGCTATCTTTATACAAAGTCTTTCAGATTAGGGCATTTAAAAATTGTACTCCCCCCCCCCCACACACACACACACTTAATAGCCTATAATTGGGCACAATCGTGCTGACCAACTGATTGTCATTCTATGACGGATTACTTGTGTTAGTATGAGAATACCTGAGGGAACGTCTCTTATAATACATAGGAACAACATAACGAAGCTGAGCGTTGCATGAATTATATTGCTTTATTTTTCTAGTTAACCACGATTATTTAAATTTAACCGGAAGAACCTACTTTACGCAACAACTTCTTTTTATAACTTTTAGGGGACTACTGTATATCACCCTCTGCAAGACTGAGCATTCACCACATCAGTGTTGCTCAAATAGGTAGAAGGGACTAATTAAGTATTGAATGGAGAAGCGATGTGCCTGAAGTTTGCAGCCACTGCTTGGGCCACTGACCATGAGTTTTAGCGCTAAACTTTGTTGTATACTGTATTTCAATGTCTGGTGAACTCTGCTTTAATTCCCTGAATTTTTCACTTGAGTGGTTTCGTTTGGAGAGTTGAAGGAGGGGGCACGTGAGGCCGTGGGTCTTGTCCCGTGACCCCAGTCTATTGTGTCGCCATAGCGCGTGATAGGTCGTTCAGCAGAGTGTGAAGCCAGCCTCTTGATGGGCTCTAGTACCTGTGTCGATGTGGTCGTTTCGCTCGTTAATAGCACTTTAAAGCTAAAGGTACATTCAGTAAAAGGGGAAGGAACATCATAGTTCTTGCCTGTTAGCGAAAGTCGTGTCCAAAAGCGAGCGCCGCTTCTCAAAGGGTCTTAAGTGGGCAATTACCTTAGCTTGTTGTTGTGTTTAATTTGAAAAGCGAATGAGTGTTGAGTTTTCTTGTCTTGCTATTGTTTTTCGTCTCCTCCCTCCAGCGTTCGCGCACATGTAGAAGGAGCATCCAGGGACGCATCGGCCGTTGTAGAATAGCAAGTCGACCTTTTTAACAACACTTGATTAGACTTGCTCTTATAAAGGGGAGTCTTCTTCGTCTGTTTACTCCCTTCCAACATGAGCTGGGAGCTAGTGTAATTTATTTCGTAAGGTGTGCTCTATTTTCACTTCCGAGAACAATATTGCCATGACATAATTTGTCAGTAATACCAAAATTCACAAGTAAAGCAATTCTGAAACTTCCCATGAATCTTTTCATATCGAAATACATCTTCTTTGATCAACTTGTAGGAATTAGCTGTTTCTGCTTCGTTCCTATTGCAATTATGTAATTGGTATTCTGCCCGATGGCAGGTCCAAGCCTCCGAAGAGGCTACCCCCAGCCGGAGTTTACTTGCGGTAGGGTGGCCAGGGCCTTTCCGCTCCTCCTTATGTTGGCCAACAGCGCGCAGTACCTAGAACCGGCATGCCGTCCAAGTTCTAACTGCGCCCAATGTTGCTTAACTGCGGAGTTCTCATGGGATCCGGTGTTGCCACATGGCTAGGCCGTTGGCCTATTGCAATTATATGTGCCCGTTTCAAATTAATTTAGGAACTTGTCTGATTTTTAACTTTCGTGTTTGTTTCAGCATCACAGGAAATCTGCGTAACATATTTTGACCAAACTTAATATTTCAAGCAAGTACAAAGTCGCTGATCGGATTGAGGGTGTACAGGATAGGTAGAACGTAAAATTTGTTAATATCTCGTTTAATACAGTATTTCCCAACATGTGGTCCGTAGACCTCTGGAGATCTAAAAATAATTTTGCTTAGTTAATAACTCCGTTATTATTATTATTATTATTTATTATTATTATTATTATTATTATTATTATTATTATTATTATTATTATTATTATTATTATTATCCCCTATCCGTGGACAAACCCACAAATTTTGATCTCTCTTCTTCCCTGGACTGAATCGTGCCTGTATGGGCTGAGTGGAATTTACGGCCGGAAGCTTTTCCTGACGCCAACCTCATGAGACGAGTTAATTTGGCAATTTAAGAATAACATTAAAAATAGTATTAGGATGTCTCAGAAGTAATGTCGTTTTTTTATGTTTATAAGATTTCTCTTCTTGCATCGTTATGCCCGACTCAGGAGCACGGTTGAACCTGTTTAGCTGATGTGTTGGCCTTCTTTTCTTTCCAAAATCTCTTCATCCTCTCGCTGAGCGCCTTTCTTCGGTCTTCTGTCCAAGTTATGGTGGCCCTGGTGTTGGGTTTGTCTTCAAATTGGTGATTGTCGATTAGGGTTCTGAATTTGCATCTGTCCTGTATAATATTGTCTGAAATGTTGATTTCCTGGAGATCTGTTTCAATTTCACGTAGCCAGCTGTTCTTGGTTTTTAGTGAGAGGGCCAAGTTGAGAATTCTTTTAGTCAATCTGCCATTGTTCATTCTGATAATGTGCCCGTAAAATTTCAATCGTCTTTTCCGAAAAGTATGAGACATTTTTTCACATTGGCGATATATTTCCTGGGATGACTTTTTCCTCCAGATTCCCTCTATAAAAACTGGGCCAAAAAATTTTCGTAAAATTTTCCTTTCTTGTTTTTCAATCTCTTTGGTTAAAGATTTGCCACCAATGATTAAGGTTTCTGATGCATATAACGCCTCCGGTTTGATTACTGTATTATAATGTCTAAGTTTTGCTTTCCGAGATATTGATTTTTTGTTATACCTATTCCAAGTGATTCTGTAAGCTTTCTGTAATTTGGAAATTCTCTCTTTATTTGCTTCACGGTTTAAACCAGAGGGCTGAATAATTTCTCCCAGATATTTGAATTCGTTCACTTGAAAGCTTTTGCCGAATTTAGTTCTCATAGGTTGTCCGTCTAAGTATCGTGAGGCTCCTTCCATGTACTGAGTTTTCTCATAAGAAATTTGAAGTCCCGTTTTGATGGCAATTTCATGTAATTTCTCAATGGAATGAATTGCTTCTTGCCTGTTATTAGAAAGGATTGCTATGTCATCAGCAAAGGCCAAACAATGTACATGAATTCTATCTTTGAGTAGTCTGCCAAGGGTTATTCCCTTAGTTTCCTTTTCCCAGGTCCTGATTATCTTCTCAAGTACGAGGTTGAACAGTAACGGAGATAATCCGTCTCCTTGGCGGACCCCAGTGTTCATTTCAAAAGGCTCAGATATTTCGCCGAGGAATTTAACTTTTGAAGTAGTGCCAGTTAATGTTTGTCTGATTAATTCTCTTGTTTTTCTATCCACTTGAAATTCTTATAGAGTATTGAAAAGTGTTTGACGATCTATAGAGTCATATGCTTTTCTGAAATCGACAAAGGTAATGACTGCCTGTCTGGTTTTGCGCATTTGTAGGATAGTTTTGAGATTAAGAATTTGTTCCGTACATGATCTTCCTTTTCGGAAACCTGCCTGGTATTCTCCAATCAGACGGTCTGTTTGTTTCTCAAGTCTAGTGAGCAGGGCTTTGGAGAAAATTTTATAAATAACTGGTATCAAGGAAATTCCTCTATAATTATTGATGTTGGTTTTATCCCCTTTCTTGTGCAGTGGATGGATTAGCGCACATTTCCAATCCTCAGGTATTTCTTCGGTGATCCAGATGTTCTCAAGAATTGAGTGGATTTTCCGGGCTACGTTCTCACCACCTATCTTCAGCATTTCGGCAATTATACCATCTTCCCCTGGGGCTTTATTATTTTTGAGTCCATGGATTATTTCTTTAATTTCTTCCAATGTTGGGGGTTCTGAATCTTGGTTGGATGTTTTTTTTTCCAAAGATGAGTTGTTCTTTAGGGGATTCACAGTTTAAAAGATCTTTGAAATAATCTGCTAGAAGTTTGCAATTTTCTTGATCATTTGTTTCCAATGTCCCATCCGGGCGTTTGAAGCAAAGACTGGGTGCCTGATAATTTGATAATTCTTCTCTGAATGTTTTGTAGAAGTTTCGTGTATTGTTTTTAGTAAAATCTTGTTCAATTTCAGCCAATCTGTAGTGATCGTACTTGCGTTTTTCAGATCTGATGATTTTAGAAGTTTGTTTCTGTACTTTGGTGAATTCGTGCCAATTTTGTTCCGTTTTGTGAGAATTCCAATTCTGCCAGGCTTTAATTCTGAAGTTTATAGCCTTGTCACAGGTTTCGTTCCACCACCTATGCTTGCGTTTCCTGGGCGGTGTGCCAATGTTTTGAGAAGCTTTCGAAAGTATATCTTTGAGTTCTAACCAGCCAGAAGAATCGTGAGTAGGGATACTTTCTTGGAAAGTACTGGCGTTCTGTTTAAGAAATTCTGGATCGACGCGCAGATTTTTTGTTATTTTTGGTTTGGTCCTGTTTGGTTGAAATTTTACCTTGATTAAGGATAGATGGTGGTCAGAGTCAATGACTCCTTTCTTGACTTTGACATTCATAATTTCTTTTTGATTCTTTTTGGAAATAGCCACATGATCTATTTGAAATTCTCCTAAGTGAAAATTAGGGGATCTCCAGGTCTTTTTCTTGTGTGGAAGTGCCAGGAAATGTGTTGACATTAGTTTGAGATCAAAAGTTTTGCAAAAATCAAGTAATCTTTCTCCATTTTTATTAGTTCTATTGTGTGCTGGATATAGTCCTACAATGGTCCTGAATTTCCTTTTTCTACCAATTTGGGCATTAAAATCTCCCAAGAGGATTTTTATGTGATGATTTGGAATGATGGCTGTAGTTTCTTCCAGCAGTTCCCAGAAGTCTTCCACCTTTTGTGGATCTTTACGATTGTAGTTGTTGGTGGGTCCATGCGCATTAATAAGCGTATAAGCTTTGTTTCCTGATTTAACGGATAGTGTTGAAATTCTTTCAGAAGGCGAGGAAAAGTTAAGCACTGAGTTTATAATGTTTTTTCTGACAGCGAATCCAGTGCCAAATTGTAGTGGCTTCATATGGAGGGAGATTGCTGGCTTGCCTTTATAAATTCTAGAAATTTCCTGATTCAAAATGATTTTCATCCGTGTATCTGGTTTCCTGTAGTGCTAAAATTTGGATGTTGACGTTATCCAACATGCCTGTTAATTGTTTTAACTTGCCAGTTTTCCGAAGTGTGTTGATGTTTAAGCTACCAATGAAAGTTTTGCATTTTGGGCGAAGAGATTTGGGAAGCTCCGATACATTCCCGCATAATGTTCTCGGTCCCCCAGAATCCGATGACCGAGAAAAATAACTAGTATGTCTACTAGGGCCTGGGGTATTTATATTGTAGGTTGTTTCCATCATGCTAACAAGTTGAAAGTAGTGGGGACATCGATCTATGTCGGTGTCATGGTTACAACTGAAGTAGTGAGCTTCAGAGGTTGCTGAAGATGTTGTCAAGCTGTGCCTGTTTTTGGTCCGCGAGAGGCATTTTATTTCCCTCAAACCCTCCGGACAAGTCCGGCGAGCCTCCCTATCCGCCACCTGGGACGCGCCCGATAGGGGAACAGGCTGAAACCCCCACGGGATGTTTATAAGATTTATAAGATATAAATTGTTTCTTCTTTTTTTTTGTCAGCCAATTCTATTTACAAGAGGCCATCACTAGAATTGTGTATATTGCGATAATGTACCAGTCGTCAGTTGTTCATACACAACCACAAATGGAACTTACATGGTTGGAGGTTGAGGTTTTTCTAAAGCACCACTAGAAACAAGATTACAAAGCTGCTGCCTCGGCACGAAGAATATGTGAAGTAGAAGGACAAGGTATCGTTATTGAGTGTGTGACTCAATGATGGTTCCAACATTTCAACACTGGATTTCTCCAAAAGGCTGTCAGAAGGGTTATAGGACATAACGTACCACGGACATAACGTACCAGCGGACATAACGTACCACTTGGCCGGCTGAGTATCTGCGAAGAGTCAGCTAATGACCTTAAAATATTCAGGAGAGGACATAACGTACCACATGAAAGAGTGGGAAGTATTTAGGGTGCATGAAACCCTAACCGCACGGCCACTTGCTCGGTATTGCTCAATTAATCCTGGTAATAAATACGTGGGCAATAACATAACATAAACTAATATAAAATATGATAAGTTTTTGGATTCCCATCACACTTTATCCAGGCTTTGGACTGGCAACATTTTTATAAACATTTTGGCGGGTTTAAAATCGGCTGTCGTTAAGCTCTGGTCATATTTTCGTTTTCTTTACTTTTAAATTGTTTTTGTGGGTTTTATATCCCAGCGAATAGCAAGTTCTTCATGGGATGTTTCATTCCAAGTGAATAGCAAGTTCTTCATGGGATGTTTCATTCCAAGTGAATAGCAAGTTCTTCATGGGATGTTCCATTCTAAGTGAATAGCAAGTTCGCCATGTGAAGTTACATTCCAAGTTCTGCGAATATGAGAGAGTTCTCAAGCAATATTTCAAGTTTCCATTCTCTTCATATCGCTTCATTATTCTGTCAACCCGTTCATCATACGTGACATATTTCTTCTTTCTCTTTGAAATTTCAATGTACAATTCGTACTTCATCCATCGAAGTGCGCTCATAAACCGCCCTTATTCGTTGTACACAGCTCCATATTACAATACCAAAATGTTTAAAGCCGTACAGTGTGATCGCCACTGATGTTTATGTGGTAATGAACCTGTAACTGGAAAGCCCGTCTGACATCAAGTGGTACGTTATGTCCTAGCATAAATATTTGGGGATTAGGGGAAAATCGTTCTTGGGTAGATAACGACCTAGGTGGTACGTTATGTCCTCGAAAATCAAGTGGTACGTTTTGTCCGTGGTACATTATGTCCGGGCACCGTCAGAAGAACTTGGTGCATCAAAAGATACCAGATTAAGAAACTTGGAAAATCAAAGAGAAGCTGTAGATCTGTATCTCATGAATTGACCCCTGAACAGTCTCAACGTAGTGTGGATATCCGTCGTCAGCTTATCGGTTACCCCATGGATGATAGAATTATCAGGAGAATTGCCACATGTGATGAATAGGCCTAGTGGGTCTATTACCTCAACGCTGACGCCTAGAAACAGTGGCTCAGTCCCCATCAACCTGCCAAAGTCATCGTTAAAAAGAATCGGTTCGGCCCCCAAGTGATGTGTGTCTGGTGGAATTTTGAAGGAGTGATTCTCTGGGAGTTTGTTCCAAATGGGCGTGTAGTCAATGTGTATCTTTATTCTCAACAACTGGAACGAGTTCATGATATTTTGAGACGCAGATACCCAGCCTTAATTAACCGAAATAGAGTTCCCTTGCAGAAGGACAATGCAAGACCTCATACTGCACGAACAACCATGGCAAAAATTAAGGAATTGGAAGGAGTCGAACTGCTACCATATCCTGCATACAGCCCTGATCTTGCGCCGTCAGATTACCATCTTTTCGATCCATGGCCCATTTCTTACGTGGAAGAAATTTGGAAAACATTGGAGCTGTGGATGTGGGTCTCGCCGAATTCTTCGCATCAAAACCCAGAGACTGGTACCATCGCGGGATTTAAAAAATCTCGTTGAAAGATGGCTCAAGACCATAGAATCTGATGGTCTCTACTTTGAAGAATAGTTTAGTTTCTTGCAAGAGAACTTTCCAAATATAATTTCCTTAAAAAAAACGACATTACTTATGATACATCCCCTGTATATCATTTATTATAATTTGTAGTGTTCCTGAAATAACTTTGATTGTATTTTATTTTGAGGACAATATTTGACCTCTTGAACTTGTAAAATGTGGCTATGAAGTGTTAAATATTAGAGATGTAAAATCTATATGCACTTACTGGGACTGAGCCTCTGAATATTTCAAAGGCTGAGATGCACTGGACTAGAGACTACAGGGTCATTTGTAGACCGGGTGATTGACAGCACGTCCTGCCGAGACCATTAGGAGCAGATGACGAGTACAAGGTCATTGACCGCTGTCCGATTCTCGTCAGCTGCTGTGGAATATTTATCACTCGTAGTATACCATGTCCCATCGTTCGCTATACAGTACGTCTATGCAGGTATTACACACTAAGGTTAGTTGCAAACCATTAAATATATTAGGGTTACTAAACCGTTCCCAAACTGTGGTTCACAAACTTCCAGCAATGTTCGCAACGTCTTCCTTGGGAATTCCGGAAATTCCTCCGTAATGATGGATTTCAAGGTTAGACACTGTCTTGTTTTATATTTTACATTATCTTAATTCCAATTATTATTATTATTATTATTATTATTATTATTATTATTATTATTATTATTATTATTATTATTATTATTTTTATTATTATTATTATTATCATTATTAGACTATGATTATTATTATTATTGTTATTATTATTATTATACAATTACTAATTATAGGTCAGTGTTAATTTGATTTATGCCATAGAAATTAACATTCATAAATTCTGTTTTTCAACAATAGAAAAGCTTAAGAGTTTTTAAATGTGCAATAATTCAGTGGTAGCCTACCATATGTTATTTTTTTCTTTCAATTACAGCCTACTTCTGCTTGACCTGTTGACAAATGCTGTTGCCAACTGTATACTAGAATCGTTTCCATTGCCAGCTTAAATAGAAATTATGTTGTTAATTCTTTTTTAGGACATGGAACATTTGAGTCGACAGTCCCGTGTACTTGGGTGTATGTTGAAATTGCCCGTGTTAGAGAAAAGGATGGGCTAGGTGCCCCAGGACATAAAATAAGGTACTAATGCATTTCGGCTTTTACCTGGAGAGGGTGTGGGAAAACCCAGGAAGAAACCACACACAGGATAGCTGCTATCAGCGTTGGAATTCACACTTCCATACTTGCTGCAGCTCCCCTTCACCGTCGATAACTAAAATAGAAAATAGAATACTGATTGAAAAGTGGAAGTTTGCAAGGAAAATACGGAGTAACAAAATCGGTAGTTGTTTTGCTCCAATATCAAAAGCAGCTGGCCATTAACCTTCTAGTGATGTGCGTCAATTCAACAAAGCTGAACTGTGTTTGAAGAAAGGAAAGCACGATGTTATTTACATTAGTTATGGCTTTTCAATAAGTAATGTTCATTTTTTCTTTTAACAGCTGCGGCCTTTAGAGACGCCGGGGGGCCACAATTTTGCCCCGGAGGGGATCTTTAACGTGCCAGTAAAGCTAATGACATACCTCCCTCGCATTTGCGCACCCTCAAATGCAAGCTGACTGCGTCAGGTTTGTTCCTGCAACCTTGGGCACAGTAAGCGAGAACGATACCACTGAGCCACCCAACCAGCTTTTTGGCTTTTCATTCAGGTGGCAAGGGGAATCCAAAACTACAGTGTATTGTTAGTGGTGACATTATTGCTAAAATGTAGTCTGAAATCTTCATTTAGAAGCTAAACATCCCCATGCATGTAAATCGGGGGTGAAAGGAATTAGCTTATCGAAAATATCTGGGAACCGTTACTAGGGTAACTAAATTGTGCATCTCATGGTTTTATGTCTTTCGTAAGATGGTAACATTTTCTTTCCCAACATTACGAATTGTTACTCTAGATTGTAGAATGTAATGCAGGGATCTTGATTTTTAGAGTAGATCTTTCACCACGTTCCTATTTATAATATTACTTCGTGGATGTAAAACCCATCAACAAAAGGAAGAACGTTAAGAATTTAATTCTTTTGGTAACATTTCGGTAAGTCAAACAGACGCTGGTTATTCAGAACATGTTATTGTTGTTGATAATAATAATAATTATTATAACGTTAATAGCTTTACGCCGCTTTTAACTACTGGGACTTAAGAGATGTTGGGGTGTCGGAAATTTGCTGCGAAGGGGATCATTAACATGCCATTACTGACACGGCTCCCTCGCATTTGCGCACCCTCAAATGCCAACTGGCTGCATTAGAATTTGATCCCGCACCCTTAGGCGCAGCAGGCCAGATCGTTACCGCTGCGCAATTCGGTCAGTGAATGTTGTTGTTTAGTGACATAGTATGCATGAGCCACGTGTACTTCATATGTGCATGTGTGAACAGCCCTATTACTTGTGTTATTGTAGTGTCCGTATTGGTGTGTGTATTCTTATTCGGGATCGAATCTGGGCCTTCGGGATGGCAGCCAACTAACTAACCACTACACCACCACTAATTCTTGAACGGAATACTGAACCTCTCTAGGGGCAAACCCGAAAGGGTACAAAACATTGTTTCATTTTGAACTGGCGTAGACATTTCCACATTTGCCCTTAAATAGTTTGCTGTTGAATTGGTTGTTATGATATCCTCAAGCCGCGGTACGATATCAAGACTTGGTACTTCGAGTTACATGGTTTCGGGTAATACTGGTCTGTTACCATAAAATAAAAGGAGTCAAAATTAACCTAAGGAGTTTCATTTTAAATGTTTCCAGTTTTCACCGAGGAATACTGGATAAGTTTCATTTCTGCTCAACGCACATTGATTTAAGAATTCGCAAGGATGCTGACTGGAAACAAAGCGATACCTGAGCAGCACTGGCTACGGAGGGAGAGAGCGAGGAGGGACGACGAAATATCTCCACCGCCTGTACTGAATTTTCAATGGTAATAGAGTGAACTATCCACCTCTCCCTTGATATTGAAGTCTTGTGGAGGAGACCCAATAAGAAATGTATGTCGCCGGGCTTGTGCTGGCAATATGAGCCCACTAGCTGTCGGAGGGACGAGGGGGTGGTAATGGGAAGCCTGTATCCTCACGGTGTCGCCCAATACGCGTCTTCTTCCAATATATTCTCACATCAGCATCCGAATGGTACAATTACTGGGGCAAACGGCTCAGCCTTTACCAGCAAGGTGAGTGGAGGGGTGGCACACGGCGATGGACAATGGAGCAGAATTCGGTTTTATTACCAATATGAAAGGAAACATGGCAGACGTTGCTCCCAGTTCGCTCTTGAGGAATGGTAATGTATTATATTCGTAAATGTCCTTATTTTTAGCCCTTAAAACGTTGAATTCCAAGGTAGCTAAATGTTGTCTTAATGTTGGAAAACTTGTACTTTCGGCAGACCAGATATCATAGTTACAAACTCTGATCAAACTCAGGAACAGGGTAAAGCATTGATTTGGTGCATTGTGTTACAGTAATAATCACAGGAGCAATTGTTCCTGAAGGGTCACAATTAAGTAGAGACAATTTTGGAAAATATATTACATTGTTAACTTTTGACAGCCACAAAATCAACGAATATGACATTGCTGAAAGAACGGTTGAGTTTTATTGATCGATTTGCTGAATAGCATTTTATTGAAAGTTAACTTAACACTTTCCTCACATTTTATGTATTCATATTCTTTTAAAACATGCAATTTTATTCAGTATGGTTTTATAATAATAATAATAATAATAATAATAATAATAATAATAATGAATTCCATTCAGGGAGAATATGTCTTTTCTCACTTTTAATTGCCAAGTTAAATATTTGAAGGTAGAAGTGAGTTTCTAAGATGTGATTTAACACGCATTCTATTTAAACGAATCAACAACAATATAAACTTCGCATTTAGGGGGAGATGATCCTCTCTTTGAGGCAATACTCATCACCATCTTCACTAATATCATCCGTTATATTTGCAAATCCTGAAGATTGAGAAGAGATTTGGAACCACTCGCAGGTCACAAAAGCAGTTTGGAGTATTGTATACGATCCACTAGCCGCAGGGTGAATGTTCCAGAATTTAATTAAAGGTCTTATTTGTGAAAAAAAAAAAGTAATATTGCGCATAATTAATTGAATTAAGTTTTTTATCTTTCCTTGCTTTTTCTTCTCAAATTTGAAAACAAAAAGGCAAAACAAAAATCAGAACACCAACTTGATCAAGGAATAATTTACATGGACATTCATTATAAATTTGTGAAAGCTCCTACTAATCACTGCCATATAGGGTGGTGTTTAGGATTAGGTTTGGTTGTAAGTTAACCAGTTACGTCGCCAGAATATTTCTCTTTGGGGGACACAGGGTGTAAGATTATAATTAGGGGGATAGGGGCAGAGAATTAAATATCACTAAGTTTTACAGCCTTTATTCACCAAGTGCCTAAACATCCCACACACGTCTTTCTACAGACTTCTGTAATGAACACATCAAACTGAAATATATGTAATTTTGCTAAAAAAGAAACTATAAATACTCATTTAAATAATAGAAAAATGTACAGAGAGTCTCTCTCACGACTCGGCCGGCCGGTGCGCCCAGCTTATCAGTCTCCCGTTGACTCATCACTCTCCGCTCGGCATAACATAGCACTTCGCTCACTTTATCCGTGCATGACATGAGATAACAATTAAAATTAAGAAAATAACAATTAATTAAATAAGCTCGTACCTTATGACAGGAGATGTTGGAAATTTTCTCCTCATACATCCACACATTTCCGGCATCGTCTTAGGAGAACATTTAGAACAACTCCTGTCATAAGGTAGTAGCAGCTTATTTTATTAATTTTAATTGTTATCTCATGTCATGCACGGATAACGTTAAAGAAGTGCTATGTTATGCCAAGCGGGAAGTGATGAGTTAACGGGAGACAGATAAGCTGGGCGCGCTGGCCGGCCGAGTCGTGAGAGATACTCACTGTATATGGCCCATTGCTGAAAGAAATGTTAAGTCGCTAAATTTAACGACAAAATCACTTAATTTTTAGTAAGTTATTGAAACATAGCAAATTTCTTTCTTTCACAGGAGTGAATGCTTTAGTAGTCAGTAGTGGTAGATATCCATTTAATAATCTATAAACATGTGATAATATTATTTCTCACTCTTAAATTATTAGAGGCAGGTGGACAAGCCTCATTTTTGGGTGGGGGTGGGGGTAGCTCGTGCACACCCGGTACCGACGCCTCTGAAGTTAACTGTAAACTAGGTCTACTTGCGCAAGCGCAAAACATCTCACCTTAATGTTTACTACCGCAGAGAGAGCGCAGGCGTTGCTACATCTCACAATCTGTGTGCTTGGAATTCTGAAACAAAAAGTAGCCAGTGACTTAATGAACTACTGTGTAATTTACCAAATTAAAAATAATTATTATGACTGATCAATTTCAATTAGGCTATGTTACACCAAGTCAAATACTGAGAGTATTTTATTTGTAGGCCTATATATAGATGTTATGTATGTTAGGCGGAGCGAAACATGTGGTGTTCGGCCCCAATTAGAAATGGTAGCCCAGTCATAGCAATAATTAGGGCTCGGATTTTTAGGTAAATAAATATTTTTTTAATGTAAATACATATTTTAAGCGTTTTTTCTATAAATACATAAATTCCTGCTTTTCACCTATTAGCACATAAAAATACATAATATTTACATTTTTTTAAATCAGTATGCTAGATCTTTCAGTTTATTGCATTCTTGTTCTGACTTGGTTTAACGGGGAAGAACCAGTAAGCTATCTAATCTTCATGCAGAACGTATGTCAGCTTGCAACTGTGTTATTCTTAGCTTGTCGCCCCGTGCTACTCACTGTGGAAGCCGGGGATTTCCAGATAATTTTACTTCTGATGGGGGCGTTCTGTTCTGCCAACCATGTGGGAAAGCAATCAAGGCTGAACAGCGATCTCAAGTTACACAAGACCTCAAAGGCAAAAAACAAATTGCCGCAGTTTCGCGCCTTTAGGAGAATTGTTTTGCGGTAATCGTCGGTCATTTGTGATGAACTACCTGAAGATGTATCTCATGTATTGTAATTTTTCAGTAGTCAGTAAGGCATAGCATAAATTGCATTCGTGAGTACTGCATATCGTTTATATTCACATTAATAAACTAAATTATAATTATTTTCACTTTTTTGTCACATATTTCAGGTATTTTTAATACATATAAAATGAATATTTTCCCGATTTTTATCACCTAAAAATCCGAACCCTAGTAATAATCCAGGAATTAGGGATCTGGGAGGGGTGATTATGTTATCCTGTTGGGTGTAACCAATGCTGCACCCTTTCCGTCACTCTCTTTGATTTTAAACCATGGCAGGTAGAAGAGGTATTTACTTAACAAACAAAAAACATGGTAAGAATAAAAATGAAAACTTGCTAGTTGGTTTTCATTGAACTGTACATAATCGGATTTTGAATATTTGAGGCATTTGACAATTTGATTTAGTTACGTAATAATTTGATGTTCGACCTATAGAAATAAATTTATTTCCTCGTTGTTAATGTGTGGATAAATCTTCAGTGAACCAAACCTGTCGTCCCTTCCTTCCTCTCTTTCCTTCCCTTACCTTCCTTCCTTTCTTTCTTTCTTTCTTTCTTTCTTTCTTTCTTTCTTTCTTCCATCCTTCCATTCTCCCAACCTTCCCTTTTCCATTCCTCCTTTTCTTCCTTCCTTCCTTTCTTTCTTTCTTTCTTTCTTTCTTTCTTTCTTTCTTCATTTCCTTCCCTTCCTTTTTTCCTTTCTTTCTTTCTTTCTTTCTTTCTTTCTTTCTTCATTTCCTTCCCTTCCTTTTTTCCTTTCTTTCTTTCTTTCTTTCTTTCTTTCTTTCTCTCCTTCTTTCTTCCATACTTTCCTTCCCTCTCCTTCGTTTCTTCCTTTCTTCCTTTCCTTCCCTTTCTTTCTTTCTTTCTTTCTCTCTTTCTTTCTTCCATACTTTCCTTCCCTTTCCTTCGTTTCTTCCTTCCTTCCTTCCTTCCTTCCTTTCTTCCTTTCCTTCCCTTTCTTTTTTCATTTCTTCCTTCCTTTCTTTCCCTTTCTTTTTTCCTTTCTTTCTTTCTTTCTTTCTTTCTTCCTTTCTCTCTTTCTTTCTTCCATACTTTCCTTCCCTTTCCTTCGTTTCTTCCTTCCATCCTTTCTTCCTTTCCTTCCCTTTCTTTTTTCCTTTCTTTCTTTCTTTCTCTCTTTCTTTCTTCCATACTTTCCTTCCCTTTCCTTCGTTCTTCCTTCCTTCCTTTCTTCCTTTCCTTCCCTTTCTTTTTTCCTTTCTTTCTATCTTTCTCTCTTTCTTCCATACTTTCCTTCCCTTTCCTTCGTTTCTTCCTTCCATCCTTTCTTCCTTTCCTTCCCTTTCTTTTTTCCTTTCTTTCTTTCTTTCTTTCTTCCATACTTTCCTTCCCTTTCCTTCGCTTCTTCCTTCCTTTCCTTCCCTTTCTTTTTTCCTTTCTTCCATCATTCCTTCCTCTCATTCCTTTCCTTCCCTTCCCTTCCCTCCCTTCCTTTCTTTCTTCTTTTCCTTCCTTCCTTTCCTTCCTTCCTTTCTTCCTTCCTCCCTTTCCTTCCCTTACCTAGTCTATCTTCCTTTCTTCCTCCCTTTCCTTCCCTTAACTAGTCTATCTTTCTTTCTTCCTCCCTTTCCTTCCCTTACCTAGTCTATCTTCCTTTCTTCCTTCCTTTCCTTCCCTTACCTAGTCTATCTTCCTTTCTTCCATCCTCCCTACCTTTCTCCCATCCTTCCTTTTTCCTTTCTTCCTTTTCTTCCCATTCCTTCCTTTCTTCCATCCTTCATTCCCTTTACTTCTTTCCTTCCTTCTTTCCTTCTTTCCTTCCATCCCTCCTTCCTTCGTTCCTGTCTTCCTTTTTCCTGTCTTCCTTTCCCTTTCCTTTGTTTTTACCATTTTAAGTCCTACCTACCACTCTCCAACATCAGAGTGATGGCTAAACACACAGGTTTCATGTTTAACTTGTAATAACACAAAAGAACGAAGTTCATCCATAGAGACGGAAGTACAAAAACCATCCGTAGAGGGGAGAGAGAAATTAACCGTAAAATCGGTTTAAAAGATCTGCCTTTCAAGCCATTTATTATTGAGGCAGCGGCGACTCAGGACTCAGGACGTTGGTTACTTAACCGAGGTACATTAATTTGGAAGCACCTGAAGGACTACGGCCGCTTCTTACCCAAAGTCTACCTAAATTACAAATACACACACTAGTTCTGACATTACAGTGGCATAGAATATCAGACAAATTCTGCACACACCCAAGTACATGGGGCTACATGACCATGATGTCACAAAGCCCCTGAAGAACCACAAAAAAAAAAGATACGAGCCTTACAGTAGTCGCATATGATGTGTAACATCTGACATGTTATCCTACTCGTATACTACACAGCTTGGACATTCTTAAAAAGTTAATTTACACTCCATTTTCATACTGGTACTATGATGAATGTATAGATTGAATTGGAGATATGCTACTGTCACATTTGTGGCGCAGCGGTCAAGCTGTTAGTCTCTCTCACCAAGGTAGACCGGGTTTGATTCCCGGTCAATACATGTGAGATTTTCGAATTGAAATGCCATGTCCTGTGGCTCGCATTCCACGTAAAAGGGAGGTACCGTGGATCATGATCGTGAGATTAACGGTCACACAAAACTACAAGCTTCCTTCCTTTTACATAAATAATTCATAATAACAAAGTGACACACAACGTCGACAGTACTCTCAAATACTGTGAGCACATTCCTCAGTAACTATAACATTCATTATTCTCAAGGCTCTCATACAATTCGTCGTAAACAATCAAAACATGGCTTCCTACAATCATGAAATGACCTAGTCTCACATATGACGAAAATACAGCTTTTATTCCACTCATATAACAACATTCTGTTATGCATTTAATATTTGACTACTCACCCACAGCTTGACAATAATGCCGCTTACTTAAATGTCATTTGTCGTCTTTGTCCTACCCCATGTGATATTCAACCTTGAACATGAAGCTTCATAAACTGCTCAATGACAAATGAAAGTCGGTGAAACAATTGCCACTGTGCTCGTCAAACCAGTGCCTGCTAAATGCACTGCCTACTGTATTGCCATAACATTCTCGCGCTACAGATCACACTCTGCCTTGTTTCCAATACACACATATTCAATTGTACACCCAGCTGGAAGTCCATCTTCACTTCCGTCCGATCCACTTCCGTTCGATCCACTTCCGCCCGATTCACTTCCGTCCCATTTTTCTGGCAGTGCGTCTTCACTTCCGTTCGATCCACTTCCGTCCCCAATTTTCAAAATCACTCCCACAAAACTATCCAGCAACCGAGCGGAAAGATGTTATACATCAAAAACTCTTTTCTGAAAATTAGATCGCTGTGTTCTTGCAAAACTTGAGTACTATTTGGGTTTTGGTGTCTCATTCACTGCTTTGGTGAGAGCTTCCTTTTGATCTCATTAAAATGCGCTTATTCCTTGAGCAAGTATTTTTAAAACCTGGGAAGATGTCACTGCCATACCTGCAGAATATAACTAATTACCAAAGCTCTTGATGGAGAGACGCATGAGGCTGTCCCTTCTTATCATCACAACACTTGCGCGAATGACTCGCTGTCCTGTAGGGCTGTCACTTGGAGAGGCTCAAGGGATATTTAATGTTGACAGGCAATTAAGGAATCAGCTCTTTTAGAAACTGTTTTAATAAAGACAGACGGACGGACGGACGGACGGACGGTGGGTCTTGACATGGTGTGGAGGTATGCAGCGGTCTAGCTATTTCTGGGGATGGCCCGCACAGCTCACACCATGTGTCTCCAATGAATCAATCAAGGGCGCTGCACTGCCAACACGGTCCTCACTCCATAGACTGCCAGCTGCTGTTACTACTGTAGCATTTTCTTAGGATCGCACATGAATTACCTTATCGCAATTTGCTTCACGTCACGTTTGCATAATTCTAGTCTTAACATAGGGAGTGGTGGACATCCTATATGACTTAGAAGATTAATAGCCTTACAGCATTCATGAGATCTCTTTCACTGCCCATCTGCTCATTGCTAAATATCGGTTGAAGGATATCGAAAAGAGAAACAACACATAGACATTTTGAGGGAGTGCTTTAGCACATTTCTCGAGACACTGGGACTGATCGAATTTAGTGCGATGATTACATCCTGGGGCCCAATATAAAGATCGTTTATATATATACTAGCAACCCGTGCCGGCTTCGCCCCGGAACAGTTATGAATGCATTGCGTGATAAGCGTTTTTCCCCTAGCTAGCTCGTAAACTGTCACCTCAGAAATTGAATAGAGATTGTTGGAAGAAATGAAAACTTAAAAACACTTATAGTGGGCGATGTATTGAAGATATAAAGATATGCCCTCGTGGATTTTTTTTTGTAGAACTTTTCATGCTGAACAGTTCTTACACTCATAGTATATTGATATTTTTATTGGTTTGCTCAGCGGATGCTTAAAAAGTGCACGGACGCCAGGTTATTTTTTCGATATTTTCACTGAAGTCGTTAGTGCTTGGCTCCCATTGGTCATAAATAAATTATTTTCTACAAAAACCTTCCTTGGGATATCCTTTACAGAATGGCGGAAACCGCATCAAAATCCATCCAGTGGTTCTCGAGATTACCCGTAACATCCAAGAATCGGGGACTTGGTTTTATACTAAGTAGAGATAGTTCGATTAAAATTACACTACCAATATTGCTTTGCAAGTGAATAAGCCGTATCACCATGAGAAAATGAACATTCTGTAAGTAAAGTTTTACAAAGGTCGTTGTTGCGTAATGGCTAGCATTCTAGCATTCATCGCGGAGGTCCGGGCTCGATTTCCGGCTGTGTCAAGAAATTTTGTTCTGGCTTAAGGCCTAGAACGGGGTACGGGGTACCGCATTCCATCACACAATAAAAATGGGAAGAGTGAGCTCAAAATAAAATACCTACATTTCTATTGTTGGACTTTCTAATCAATATCCTGTCATTGTCGACAAGAGAGTGTAATGCAGGAAGAAATACATCTGGGTTGTTCCGACTCTCGTGCATGCTTCTTCAGTGATTAATCACGAATCCCCGATTCTTGGATGTTATTTAAGTATATTACGCTGCAGGAAGTAGCCTATTGCATTTCCGCGCAATAATTCAGGGGTTTGCAATAAAGGATTGTAATATGTTAAGGTAAATGACGAGAAATGTGGGTTCGAATCTTACTTTTCAGTCTTCCTTTAAAATCTGAATAGTATACTGTAGCATCTTCAATTCAGTGCCTAGATGGTACACAGTCTCTCCCTTTCAAACACAGTCTGAAGTACCGATACAGTCACCATAATAGCACAAGGTATCACACATATAGCGAATACACCTAAGCATGTGAGGTCGATGACTATGCTTTGTCTATCCAATGCATCTAAAATTATTCTACTACGACAACATTAACAATTTTTGTGTAAAATTCCGCACAATAAATTGTCACTGTAACCATACAATTTGACAAAGGTTTTTAGTTTACGTTAATTCGAGTTCAGTGTGCACGTACTTCAAAGGGAGCAATGACAGGCTCTGCTGTTTATTAACAGTTTGCTCCTGAGTCCACTGGTGCATGAAGGTTTGCCTATTCCCTGTTATCAAAGGGGTAATAATGTTTCGATGACAGCTGTTTTCATTTTATGAAATAAACAACATTATATTAGAAATGAGAATATTTCACTATCTATTCTGCTTGCTAATATGAACACGAAGGATATTTTATAGCATTTGCGCAGAATGGCTTTGGCTGGGTCTTATGACGTATTTAGTGTAAATTGTAAACTATTACACAATAAATTTGTTCCATACTTGAAATATTAACAAAAAATACAGTCATTTTTAACTGGTACTATATTAATGTCCCTTTTATTATTAGTACTGACATCCGACCGCCTCGTCGTGTAATGGTTAGCGTAGTTGGTTGCCTCCCATAGGACTCCAGGTTTGATTCCTTTCTCTCCCAAGATTTAAAATTTTGTGGCCTAAGGTCTGTAATGGAAACCACTCTTCCTGGTGAAGATGATTCAGTGGGGGGATGGATTCGCTTCCCACCTAACCCCTCCTGGAAGAGGTTGTCCGTGGTTTACCACTTCTACTCCAAGCAAACACTGGGATGGTCCCTTTCTTAACGCCATGGTCTCTCCCATCGCAATTCTTGTCTCAGTGGCATCTACACGTAATAGTATTACAAGCAGCACAATCAGACATGTTTCACATGAACCCAAGTGCACGGGGCATATCGTCAAAATGATAAAGACCCAAAATAAAACAACGACAGCAACAATAAAAATACGCCATCCACGGGATTCCCTGATGAAATGTGCAGTGAAGGCGCATCAGAATGTCCAAATCGGAGACAGCCAACTGGTGTAGGCTAGAGGTGACGCAAAGAGCAAAAGGTGCGTATGACGTCAGCTGATATCCATGTACAGGCCACTTGACCTTGAGAGCTCAGCGTTAGAAGAGGGGCTGTAGAGCGGTGCGGGGAGCATGCCGAATACTTCCCTATCTGAGAACATTGACGCGCATAATAATAGGTCCTCACAATCAGATACAGACACACTCAGCGTGGCAAATGTTTTACGCTGAAGTAGTAGACTATACCAGGGGAGTGTGATGGGGAAGTGCAGAGCTAACTGCCGGTAACTGTCCCTGCTGTGACCTGGTAATGGGTGGGGGAGAGAAGGTGTGATCTACACTGGACTAAGTGGCACATCCCTTCATCCCTTGAAATACCTAGAGCAACATTGTGCAGCAGTGGTGGCAGAGTGCTCGAACCTGTCTGTGAATGGTCTACTGTGAGAATGCTTAGGGCCAATTAAGCAAGCGCAATGCCCCTGTGATTTGGCTTTAGGTATTTCCCGTTGGTAGGTTGGTTGGTTCCTCAGTTTAGGGGCTGCGACAACGCGGTCATGTAACCCCGTGTACTTTGGGTGTGTGTAGAATCTGTCTGATAACGGGTGTTAATTGTGATGATTGTATTAGTGTGTGTTTCTGTTTCTTAATTCAAGTAAGGACTGCAGACTTTGACTTTTTCAAGTAGTTCCTACTTTTGCCGCCAAACGCCACCGTCAAAATTTACTCGTTCAGAACTTGGCTACTAGACGCCACCACAGTCGGCTCCTGGCGACGAACGTAGGAATCTGAGCGTTGTTTACATTTTTAACCTACACACATCAAAAAAAGTTTTGCATCACCTCGGTTCCCAGATCTCCGGCATATAGACGTTGACTGTGTATATTGTATCCAAGATACAGTCCCTTTGACTGTTCATAGATGTCACTAAAACTGCTCAAAGATGTAAACAACCATGCATGAGCAGGGCCTATTAGACGGAGGGGGTACGACAGCCGATCAGTTCCAGTCATTCCACCAGGACGAAGGTACGCTGCTCATGTTGTCTGTAGTTCTACCATGCCTAGAAGGTCAATACCGCAGTTCGATCGCGTCCGCATTGTTACTTTGTGTCAAGAAGGGCTCTCAACAAGGGAAGTTTCCAGGCGTCTCAGAGTGAACCAAAGCGATGTTGTTCGGACATGGAGGAGGTACAGAGATACAGGAACTGTCGATGACAGGCCTCGCTCAGGCCGCCCAAGGGCTACTACTGTAGTGGATGACCGCTACTTACGGATTGCCGCTCGGAGGAACCCTGACAGCAATGCCACCATGTTCAATAATGCGTTTCGTTCAGCCACAGGACGTCGTGTTTCAACTCAAACTGTGCGCAATAGGCTGCATGATGCGCAACTTCACTCCCGACGTCCATGGCGAGGTCCAGCTTTGCAACCCCGACACCATGCAGCGCGGTACAGATGGGCCCAACAACATGCTGAATGGACCCCACGGAATTGGCATCACGTTCTCTTCACCGATGAGTGTCGCATATGCCTTCAACCAGACAATCGTCGGAGACGTGTTTGGAGGCACCCTGGTCAGGCTGAACGTCTTAGACACACTGTCCAGCGAGTGCAGCAAGGTGGTGGTTCCCTGATGTTTTGGGGTGGCATTATGTGGGGCCGACGTACGCCACTGGTGGTCATGGAAGGCTCCGAAACGGCTTTACGATACCTGAATGACATCCTCCGACCCATAGTGCAACCATATCGGCAGAATATTGGAGAGGCATTTGTCTTCATGGACGACAATTCTCGACCTCATCGTGCACATCTTGTGAATGCGTTCCTTCAAGATAACGACATCGCTCGACTACAGTGGCCAGCATGTTCGCCAGACATGAACCCTATCGAACATGCCTGGGATATGTTGAAAAGGGCTGTTTATGGACGTCTTGACCCACCAACCACTCTGAGAGATTTACGCCGAATTGTCGTTGAGGAGTGGGACAATTTGGACCAACAGTGTCTTGATGAACTTGTGGATAGTATGCCACGACGAATACAGGCATGCATCAATGCAAGAGGACGTGCTACTGGGTATTAGAGGTAGTGGTGTGTACTGCAATCTGGACCACAAATGCTGAAAGTCTAGCTGTATGATGGTACAACATGCAATGTGTGGGTCTCATGAGCAATAAAACGAGCTGATATGTTGTTTGTGTTGATCTCTATTCCCTTTGTATTTAACGGTTCCGGAACTCTTGGAACCGAGGTGATGCAAAACTTTTTTTGATGTGTGTAATTTAGCTTCTCACAGGTGTAATTAGTGGAAGGTCCTTTAACATGCCATAAATCTATGACATGGGACCGCCGGCTTTATTTCCCCTCCGAAGGAAGGCATACTGAGGGATTATTAACGCTCTTAAAAAATCCGACGACTTCGGCCGGGTTTGAACCCGCGATCTTGGGCATAGAAGCTCAGCATGCTACCAACTACGCCACCGAAGCCGCTTATATTCCCCGTTGTATAGATGCATTCGGGTACAAGTGAATAGTAAAATATGGGACTGGAGAACTGCTTAGCCGGATGACATACTTGGTCATTTGACATTAAATATATTTATTACATTCCTAATTGGCAGCAGCAGGTGAGTCTATATACAGTCGCCAGATTACGCGCCCAATATACTTTATTATGTTATGCACCTCTAGACTATAGGACATGGTCCCATAGGTGGAAGCATTGTGGCGCCTCATAGTAGTAAAACGTATTAAGCATGGTCCCTAACCCTCATTATAACGACCTTTGTGATTTATTTTAGTGTAAACTGGAATTGTGTATTTTTCTTATTATTCTGATAGGAGAATTAAAACCTAAATAACGCGTGTTTATTGATTGCTGGAATCATATGCACATATTGGAGTATTGATGGCGTTGTGGACCGTAATTTTTTAGAACCTTCCAGCAGTAACTGCAATTTCTAAATGGAGCGGAGGACAAAATACTGGAAAGTGAAGTAGGCTAATTCAAGCTAGCTTGTAGTGACAAAATTGCCATTGCAGCAGGAAGATACATGCAATAACCAACAAATTCCAACCTTTTTAAGTTATAGCCACATGCGTTTATTCTGAAATGTCTTTCTTAATTCTTCTATCAATAACGTTTATTCTTTATCCTAAATGGACTCCTGTTTTTCGTTTACTTTCAACGCCAACTTATATTCTTACAGGCTCCACTCCACAAATAGCCTACAGTATATTCGACTTATGGAGGACACACCCTGTTGACCATCACAGGATATTTTTTAATGAAAAAAATTCTAGTCTGTTTTATATTACTGTAATTTACAATCACCAACAATTTAGATATGTCATTTTCACTAAATGATTTTATGTTATATTCACGGCCAGGATTTTGATGACCTAAAAATGTTTTAAAAATGACGTATAAAATGACTGCAAAATCCCATAAAATGACACAAAAACTTTAAAAAATGACCTAAACATTTGAATGGAACTGACATAATTTCATCACACAAATAAATGCAAACAGACTACGTCATTGTATGTTGAAACGATTTTAATAGCTACCTAATAAAAGTTAATTATTATTTGACAAATACGAATTATTTGCACACAAATACTGGCTATTATTTCAGTCAAGTGTGTCTCCTGGAATGTGGATATTTCAATAAATGAGGGTTGAACAAAGTTCTGAAGATTCTCATGTCTTCGTATTCATCCTCACATTCAGCTCCGTTAATATCTACTACCATACGCAAAAAAATGCATCATAAACCATTAAACATGTGAAAAAATGACTCAAAACGTACAAAATATTCTAATGAATTCCATAAATGACGTAATAATGACGCGAGAAGAGAGAAAATGACCTAAAACAAAATTACTTAGACAAATGACGAAAAAATGACATAATAAATAAGCACTTCTGTAATGTGGGGGCTATGAATAGGATTTGTACATAAGTTAGCTATGTCTGTGGTGAACAATTTAAAAGATGACATGTCATCAGAATCCGGGCCCTGGTTATCATCATTTTGAGGCCCACAATTGTTACAGATCTAATTTTCTAACTATTTTGATATATATTGTAATTAATTTTTCGAAGGTAAATGTCCACGTATAATAATCAACTTTGCTTTGGTTTCTTAAAGAAAACAATCAATTACTAAGGGTGACCATAATGTGGCCGAAACTAATACAATTAATTTATGTTGTTAATTCAATATTTTTGACATAAGGTGGAATAAAATTATTAATTTCTCATTGGTATTAGTTAGTTTAAACGCCAATAAGGAAACTTATAAAGTGATTTAGTTCATATCATTACGTTAGCTTGTAGTGCCAGTAGGTCGATTTACTGGTAGGTTATTTGTCGTAATAAGGGGCTATCATTTATATCAGTCGGCATAAAAAATGTGTTGAGTAACAACGTGCATCATAGACTATATCTTCTAAGCCCGCTATCATTGTTTTGGGGATGTCTTTGATCTATGGGGGGTGACGGAGTCCAGCTCCCATCTGACTAATCAGGGACATCTTGGAGACGAACAGGAAATTGAACCGGCATTGGCTGGTGCCCCGTTAATATTAATGAAGGCTGTGAAAAGAATACAGTAAAGTAGAATTGGTTGAGTCAACAAGAAAGTTGGTTTGGATGTGCAAGGCATTTGTGTGAGGAATAGAAGATGTAATGTAAGGTGGAATTTAGGGATGCATTTCAGAAGAAGAAAAATAAGCATAACGTAGTAGCTATAAAGTTCGTGTGGTTGGATCTGGAAATTTCAAACGTTAGGGTTTGTATTGTGTCATTGCATGCGGCTATAAAGGAGCAGAAAGGGTGTACCTAGCATATTCGCATTTCTGAAAGACAAGTTAACGCGAAGTTTGGTAATCGAAATCACACGAACAAAGCTAGAAGTCAACACTACTCATAGTTAATTTGTTCTATACCTTCACATTGCCCTGTTTACATTCACGGCCGATAACCACGATGTGAAGTTCATTGAACAACAAAAATACCATCACTATCATCGTAGTCAAGTTTACCGGCTAAAAGTCCGCTACATTCACACAGTGTTGCTTCAAGGGGTGAAACAGCGAGGTCATCTGCCTTTATATTCACATAATTCCACTCAACATCGTATGAGATATTCTAAGGTAGTTAGTTAACTGTAAGCTTGTTTATAAAGGAAATACGGAACACCAAAAAAATGCAAGCCTATGGCAAACAGTTATGTAATCTGGTGACCATAATATGTTATGTTTGTTGAAGCGGCCGTCTGTTGTTTGTAAAACAAACATTTTGTATTGTAGCCTATTGTTATCGTGTTGGATGCCTTTTCTCAGTGTTACCTCAAGAATAAAAACGTAATGCTTTTCAGTCGGTCATCACGATTGTACCCAATTTTAATGGGTGGTTCCTTAATCCGGAGAAAAATTACATGAGATTGATAAATAAATAAAATCAAGTGTACCGTCACTTTATCCGATTTATTGTACATTATTAAGTGTAACTACTGTTTAAAGCACTTGAATGACACAAAACCAAATACATTTTGTTCCTGACTCTTTTTGGATGCTATTCAGTTCAGCATTTGATTAAATGAATCCCTACTAATCATTTAAAAATTGGTCTAATTTGGTGCAACACGTTACCCCAGTGAGAGGGATTTTTTGCACCACCACAATCTTTCCACCTTAAATGACAGTCAGAAGTCAGAGGTGCAATGACCCCATATAAAACACAACAAGTGGATCACTCCTGCACACTTCCAATTTATCGCGCCAAACATTCGGTTCATGGAGTAAACAGGGGACAGTACCTGCCAAGGAGTATCCAGGATAGCCAACCTAATTATTAAACTTGATAGTTTGTAGTTTCAACGAGTCCCGTGCAGATGGCAGTATGATCAATCATTTTACAATTGATGTGCAAAGTTACCCCAGAGGTGCAAAGTATCCCCATTTTTGTATTTATTAATCTCATGTAATTTTCTTTCAGGATTAGGGAACCAATCGTGATGACCGACTGAAGAACAATACATTTTGTATGTTATTATTATTATGTATTGTATTTTGTTGGTAAGAAGCCTCCGTGGCTTAGGCGGCAGCACGCCGGCCTCTCACCGCTGGGTCCGTGGTTCAAATCCCGGTCACTCCATGTGAGATCTGTGCTGGACAAAACGGAGGCAGACAGGTTTTTCTCCGGGTACTCCGGTTTTCCCTGTCACAATTTCATTCCAGCAACACTCTCCACTATCATTTCATTTCATCTGTCATTCATTTAATCCTTGCCCCAGAGGAGTGCGTCAGGCCTCGGCAGCCGGCACAGTTCATATCCTCGCCGCTAGATGGGGACTTCATTCATTCCATTCCTGACCCGGTCGAAGACTGGAAGCAGGCTGTGGATTTTCATTTTCATTTTGTTGGTAAGAATATTTTATTTGTTTTTATGTAGTTACATAACAAAGGATGGGCAGACCGACAGTTGAAGAAAGTTAGTCTCACTAAACGAAAGACAGCAGGTAGACTCTAACATCAACCTAAACGCCTTGAACTTTTCCGGCGATATGTTGCACACTTCTTGCCAGGTAACACCACACCCATTGCCGAGATTTTGAAGTCTCCGTACCTCAGAGCGACAGCATATGATTACACGTTGTTCTCATTAACAGCCAGAATCACTTGAACTCGTCTACTTTGACCTATTACACTGAAAATCATTCGAATTATAACAGTGCATTAAACTCACCAGTCCTACTTCTAGTGCTTGGAAGGCAAGTACGATTATGGTTTGATCGTAAAGTGATCATTATTTCGAAGTTCAAATACGGGATTTACATATCTCTTGTATGGGACTTTTGGGAGTGTTAAATACAGTACCCTACATGTAAAGAGACTAGCCGTTTGGTTCCTTAGTACGACTATTATCATCATTGTTGTCATCATCATCATATTATTATAATCACCTAAATATAGCCTAAGTAGAAGAGTTAACATTGCGATTTCTAATGCGGAAGTTAACGTCACAGGCTAATCTTAGGGACAAATGTGCAATCAGTTTACTTGCTGTATTTCTCCAAAGGGCGAGGTTTTTTTAAAATAAATTCCTGATATTTCACCTAAGATAATGATAAAATTCTTCCCATCCACGCGCGGGGTATCAGCACCATTATTAAGGGCTAATGATTTTAGATTGATACCGACAGTAGTGGCTACGCTGGCTAAAGCGCAGCATTAGGCCATGAGGCCAAGCTCTCTGCTGACTCGGTAGACGCGTGGGTTCGAGCCCCACCGTCGGCCGTCCTTGAAATGGTTTTCCGTGGTTTCCCATTTTCAACACCAGGCAAATGCTGGGACGGTACCTTCTAACAGGCCACGGCCGCTTCCTTCCACATCCTTGCCCAGTTTCATTCACCATCATTCATTTCATCTCTCATTCACTCCTCTCGTGAGGTTGGCGTCAGGAAGGGCATCCGGCCGTAAAAAGCATCGCCACAAAGACTTTCATCGCATCTCATCCCCGACCCCGTAGGAAAAAACGGGAATAATAAGGGGTAGACATACATACATACAATGATTTTAGATTGATGTGCATTAAACAAATATCAACACTGATCAAGGTAGTAATTCTTATTACTGAATACAAGTGCATGCTGCGTGTCAGTTGAGAATTATATTTTCTCATTTATTCTTTCCTGAGATCATCAATCATTTTCATATCTAATACCTTTCAAATCTTTCATATTAATCAAAATTTCCTTATAATAAATAATGACCCATTTTTTTATTATTATTTTCTTTACTTTTATCCAAACTATGGAGGCAAGGGAGCATCACAACAGTCCGAGTAACTAGGCATGATAACCTTTAAAAATAACCTCATGCTTGGCATTTATCGTTATGATAATAATAATTATATTAATAATAATAAAAATAATAATGATAATATGGCAAATGGCATCCAATTGGGCCCAACGGCGACCTGCGTGTCGTGATGAGGAATTACGATATCTAGTCCACAAACCAGGGGAATAAACCATTATATTATTCGCTTATCCTCCTAACTCGGCTTCACCCACATTCTCTGCAAGGGATCATTCCTCTACCGTCGCATGGACAGTGTCTGGGAGCTGAACACACTTTGTCAGCAAGTGCAACTGGGGATGGTGACAGGCCGATCGCCCAGGCGACCGCTAACTTGGGTCTAATTCAGGAAGGGTCAGGGATGAGAATTTTGGAGGGAATTCGGCCGTGAATCTGTTGATAGGAACAATTCCAGCATTTGCTTGGTGGTGGAAATGGGAAAACATGAAAACCATTTTCAGGTTGGCCGAGGTGGGATTCAAACCCACGCTCTCCCGATGCCAACGAGGCACGTGCTACCACGTTAGCGCTCTCGCCACGAACCATACGAATGTAAAACCCATTATCCAGCCGGGTATCGAACCCGCCAATCTTCGACGAAATTTAAGGGAAGCTGGAGATTTTTGTGTTCATAACACAGTTATTTGCTATCAACGCATGGTATCCAACCAACCTAATATTTGAGTGTGATATTCCCTTCTTCCCCTTAAATCTGAATATGTGGTGATCACAGCTCAGTATAATCCATGGGGGCAACACTGGACACTCAATGTTATGCGTTTCCCGGGACTAGCTATTCAAAAGAAAGACCGCTTCCTGCTTGGTGCTTAATTTATTGTGTTCTAGACACATCTCTCCAGGAGCAGATATATTTCACACACACACATGAACAAATTTTTAGAATTTCTTTTACCAAATTTAGTGTTTATAAAATGGAAAGGAATTTTAGGGTTTTAATGTTGGAAATACTGTATTCCTGAGCAGACAAAACAAAAATAAACAGCAGAGAAAAACGTAAAATTAAGCAATTTCCTCAATTGTTCCAAAAGTTGAAGGGTTAATGGGCCCGGAAAGGTTTAACATTGTGAGTCTTGGAGAGTTTTTTCAAACTCAAACCTCAAATTTCGAAAATCAATTCCGGCGTAAATACAGTTCCGGAAAAACAGCCTAAAAACACTTGATTATTTACTCCTTTTATTTTTTATTCAAATGTAAGCCAAATTAACTTATTTACATAATTTATTCTTTAATGTGTTCCTTGGTTCTGGCGTTAATTGATTTTTGAAAAATCTTCACACTGGAAGTAGTTATAAGGGCTAAAGGAAAACTCTGCATTGACTCACACTAGCGCTCCTGATGGTAGAAAAGACAAATCGCTAATCAAATCAACCGTGTATGGTTAAGTTTCCGGTCAAAAAATCATCAGTTTACCGCGTGGCATCATGCCGGCACTTCGTAAGAAACGTTTAGTGTGTCCTTTACGTTTGGAAATGTGCAGAAAACAACGAAAATTAATTACAAATGTTCCAAAAAAAAAGGAATAGTGTACATGGAAGTTCTAGTCTATGATATTAAAATATATTTTCGGAATTGTATTGCTTTCCTAAAGGGCTGTGCACTTTTTTCTCCTTCCGCAACAAATGCAAACCCGCAAACTCTGTTGAACTACTTTATGTATTGAGGCAGGGGCGTATATAAGAGGAGAGCTGTGAGGGCTCCAGCCTCCCCCCCCTCCCCCTCCCCTCTCCCCCGAAAAAGACAATAAAAATTAAGAATGTCTTGCTTTGGTAAAAGCATAAAATAAATGTAAATTTGGTTGTACCCTATTCTTAACTTATTGGCTAAGTTCTAAACAATATTAAGATTGAAATTAGACTACCTCGTGGTGTAGTGGCTAGCAGTCTATGCTGCCGAATTCGATTCCCGGATCTGCCAAGAAATTTTAATTCTGGTCTGAGGACTGGAACGAGGTACACTCAGCCTTGTGAGGCAAAACTTTTGTGAAATAAATTATCAATTTGTAAAAAGATAAATAAAAAAGTTTACCTTTCTGCTGAATTGGCAAATATTTAGACATTTGCCATTCATACTCCATAGGCCATAATAGAAAATTCATTAAGTATAAAATTTAATTTGTGTGTTGTGTTGTACTTTACAACTTTTTTGTTGTGCCACTAATTGTAGGCTATATTTACTTAGAATTTTACAATTAACTCTTATCTAAAATAATTACACAAAGTTATATTCTCTAAGATATTGGTTGATATTTCTGGGTATATTGCGGCGACATTCCCCGGTGGATAATTTCAATTTTCCAGGATGGTCAGCCCCCTCGAAAAAAAAACTGTATATACGCTCCTGTATTGAGGTTAGCTAGCCTTCCAAATTCAAGTGAAAAATTCTTTTATGAAGGGATAATATTGTAATGGTATGAAGAACACATTTTGAAGAGACCAATAAACTGCTGTGGCACACCTCAGAGTCCACAGCCAGGTGTCGCGACCGCTATTTGACATCAATCTTCGCAAGGCATCAATTAGACGAATGGAGATGTGGGCAATAAGTCCTAATTTGTCCCCAATGGACATCAGGTCTGCATGTTGGTTTAATGTAAATTCGTAGGTTTCACCTGGCCAGTGTTTGACGATTGAATGTAAAACAAGTGGAGTCCTATGACATAGATTGATTGGCGTGACATTTTATTGAGAGTGTTCTTTGAATAAATGGCAACTTAGCAGTCAGGTCTGTTTCTGTAAATCTGGTAATGTGTGATGTTTGACGCTATATTTTCTTGTGTGTGAAAGAATCTTCTGCAATCTTGGTGTGTATGAAGGTGTGGAGTGGGGTGTAGAATTCCTTGTAGTGGGCAATGGCCAGGCTGGCAGAATCTTCGAGCTGCCAACGCACGTGCGTCGAATCAATCTGTCGCAGGACGTGCGAGATGGTGGACTACCAGTCGCTGCCTACTTGCCTAGCTAATTTTGAACACAAAGTGTGTCAATGCTGGCTCCAATTATATCAAACTGTAGGCCATCATTTACTTCTTTCTCTGAGTAAAGCTTCGATCAGCTACTTCACAGCTCACCTAGCAGGCCCGTCAACCACCCTGCTTACTGCTGTCGAACGTTTCCCACTACTAAAAAAAAAAAAAAGACTACAAACTTCAAACTGAACTGTGAAGAGGTTCGCGACCCACGCGAACATTTAAAAAAAAGATACGAGCCTTACAGTAGTCGCATATGATGTGTAACATCTGACATGTTATCCTACACGTATACTACACAGCTTGGACATTCTTAAGATGTTAATTTACGCTTCGTTTTCATACTGGTACTATGATGAATGTATAGATTGAATTGGAGATATGCTACTGTCACACTTGTGGCGCAGCGGTCAAGCTGTTAGTCTCTCACCAAGGTAGACCGCGTTCGATTCCCGGTCAATACATGTGAGATTTTCGAATTGAAATGCCATGTCCTGTGGTTCGCATTCCACGTAAAAGGGAGGTACCGTGGATCATGATCGTGAGATTAACGGTCACACAAAACACAAGCTTCCTTCCTTCCTTTTACATTAATAATTCATAATAACAAAGTGACACACAACGTCGACAGTACTCTCAAATACTGTGAGCACATTCATCAGCAACTATAACATTCATTATTCTCAAGACTCTCATACAATTCGTCGTAAACAATCAAAACATGGCTTCCTACAATCATGAAATGACCTAGTCTCACAAATGATGAAAATACAGCTTTTATTCCACTCATATAACAACATTCTGTTATGCATTTAATATTTGACTACTCACCCACAGTTTGACAATAATGCCGCTTACTTAAATGGCATTTGTCGTCTTTATTTTATCATACACTCAACAACATTAGTCTCAAGTTTTCACTTCCTACCGCATGTGATATTCAACCTTGAACGTGAAGATTCATAAACTGCTCAATGACAAATGAAAATCGGTGAAACATTTGCCACTGTGCTCGTCAAACCAGTACCTGCTAAATGCACTGCCTACTGTCTACCATGGCATTCTCGCGCTACAGAGCACACACTGCCTTGTTTCCAAATCACACATTTTCAATTGTACAAAAATCACGCTGCCTTTGCATGGTACCACTGCCAGCTAGTACACTTCCGTTTGATCGATCGAACGGGCAGTGCATACTTCCGTTGCCCACCACTGCCAGCTAGTACACTTCCGTTTGATCGATCGAGCGGGCAGTGCATACTTCCGTTGTCCACCACTGCCAGCTAGTACACTTCCGTTTGATCGATCGAGCGGGCAGTGCATACTTCCGTTTGATCCACCACTGCCAGCTCGATCGTTCCGATCCACTTCCGTCCCCAATTTTCAAAATCACTCCCACAAAGCTATCCAGTAACCGAGCGGAAAGATGTTACACATCAAAAACAGCATATTTAGGTGTTCGTGTTGCAAAACTCGGTAACTGAACAAGTGTAAAATGTACACTCCGAGCAGTACCTCGACTTGAGCACTGAATTTGTCTGTGTTGTAGGTTTACTTCAAAAGATGCCCTTTTCCCACAGAAAGATAAGGATTCTAAACGAACTATCTGAACTCATTGCGTGGTGGCTAGAATTATTGGCTGTCATTGCGGAGGCCCGGGTTCGTTCCTCGGTGTTAAATTCTGGTCTGAGGGCTGGAACGGAGTACACCCGGCCTTATGAGGCAAAACTGAGAAGTGACGGGTTCGATTCCTACCTCAGCCATCCTGGAAGTGCTCTTCCGCGGTTTCCTCTTTTTTACTCCAGGCGAATGCCGGGATGGTTTCTAACTTGGGGTCATGGCCACCTCCTTCCCGATCCTCATTTGAATTACTTAATTATACACTCAATAATACAGCTATCACAACAACACGGGTTATCAGACAAATTCCACACACACCCAAGTGCACAGAGTTACATGATCACGATGTCGCAAAGCCCCTAAAGGATCATCAATAATAACAACAACATTGCTCAGAGTGAACGCTGCAACTAAAATGTTTATTGTATACAACAATTGCATGAAATAAAGGAATGAATGCATGTAGGCCTATTTACACATTTTGAGAATTGCATTTATTTATTATATTTATTGATCAAGAATAAAATTATTTTGTTAATTAATCAAACAAGTAATTTTCACAATCACTTTCTAGAACAGGCAGGTACAATTTGCGTTCAATTGTTACGATGAGTTAACAATTAGATCTTCTTAATAACAAACGGTCTGTATAGGCTACTCGCAAATTACATGGCTATTTCTTCAAAATTGCGCAATTGATCAGTTTTGGACGTATCAATGTCAAAAGTAAGCTTTGAATGTTTTTATTCCTAATAAGTTTCTAAGGTGTTTCTTGGGTATTCGTAGCTCAGTCTTAGATTTAACATTATTTCATTTTAAGTTAAGATTAATAGGTGTATTTGGAGTGAACGCGAACATCCATAGAATAAATGAATAATTAGTTAAAAAATAGATCCTTTCATGGTGTTTGGAATGCAAATCATCATTGCTAATATTTTAGACCACGGTTATCTTGTGGAGAGGGCATGTGTCTAGGACTTCGTATGTGTGCCGCAGATAATAGTTCAGCAGGCCTCATGCAGCTCACGAGCCTAGGGTTGAAGTCCTTGTATTAGACTGATGGTTTGTTTTTAGGAGCCATTGAGTTTATTTTCATCATCTTTGCGTGGTTGTTTGTATTGACCGATAACCAGTGTAGTTTTAGTCTGAGTATGAATGAATATAACTGTAATAATATTGGTCTAGGAATGGAATAGATGATGATGATGATGATAATTGTTGTTTTAAGGGGCCTAACATCTAAGTTATCGGCCCCTAGAATGGAATAGAGAATTGAAGAATGTAACCAACCCGAAATTCACCTAAATCGTTTTTGGAATAAACGGCGAAAAACCACACTGCAGTCATAAAATTAATTCAGAAAATAGAACCACACACGTAGATCCAGACAGGGAGACAGCTGGCAAAAGATAATTGAAGGTTTTTGTGACCACTGCTGGAGGTCACTTCACCTAAGAGATGATGAACACGATGCTCTTAATTGAAGCAGCAACAGCAACAATTTCATTGAGCTAAAGCAGCGGCGTCCAGTCTTTGCACTTTTAGCGTGCTAGCAATGCTGCGCCGCACGCCGGCAGTCTGGCTCCTGCCTCTCTCGGCTGGGCTGCGTGCCCTGACTGATGGCGCTGCGACAGCTCTTCGCCGCGTCTGACCGAGTCAAGTTGGGGTCGCTAGCGCACCGGGCGTAATGTAAACAATCAAACTGTTCGTCTAATGTGTTGGTTGTCTGACACATTTACATTGTGTTTCGCTTGTTTCTCAGCGTACCGGTACTTTTTATGTACTTAGCATTAAAGAGTCATAAATACTGATAAGTAGGGCTCGGATGTTGATGCCGTAAAAAAAGATTAAAAAATGCACTTAAAACTTTCAAAAATGACTGTAATTAATGACCTAAAAATTTGAAAAATGCACTATAAAATGGAGAAAATGATCTTATAATAATAAACTCACCAATCTTTCAAAAATTCGAAAAATGCACTATAAAATGGAGAAAGTGGCAATGAACGATATCTCTCGCCGTGAACTATGCGGAACTTAGACAAGAATACACACCCCTTCCCCTTTCTACCCCGCCACAGCTAACCTTGGTCAACAGAGCAGATAACATTCCATTCCGCTAATAACTGGTTTGCGACGAAAACGGTACCGTTCTTTTGCGTCCAAGATATATATTTTTCTACTAATAGCAATACTGAAATATTTTATTTCAATATTTTCAATTATCTTGTATCAGCTACTAGCTTCTTCTTAACTCTGAGAGACGTAAATCTCTCATATAAATCTGTGAAATGACTAAATTGAAAAATAAAAGACCTTAGAAGGCCGATTTCTCTAAAATATGACCAAAAAATCTACCAAAATTTAAAAAAATGCTCTTAAAATGGAAAAATAGCAAAAAAATGCAAAAAGATGCAAAATAAAACTGACATATTTGAAGACGGGATGGCCCGTCCGGAGTTTCTATGTTCTTCAGCATTGTTTTAGACAGCTCAATAAAAAGATGACATGTCATCAACATCCGGGCCCTACTCATAAGGTATCATGGAACTCATTTAAGGCATTGCAATTTCGCTCACTGTATTTTCCCCCCTTGTTTTCGTTTTGTTCAATTTCTTTTCATATTTACAATATACGGAATACCGTTTGTCGTTCGACCAATCAACCACAACAGAGTACGGGAGTGAGTGTGACGGGAAAGTGACCGAGAGGTAAAAACATATAGTATTCCCTCACCATTGTTGAAAGACCGTACGCGCCAGAAGCACGCCGGCGTGCTGTGTGGACACCTCTGAACTAAAGGATCGATATTTTTGTTCAATTTATCACTCGCAGGTTATTTCGTTATATTAACTATTCATCATCATCATCCTGTACAGTTTCCAGCCCCAGGCTGGGTCTGTTTGGAACATTAGCCTCGCCACTTAGTTCTTTCTTCCCACCACCTCTCCGCTGTCACTCTGGTCCAGTCCTCGCCTCTCTTCTTGACACATTCCTCCACTCCTTTCAGCCATCTATATCTTGGTCTTCCCCTTGGTCGTTTCTTCTGCATCTGCATCTCATGTATCCTCTTGGGAATCTTCTTCTCATCCATTCTCTTTAAGTGTCCATACCACCTCAGTCTTGATGTCTCAATCCTACCTTGCAAGGGCTCCTCTTTCATCATTTCCCTGACCTTTTCATTCCTCACCCTGTCTCTTCTTGTTACTCCGATCCTACTTCGCAGGAACTTCATTTCACCTGCCTGTATTCTGCTTATGTCTCTTTTCTTCATTGTCCACGTTTCTGAAGCATAGGTCAGTAACGGGATATAGTAGCTTCTGTATAACACTTCCTTGCTTTTTTGTGGGACATCTTTATTCCACACTAAGCTCCTAATGCTTCTCAGAAATGCTTCTGCCTGTCTGCCACGTTCCGTAATCTCTTTGTCATTTCTCCCATTTTCCTCCACTATACTTCCCAAGTACTTGAGACTTTCCACCTTCTTCAGCTGTCCACCTCCAAGTGTTATCTCACTCATTGGTCTGTCCTTTTTCCTGGTCGTTAACAGGATCTCACATTTACTGATGTTGAACTTCCATCCGTACTCTCCCACTGTTTCTTCCCAAGCCTTCAGTTGCTCCTGAATTTCCTCCTCCTTGTTTCCCCAGACCATGAGATCATCTGCAAACACCATTGCTTTCATCTTATCTTCTCCTATCTTTCCTGTTATCCGTGTCATTACCTCGTCCATAACCACAATAAAGAGAAGGGGTGACAGCGCACTACCCTGCTTCAGGCCACTCATTTGTCTGAACCAGTCTGTTCTTTCCCCTCCAACTTTCACACAACTCACACTTCCACAATACATCTCCTTCACTCTGCCTACAGTCTCTTTTTCCACTCCCATGTTTTCCATTGCTTTCCAAACCTTCTCCCTACACACACTATCATAGGCATTTTCGATGTCCAGGAAGGCCATCAACAGATCCTCTCCAAATTCGAAGTGGTGTTCCTGGAGCTGTCTCACTGAAAATATGAGATCCACTGTTGATCTCCCAGGTCTGAATCCATACTGTTCCTCTCTCAATTTTCTCTCCATTTTGGTTCGTATTCTACTTTCTAATATCTTTTCATATATCTTGGCACAGTGAGGTATGAGTGTGACTCCCCTGTAATTTCTGCCCTCCTGCATTAATATTATTCTCGAATATCATGCGTCAGGGAAAAGTTCAGGAAACTATTAGTGGCAGTTTTTCTCTTGACATGGAAATCAAGGCTTTGAAATAGCCTAGTAAAATAAGTATGGAAGGATGTGTATTTATTTGATTCATTCGTGTTTCATCTCCAGCTCAGTTTGCTCTGACTTCTCCCATTTATTTCCTGTAGGATCTGTACAGCGCGACACACTTCAAAGAGGTGATAAACTTAGAGCCAGACTAATTATTAGTGGCACGGACCCAACTTGCCGCACTTCATTTTCTTTTTGTGAAGAATATTTTGTTGATTTGTATCGTTTAGTCAACAGCTGGCAAAATATAATTGAAGGTTTTTGTGACCACTCCTAAAGTTCGAAGTATGTCACTGTTGAAGGTTACTTCAACTTAACAGTTCGTGTTATGGTGTATTCCTTCGTTAGGAATTCAATGAGAGTTCAGTGCCCAGCCGGTAGTACCCGGCGCCAACAGTGGCTATCCTGGGTGAAAATTTCCTCCGGTTATTCCTCACTTTCTTCAGGAAAATACTAGTATGGTAACTTCCTTCAAGTCCCGGGAAACCTTCCTCAATTCTGGGCCTAAATAATTACAATCACACCCAGTACTACAGTTGCCAAAACAACACAGGCTGACATACAATTTCAACAAACACCCAAATTACAAGGGGCTGATGACCAAGATGTCCCTTACCTCAAATATGAATGAACGATACCAGCAACTAACCCGTAGTTGAATAATTAGCTTTCTGTTTCCGCGACAGCCTATATTGTGAATTTGTGCTAAGTTTCAATAATGCGTCACTGAACTTGCAATACCGCGAATCTGAAAATGCTTTCCTTTTCCTTGTGATTGGTCACTTCTCCCAGCCGTATGTGGATGTGCCGTCCAACAAAACAATTCACGCTTGGCTCAATTGCCTGTCTATCAATGTAAAGGATAATGCACCTTAAATATAGTGTACTGTAAGAGGGCATAATTCCTAGGAAATTAGGCAGATTGCGTGGCTCAGCGGTAACGTTCTCGCCTACTGTGCCCAAGATAGCGGGTTCAAACCCGGCCGAAGTCATCGGATTTTTTAAGAGCGTTAAAAATCCGTCAGTATGCTTTCCTTCGGAGGGGAAGTAAAGCCGGCGGTCCCATCTCATAGATTTATGGGATGTAAACGATCCTGCCACAAACTAAACTTGTGTGCAGCTAAATTGTTAGGTTAGATTTCGTTGTAACGCTCTATCCAAGTTCCAACGTTCACTACTAGGTATCATTGATATCTGGTGGCGAAGGTTGGAACTACTTGAAATTGAACGGAACTTGTAGCTCACCTAAGGGTGTCCGCTGGAAGCAGCTACAGACTCAGGCGAGTCGAACATGTCCTCGGACACTCCCGGCACTAAAAGCCATACGATAAATAGATAAAATCTCAGTTATTTGCTGCACTGATCTACTTGAAATATTCACAGTATCTCTATTTACTCATGTTCATTAATCTGGCCTGGAAAATGGCTGCAGTATTTATATAACTTGAGAAAAATGCATTGCTTCAATACTTTTAAAACTTATCAAAGAAAAATTTACATATAAAACGTTTGAAGCACTAAAAACATGATTCTAATTCGGATTGCAAGCCATGAAATGTTCTTCATTTGTATTAAGTTTCAACCCTTTAACCTCAATAGTTAGGTCATAAATGTACAGTTCGTTAAATATTTCGTTTTCAAAAAATCATTAACTGCAATGTTGGTATGAGTAAATGATAATGCCTTTTCAGTTACTTAACTATTTCATCTTATGAAGGTAAATGATGATAAATTTCCATTGATTCAGTTGTTTGTGTGGTAGGTGCATTTTAAGAAACTGAACTGTTTTGTTCAATTATTCAGTTAACGCCACATTAAGACTCAATTCAAACGAAGTTCTTAGCTGGAAACATCTTCTTATCCACTCCTCACCTTGCCTAGTATGCCTCATTATGTTGCTGCCTTAGGTTTTTGTACCTATGGTGGTACTTTTTGAGGATCCAACCAGCCTCTGGGCTGACTACCTAACAGGCAGAAATAAATGAATAAATAAATAAATAATTAAATAAATTAATCACTAGTCATTTTGCATAGGATTAAATTTACTAAAATACAGAAAATGATATAGAAAATACAGCTGATTACAAATACAGAAAATAATGACCCTTCCATTACGGAACATTTTAATGAGAAGGTGATTCTCTCTGTGTTGCATTGTCTCATTGTCTGGTCCCTTCACTGTGGGTCTGTAGTTCGAGCCGGGGGTCTTGGCCTGGCGCTTATATGTTGTCATCAATGCTCCGCACCATTAGTGCCCATTAATCAGTTCCCGCATTCCACATTCTGTCCCACACTAGCACCAATCAGAACCCCTCTGTCACTCTCAAGTACCCCGTATTGCCACCTCCCGAGCCGATCTCCTACTTCCATCATTGCAGTCTTTCTTATTTTATAGAACGGTTTGCTTGTTGACAAAACGCCTTCGCTTGTCATGTACAGGATGATTCACCTGACTTTATCACCGCAGGTACTTCTTCTTAGTCAACAAGCAATGCACACATATGACATATCCAAGACATGCTTCACGAAATTTCAGAACGGAAACGTTTCGAAATATCTGAAGAAGTATCGTTTTCATCAGAAATTAAAATTTATTTTCCTAATGGAAACGTCTTCTATGTTGAGAAGAAATGCGAGAAAATATACTGACTGTCGGTTTTCTTCTATCGTACATCAAATACTGTACTTCCGAGGTTATTGCAACGTCAGACTGATACTAGAGATGCATGCAGCAAATGAACCTACGTAGATCATTCGTCAACATAACACATCGCAGGACAAAACTCACTAATGACAGAGAAGCTGAACATGAAATAAAATCAATGTTATTGCTAAACTTTATAATTATATTATTATTCAGTATGCAAGCAGTGTATCATTAAAGGCCGGACGTTTGTTTTAGACGAGTGAAAAATCTTAATGGAAGCCTGGAGGCGAGTTACTACAGTACCTGTGTTGTTATCAGCTGCCCCAAGCAGTCCGATGATTGACAAAGCTTTTTCACACGACTGCTGAAGTACAGTCATTGACAAATATAATGACGTTCTGTTCGTAACTGCGTAACGTGTACTTTCGCGTCACATAATACTTCGACGTGGACTGTACTGTCTGCTCATGTCTGGAATTCCATTACATCAGATCGGTGGTGACAAGTGTGAAGCGATGGGGTGATAGAGTGAGTGTGTGTAGGCTCACCCGCAGGCTTCAATGTCAAGGGCAATCGTCTAAAACAAACGTCCGGCCTATACATATTACTTTGAATATTTAGGAATTTCTACTACGATGAATATACAAGACACTGTATTGTACATACTTCATACATAACCTATGCTATACCAATTCAACACAGTGCTTACTGTATGTGTACAAAATGATTTTCATCATCATAATCTACTTCCATTCAACGCCACTGGCTTGACATTGGAATAAATTACGATATTCCTGAAGTTGGACAATGCAACACACGCAGTTATTAATGTGCAATACATTTCACTGTAATGAATTATTAAAAATGTTAATCCCAATTTATACTTTGGTACTTTGAGAGTTTGTATCCTCGGGTTTTACATGCTCCTGTTTTGGTTTCTTCTTTCAACATATTAAATATGTTTTGTTTGAGATCTATTTCCGGAGATGATATTAGGTGGCAGGGAAAATGAACAATTTAGTTAAGTGAGCACAGAGATAAATGCATAGACTATTGACATGACCGACTTTTTATGGGAATTCAAATTGATGGGAAGTTTGGACACCCAGTGGAAGGTACTACCGAAGATCAGAAAAACTTTGGAATAATGTCTGATTTAGAATGCTTCATCCAGACAACTCAGATGAATGCTTATCTCTGTTGACAAATGTTGGCAGCGAGTACTAAAGAACATCCATTGTGAGTTCGCTTTGAATATCAGCCAATTATAACCCAAGTGTGGTGACGCTCAAGCTGTATGTCAGCCTCACTCAGAAATCCGTCTTTCCCTCATCGGATTAAATTGCCAGGTCCCACACGAACAAGAGAGCCAACGAATTTGGTAATATTGTGTATGCAGCATCTCCACGAACGCTTAGTTGCATGTAGGTGATGCTTTTGTGATGTAGGCTTGGCATAACATGGTACAGATTATTTTCTGCAAGATATCATGGAATTAAATGGTTTTCTGCATTATGACTTTTATTTTGTGAAATGGGTCTGATCATTACGTGAGAATCAGCAGAAGACACCTGTTCTATCCTAACTCCCAGGGGTTTCTACGACAGGCAACCCCGTAATCAGGGTCAAGGAAGGTGATAGGTAATGACTTCACCACTCTAGCTTGCTTGGAGGCAATGGTATGACTTTAGGTCCTGAGGAATGTCGCGTGATAAATTTTCAACGGTTTCTTGCTAACACTTTCAAATTTCATGACGCCACCAATCACGCCCCGTGCCTTCCCACTTGTGCGGATAGTGGATAATCTGCGGATAATGTTTGGAGTAAAATTTCGGATAGTTTGTAAAATACAATCTGAACTTGCTGAATATCATTACTAAGACCCGAATGTTTATGACATATTTATCATATTTTTCCCTAATGTTTTTTCCATGACAATTATTGTAAGATGATGATTTGAACTAATCTCATTCAATTTATGCCATTAAGCATAATGCACACTCCGAACTGAAAAGGGTTGCAATTCTGGCTGTATAACATTCATTTTAAACATATCACATGACATACATAGCCTAGGGGAACGACTTTCTCCTCAAATGTCTAAAAGTGTTGCTTTAATATGTTATGCTTTATCTAATAAAAATATTATTGTCAGTGGATTCGGATAACAGAATGTTTGAATGCGGGGCGGATGCGGATAACGTTTTATTTATCCACGCAGGGGTCTATATAGTGAGTGACCATCCTGGGTGTGTATTTCCCGGACTGTCTCCACACTAGATCCTAGATACAACTTCCGTGGAATTGATAGTACTGTAGTTCGAGTAATCATGTACTTGTTTTAATAATAGATCTTATTATAATTCACATAAAAATTGTAGTCCTTTTTTAACGTAGGCTACTATAATTTGTTTTATGTTTGACGATGTCGAAATGTAAATATTATATGTCAGAAAACTGTATCATAATGAGGGTCATTATATTACTATTCTTCATTATGAAACAGTTTCTCCAGCCAATCAGAGCTCATTCATTGACCAATTAGGTAAGGATAGCTTCGCGCATGTGCTCCGTGGTTCAAAGCTGATGATGATCGCTTGACGATTGAAACTGGTCATCATAGTGTATTTATTAATCTCATGTAATTTTTTTCAGGATTAGGGTATAACCCAACTCTTTTGGGTACATTCGTGTTGACCGACTGAGAAGCACCAAACTTTTGTTTACTAAGGCAACACTGAAAAATGCCTTCAAACCCCATAATATTTTGTTTTGTTAGTTGTTAAGCTAGGTTTAGTTTCTTATTACAAAACTTCAAGCCAGAACATTGTATACGCTACATAAAGGGGCTATTTAGTCTCAGTGGTAGTTCTCTATGAATAAATTCAATTCAATTCAGACTCAATCCAGTTTCATGCAGGAGCTTTTGCACGCTTTACCCTGAAAGCAACAACAACAACAACAACACACCGTTTGTAAGCTCCAGCATGTCTACATAACATTCGGTGGGGCAAATGAACTCGTTAGGTAGCTCGTTCAAAAACTGTTTCACGAGTTGTTTGCACATTTGTCGACAACCAAGTTATTTTTAATTGAGTGTAGATCTAAATTATAAGCTCCGACACAGTGAATGTGATATTCTTACTTGAACTCGAAACTTCTCATTGACATATTACGGGACGAGCTCATTAGGTCTCCCAGCCTGCGTCTCCGCTTACCAAGGTAATTATTTTATAATTACAAGCTAATAACTGAAGACGTGCTGGACTAAACATTTGCATCTAAGTCGAGTCGCATTACATGGCATCATTGGACATCCACAAGCTGCCGCTAGCCTTCGCTACAACTAGTAGACGTATGCCGGGTTTGGTTCGTGACACAATCATGTTTGGTAAATTATTTATTACGAGAAATGAGAATTTCAAGAAAAAGGTTACTTATACTAATCAGGCATATTTTATTGTTTTTATTAATATTTATGGGTTTGCAACATCCTGGTCATTTAGCCACGTGTTCTTAGTTATGTGCTGAATTTGCCTCAAATTGTGCTATTCGGGGTCTGTAGAAGAGTTGAGACTTGGATTGGGAAGGAGGCAGCCGTGGCCTTAAGTTTGGTGTCATCCCGGCATTTTCTTAGAGTAGAAGTGGGGAAACCACTTTCAGGATAGTTTAGGTGGGGATCGAACCCATCTGTTCTCAGCCATCGAACCAGAATTAAACATCTTGGCAGGGTCTGGATTCGAACCCGGACCTCAGGGTTGACAACCAACAATGCCAGACACGACACCACGAGTTAGTAGGCATAGCCTACTTTGTAACAAAATTATTTTAATCACATGTTTTATGCATAATTACTTTAATTGATGATTAGAACTTCCGTGGCTTAGGCGGCAGCACGCCGGCCCCCGACCGCTGGGTCCCTGGTTCAAATCCCGGTCACTGCATGTGAGATTCGTGCTAGACAAAGCGGAGGCAGACAGGTTTTTCTCCGGGTACTCCGGTTTTCCCTGTCATAAATTTCATTGCAGCAACACTCTCCACTGTCATTTCATTTCATCTGTCATTAATTTAATCATTGCTCCAGGGGAGTGCGACAGGCTTCGGCAGGCGGCACAGTTCATATCCTCGCCGCTAGATGGGAGCTTCATTCATTCCATTCCCTGACCCGGTCGGTCGACTGGAAGCAGGCTGTGGATTTTCATTTTCACTTTGATTGTTGATTGAGTAGCCGTAATCTTGATGTTCCGCCCTGTAAAGAAATAAGGGGTTGTTCCATGCAGTATGGCAGAAGACCATGGGCCCAGGCTATTTCTGGATTTGGAAGATTTGTGGGTTTAAGCCCCTCCACTGGCCGTTCTGGAAATTGTGTGGCTTCTCATTTTCAACTCCAGGTAAATGCCCGGATGTTTCCCTCCCATACAGTACTTCTTGCCCAGTTTCATTCATGTCGTAATTAACTCCTGTGATTATGTTGACACCAGGAAGAATATCCGACCGTAGAAACTACCCACCATATAAAACTCATTCCCGACTGCACAGCACTGTGAATAATATGGGGTAGAAATATGCACTGTGTGGCGGGTATGATGGGTATGATGGTCTGGTTTAAAGAATAATAATGTTTCTTTTAACTACTGCGGCTTTTAGAGACGCAGGGGTGCCAGAATTTTACCCCGAAGGGGATCTTTAACGTGCCAGTAAATCTACTGACACGGCTCTCTCACATTTGCGCACCCTCAAATGCCAAGTGACTGTGCCAGGATTCGATCCTGCAACCTTGGATACAGCAAGCGAGAACGTTACCGCTGAGCCACGCAGCCAGTCTGGTTTAAAGAACTGTCTTGCAATAATCCCTGATGAATAATAGAATCGAAACAACAACCGTTGGCATCGAAAGCAAGTTGGAAGGCAATTGGCCTGCCGCTCCTGTATAGAGCTTTGAGACTATTGTGGTAGTTATTAAAAAACACACACACCCATCGTTGAGGCAAGATTCGAACTAGGGCGTACATGGAGCTTGGTCTAAGCCTATTGTTAGAGCCAGGAGCGGAGAAACAAAACGTTATCCGCATCCTCCCCGCATCCGCACGACTGTTATCCGCATCCTCCCCGCATCAGCACTACTGTTATCCGCATCCTCCCCGCATCCACGCGACTGTTATCCGCATCCGCCCCGCATCCATCACGGTTCTTATCCTCATCTGCCCCGTATCCGTACGACAGTCATCCGCATCCGTCACGGCTCTTATCTCCATCCAGCCCGCATCCGCACGACTGTTATCCGCATCCGCCAAACATTCGTCATGGCTCTTATCCTCATCCGCCCCGCATCCACACGACAGTTATCCGCACACGCTCCGCATCCCCATGACTTTTATCCGCATCCGCCCCGCATCCGCTCGACTGTTATCCTCATCCGCCTCGCATCTGCACGACTTTTATCCGCATACGCCCTGCATCCGCAAGATTGTTATCCGCATACGCCCTGCATCCGCACGACTTTTATCCGCATACGCCCTGCATCCGCAAGATTGTTATCCGCATACGCCCTGCATCCGCAAGACTGTTATCCTCATCCGCCTCGCATCTGCACGACTTTTATCCGCATACGCCCTGCATCCGCAAGATTGTTATCCGCATACGCCCTGCATCCGCAAGACTGTTATCCTCATCCGCCTCGCATCTGCACGACTTTTATCCGCATCCACCCCGCGTCCGCACGACTTTTATCCGCATCCACCCCGCGTCCGCACGACTGTTATCCTCATCCGCCTCGCATCTGCACGACTATTATCCGCATACGCCCTGCATCCGCAAGATTGTTATCCGCATCCGTCCAGCAACCGCACGACTTTCATGCACATCTGCACGTTTTTTTTTCCAAATCCGCTGACATAATAATAATATTTTTAATTTATTTGATAAAGCATTAAGTATTAAAGCAACACATTTAGACATTTGAGGAGAAATTCGTTCCCCTAGTCTCCGTGTGAATCGCAAGACAATGTTGACTGAGTTTTGTCCCTCTGAGTAACGCCAAGTGAAACAGCAAGTGGCTAGTTATAGCACTTATTTAGTTGTCGGATTTACCCACGCAGACAAGAGCACGAGGTATAAAGGACATTTTTGGCAAAAGTCAACACTAATTGAGGGTATTTGTGTGACTGTCTTCTCTCACTTCTCTATTATTCTCATACAATCCAGGCGAAAGGAAATAGGGAAATAACCTCAAACGTTAAACACGCAGATCTTAGCAAAAGCTAAAATTATTTTAAAAAATTCCAGTTCCACAAATTCACTTTAAAAATTATCCACAGCTTATCCGCTATCCGCACAGCCACGCAAACTAAACCCGCATGGTGAAAAGTTTCTATCCTGGCGCAGTCAGCTGGCATTTGAAGGTGCGCAAATGCGAGGGAGCCGTGTCAGTAGATATACTGACACGTTAAAGATCCCCTTCGGGACAAAATTCTGTCGCCCCGGCGTCTCTAAAAGCCAGAGTAGTTAAAAGGGACGTAAAACCAATAACATTTGTATTCATTTTGAAAAGAGTCGCGGATATACGCGAGTTTATCTGCGGATATCCGCATCCGAGCAGGGCTTTACCTTTAGTATCATGCTTGTCGGCTAACCCCGGGCCATACGCGAATATTTCCTGGGTCTTGATGTGATGGATGAAATGTTGAGAAGTGATGAACGTGACTTTTTGACAGAAAGGCAGCGTTTCGTTCAACCAAGAGTAAGACGCTAGCAGACGCTGGTACACTTCAAATAATGAGACCTCAAAGCTTTTCACGTCCACAATGGGTTCTTTAGGAATCAATGGGTATTAAAGCCAGAATGAATGGACTTCTTAGGTGGGCAGTGTTAAAAGAACCATTGTATGATAGGAAATATCCGGTTTGAGAGTTAATGTCGCAGAGTACGTCATACTTCTGCCTGTCCCCTTACGTGTACCTCACTCGAATATCCTCTACAAAGAATTACCGGTCAGGTAAGGTAGAAAAGTCGAACATAATTGTAAGTAAACCCATCCTTCCTTGCCGCTCCCTAATTGGTTTTATTATAATTCCAAATGCGACATTTTAGTCATCAGTGCCGTGTACTTGGGTGTGTCTGATATTCCGTGTTATTAGTGTAAAAAGTTTGCAATTATTATGGTAGATGTCCCGATTCTTAAAAAAAGGATATCATTTCGGTATTTTCCTGGAGTGAATATGGAGAAACCACACTAGGGATGAATGCTGTCAGCGCTGGGATTGGAACTTCGGCTTCCCTTACTCCAACTCCCCCATCATCCCATAGATCGTGACTTAGCGTGCTTGACTACACTGCTGGATCAAATGAAAAATGTAAATCCACAGCCTGCTTCCAGTCTCCGACCGGGTCAAGAATGGAATGAATGAAGTCCCCATCTAGCGGCGAGGATATGAACTGTGCCGGCTGCCGAGGCCTGACGCACTCCTCTGGGGCAATGATTAAATGAATGACCGATGAAATGAAATGATAGTGGAGAGTGTTGCTGGAATTAAATTTTGACAGGGAAAACCGGAGTACCCGGAGAAAAACCTGTCTGCCTCCGTTTTGTCCAGCACAGATCTCACATGGATTGACCGGGATTTGAAACACGGACCCAGCGGTGAGAGGCCGGCGTGCTGCCGCCTAAGCCACGGAGGCTTGCTGGATCAAGTACAAATAATAATTAAAGGTTTGAATATAGAGAGCTAGGCACCTAACATTTTCACCTCACATATGTTTTGATTTGTTGAAGACCTTGTATTGTTTTCACCACGAGTATTCTGAAAATAAAGGCGCATACGATGATAAAATCTGGGTGAGAGACACTTCCCCTACCTGACGCACATGCGCAGAAGAAAGACTAGCAGTGGACAGACAAGAGAGCTGGAAACACTCTCCCCTACGTTGATGCGCATGCGCAATGATACATTCTTTTCTATGTGGTAACCCTATACAATCTTCCATCGCCCCTCAATAAAGCTGTCGTGGGACATTGGAACGCGTTTTGTGTTCTAAGACAATTGAAGTGATAGGAGCAAGTTTTCAGTGTTGTCTAGTTCTATTGAAGAAAGCTTTTCAGTCGGGCAACGCAATTTTTGTCCAATTACATTAGGCGGGGGATAAAAGTATTTACATGCACTAACCTGAGAGAAATAAGATAGACTATTTCTCCAGTTCCTGCTCACTTAGGCGTAGTTAATGTACGATGTTTATGAATTAAACGTATGCACAAATAAATATATATATATATATATATATATATATATATATATATACAATGTTTAGACTACATAAGTTCGTAAAAGCTTGTGTTACCCGTCAAACTTAAGTATCGTATTTCTTTCAGGTTAGGGCATTATGGTGTTTGAAGCCATTTTACAGTGTTGCCTTAGTAAACAAAAGATGGTGCTTTTCAGTCGGTCAACACGATTGTACCCAAATCAGATGGGTTATTCCCTAATCCTGAAAAAGTTACATGAGATTAATAAATACACTTGGATGACCAGTTTCAATCGTCAAGCGATCATTATCAGATCCATTAGACTACACTTAGGCTATAAAATCTATGTCTCAAAGTATGGGTGAAAATATTTACAATATGTACACTTATTTACTTGCAGTAATAGTTGAGATAATACAACTCGTCAGTATTCATTAGTTGTGGTCTATGTGATGTTTTGTTGAGATACTGGAGGTGGTGATTGACCTCCGGAATTTTCCTGTTTGGAGTGAATATGTGGCTGTTGTAAATGGTCAATTCGGATTGTATTGTACAGGCTACTTATCTGGTTGAGTCTTGCGCGGTCCTGTTGAGAGCAGTTCACTTGGTCACTGTTTGCACTCGACTGAATTGAAATTCCTGTGTGTGAGGGTTCGTTATCTCGCTGGGCTGTTAGGTTGTTTAGGTTAATTGGCTGACTGCGTGGCTCAGCGGTAACGTTCTCGCTTGCTGAGCCCAAGGTTGCAGGTTCGTATCCTGGCGCAGTTAGCTGACATTTGCGAGTGCGCAAATGTGAGGGAGCCGTGTCAGTAGATTTACTGGCACGTTAAAGATCCCATTAGGGGCAAAATTCCGGCACCCTGGCGTCTCTAAAAGCCAGAGTAGTTAAAAGGGACGTAAAACCAATAACATTATTATTATATCATGTTTAGGTTAGGGCATGTAAATACTTGTTTCGCCTCCTAATGTAATTGGGCACAATTTTTGTTGACCGACTGGAAAGTGGAAAGCGCCTATTTTGAGCGTACGTTATTGCTGACGAACTTAAAACGACGCAAATGTTCTTTGCGTAAGACTCAATTCGTGTCACTGAAATGGGCAATATGAATCCGTATGCACTATGGGATCAGTTCTGGAGTTTTACCTACAGTGCTTTATTCTTAAATCAGCCCCATTATTATAGGATGCATTATATCTTGATTTAGATGAATACTCATTTAAGAAGACAGAGAGAAGACAAGGGTGACTTCAAGTACAGAGGCAGTGGAAGTCGGACCTTATGGGACTCCTCTGACAATCACGAGGCTTGACGCGCCTTACTTAAAACGGGCCCGGCCTATGCAAATAGGAAAAGATTGCGTGCGGACAGTCTCTGTGGGCGGATAACCTTTCCTCTCCCACCCCCAGCCTAGGAGCTGGCCGCCCCCGCGCCGCCGCCAATTACCATCTGCCGGCCGGGTCACCTGAGCTGCCCACTGCCCCTTCTGCTGAATGTCTGGACCCCAATATGCATAATGTGTAGCCGGCACACACCAAGAAAAATACTATGCAAACACTGCCCCGACCCGACCCGACCCCATCCAGTCAGAAATAAAGAAGCCCACTCGGGAGAAACGTAATACCACCATCTTTCCTTCCTTAATTCAATTATCAAGGTACAGAACGCAAATTGACACAGTCAGTTGAAAGAAAATGCTACATTTCTTCACTGCAATTGGAGAAAATATTTCTCAGTCTTCTTAATGCAACGTGGCATAATTTCATTCACAAAAGGTCCTCGTTCACATTCATTTTATGTTTCATTAATTGGCCCATAACAACGCAATCAATGTCTGTTGCAATATGTAGTTGCCATGATTCCTGCAAAATGTACTGCTCAGAACCCGCAAGCGATCAAATAGCTACGGTACTCAATTCATAACATTATCTTAACATCGCTTATCAATCTCAATAACTATTGAATTCAAGTAGTCTAATCAATTTCACTATTTCCTTTGTGTTGAATTGCGTTATCTAATTGAATATGATTTTTTGTTACTATAGCCTTTCTACCATTATTTGAGATGCTGAAATCATTCTTCCTGTTATGAAGTACAATGTAGTGTTCATCATCATCATCATCTTCATTTCCCCTTTTCCAGTTGACACTGGGTGGGGGCAAATAAGGTTCCTCTCCACTTTGTTCTGTCGTTCCACCATTCCTCTTCCGACACGGTGTTCCAATCCAGGTTCCGTTTTCTAATACTATTCTCCACCGAATTCATCCAACGCATTCTTGGTCTTCCTCGTCCTCTCTTCCCTGTCATCCGTCGTTCCAGTGCCCGTCTTGGTATCCTTACTTCATTCATCCGTTTGACATGTCCAAACCATCTCAATCTGTTTTGCTCCAGTTTTGTCATTTAGTTTCTGTACTCCCAGTTCTTTCCGTATATCTTCATTGCTCACTCTGTCCCTCCTCGTTTTCTGGACCATACTTCTCAGGAATCTCATCTCCGCTGCTTGTACTCTGCTCTCATCTCTCTTAGTCATTGTCCAAGTTTCTGCTGCATAAGTCATTATAGGAACATAATATGCTTTGTGCATAACTTCTTTAGCCTTAATTGGTATATCCTTGTTCCATACTAGTCCCCGTACCTCTTGGTAGAAAGCACTCCCGAGTTGTATTCTTCTGTTAATTTCCAAATCTAGTCTTCCATATTCAGTCAGTTCACTTCCAAAGTATTTGAAGTGTTTGACCACTTCCAATTCCTTATCTCCTTCTTTGATTACTCCTTTTCCTTCTTTCTTATCTCCACTCATTACCACTGTTTTACTCTTCTCCACATTTATCTTCAATCCCAATTGCTCAATCTTTTCATTTGTTATAGTACTTCTAACTGTTAGGCTATATTATGTTATGCTTGCTGTTTATATTGTAATTAAGAATTATTGTATTCCCTTTCTTTTATGCTATGGGTCTTAATGGCCTGTTACATGCAATAAATGATGATGATGATGGTCATGATGATAGCCTTTTCATTGTATTAACTTCACGTTTCAATGTCTATTGAGTACATACACCTTCACTTCTTCCCTTGTCTGCATCATCATACACGTGTTGTCAGTGTACCACATTCCGAACCTTCCTAGAGACTAGTATTAAATTTCTTAGAAGAGCTAGGAATCAGGCTTGAATTTCCTCGGTGACAGCCAAAAATGCCAGTAGATACGTCATGAGGCAGATATTAAAATTAAGGAATGTTCAAGAAGATATCCTTCTGTTTATAATTCTCCGTATTAACTTTATATCATGCATGCGTTCTTTGCAAAGAAGTGCAGATTAATACGAAGACATTATAAAGAAAGGAGTGAGTAATGTATGAACAATGATGTATTGTTCACTGATGCATGAGAGATTTAGTAGGCGGCTATAATCAGCGATTAGTGTCTCTATCAAACAGTTCCTAGAACTCCCGGGTGCAGCCAATGGCATAACTACAGGCGGTGATCTAGGGAATCAATCCCCTTAAGAGCCAAATTATGAAGTTTTTAATTTTGAATATAACCAATCTTCGGATTGATTACAAATGATTGGATAGTGTTTGAAAGCATTTCTTTTCCTCCTTGTAACATTTTCATTTTAGCGTTACCCTAACTTAACACTTGCTGAATTAGCAAAATGTTCACCTGTTCAGTTAGTCAAACGGGTAGCCGTGAGATGGACGTGGAATTATCTCTTGTCATCCCTTTCGAAGAACACTACTGCAGTTTATTAATATGTGTACAATGTTGGACCCAGATTATTTCGCGAAGAAAACTGGACTTTATAATTTAATACCAACAAAATTGTTAATTTTCTGGCATTTACACATTAATAAGTGCAAATACAACGTATTAAATGATAATAATAATGTTATTGGTTTTACGTCCCTTTCAACTGCTGAGGCTTTTAGAGACGCCGGGGTGCCGGAATTTTACCCCGAAGATGATCTTTAACGTACCAGTAAATCTTCTGACACGGCTCCCTCACATTTGCGCACCCTCAAATGACAGCTGCTTGCTGCGCCCAAGGTTGCAGGTTCGTATCCTGGCGCAGTCAGCTGGCATTTGTGGGTGCGTAAATGTAAGGGAGCCGTGTCAGTAGATTTACTGGCACGTTAAAGATCCCCTTTGGGGCAAAATTCCGATACCCCGGCGCCTTTAAAAGCCAGAGTAGTTAAAAGGGACGTAAAACCAATAACATTATTATTATTATTCAAATGACAGCTGACTGCGCCAGGATACGAACCTGCAACCTTGGGCCCGGCACGCGAGAACTTTACCGCTGAGCCACGCAGCCAGCTAAAAATGCTAATGAAATCAAACACGTAAAATTATACAGTAGATATCTTAGTAGGTTTTTAAACTTCGGGACCGGATATTTGCTTTCATTTATTTTGTCTCATTATATCAGTGCCCCGTTCCCTCACCCCCACCCCCAATGTAATTTTGATTCAGCTCATCCCCCTCCAGAAACAAATCGTAGTTACGTCACTGGGGACAGCACACTGGGTTGCTCATGTTATTTTTTCCTAGTATCCGTACAATCATTTGAAGCCCTGCTTTTCAATGTTACCGAGCCAGTAGTAAGTACAGGTTGCCAGTCTGCATTACGGGAGTCCATATTTAGGATCCCCAGTATTCACCTGTTGAATTCTGCCAACTCCAATGCTGGTGCGTCACGCATTGTGTACAGATTACACTTAGGACATAAATGTTCTGTTTTTCAGTCACCAAAATTATAGTTTCACCCCTTACACGATTCACTATTTCTCTTCCCTGACTTCCGCAAAGGTATAGGCCTAATAATTAAATAATTAATCACCAATTATTGGTTATAACTTATTATTAGTCTATTATTATTATAATTATTTCATTTTTACCTAACAAAGCGCTTGAGATGGTCATATTGTTAAATGATGTACTCCGTTCTCAATGAGACGTAGCTCCTGATTTATTCAGATTCACAACAAGCATTGATTTGATGTTTTTTTGTCTTATGTTAATGCTGTAATAGCCGATACTCCTTAGATAGTCAACATTCACTTTCGTCTTATTGCGTGCTAAATGACTTTTGTTTTTCCTCCTGAATTAGCCTAGTTTTTTTTTCTCTCCCTCTAAAATTCCCACCTCTCCTTCTCCTTGTGTTAGTAGAAATTCTGGGTTATAGAACAATGTGAGGTTCTGTATCTCGAGGATTGAGTGGAAGTTGTTTGAATCAGGTTTTGAAAAGCATCTTAAAGATATTATATATTATTTTATTCTATGTTTGTCTTAGATGAAAACTCCAATTAGCGGAAAGAGTTTAAATCGGGTTTTGGTAAGCAGCGCAAAGATACCAGACAATATTATTTTGCTCTATTTCTTGGCGGATAAAAACCACACTAATGACTCTGCCACTTGCAGTCAAACACTTTCCCTTCGACTACGTTTCAGATGCGGTAACTCACGACTCTCCAACTCAACGGTTCACTAGCCGGCTCTAAATTGCTGAGCTATGTGTGAGCGGACTACTTGTTCTGTAAGGGAGGCAGCTATGTTGTGCTAGAGAGGGAAAGTAGTGTGGCAAATTTGAAATACCGATGTTTTTATATTTCTGATGTGCTGTACGGCTCGTGATGTAGTGGATATTATTGTTGGCCCAGGTTCGTATCCTGGCTCTGCCAAGAAATAGAATTGTGGATTCGTTGACATGCAAGTCACCCAAGTGGTGTCAATTTCTAAGACTACTGTAGCACCAGGCCAGTGGACTACAAGAGTTCATTTTTTTAAATCTTTGTGATGTGTTAATTCTCACCCGGAGGCCCCGGGTTCGTTTCTCGACTCCGTCAGGGATTTTAGAATCTGACGTGAGGGCTGGAACGGGATACACTCAGCCTTGTGAGGACAATTGAGTATCAGTCTGACGGAGAGGCAGCGCCCCGATCACGATCACTAAACTTAACGGCCGAGGGGACCCTATGCGTTGATCACGCGTCACCCCAATATCTGAGGGCCAAAAGGCTGGGCAGCGGTCACTTGGTAGGCCTAGGCTTTTCACGGGCTGTAGTACCAGGGGTTATGTTATTATGATATGTTAATATTATTCCAGTTACTCATGGTATCGTTAGCATATTGTTGGGTGGGGTGGTTACACTGAATGTGTTCTCACATACTGATAATGTCGATGGGTTTCCGGATCCTAAAGGTGGGAAGGCCAGCCAGCAATAACAGCTAGCCAGTACCTCGCATTCCGTGAGCCTTGAGGTCGTACACTTGCCAAGGTCCTCAATTGAACTGACAAGCAACGACGAAGACAGAATTTATTATGGCAGAAGTGTGATAGACAGCTTATACAGCCGAGGGCAAGGTCTTTGTTAGCGAGTAATGATCGGGCTTCAGATTGTAATGCACACAATACAGCCGAACACACAGCAAGCATCTTAACCTTGAATTTTGAGCAACAGTCTTTTTCGTGTTGTAGTATTTAGCACGCCCATCATCGGGGGCGCTAATCATCTCGTGATCATTACATCCGGAGTAGTTTTGTGTTAAGCCATTAAACCAACCGTGCAGCCAAGTGGTGGGAAAACCGCTATGCGTGAGTATCGGCTGTCTTTGAAGATTAGTCACGCCTTTTATCACTCCTGTTTATCTCAGATAGCAAGTGAAAGCCTGGTCTTGCCCTCAATCAGACACTGTCGGATGTATCAGATCTGAGGTGTATGTAGTGGTGTAAGTTTTGCTACGTTACCTTAGTTTAGTCTGCAGCATGAAAAGGTTTTTAATTATGTACCCTTTAGTTTGCACTCCTGAAGCAGTTGGTACACTTATGCGTCGTAAGTTATCCTGCTCATTTCCTGAAAAGCTGGCATATTGTTGTTGCTTTTTCATTTAGTGGTCATTGGGCCCCATGTACTTTGTACCACGAAAACCTACGAAAACCTAATTCCAATGTTAAATCAATCACTATTTCCGCTTAAATAGACAGCAAACCTATGAAAGCTCAGAACAGAGAAAATGAGTAACATAACCTCAATTCATTTATATTAATGTACTTAAATTCATCATTTCCTCCCTTGATGAATTTGAGTAACTGAGGTGTTCTAATTCGTCATACTTGTATATTTTCTTCACTAAATGATCACATGCCACAACAAACGCAACGCTTCTCTATGCAGAGTCGAACTTAATTTTCCGGCAAATGATGTGTAAAAGGAACTACATTAAATGTTGGTGAGAGTGAGTCACTTCCTGTAAGTCCCAGGCTTATAATGAATTTCATTATACACTAGTGTTTCTTTCTTTTCGACTAGTTGCATCAAAACCCTACGACATATACAGAACATTAACACTGATAACTTTGGTGTCTAAACATGCAATATGAGAAGCTAATGCATTTCTGTCCCTTATTATTCCCGTTTCTAAGGTGTCACGTTGTTTGAGTCTTCTGTCTTTTGACGGGTTTGATGCAGCACTCCCTGTCTCCCTGTTCTCAGCTAATAGTTTCATCTCTACATAGCTACCACACCTTACATCTGAGGCAATCTGTTTTAACATATTCTAACATGGTCTACCCCGACAGGAACTGTTCTTGTCCTCAACCCTTCCTTCCATAACTATGTTTGTCATTCCTAGGTGTGTGTCCTGCCAACCTATCTCTTTTCTTCATTAGCAGTCGCCAGAAACATCTCTCCTTGCCCAATCGTCTTAATACTTCTTCATTTGTTACTCGATCTACCCGTCTTATCTTCATGATTCACCTGTAACACCACATTTCAAATGCGTCTATTCTCCGCTTTACTACTGCGCCAACAGTCAAAATTTCACTTTCATAGAGCACCACGCTCCAGACAGAGGCTTTCAAAAATAACTTTCTAAAACCTCAAGCTATATTTTGATGTCAACAGTTTTCTTTTCTGTAGAAATGATTTCCTTGCCTGAGCCAACCTATTTTTATGAGGTATGAGCTGTGATAAGAATCAATGTGGTAGATTGTTTTTTTTTCTTTTTGTGGGGGTAGGTATGGCCTTGTCGATGCAACCTCATCGGATGAGTTATTTTATGATTTGAAATGAATGAAAGTGAGTGAGAAATAAATTGGAAGGAAGTGGCCGTGGCCTATTATTCATTAACTGATTAATTGATCGATCGACTAATGATTTATATTATTTGGCAAGATAACGCCCAGTGGCCTTCCCAAATATTATTATTAATATTATTATTATTATTATTATCATCATTATTATCTGTTATTATTATTTAGCCTCCGTGGCTTAGGTGGCAGCACGCCGGCCTCTCACCGCTGGGTCCGTGGTTCAAATCCCGGTCACTCCATGTGAGATCTGTGCTGGACAAAACGGAGGCAGACAGATTTTTCTCCGGGTACTCCAGTTTTCCCTGTCACAATTTCATTCCAGCAACACTCCCCCCTATCATTTCATTTCATCTGTCATTCATTTACTCATTGCCCCAGAGGAGTGCGTCAGGCTTCGGCAGCCGGCAGAGTTAATATCCTCGCCGCTAGATGGGGGCTTCATTCATTCCATTCCTGACCCGGTCGGAGACTGGAAGCAGGCTGTGGATTTTTTCATCTGTTATTATTATTATTATTATTATTATTATTATTATTATTATTATATGTTGAGTAGGACTTGAGGATGTGACCACAGACGAGTTAAAATTGAAAGCGTGACTAGAACTGGTTGAATGAACACAAGGGCCATTGTTGTTATTCAAATAGAACTTAACTTCTCCGTCCTTCCCTCGTTTGACCTTTCTCCTCTGACTGCAGCGTAAAATATTTAATGTCACCAAACTCATATTCTTTAAGCGAATTATTTTCGTTGATTGCTGCAATAACGGTCAGAATTTCATGCATGGCATTGGATGTGTTATGTCTAGAAACAGTGGTTGTTTGTTATTTTTCCTCTACGAACGAAACACGAGCTCTGCAATGGTCTTTGCCTCGAGGTACTGGCAAGCATTTTAAAGAAATGCTTGAGCACGTGCTTCTCACTCAAACATAACCTAAGATTGATTCTTTGCTATCGCAAGTTTTATTGCACTTGAATGGTTGTCGGTGAGCTGTTTCACGATGCACAATAAAAGCATGCAAGAATGAGGGGAGTTCATTGAGCCTTGGAGAGCTGGTACTACCGGTCACTCAGTTCGATTGTGTTGTGAGCCTTATCAGTTTACTGTATATTCCCTTTGTTTTACACGGAATAGGCTACGTGAAGATTCATAGCTATGTTGCTGTTGTTGTTAATTCGTATTAGGGGCTTCAGACATCTTTGATCATCAGCCCCGTCTACTTTGGTGTGTGTGTGGTATCTGCCTGATAACCTGTGCTCTTGCGATGGCTGAATAATAATAATCATAATAATTAGGGCTAGGATTTTTAGGTGCTAAAAATCGGGAAAATATTTATTTTTTATGTATTAAAAATACCTGAAATATGTGTCAAAAAAGTAAAAATATTTTAATAAATTTAGTTTATTAATGTAAATATAAACAATATGCAGCACTCATGCATGCAATTTATTCTATGTCTCACTGACTGCTGAAGCATTACAATACACAACGAGATACATCGTCAGGTTGTCCATCACCAATGACCTACGGTTATCACGAAACACTTCTTCTGAAGGCGCGAAACTGCGGGAATATGTTTCTTGCCCTTGAGATGTTGTGTAACTAAAGATCGCTGTTCAGCCTTTATTGCTTTCCCACATGGTTGGCAGAACAGAACGCCCCCATCAGAAGTAATTATCTTTAAATTCTGCAACTACTGATGCAGACGATAACTTGTAGTTGTTTTTACTTTAGGCATCGTAAAACTGCCTTAGACTTCACAGTGCCAGAAAAGAACTGTATGTGAGTGACACTGGTTCCAGGTAGCTGGAGGAGGGGATAGGTCTAGCACGTGGTGCAATATGGCTATGGACAAGGAAATCCCCGATTTCCACAGTGAGTGGCAGGGGGCGACAATTTAAGAATAGCACAGCTGCAAGCTGATATACGCTCTGCATGAAGATGAGATAGCTCACAGGTTCAAAAATGTAATAAATTGAAAGATCTATCATACTGATTTAAGAAAATGTAAATATTATGTCTTTTTATGTGCTAATAAGTGAAAAGCATGAATTTATGTATTTATAGAAAAATGCTTAAAATATGTATTTACATAAAAAAATATTTATTTACCTAAAAATCCTAGCACTAATAATAATAATAATAATAATAACCCCTGGCACTACAGCCCATGAAGGGCCTAGGCCTACCAAGCGACCGCCGCCCAGCCGTTTGGCCTGCAGATATTGGGGTGACGCGTGGTCAGCGCATTGGGTCCCCTCGGCCGTTAATCTTGGTTTTCGTGACCGGGGCGCTGCCTCACTTTCAGACAGCTACTCAATTGTCCTCACAAGCCTGAGTGCACCCCGTTCCAGCCCTCACGTCAGTGTCTAAAATCCCTGACGGAGCCAGGAATCGAACCCGGGACCTCCGGGTGAGAGGCAGGCGCGCTACTCAAACACCACGGGGCCGGCGATGGCTGTATTAGTGTGTCTCTTTAGTATTGGGTCTAGAATTAGGTACTAGGTGGTCGTGACTCTAAATTAAGTACCATCCTAGCATTTGCCTGAAGTAGAACTGGGAAACCTCGGAAAACCACTTCTATGATCACAGAAACACATGTTATGAGTAGGGACCGGATATTTGAAAATGCATATTTTGGGAGTATATTGCATATTCCGAACATAACAGCATATTTTAGCATATACAGTTGAAATTAAGTAGTCTATAATTTAAAACATCTTGAACAAAATAGGTTTCACCTGCATGTTGGACACCCTTTGTAAGCAACTTTCTGAGCAACAGATTATAATAACTAATATTTTACGCAAGCATGCTGCCTGGTTATTTCAAGAAGAGAATGGGGCAGTATCCATTGTAAGGAACTTTCTGTGAAATAGATAACGAGATGACAGTACTCGTACTTTACGCAATGCTGCCTGGCTATTTGAAGCCAGTAGCCTGGGTTTAGTTTTGTGAGGAGTCTTCAGTTAATGTGTTACTATATTCTTAGTCTGCATATCCTCACAGGCGCGGATTCAAGGGGGGGGGGGGTCACGGGGGTCATGAACCCCCCCCCCCCCCCCAACGGAGACCAAATTTTTTTGCAAAACTCAAAAAACGAAAAGATAATTACTAGACAAATAAAACTTAACGAATTTTAACTGAAAATCAGTTTTTTTTTTCATTTTATTCAATACTGAAATATCTTGATTCGAATTATTATGTTCTGTTACAACTGTACATATTTACAACTTCAAACCTCTTATATAAAAACGATTATTTATACAACAAAATCAACTCGTCTACTTTGTTTAGCAAACCTTGTGATTACCGAATCGAAGTTTATAGTGATGTCACGATGAATGTGCAGCAATGCACAGATAGGAATTTTGGGCTTTTTTCGCATCAAAACTTTTGCCGACGTCCAAACTGCAAGCTTGGTTGGCAATTTGAGCTGTGACTTTCTCCCTTTGTCGGTACCCACTCGACTTGCCGAAACTGTAACATACCTTGTTACTTTTCTCGAAGCTCGATGTAAAAGTCGCAAAACACGGCGTTGCAATTCGTACGAATATTTTTGTTTCGCTAAACGCATCAAATTTCTATCCATGAAGCTTGCAAAAAAATTGGTCTGGTTTTGTACGTTTGGTTATTTTGTGATAGCGTTTTTAGTGATACCATTTTTCTTAACAATTTCGATTCTCTGACCCCCCCCCCCCCCCCAAAGCCAAACTCTAGATCGATTCTCTGACCCTCCCCCCCCCCCCCAAATAAAACCAAACTCTAGATCCGCGCCTGTATCCTTAACCCAAAATGCCTAAAGAGAAAAGATGCAGAAAGCATTCATTAAAACAGTGGGTGTCAGGTAATAGTGATTAATCAACCGATGGCTAGGGACTGGAAAATTCTGAACTGAATGCGATTAAAATAGATGTAATTTGTCTCCTGAAAACATTGAATAACTTGCAATTATCTATTGTGATGCTTCTTTCTGCAGTGAATGATACATGTATAAAGTGAGTGAATAAGGTTGGCTTATTGTTAAGTGCATATTTTTCAATTTTTAATGCATATGTTCTACATTTTAGTGCATAATTTTAATCGTTTTCAGTGCATGAATGTTCGGTACCTAGTTATCAGACACTTTCAACACACACCCAACTACACGGGACCGATGACCAAGATGTCTTAAGCCCCTCCAATGAATTATCAACATTACCAACAATGATAATTCCTAGTGACAGATATGGATATTATGTTCTGCTGTGTATTCTATAATTTGTTTAATTAATGCTGAAACAACTACTGTGTTGTCGTGATCTCAGTATGACGCTTAAGAAAAGAATTGTGAAGTGTTATGTTGTCTCCATCCTTCTCTATGGTGTTGAAGCTTGGACCTTGTCGCTAGCTGCAGAAAAGAAGATTCGAGCTTTTGAAATGTGGATATACAGGCGGATTCTTAAAATCTCGTGGACAGAACATGTGAGTAATGCCGAGGTTCTTCAGCGTGTGAGCAGCCAGCCTGAGCTGTTAACCATAATTAAGAAGAGGAGATTGGAATACTTGGGACACATGATGAGGAATCCAAAATACCGTCTGCTCCAAGTTATACTTCAGGGTAAAATTGAAGGTCAGCGTGGTCCGGGAAGGAGACGAATAACTTGGATGGATAATTTATGAACGTGGTTTGGGTTGTCTTCCACGGAACTCTTCAGGATTGTACAGGTTAAGAAGGTGTTAGCCATGGTGGTAGCCAACGTCCGTATCGCATAAGGCTGAAGAAGAAGAATAATGCTGTAATTCTTTAATTCGCGATGTTTTGTAGAAAATTTCATTTCTTTAACTACCCTGTTCTAAGCTTCAACTTGATACAGGTGGGAGTAACGTCTTATATACCTGGAATGACACCAGTACCAATAGGCCTATATATTTTTTGCGTTCTACATATTAAGAGAAACTGTTATGTTTGGAATGAAAATTATTTATACCAATGTATAACAGGAAGTATGAATTTTATTACATACAATTGATGAGAATGGTAGTTATGGTAACCGTCTTATTTTACGACAGAATTACTGCAGATTAGATAAAGTATTAGAATGATTAACGGAAAGGAGGTAAAGTGGTACCCGGACAAGGGGTGTACCACTACGAAGAAAATGCAGTGGAAGAAACTCTGTCTTCTCTTATGGGACATGGAGGACCTTCACTCTTGAGACCCGGGGTTCGTAATTAAGCCCCGCTCGTGTGCTATTGACGGATGGCCCCGCTGAAGGACTGCGAGTGGCAACAGCAGCCCACTGAAGCAGGCAAGATAGAGAAAAAGAGAACGCGCGCACATTGCAGTCACACACACAATTTACTCTTGGTTTGGACATAAATCTCTTGGCTGCGGCGATTCATCAGGCCTCATTCGGGGGTATTGTGTAGCAAACAGACTGCGAGCTACTGCTGTGGGGGCTTCAAAATGGCAGAAAACCGAACGGCCAATATTTTACAAGTTTTTGACAACCAGGATGGCTTTTCCATCTTTGTGAGACTCGGATAGATGCTGGACACCTGTGCTTTTAGAGGAGAAGGGGGAGGGGAAGGGGAGGGGAAGGGGCAGAGAAGCGTGGAGTGGGGGCAGATACTGTGCGAGTGAGTTGCTGGAGTGAGATAGCGAGATACGAAATTCTGAAAGAAAGAAGAAAAGCGGAATAGCGCCTCCTCCTCTCTACACCCTAACCGGCACCCTACGCTCTGTATATGTGAGTTTCTCACTATACCTTACTCCCTCCCCTCCTCCCCACCCCATCCCTTACCCTGATTTATGTGATTCCGGAATCATGGCTTGGAGGAGAGCAAGCATACAGCTTGGATATTTATTTTATACATCTGTTCCCCTTGACATAATGTCCCTCTATATATCGTGTGCATGCTTTTAGAGTGAAGGCTGCTGGCAAGAGAGACGGATAGACGGTGCGAGCTGCCCGAGCGACAGAGATGCCGCCAGCAGTAAAGGATGGATGGATGGCATCTGAAGGGGTGGAATGGCGAGAGGGTGGTAGGTGGAGCCATAGACGAAAGATATACGAGGATGTATGTCAGTTTGTTGTGTTCCGTTGGGAGGCTGGGGCATGCTGTTCGCCTCATGCACAATAAGCATTATTAGAATCAAACAGGATTTAGACAAAGAACGTACAAAGAATCTGTACATACTTCGGAGACTTGGTCTTACACTGTATTTGAAAATATATCGCACAGCTCGTGATGGTAACGAAATTCACCAATCATTTGCTCCTTCTAATTGACCTCTAGTATCTTCCACTCACACATCAAGGAATTTGAAATTCTCTGGACTGCTAACTTGAGAATGGTAGGCCTATTTAAAATGGCTTGATTTCTTTTATGTTCGACGATGTCGAAATTAAAATATTATATGTCAGAAAACTGTTTTATAATGAGGGTCATTATAACACTATTTTTCATTATGAATCAGTTTCTACCACCAATCAGAACTCAAGAAACAATTGAGTGACCAATTAGGTGAGGATAGCATCGCACCTGCTCTGAGTTCTATGGCCTCCTAATTTGAATTTCACTGCGTGACTAGTGTCATAGTGGAGTAGTCGAGGAGGCCATGGTCAAATACAAGGTATTCTCTGCGTCCCATGCGCTCTGTTCAGTACATAAAACTGGCGAAATCTCGACAGATATTTATGAATATTTATGTTCGAACATAAAATAGTTATAATTATCGTCGAACATAAACAGTCGTATGCAACTCGCCTATAATGGTAATTAAGACACTAGTATGGAAATTATAAAACTCGCTTCGCTCGTTTTATAAACATACTGGTGTCTTAATTATTGTCATTATAGGCTCGTTGCATAGCCTAATGTACTATTGCGAAACACTCTGAAGAAATATTTTAAATTTTGGGCCAATACATTGTATTTCTCCCGGATGTGGTGTACTATGACCGAATATACTGTCAGCTTAATTCAATTTTTGGGGCTAGGAAATCGTGCTCCTTCATCCCCGTGTACTTTGGTGTGTACAATTTGTCTCATAACATGTGGTATTGTTGTGTCTGTAGTTGTGTGTGGGTCTTTTGTAATTCAGGTGATGATTGTGAAGGAGGCAGCCACGCCCTTAAGTTGGGAACCATCCCGGCATTTGCCTAGAGTAGAAATGGGAAATCACACGAAAAACCACTTCCAGGATGGTTGACGTGGGAATCGAACCCACCGCTTCTCAGTATTGCCTCACGAGGCTTAGTGTTCCCCGTTCTATCCCTGAATTGAATTTCTTAGCAGAGCTGGGAATTGAACCCAGGCCTCTGCGGTGATAATCACTACGGATCGAGGCGGACTCACAAAATATCGACTATCTCTGATCTACTAAGAGAAACGTTCCACCCCTTGGATCCTTTTACTCAACACAACTAGAGGCACACGTCCTTATACTTCATAATCTCGCCAATATTATCAATATAGGCCTACAGTGCAGACAAGAATCTATATGCTCAGTTTCTTCGTCCGTCCCTACGAGATCTACTGGAGGATAGGCTAAGACGTAAGTTAGGAACGGCATGTTGTCTTCTGTGTTCTAACGAATTGTATAAAATATATGGTGTCCTCCGTGGCTTAGGCGGCAGCACGCCGGCCTCTCACCGCTGGGTCCGTGGTTCAAATCCCGGTCACTCCATGTGAGATCTGTGCTGGACAGAACGGAGGCAGACAGGTTTTTCTCCGGGTACTCCGGTTTTCCCTGTCAAAATTTCATTCCAGCAACACTCTCCACATCATTTCATTTCATCTGTCATTCATTTAATCATTGCCCCAGAGGAGTGCGTCAGGCCTCGGCAGCCGGCACAGTTCATATCCTCGCCGCTAGATGGGGGCTTCATTCATTCCATTCCTGACCCGGTCGGAGACTGGAAGCAGGCTGTGGATTTTCATTTTTCATATGGTGTCCACTGGCAGGAAAAGTCAGGAATAGTCAGGAAAAGTCAGGAATTTTGTTTTTGGTCAGGAAAAGTCAGGAAAAATTGTGAAAAAATGGCGTGAGTCAGGAAAAATTGGCAAAAAGTATTAGAAAGTCAGGAATTTTATATTAACCATACAGTATTTTGTGTTTTACAGCCATATTTTGATGTTACTAATTCAACTAATCTCTAAAGATAAAAAGCAATATCTCACTGGACATTATGGTATGTTTCCATTTTTACAGTACATCATAGTAAAAACCTCTTTTACCTATTTTTGTAAGCTTTTTTAGCGTTGGCGTAGGGATGTGGCGACCCCATCGCCCAGCACATTGCACTACGTGTCTGCAATCAGCCTCTAAAATACTGTGACTTGACAATCACAAACAAGTAAATTTAAAATTTAAATGCCAATCACTTGGTATTTCCTATTTCCATAATGGCAATTTTGATATATACTGTATATTTGTTTGCTCAATAAACCTTTCTTCCGAAGTTACGATGACTTCACGAGTCAGGAATTATGTTGACAAGTGGTCAGGAAAAGTCAGGAAAATTGACATTGAAAATTCTGTGGACACCATGATTCTTGAAACTGCGGATTCATTCTACCTGTGAGATGGTGCTTAACCAGCAAGTACTAGCGGTAGGGTGGATAGGTGCTTTCCATTCCCCATCTCTCTACCTAGCAAAACATCAGACAGAATCCCCATTGACCAATCCAGTACCATAGAAGACAATATACCATTCCCACAATTCTTAACTTATCCTCCGGTGGATTTAATAGGGATAGAAGATAAAACCATATGCTCTGAGCAACGACAGATCATCATAAGTCATGTCTGCATCATTCCTGAGAATATAAGTGAATTGATGGATTATACAGTGATAGAAGATGTCCAATAATCAGCCTCTCTAACCGCTAAACCATCTAAATATTACATGTAGGCTACTATGAACTGTTTTCACCCTGTTTTCCATTTAGGTATACTGTACATACCCAGCTTTTTAATGATCTTATGAGTGTGAGAAATAGGATGACATTTCCTAATCGATTCCAGGTTTTCAGATGATTTGTACAATTTGTAAAAATATTCCAATGTAAACTGACCTTCTGTACAGCAATTTAATGGGCTCGTGGGCAATGTTTTAAAAGGACACTGGTATGTATCACATCATAACGTTGTTATTACACCCTCATCTTCATAGTTCGTCCTCATGGCCAAGTGGATAGAGGACTTGAGTTAAGTCTGAAGGGCTCTTGATTTGATTTCCGGCCAGACCGTGGGATTTTAACTCCGTATGGTTGTTTACCTTTGCCCAGCAACTGGGTCCTTGTGACGTCTTCACAATTAATTTCATTATCATCACGACATGTAGATCGCCTAAAAGCCTCAACTTGAAATACCTGCACCAGACCTCTCCGGTGGTCAGACGCCATTATTATTATTATTATTATTATTATTATTATTATTATTATTATTATTATTATTATTATTATTCTTGCATCGTTATGCCCGACTCAGGAGCACGGTTGAACCTGTTTAGCTGATGTGTTGGCCTTCTTTTCCTTCCAAAATCTCTTCATCCTCTCGCTGAGCGCCTTTCTTCGGTCTTCTGTCCAAGTTATGGTGGCCCTGGTGTTGGGTTTGTCTTCAAATTGGTGATTGTCGATTAGGGTTCTGAATTTGCATCTGTCCTGTATAATATTGTATGAAATGTTGATTTCCTGGAGATCTGTTTCAATTTCACGTAGCCAGCTGTTCTTGGTTTTTAGTGAGAGGGCCAAGTTGAGAATTCTTTTAGTCATTGTTCATTCTGATATTATTATTATTATTTCTTACTCTCTTTCTTTCTTTCTTTCTTTCCTTATTTCTTCGTTATGCCCATTCATAGAGCACGTGGGCTTGATGACCTTTGCCTCCTTCTCCCAAAACCTCTTCATGAACTCACAGTGCTATTTCTTGCGTTCTTCTGTCTACCTTGTACCAGATTTCACCCTAAATGTGTGCTTTTTGAGGCCTATTAATGTTATTATTAGACTATTATTTATCTCTCAGTTAGACCTATGTCGGGTTTCTTGGGTATGTGGTTAGTATGCTAGTCTGAAGTACTCCGGGATCGATTCCTGGACGAGTTATGGAATTTTAACTTCTATGGTTAATTTCGGTGACTCGAGGACAGGATGTTTGTGGCATCTTCAACATTTATGTCATCCTTACCACGACGCGCAGGTAGCCTATGGGTGACAAATAGAAAGACCTGCTCCAAGTATTTCCAGAGAACATACACTACTATTATCATTATTATTATTATCATCATCTCTGAATTATCAAACACTGACCTTTGGAAGACAGAAACACACTAAATACGACAAATGATACAAGATTTGTTAAAAAATAAAATTAGAGTGTCATGTCCCCTCCAGGGACGTAGGCGACCTGAATTAGAGCCCTTGACCTCGTCAAGGGATCACTAACCAGGCATCCCGAGCCGGAGTTTGCGTGTGGTATGGTGGCCAGTTCCTTTCCACTCCTCTTGCCATAGTATCCGGCAGGTTCCCATTTTGCATCACGAGGCTGGGAGACCCCGTACCAGACCATACCCAAGACTTTTAAATTCTTGGCAGAGCCGGGGATCGAACCCGGTATCTCGGGGGTACCAGCCAACAATGCTAGCCACAGCGCCACGAGGTGGTCACAAGATTTGTAGTCCGATAAAAATGAAGAGAGCTCACATGGATTCTGAATGGATGTAAATTCTCCTGGCTCTCTTGAAACGTTTGATTTGTTACTGATAGCTTTCCCCAGAGCTCTTCAACTAGATACATGATGATAGTCATCCACAAACTGCCTTCAAACTTTATGGAGCTAAAGCTTTCCTTTACGATACGAGTCAGGCGTGCTGTTCCTCTGTGTCAGATTTGATTTCTGTCAAAATAAGTTTCACCCGTAGCACCTTATTTTAGATCCTGGAGCGAGTTCATTCATGGTGATTTGTGTCCATGTCGGGAGTCATAGTCAGGCCTTTCAGTGGTCAATTCACTTCCGAAGTGAATCGTCGCACAAGTTCACGTTTTCAGCAACATTTCCTCTCACTGATGTAATGCTAGTAATTGTTGCATTGCGAGACCTATATATTCAAATTGCCCTAAAACAGTTCTTTCCAGCTGATCGATTTTGGATAAAGGCACTTGGAGGCAGCTCAGTTCTCGACTCCGGGCTGTCCGCAGTCCTGTCTGTTGTGAGTCTCTCTCTTTGTGTTTCTTTCTTATATTTACGAGATGCGATAAAGCAGAATCACATTGAAGGCTGATTAGTAGGAGCCGTTGGGATTCAAATTTGTACACTCCAATGATGACCAAATTCATCCATGATGTTCTAAGATTCATCGTCGAAAAGATTAAGTAAATTTTGTTATGCTTAGTATGAAAATAGAAAATTGTAGTTATTTAGAATGAGATAGTTACAATCACTTTACAATCATGTTTAAATTAATGTTAAATACATGAGAAATTTAGAGTGAAATTTATTCACTTCGGACAGAATTTTAGAAAAATTTGTGGCTCTACAGCCCATAGAGGCCTAGGCCAACCAAACAATCGATGCCATTTGGCCGCAGATTACGGCCGTTAATCTTGGCATGCTTAACCAAGACATCAAGCAGAATAGAAAATGACACTCGTTCTTGATTTTGTTCATTTTCCAACTAAACAGATAAACACTACTTGACTGCCAGATTAGACATATTTGATATGGCGTAGGAGAAGATAGCCGCGATGTTTCGCCCCTTAGAAACAAAAACAAATCATCTTCATCAGCATAACTTGATATGGCCAACTTTTAATTCTCCCAAGATATTATCGGCTTCAGCCTTTCTCCTTCGTGGTGTCTTGACTCTGGGTGGCTGGTGGTTACGAAAGGGCACTGATGTTCCCCTTCTCGGGAGGACTGGGGCGTGGTTTTTTTTTCTGTCTCCATCTGAACTTGTAGTTCTGCACTAGTCTCATATTCTTCATTCTTACAAATAATATTGGTGCTTGTGAACTGAGGGATGACAGCCCAGACCATTCATTGAGCTTAACATCCTTTTTAACTTCTGCTCCATTGGAGACGCCGGGATGTAAAATTTTGACGAGAAGAGAACCTCAACGTGCTCGTAAATCGTCTAATCCAATATTCTCCGTTTTAAGCAACCTCAAATCCCAACTTACTGCACCGAGATTTGATCCTACCACTTTGGGAACAGCAGGTGTGAACTTATCGACCACACCACACAGCCGGACCCGTTGTTGGTTTAAGTACAAATTATTCATTATTCTGACCAAGTGTTCTATAAGCTCTAACTGGAAAGTTTCAATAACAAGGAGATTGTTTTCAAATCTATATTTTTGTTGTTGTTGTTGTTTTGGTTTTCGCAGTATCATTTAGTAATGTGGAACCAAGTGGTTTTGCTCCGTATGTGAGTTGTTGTTGTAATTTAATTTAAGGGTCTTGGTACATCTTAATCATCAGCTCCGTTTAGTTGGGTGTATGTTGAGATTGTCTGATAACATGTATTCCTGTGATGACTGTAGTGGTGTGTGTAGCTGTAGTAGGGCCAGGGATTGGGTAGGCGCCTCGGGATTTGAAGTAAGGCAATTCCCGGCATTTTCCTGGAGTGAGTGTGGGAGAACCCGGAGAAAAACCACACTCAGAAGCTATGCGAAATGGGTTTGATATTCTTTCTGGTGGTGGATATTGTTTCTGTAGGTAGCTGCATATCGAGGTCACCTCCTCGTGTTGAGAATGAATGAATTTGTTTTAGGAGTTGGAAGAAAACTGCCATGGTCTATTAGAAGGTACCATCCTGGCATTTTTCTTGGAGTTGAAATTGGGGAAACCACAGAAAACCATTTCAAGGTTGGCTGAACCCCTCTCGTCTCCCGTGTGCGGCGATAGCCACGCCTTGCTTGTTAACACGCAGAGCTATCACAGTCGAAGATAATCTTTCTTTTGCAGTGTCTTTGTAGGTACTGTACTGTATAGCCTATAGATTTACATGAAAGCTGACTTACGAGGGCTGGTTTATTTTTCTAGTTCCGATGGACTGTATAAAAATAACAGATTTTCATAACAAACTGAAAAGGTGAAAATCCTTCAGTGCTGGTTTGGACTAAACTGCAGATGATCCAAAACTTCACAATTGAATTCTTTGAAAAAAGTCTATCGTAACGTTGGCACAGTGCGGTCGTGAATGATTCTCACCTTTTTCGGGAATTGAAGGTATGGTTGGGTGGCAACGCCTCGCCAAAAAGGGAAAAAAATCAGGAGACTCTCCAGACGTACCCACCACAGTGGCGGCAGAATATTTTGCCGAGGGCATTGGAAGGCTGGTGTAATGATAAGACAAATGTTTCAATCGTTTTGGCGATTATGTTGCGACATAAGAATAAAACAAGCAAACATTTAGTAGTAAAATCAGTTTGGTATGTTAATCTGTTATTTTTATACAGTCCCGGAGCCTCCGGTTTTCCCTGTCAAAATTTCATTCCAGCAACACTCTCCACTATCATTTCATTTCATCTGCCATTCATTTAATCATTGCCCCAGAGGAGTGCGTCAGGCCTCGGCAGCCGGCACAGCTCATATCCTCGCCGCTAGATGGGGCCTTCATTCATTCCATTCCTGACCCGGTCGGAGACTGGAAGCAGGCTGTGGATTTTCATTTTTCATCGGAACTTGAAAAAAAACCAGCCCTCGTAGCGTAGAGTAGTAACATCACGCGGAAATTGGCCACATACTCTGTTCTTGTATTATCTTCTATTTACTATGTACTAATTGAAACCCTGTCCTCTCTTTCAGGTGAGTACGGCCGCAGCTCTTGGGGGTGAAACAACGCTTCATCTAACTAAGTAATGTACTCTACTTCTTTTAAGCGCTGAGCTAACCAGTTAGATATCATTTAACCTTATAGTAAATAGTAGAAGTCCTAATATTTTACTTATCAGGGGCGCTTAAAATGTCTTGAGGAAAGAATTCATGATGAAAATCAATAAATGTAAAACAAAAATATTGGAATTCAGCCGAAATAAATCAGAAACCTCTTTGGACATCAAATTCGCAGGTGAAAAGCTAAAGGAAGTAGGAGACTTCTGTTACTTAGGAAGCAAAATAACCAGTGATGGACGAAGCAAAGAGGATATAAAAAGTAGGTTGGCTCAGGCAAGGAAAGCATTTCTACAGAAAAGGAATCTGTTGACATCGAATATAGATTTAGGTATTAGGAAGCCCATTTTGAAAGCCTTTGTCTGGCGCGTGGCACTCTATGGAAGTGAAACTTGGATTATCGGTGCAGCAGAAAATAGGAGAATTGAAGCGTTTGAAATGTGGTGTTACAGGGAGAATGATGAAGATCAGATGGGTAGATAGGGTAACAAATGAAGAGGTATTAAGACGATTGATAGAGGAGAGATGTTTCTGACGAGAGAAGAGATAGGTTGGTAGTACACTTATTAAGACACCCAGGAATAGCAAGCTTAGTTATGGAAGGAATGGCCGAGGACAAGAACTGTAGGGGTAGACCATGGTTAGAATATGTTAAACAGATTGCCTCGGATGTAGGGTGTGGTAGTTTTGTAGAGATGAAACGATTAGCTCAGGACAGGGAGCCGTGGAAAGCTGCATCAAGCCAGTCAAAAGACTGAAGACTCAAACAACAACATAAATTCAAATTCCTACGTCTATATTAATTTTCATTTTGAGACGAATCAAAATTATGAATTTTGTGCCCGCGTTTCCATCATTTCCATATCAGGTAATGGGCTCAAAATAATAGAACTTAATAGAGCGTTAATCAAATCAACCTACAAATTTAGCTTCACACAATTGTAGTTTATGGAAGGTTCTTTTACATGCCATAAATCTATTACATGGGTCCGCTGGCTTTACTTCCTTTTCGAAGGAAGGCATACTGAGGGATTTTTAACGTTCTTAAAAAATCCGACGACTTCGGCCAGGTTTGAATCCGCGATCTTGGGAACAGAAGCTCAGTATGTTACTAAGTACACCACCGAAGCTGCTCCAGCTGTAGAGGACAGACGACTACAAAATGGTCTGTTAATTAATTCCGAGATCAAATATCCAAACTCATGTAGTACTACATAATGCCCAACAGATGGCAGAACATGCCAGAAATCCACTCGGCACTCGAAAGCAAATGGGGAATTTAAATAAAAACCATTTTTTGTGCACCGTTTATAGATGGGATGGCACTCAACGGGTTAATAGGCCTAAAATGTTTAGTTTTTAAGATCATTGTAGAGCTACTTAAATGAGGCTCAATTCCAGTGCAAAATGGGTTATAAAGTGATAAAATAAGATCTTTATCATTAAAATATACTAATGTACGGGAAGCTGGTGAGGTGACTGGTTCAGTGGCACCACCTGCTGTAGGCTGAGGAAGGGGAGGAAATTGGCTACCCTACCACAAGTAAGCCTCGACTTTGTATCATCTTTGGGAGGCTCAGATATGCCGTTAAGGCGGAATGCCCTTCGCCATATTTTCAAGTAAGCCTTATGTTTCTTAGATCTAAAATCGAAGATTAGGGTTTTGAACCCATATTTTGATTAGGTAACTTCGCTTTTTTTTTTTTTTTGCTATCGTTTTACCCTCCAGGATTGGCTTTTCCCACGGACTAAGCGAGGGATCCCACCTCTACCGCCACTGAGGGCAGTGTCCTGGAGCTTGAGACTCTGAGTCAGGGATACAACTGGGGTGTGTGACCAGCACTTGCAAAGAGAACAGGGGGCCTGATGAAGGGATGGGAAGAGTGGGACGGTTAGGCAAGGAAGAGGGAAGGAGGCGGCCGTGGCCTTACAGTAGGAACCATCCCGGCATTTGCCCGAAGACGAAGTGGGAAACCACGGAAAATCACTTCGAGGATGGCTGAGGTGGGAATTGACCCCCCTCGACTCATTTGGGCTACCCGAGGCTGAGTAGACCCCGTTCCAGTCCTCATACCACTTTTCAAATTTCGTGGCTGAGCCGGGAATCGAACCCAGGACCTCCGGGGCGGCAGCTAATCATGCTGACCGCTACGCTACGGAGGCGACGATTAGGTAACTTAATATTTAAAAATATCCCTTAAAAATGAACCTAGGTGTTGAATATTACGCATGGCATTGTAATAAAAGTAATGGTAGTCTTTAGATTGTGAGGATACGTATTTTGTATTTTATACCAGCAACAACAAGAGAGGTACTGAGTAGTTGTTGTTGTTGATGATTAATTTAGGGGCTTTGGTCATGTAGTCCCGTGTACTTGGGTATGTGTGTGTAATCTGTATGATAACCTGTGTTATTGTGAAGGTTTCTGTAGTGTGTGTACTGTATTTGTAATTGGGGCTAGGATTAGGGCAGCAAGCGGCCGTGACCTTGATCTAGCTACCACCCTGTCATTTACCTGGATTAGAATTCTGAAACCAAACAAACAAAAATTACATAAACAATACAATTTCTTACATGACTACTTTTAATTACTGTATATTCCCTGGAATCCATTGTTTTTATATGGAAATAAATTGCGATACATGATATTGTCAATAAAGACCATACAAAGTAAATCAGCATTTTCTCGTAGTGTCATTATACCTAGGTACACCATTAGTTCTCCAAAATATCAAGTGTCTTGGGACAAGAGTTATTTTGAAAAAATGTACCTACCCTATTCATTATTGTTAATTAATTATAATAATTTATATAATAGTGATTAACAAAATACTGACATGATCTACAGGTACTTTTACAGTATGTTATCTTGATATTTCAAGAATATATGTTTCAAATTTTAGATTGTTATCTTTATTAATACATTGGATATAAAATAATATATAAATGCTGGAAAATGTGAAATTTTAACATACGGGTTCCCTTAGTATTATTAAGCTGCAGACGTTTTAATTAAACTTTTTAACGAGTCGGATTCTTTAGACAAATATTTCTTTTGTCTATCACACATGTCTAGTGTTAAGATTTGTCTGTATAAGTGTGAAACGCTCTTGAATCGTTAACTTGTATCGTATTGACCTATTGAAGTGATTACGTTCCAGACTGTTTTGCTATTAACTGGTACTTCTCAAATTTCGTATTTACTTGATGAGCTTTTGTAGTTGGTTAAACACTGAAATGTAACAGAATTGACAATGTGCTTCTGTAGAATTAGCTGTTTTGCGACTGTTCTTGTGTCCACTACGGGTGTCCACTCATTTAACATCCCACTGTAGGAAAATTAAAATACTTTTTTTATTTATTTATCGTATGGCTTTTAGTGCCGGGAGTGTCCGAGGACATTTTCGTCCCGCTTGAGTCTGTAGCTTCTTCCAGCGTACACCCTCATTAGGGTGAGCTACAAGTTCCGTTCAATTTCAAGTAGTTCCAACTTTCGCCACTAGATATCAGTGATATCTAGTGGTGAACGTTTGAACGTTGATAGAGCGTTCCGACGAAATCTAACCTAACAATTTAGCTTTACAAAAGTTTAGTCTGTGAAAGGATCTTTTACATGCCATAAATCTATGACATGGGACCGCCGGCTTTACTTCCCCACCGAAGGAAGGCATACTGAAGGACTTTTAACGCTCTTAAAAAATCCGACGACTTCGGCCGGGTTTGAACCCACTATCTTGGGCACAGCAGTTCAGCATGCTACCAATTACGCCACCGAAGCCGCTTATTAATAGACTAATTAGGCTACACTGAAGAATGGCTTCTCACATTTAAGTACGGTACCTGAGTTAACATGAATGGCCGAATAGGTCAATGGAAAAGATGACATACAGTACATTGCTGCACGTTGACTGTACTGTAATACCGTATGTGTTTGAGAACCAACAACCTCGTCAATGAAAGAGTTATAACTCTGAAATTCCATAAGAAATTATAACAATGAGTAACAATGAAACCAATGGAATTACTGTCGCCTCAGAGTCAAAAGCTGAGATCTATAATCTGTATGTGGATTAATGGTTTTTGTCAGCAATTTTCCTTTTGTTCCCTACGATTGTTGGCACCTAGCTACAACATCGCATGGTTATTGATATTGTTTTGGAGTAGGTAATACAGGACGTGATGAACCCGCTGCAGGTAAGAGCGAGAGAAGGAGAGAAAAAAGACCTTGTACAGCATACCCGATAGCCTCTCGTTGTTTCAATTCTGTTCCCGAGCGCTACAACAGCAAATAACTATCATTTTCGCTGTGGATGTTAGTTTGATGTCATAACTCATGAAGATTGGAGCCGTTTGAAGGCCAGCACCCTCGTTGCACGTACGGGTGAACGGCTGCTTCATTGGCGGTAGCTTGGCGTGGAGCAAGAGAGCTTCTTATCACGTCCTCACTCAAGGCTCAATACACAAAATTTCCATACTCATACACTCTTGTAATAAAACCGAAGAGAGAAAATGATTAGCTTGATTGATCCCAAATTGCACTGAAAAGTAAATTGTTGCCATATCATCAGTGTTCAATTGGCTGTCATATTGCAATATTATTAAATACATGTATATATTATTAAATGCATTTTAATAATTTGCTTGTAAACGAATACTATTTCGAACTCATATGGAGGTTTGTTGGCTTGAGCATTCCATTATGTGTATAAACTTGAAATGTGAAATGAAAATGAAAATCCACAGCCTGTTTCCAGTCTCCGACCGGATCAGGAATGGAATGAATGAAGCCCCCCATCTAGCGGCGAGGATATGAACTGTGCCGGCTGCCGAGGCCTGACGCACTCCTCTGGGGCAATGAATAAATGAATGACAGATGAAATGATATGATAGTGGAGAGTGTTGCTGGAATGAAATGTTGACAGGGAAAACCGGAGTACCCGGAGAAAAACCTATCTGCCTCCGTTCTGTCCAGCACAGATCTCACATGGAGTGACCGGGATTTGAACCACGGGCCCAGCGGTGAGAGGCCAGCGTGCTGCCGCCTATGCCACGGAGGCTTTAAACTTGAAATAGTATTGTTTGTAAATTCTGCTGTTGTTGATTATTATTATTCATTACAGGGCATGCGAGAGAGTGGTCTTTCAGCCCCTTTTACTGAGACTTGGATTGAGAAGAAGGCGGTGGTCGCCTTGAGTGGCCGGTATTACACTATCAAAGGAATTTGTCAAAGTTGTTTGATAAAAGATCTTTTATAAAAGATGTAATGGGGAAATGTTTTATAAAAGGCGATTTTACAAAATTTCATTCATAAGATGTATGAGATGAGCATCATGCTATCTTTTATAACAGATTCAAACCAAAATGGCGGATCATAACAGCTGGAATATTACCACAACAAAGATGCTCATATCAGAGTGTCAAATGCATGAACTGTTACATAATATGTTACATAGTGAATGGTATATAATGTAAAACATAAATAACAGATATAAAGTGCAGGTAAAAATAGTTGAGGCTATAAGCGCTGCACTTGGAGGACGCATATTTCAGGATATAAAGAGGAATTAAATAGTTGTACAGGCTGAATTAATCCGTGAATGGTAGTGTATTTTATGTTATAATATTTGTACAGTGCCGGATTAAGGTAAAATGAGGTCCAAGTCTCACACATTTTATTAAATCATATATAGTCTACATATATACATACATTTCAATTGAAACGGTCATCGTTATTTGAAAACATATCAGATGATTTGATGAACAATTTAACAAATCATACTATTTTTTACTTCTGTAAAATGTAAACAATTTTTTTTCTGTTTTTTTTTTCGGTCAATGAAATCTTCTACAGTGGCATCAAAATCAATTTCTTGAAGAACATCTGACTCGATATACATTAAACTTAGCATGTCTAATCGTTCTTGTGACATGATACTTCTTTGCGCACTTTTGATCCGTTTCAATTTTGAAAACGAGCGCTCCGCAGAACAATTCGTTATCATGAGGGTCAGGAAAATGCGAAAAGCAATTTCAACGTTCGGAAAAACAGACTCAAGCTTTTTTTTTGGGTGGGTGGTGGGGGGCAGATAATTTGGAGCCCTAGGCCTGGGCCTAGTCAGGCCTAATGGGTAATCCAGCACTATATTTGTATTATAAGTCATCAACTTCACTGATTGTATTACAAGCGAGTGTAAATAAGCACTTTATCCTTACCGGTAGGTAATAACTTACATGTAACCAACCATAACATGCAAGCGTCTAGTCGGCGGAATGTGTTTATCGCTCAACTCCAATACGAAAGGACCAAGGAACGAGTCTCATCTAATGTGTACTTTTTTTTACTTCGTGTCTTTCAATTTACTTTGCTCGAGCAGTGGTTGTTTCGAACGTCACTATCATTCATTTCATCATTATTATTAATAATTAAATATTAATGTAATTATTCAAGTCCTCGTACTGCAGCTCGTTCACCAAGATTTTACTCGTCCAAATATCTTTCTTGTCACGTGGGCGACCCATTGTTTAACCCATAGATGTTTAGTTCATCTATCCGTGTATTGCCACTACCGAATTTCAACTACGGTACAGTAATACAGTAAAGTGAATAAGGAACTGTCCTTCATCCATTTTGCTCAACTATGATAACATATCTGATGTAGTGTAATGGTGTGATTATTGCTTTGTATAACTTTTATGAAAGTTCATTTTTATAAAATGTCTATGAAAAATTTCTTTGATAGTGTAATACCGGCCTAAGGAACCATCCCGACATTTGCCTGGAGTTTGAATAGGGAAACCATGGTAAACCACTTCTAGGATGGCTAGGGTAAGAATCGAACCCACCTTTCCTCAGCCCTTTCGCACGAGGATGAGGATAGTCTACTCTGTTTCAACCCTCAGGCTATAATTAAATTAAATGCCTTGGTAGAATTGGGAATCGAATTCTTGGGACTGTAGTCATAATACGTACCGCCACCACGAAGCGACATAAAGAGGCTCATACATTCTTTATTTAATTTACTCATCTCATTCCTCCATTGTCGTACATGTTAAAAAATTATTCAACAATAGAATAATCCAAATAGCTTGGGCCTTGTTAAATTCTGAATATGATAATTTAACCTTTATAACCTAAACGATTGCAACAATGGTGGTGGTACATTTCGCACATCTATTCAAGAATTATTATATTACATTTCTATGATAGTTCCGTGTACATTATAGGAATGATACTCTAGCAACCATTACTTCCAAGATTAGTACAGCTTCAAATAACCTTTTGTTGCAGAATACCATACGTGGCAGCTCGGTTATTGTTAGTATATCGTCCGATTGAATCGTTTTCAATCATGATAGGAAATTGACTGACATTCAGCAATACGCAGTATCAGTTTAATGAAGGGAATCATTATCGTAGCTAAGCTGAGTGTATTCCAGTACGAGTGTCAGGTGCTCCGTTGGGTGACTGATGAGTGATGATCGATGGCTCTGATGAGTCACGTAGGGCACTTGGTAGAGGAACTTGCTCACAGCATTTGTTGCGCCATAGCTGGCCTTGATTAGGTACTACAGTGAGGGCCTTCTCTATACAACGGAAACTCGCAGGAGTCGTGTGGATTGTCTCTGTATACCTTGCCGACATTGACGCTATCAGCAGCGTAGCGCCCAACTAGTTTTACACATTTACACTTTTTGACGTATTTAATAATAATAATAATAATAATAATAATAATAATAATAATAATAATAATGAAAAATGAAAATCCACAGCCTGCTTCCAGTCGACCGACCGGGTCGGGGAATGGAATGAATGAAGCCCCCAACTAGCGGCGATGATATGAACTGTGCCGACTGCTGAAGCCTGTCGCACTCCTTTGAAGCAATGATTAAATGAATGACAGATGAAATGAAATGATAGTGGGGAGAGCTGCTGGAATGAAATTGTGACAGGGAAAACCGGAGTACCCGGATACCATCCTGTCTGCCTCCGCTTTGTCCAGCACAAATCTCACATGGAGTGACCTGGATTTGAACCACGGACCCAGTGGTGAGACGCCGGCGTGATGCCGCCTAAGCCACGGAGGCTAATAATAATAATAATAATAATAATAATTACTTACATGAATTTCACAGTAGTTGCTGGAAGTGCTGACCTTCAGTTTCTCAAAACACGTTGCACCGATGTGGTAAGTTTTGGTACAATCACTGTAATTCATCCTCATTGATATTTCGTATCAGTGCTGTTATTTCTTTCTCGAGAGCCTCCAGAGTACGCGGATTGTCTGTGTACTGTATAGCCTACCTTTTGTTTGAGGTTCCCCCACAAGTAAAAATCGCATGGCGCTGAAACGTATGAACACAATTACTGGAAGACTTCTTCTTGAGAAGATAAGTTTCCACTAGGATAATTCGATGTTTTGTTCCATACCTAACCATGTTCACGGGATACGAGATAGGCTACAGTACTTCACTACAAGTCTTAACTACCTCAACTAAGGTATCTTGCCAGCTGCGTATGCAATAAATGTTAAGACATAATCTAGGGCTTCCCGACCCGATGTTGTAATCGGTACATGCTATACTTCTGGCAGTGACTCATTGCTACCTGTTCGCCACACGGCCTCTGCGAGGTTCCGTTCTACAGAGAAGGCCCTTACTTTAGCTTTTGAACTATTTAACTCAAATGTTGTATTTATCTTGGATGAGGTGAACAACGTTTCCGGCTTGGATGTGTAATAAAATGAGAGGCTTCTTTTATAATTACATGCCACATGCTACATGCCAAGCATGTGAATTAACAGTGTTTAAATGGGACCATTTTATACACTAGTTGCTTGCTCGTGACTCGGGATTCACTTCTCCTGCGAGGCAAGTGACTCAGGCGGGTCGGGACCAACAGACGGCCGCCACGCCTGGCATGTCATCGCCACGCGGGTGGACCCAAAATCTTACGGAAATTTTTATAGTTAACGCGTCATACCGGACGGTTCAGTACAGTTTGTGGCCTAATAGAGTGTTAACCTGGACAATAAATGTTGGGATGGGCATGGACACTGCGATTCCATTTTTCCAAACATTCATCGAATGTTCACCCAAGTACACAGGGCTGAATGACCACGATGTCAAAGCCCCTCAAATGAAGCAACAACAACAACTAAATTATTGACGGTTTGCTTCTGCAAGTAGAGAAACACAAAATGTTGTTTTACATACGGTACCTAATCTTTTAAAATGGCATATCCTGTTTCTTTTTTACTGGTAGTTTCTGTTCTATCACATTAGGGACGGTCGTTATGATTGCAGGCCTACTAGGAACGTTCTGTTGGGTGGTTTGATTCTAAAGGACGATTAGGGGCGTAGTGGCGCAGTGGTCAAGCTGTATGCCTCTCACCAAGGCGGACCGGGTTCGATTCTCGGTCAATGCATGTGAGATTTTCGAAGTGAAATGCCATGTCCTGTCGTTTGGATTCCACGTAAAATGGAGGTTCCGTGGCTCATGATCGCGAGATTAACGGTCACGTTAAACTTCAAATTTTCTTTTTCCAAAGCACTATTGTTTCGAGCGCCTGTTTCTTGGCTAAATGCAGTTAGTTGCTGCGACGGTAGCTTAGGTAATGCTGTATACATTCACGAGCACATAAGTCTCTAATACAAACATTGTTAGACAGAATTCTGTCTCATATTAAGTCCACACTCCCCCCAGGTAAATGCCGGTATAGTACCTTACTTCAAGTACCGGGGCACCTACCCTATCCGTACCCTAATAGAGTTACACACACTGCTATATTCATCCCAGGAATACAGATTATCAGCCAAATTCAATACACCCTCAACTACACGGGGTTGTTGATGATGATGATGATGATGATGATGATGATGATAATTGCTGTTTTAAGGGGCCTAACATCTAGGTGATCAACCCCTAATGGTTTGGGTGATAGTGAAAGATGAGAATGTAATGTAAACTACGACTAAAACTAATTACACACTTATATATTAGAAGAAGAAATGGAAAACAAAAGGAGAATAAGGCAAATAAAGGACTGGAGGAAAGGAAATGCCCTCAACCCTCGAAGAATGAGGATTGAGGGACTTGGAAGGAAGCAGAGCCATGAAAGGCAGATAGGAAAGGGAAAGAGGAGAGGGTCCGCCCTAGAGGCAATGGAAGAAGGGGAAAAACCGGACCCAGCTGAGGAATCCCTCAGGGTCGCCAACTCCCGAACTCACCAGCCCTTGAGGGTGAAGCCCTATCGAGGGTGAACCAGAAGTGGTGGTGCTACAAACACCCTGCCTCCTTAAGGGCCTTGAGCAGAAGGCAGGAGATATGAAGAGAACAGAAGAGGTCTGACCCCTAGAAGAATGAGGAATCAGAAAAGATGAGACAAGGGCCCATTAAGGCGGGAAAGTGAAAGACTCCCTAGGCCTCGGATACCCTTATACCGCCGAGGTCGGAAAAGAATAAGAGTTGACTAAGGGAGGTCGACAGGAAAGATGACAGGGAGGAGCCCGGCACAAGTAAGTGGAAGTAATGCCGAACTCAGCTGGGGCCCCGTGGTCGCCAACCCACGTCCCACTAGTCGTGAGCCCCTGGGGAAACACGGGGTTGATGACCAAGATGTCACAAGCCCGTCAAATAAATTAACAACCTAATATGACAAACCAGAAACGACTAGTAATAAGAAACAGCCTTAACAACAATAGTTCGACTGCGTAGTTCTCTCACCTTCTCATATTGACATATTTTATGTGAGTTGTGATATTTTACATTATTTATTTCCCGTTTGTCTGTCATGGAAGATGGCAATAACATCTTCTACAAACAGTGGTTTGGTCTAGTCTAGTGAATGAAGTGTTGCTAGTCGTGGTCGGACAAGCTGTTGTACCACTTCCGCCTCCACATTTTGCTATGGACAGTAATTTATTAACTAACTTCAGTCACGTATTGCAATTAGCAATGAATTTTGTAGTATACTACAAGTGACAACTTTTCATAAGTTGTCAATGTAAAAAGAAAATACTCTGGCGCATTTGTTTCGTACTGGTCAACGTGTAAACATATAAATCACTCGTGTCTAATTTACTTCACAAGCTGTAAGCCCATGGAAGTTTCCGACGCTGATTTGTGACTAGGAGTAATCTATACCACGCTTCTGATATGTTGATGTATGGTGTAATATGGTGGAATTGAGTTACAGACTTGTACGTTCTTGTAATGAGGGTTTGATTTTTTCTACATGGTTACCACTCTCTCCCTCCCACTTGTACGCCCCCCACCCAGAATCCCGAAAATCTCCAACTTAATAAAACAGCGTCATGATAAGAAACATACCTTAGAATCGCTCACAACGACTTGCGACGGGGAGCTGCAGCAAGTCTGGAGGTCGGAGGTTTGAATCCCGGCGCATTTTTCTTTTGTAGTGTGGCTTCCTGAGAGGCCGAGTGCAGGTCCTTCTAGTCGACGCCCGTCGGGATGAGAGATGGAATGGATGAAGATGAATGGAACTGGGCAAGGATGTGAAAGGAAGCGGCCGTGGCCTGTCAGAAGGTACCGTCCCTGAATTTGCCTGGTGTTGAAAATGGGAAACCATGGAAATCCTTTTCAAGGACGGTCGACGGTGGGGCTCTAACCTACGCGTCTACCGATTCAGCAGAGAGCTTGGCCCCATGACCTAACGTTGCGCTTTAGCCAGCGTAGCCACTGTTGTTGATATCCCGGCGCTATTACAGCCACACACGCTCCTACAGGCACCACAAATACACAAGTTATCAGACACCTCGTGATGTAGGTACTAACATTCTTGGCTGTCACCGCTGAAGGCCGGGTTCTATTCCCGGTTCTGCCAAAAAAAAATCCGGTCTGAGGGCTGGAACGGATTACACTCAGACTAGTGAGGCAGAACAGAGAAGTGGAGGGTTTGATTCCTATCGCAGCCATCTAATAAGTGGTTTTCCATGATTTCCCCCATTACTATTCTAGGCGAATGCTGGGATGGGACTTAAATTAATGCCACGGCCACCTCCTACCCAAATCCTAGCCTCAATTACCAATACAAAAACTAGTACAGCGAATATGATAATTCGGGTTATCAGATAAATTTCACACACACACCCAAGTTAACGGTGCTGCATGACCACGATGACCCAAAGCCTGTAAATGAAAAAACAACATCCCATCCAAGACCATTTTTAGTCGTCCGCTCCCCCTGCCTGTCTCTCTCTCTCTCTCTTTCGTGTGCAACAAACGAGTTGATTGATCCCATCATCCTGTTTTTCTTACTTACGACACTCATGCAATTAATAACAAAATGGTATTAATGTGGACTTACAGAACCATTTCATGTTCATTATATCTAAATAATCAGGTTAGGTTGAATAATCGCTGCGAGAGGCAAGGAACTTGTCAGTCACAGTAGGTGGCTTGATCTAGTTTCATTTTGACTCGATTCCTCAATTATGAACTGCCATATGCAGGTCTTATCTTTCATACCCGATACTTACAATAATTACCTTATAATTTCACAAGTATTTCTATTCCAGATACAAGATTATTCATTATAAACCGATTATAATATTGTTGCAATAATGGAGCATGATGAGGCCTAAAACATGATGCCGAGGCTTAATAAGACACTTTATGTCATTGGTCACGTATCCGATCGCCAATCACAGGTCACGTTGCAGCACACTGGAATGCGCGTGCTCTAGCGATGGTTTCATGAAGACCATGCATTTGGAAATGTCCCATAGTTACATCATATCGTTGGCCTTAAGCGTCCTACCTTTTCAAATAATAATAATATTTTATTATAATTAGAATAAAAAAAGCTACAAGACTGGAAGCCTATGACTCAATGAAGTCCAAAAAGACTTGGATTCCACTGGGATTTTATGACCTTGATGTCCAATAACATTCCAAATATGCTGATATGGTTAACTAATGGTCCCCACCTCCCAAAGTGTCTTAGTGTAGGAATCCCCTCTCGCTGGAGAGAAAGGAAAAACTTAACAGCCCGGCTCAAGAGATATTGGGAACGGAAGAGAGCAACAAAGAACCAGCCATAAGAGCTCCTCATTGGCTATAAATCAATAATAATACATTATAAGAATAATCAATATTACATCTTGCAATACAAGAAAATAAATACATAGATTTTTAAGTAGGCATATTAGTATATAGACTAAGCTACCCGTACATTGTTCAAGTATGATCGCCGGAAGTCCCGTTATATTAAATAGCCTATGTTCATTCTTCATCATATAAGTTAGTAACATTGTCTACTTCTTCTTACTAAGTTAACGTATTAGTCTAAAAATATAGGCTCAATTCTTATATCTATGTGATGAATATCGAATTCAGAAGAGTACGGGAATAATATATCTGAACTATACCTCAGAAGGCAAAGCCATGTAGGTGGTATATTAGGCCTACATACATAATTATTTCGTTAAGTGATCTTGTTAAAAAATATATTAAAATAAGAATTCTGACAAGTAGTGGTAATGTTAATTTATATATAGATAACGCTACTTAAATATATCTTTAATGGCACGTTTACACTCTTGAACGAATATGTTTGCGTTACGTATAAACTTTGTAGGTTTATGTATTGTAACTGCTCTTTTATGATTTTAGGAATGTTAATAGAACATTTAGGATAAAGTATAGAAAATTACGCTTAGGAATAGTTAGATTTGGTTTCAAGAGGACGGATACATTTTCCGGTCTACCTCTGGCTTGGCATGTGTGGCTCTTTTTATAAGTGAGTTTTTATTTTTATAGAAATAATAATAGTAATATTTCTAATTCTAATATCTTGCCTCAATTGCATCGGGAGAGAGTGGGTTCGAATACCATCTCAGCCGTCCTGAACATCGTTTCCGTTGTTTGTCATTTTCACCACCAAGCAAATGCCGGGACGGTTCCTTTCAATACATCCACGGCTGACTTCCTTCCCAAATCCCTTCCCTGACCCTTCTTTATTAGACCCAAGTTAGCGGTCGCCTGCCACCATCCCCAGTTGTAACTGCTGACAAAGGTGTTCAGCTCCCAGACACCGTCCTCGTGACAGTAAAGGGATCCCTCGCAAAGTCCGTGGGTGATGGGAGGATAAGCGATAAAATATTATTATTATTATTATTATTATTATTATTATTATTATTATTATTATTATTATTATTATTATAACCTGACTAAAATTTATGATTTTTTAAGTAGAGCATAAAGACACTGGCTATTGAAACTATCTTTGATTGAGAGGGAAGTAAATTGACTGAATTATGTAGGCCTACTCCCAATTGAAAGTAACTCTACAAATAGGCTGTATGAAATGATCCTTTATACCAGAAATGAAAGTCGATTATAGCATTGTTTTGGTGAATATGTTAAATAAGAATATGTTAAACAGATTGCCTCGGATGTAGGGTGTGGTAGCTAAAGTAGGCAGAGATGAAATGATTTGCTCAAGACAGGGAAGCATGAAGGGCTGTATCAAACCAGTCAAAAGACTGAAGGCTCAAACAACAACAGGGGGCGTGGTGGCGTAGCGGTCAAGCTGTTGGCCTCTCACCACGGCGGACCGGGTTCGATTCCCGGTCAATGCATGTGAGATTTTCAAAGTGAAATGCCACGTCCTGTGGTTCGGATTCCACGTTAAAAGGAGGTCCCGTGGCTTATGATCTAGAGATTAACGGTCACGTTAAACTACAATATTCCTTTATTTTTCAAACAACAACAACAACAATGGTGCCTCATTCAAATTCACTTCGATGATTTTATGTATGATTTCTTATGTCAATTTTTAAGAAATGGTTCTTATGTTGGTCTAGCATGGCTCTCTCTCTCTCTAGCCTATAATTTGTAATGTCATACCACCGTAAACAATGATTATAACCATTGATAATTATCAATGGAACCAATTGTACCTGGAACAATTTGTAGCCTATATGTAGTATGATGGTGAAATCCGTCATGTCATGAAAATCCCTTTTTACATCATATGCTGGCTTTTCATGAAGTGCCTAGGGTTTTCATGAAATTATTGATTGGATTTCACTATCTGACTACGATATACACATTGTATCCAGTGCATCAGAAACAAAGGTATGCTTTCAAGAATGTAACTTTCACTTCAGATCAGTGCTTCTCGGAGGCTGCACATAACGTCAGAATAAAATGTTGATTTGTTTTGTTTCAGTCCAGCATTGTTATCCAGCCTGCTCTGATTTATATATTTAATTATACATTTGTGTTAAATTGTTCGTTAAGTGACATACAGAAGAAGTAAACTTACGGGTGAATTCAAACCGGCCACAGACTCAATGGTCTGTTCCAGAACCTAACGCGCTGGTCCTGAGCTACGCCTGTTTACTACCTGTTTCTTTTATTACGTACTATCCGATGGCCTTGATCTGCGCTTGTACCCTGATTGACATATTTGAACCTCTTTGTTTGAAGAGAGATGGTCATGTAGTGAGGTATTTCAGTATTCTGCTGCGAAGATCAATTTCTTAGAAGGCACTCTTAGTGTGGCTGATAGCGACTTCAAGCACAGTGTTCCTTATACTCAATTCACCTGTACAGAATTGGATTAACGTACTGGCGTCGTTCCTTGGACATTTTTTCTCAACCTTCCAAATACAACGTATGGCAACAGTATCCTTTTTATTTGCCACTACACTGTAAAACCACACATAGTTTCTAAGTCATCTAAAGTTCCATGAGCTCCATATTTATTTTATTACAGTATATTAATGCAGCCAATGGCCATTCATTTTATTTTTATGACGGGTCAGAGAAGGGATTTTTGTAAGGAAATCCACTGGGACCAGTTGAAAGGAATCGTCCCGTCGTTTGCCTGGTGGTGAAATTGGGAATCCACGAAAACCATTTTCAGGACAGCCGAGGTAGGATTTGAACCCAAGCTCTCCCGATGCCAGCGAGGCACGAGGTAGCGCTTTAGCGCCGATATGAACTCCAAATTCACGGTATGTTCCTGTTAGGATAGGCCTATGTGGATTCTTTAGGGAGTGATTCTACAGCCCCAGGACTGGACTCCATGTCTGCCATTGTGAGAACTTTTATTGAAGAACTCCCCCATCGAAATTAACCTCGGAACGCACTACGAATCAAGCCTATTAATACCGTGCTGTTTACGTGTTTGAATCTATGACACCTACCTATTCAGCCACGTGTACTAAAGCACGCACCAGGATATGACTATGTGTTTGATTCCGTCACAGCCTATGGTGATTTTCAATGACTCTTGCATTATAAAATAACCGATATAGCCTATAAGCCAGTAAAGACAACATATTGCTTTCACACACATTCAGTGTTATAACCATGTTACCTGTAATTCTTATGTAAAATAATGACAAAAACGACAAAGACTATGTAAGCCAGTGCTACTTCAATAGAAACAGAACTCAAGTTCCACTTTCATCCGATAGTGCATCTATTGTATCCCAGCGGGCTTATAGTACATCCATAATATTTGTTAGCTTCTTATTGAAGTAGTATGAGTTATTTGTGTTATCTTAGCCCTTGACGGTGGTCCATTGGCTAGTTCTTCTGCTGGTAGTCCAATTGGCCGCACGAGAAGTACACTTTTGATAGGCTTGCAGCGACTGTACTTTTTTATTTAGGGTAAGACTCCTATTTGTTTATCGAATTAAAGGATTTCTGTTACACGGGCTGAGGTAGCTGGGAACCATAATCGCATGGATTCACATCTTTCACGATTCATTTTATTGTTACACTTCTTCATTTTGAGTTATAAGTCTTGGTGCTCCTTGCTGACACTGGGATGGTTTCTGACTTAAGGCCACGTCCGCCTTCTTCCCAATCCTATTCCCCTGTTTACAAATGCAATTTATTCCTTCCTGTTGTGAAGATATTATATTCAATGCCAACCCATAACTTGGTTTCTCCTTGTCATTTACGAGATTTTCGCATAATTCAAAACATTACCAAATAATATTAATATTAATGATTTCTTAATTGAATATAGCCTAAGAGAATTTCAATGAAATATAGTTGAAAGTAACTAGTTGAAAATTAGTTTTTACTCGAGATACCGTGTGAATTGATTATACTGCAGATTCCTTTGCTTATCGCTGGGCTTAGTACTGAGTGTTCATCAAATGATATCCTGTGAGCATAGCGTTCGTTGAGACTGTTATTCTATTTGTCTCTGGAGCTCCCATAACTTCTGTTGATTAAATTACCGTTAACTGCTTTTTTTGTATTCCTTCCCTTTGTTCAACATTTCCAGTTATTTTGAAGCAAAAGAAAATATTTTTCAATAATCTGTCAAAAATTTTAAAATTTCCATCCGAGCACTTTTGATCATTGAGGCTATGCGGTGGTACTTGGATACAAAACAAAATACGCCGAGGTCAAAGAGCATTCTTTTATACTCCCTTGAGCAATCTCTAGAAATAAATGAATAGTGAAAAAAAAGCAACTTCCATTTGTCTGTACTCCTCTGAACTGAATCATATGTGACCAGCCAGCTCATCAGTGGGTGAATGTGTCCATTGTCTGTGCCACACAATGTGATACTGTGTGTGCACCTGTTACCTTTGTCACGCGGCTTGGCACCAAGCAGATATGAAGACGTCATTTTCTACAAGTTTTAATATTGGAACAAGTATCTGTGTTAGGTACGTCTTCTATTTGAGTTTTTGTTCTTTTCAAATCGGGGTTTGAGACATCATGGTCATCAGCCGCTTGTATGTGATATCTGTGATGACTGTCATTCTGTAGAGATAATGTAGCGTACGTTACAGATCGCATCATCTTGGCATTGGCCCAAATTGAAGTGAAAACCAATGCTATAACTCATCTGGAGCGGAAGTAGGATTTGAAAGTTTCTCTCTTCTAAGTTTCTTTTACGACCACCTCGTGGTTCAGCGACTAGCATTCATGACTGTCACCCTGGAGGTCCGGGTTTGATTCCTGGTTCTGTAAAGAAATTTCAATTCTGGGGTTAGGGCTGCGATGAGGGTACACTCAGCCTCGTGAGGCAAAACTGAGAAGAAAAGGGTTCGATTCCCATCTCAGCCATCCTGTAAGTGGTTTCCGACTTCTACTCCAAGTACAGTAAATGCTTGGATGGTTTCTGACTTAAGGCCACGTCCGCCTTCTTCCCAATCCTATTCCCCTGTTTACAAATGCAAATGCGAGTACACCCATCACAATAACACAGGTTATTATTATGGTGTTTGAAGCCATTTTTCAGTGTTGCCTTAGTAAACAAAAGTGTGGTGCTTTTCAGTCGGTCAACACGATTGTACCCAAATGAGATGGGTTATTCCCTAAACCTGAAAATATTACATGAGATTAATAAATACACTTGGATGACCAGTTTCGATCGTCAAGCGATCATCATCAGATCCATTACACTTAGGCTATAAAATCTATGTCTGAAAATATGGGTGAAAATATTTACAATATGTACTGTAAGTTATACTTATTTAGTTGCAGTATTAGTAATCCAACTCAGCAGTATCGTGACGATAGATCGACTGAAAAGCACCAAACCTTTTTTTATAACACAGGTTATCAGACAAATTCCATACACACCCAAATACACGAGGCTTCATGACCAAAATGTCGCAATCCCCTAAAATAAATAACAACAGCAACAATGTTTCCTTTACGGGGGTGAATGCACTCCGCTCCAAGCTTTGATTAATTCGAAGTATAAGAAGTATAAGAATCGAACAAAAGTTATACTGTAGTACTATTCAAGATTTCGAAATAGACAGGTTTCATTATTATGTTTAGGAATATCAAGAAACGATTCGAAAAGTTTGAAATATTCACGACTGCTAGAATGAAAATATTCCATTACAGAGACAGGAATGAAACCCATAGAGCCACTATACTCTCCACCGGGTGAGTTAGCCGTGGTCGTTACGACATGACTGCTGGCAGTCGCTCACATCCGGGAGGCGAGGAGGTTCGAATTCCCCCGCCGGCAACCTTGAAGATGGTCTTCTGTGGTTTCCCATCTTCTTTCCAGACAAATGCCGGGATTGGTCCCTCACTATAGGCCACAGCCGCTACCTTCCAACTCCTCGTCCTTACATTCAAACTTTCCTCCGCAGACAACACTCCACACGGTACTTGTAGCTCACCCATTGGGTGTCCGCCTCGAAGCAGCTACAAAACTGGCGAGCCGAACATGTCCTCGGACACTCCCGGCACTAAAAGCCATACGCTAAAAAAAAAACTATACTCTCCACTAGGACACGGCGACAGTTTGATCTATTTAAAAGTGTCCGCTAAGTTGAAGTTAAATTTTTTTAGAGTGGAATCCTCAAGGCCATCGTAAGGACTGTGTTTCCGACCCTTCTCTTCCCATCCTTCAGGTTAACCAATGCAACCTTCTAAAAAAAAACATTTAGATTTCTACCTTTTATTCATGACCATCCACTGGCCATCAGCGGATGGTATGAGCGTCGGACTGGGGCAGCTGCACTTGTTCGGAATATTTGAGACTCATCACTGGTACTGGTGGTTATCCCCGGGAAACTCTGCAGTAGTAGAGCTGGTAAGAATAGAATAATTTCAAATTAATCTTCTTCTCCTTCAATTCCCTTATGCCTTCAAGCGTTGGAGAAGCCTCGTTTGAGCCATTTCTGCACATTCTCTTCATTTCCACAACAGTTGTGCCCCCCTTTTTTTGTGTCCCAGTCTCTCAATCCTATTCTCCCATGTATAAGGTGCGTTCAAAAAGTAACGAGCTGGAGGCTGGAATGCGCAAACCGGTGACGACATCGGCTAATCGTGGCGTGTGTAACGAGGTGTGGTTCCGACCAGAGCGTGGAAGGTCACAGCCCGTCGCTAGAGGGCACGCGTGCACGTCACGTGACGATACAAAGCGATCAGCAGCATGCATCAATCGTCCAACGCTACCAGTCGCATTGCAAACAGTGACATGGAGGCGTCAAACGAGGAGCAAAGAGGTGTTGTTCGGTTTCTGACAGCGAAAGGAGTAGGGGGAACGGACATTCATCGCCGAATGTCACAAGTGTACGGCGAACACTGCATGTCCCTTGCAAGGGTCAAGGCGTGGCAGAAGCGCTTCAGGGAAGGACGGGTGTCGTTAGCCGATGATGCCCGGTCTGGGGCACCCCCCTGCATTACCGATGACAACGTCCAGCTGGTTGATGCACTCATTACCCAGGACCGCCGAGTGACAATGAACGCCATAGCCGCCGTGGTCGGATTGAGCGTCGGAAGTGTGCACACCATCATGAAGGAACGCCTGCACTTGCGGAAAGTGTGTGCCCAATGGGTGCCCCACAGTCTTCAACCACACCAGGAAGCATGTCGAATGGCCTACTGTCTTAGTCTTGGTTGGACGATTGATGCATGCTGCTGCTGCTTGCTTTTTATCGTCACGTGACGTGCACGCGTGACCTCTAGCTACGAGCTGTGACCTTCCACGCTCTGGTGGGAACCACTCCTCGTTACACACGCCACGATTAGCCGATGTCGTCACCGGTTTGCGCATTATAGCCTCCGGCTCGTTACTTTTTGAACGCACCTTATAATGCGGGGTCTACCTCGTCCAGGTCCTCCTCAACTCGCATTTCATGTATTTGTTCTACTTTTCTTTCTTCTTCCGTTCTCGTAACATGTCCGTACCATCTCAACTGACGTTCCTCAACCACTTCACCCATTGCTTTTTGTCCTAATTCCTCTCTAATTCTCTCATTTCGAACTCGATCTCTTCTTGTATTTCCTACGGCTCTCTCAGAAACGTCATCTCTGTGGCAGTAATCCTTCTTAGATGTTTATCTTGTAATGCCAAACTCTCCATACCATGCAGCGTAATCGGTGCCATGATTGCATTATAGATCTGCTTTTTGTTCTTAAGACTTATTTCCGTCTTCCCCACTATTGTGGTATTCATCTGATACTGCTTTCTTAGTTCTATTTAGTACCTCGGGTTCAATTTTTCCATCATTACTTAATATGGTTCCTAGATATTCAAAAGTTTCTACTTTCTCAAGAGGCTTTCCATTACAGAGGATATTGAGCTCTTCTTTTTGTTTATTCTGTTTATTCTCGAAAACGATTAATACATTTATTGACTGACTGCCCCAATTATACATTAATCGACTAACCGAAGAATTGATTGAGTAGTACACACAAGATAAGAAAATATGTTTAAATGAGAGGTCATCGCTTAAGTTGAGTTACGCTTATTTTCGGAATGATGTATAGAAATGTATAAAATATAGTACTTTTTGCCTAAATATACAAAGTGTCCTTCTTTGTTTATGTTAACAATAACCAAATAATAGTCAGTGACAGTGGAAGGACAAACATCAATTAAATTGGAAGGTATTCGAAGAATGAAAAGGAAAAAAAAAGAGTTTACAGCAAAGATTTTGAATTCTTGTTCAATGTTTACAATTTAGCAGGACAACCGTAACTTTTTTGTTTGTCTTTGTTTTAGTCTAGTTTTCACAAAGAAGGTACATTATTTAAAAAAATTGATACAATGTATTTTAATGAATGAACTGTCTGGTTTGTTTCTATGAGAGCGCAGTGTAAGGAGTGAAATACAACGATTAATCGAGAAAGCAATCAATTATTCAATTATTTGACCAACCAATTAATCGACTAAACAACCAATCGATTAATCGATTAAAGGCGCAATCAGTAATCGTTATTTGTAGCAATTAATCTATTTTTCTGCTTCGATTAATCGATCATTTGATGACTGAACTTAATCGATTAAATGTACCAGGAAAAGGTGTAAAGGTGTAAAGGTGTAATGAAAATAATAACTACAAGCACACCTTTGCAGGCTTCCTACTATGCCTCTGGTCACCTCAAGACCTAAGCGGTCTCTTTGATGTTCTGGACTGTGAAGAGGCTAACACGCCAGGAAATAGTTCCCACTTTTTCTGCTTGTTTTTGGCGCACAAGATTTTCCAGCACATGTTCCCATAAACTGGGTAGATTACTTTTCAGAATTTCCTTTGTAAAAATCTATTAATCAAGTTTTCATTTTCAGGTTAATTGGGAGCTTTTCCAACTTTGCTTTCCATGCGAGTAATTGTGTGTGTGAATATAGCTTTTAGGGGTATTTGGAACGATAGGCAGAGTAATTCAGGACGAATTTAATATTACTAGCGGACCCGTGCGAGAAATCTCGCATGTTCATAAACCACACTTCCCCAATAGATTTTGCAAATCTAACACTTCTTACAAAAATTTATATTTAAGAAATTAGAATGCAATTTGTCTCTGATAATGTCATTTGTGTGCTGTAACACTCACCGGTTATTCGATATTTATGAAATTATACGACTCGAGTACTCATTCCTTTGATTTACTGTTTCTGAAATCCATGCAAAATGATAAAGGAAAGACCTGATAATGTTAAAATGACATGAAACGGGCGTCACAGCGACAAAAATGTGAAGTGGACAGAAATTATGGAGCGTATTTTCATACATCAAAAGTATCTGCAAATCGCACACTTCTTCGCTTGTGAGTGCCGCAGGAGGGATCTATACTACTGAAATAATATATATCATGATATTACATTTTGTTGTGTGTGTGTATAAACCTTGTTTGAGCGGCAAAAGAGCGCCCGAGCTACTCGATTTTATGGAGAATCAGGCTCAAAGGTTGACAACACTACTACGATTTCACAAAGTTCAATTTGATTTCCTTAAGTATACAACGTCTTTAAACTGCAGTTTTTAAACTTGAATCACCAATAAAATACTTCAAAGTTAATAAAAAGTGGAGAGAAGTTGAGTAAAAGGTGCAAACACATGATTTTAAATGTATAGGTATATAGTAGGTTGAGAGATGACAATCCATGTCGGAATATCAAGAAGGGACAGAGAGAGAGAGAGGAGATGAGCGGAGGGATATTGATATGTAACATCTTTCCACTCAGTATCTGGATATTTTTGTGGCACTCGGTAGCTGGACATTTTTGTGGGAGTGATTTTGGAAAAGAGACGGAAGTGGATGGGACGGAAGTGCATGGGACGGAAACATTGAGCGCGCGTGGTGGCGGAAATCGGTACAACGACGTACTGTAAGCCATGTGACTATGTGGAATGTAAATCGCATATGGTTTACCTCAAGGTTTGGAGGCCCCATTAAAGAAATTCCTACAATAAATCATCTTCAAGTTGTCGTTCTTTGGTGTGAAAATATTCATTATATCATATTTGCTGAAAACAATTACGATTTATTAAATCTTCATACTTTTGCTGTATTCTTATTTAATGTAAGCACTCGATACCTCGAGTGCTATATCGCATCAACCAACACTCCAAACAACGTAGAAATTCAGTATATTAACACCGACTACGAACAATAATTGAAACTTCGTTGGTCTAAACTCTAAACGTATCACTGGGAGAAACGCATTTAATATACCTACTGCACACCTAATTTTTAATCGCGCCTATACTTGGCAGTGCGCTATATCGGCAATATGAGGCCATTTTCAATAACACCGCTGGCATGGGTTCACTAACTGGCCGGTATAAAGCGCAGCTCGCATCAAGTAGGCAGTGGATTGCTCACGCATACAGTTGCAGGTATATGTCACTACTGCAGATGCATTGGAGAATCCTTTCATGTTTGCTGGCACAAGGTAGCACTATGAGTTCATTCTTTAAAAAATGCGAGTAAGTAATACGGAATTATTCGAATAACATGTCAGATGTTACACATCATATGCGACTACTGTAAGGCTCGTAATTATTTTCCTCAGGACCTGACCTGACGTTTGGTATAATACAGATTCACATGATATTGATTCACTAATATGCACAGGCGTTCAAACAAAGAATGAGCACACGTTTGGTGATTTAATTTAGGCTACTTATTATAATGGAACTAATGTAAACTTTGTGTTATAAAGTAATTTGTGAAAGCCTATGTCTGGAGCGTGGCGCTCTATGGAAGTGAAACATTGACTTCTGGCGCAACAGGACAGAGGAGAATAGAAGCCTTTGAAATGTGGTGTTACAGGAGAATGGTGAAGATCAGATGGGTAGATAGAGTAACAAACGAAGGGGTATTAAGACGAGTGGGTGAGGAGAGATGTTTCTGGTGACTGCTAATGATGAGAAGAGATAGGTTGGTATGAGATATACTTAAACACCCAGAAATAGCAAACTTGTTAGTTGCGGAAGGAAGAGTCGTGGACAAGAACTGTAGAAGTAGACTAAGGTTAGATTATGTTAAACAATCGTCTCATATGTAAGGTGTGGTAGTTATGTAGAGATGAAACGATTAGCTCAGGACAGGGAGGCATGGAGATCTGCATTGAACCAGTGAAAAGAATGAAGAATCAAACGATGTATAATTGAATTCAATCATTTCATTGCCCAGAACATTCCTAGAAAGTTAGCCATACAGCCAAAATGTCTCTTGAAGCGAGTAAACCGCACGCGTTTGACTCCCACATGCGCAAATGTGCCTGCGAGTAACTTGTAAAATGCCTCATGCTCATTATTTCTGAGCCACTGCACATAGGGTGGATGACCTCGATCCTATTGGAGTCTATAAATAAATAAATAAATAAATAAATAAATAAATAAATAAATAAATAAATAAATAAATAAATAAATAAATAAATAAATAAATAAATAAGATGAAAATCCACAGCCTGCTTCCAGTCTCCGGCCGGGCCAGGAATGGAATAAATGAAGCCCCCATCTAGCGGCGAGGATATGGACTGTGCCGGCTGCCGAGGCCTGACGCACTCCTCTGGGGCAATGATTACATGAATGACAGATGAAATGAAATGAAATGAAATGATAGTGGAGAGTGTTGCTGGAATGAAATTTTGACAGGGAAAACCGGAGTACCCGGAGAAAAACCTGTCTGCCTCCGTTTTGTCCAGCACAGATCTCACATGGAGTGACCGGGATTTGAACCACGGACCCAGCGGTGAGAAGCCGGCGTGTTGCCGCATAAGCCACGTAGGTATAAATAAATAAATACGGTAAATAAATAAATAAATAAATCATAAAAATAATAATGAGTCAGTTGTCTTAATAGTAATGAAAACAAAATACCACACTGTACGTATGGGCCTCAGGAAGATAGTGCATATCCAAGGAAAACTATCCCCTGCAAGTCGAGACCCTCGACCACACAACCTTGATTTGAGACCATACTTTTCATACGTTTCCTCACCAGTCTGAGTGAACTCTATTCGAAAGTGGAGCCTCTGTATGACAGGCAAGCATGTTATTACTATGTGCTGATAAGTATACGTACTTGTTTTGAATGCAGTCCGTGTGCAGTATGTGTAGTCATACCGCAGTGTACTGTAATTGGCGGATCGCGTGATGTGGCTACTCCCCATGTAACATCTTTATCACCCCCTGTTGCCCTTTCCTTCTTTCCCCTTCCTTCGCTAATAATCCCGTATTTCTCTCAAAATGCTGCAGTTCATTGATCACAGCTTGCCTGCATGCGACAGCAATCACAAATCTGTATTAGAAGAAGAAGCAGTTGTCTTAAAGTAATAAAAGACACAATCTTGCCATCTTTCACTACTTGACATTTTATGAAATGATTTAGGACGAGCTATTCTTAGTATTCACAACATTGCTCGTTTCGTGTTGGAATTGTATAGATTTAGTTTGTGCCTCAACTTCCCGTCGTAAAAATTATTGTCGCTCATGCTCATAATCCACAGTGCATTTCTTGGTGCTCCAATGTGTGAGTGGCGCCAAAGACCGCGGGATAAGAAATCTGTCTATAAATAAGTTAAAGTAAGCTTTCTGCCTGAACAGTTTGAACTTCCGCTACTCCGTCGGAACAGTTAAAATTTCCACTAAAACTTCGTATGAGGTGCTAAATAACCAAATACTCGTACACCCTATGCTTAATTTTTGTCTGATTGCCTTCTCCTCTGCTTGTTATGTGTTTGCGTCAAAACTACTGGAGCGGAAGACATGAAAATTTAAGTAGTAAACTCCACTAAAATAAAACTAAGTTATACATTATTTGTGAATTATAAGGTCCTAATGGGGTTTATAGGAAGCCTCCAATCCCGGTAGAAAGGCAATTGTGCAGTTCATTGCGCAGACATGATTTCGTGGAATGCTGCAAAATAATGCACTAGTCTGTTGTTGTTGTTGTTGTTAATTGAGTCTTCAGTCATTTGACTGGTTTGATGCAATTCTCCATGCCTCCCAGTCCTGAGCTAATCGTTTTATCTCTACATAGTTACCACACCCTACATCCGAGGCAATCTGTTTAACATATTCTAATCTTGGTCTACCCCTACAGTTCTTGTCCCCGACCCTTCCTTCCATAACTACGCTTGCCATTCCTGGGTGTCTTAGTAAGTGTCCTACCAACCTATCTATTCTCTTAATTAGCAGTCGTCAGTAACATCTCCCACTGTCCCACTCGTCTTAATACCTCTTCGTTTGTACCCATCTGATCTTCATCATTCTCCTGTAACACCACATTTCAAACGCTTCAATTCTCCTCCTTTCTGCTGCACCAACAGTCCAAGTTTCACTTCCATACAGCGCCACGCTCCAGACAAAGGCTTTCAAAAATGACCTAATAATACCTAAATCTATATTCGATGTCTACAGATTCCTTCTTTGTAGAAATGCTTTCCTTGCCTGTTCCAACCTACTTCTTATATCCTTTTGCTTCGTCCTTCACTGGTTATTTTGCTTCCTAAGTAACAGAAGTCTCCTACTTCCTTTAGCTTTTCACCTGCCAATTTGATGTCCATGTCCTGAATGCCTGAAAACTATTAACTTAAAGACTTTAAATACCCAACTGATAAAACACACAGCTCATGAAAATTTGATTCACCAACTTACTGTGCTCATTGTACCATTGTACTAACCTACCAGCGACTTGTTACCGGTGGCGGAAATCGGAACTAATGCGCTCCGCCCAGCCACACGCCTGCGATAGACGTGCAGTTGTCGTCAGCGAAACCTCATCGCATGTCATTTGTGTGCATGATTCGTGCTGAGTCGTACGCTGTACGGTGTGATGTCATTGTATTACTGTACATGCGTTCCCCCTCTTGCTCCGCATCTGCTCGCTGCAGCCATAACGAGGCGAGATGACGTAATGTATACACAAGAGGGGCGTATATACAATTTGTGAGTATTCTCAGGGGATTGTCACCGCAAAATACCCAGATATATCAGCCAATATCTTAGAGCATATAAATTTGTGTAATTATTTTAGATGAGATTCAAAGTTTATATAGCCTACAATTACTGGCAATACAAAAGAATGTTGTAAACTACAACACAATACACAAATAAAATTTTATACTAAATGAATTTTCTATTATGATCTATGGAGTATGTGAATGGCAAATATCAAAATATTTGTCAATTTACTAAGCAGAAAGGTAAACAGTTTTTTTTAATTCAAGTTGATAGACTAATTTATTTCTCAAAAGTACCATACTGTGGAATTTAAAGTTTTGCCTCACAAGGATGAGTGTACCCAGTTCCAGCCTTTAGACTAGAATTAACATTTCTTGGCAGAGCTGGGAATCGAATTTGGACCTCCAGGGTGGCAGCCTAGAATGCTAGCCACTACACCACGAGTTAGTCTAATTTCAACCTTAATATTGTTCATAACTTAACCAATAACTTAAGATTAGGATACAACCAAATTTACAATTATTTTATGCTCTTACCAGAGCAACACTTTTGTACTTATTGGCTTTTTTCGGCGGGGGGGAGGGGGGCTGGAGCCCCCTCAGCACCCCCCCCCCTTATATACGCCCCTGATACACAACAGCACCGCTCCACGTCTAGCGGTAACAATTCCTTGGTATCTAGGAAAACAGATTGTGTCACATTGTTGACAACTCGTAGTTCATACCGTACATCTACCGCCGCACCGGCAAGGATTCGTCAGACGTGTAACAGTAGTTCACGGGATGCAATAACTAACCCAGAATAATGGCTCATTAACGCGAAGAAGCTGTGGGCCGCCGCAAGTGTTGTTCACACGACGCGACGAGGAGACAGACGCCTGTCACACGTTGGTTTTTTTCGCCGGGTTAGAGGGCGCGGGTGGAGCGCCGGGCGTCAGCAGGTTCCGTCTCTATCGTGACGACAGGAGACGTGAAGAGTGCAGGATTCTTGGCATGTTAGCTGCGAGATGACAAGTCCCCATCACTGTCGAATATTTTCGCTGAGTTAAGAGTTTCGCTCAACCTGTCACGGCTAGAAACTGATGGCTCTAAGAAGAAGAGAAGGAAGGAAAGAATTGAGAACCTGAGTTCATCCTGTTGACAAGGACATGTCTATTCTACAACTATCTCTCTGTCTCTCTCATTCTCTCTTTGCCACGACATATTTTTTTTTCTCGCTTCTCTTCTTGTTCATCGTGTTTCTCCCTTGTAACTCTTTTTATCTCGTCTTCAAGTGTTGCTCCGACCAAGAACAAGTGCTACCTTCCTTCATTTTGTGGTCAGTGCAGGGAGTGCCGGTCACTGGGTTGCAGACCGGATGTGAATAAAAGGTTTTAAGCGAGTGAGGTAGACGCTCTGCTTCTAATGAACGTGCGGCCTCTGGAGAGGCCAAGTGCAGGTCTTTCTAGTTGACGCCCGTGGGCGACCTGCGTGCGGTAATGAGGATGAAATGATGATGGAGACGTCATACACATCCAGTCCCCGAACATTGGAATTAATCCCAGGAGATTAAAATCCCTGATGGTCCGGCCGGGAATCGAACCCGGGGCACTTTGGACCAAAGTCTAGCGCGCTAAACAATTAGCCATGGAGCCGGACGCTCTGCTCCTGAAGAGACCCGGTTCATGGTTCATTTCTCCAACTACTTCTTAATTGGAGGACTACCGGGTGAGTTAGCTGTGGTCGTTACGGCATGGCTGCTGGCAGTCGCTCACATCCGGGAGGCGAGGAGGTTCGAATCCCCCCCGCCGGCAACCTTGAAGATGGTCTTCTGTGGTTTCCCATCTTCCTTCCAGGCAAATGCCGGTGTTGGTCCCTAACTATAGGCCACAGCCGCTACCTTCCAACTCCTCGTCCTTACATTCAAACTTTCCTCCCCAGACAACACTCCACACGCAACGGTACTTGTAGCTCACCCATTGGGTGTCCGCCTCGAAGCAGCTACAAAAAAATGGCGAGTCGAACATGTCCTCGGACACTCCCGGCACTAAAAGCCATACGCTAAAAAATAAAAATAAATAAAAAATAAAAAATTAAGGATTAAGAAATTGCAGTAATAAGTCCCTTATACTTTCTTTATCGCTGACCTTACGAACTCTTGTGTTAGTGTGGTTCCCATATTTGTAGTATACAAAATTGAACTATACTATAGGATTTTTTACTATGGATACCCGAGTTTAGGCCTTAATTACAAACAAACTAACACACCTATTGAACAATGATTTATACCAATATTTTCCTTGTTGAATTCTGCGTTATGCCAGTTGCTCACGGTAAAATTTTCCTTCAAATTTATTGTACAATAATTTAATTTTATAAAATTTCTGTTGCTCACGGTCAAATTCAAGTTTTATAAAACCTTTGATAAAACTTTCCATAAAATAGGACATGTTCTATTCCGTAAAATTAATTTTACTAAACGAACCAATCAGGGAAGATGACATGAAGATGATGCTGGCGCCACGTGGTGAGACGATTGTGAAGCTCGTTTGTAAACAAACACTTCGAAAATGGCAGGCTCCGGCTGGACTAAGGAAGCTTTAGTGTTTTACTGGAGGAGTACCAGAAATATGAGTGTTTGTATGTGGTTAAAACGCCCATATACCACAATAGAAATGCAAGAAGGGAGGCAGAAATCTCAATCGCCGAATATGTTTCACAAATTCGACCGAACACAAGCCAGGCTGATGCGAAGGCGAAGATAAACGGGCTTCGAACTAACTTGCAGTCTCATTTCAGGAGAAATGGCTTGCCTCATGTTAGTGTCCTGTCGAATAATTTTGGAACCAACAAGATCTAGGAATTTTTTAAAACTGCTTTCCTCCATTCTTAGCAAATTCCTATATGAATTCTGATCTTCTAACCTCAACTCATTTTCGACCAAGGACAGCATTCCTCTACTCTTCTCTTCTTTTTATCCATTCCCGAGTCCAGGACTTCCTAGCATTTCTTCCTTTTTACCACTGTACGACATATAATTGTAGCTAAAGCAGCAATTTTTTGCAATTTTTGCTTTGTTTGTTGGAGCCATACTCTCAAACCAATGTGTGTTGAACAGCTGATTATTGGTTCAGAAGTTTATCGGTAGATGGTGATCCTGATACATCCACGGATTTTATAAAATAATTTTACCGTGAACAACACAGCTTGCTTTCGTCAAATTTTTATAAAATTTGTTGTAAAATACATTTTAAGAAACATTTTACCGTGAGCAACGGGCATTAGACTACATAAGCCAATTATTCTCAAGTTTAATAATTATTTTGTTTATTTGTTGTTGTATGAAAAATTGTCTGGGATTTTGGCGTCCTTTCTAGGAACCGCTCACTTAAAACTATGTACATGGAAAACTACTTGTTTGAAGGTAATGCCATTCTTATATGTTATAGGCACAAGTATTGGTACTGTAAATCTCAAGTTTCAATGTTTTTCAACCACCCAATAAGAAGTGCTTATACTTTTTCTAAAGTAACTTTATCTCAGCCCAGGATAAACGTACAGCAGTATGCGTGGTCTCATTTTGAAGCTCTCATTCTTCATAATCATGAACTATAACGACAGCAAACGTAAAGTGTGATAACGAATTTATGAAGAGTGTTATTGATGGGAGGTTTTGTACGCGCTGACTCGTGCGATTAAAAGCGGGCCTATGTGTTAATTAATTTAGAGACCTGGGAAATCACCGTCATCAACCTCGTGTGCTTAATTCTCGTGTGAAGTCAGTATGTTCACCAGCGTTTTATCGTGCTGGTGGTGGTGAATGAGTGGAACATCGAAGTCTGTATTTGTGCTTGTACTGTATTTGTAATCGGGTTTAACATTGGAAAATTATGACGTTGGCCTTGAGACAGGTAACATTTCAGCATTTGCTTGGCGTTAAAATTGGAAATAACAACAACCCTTGCAATGAAGGATATGGTGGTGTTGTTGATTCATTTAGGTGCTTTGCGAAATCGTGGTAGGCTTATTGGGTGTGAGTAGAATTTGTCTGACAACCTGTGTCACTGTGATGTCTGTAATTGTGTGTTTATGTGTAATAGAAGCGAGGATTTGGGTAGGAAGCGGGCGTGGCCCAAGGGGGAATAGTGGTGAGATTTACGCACCGGGTCTCACAACTAGTGGGGCAGTGGTTGGTGACCACGGAACCCCAGCTGAGTCCGATATTGCTTACATTTCTTTACGCTGGGCTCCTCTTTTTCTCTTACTGTCGACCTCACTTGGTCCACTCTTGTTCTCTTCAGACCCGGATGGTATTAAGGACCTTAGGCCTATAGTTTTTCTCATATTCCTGCCTTAATTTGCCCTTGTCTCTTTCTTTCCTGAGACCATCATTCTTAGTGTAGTCCAGCCTCTCCTTTTCTTATCATGGTTTCTCCCGCCTTCTGTAAAAAGCCCTAAGGGACAGGGTGAGTGTAGCCCCATCATGCATAATGCACACCCTGAAGGACTCACGGCTGGTGAGTGAAATTCACAGAACTGGCTCAAGTTTCCCCTTTTTCCATTGACTTTGGGGCTGAACTCATTTCATGTCTCTACTTCTTTCAATGTCTCTCAATCCTAAATTCTTCGAAGGATGATGAGGACATTTCTTGTCCCCTGTATTTTATTTCCATTAGTTCTTCTTATTTCCATTTCTTCTTTTAGTGGAAAATAACATGAAAGGCAAAACGGAAGCGTGTAATTTACGTGACCGTCAATCTTGCGATGAGATCTTTTTACGTGAAATCCGAACCACAGAGCGCGTGACCTTTCACATCGAAGAATTCACATGCATCAACCGGGAATTGAACCTGGTTCCCCTTAGTGATAGGTAAGCATCTTTATCACTGTACCGTCACGTATAAAAGGTGCATAAATAAGTAGAAATTGTAGCACTAGTAGCAATTTTTCATTTCATTCTCATTTTTTGCTATCACCATAGCATTATAGACAGGTTATCTAGATGTTTCGCCACGTATAAAAAGCTATCCCCTCATAATACTACTGTACAGTGTACATGGACTGTAATTTTACAAGGAAATATTTATATATAGGCCTATCATAATTGCTTACAACAACAACAACGGTATTTATTATTATTATTATTATTATTATTATTATTATTATTATTATTATTATTATTATTATTATTATTATTATTATCTGGCTGATCTGTAATTCAGACTACTGTGCTACCCTCTTACAGTTGCATGGGAGGTGGTTGTCACTGTGTCTTGAGATTACCCCCAGTCATTAAGACGCTGGTCTCTGGCTACGTACTGAGACTCCGCGATTCCTGGCTCTGCCAAGAAATTTATACATGGTCTGAGGGTTGGAACGGGGTACACTCAACCTTGTGAAGCAAAACTGAGCACGGTTGGGTTTGATATCTACCTCAGTTGTCATAAAATAGTTTTTACGTCGTTTCCTACTTATACTCCAGGCTAGTGCTCCAAAGGGTCCTAACTTTAGGCTAAGACTGCCTCCTTCCAAATCTTAGTTTGATTTACAAATACTCATACTACTACAATGAGACAGGTTGTCATATTCCACACATACACACCCTTAAGCACGGTGCTACGTGACCACGATGTCGCAGAGCCCCCTAAATGAACCAACAACAACAAAGCAAGGAAAGTGTGTGTAGCAGTCAGGTGGTCTAAGCGACTTAACTGAGCAGTTAAATTCTACCAGAACTGCGCTACTTTACGAGCGGACGAAGCTATTACTTCTTGGTGAGAACACCTCGGTACCTTCCAACATGTTCACACGTCTTCCTTATTACGAGCAGGATTGGGGAGTTTCCCGTGGACAATATACCCTGATTTTCAGTTCGTGGGTTATAATCCTGTGCTTACATAGTGGTGTGTGTAACTGTATTTATTATGGTCTGCCAACGGTGGGTGAGTGGTTATCGTGTCGGACGACCAACTCCAAGCTCCAACCCATGGTAAGTGACTTTTGAAATGCGACAAAAATCACGACACGCATGTCATACGTTGTTGGCATGTTAAAGAACCTATTTGAATTCAGTAGGCCGTGTTTATAATGGCAAAATTAATCTCGGGATTTTCCGGCAACACAAAAATTCCTCCTTTCTCTACTAGAAAGCGCTTTAGTGTCAAGGAGCTTAGATATATAACCTCTTTGACATTCATAGCGCTCCAAGGAACAACAAAATTTGGCATGCAAGCTGCCCTCTGGGCTTCAAATAACAAGCTTGCACCCCGAGGCCATACGATATTATTATTATTTAGGGTCAAGGAGTGTGATAAGTGCCCCAGGGCTTGAAATAGGGTACTATCCTGGCATTTTCCTGGAAGGAAAGTGGAAAACCGAGGGATATCCCAGAGAAACCAACGCTCAGGAAAGCCGCTGTCAGGGCCAAGATACGAGCCTCCACTCTCCAGACTTACTGCAGCTTCCCATGGTGGTCGTTGTGAACGATTTAACGCGCATGGTTACTCAGCGGTGTATATTCAGATGCATTATATGTCTTAGCTCTGAGGTTTAAAAGAAATGAAATCCACTGCCTGCTTCCAGTCTCCGACCGGGTCAGGAATGGAATGAATGAAGCCCCCATCTAGCGGCGAGGATATGTAGTGTGCCGGCTGCCGAAGCCTGTCGCACTCCTCTGGGGCAATGATTAAATGAATGACAGATGAAATGAAATGAGAGTGGAGAGTGTTGCTGGAATGAAATTGTGACAGGGAAAACCGGAGTACCCGGAGAAAAACCTGTCTGCCTCCGTTTTGTCCAGCACAGATCTCACATGGAGTGACCGGGATTTGAACCACGGACCCAGCGGTGAGAGGCCGGCGTGCTGCCGCCTAAGCCACGGAGGCTCTAGGTTTAAAAGAATGACTAATATTTTGGTCTTAACCTAGTGCCAACTATTGAATGTGGCTCAGTAGGAAACAATGAGGTACCGCACAGCCTATTGTCTAACTCACCAGTCAGGTTACATGGTCACTGACCGCCTCGTTGCGTAGTGGCTAGCACCGCGCAGGGCCGGGTTCGATTCCCGGGTCTGCCAAAACAATTAGTTTTTGTCTGAGGGATAGAACGAGGTACACTCAGCTTCGTAAGGCAAAACTGAGAAGGGGAGGGTTCAATTCCCACGTCAGCCATCCTGGAAGTGGTTTTCTTTGGTCTTCCACTTCTACTCCAGGCGAATGTCGGGATGGTTCCCAAATTAAGGCCACGGCCACCTCTTTCCCGTTCTCCATCTGAATTACAAATGCACACACTAATGCTAATACACTCAATAACACAGGTTATCAGAAAAATGCCACACACACACACACACTCGATGTCGCAAAGCCCCTAAATGAATCAACAACAACAACAACAACATACCTGGTGCAGACAGTCGTCAGTCCCAATTGCGATACGTTAAATCGAATGAGCAATGTAATTTGGCACGCTTTTGATTGGTCATATTTTGTCATTTTTGAATCATACTGTATTTAGCTACTTTAACGTCATATAAATTTTCCTCGCCTTATTTGGTCGTAAATAATCTAATCCTGATCATTATACCATCGTATTAGTAATCTTTTTTCGTCATCACCCACAACTACTATTTAATGACATCTTGAAATTATTTTTTCCACCAAATCTGAGTTTTGAACTCGTAACCTTGTGGTCCATTGACCCGGATCTTCCAATCCGATTTTCAACGGTATCTTTAATATAAAATTTGTGAACAGGTGTTCATTTTATTTGTTGGTAGACTGAAGAAATAATATACATAGTGTTTACTTATCTTAAGAGGTCAATCTGGCAAGAACTGTTTAACGCTTGTGGCGATGGAAATACAATACAAGATATATTGCATATTGTGCTTGATGTAATATTCGGCCGTATTTTACGATCTTCTGTCCGGAGAGAAAGAGATTGTATGCAGTGATATAATGCTATAGCAGGTTAGTGAGTGTTTCATAATATTTCACTGATCAAGTTTTGGAAGACATATCTTTCTACACTGGGCTATTAATTGTATTGGGGAGAGCTGTCAATGTATGCACGAATTTGGCAGCGAGTAGCCTAGTTGAGTGGGCGTGGTTTTCGAGAGACGCATATCGTTCGAGCGGGCCAGTATGTGTACTGTAGATACGGATATAGGACACTAGCGTATTCACGATTCAAGCAAGCCCATGCAATTTTTTTGTGAACCTTATCTCTCCCTCATGGTGGAGTGTAACTCCAGTTAGGTGGCGAAGAGCTTTATGGAGGTCGCGAAATCGCTGTTCCGTATCGAGCTGTTACCGCAAGCTGTTAGATTAGATGGCAGAGATATTTGTTGCTTTCTTGCCGTGGGAGTTCGATCTTTGCTTATCTATTGTTTAAAGCAAAGTTATGTACATCAACACAATGATGGGAGTATTGTTCCTGTGGTTCATCCACTCCTAGACAGCTGCCCAGCTCTGGGGCATGGGCGAGTTTATTCCATTTATATTTTGGTATTACTCGTATTACCCTTTCACTATCTTTAATTAATATATATCTTATTTTAAAGTCTTGTACCCACCGACAGTGGTGGCTACGCTCGCGAAAGCGCAGCGTTAGGTCATGGGGCCAAGCTCTCTGCTGACTCGGTAGATGCGTGGGTTCGAGCCCCACCATCGGCCGTCCTTGAAATGGTTTTCCGTGGTTTCCCTATTTACAACTCCAGGCAAATGCTGGGACGGTACCTTCTGACAGGCCACGGCCACATCCTTGCCCAGTTTCATTCACCATGTTTCATTTCATCTCTCATTAACTCGTCTCATGAGGCTGGCGTCAGGAAGGGCATCCGGCCGTAAAAACATTCGCCACAAAGACTTCCATCGTATCTCATCCCCAACCCCGTTGGTAAACGGGAATAATAAGGGGTGGACATACATTTTAAAGTCTTGTACCCCCGTTGTTTTTGGTGGTTGAGTGCCGTGAAATTTATTCGTTAACGAGCGGCTCGCCTTTGAAACCTAATTGGGCGTGTATGTTTAAATTCCATGTCTTCAGAGAATCTAGACTTTCCCAGCTCGAGGCACAGTGTTGTCAACTCTCCACCGTAGCCACTGAGAGCAAACAGTGAGATTTGAAAGAACAGCGTGCAGCTGTGCATCACTGCACACCTGCCTGACACGCGAACAGGCCGCCAAGAACGTACTTTGGAATCCACGAGGAGAGCGAGAGGAAGCATGCTATTGGTCAGCAGAGAATTATGGTTGTTAACGAGGAAAGTGAGAGAACTACATAGTTTTACAAGCAATATCGCGGAGGGATATTGTGTGCTACTTTATTTTGGTCATGCCCACACCATTTGCAGAGACATTGTTTTGGAATTATAGCTCATGATTTGACAAAGTGATCAAAATTTTCCTTTAACCAGAATGTTGGCTAAAGTAGGCTAGTTAGTAATCAGGCGAAGTCACTTGTAATCGACTGGCCTTCAAGAATAGATCCTCGACTGCTGGGTTGGCCAACTGTGTAGTTACGGTGATGTTCCCTGTTCTAGCCGGTGTGAAGGGAGCAGTCTGATTGATTAAATATTAACAAGCACCGGTGTATCACATAGTACGCCAAGAGGTGTCAAAAGTGGGGCAGATTTGTAGATTAGGGTTTCTCTTTGGAACTTTGATGGCCAAAATTTTGTTATGCCAAAGCAGAAACAAGATTCGTGTGAGAGTGAGTGGCATTCAAACAACTGTACTCACAAATGGCAAGCCGATTACTCGCAAATATGAGGGATTGGATTTCCTTCTATCGCCTCGTCAAAAAATATCTTGATGTGCCGGTGACAATCATAATCAGCTGGGTTTAGTCTCTCTTACTGAGACCATGAACTCTGTCTCTGTGAATGTGTGTCACATCGTTTTATAACGTGCTGCCCTGCAGAGGTTTCATTAACAAACTTTGTGATTTCAAATATTTTCAAAACAAAACAAGACGTTGAAAATATAATGTCGTAGGAAAATACCCACGGTAGAAGGTATTACCGATCTATTCGTAGCAGTCAATGGGGTGCCACTTTCCTGTCTCAACCTCCGAACACTGAACACTTGGAATCACACATCCATTGAATGATTTAGTCCATTTCAACCACACCCTACCAGCATATCTCTTCTCTTCATTAGCAGTCGCCAGAAATATCTCTCCTCTCCCACTCGTCTTAATACCTCTTCATTTGTTACTCCCTCTGCCTATCTGGTCTTCATCATTCTCCCGTAACACCACATTTTAAATGCTTCTATTCTCCTATTTTCTTCTGCACCATTAGTTCAAGATTCCCTTCCATAGAGTGCCACGCTTCAGACAAAAGCCTTAAGAAATGAATGACGAATACCTAAATCTATATTCATAGTCAACAGATTCATTTTCTGCAGAAATGCTTTCCTTGCCTGAGCCAACCAACTTTTTATGTCCTCTTTGCTTCGTCCTTCACCGGTTAATTTGCTTCCTAAGTAACTGAAGTTTTCTACTTCTGTCTACAATAGCCTACATATAGGCCTACAGTTTTTGTAAAGTCTTCTGTGATGATACATAAATTGTAAAACAAACAGATCACTTTAACGTAAAAAATATTCCATTGTACTTGTGTAGCTAACTAAACCAATCGTGGATCAGTAGTCTGGTGTCATTTGGGATTGGATTCTTCCAATGAACCTCAACCTGTACAGTAAGTTTCACTTGTTTGCTCACGTATCAACATGATCATCTATTTTACTTACAGGACCTTTGTTTCCTTCTAGAAAAGGCAACTTAAAAGTTTGAAAGATATATGTTGAAAGTTTCTCTTGTGTCTTGTAAAATGTTAAGAATGTGAGTTATGGTTGTATACCCGCCTTCTTCTTGCTTTTCTCTTGATCTATACATGCTAAAGTTGTGGGTGACGTACGTCTCCGTCTCGATGGACGGTTTGATAACTCTGTCAGCTGACATTGCAAGTGTCAGCCTTCCATCCCAGGTCGCCAATATGTCTATCTGTCCGTCGTGGGTCCATGGTCTTATCGATCGCATTGTCATCGAGATGTCTCTACTCGTGCGGAGAGAGAGATTTAGCCGTGTGGCTGCAAGAGGCAGCACAGTAGAGCCGTATCAATAAATATCCCTGTTATGTCCGCGCGTCTTGAGGGCCTCCCAGCGCATGTTGGCGAGATTGTCGCCAAGTGCGTCCCTGAGCCCGTGGGTTGGCAGCCCTACTGGATATTCCACTCCAACACTGGAGTGTGTTACACGCCAGCGTGGTCTCCCTACTGGACACTCCACTCCAACACTGGAGTGTGTTACAAGCCAGCGTGGTCTCCCTACTGGACACTCCACTCCAACACTGGAGTGTGGTACACGCCAGCGTGGTCTCCCTACTGGACACTCCACTCCAACACTGGAGTGTGGTACAAGCCAGCGTGGTCTCCCTACTAGACACTCCACTCCAACACTGGAGTGTGGTACAAGCCAGCGTGGTCTCCCTACTGGACACTCTACTCAAACACTGGAGTGTGGTACAAGCCAGCGTGGTCTCCCTACTGGACACTACGCTCCAACACTGGAGCGTGTTACAAGCCAGCGTGGTCTCCCTACTGGACACTCCACTCAAACACTGGAGTGTGGTACAAGCCAGCGTGGTCTCCCTACTGGACACTCCACTCCAACACTGGAGTGTGGTACACGCCAGCGTGGTCTCCCTACTGGACTCTCCACTCCAACACTGGAGTGTGGTACAAGCCAGCGTGGTCTCCCTACTGGACACTCCACTCAAACACTGGAGTGTGGTACAAGCCAGTGTGGTCTCCCTACTGGACACTCCACTCAAACACTGGAGTGTGGTACAAGACAGCGTGGTCTCACTACTGGACACTCCACTCCAACACTGGAGTGTGGTACAAGCCAGCGTGGTCTCCCTACTGGACACTCCCCTCCTACACTGGAGTGTGGTACAAGCCAGTGTGGTCTCACTACTGGACACTCCACTCCAACACTGGAGCGTGTTACAAGCCAGCGTGGTCTCCCTACCGGACACTACACTCCAACACTGGAGTGTGGTACAAGCCAGCGTGGTCTCACTACTGGACACTCCACTCCAACACTGGAGCGTGTTACAAGCCAGCATGGTCTCACTACTGGACACTACACTCCATCACTGTAGTGTGGTACAAGCCAGCGTGGTCTCACTACTGGACACTCCACTCCAACACTGGAGTGTGGTACAAGCCAGCGTGGTCTCACTACTGGACACTCCACTCCAACACTGGAGTGTGGTACAAGCCAGCGTGGTCTCTACTGGACTCTCCACTCCAACACTGGAGCGTGTCTCAAGCCAATGTGGTCTCCCTACTGGACACTCCCCTCCTACACTGGAGTGTGGTACAAGCCAGCGTGGTCTCACTACTGGACACTCCACTCCAACACTGGAGCGTGTCTCAAGCCAATGTGGTCTCCCTACTGGACACTCCCTTCCTACACTGGATTGTGGTACAAGCCAGCGTGGTCTCCCTACTGGACACTCCACTCCAACACTGGAGCGTGTCTCAAGCCAATTTGGTCTCCCTATTGGACACTCCACTCCAACACTGGAGTGTGTTACAAGCCAACGTGGTCTCCCTACTGGACACTCCACTCCAACACTGGAGTGTGTTACAAGCCGGCGTGGTCTCACTACAGGACACTCCACTCCAACACTGGAGTGTGTTACAAGCCAGGGTGGTATCACTACTGGACACTCCACTCCAACACTGGAGTGTGGTACAAGCCAGCGTGGTCTCACTACTGGACACTCCACTCCAACACTGGAGTGTGGTACAAGCCAGCGTGGTCTCCCTACTGGACACTACACTCGAACACTGGAGTGTGGTACAAGCCGGCGTGGTCTCCCTACTGAACACTCCACTCCAACACTGGACTGTGTTACAAGCCAGCGTGGTCTCCCTACTGGACACTCCACTCCAACCCTGGAGTGTGTTACAAGCCAGCGTGGTCTCCCTACTGGACACTCCACTCCAACACTGGAGTCTATTACAAGCCAGCGTGGTCTCACTACTGGATACTCCACTCCAACACTGGAATGTGTACAAGCCAGCGTGGTCTCACTATTGGATACTCCACTCCAACACTGGAATGTGGTACAAGCCAGCGTGGTCTCACTACTGGATACTCCACTCCAACACTAGAATGTGGTACAAGCCAGCGTGGTCTCACTACTGGACTGTTCCTCTACTATACGATCCACTCGATCAGTCGAGTGTGCTACTCCATACTTAAGTTCACTAAAGGAACTTCAAAAGTCAGTAAGTTATTTAAACCATACTAATGTGCTGCTGAAATATACCTAGCTTTAATTTTCTCACGTGGAGATTAGAAAGATATGTTATGGGTATGTTTCCCATGGAGAAACATGGCTAAGATCAAATGTTGGAACTGATACAATGCAACATAATCCCACAAACAGTATTCCAGAAGGATGGCGTTCCAAATTTCAAAGTGTGGATGCCCAATTGCCTATGACTCGTCTCCGTCAGTAGAGCACTCCGTCTGAAATGCCAAAGGAAATAGTGTTAAACGTAAACTTATATTACGGAAACAAACCTAAAATGAAAATGATTTCAACTGCGAAATGTTTTGCATTTATTGGTTCCACAATACGACATGAATGAACTAAGGATATACGACTATTTGCGTACCGAAGATTGTAATTTCTTCCTCTAAATTGTTTTTTATCCTTCAATATTTTCATTAAACGGTACTATTTTGCAAATCCTACCTTTTTATATCAACGCTCAATATGCAGTAAAAGCGTACGTTGCATTATTTCAGTTTCTTGTTAATTGCTTTTAATTAACTTTCAGGGGTTTGGTACACCTTGGTCATCAACCTTGTGTGACTTGGGTGTGTAGTCAATTTGTCTGATAACCTTTGTTCTTGTGGTGACTGTAGTAGTATATGTAACTATAATCATTAAGATCGGGAATAAAAAAGGTGTAATGTATATTTGCATTTGTCTGGAAGAAATGTGGAAAAACTCGATTTGAAACACTCTCAGGATAGCCGCTATTGTCGCCAGGATTCGATCCTGCAATCTTGGGAACATCAGACGAGAACGTTACCGCTATGCCACGCAGCCAGTCAAACTAGCAATGAGATATTTGAGCTTTCCATTTTTATAAGAATGATCAGGCTAGAATGCAAACTGTATTCTCGTGTGAGAATGGGTGAGACGGGGTGTCGAGGATGTTCCAGGACGGTCGTAAAGTACGGTTTATCTTGTTCGTTACCGCGAGACGTCGACTCTCTGAGAGACCAAGGGGGAGGAGCAAAATTGCCGGCCTCCCTCGTGTTAAATATGTGACCGCTGCCTATTGCACACAGGACAAACATTTTAGCTTCGTACTGGAAAAATCTTATCCGTTCCATTTTCACAAGTTCCCGAAATGTCAGTTCTTTGAATATTTTCTTTTATCCTCTTGGTTTTGTCACTAGCAATGTTGGTTGTCCCACCTGAGTTCCGAGTTCGATTCCTGTGTCTGCCAAAAAAAAAAAAATCTGGTCTAAGGGCTCGAACAGGGCACACTTAGTCTCGTGGGGCAGAAGTAAGAAGAGGTGAATTTGGTTCCCACCACGGTCATCGTAGAAGTGGTTTTGTGTGTTTTCCCAATTTTACTCCAGAAAATGTGAGAATGGTTCCTAACATGAAGCCCCTTCCCAATCCTAATTCCAATGACGAATATGCACATTATTACTGACACCACAATAACGCAGGTTATCAAAACACTCCAAAGCAGATGGCGTGACATTTGAATAATTGCTAAACTGCAATTTTGTGTCTACATAGCCGAGTGGCATAAGTCACCTCGGGCATAATACCGACATTTTCCTGGAAGGGGTATAGAAAGTCTCGCGAGAGAAACCATGCCCTCTAAACTTGCATATAGAACATCTAATGCGGAAAAACAAGCAATAAAATCCCTCCATTTGTCTCAGTTGCATATTATTTCTACAGCGATAACTTAAAAGTTATGATAATAACTAATTAATATTTTATTAATATTATTATTATTATTATTATTATTATTATTATTATTGGCAATTTTAAAATATGAAAATAAGAGTGATTTTGGTTTTGCATACTTCTCGTCATTTATGTCCCGCTAAATATCTACGTTCCATGGTTTTAGCTCACCAAAAGTACAGTACTCCTTCAGAAATGGTTAAAATATCGTGGTATAATTTTCTTAGAATTCCTTCGTTACCTAGAGGAATTCTATCCAACAATTATTGTTATTGTTATTATTTGTACAGAGTTAGCAGCACTCTTGGGCAATGCTCGCGAGAATTGCTGAGGCATTTAGTTATGGTGATGTGGTAGCACACTTGCCTCTTACCTAGGAAGACCGACGTTCGATTCTTGACTCCACCAGGGATTTAATATTTGATGTCATGTCTTAAATAGTCAGCAATAGAAGCTACACCTTGTTGGTGGGATAGTTTTTTCTCAGTCTTGCAACATTTTAGATATTATCGGGTGCTTAAATGTTTTATCAGTAATATTTGTCACACATTGAGCGTTTTGCCGTGATTTTCTTAAGGCAGAGACCGTTTGTGGGTGTGGTGGAGCTATTTTGTCTTTTCTATTTGGTTCTGATGATGCTCGCTTGACAAGCGTAATACTGTATGCCAATCCATTGTTCTCTCCATCTTATGTAGTCCATTAAAAAATATAAATAGTCTATATTTTGTCTGTTAGGTAGTCAGCCGGAGGCGGGTTGGATCCTCAAAAGGAGTCACCATATGTTATGTGGCAAACACCCAAAAAACCCAGGCAGCACTATAATGAGGCATACTAGGCAAGGTAAAGAGTGAGGTAGTTGCCATTGCTTTCCTCACTTAGTCAGCACAGCAGTACTTGGGATGCACTCAGCCTGGTGAGGAGAATTGAGTAGTAGCGCCCCATGACCTAAAACTAAGCTGATATGGCTGAGGGTGTGGTCGCCCTGACCATGCATGCCCCATATTCCGCAGCAGCCAATCTTATGTAGGATACGTGTGATCCCATGAGGGCAAAACGTGGGGTTAATTTTAGTTCAGTGGCTGTTATAAGCTAAGGAGAAAAATCAGATAATTTTAGCAGTAAGGTTATCGACTGTATTCGTAGGTCTGTATGAGCCTCCGAGACTTAGGCGGAAGCACGCCGGTCTCTCACCGCTGGGTCCGTGATTCACTCCATGTGAGATTTGTGCTGGACAAAGCGGAGGTAGACAGGTTTTTCTCCGGGTACTCCGGTTTTCCCTGTCACAATTTCATTCCTGCACCACTCGCCACTATCATTTCATTTCATCTGTCATTCATTTAATCATTGCCCCAGGTGAGTGCGACAGGCTACGGCAGCCGGCACAGTTCATATCCCTGCCACTAGATGGGGGCTTCATTCATTCCATTCCCTGACCCGGTCGGTCGACTGGAAGCAGACAGTAGATTTTCATTTTCGTAGGTCTGTGTGTATCTTAAAACTCTGTGCAGCATGCTTTCTAGAAGTCGGCTCTTTTTAAAGACTTGAGCCTCTTACTTGGTCAAGATGCAAATAGAAGGGCAGAAGGATGCGTGAGAGTCCGTGTTCTTGCAAATATACATTGTAAATAGTGCCTGTACGATCTCCAGTCCAAGCAAACACTAACCTCCTAGCAGGCGGAGTAATCAAACACACTTGCACGCAGGATTCCTTTTTCGAACATGCTACACTGTATTAGAAAATGACCTAACCTATAATTGATTATACTATGTAACAAATTTTAACTCTTTGTTTGTCCTTTTGTTGAAAGTGTTATTTCCCGATTGTTTATTCCCCAAAAGTGTGGAAGATAGCTATTATGCTCCATAACATTGCTCATGTAGAAAAGCAACACACTTCTAAATATATGCTGGTGTTTATTTTACTATGTTCCATGCATTTTAATTGCATTCAACACAATCTTTATCTTTCTTTGTGTATTTGCTAGATTAAAAGAAGTGGCAAAATAAAATGAAAATACGTTAATGTCACAAATATCAATGTCCTGCTCACAAATGCAAAGTTTGACATGAATAATTATGTTTTTCCTACCTCTCCAGACATAAGAAATTTAAAAATAGCACTTACTTTCCAAGCACAAAAAATTGTGATTCATAGTGTTATCCAAGTATTGAAGCTATTAGATACAGGCATCCATCTTCTATGGTCTAGGGCAGGCGTACTCAACGTGTTTGAGACGGTGAGCACCATCATTATTCCATAAAAAGTACCCATGCACCATTAAATCGAATATTCATAATAATAATAATAATAATGAAACAAGGATGCTCCTTTCTTTGCTTTGCCTATCTCTCTCTCTTTCAGGAGTGCTGAAATGGCTGGGGGGGATTCACTGCTCACCAGGTATGCTGCAACTGCTTGCATGACTCATGCAGATAAGATACATTTACGTGTGGACAGTCGAGACGAATCAGCATCTTTCGTGTTTCTCATAAAAACAGGGAAATCCAATTATTTTTACTGTAGATTAAAAAATACTATTTCACTGTCAAAACTTGTTCGTGCAACAAAATTTGAACTGAAGGCTGAATTTCAGGGTAGTTTGTACTCGAGCACCGTGGGGCTCGTGAACATCAGGTTGAGAACGCCTGGTCTAGGGGTACGTATCGAGACACAGGTTTTACAGGTACGGTACTGGGTTCGATTACTAACAATGCCAAGAAATTTAATTGCGGTCTGAGTATTGGATCGGGGTACACTTAGACTCGTGAGGATAGCTGAGAAGAGGTGTGTTCATTTCACACTAGTAATATACTATGGACGCCTCCTATCCAATTAATTAGAGCCCAAATGACAACTCAAGCAACCTCTCTAGGTCTGATTCATCTTAATGTGTATTTTTATAACAAATGATAGTGGAACTTGATACAATGCAGAATTTACCACTAAAATGAGTTTTATATATTCAAAATTTTCTAGAGGTTTTCATTTCTTGATTGGCTGCGTGGTGCAGCGGCGAAGTCAGTTGGCACTTGAGGGCATGTTAAACATCCTCTTCGGGGCAAAATTCTGGCGCCCCGGCGTCTCTAAAAGCGGCAGTAGCTAAAAGGAACGTAAAATCATTATTATCATCTATCTATATATTTAAAACACTAAGCTGATTTTTGTTACCGCGAGATTGAGGGAACGGTAGAACCGATTCACTTCGTAGAGCAATCTGTCGAAAGCTGTAGGCCTGTAGATTTGCAGAGTGTCTTTTAAATAAACAAATATGTTACCATATATTTTTAAATTTATAAACAAAACTGCAAAATTATTGGCTCAAGCGCATGCGCAGAATCAACTTGGTTAATGACAGACATGGCGGATGTCCACCGCGTTTTAATGCAATAGTTATTTATAAGAATTATAATAAAGGAGGGGAATATTGATTATGAAGTTTCCACAATATAAACAGGAATAGAATATTATAAAAAACGGGAAATGTAGAAGAACTTATACGGACTGTTGAGAGTGAATGTTGTTTAAGTACCTTAATATTGCGCTCTTCCACCAGTGATTTGGTAGCTCAGGCGGCAGCGTTCTAAACTCTTAATTTATGCATCGCGCAATGGAAGCAGTTCGAATCCCACCTCCGACACATATTTTTATTTCTCAATTATTCTGTCTGCCTATTGGTAATACATTGTCTTAACATATTTTACTTTTATTATTCCCATAAAGTAAGGAATTCTCCGCGATTTACGTTCCCATATACTTTTAAATTATTAAATAAAAGATGGCCACAATCGCTTTCGCCATGAGAGACAATTGACGAACATAATTCATTTGTTGGACTCAGACATCGTGGTCACTCAGCCCCGTCTACTTTGGTGTGTGTGTGTGTGTCAAATTTTCTCTGATAACCTGTGTTATTGTGATGGCTGTACTGATGTGTGCATTTGTAATTAAAGTGGGGAATGGGAATTGGCGACCAAGGCTTTAAGTTAGGAACTATCCCGGTATTTACCTGCAGTGGAAGTGGCAAACCACGGAAAACCACATCCCAGATTGTTGAGATGGGAATAGAACCTTGCCCTACTTAGTTTTGCCTCAAGAGTGCGCCCCGTTCCAGCCCTCAGACCAGAATTACACCTGCCGTGGAAGTGGCAAACCACGGAAAACCAAATCCCAGATTGTTGAGATGGGAATCGAACCTTGCCCTTCTTAGTTTTGCCTCAAGAGTGCGCCCCGTTCCAGTCCTCAGACCAGAATTTCATTTCTAGAGAAATGGCGGATAAAGGATTCACCGTATCGTAGTGTGATCTTTGTTTTTGAGAATTAAAAAGAGGGGATGGAAGAACTTCAACACGCGTTTGAGTTCGTTTGTTGTTTAAGTAACTTAATATTGGTTTAGAAGTCTGTTGACTGGGTGGCTCAGGGGTAACATTGCGGACCCAGGAATGAATTTTGCATAGTCGAAGGAGTCTCATCTCAGACATGTATTTTTATTTCCTAATTATTCTTTCTGGCTATTGGTAATTCATAGTCTTAACATATTTTACTTTTATTATTCCCGTCCAGTAAGGAATTCTCCACGATTTACATTGCCATATACTTTTAAATTATTAAATAAAAGATGGCCACAATCGCTTTCGCCATGAGAGACAATTGACGAATATAATTAATTTGATGGACTCAGACATCGTGGTCACTCAGCCCCGTCTACTTTGGTGTGTGTGTGTAAAATTTTCTCTGATAACCTGTATTATTGTGATGGCTGTAGACTACTGATGTGTGCATTTATAATTCAAATGGGGAATTGACGACCGAGGCTTTAAGTTACGAACTATCCCGGTATTTACCTGCAGTGGACGTGGCAAACCACGGAAAACCACATCCCTGGTTGTTGAGATAGGAATCTAACCTTGCTCTCCTGAGTTTTGCCTCAAGAGTGCGCCCCGTTCCAGCCCTCAGGCCAGAAGAAAATCTCTTGGCAAACCAGGGATCGAACCTGGAATCCGGGGCGATAGCTCAGAATGTAGCCTTCAGATTGGGCTTCCCTGTGTTAATACGATTTTTGACAAGCACTAAACATATAGTCTAACTCTTAAACTCCCTCCATTACGGTGGCTGTCGAAGTGAGTCTATGCTCATTCCAGTAGTTGGCGAAGTATGCTCCCTTGCTTAATTTACTGTCATGGAAATGCAAAGGATTGTACCTACATCAGGTGATGGAAATTGCTTATTTAGAGCAGTTTCGTACTGTTTATTACAAAATGCAGGACGTTATCCTGAGCTGCGTTTGCAAGCAAATTGCAAAAATTGTTGCTGGCATGAATAATTATAAGGATTTTATTATTGGCGATCAGTATCATCGCAATCTCATCAACAACAAACTTGAGAATGAAAGTATCTGAACTTCATTGTATTCGTGAATATTATTGTTTATTGATTATTTGTTTAGAGTACATAACAATGAGTCTAACTACGCTGTTGATTTTGGCAATGGAAGTATTATTTGCCATTTAATATTTGGCGGCTGCGTTGATGCAGGCCACTATAGTGTTATTGAATCTGACGTTAATTTGGAGAGAAATGCTGCAATAAATATACCCATTAGACGAAAAAGAACATTAGCCACAAAAAAGTGGGAAATCGTAGAAAAATACGAAGCCACTTTTAAAATATAATATAAAAATGCCATTTCAGAAACAATTCCAGATATTATGCCGTACAGTGTATGGTCCTTGACGAACAAATGTAAACATTGTTCTGCACTGTATTTCTGTAGCGAAAAATCTACGCTTGGATACTTTGACCTTAGGTGTTGTAATGGCAAAATTAATCTTACTAAATATAAAATATTTGACAGACTGCAACAATTTTTCACTATAAATGATATCTTAAGGAATTTAAGAGAGAATAATCGGCAGTAGGACAAATGCTATGTCCTTGGTTTCATTTGGTGCCACTGTCACTGTGCCACATGCATACGGTCCATATTGTTTAAAAATGTATGGAATTGCACATCATCGCATTTCTTCGTTAATGTATATTCCAAAATTATAAGCGACGGTTCTTGCGGCCAGTTTTATATATTAGACTCCTCAGAATCCTTGAATTCCTTGGAATTAAGGGATTTGCTTCCACATACTCCAAACGATTGACCCATAGATATGCTCCTTAGAAATCTGAAGTTTCCTAAGGGAATCTAAATGCTACCATATTAATTATAAGAAATATGTACGAAAATTGCTTGAATTTGGAAATAATAAGTGCAGTTAAAATTAGGCGGAGAGATCTAACTCTTCGACTTGATTCCTTATTAATTATATGAAATATGTATGAAAATGCTTGGATTTGGAAATAAGTGCAGTTAAAATTAGGCAGAGAGGTCTAATCCTTCGACTTGATTTAACACCACCGGATAAAACAATCATTTTCTTTTAAGAGGCAACATTTTCCGATTCTCATGGCATACTTTATCACAATCAATAAAGCTCAAGGGGGAATTCTGGAACGTATAGGTCTCAATTTGCCTCATCAAGTTTTCAATCATGGCCAGCAGTATGTTGCAATGTATAGAGTGCAATCTTTTGACGCCCTTAAAGTTTCAATAGTGCCAAAAAATAATTGTACAAAGAACGTATATAATAAAATTCTTCAGTAAATATTTTCTTATTGGCCGTCATGTATTGACGGGTTTCAACTAGTTATTATTATCTTACTATATAATACGCTAAGGTGTGGGGCTGATGATCTCATAGTTCCGCCCCCTTTAAACAACGTAAGTAACTGAATAACGCTAAGGTGTAGTACGTTTCACAAAACTCAAGCTCCTAAACCAGAGGGAGTTAGAAGGTATGGTTTGTACCAAAATCTTCCAAATCGTCTCAATAGTACAGGAAAAATCTTGCATTTCTTGAAAAGTCAACGGAAATATATGTATTTGTTTATAAAGTGCTTTTTAACAAATAAACAAGATGATTGCCCCTGGCAGAACTGTTTCGCGCACAGCCCGCATAGCATTAGAGCCGGACGGGTAATCTGTACACATGGGGTGCACATGACCCATTATGCGAGAGTTCTCGCGTGGATCCGTTAGTTATTATTATAATTAATCTTTGACAGAGAACTAAGCATTCTATCACGGAATGATATTGAAGGGCATTTGTCTCATAATCTGTGTTATTGTGATGTCTGTATTAGTGTGTGTAGCCTATTTCTAATTGAGACCAGGATTGGGAAGGAGGCGGCCGTGGTTTTACGTTAGAACCTACCCCAGTATTTACCTGCAGTAGAAGTGGGAATCCACGGAAATCCACTTCTTAGATGCTGAGGTCAAATTCAAACCCACCTCTTCTCAGTTCTTCTTCAAGAGGCTGAGAGTAGACTACCCCATTCCATCCTCAGACCAGAATTAACTTTCTTGGCAGAGCTGGGAATTGAATCCGGACATCAGGGGTGACTGTGAAGAATGCTAGCCACTAAAGCACGAGATAGTCATTATAGAATGGTTAGTGATTTTTGTTCTTCAGGCTCGAGTTCTCAACTGGTGGAAGACGCGTATGACGTCACTAGGGCTCGGATGTTGATGCCGTCGAAAGTTAAAAGAATGCACTTAAAATTTTCAAAAATGACTGTAATAAACGACCTAAAAATCGAAAAGTGCACAATAGAATGGAGAAAATGATCTAATAATAATAGACTAAACTCACCAATATTTCAAAAATTCGAAAAATACACCATAAAATGAAGAAAGTGATCTTATAATAATAAACTCACAAATATTTCAAAAATGGCATCTGAAGCTCAAACTGAAAAGTCAATCAAAATAGATTTCTAGCACTTACCAAAAGGTTTATGTTCATAACTACTAGCTTCTTCTTAACTCTGAGAGACGTAACTCCCTCATATAAAGCTATGACATGACTAAATTGGAGAAAAGAATGACCTTAAATGGCCGATTTTTCTAAAAATATGACCCAAAAAATCTACCAAACATAAGAAAATGCTCTTAAAATGGAAAAATAGCAAAAAAAAATGCAAAATGGTGCAAAATAAAAATGACATATTTGAAGACGGGATGGCCCGTCCGGAGTTTATATGTACTTCAGCATTGTCTTAGACAGCACAGTAAAAAGATGACATGTCTTCAACATCCGGGCCCTAGACATCACTGATGTGTCAGACTGTGTTTGCATTGTGCATGCATACTGTATGAACCAGCCAGCGAAGTAGATGAACAGTGACTAAATTATGGAGGCCGAGATTTTGGTTTGTTTCCTATGGGCTGACTTTTTCCATCGTTAGTCTTGTCCGAGAGAAGGAAGGCAAGGGCTGATTCTCGCGTGGACTGGGGAGGGGTGGGGGTGGGGAATTAAAATTCCTCGGCCCGACCTGCTTCTGCTGTGGCGGTTGCCTAGCTTCTGGGCGCGAACAATGGTGTCACTCAGTATGTCACTTAAAACAAAGATGCCAGATGAGCCAGTGACGAATCAAATACGTATCTTCTCCATGTTCTCCCATTCTCACAACCTTCACTTCTAATTTCTCTAGTCCTCCCCTTTCCTCTCTCATTCTACCAACACTCTTCTTTGGTTCCTCTTTTGTTATCATTTATTCAAATATCTCCGTTTTTCTACGTAATGATAATGTCATGCAGGCGGGCAGGACGAGTGGAGTGGCATGATTTCTAAAACTGATCTGCACCGCGCTCCTTACAATGGTATGAAGAGAACGTTACGTACATATGGTTAACTTTCTATTTTGCATGCAGAAATGCAAATGATGTATTTTCCTCAGTGGTTAGATTTATATCACCGTAAAGCGGAGAAACACTGTGTGGACGTATTTGGATACCACGTTTTCTACTACATTATCGTGTGACCTGCCTGGGCAAATACAGTATGTTAAACATGGAAAATATTGAAGGTCTTTGAATTCTATAAGTTTTTCATTGTTCTAGGGCAGGCGGTCTCAATCTCGTGCACTTTTAATGAAATTTGGTGCTCTCGTTATACGAGCATAAAAAGGTGCTCACGAGTATAAGCTTCCCTGACATCCATTCATCATTTCTTATTTTATTGCACGAACCGGAATAATAGTGTTTTCATTTCAAGTTTATTAACAGTCAGAAATTTTAAAATTTTGTGAAATGTATTTTTTAATCTACTGTAAAATAATTGGACATCCCAGTTTTATGAGGAACACGAAAGATGCTGATTATACTCGACTGTCCACAAGTAAATGCATTTTATCTGCGTGAGTTCTTACATCATGCCTGGTGAGCGGTGAATCCCTAGCTATTTCAGCACTTTACAGAGAGAGAGAGAGAGATAGGAAAAAGAAAGAGAGGCGCATGTTTGTTGCATTATGAAAATCCACAGCCTGCTTCCAGTCGACCGACTGGGTCGGGGATGGAATGAATGAAGCCCCCATCTAGCGGCGAGGATATGAACTGTGCCGGCTGCCGAAGCCTGTCGCTCTCCTCTGACGCAATGATCAAATGAATGACAGATAAAATGATAGTGGAGAGTGTTGCTGGAATGAAATATTTGACCGGAGTACCCGGAGAAAAACCTGTCTGCTCCGTCTTGTCCAGCACAGTTCCCACATGGAGTGACCGGGATTTGAACCACGGCGTGCTGCCGCCCAAGCCACGGAGGCTCGGGTACTTTATATGGCATGAATGTGATGAATGCTCACAGTCTCAATAAGGTTTAAAACGCCTGGTCAAGGGGAATGGGTCAGATTAAACAAGCAGGCTACTCAACTACAGCGATGGATTTCCTTTAAGAATCGCAAGCATGAGGAATAGTTCATTTTTCAGGGGGATTGTGTACTAATGGAATCCCTTTTTTTATTTCTTCATAGAAGAAATCTTCCCGGCAAAAAATTGAGCACCATTTGTATGAACTGTGTGGAAATACAATATTTTGTCTTCCCGCGATCAACATTTCGAAACAGATGAATAACATTTACATTAATAAGGTTGGACATCTTATTTTAGATGACAGATTATTTATAGCGAGGCTTGTGGCACGATATTGATGCCTTCCTTCAGATTTAATGTATAACCCGTCGTAAACAGCGATACTGTTCACTGCATGATGCAGCAGCTGAAAGCCACTTTCGTCTTCCAGTTTGTTGTAAATCTTGTGTCAACAGTTAGGTTATAAACTCGCAAAATTGCAGCGGCCATTTCAGGCAGCTTTACATGCCATGAAGGGCTTACTACTCGTGGATTTTCCAACGGTAACTGACTGTCTGTACAAAATTCCTTCCACTAGCGACACTGTTCTGCGTTAATGTGCGACTTCATTCTTTTCCGATTGATGGTATAATCAAACTCAGTGGCATAACTAGGGCTTTCCTCTGAGGTGAGTCAAAATTATATGCGAGGGAGGGGGGGGGGGGATAGGCAGGGCTTCCAGCGACTCACTTTTCTCACTATTATTCACTATTTTCAAAGCAACCTCACTTTTCTCACTATTTGATAAAATTACTCACTATTCTCACTTTTTTTTTTACAAAACTGGTCACATTCTGCGTTAAAAATGGTCGCATGCACAATCAGCTAGCTAGAAACGACCCAAAATATACCCAATGAAAAGTTTCCATAGTGTGCAAACCCACAGCCGGAGCGCCGTGAAGCGATCGCCGAAAATTTTAACAAAGCGTTTTTTAACAAAAGTTCACATTTAATTTTTTGTTTTACGATTTAAATGTCGAGTATTGCATTGATTTTCTTATCCTTTATTTCCAAGTGTCCTCTAACTACATGAAAAATCACGAACAGTACTCATAGATATTAACATAGGCGCAATTTGGTTGACTGCGGGGCTAATTTGTTTTTCAGATACACATTCTTAAAATTTTTGTCTATTTCAATACAGTTTTGTCACATTTTTGGGGGGCTATGGTTGGTTTTGGGGAGCTTAGCCACCCTAGCCCTCCCCCCCCCCGTAATTGCGCCTAAAGATATCAATAACCGTTAAAATTATGAACCAGATATACGGCCATAAATGCGAATAATGCTATGAATTTACTCACTATTTACTCACTTTTTCATACAAAAACTCACCTTTTTTCACTTTTTTGAAGAAAAAACACTCTCTATTTCACTATTCTTGGACGAGTGAGTGGATGGAAGCCCTGGGGGTAGGAGAAGGAGATTTCGAAAGTCAATGCTTAAATGCTCGAAAATTAACAAATTTTATTGCTATTACATTAAAAATAGAGGCTTCGGTGGCGTAGTCGTTAGCATGCTGAACTGCTATGCCCAAGGTCGCGGATTCAAACCCGGCTGAAGTCGTCGGATTTTAAGAGCGTTAAAATCCTTCAGTACAGTATGCCTTCGTTCGGAGGGGAAGTAAAGACGGTAGGCCCATGTCGTAGATTTATGGCATGTAAAAGAATCTACCACTACAATTGGTAGTGTGTAGCCAAATCTGTAGGTTATATTTGGCTGGATGGAAAAGCTTTATCAAGTTCCAACGTTCGCCGTTAGGTGTCGGTGACAGTGACATCTGGCAGCCAAAGTTGGAACCTCTTGTAATTTTACTTGCTGGGAGCCCTCGGGCGTTCAATTACTGTAAGGTACCCTGCTATGACCATTGGCTGCAATTAATGTTAAATTAAAAATTCTCGTTTTCATTGCGAAATCATCTGGCACTTTCTATTCCCCTACAGTGTATAAATGTGAATTAACCACTGTATCCAACTAAAGGTTAACTTAAGAGAGCGATACAACTGAACACAATGAAACTTGCACTGGGATACTAACAGAATGGCAAATGATAAGTGCTGTGTTTTTGGAACGAGATGTGGAAAGATAGTGTCACACCCGTCTTACTGTCTGTCACCTCTCTGACTAACTGAACAGCTGACCAATTTACTTATTCAGTAAGTGTGAAGTTAGGGTAACGCTGAACATACTAGACAAGTGACAAGAAATGCTTTCAAATTAGTAAGTATTAACTTACAAAATCCAATCAGTTGTCACCAATCAGTGATGTTGTTCAAAATTAAAAGCTTCAAAAATAGTACATTATGCAACGAGCCTATTATGGCAATATTTAAGACACGAGTATGTTTATAATACGAGCGAAGCGAGTTTTATAATATACATACGAGTGTTTTAATTACTATTATAGGCGAGTTGCATACGACTGTTTATGTTCGACGATAATTATAACTACTTTATGTTCGAACATAAATATTCATAAATATCTGTCGAGATTTCGCCAGTTTTATGTACTGAACTGAACAGAGCGCATGGGATGCAGAGAATATCATGGCCTCCTCGAATACCCCACTATGACACTACACGTAGCCACAGAGTGAAATTTAGGAGGTCATGGACGTCAGTGCAGGTGCGATGCTATCCTTACCTAATTGGTCAACAACTGTTTCTTGAGCTCTGATTGGTGGGAGAAACTGTATCATAATGAAAATTTGTACTCGGACATAAATTCTATATTTTTATCACCCCCTTCCCTAAGTTACGCCACTGATCGATCTATTGCACCCCACAGCCTGCTTCCAGTCGACCGACCGTGTCAGGGAATGGAATGAAAGAAGCCCCCATCTGGCGGCGATGATATGAACTGTGCCAGCTGCCGAAGCCTGTCGCACTCCCCTGGGGCAATGATTAAATGAATAATAGATGAAATGAAATGATATTGGAGAGTGTTGTTGGAATGAAATTGTGACAGGGAAACCCGGAGTACCCGGAGAAAAACCTGTCTGCCTCCGCTTTGTCCAGCTCAAATCTCACATGGAGTGACCGGGATTTGAACCACGGACCCAGCGGTGATTCTGACTTATAACAAAGGAAAATGATCAATTGATCTGGAAGTGATCTCTGGAAACTATACTCAGGCGCCTGACACTTAAGGCAGCATGTACTGTAGAATCGTGCCTTTTGTGATTGGGTTGTATGAATGGTTGAGATGTTTCTAGTTCTTTTGGGTAGACTACTATGTACTACACAGTCCCCTCAGCATTATGTTTGTTACGAAATACTTACCGACAGCAGTGGCTACGCTCGCTAAAGCGCAGCGTTAGGTCATGGGGCCAAGCTCTCTGCTAACTCGGTAGACGAGTGGGTTCCAGCCCCACCGTCGGCAGTCCTTGAAATGGTTTTCCGTGGTGTCTCATTTTGAACACCAGGCAAATGCTTGGACGTTAACTTCTGACAGGCCACGGCCGCTTCATTCCACATCCTAGCCCAGTTTCACTTACCTTCATCCATTCCATCTCTCATCCCGACGTGCAGGTCTCCCTCGGGCATAGACTAGAAAGACCTGCACTCGGCCTCTCAAGAGGCCACACCACAAAAATAAAAATAAAACGAAATATCTAATTTGTGCTATATACGGTAATAGGGCATTGAATAGCGAGTGACACACCTTAGTGTTTCTAATAATTAAAACATTTGTTGTTGTTGTTTCATTTGAGGGGTTTAAACACCGTGGTCATTTAGCCCCATTTACTTAGGTGTGTGTGTGCATGTAGAATATGTCTGATAACCTGTATTATTGTATAATGTAGTAGTAATGTGTGTAATTGTAATCACAATCGTAATTAGTGCCCTTTCAGTCTTCATGCGATAATGTTAAGAGTCAACGATAGCTTGAACTTGTCTTCCATTCTTGTGTGAAACGACCCGTACCGTTAGAATACAAGAGGACAGGTCTGCATGAAATGCCAATGATTGATGACAACTCCTGACTTGTTGAACGAGAGAACGAGCAAGCGAGACCCGGATTCGAAGCAGGGACCTATGTTCTGTGAAGACCTTGCCCCGCCCGAGTGACTCACGCCACAGTTGATCATGCACTTGATGACATAATCAGGATGTGATATACATCTTCTGTGACATCTATGTCGTGCATTTACTAGATCTATAGATCTTGTAAAGAGATAGGCTACGAGTCGCTGCATCAGGAGTAAAGATGTAATTTACTACCAGTCCGTCAAGCTATGCACTCGAGTACATGCACTTAATAGATTCTGAAACATTTTAGGAATGTGCCCTTCAGTCACAACTAACAGACTCATAACCCCTGCGTAATATTTCCCTAATTTCAGGTTTGAAAACTACTATAACTACCTGGCAAATGCTTGCCACGGTGGTTGGGTGGTTACCGTGTCGGATTACTAACCCCAAGCTTGCAGGTTCGCTCCTGGCCGTGGTAAGTGTTTTTTTTTTAAGGCGGCAACAATTACGACACCATGTAATACGATGTTGGCTTGTCAATGAACCCATTTGAATTCAGGAGGTCGTGTTCATAATGGCAAAATTAATCTCGGGAGTTTCCTCCAACACAAAGTTCCTCATTTCTCTACTAGAAAGTGCTATAGTGTTCAAGGAGCTTAGATATCTAACCTCCTTGACTTTCATAGTGCTTTAAGGAACATCGAAATTCGACAAGCAAGCTACCCTCTGGGTGTCAAATAACAAAGCTTGCACCCGGCATCCGAGGCCATACGATATTGTTATTATTATTATTATTATTATTATTATTATTATTATATTACCTGACAAATTATTAAGACAGCTTCTAATTTGTTCCGACGCAGTCAGTTGACATTTGAGGGTGCTTAAAAGTGCGGGAGCTATGTCATTAAATTTACTGATACGTTAAAGATCCCCTTCGGGGTAAAATTCTGGCACCCCGGTGTCTCTAAAAGCGCAGTAGTTAAAAGGGACATACAATCCATAACATTATTATTAAATCAAATTTGTTAGAAAAGAAAGCAGATCTTTCAAATACTTTAAATACAGTACATATTGAAAATAATAAGACAGGCTTGTGATACAAGAAACACTATCTTAACACTCAATTTATACAGGTTAGTGTCCAGATGAAGATCTTTTAGCCGTTGCAGAAGATGTTTAATATGATGATAATTGTTGTTTTAAGGGGCCTAACATCTAGGTTATCGGCCCCTAATGGTTTGAGTGTTAGTGAAAGATGAGATGAGAATGAAAACTATAACTAATACTAACTACACACTTACATGCTAGAAGAAGAAATGGTAAACAAATAAGGGATAAGGCAAATAAAGGACAGGAAGAAAAGAAATGCCCTCAACCCTCGAAGAATGAGGATTGAGGGACTAGGAAGGAAGGAGAGCCATGTAAGGCAGATAGGAAAGGGAAAGAGGAGAGGGCCCGCAGCAAGGTCAGAGGAAAAACGGGACAAAACGGACCCAGCTCAGGAATCCCTTGGGAACGTTAACTCCCAAACTCACCAGCCATGAACCCTTGAGGGTGTAGCACTATCCAGGGTGCACCAGAAGTGGTGGGGCTACATACACCCTGCCTCCTTGAGGGCCTTGTGCAGAAGGCAGGAGATAACAGGAAAAGAAAAATAAGGCTGACCCGTCGAAGAATGAGGGTATCAGGAAAGATGAGACAAGGGCCAATTAAGGCGGGAAAGTGAAAGACTCCCTAGACCTCGGATGCCCTAATACCGTCGGGGTCGGAAGAGAACAAGAGTTGACCAAGAGATGTCGACAGGAAAAAAGATAGAGAGGAGCCCGGCACAAGTAAGTGGAAACAATGCCGGACTCAGCTGGGGCCCCGTGGTTGCCAATACACGTCCCACTAGATGTGAGTCACTGGGGTAAGAAGATGTTTAGGAACCACACCAGTGCTTGAGATGACCATTGGTACAACCCGAACTCTCTTGACCTGCCATTACTTCCTGATAGGCTCAACCAGCTCCAATTATTTGGATACTTCTTCAGCATGTTTAGGCTCCAGATTGTGCGTATTCGGAATGGCCACATCAATCAGCGTGACCTCCATCAATCTTTTGTTGAAGATCACGATGTCAGGCGTCTTATCGTATATAATACGCTAAGGTGTATGTTTCACAAAACTCAAGCTCCTAAACCAGAGGGAGTTAGAAGGTGTGGTTTGTAGACTACCAAAATCTTCCAAATCGTCTCAATTGTACAGGAAAAATCTTGTATGTCTTGAAAAGTCAACGGAAAGATATTTGTTTGTTTATAAAGTGCTTTTAAACAAATAAACAAGACGACAGACCCTGGCAGAACTGTGTCGCGTACAGCCCGCATAGCACTAGTGCTGGGCGGGTAATCTCTACACATGGGGCACACACAACCCATTATACGAGAGTTCTCGCACGGTTCCGCTAGTTATTACTATTATCAATGGTGAAACTTAAGACAATCGTGTATTGTTACAGTACTTACTGTTCTATTGTTATTGCTAACTAAGCATTATCGTATGACGTGTTAAGTAAACATCCTGCTTGCAATACAGACTGTTATAACATTGATCACGTAATACATCAATAACAGCAACGATATTGTTTTGTATTTAATTCAAGGAGAATACAATCAGGGTCCATTGCGTGATGTAATCGTTTTAACTTATTTCTGTCAATATAATGAAAAAGTAGTAAAGGTACTGTGCATGTTTCCTTCAAATATGGTTCTGTTCTTTAATATCAACAAGCCATAAACTCTATAGTTCTTTACTTCTGTTCGATGTAGGTCTTCGAACCTTAGATTTCCTCAACTTAAAACGTTCTTTAATGATCTGGATCTTATTCCCCCTTTCCCTGTAGCTTCAAATGAATTTTCGCTGATTATCTCCTTAAACTATTTAATAATGGACATTAATGTGACTGTTTCCTGGGCGTAGATGTAGCCCAGTTCCTGAGGGGAATTGATGCCTGTTCAGCGCACAAGTGTTGGCCCCTGTTGGGACTGTACTTGCCTTGCTTGACTAGCGGCGAACTGTCGCATTTTTTGCCTTCGTTTAGTATATCCGATGTATTCAGTATGACATTTAAAAAAGTCGGTTTGGCGTGAAGGCCATTGTCGTGGAGAACAGGTCCAGAGGTGTGTTCGATTCCTGCACCCCAGCGAATGGGCTCGAGTTACCGACCATGGGTCGGCCACATGGCTTAGCTTCCAAACACTAGGGAAGTGAAAATTAGGGCTCGGATTTTTAGGTGCTAAAAATCGGGACAATATTTATTTCTTATGTATTGAAAATAGCTGAAATATGTGACAAAAATAAAACTATTTAATTGTAATTTAGTTTATTAATGTGAATATAAACAATATGCAGTATTCACGAAAGCAATTTATTCTATGTCTCACTGACTGCTGAAGCATTGCAATACACAACGAGATACATATTCAGGTTGTCCATCACAAATGAACGACGATTATCGCGAAACACTTCTTCTGAAGGCGCGAAACTGCGGCAATATGTTTCTTGTCCTTGAGGTGTTGTGTAACTTGAGATCGCTATTCTGCCTTGATTGCTTTCCCACATGGTTGCCAGAACAGAACGCCCCCCTCAGAAGTAAAATTATCTTTAAATTCTGCAACAGACGATAACTTGTATATTTTTTTTTACTTTAGTCATCGTAGAACTGCCTTTCACTTCAAAGTGCCAGAAATGAACTGCACGTGAGTGACACTGGTTCCAGGTAGCTGGGGGAGGGGGAGGTTTAGCATTTGGTGCAATATGGCTATGGACAAGGAAATCCCCGGCTTCCACAGTGAGTGGCACGGGGCGACAAGTTAAGAATAACACACCTGCAAGCTGATATACGCTCTGCATGAAGATTAGATAGCGCACAGGTTCTTCCCCGTTGAAGTAACACAGAGCAAAAATGGAATACACTGAAAGATCTAGCATACTAATTTTAAATAATGTAAATATTATGTCTTTTTATGTGCAAATAAGTGAAAAACGTGAATTTATGTACTTATAGAAAAATGCTTAAAATCTGTATTTATATAAAAGAATAGACTATTTGTTTACCTAAAAATCCGAGCCCTAGTGATAATAATGGTAATAATAAAAATAAAGACAATAATAATAGTCATAGCCTAATAATATTATTATTATTATTAATATTGTAACGCAAAATGAAGACACTACAGCACATTAATCCAGCCTGCAGCACTATACGCCTCGCAACCTGAATCATTTTATGCAGATCCCTTATTAAAAACGTAATGAAACAAGAGAGGAATATATTGAGGAAAATCCTTGGTACAGTCCACTCAAAAGGAATCTGGATGAAGCTAAAATCTTGAGGACTTAAGTTAGGAACCATCCCGGTATTTGTCAGGAGTAGAAGTGGGAATCCACGGAAAATCATTTCCAAGATGGCTGAGGTACGAATCGAACCCACCTCTTGTCAGCTTTGAGCTCACGAAGCTGATGAGTGTACCCCAGTGCAGCCCTCAGACTAGAATACATTTTCTTGTGCAAAACCGGGAATTGAATCCGGACCTCCGTCTAACAAAGCAATCGGAAATCTGTTGTTTGATCTTTGGCTGAGATTTAAGTAATTTTGTCTCGTAATTGCCAAAATGGCGCTAAGGGATCTGTCACGAGCCGATAACTAGAGCTCTGCGCGGATAAACAAAACGTTATCCGCATCCGCCCCGCATCCGCACGACTCTTATCTGCATCCGCACGTTTGTTATCCGCATCCACTGGCATTGCAATAATATTTTCAATTACACACATCAAAAAAAGTTTTGCATCACCTCGGTTCCCAGATCTCCGGCATATAGACGTTGACTGTGTATATTGTATCAAAGATACAGTCCCTTTGACTGTTCATAGATGTCACTAAAACTGCTCAAAGATGTAAACAACCATGCATGAGCAGGGCCTATTAGACGGAGGGGGTACGACAGCCGATCAGTTCCAGTCATTCCACCAGGACGAAGGTACGCTGCTCATGTTGTCTGTAGTTCTACCATGCCTAGAAGGTCAATACCGCAGTTCGATCGCGTCCGCATTGTTACTTTGTGTCAAGAAGGGCTCTCAACAAGGGAAGTTTCCAGGCGTCTCAGAGTGAACCAAAGCGATGTTGTTCGGACATGGAGGAGGTACAGAGATACAGGAACTGTCGATGACAGGCCTCGCTCAGGCCGCCCAAGGGCTACTACTGTAGTGGATGACCGCTACTTACGGATTGCCGCTCGGAGGAACCCTGACAGCAATGCCACCATGTTGAATAATGCGTTTCGTTCAGCCACAGGACGTCGTGTTTCAACTCAAACTGTGCGCAATAGGCTGCATGATGCGCAACTTCACTCCCGACGTCCATGGCGAGGTCCAGCTTTGCAACCCCGACACCATGCAGCGCGGTACAGATGGGCCCAACAACATGCTGAATGGACCCCACAGAATTGGCATCACGTTCTCTTCACCGATGAGTGTCGCATATGCCTTCAACCAGACAATCGTCGGAGACGTGTTTGGAGGCACCCTGGTCAGGCTGAACGTCTTAGACACACTGTCCAGCGAGTGCAGCAAGGTGGTGGTTCCCTGATGTTTTGGGGTGGCATTATGTGGGGCCGACGTACGCCACTGGTGGTCATGGAAGGCTCCGAAACGGCTTTACGATACCTGAATGACATCCTCCGACCCATAGTGCACCCATATCGGCAGAATATTGGAGAGGCATTTGTCTTCATGGACGACAATTCTCGACCTCATCGTGCACATCTTGTGAATGCGTTCCTTCAAGATAACGACATCGCTCGACTACAGTGGCCAGCATGTTCGCCAGACATGAACCCTATCGAACATGCCTGGGATATGTTGAAAAAGGCTGTTTATGGACGTCTTGACCCACCAACCACTCTGAGAGATTTACGCCGAATTGTCGTTGAGGAGTGGGACAATTTGGACCAACAGTGTCTTGATGAACTTGTGGATAGTATGCCACGACGAATACAGGCATGCATCAATGCAAGAGGACGTGCTACTGGGTATTAGAGGTAGTGGTGTGTACTGCAATCTGGACCACAAATGCTGAAAGTCTAGCTGTATGATGGTACAACATGCAATGTGTGGGTCTCATGAGCAATAAAACGAGCTGAAATGTTGTTTGTGTTGATCTCTATTCCCTTTGTATTTAAAGGTTCCGGAACTCTTGGAACCGAGGTGATGCAAAACTTTTTTTGATGTGTGTAGATAAAATATTAAAGCAACATATTTAGTTTTACATAGGCTGTGTACTGTATGTCAAGCTCTATGTTTAAGATGAATGTTATACAGCCATAATTGCACCCGTTTTCAGTTCGGAGTGTAAATTATGCTTAATAACATAATATGAATGAGATTAGTGTAAATCATCTTACATTTGTCATGAAGAAAAGAAACATAACGGATAAATATGATAGCCTATGTCATAAACATCCGGGTCTTAGTAATGATATTCAAGAATTTCGATTGGTTGGTTCTTAAGTTTAGGGGCTGCGACAACGCGGTCATGTAGCCCCGTGTACTTTGGGTGTGTTTAGAATCTGTCTGATAACCGGTGTTAATTGTGATGACTGTATTAGTGTGTGTATCTGTTTTTAATTCAAGTAAGAACTGCAGACGATCATTTTTCAAGTAGTTCCTAATTTTGCCGCCAAGCGCCACCATCAACGACTACTAGTTCAGAACTTAGCTACCAGACGTCACCGCAGTCGGTTCTTGGCAACGCACGTAAGAACTTAAGAGCGTTGTTTACATTCTTAACCTATACAATTTAGCTTCACACAGGTGTAATTAGTGGAAGGTTCTTTAACATGCCATAAATCTATGACATAGGACCGCCGGCTTTACTTCCCCTCCGAAGGAAGGCATACTGAGGGATTTTTAACGCTCTAAAAAATCCGACGACTTCGGCCGGATTTGAACCCGCGATCTTGGGCATAGAAGCTCAGCATGCTACCGACTACGCCACCGTAGCCGCCCATTCAAGAATTTCGGATTGTATTCTAAATGCATAATTTACTGCACACATTATCAGCAGATTATCCGCTCCGCGATGCAAACTATATCCGCATGGCAAAAATAAACAAGAAGATCCGTGACGAACTAAAAAGCCTACTTTTCTTACAATTTAAGATTCATGCCAATGATTAATCTATATGGATCTATCTAGAATAATGACGAAATTAAGTTGGTAATATCGAAATTTTTAATTAGTTCGAAATACTGTATACCTGGCATAATGTAGCCTAATAGAGAACTACAGTTGGCAGCACTGGTGACTGAATATATTCTTAGTTCCATCTCTTAAGGTACAGAATACAAAATTGTTTTGAAGTCCAACGGATAGCATGGACGTTACATGCAGTTAAACATTGGATCTAACAGCGCTCGTAAAATCATGTTGGCAACAATGACATACATGTATTGGTCAGAAATTATCTGAAATAATATGATCTATTGTTGTGTCAATTTTGAATTAAATCCATTAGTTAATATAGAAGTTACATGCATTTTAAAATTGGACCTATCATCAGGCTTAGAATCATGTTGGCAGCACTGACGTATATTAGTTACTCCAAATTAATCTAGAATGCCAGGTACTATACGTGTGCATAGTTTAGAGCTATTGGCTTGCATACTTTCTGATATATTGATATTAGGGTAACAAAAATAGAGACAGTATGTATTAACAGTTGGCAGCCCTGGTTAATCTTAAGAATCGGCACAGTCATATCTGTTTATGTACACATAGCACATACGAAATTTGGTTGAAATCCAATTGATAGTGTAGACGTTATATGCATTTAAAATTTGGACTTATCAGCAGGCGTATAATCATTTTGGCAACACTGCCATGTATGGACTCCTGGAAATTAAACTGCAATATTATTATCTATACGTGTGCCAATTTTGAAATAGCTCCCATTCATACCTTCCAAGATATCCAACATGGAGTTCAAATTTCAATTGCGATTTTTGAGCAGTTCGTAGCACTGACATAATTTTCAACTATGGCCGTGAGATATTCAGGTATAGATCTTTACTCCCACCAAATTTTGTTTCGATTGCTGCAGCCGTTTAGGAGTTGATAGGGGGGGGGGACACACAAACAGCCAGACAGACAGAAGGACAGACAGACAGACACACACACACACACTACTACTGTCACCACAAAACCACAGATTAACAGACAAATTGATAACACACCCACGTACACGAGGCTGATGACTAAGATGTCCCCAGCTCTTAAAACGAATTAACAATAAAATATCAATTTAGCGTTTTCATTGTGGGGTCGAAGGTGACAGTAGTGGCTACGCTCGCTAAAGCGCAGCTTTAGGTCATGGGGCCAAGCTCTCTGCTGACTCAGTAGACGCGTGGGTTCCAGCCCCACCATCGACCGTCCTTGAAATTTCATTCACCATCATTCATTTCATCTCTACCGGGTGAGTTAGCCGTGGTCGTTACGGCGTGGCTGCAGGCAGTCGCTCACATCCGGGAGACGAGGAGGTTTGAATCCCCCCGCCGGCAACCTTGAAGATGGTCTTCTGTGGTTTCCCATCTTCCTTCCAGGCAAATACCGGGGTTGGCCCCTCACTATAGGACACAGCCGCAACCTTCCAACTCCTAGTTCTTACATTCAAAACTTTCCTCCCCAGACAACACTCCACACGCGGCGGTACGTGTAGCTCACCCCATGGGTGTCCGCATAGAAGCAGCTACAAAATCTGGCGAACCGAACATGTCCTCAGACACTCCCGGTACTAAAAGCCGTACGCTTAAAATAAAAGAATCTTTCATTAATTACTCTAGCAAGGTTGGTGTCATGAAGGGCATCCGGCCGTAAAAATCATCTACCACAAAGACTTCCATCGCATCTCATTCCCGCCCCCGTTGGGAAACGGGAATAATAAGGGGTAGACATACGAGGGGTCGTAGGTACGACAGAACAAGAACTGTTGTGGGTAGTTCTACCCCCTCCCCTTCATCTTTCCCCTCCCCAATACGACTGCAGCTTTGATCGAATAGAACAATATAAGTCTGTTAAACACTGGTCTCGAACAAGTCTCTCCTGTCTGTTACGTATGCTCTAACACAAGTTCACTGTGAGGTGGCATTATACATCCTTGCTGTTATTTGTCGATTGAGCAAAGGTGTTGTGTTGTAAGAGACAATCTCTGAAGAATGTTGCCTGGGGTGTGAGTCGCACAAGAGAAACCTTCAACCCACGTAAGATCACGTCTCCGTATCTGTCAGTCTGTCCGTCTATCTTACTGCTTTGAACTTTAACCTGCAAATCTGAGATCTGTAGGGCGTTAGTCTTTCCAACCATTCGCATTACTCACGTCGAATGGGTGACCTAGGTGCTTATATTGTATCAATACCCTTCGGCATCATGGTGGCACACTAAGGCTCGAGCAATTTATTGCTTGTAGTATGAACTGTTTTCACTTTGCAAATGTCAATGTCCGAAATGATGACGCGATAGCCCTTGAACTAAGGTTCGCTCACCTGACATTACTGTAGGTTGAGGGGCAATGTTAACGAGCGTGCCTGGATGCGATACTCGTTCATCGAATTGGGGAGCAAAGTTGCCAAAATAGCTGGCATCGGATAGTGTAGGTTCGAATCCCACTTTGACCGTCCTGACATGGATTCCCATTTACCTCACCAGGGTAATGCTGGGACGGTTCCTTTCAATAGATCTACGGCCGTTTTCCTTCCAAAACCCCTACGCTGGCCCATCCTGTAAAGAAAATAAATTGTCGTTGGCTGCAATAATCTCTACATACTGTAGTATAAAACAAAGTTCCCGATTCCTGGATGTAACAAGTAATCTTGAGAACCACTGGATGGATTTTGATGCGGATTTCACCATTCTGCAAAGGGTTTCTCGAGGAAGGTTTTTGTAGAAAAAACATTCATTTATGACCAAAGGAAGCTGAGCAGTAACGATTTCAGTGAGTCGAGTTGAAGAAAAAGTGAGTCAGTCTGAAAGACTAGACTTTGTATCATTTTAAATGCTACAAATGCTGAAAAATGCTAGAAAGGCAAAGATTCTTGACATGTTATAAAATTATCTGCATAATACTTATCTTGCTTATCTTGTTTCAAATTACTCGCGAATGGCAAGTGCAAACCAAGGGCAAAGCAAGGTCAAGCGCACGGGATGCCGTCACGCTCACCAGAGCGCGCGGGGACTTGCCCCTTCCATCCAGTCTAAAAACACTTATAGTGGGCGATGTATTGAAGATAGAGATATGCTCTCGCGGACTTTTTTTGTAGAACTTTTCATGCTGAACAATTCTTACGCTCATAGTATATTGATACTTTTAACGGTTTGTCCAGCGTAAGCTTAAGAAGCGCACGGACGCCAAGTTTGTTTTCGACTTTTTCATTGAAATCGTTACTGCTTGGCTTCCTTTGATCATACATAAATTATTTTCTACAGAATCCTTCCTCGAGATATCCTTTACAGGATGGTGAAACCCGCATCAAGACCCATCCAGTGGTTCTCGAGATTACCCGTGACATCCAAGAATCGGGGATTTTTGTCTTATACTAACGAAGTAGAGATTGTCGGGGAACACATGCACCAAGCAGTACTATGACATCACACACCTCAGTGCATCTGGGTACATTTCGTCCCGTCACCGTAAAGTAACGCCAGACCCCAGCGTAACGACGAAGTCGACGAGATTATTTAAAATGATAAAATCCTGCCGTCCGTGCGCATTTTAAGCTTATGCTGGGTAAAACTTTAAAAATGTATGCCGGTACAATGAGTGTAAGAATTGTTCATCATGAAAAGTTCTACAAAAAAAAAGTCCGGGCAGCATATCTCTATCTTGAACGCATTGCCCACTGTAAGTGATTTTACGTTTTCATGTCTTCCAACAATCTCCAATCAGTGGAAAATTAAATTACTAGTTTCGGCGCGAGATTACGAGCTAGGTGAGTGAGCCTATCACCCCAGCTTAGGCCAGCATTAAACTGTCGAGTCGTGTCGAGTTCACCTTGACTTTTCTGAATTGCGTCTAGGACCTGCCGTCCTTTTAAGCTTACGCTGGGTAAACCAATTAAGATACCGGGCGAAGCTGGGGCGGGTTGCTAGTAGGATTATATTTCATCTCTCAATAACCCCTGTTATGAGGCAGCCGTCTGGAAGAGCATACGGTCTTGATCGCCATTCGCCTCATACAAGGGGGGCGTGGTGGCGCAGTGGTCTAGCTGTTGGCCTCTCACCAAGGTGGACCGGACTCGATTCCCGGACAATGCATGTGAGATTTTCGAAGTGAAATGCCATGTCCTGTGGTTCGGATTCCACGTTAAAAGAGGTCCCGTGGCTCATGATCGCATGATTAACGGTCACGTAAAACTAAAAGCTTCTTCCTTAGCCTCATACAAAATGTATCTCGTCTCGTCCTCAACTTTGACGAAACGGGAATAATATGGTGTGGAAATGCGAATCTGTTGTTATTATTATTATTATTATTATTATTATTATTATTATAAATTGTTGCAACGTGAGTTTTACATTTGACCCCATCACCCTTGATTTACCGAAGGATGCCTAGTACATCGTGTGGAGAAATTGTCATTGCCTGGGAATGACGCTGGCCTCTTGACATTCAGAGACCATACAAAGATACCAAGAGACGTCATGTAATGAAAGTTGCCTAGCTGATATTAATCCCCCATATTTACTGCATATCGCTACCGATAGTAGTGGCTACGCGGGCTAAAGCGCTGCGTTAGGTCAAGGGGCCAAGCTCTCTGCTGACTCGGTAGACGTGTGGGTTCGAGCCCCACCGTCGGCTCTCCTTGAAATGGTTTTCCGTGGTTTCCCATTTTCAACACCAGGCAAATGCTGGGACAGTACCTTCTGACAGGCCACGGCCGCTTCCTTCCACATCCTTGCCCAGTTTCATTCATCTTCATCCATTCCATCTCTCATCCCGACGCGCAGGTCGCCCACGGGCGTCGACTAGAAAGACCTGCACTCGGCCTCTCAGGAGGCTACACGACAAAAAAAAAACTGCATATCGCTCAAATGCCAAGATTTCTTCTATTGTTGCAGTGTCCTGCATGTAAGTCGTGAGTCACCTAATAACTTGTATCTCTGTGCTGGTAATGGTGATGCTGTTAGCCGGCAAGATAACCTTTGAACACAGGCGGTAAGGCATGGCACATGCGTTTATTGACTCAGTGAACACCACCACAAGCAATTCTCAGCCTCTCGAACGAATTTCAGAAGTTCATTAGCCCAAATTCTATTTACATAATTATCGATGACGCGATTTGTGCACATTCACGATACTAGCTAACTGTTCTTAGTTCTGCTCACAACTGACTGCCGAGTTCCAATACCTAATTCAAGCTTAATTCTCAGCAGAAATTAGTATTATTGTCAGTGGATTTTTTCCAAAAATATTTAAGGGGTACTCTCAGTTATGGTCGATAAAACATCACGATGTTGCAATTTTCGGCGATTTGCAAAGTCCGGTCATTGTTTGTGTTCGAATCATTAACTTTCAGCTTTTTCGATGCCTGAGTGGATGTTAAATAGTTCGTTAGACTATTTTCTTCATCCTTCAAAATTAAGCACACGCACAAAATAACAGCCTACCCCGCCTCCAAACACTATTAAGAACGGAGTGCCAAGTTGCCGACCAAAAGAAACTGATTCGATAGATCGATTTAAATCGAGGATTACTCAAAACCTCTGCCAGCTGTTCGATGAACTTTCAAGTCGGAAGTTAGATTTGCCGGACTAGATACAAATGTACCAATATTTGATCATTTTAAATGATCTAGTCGCCTTCGTCGTTACTTTACGGCGACGTCACGAAATGTAGCCTACCGAAAATGCACTGAGGTGTGTGACGTCATAGTACCGCTTGTTGCATGTGTCCTGAGTTCACTGGTGAGCTCTGGCGTTACGAGACGGCAACGACTCGGCGAGCGTGATGTCATCCAACCAGCTCCCTCCTTTCACCGCGCGCTCCAGCTCCCTCATGACTTGTAAATTCCTAGCGTTCTGATTGTTTCTTGATCATCTAACATGTCAAGAGCCTTTCTAGCATTTTTCAGCATTTGTAGCATTTAAAATGATATAAAGTCCAGTCTTTCAGGCTGACTATCTCTTTTCTTTTCTTTTCTTAAACAGTTTTCAATTCCCCCAGAAAAAATGCACTAATTATTATCATTATCAGACCTCTTATAACCGGCGATTTTCATTAAGCAGTTACCCTTTTACAATGCTTCCTCAATTTTTGTGTCTATGAAGATGGAATTGGAGGGTTCATTCCTAGAATCAGACAAGGCCAGAAATTAAATTGTTCAGAAACTAAAAAAACCGGTACAGTTTCATTTGTGCTGAATGAAATATAATAGAAGTTGCTTTTAGACCTACCATTGTCTCACTAAGAGCTTTGCATTGCACATAGAGAAAATATATATATAGGCCTATACAGATATATACAGTATATTTACGAGGATAGTTCAGAAAATCTTTGGACTAATCTGGTTTTTGCCTAAATCTATAGTTGAACACAAAAATGAAAAGTATGTTAATCCTCAAATACGATCATTTATTATATAAATCCTAACAAAGTACAATCCATTATCGAATGCCAAAGATTCCAGGTAATTAATTATCTTAAAAAAGCATTGGACAAGCATTGGGCTTGTCTTAGTTTTGTAGAATTCCCAATATTTCACAGTCGTATATAACCCGACCTGTCTGCTTTTTGAAGACAGCAATAACATATATTCGTAGAGCTGGCCTTGAAGAGAAATATGTATTTATCTCAAAAAGTAATTTTTTGTACTTGCCAGGTTTTCGAAATGAACCCTTCAATTGTACTTCTGTTAAGAACAACTAATTCGGAGAGTTGTGAACGTTTCAAGGGAAGGTTGGCTAGTACAATAAAGTAGAAATGTCACGATGGACTGTCCAGAATGTCTATGACTGCCATAAGTAGATGAGAATAAATAAAAAACTGAGGAGACTTCGCTATAACTGGCTTGAAACCTTGAAACTCAGAATGTATTTTTAAAACCCTACTGTTAGCTTGATCGGAAGCTTATATGAAGCGGGATTCAACAATTGCGTGTCCCAACCAAGTGCGTAGCTGGGGTTTGAAACTGAAAACTATTCCTACAAAGGATCAAACCCACCTGTCCTTTGAGTTCTCGTCAATAGGCTGCATCCTCCCCCAATGCAATAATACTGTCTATTTAAAATCAATGCCCCCCCCCCCCCCCCTCATGGTGAAGTGGTTAGCAAACTTGGCTTTCATCCTTGAGTTCCGGGTACGATTTCCGGTTTTGCCAGGAAACTTATTTCTAGCCTACGGGTTTGAACGGGCTTCACACAGCCTCTTGAGATAAAACTGAGAAGAGGTGGGTTCGATTCCCATCTCAGCCATCCTAGAAGTGGTATTCCCTGGTTTTCCATCTCTGATCCATGAATGTGGCGTGATAGTTGCCAAGCTAAAGCAACGGTCGGTCAACTCCTTACCAAGCCTTTTGTCAATTACAAATGCAAACGTTTCAACAGATACCACAATAAAGCAGGTTATCAAACAAATTCCACTCACACCCAAGTACTCGGGGTTGAATTGATCATGATGTCTGAGCCCCTGAATCTACAAAACTTAAAATAAGAAGGAAGTAATTGTGAAATGATCAGTTTTGGTCCTCATAGCTCGTTCCAAATGGGTTTCACAAAGTACTCAGAAAGACTGCTGATGTGCTCTATATTTTGCACAGCAGACTGTTGGTCCATATCTTTAGAATAGATATGCATGTCAGCCTAAGCTACGAGAGTAGCATTACAGTGGAAACAATGTCGTGTTCTAAATTCAGATGTTGGAGACATACAGCGAGCCATATATTTGCCACGAAGTGGCCCAACGTGTAAGCAGTCTTAAATGCCAAATGATTGGGATGGGATTCGATCCTTCATACTTTAGCGCAAATGGCTAGCGCATGAGCCAACCAATCCATGCATCCACACAGCATTTTCTTTTTGATAAATCAACACTAAGAGATTATTGTATGTATAGGCTACCAATCAATACCAATTAATCGATCTTAATTAATGATTTGCGATCGATGGTAGACTCTAAGTTCTGTCTCTACATCTTGTGCCATATTTGTCAGAAATTTCACAGCGCAGTGGGTACGAGAGTCGCTGAGTGTGGAGCTTAGCTTTTGTGCTGGAATAATGCCCGAGGACAACACGCCGTGTTGGTGGCCCGCATTCTGGATCACTCAACTGCAGCTCACCATGTCATCGACCATGTTTCTTGAGCACTCTATACCACTGGGACTTTCTTGTCTGTGTACCCCCAATATCCATTTGTTTGAACTTCGTACCCTCAGAGAGCACTTATGTACAAAAGGCCCATCCATGATTATTGCTAAAAAACAGCTTACTGGGTGAATCAGTGGAAGCATATCCACCTCCTGATCCCAGTATCGCAAGTTGATTATCGGCTGAGGAAGTCGGAATTTTGAAGGGTGAGAAAATCTACAGCACTCCGAGTATTACAATGTTAGATCATGGAAGATCTCTCGTATTACATTTGAAGATTATGAGTCGAAAAAAAAAAATCTAATCTCACATTCAAGTCTCCCAATCGTTCCGGGTATCTCTAGCAGATTGCAGTGCAGAGCGGAATGACAAAATTAGAAAATAGATCTCCCACATGTTTCTCCAACTTAAAATATGTGTAGTCTATACCAGGTACAGCAGTTGAGGCCATACGATAAAATAAAGAATACAAAAGGATCAATTTGAAACTAGGAGCCCTGGTTGTTCAAACTCCTCCATCACTGGAGCGATACCAAATGGGTATATGGCGTTTCTAGGAACGTGGGGAGCAACACCTTACAGGTCGATGTCTGTAATAATGTTAACTTATTTACCTGCGCTACATTCACATAGCCTACTACGGCGACATGTACGGTGCGTGCCAGTATACCAAGGCAGGTGTGTTGTTGTGGTTGCTTCTTTATGGGCTTTGTGACAGCGTGGTCATTTAACCCCGTGTACTAAGGTGTGTGTAGGATTTGATTGATGACCTGTATCACTCTGATGTCTGCCATTAGTGTGTGTATTTGTAATTGAGGTAAGATTTGGGTAGTAAGCGGCCGTGGCTTTAAGGCAGGCACCATCCCGGCATTTGCCTGGAGTTGAAGTGGGGAAACTACAGAAAACCACTTCCAGGATGGCTGAGGTAGGAATCGAACCCGTGTCTTCTCAGTTTTGCCTCACGAGGCTGAGTGTGCCCCGTTTCAGTCCTCAGACCAGATTTAAATTTCTTGGCAGAGCTGGGAATCGAACCCGGGCCTCCGCGGTGACGGCCAAGAGTGCTAGCCACTACGCAACGAGGCTGTCGGCAGTTGTCTTGGTCTCCGTGGTCATTTCATTCCCATTTAATTTGGCTGTGTACCGTATAGAATTTGTCTGAGAGCCTATGTTGTTGCAGTGTCTGTAGTAACGTGTGTATTTGTAATTGAGGCTAGGATTGGGAAGGACAAAATCATGGAATAAGTTTGGACCCATCTGGGCATTTGCATGGATTAGAAGTATAAAACCATGGAATACCAGTTCTAGGATGGCTGAGGGGGAAATCTCCTCAGAATTGCCTCACGAAGCTGTTCTAACTCTCAAACCAGAATTAAATTTCTTGGCAGAGCCAAGAATGTAATCTCTGGAACCGGAGGCATAATGCGTAACCGAGATTACAGAAGGCGGTCAGATATACCTAGACAGTACTGTGAGATCAATTTTACACGTAATATTACACTCATAGCTTTACAAGCCTTGACAGCACCAATGGAAAGCGAATTTAAATTTCCAAGAATTGATTTTGCACTTGATCAGAATGATTAGTAGTTTTATCCGAATGCCATTTCGTGTAATCTGCTTTTGTTTGGAGAAGTCAGTAGAGTAAATTGGACCTGTCTTGCTTGCACTGTAGTCTTATTAGGCCCTGTTGGTACAGTACTTGCATTTTCTTCTTTTAATTGCAGTATATGGTTGAAGAAGGATTGGTGTAACATTAACCCACGGATGGAGTTGCCATAAATTTTTAAAAATAACCCCATTTGCTTCATGTTTTAAATTAATAGTAAAACATTTTAGTTTGAATTGCCTTGTTTTCTTAAATATGAGACATTGTCGTACATCAAATGGAGATTTTCTTGCAATCTAATATTGTGAATGTAATGACGAGCCTTAAGTCTGTCACCTTGCATGTTTACTTATTTGTTTCTGTCAGTAGACTATGTGCGATGGGAGTAATTAAGAAGCACAATGAACCATCAGATAAACGAGGCATTGTCACCAGTTGTTATGCACATCTGAGGAAGTAATTCACGTGAGCTGATAAGCTACAGACAGCTAATGTTAGCCCATGTGACTCACTTAAAAGACGCTGCGAAAACCTTCCACAAGCGTCACGTAACTTGTGCTTCAGGGGCCACATGTTGATAAAACATCACAAATTGTGCCCTTCATTTCCAAATACTATTTAAATAATTTGACGTTATTTTGAAATATATTTGAAAATTTAGGTCTATGTGGTGATCATCATAATTCGTAGGGCTATCGATTGAATTGGCTGGATCGATCGATCGATTTTGAATCCCTATAAACCAATCAATAGTGTTTAATCTGCGTGGTAAAAGACAGGCAGCTTTCCAGAGCCAATGTATAAGTATCATTTGATTTGGTAGACTCCGAGGTGCATTGTTGGATACATACAGTACAGGGAGCCATATGGGCCTACTGTTTAAGCCACAGTTTTTGGCCGGTCTGTCTCGGCTCTGCAGCCGTACAGAGGATGTTGTTATGCGAGATCTCAGTTGCATGGAAAGCATCTCACGTATTAATTGCACTTGCCTGATGTTCACTGAATGCCCTCTGCACGACTGCGCAACCGGGGCTGACCGGCCAACGACCATGGTGCAAACTGTATTTGCCATGTAGTGTCCCAAGTGTAAGCAGTCTTAAATGCCAACTGACTAGGCTGGGATTCGATCCTTCAAACTTAAGCGCATGAGTCAACCAAGCCACTATTTATGATTACTGTAAGAGTAGCGGCGTCCAGTCTTTGCACGCTTGGCGTGCTAACTTAGCTGCGCCGCACGCCGGCAAGCTGGCTCATGCCTCCCTTGGCTGAGCTGCCTGCCCTGACTGCCAGCGCGGCACTTCGACATCTACGTACATTGTGTATCGTACGTTTCTTCACGTACCGGTACTTGAAGGTTACGTGCTTACCATTAAATCAGTCACGAACACTGACAAGGTACCAGAGGCCCAAGGTCGCGGGTTCAAACCCACCCGACGTCATCGGATTTTTAAGAGCATTAAAAATCCCTCAGTGTGCCTTCCTTCGGATGGGAAGTGAAGCCGGCGGTTCCATGTCATAGATTTATGGCATGTAAAAGAACCTTCAACAAACTTAACTTGTGTTAGGTTTGATTAATGCTCTTAAGTTCCAACGTTCGTCACCAGGCTCTAGTTGCGAAGGCATCTAGTAGTAGCCAAGTTCACAGCTAGGTGCCGTGGACGGTAGTATTTGGTAGCGAAAGTAGGAACTACTTGAAATTATCGTCTGCAGTCCTTACTTGAATTACAAACAGATAATACACACAAATACAGACATCACAATTAACACCGGTTATCAGACAGAATCTACACACACCCGAAGTACACGGGGTTACATGGGTGCGTTGTCGCAGCCTTTAAACTAAGGCATCAACCAACCAATGTACCAAAGAACTCATTTAGGCAATGCAATTTCGGTCAAATTATTGTTTTTCCCACTATTTTTCGTTTTGTTTCAATTTTTTTTAATATTTAGAATTTACTGAATACCGTTTGACGTTCGACCGATCAACCACAACACAGCGAAGGCAGTACGGGAGGGAGTGAGACGGGAAAGCGAGCGAGTGGGGAAAAACATATAACCTTCCCTCACCGTCGCTGCAGGGCCGTACGCGCCTTACATGCTGTATGGACACCACTGGTTTAGAGCGCAAGGCCGTCTGCGCCAGAAGCACGTTGGCGTGCTGTATGGACACCTCTGATTTAGAGTGCAAGGCCGTCCGTTCCAGAAGCACTCTGGCGTGCTGTTTGGACACCTCTGATGTAGAGTGCAAGGCCGTCTGCGCCAGAAGCACTCTGGCGTGCTGTTTGGACACCTCTGATGTAGAGTGCAAGGCCGTCCGTTCCAGAAGCACTCTGGCGTGCTGTATGGACACCTCTGATTTAGAGTGCAAGGCCGTCCGCACCAGAAGCACTCTGGCGTGCTGTATGGACACCTCTGATTTAGAGTGCAAGGCCGTCCGCACCAGAAGCACTCTGGCGTGCTGTTTGGACACCTCTGATTTAGAGTGCAAGGCCGTCCGCACCAGAAGCACGCTGGCGTGCTGTTTGGACACCTCTGATTTAGAGTGCAAGGCCGTCCGCACCAGAAGCACTCTGGCGTGCTGTATGGACACCTCTGATTTAGAGTGCAAGGCCGTCCGCACCAGAAGCACTCTGGCGTGCTGTATGGACACCTCTGATTTAGAGTGCAAGGCCGTCTGCACCAGGAGCACGCTGGCGTGCTGTATGGACACCTCTGATTTAGAGTGCAAGGCCGTCCGCACCAGAAGCACTCTGGCGTGCTGTATGGACACCTCTGATTTAGAGTGCAAGGCCGTCTGCACCAGGAGCACGCTGGCGTGCTCTATGGACACCTCTGATTTAGAGTGCAAGGCCGTCCGCACCAGGAGCACGCTGGCGTGCTGTATGGACACCTCTGATTTAGAGTGCAAGGCCGTCCGCACCAGAAGCACTCTGGCGTGCTGTATGGACACCTCTGATTTAGAGTGCAAGGCCGTCCGCACCAGGAGCACGCTGGCGTGCTGTATGGACACCTCTGATTTAGAGTGCAAGGCCGTCCGCACCAGGAGCACGCTGGCGTGCTGTATGGACACCTCTGATTTAGAGTGCAAGGCCGTCCGCACCAGAAGCACTCTGGCGTGCTGTATGGACACCTCTGATTTAGAGTGCAAGGCCGTCCGTTCCAGAAGCACTCTGGCGTGCTGTATGGACACCTCTGATTTAGAGTGCAAGGCCGTCCGTTCCAGAAGCACTCTGGCGTGCTGTATGGACACCTCTGATGTAGAGTGCAAGGCCGTCTGCGCCAGAAGCACGCTGGCTGGTGTGCTGTATAGACACCTCTGATTTAGAGTGCATGGCCGTCTGCGCCAGAAGCACGCTGGCTGGTGTGCTGTATGGACACCTCTGATTTAAAGTGCAAGGCCGTCCGCACTAGAAGCACGCTGGAGTGCAGTAGGGACACATCTGATTTAAAGTCCAAGGCCGTCCGCACCAGGAGCACGCTGGCGTGCTGTATGGACACCTCTGATTTAGAGTGCATGGCCGTCCACGCCAGAAGCACGCTGGCGTGCTGTATGGACACCTCTGATTTAGAGTGCATGGCCGTCCACGCCAGAAGCACGCTGGCGTGCTGTATGGACACCTCTGATTTAGAGTGCAAGGCCGTCCACGCCAGAAGCACGCTGGCGTGCTGTATGGACACCTCTGATTTAGAGTGCATGGCCGTCCACGCCAGAAGCACGCTGGCGTGCTGTATGGACACCTCTGATTTAGAGTGCATGGCCGTCCACGCCAGAAGCACGCTGGCGTGCAGTAGGGACACATCTGATTTAAAGTCCAAGGCCGTCCGCACCAGGAGCACGCTGGCGTGCTGTATGGACACCTCTGATTTAGAGTGCATGGCCGTCCACGCCAGAAGCACGCTGGCGTGCTGTATGGGCACCTCTGATTTAGAGTGTAAGGCCGTCCGCACCAGAAGCACGCTGGCGTGCTGTTTGGACACCTCTGATTTAGAGTGCAAGGCCGTCCGCACCAGAAGCACGCTGGCGTGCTGTTTGGACACCTCTGATTTAGAGTGCATGGCCGTCCGCACCAGGAGCACGCTGGCGTGCTGTTTGGACACCTCTGATTTAGAGTGCAAGGCCGTCCGCACCAGGAGCACGCTGGCGTGCTGTATGGGCACCTCTGATTTAGAGTGTAAGGCCGTCCGCACCAGAAGCACGCTGGCGTGCTGTTTGGACACCTCTGATTTAGAGTGCAAGGCCGTCCGCACCAGAAGCACGCTGGCGTGCTGTATGGACACCTCTGATTTAGAGTGCAAGGCCGTCCGCACCAGAAGCACGCTGGCTGGTGTGCTGTATGGACACCTCTGATTTAGAGTGCAAGGCCGTCCGCACCAGAAGCACGCTGGCGTGCTGTTTGGACACCTCTGATTTAGAGTGCAAGGCCGTCCGCACCAGAAGCACTCTGGCGTGCTGTATGGACACCTCTGATTTAGAGTGCAAGGCCGTCTGCACCAGGAGCACGCTGGCGTGCTGTATGGACACCTCTGATTTAGAGTGCAAGGCCGTCCGCACCAGAAGCACGCTGGCATGCTGTTTGGACACCTCTGATTTAGAGTGCAAGGCCGTCCGCACCAGAAGCACTCTGGCGTGCTGTTTGGACACCTCTGATTTAGAGTGCAAGGCCGTCCGCACCAGAAGCACGCTGGCGTGCTGTTTGGACACCTCTGATTTAGAGTGCAAGGCCGTCCGCACCAGAAGCACGCTGGCGTGCTGTTTGGACACCTCTGATTTAGAGTGCAAGGCCGTCCGCACCAGAAGCACGCTGGCGTGCTGTTTGGACACCTCTGATTTAGAGTGCAAGGCCTTCCGCACCAGAAGCACGCTGGCGTGCTGTTTGGACACCTCTGATTTAGAGTGCAAGGCCGTCTACGCCAGAAGCACTCTGGCGTGCTGTATGGACACCTCTGATTTAGAGTGCAAGGCCGTCCGCACCAGGAGCACGCTGGCGTGCTGTATGGACACCTCTGATTTAGAGTGCAAGGCCGTCCGCACCAGGAGCACGCTGGCGTGCTGTTTGGACACCTCTGATTTAGAGTGCAAGGCCGTCTACGCCAGAAGCACTCTGGCGTGCTGTATGGACACCTCTGATTTAGAGTGCAAGGCCGTCCGCACCAGAAGCACGCTGGCGTGCTGTTTGGACACCTCTGATTTAGAGTGCAAGGCCGTCCGCACCAGAAGCACTCTGGCGTGCTGTATGGACACCTCTGATTTAGAGTGCAAGGCCGTCCGCACCAGAAGCACGCTGGCGTGCTGTATGGACACCTCTGATTTAGAGTGCAAGGCCGTCCGCACCAGAAGCACGCTGGCGTGCTGTTTGGACACCTCTGATTTAGAGTGCAAGGCCGTCCGCACCAGAAGCACGCTGGCGTGCTGTTTGGACACCTCTGATTTAGAGTGCAAGGCCGTCCGCACCAGAAGCACGCTGGCGTGCTGTTTGGACACCTCTGATTTAGAGTGCAAGGCCGTCCGCACCAGAAGCACGCTGGCGTGCTGTTTGGACACCTCTGATTTAGAGTGCAAGGCCGTCTACGCCAGAAGCACTCTGGCGTGCTGTATGGACACCTCTGATTTAGAGTGCAAGGCCGTCCGCACCAGGAGCACGCTGGCGTGCTGTATGGACACCTCTGATTTAGAGTGCAAGGCCTTCCGCACCAGGAGCACGCTGGCGTGCTGTATGGACACCTCTGATTTAGAGTGCAAGGCCGTCTACGCCAGAAGCACTCTGGCGTGCTGTATGGACACCTCTGATTTAGAGTGCAAGGCCGTCCGCACCAGGAGCACGCTGGCGTGCTGTATGGACACCTCTGATTTAGAGTGCAAGGCCGTCCGCACCAGAAGCACGCTGGCGTGCTGTTTGGACACCTCTGATTTAGAGTGCAAGGCCGTCCGCACCAGGAGCACGCTGGCGTGCTGTATGGACACCTCTGATTTAGAGTGCAAGGCCGTCCACGCCAGGAGCACGCTGGCGTGCTGTATGGACACCTCTGATTTAGAGTGTATGGCCGTCCGCACCAGAAGCACGCTGGCGTGCTGTTTGGACACCTCTGATTTAGAGGGCAAGAATGACCTCTATTTTTCTGTCATAAGACTTAACTTTTATTTTTTCTTTCGGTGACGGGAATATGACCTAGAAGTTGCCACCATGAGTTACCTTCTATTACTCCATGAAGCCGTCAACGACGGAAGGTAAATATTCGTACGGGATAAAATGTTACGGGAATCCAAATTACACATTTACTTTATATTAAAGGTATTACACGGAATGATTGACAAAAATAAAATACTCCAGCATCAAACATTAAAAGGACACATTTCTGACATGTTCAATCAGTCATTGTGGTTGCTCGAACCGGTAACCATTAGAAGCTAACGCTAATTACGGACTTCGCTGGCGGAGAGTGGCTACCTCCCTCTCACTCCTCCTCTCTTGTCCGGGGATCAATCATGGCAGCTCGGTGGAGAAATTAGCCCGTCACTCCATTTTATAAGCCATAAGTACATATTTCAATAGCCTATGTTGTTTTGTTCCCAGCTCGGCTAGACTTTCAGCAGATATTTCATTCTTGAAATTGTGGGAATGTGTTTGCCAATATGTACCAGTATTAACTTAGTACTTTTAGCGGGAAAATGAAACTCGTTTCACATGGAAATGAAATATTGTGACTTCCATCCTTTTTTCACTCTTGCGTGTTTACTCTTCAGTTCACGCTAGCAAACATCATTGATAGCACACGTCCGTTTTCTTCATGCGTACAACGAATGTAGTATTACCAATGTATGGTGTGGTTATTGAATGTTCCATTTAGAAGCTCGTGGGAATTATTATAGATTTTAATTACTCTCTTGGCTACGATCGGTCATATTGCTAAAGTGAATTATATTTTACTGAACATACGTTGTGTTACTGTATTTTCGGGATTTAATCCACAAATTCCGGATCTATTCTATTCTGGTCGGGTTGAGAGTTGAAATTTTCTATATTTTGATGTCGATTGATTGACTAATCGGGAGCATAATTTGGGTGATTACACACGCTAAGAAACGGGCGGGCATCAATTCCACCCGGGAATTCCAGTCAGGTAGCCAGGGTTACCTCAATTCCACCCGGTCCTCCAAGGGACCCAGAAATGAGTTCTTCAACTCCGCCCAGGCTTTTCCCCAATGACGTGAACAAATGTCATAACCCTCCTGCTCGCATACCAAGGGCCGTGTCAAACACCTTATGCAGCTCATGAGTAGAAAAAAAATAGAAAACTTGGCAGACTTATGTAAAAGAATATTATGATTAATTTTAAATCACCACCACCAAGTCCGCTCAATCGTTAAATCAGATATAAACATAATATAAAGAGCTAGATATTAATCACTGTTGTTAAATAAAAATATGGACAGGAAATTTAATAAAATAAGAAAAATCAGCATCTTAAAATCACATAAATCTTTACTTCATTTCAAACTTGCAAGAATTCGCTCATGTGCTGCAGAAGGTGTTTGGCGTTGACCCGGCCCTTGGTATGCGAGCAGGAGGGTTATGACATTTATTTACGTCATTGGGGATAACCCCTTTGCCGACCCCTTGTCAAAGCCTGAGCGGAGTTGAGGAACTTATTTTTGGGTCCCTTGGAGGACCGGGTGGAAATGAGGAAAATCGGGCGGAATTGATGTTCGACCTAAGAAACTTGCGGTTCTCTTACTCTTGAGCAATGTGGAGCTGTAATTTTTTCGTAGTTTTTATTTCTTCCATAAAAAAAAACGTTTTTGACCATTGGAAATAATTCGAATAATTAACAAATTGTTCCGTGTCGAACTAAAGAGCGTACTTTTCTTAAAATTTAAGATTCACACCAATGATTGATCTCGGCCATCCTAGAAGTAGTTCCCGTGGTTAGAGTTCGTGCTTCCTGAGCCAGAAAGTTTGCGTTTGCTCTCTACGTTTGGGAATTTCCCCTAGGAATCCCCGTTGTGATTGGTACTAAAATAAATAGGGGAATATTGCCATCGATATACTACAGTAATGTCTTCTTTGGACATGTGTTGCACTCACGTTCATCCTCTGGGCGAATGAACGACATAAAAAAAACTAATGTGAGACACATTCTCATTGTATCAATTGGTTTACTGTTTATTCTGATGGAGACATCCCGAACAGCTGCTGACCGCCCATTCTGCGAATCGTTAAAATTAATTAAACAATTGGAAAAGTTACCTTTGTGCAACATATTTGTCTATATTTTAATTCGTTTTGAGCACTACTGTTGGAGACAGTAAGCTGCGTTACAAAAAGTACAATTACTGTGGATGGACTATGTCAAGTTTTTAGGAACTGATCTTTAAAATAAAGTCGCTCACTCACGAAGGCACCATGTTTCAGAATAATATTGAACTGTATTGTTATTTCTAGTGATTTATTTTCAACATTGGGTGAAACATCCTTAGTGTATTTTCATATACAACGAGATGTAATCTACGAGTTAAATAAATAAATAAGAAATTAATGAAATAAATAAATAAATAAATAATGAAATAAATAAATAAATAAATAAATAAATAAGAAATTCATGAAATAAATAAATAAATAAGAAATTAATGAAATAAATAAATAAATAAATAAATAAGAAATTCATGAAATAAATAAATAAATAAATAAATAAATAAGAAATTAATGAAATAAATAAATAAATAAGAAATTAATGAAATAAATAAATAAGAAATTAATGAAATAATAAATAAATAAATAAGAAATTAATGAAATAAATAAATAAATGAGTAAGAAATTGATGAAATAAATAAATAAATAAGAAATTCATGAAATAAATAAATAAATAAGAAATTTATGAATTAAATAAATAAATAAATGAGTAAGAAATTGATGAAATAAATAAATAAATAAATAAGAAATTCATGAAATAAATAAATAAATAAATAAATAAGAAATTTATGAATTAAATAAATAAATAAGAAATTAATGAAATAAATAAATAAATGAGTAAGAAATTGATGAAATAAATAAATAAGAAATTCATGAAATAAATAAATAAGTAATTAATGAAATAAATAAATAAATAAATAAGAAATTAATGAAATAAATAAATAAGAAATTAATGAAATAAATAAATAAATACATAAATAAAAATGAATAAATACATAAACAAATCAATAATTAAATAACACCTTTCAGTATATTATAATATATCAGTTTAGAGCAGGGTTTCCCAAACTTTTTCTGACCATCGCCCACTTTCGAGACTTATAATTTTTTCGCCCACCTCATTTCAAAAAACGCACAAATCTTAAAATTACTAACACATACATTCAAATACCTACATATAAGATGAGAAATGAAGATTTTTAGGGACATTTTTCTCTTAATATGTACATCATGTTACTTTAGGTATAATTATGTACATTAAAAATTTGCAAATAATAGTTCTAAAAAGAAATAACAATCAATGAAATGAATTAAAGAAAATAAAATAATATTAAAACTACATGAATTTTTATATCTAATTAATTAAACAACATGAATATCTATGTCTAATTAATATAATTTGATAAACTACTGTAGTTGTAAATAGATTAAAAAGGAAACATAATTTGATATAATTAAATTACTTGTTTGCATTTTTATTTTATTCCTTGTTTTTATATTCAAAAGCTTCTCGGTCATATTGTATATATTAAAACTGAATTATTTGCCCACCAATTTTTTCAAATCGCCCATCTGTCAGTTTCGCCCACTGGCGTGCTAAAATCGCCCACTAGTGGGCGAATTCGCCCAGTTTGGGAATCTCTGGTTTAGAGGAATCAGTAGATATTATTTGATTATATATTTTGCAACATATGAGCTGATATTAGGTTTAGTTTAGGACCTATATGATGTTGTTTTATCAGATAACTTACCATTGCGTTTTCCTTGCACTGTTTACTATTAAAAATAAAAATTATTACCTTTGGTTGGAATACAATTTCTTTTTAACTAAGGGGCCGATAACCTAGATGTTAGGCTCCTTAAAATGAGAATCATCATCATCATCATCTTCTTCTTCTTCTTCTCGTTAACTATCATTACAACACATTAGCAGTATACTGTAATAAATTGCATGTTTTCAACCAATGTCTTAATTGACTTTTACCTAAATTGACGGTGGGTTATTCATGGGAACATAACGATATATCCATAGAGACCTGTTGCCTTCTCTGAACTCGAGCTGAAATTAAAATAACTATTTCGCTATAAGTAGCCTAGTTACGTACTCTTAATAGCCTCAATTTATATTTTTCGGTACATAACATGGAATTATAAAACACTGCGTTAATCCCTATATATATATTCACGGAAATTTGCGTTATTAACACGTTTCAAACTGTTTTATGACCGTTGCGCGCAAATACAAAATTGTTGTCTGTCTGTAAGTCTGTGTACAAAGTCTATCCTTTAGAGGCACGACATTAATCACTGATGTAACTCTTCACTGTACTTCTTATCAACGTGTGGCTATAGGTTAAAAACTTTCAAAATACATGCTAAAATAGGCGAAATATAAACATTATCATAGATGGACGTCCAAAGCTTATTTGGAGTTCCTAAATGTGAGACACAAAGCTCGGGAGTCTATAAAGGGTCTCTTAAATCCACATTTTAAGGCCTTAAATTTAACAGTATCTGTGATATCCCAGGAAACTAAATTCGTTGTGGTAAACTGATGAAGGAATTACAAGCCCCTAACAATTGCAACAGTAGCTCAATTGATAACGTATGGCTATTAATACCGAATACCGATCGAAGAACGGGTGCTTCTGCTAGTCAGACATAAGAATTTAAAGAGGAGAACAATGAAATTGATGGCAGCCGTCCACATTAATGAATAACATTTATTTGTGTTAGAAACAGTAACACGTTTTTGCATACATACAAGGAATGGAATATATTATACAGTACGTTTCGATCATGTATAAGATATACAAGAAATGTAGACCTAACTTCACATCATAGTGTCATTTCATAAACATGTCTGTTGCTATGGCTGTGTCGTATGTTTGCAATGTAATGTGCAAGATACTGTGATCTGATTGTAACTTGTGACTATGTTCTGCTTTCAGGTAAGTACAGCACGAGGTTCGTCCAAGGATCCGCTGCGCATGGGCGTACAAAATATGGTTAGTCCGTGCAACTCCTTTCCATCTGCCGGTATGATTGAATATTATATGACTTTCCTGTCAACATCATGAGTTCTTAGAGTTTGTGTCTCTTGAACATTGTTCCACTTATAAGTCACGTCAGGTGCTAAGCATGGTACAAGGTCTAAGAAAACACAAGGAATATTTTATTCACATCAATATTTTACATATTTCTTGTTTTCTCGGAGTAGTAATTAGTAATTGGAATGAAATATACATATATTAGTCGGACTCGATGTTCTCTTGGAAACGAACAAAGAGTTGGGCGAAAAGGAATATTATAGTTTAACATCGCTTGACATGATTGATCGGCTGGGAAGAAATGTTCGATTTCCAGGATGTATATTTGCGTGTTTATACAACATAGGCTATGTGTTGTGTTTCCCTCATTTGTATCAGGGGAAGGGGAATTATGATCATGCATCTTGATTTGTACTGCCTTTTTACGTGAAACGTCCTCAATTAGGGAATGCGGATTGATGCAATGTTTTTTAAATTTATTTATTTATTTATTTAATTATTTATTTATTTATTTATTCATGGTACACAACAGGGCTCAGTGTACGCCCCAATAACAGTGCACCTACACAGTGAAATACAGTTCCAGGTATTTCTACATTATTAAGCGGTAACATCTACGTGAAATATTCTTATCGCTAGGAAGTTCACACAGATGTCTAAATGCATCGTAATAAAAAGCTATATCTAAATATAATATAAAAGCTAAATCGAAATTTGATCTAATGTAAAAAATAAACACAGGTTTCGAAATTAATGATTACATAGAAAACTAAAAACACCTAAGTGTTACTTTAATAACTAGGGAACAGGCCTATCCACAGTATACTTTGTTGTTTCTATTTTGTGTGATAAATAATTTGATTTCAAATGTGAATTCAATGACTGGATTAAAATTTCCGAACTAAATCGTTGTAAATACTGCATATAGGTGATTGTCTTCATTTCTCCCAGTTGAGGGGTTATTCAACTCTGTGCTTATACCCCCACAAGCTATTATGGAAGTTCTGTTACGGTTAACTGTATTACAAAACTGGTATCCCCCTGTATATCTCACCATTTCAGAAATGTCAAAAGTAAGAAGAACAAAATATGTTCTATTGAATTATTCTGCAGGCGTATAATTCTCAGATATTCTTTCGGACATCCTGCAATCTCCAGCTAAGGCCACGTCTGCTTTTTACCCAAGTCATACCTCAATTACAAATACACACACTATTACAGACATAACAGTGACACAGGTTATCAGACAAATTCAACACACACCCAAGTAGGCTACACGGGGCTACATGACCACGATGTCGTAAAGCCCCTAAAGAATCAACAACAACAACAACAACAACAACAACAACAACAACAACAACAACAACAACAACAACAACAACAACAACAACAACAACAACAACATCAACTATAATCTCCATTGAGGTAAGAACAATGAATGACATTTGGAACTATGTCACATCCTTTGAACGATGCGGAAGAAAATACATAAACAATTAATCAGCAATGTGCAACTTTTGGGAGTTTGAAACAAATTTACCCATAGAATTTCACCATGTAAACGCAAGTAAGCTGATAATTGCTTCCATCCTTAATCTGCACATCCTGTCATCATGGTTTGTGCATATTTAACGGAACGAAGCACGTTAATAATATGCCTGTCGATTTCCTGAAAGCCAGTGAATCATCCGGTTGTGCGAAGCGTGCTTTGTGATATTTAGTCGCGCCCGACCTGTTTGGCATTGCCATTAGTAGCTATCACTTGCCTGGCTACTCTCATTAGATTCGAAAATTCTTCTTTGATTCGTGATGAGAAAATAAAAGAAACACCTAACAGGAGAATATTCGTGATTAAAAGAAAATATATCCTTTCGGATGATGGATAGGTACATGAACTAGCAAAAAAATCATGACTGGCCCTTCAGAGGGCCAAAATCAATCCACAGTATATGTCCTGAGAGAGAGTGAACAGCTGGACAGAATTAAGTGGTTCTCTGCGAATAAAGGTAAAAGTAGGCCTACTGTATTAAGTAACAGTAAAACTTCGTTTAACCGTCATTGCTTTAATAGCATAATAATACTGTAATAACAAAGTGCTTTAAGGTGCAGTGACACGTTCGCTTTGCTTAATTACTCTATTTTAGTAGGAAGTGACTGTACTTGATTAAGACTAGTGTTCAAACCATGACGAAAAACAAACTGTTAGTCCCTCAGAGGCTGAAACAATGCTGTCCAAGTGTATAGAATGGTTTGAAAGTGAAGAAGATGCCAATGCAATGCAGATACTACAGGTACTGCTCCGAAAAATACGAAATATTGCTGCGGTGAACGCTCGAGCATCAAAGAGGCAGAAGAAAATGACTGACTATTTTCAAGCTACATGAACTATTTCACCTGTAAGTTTATATTACTGTACTGTACATAATTTAGTCACATTTGTAGCTACTGTACGGATGTTTTTATCATGTAATATATAGTTTTATTTCCTATTACAATCGTGTTTAAGTTCTTTTCGCTGCGAAAAATATTACATTACTGTCTATAATATAATTGATTGAGGTCATATTTTGGAGGAATAATACCATGTTTCTGTATCCGTCTATTCGCTCAACCGTCACGACCACGGTCCCGACGATGGCGGTTAATCGAGATTTTACTGTACTGTATTCTTCGCTCGTGGATGCTCTAATGCTTATTTGTTGATGTTAGCACATAGCCTAAAGCACCAATCCGATCTAGAAATCTCAGAAAACTCAAATTCTCCAACAACTTGAAGGAGTCCCTCTCCAACCATTGGCCGCTTAGTTCTGCAGACCACTAGATTTGAGTTACTATTTAGAATGCAACTGAAGTCCAGCACATACTAGCTTCTATCGGGGTGGTCCAAGGTTCGATCCACGTTACAAAGATCTTGAGAGAGAGAGGCATCGTGAGGACCACTGGCTTGCAGATGATGGGAACTTAACTCTACCCTCTGGCACAGCCGTGCGCGTTAAATCACTGACCATGACCGCGCTGAGGGGCATCTACCCCATTCCCCATCGTAATAATTACAGTGAATTTTGATTTTTAATTTTAATTTTTTGTTTATTTTTATATTTATACACTAGACCTAGTACAGTCACCTCAGAAACACAGGTTATCAGACAAATTGAAAACACACTCGAGTAAACGGGGCCACACAAGACCACGATTTCACATAGCCCCTTAAAGAATCAACAACAACAACAACAACAACAACAACAACAACAACAACAACAACAACAAAGAAGCTTAAAGCTCTTTGGTCCTTCAGCCAAAAAGCACTGCAATGCGGTTCATAGGTTGGCCATATCAAGTCGTTGCTATTTCAAAAGGGGTGTAGACAAGGTTCACTGACGTATACTGACAAGTCCACTTGGTACACCAGGGTGAAACTCCCATGGACACGACATAAGCCTACCTAAAACAAATTGTTGCCTTATGACAACTTATCAAAATCCTTAGGAAGCTAGGGACTAAATTCACCTGGATGTCTTTGATCATGGCGTTTCAATTTTCTTAATGTAGAAGGCTAGCAGGTTTAGGGAAGCGAGTTTCGGATATTAAGGCTGTGTCCCAAAGCTCAAGTTGATAACTACTTCCGCGGATAAACAAAACGTTATCCGCATCTGCCCCGCATCCGCACGTTTGTTATCCGAATCTACTGGCATTACTATAATATTTTCAATTAGATAACATATTAAAGCAACACATTTAGTACTGAGAAGAAAGCAGTTTCCTTAGGCTATGTAGCCTATGTCAAGTTCTATGTTTAAAATGAATGTTATACAGACAGAATTGCAACCCTTTTCATAATAATAATAATAATAATAATAATAATAATAATAATAATAATAATAATAATAATAATAATAATAATGTTATTGGTTTTACGTCCATTTTAACTGCACTGGCTTTTAGAGACGCCGGGGTGCCGGAATTTTGCCCCGAAGGGGATCATTAACGTGCCAGTAAATCTACTGACACGGCTCCCTCGCATTTGCGCACCCTCAAATGCCAGCTGACTGCGCCAGGTTTCGAACCTGCAATCTTGGGCTCAGCAAGCGAGAACGTTACCCCTGAGCCACGCAGCCAGACACAACAACCCTTTTCAGTTCGGAGTGTTAATATTGTGGTTAATGACATAATTTGAATGAGATTAGCGTAAATCATCATCTTACATCTGTCATGAAAATAAAAACATAACGGAAAAATATGATACGTCTTAAACATCCGGGTCTTAGTAATTATATTCAACAAGTTCGGATTGTATTCACAAAACTATCCGCAAATTTGCTCCAATCATTATTCGCAGCTTATCCGCTATCCGCACATCTCCCAGGGGCTCACATCTAGTGGGACTTGGGTTGGCGACCACGGGACCCCAGCTGAGTCCGGCATTGCTTCCACTTACTTGTGTCGGGCTCCTCTCCGTCTTCTTTCCTGTCGACCTTCCTTAGTCAACTCTTGTTCTTTTCCGACCCCGACGGTATTAGGATATCCGAGGACTAGGGAGTCTTTCACTTTCCCGCCTTTATTGTCCCTTGTCTCATATTTCCTGATCCCTCCTTCTTCTGCTAGGGATCAGCCTTCTTTTTCTTTTCATTATATTTCCTTTTCTCTTTATGATTCCCGCACGGATTTTTTGTTAAATGGCTCCCCCGTCTATGTAAATTCCATTTAGCGATTATTTTTTTGCATCTACACTCCATTTTGTAGGTGTTTTCAGTCTACGTTGCATTTTGTAAGTCTTTTAGATCTACAATTGCATTTTGCGAGTGTTTTCAACCTCAATTGCATTTTGTAAGGATTGACAATCTAAATTGCTTTTTAGTAACAAGTCTTTCAATACAGGGGCTCGGACTTTTGTGAGTATTTTGAATTTCAATTGCATTTTGCATTTTCAACCTAAACCGCTTTTTTCAAGTATTTTCAATCTAAAATGCATTTTGGATGGTGGGCATTTTGCAAGCATTTTGATTCTCAATTGCATTTTGTGGGTATTTTGAATCTAAATTACATTTTGTAAGAATTTTCAATCTAAATAGCATTTTGTAAGTATTGTCCATCCAATTGAGTAGTTTGAATCTACCATACATTTTGTAAGCATATTCAATTTCAATTGCATTTTGTAAGTATTTTGAATTTCAATTGCACTTTGTGATTTTTTGGAATCTGAAATGCGCGTTTTTTCAATCTAAATTGCATTGTATATTTTCAATTTTAATTGCATTTTGTAAGTATTTTGAACCTAACCTACATTTTTTTCGTATTTTTCAATCTATTCCTTTTGTGAGTATTTTCCTTTTAATTCCCTTTTCTAAGTATTACCGCTCTTCATTGTGTGGGTCGTTTCAATCTGAGTTCCTTTCTGGAAGTATTTTCCTTCTCACTTAATTTTCGTTCTGGTTTCCACTTCATTGTCATTTTCGCTATCACCCAGACCATTGGGGGCCGATAACCTAGATGTTAGTCCCCTTAAAACAACAATTATCATCATCATCCGCTACCCGCACAACCATGCAAACTTTATCCGCATGGCGAAAAATTTTACGGATATCTGCGGCTTATCCGTGGATACCCGCACCCGCACAGGGCTTTAAGGGACACTAGAACTGATTTAACAGTCTATTAATTTTTCTTGATGTGCCATCATGATTTATGAATTTTGATAAATTTTAATAGTTTTTTTTAATTTTCTTGGTCTGTAATTTACAAAGTGACTGGAGATATTGGTATGTTATCTTACAACACATGTATTTATGAATATCCAGTGATTTTTTGAGAAAAAAATGGTGAATATCTCATGCACATGGAGCATTTTGATTACCTAAAAATGTTGTTTGGAGATAAAAGCATTGTTATAAAATCGCATGCTATATTAACCAGTTTGGCCTTCCTAATGAAACTTTATAGGAAAAAATCTGAAAAATACAATGTTTTGTTGTAGAGATAAAGAGCATAGATACCTTTCGTTTGAGTTAACCTACGACTTTCTAGGATTTCTAGTTTTAAAAGTATCCTATAGCCTACTTTCATATGATTTGCCTTCCATCTTCTTCTTACGCAGATGAGATTTAAAATGTCGCTGAGCCTTTAAATATGGCAGTGCATGAACACTGTTTTACTGAAATGATCCACAGGGGTCCATAAGTAGGTATATAGGAAAAACAAAAAAACAGTTTTTTGTCATTTTTGCCTAAAAACTCTGTCCTAGTGTCCCTTAACTATCGGCTAGCAACTACTCACCATGTACTATGCACTACGGAGCTTTGGAGCATGTCTGCTTGATTCATGGCCTCCTTCATAGACTTGTGTTCTGAAATGCACAAGGTTTACATTCCGGTGCCAAACATCTATAATTTCTTTGTACTAGTCGACAATCAAGCAAGCACTCTCGTTCACTAGCTACTACAGACTTGAATGCTATGTGCTAAGCAGCTTTGGATCATGACTTGTGACGTCACATCTGGAATATTAGTCGACTATCTACAGGGCCATTATATATACAGTATGTGCGCGCGAATAAACACGGCAAGCTAAGCCAGCTGTGACTGGCGCAGATCACGGCCGAGCGTACCCGGTTCAGCCGGTGGTGAGCGCGCTCCGCTGACTTATTTCCGTTAGTTTCCACGTGTTTTGTCATTCATATGGACATGTATCTGCAAAGCTTAGACGTTAGTGTTGCACGTTTAGTGAGTAGGCCTATTGCGATTACTGTTTTTGTTGGCCATGCCTAGACACCAATTCACATTGCGCGAACGTGTGTAGGCTATATCCATAATTCGTGTATGAAAAGCAGAAAATCTTGTTCTGAAACGAGACGAAAATTTCGAATCAAGTTTCCAGGAAGACCTGTGCCTAATGCCAGTGCAATTAGGAGGCTCGCTAAACGATTCAAGGAAGCAGGCTCCGTAAATAATAAAAGAGTTGACAGACATTCTTTCATCAGAAGATGTCAGGTGTGTGTTAAAAGAGAGGGAGGACATTTTTAGCATCGCCTATGAGCACTGTAAGTACACATTATTGAACATGTTTGGTAAAAAGTGACAGTCAGTCTGAAAGACTAGACTTTGTATCATTTTAAATGCTACAAATGCTGAAAAATGCTAGAAAGGCTGGAGGCTTCTCGTTCGCTCGAAGCCAAAGACTCTTGACATGTTAGAAAATTATCTGTATAATACTTATCTTGCTTATCTTGTTTCAAATAACTCGCGAACGGCAAGGGCAAACCAAGGTCAAGCGCGCGGGATGTCGTCACTCTGACCAGAGCGCGCGGTGACGTGCCCCTTCCATCCAGTCTAAAAACACTTATAGTGGGCGATGTGTTGAAGATAGAGATATGCTCTCGCGGACGTTTTTGTAGAAATTTTCATGCTGACCATTTCTTACGTTCATAGTATATTGATATTTTTAACGGTCTGCCCAGCGTAAGCTTAAGAAGCGCACGGACGCCAAGTTTGTTTTCGACTTTTTCACTGAAATCTTTACTGCTTGGCTTCCTTTGATCATACATAAATTATTTTCTACGGAAAATCCTTTACAGAATGGTGAAAACCGCATCAAAATCCATCCAGTGGTTCTCGAGATTGCCCGTGACATCCAAGAATCGGGGATTTTTGTCTTATACTAACGAAATAGAGATTGTCGGGGAACACATGCACCAAGCAGTACTATGACGCCACACACCTCAGTGCATCTTGGTACATTTCGTCCCGTCACCGTAACGTAACGCCAGACCCCAGCGTAACGATGAAGTCGACAAGATCATTTAAAATGATAAAAGTGTGAAAGTGCGCGTCACCACCGGCTGAACCGGGTACGCGCGTCCGCGATCTGCGCCTGTCACATCCGGCTTAGCTTGCCATGTTTACTCGCGCGCACATAGATAATGACCCTGTAGTTAACTACGGCTGAAAATGTAGCTTTGGGACACAGCCTAATAGTCTTCCATCTTCCCCCCTCTCCTGCTCTGCCAATCAACTAATGTCGGAGACAATTTCCTCCTCGAATCAGACTCGAACCAGAAAACTTCAGGTGAGAGGCACCTCAACCAACTTGTCATGATCCATATAATGAACGCGTGCCTAGCACATGAAGAACTGGATTCATTTTCTCTAATATTACAAAAATGAAGTGGGGTCTGGTAACGTCTGCCAGGATAACTGCAGAGTGGTGTACAAATGTTCATCCCATTTGTTCCGGCGAGTCCTACCCCCCCTCACTCATTTGGCCAGGTCCCTCGTTAACCAGTAACTTTGTGACCACTCTGTGCAAGAAAATAAAAATAAAAACTCCCTCCCTCCCTACCTCCCACCCCCACATATAGAGTTCCCTCTCCTTCCCTAAGAGTTGACCAACAAGTCCTGTGGCCCATGCCACTTTGTTTTCAAATTAGAATTACATGGCTGAATTACTAGCTCCATCGTCCAAGCGTTGACGCGACGTAGCCTACTACGAGCGGGATGCAAGCTTGTTTTAAGGTCACGGATGCTATTGTATTGGGGAGAGTTGATGCCACTTGCAGACCAACCGCTGTCACGTGACAGGAGCGCATTCAAGATGACGTGACGTCCCTTTCCCTACCCCCCACCCCCTCACTCTACCTCCCTGTACCTCCCCTCGCACTTTCATTAGCATCCATCAAGCTGTGAAACAAAAGGCGACCGAATTGCGTCTGCGGGGTTTTGAGACTAGCTGCGGCTGTGGAGGTTATTAGTGAAATATACAGAGCGCGGCAGAGACAGAGGGAGACAAGGAGGGTCTGACCACACGCCTATAGTCGAAACATAGGCACAAGGAGTTCGAGTAATCGATTATCATAAAACATTGTGTTTTATGAGGCTGTAACTTGAGAGCCAAGTGGCTGAACCATAATGGGGTTGTTAATGGTTGTATAGGATATCTAAAAGGGTAAAGCAGGAGCAATATCATCCTCTACGATTTCCGAGCGACCACCAGTGATCCAAGCATATTGACTCAAGTGTCTTATAACTACGGCTAGGATTTTTAGGTGCTAAAAATCGGGAAAATATTTATTTTTTATGTATCAAAAATCCCTGAAATATGTGACAAAAAGTAAAAATATTTAATTATAATTTAGTTTATTAATGTGAATATAAACAATATGCAGTACTCACGAATGCAATTTATGCTATGTCTCACTGACTGCTGAAGCATTACAATACACAACGAGATACATCTTCAGGTTGTCCATCACAAATGACCGACGATTATCGCGAAACACTTCTTCTGAAGGCACGAAACTGCGGCAATGTGTTTCTTGCCCTTGAGGTGTTGTGTGACTTGAGATCGCTGTTCAGCCTTGATTGCTTTCCCCATGTGGTTGGCAGAACAGTACGTTCCCATCAGAAGTAGAATTATCTTTAAAATCTTCAACAGACGATAACTTGTAGTTGTTTTTACTTTAGGTATCGTAGAACTGCCTTACACTTCACAGTGCCAGAAATGAACTGCATGTGAGTGTCACTGGTTCCAGGTAGCTGGGTGAGGGGGAGGTCTAGCACATGGTGCAATATGGCTATGACAAGGAAATCCCCGGTTTCCACAGTGAGTGGGACGGGGCGTCAAGACAAGAATAACAGCGTTGCAAGCTGGCATACGCTCTCCATGAAGATTAGATAGCTCACAGGTACTTCCCCGTTAAAGTAACAGAGAGTGTGCAATAAACTGAAAGATTTAGCATACCGGTACTGATTTTAAAAAATGTAAATATTATGTCTTTTTATGTGCTAATAAGTGAAAAGCAGGAATTTATGTATTTACAGAAAAATGCTCAAAATATGTATTTACATAAAAAAAAAAATATTTACCTAAGAGTTCGAGCCCTACTTATAACATCTACTGTAGGTCCCTGGAACAGCTAGCCACAGCTCTTACTTCCTGGTGTGATTTAACATCCTTGCTGTGAGCTGCCGCTGAAGTTCTGCAGAAGTCTTTCTGGTTCTTTTGTGATATATTGAGGATTTTCAACATTCAGTGTGAAAGAATTTTCTACGCGCCAGGAGTACTGCTCGGGTCTAAGCTCCATGTACTTTGGGGGTGAGGTGAAGTGGCAGGAGGGAAGAGGAGGGCCTGTATAGTCCAATACTGCTAACATAGGGTCGTTGCTTAAACCAGTTTTATTTATTTTCTCGTGTCGGAAACATACAAATGTACAGTTGCTATACAGGTACATAACAGGGTTAAACTGTCTAATTGTATAACACGTGCCCAATACTGAGCAACATTCAAGGCGCTCGGAGTGGCTAACAGGAGATCTTCCTCTGCGCAAGATGAAGGGCAATGAAGCATGTGTCTTGTGGTTTGTTCTTGACCACATTCGCAAGACGTGTCACATGTACTGAGGCCCCATCTCCTCAGATTGTCTAGGGATCTTCCAACTCCTGATCGTAACCTGATTAGGGATTTCCACACCAACCAGCTTTCGTTGTGTCCGGGTGGTAGTTCTTCAGCTACTGGCATCCAACCGCAGCGAAACCAGTGTGTTTGGGAATGACTGAGTAGGATCAACCCGTTGTTTCTCTAACATTTTCGTGTGTAGTGGACGTAGTTCGCAGAACACAAAATTTGTTTCAAAATTCTCCTGAAGAAGGAAGGTAAATTAAATGCTGGAGACCGTAAGTTGATTCAGCAATATGCGGTTTGGCCGAAGGAACTTCAATATTCTATTAATTTCTCGACCAGGTAAAATGGAAAGTTTTGTTGTGCATAGTGAAGCCCGGCAATTAATTGTTGAGAAATGTGATGAAGAAGCTAGAGGAAACTCGTTGTATTTTCCATTGCATTTGGTACGTATTAACGAGCTATTCTCGGGCTAGCTGGCAATCCCAGTGATGGGGATGCTGTGTGCAGGGATTGGTGCTCTGTAGAGCTCCTTTTACCATTATGCTGGAAAAATTGTTTTTATTTTAATGTTTTTATTTGTAATTTATTACACATTATAATAAATTTAATTTTGTAATGCCAGCTTGTATACCGCCGTCGTAAGATTACCTTTATTTTCCTCCTGGTCCTCCATATTGGTCCAGGCGAGGAGAAATAGTGTGAGCAGTTGTGTTTGATTTGGTTGCGTGGTTTGTTAGTAGCTTGCTTGCTAATTTGTGTGTACGAGATAGCGTGCGCTTTCAGTTCGCTGACAGCTTTCTCATCCCTCCGAGATGGGGCCATGTGAGGTGTTGCTTCTTAGAAGTACCTGTTTTTACTTGGTCAGAAGATGGTTTAACGGTGCCTATATGTTTAATTGGTAGTTTGTTAATTGACCGACCAATGTATTTGGTTCTGTTAGTACGGATGGACTTGTAAACCCCCGCACCTCACCTCACCGTCCGTGATCCACATACTCGAGCAATAGTCGGTTTGACACGCTGTGACGTGACGGAAAGCGGGGGGGGGGGGGGGGGCTTGGGTTTTACGAATGTGCAGCCCGTCTGCTCCTGACCTTAACATATCCACAGTTAGTTGCTGCTTCTACTTCCTGCACAGTGCTTAAGTGTGTGTTGTTTCCTTTTTACTTTGGGCTGGAGGTCAAGACAAAATTTGCGTGATATACATTGAAAGTGTGACGGTCAACCGCGCACCTTGCCCCTAAGCTGCGCGTGCAAGTACCACCCGCATCTCTTGTTCTGGATCCGTACTTGTCGCCACAACTTGCATGCAAAAATAACTAACTTTGTGTCTCAACAACGTTACAAAGAAACTGGTTAACATACCTATCCTCATGCAAATCGTGAGTGGTGTAAAAACGTGTTCGCCTGTAACCTTGGTAGAAAGGTTAACGGGTACTCATCATCTAGATCTGAAGTACATATATATGATTCGATGTTTCTCATAGCGGAGGAACTTTAACTATTTATTTACTGTTGATATTTACACAATGCTTTGTGTTTATTTCTCAACAGAACACAGAGTACAAACAAAGAATGTGCTGATTGAGTAAAGCAGTTAGTAACTGACTTAATGTTTTTGGAAAGCGCGGTACACGGGAATGCATCTACAGCTCAAATCCAGTGGACTTCTCCTGGCGCGCAGACTATAGCTACAGCAGATGTTAGTTCTGGTATTATTCATCGTCCCCACATTCGGTACGGAGCTCATTATCCTGGAACAAATCAATACCTCAAGCCACTGAGGTATCTTTGACCTTGGCTTAAACTAGGAATCTTAGATTAAAATCGCTCTTCATAAACGCATTACGGTTGAATTTACAAATGATTTAATGGAATTATCATACGAAACTAATTAGGGTACTTGCCTAGAATCCTCTTTCTTTCTTTCTTATTTCATGGCTAAGATAATTATTAGAAGAGTAGTATTCTTCCATATCCACAATTGAATGCAAAGCAATAGCCGTCAGAACAAGTGAAAATCAAAATCCACAGCCTGCTTCCAGTCTTCGACCGGGTCAGGAATGGAATGAATGAAGCCCCCATCTTGCGGCGAGGATATGAACTGTGCCGGCTGCCGAGGCCTGACGCACTCCCCTGGGGCAATGATTAAATGAATGCCAGATGAAATGAAATGATAGTGGAGAGTGTTGCTGGAATGAAATGTTGACAGGGAAAACCGGAGTACCCGGAGAAAAACCTGTCTGCCTCAGTTTTGTCCAGCACAGATCTCACATGGAGTGACCGGGATTTGAACCACGGACCCAGCGGTGAGAGGCCGGTGTGCTGCCGCCTAAGCCACGGAGGCTTCGCCGTCAGAACAAGTGGGAGTTCCTATTATGTAAAGTCTTACTGCCTTCCTTGGTGAGGAAAGTTTGTGTACCACCCGAATTAGATTTGAACTAACAACCTCCCCTTGTGAACCTAATGAATTTATGTCGTTTAGTTGGCTTCTTACGTATATAAAGCATCTCATTAATTCCGTTTGTTAATTGCCAAACTATTGATGTTTCATAATTACTGTGTGCTTATTAAGGACATATTCAAAGCATAGGTTCGTGTAGTTTACAATCCTTTCTAACAATTCTATTGGACACACAGTATTTCGGTCAGTAGCTGTCGTGAAATGAACGAGTAAAAATAATCGATTTACCAACCCGTGTAATATGAAGGAATTGTGTCAATCATTTCAAATTGAAGGTAGGGTGGGGACATGTCGCTGCGGAACGTTCGATATGCGTGACTGCTTGGAGAACAATAACAAGACTCGCATGCGTGGACTGCATGTTTTACGCTCTTCACGTGTTAATAATTACCCTGAAAGACTACGTTATGAGAAACTGTTTTTACTTGAGCTCTTTAACGGAAAGCAAGGAAGCTTGTAGTTTTACGTGGTTCTTGTCCTCGCTATCATAAGCCACGGGACCTCCGCTTTACATGGAATCCGTACCACTGGACGTGAAATTTCACATCTAAAGCATGGCATGCATTAACCAGGAATCGAGTCCTGCCCGCCTTGGTGAGGGGCAAGCAGCTTGATTACTGTACCATCATATGTGTATTCCCTAAGAGTTCTCACGTTTCGTTTCACCGGTGTTTCTGAATTTGCTTGCAATAGTGTCTTCTTAATGTGCAGGTCCATTAGGCCAAAATAAAGACTTTCCTTGGCTATGTTATTCAACGTTCAGTTTAAACGGAAATCACCTGCCTTCACTGGTCTTACTGAGGTGTACTCAGCCGTCATTTCAAATAAAAAATAACAGTCCTCTTCACACGGCCACTATCAATGAATATCTTAGAAGTGATTTCGCAAGTGATTTGAGACTGCTCTATAGATTCATAAAATCCCTAAGAGAAACAACAACAACAAGCTCTATGAGTTGGTGAAGTAAAATTACATAGTAAACACATTTTTTTTTCTCCGTCAGCAAATGCAAAGACGCTTTCCTCCTGAACTGAAATTTGCACGACATAGCCACTAGAGCGCAGAAACTCCAACTGAAACCCCGGAAAAAATGCGAACTACAGTGTGTCCGCAAATTCTCTCCGCAGCGGCGAACTACGCGGGTCTCGTCTTGCGGGACGTGTTAGGTTGGCAGTTCATTCATGTCGCTGTATACGCAGTCTCACCGCAGCGCTTGTTCTGTGTTGTCCTTCAACTGGAGTGGTTGGGTAGGGAATCCCGGCTCATTATTGCTGACGGTGAGTGCGCGTGCATGACAGTGACTTCATTGATATCGCTCCGGCGGTTTATATTTTCTTAAGGACTCACGGACAACAGGTGATCTCATAAGCTTATAATTTTCATAAATGAAAATAGGCTAAAAATCAATTGAACGGAGTGCAGCAAGCACGGGGGAAGTGGCGTATTGAGAACATCAGTTTTCAAGATGCTTTTATAATATCGGTCAAAAACTTTAGGCTATGAATACGCCTATCCGTAAAACCCAGCAGCGTAGTAAAGTGCTTTAATTCACACTCCATAACTGATATGGGGAGCTGTAAGTTCAGTGATCCTACGTTCGAATACCGGTGCTGAAAGCAGCCATCCCGAGTGTGGTATTTCCTCGGTTTATTTCACGCCCTCTCTTAAGAGAGAGGCCATTTCAAGTCCCGGGGCGCCTACTCCAATCCTTGACTCTAACAAAATCAGTCACGTAGTTACCATAGAGACACAAGTTATCGCACAAATTCAATACACACCCTAGTACACGGAGCTAATAACGAAGATGTCCCGAGTCTGTAAATCAAGTAAAAGATCGGAATGTATTTAAGTAATAATACCTTTAGCGTAATTGTCCCAGGGAATTTACAAACAGCTGAGTGTTAAATCGTAGGGAGATTTGAACTAGCAATCCCATAGTTAGAAAGATGTCATGCCAACCATGACGTCTTATGCTACTCGCCTTTAAGTAGATTTGAACTGCTTCTTTTTTAAATGGATGTTTCCAACGGGCAATCTTGAATAATATTAATAATAAAAAATACAATAATCGTATTATATTGTGTAATACGCTAAGGTGTATGATTCACAAAACTCAAGCTCCTAAACCAGAGGGAGTTGGAAGGTGTGGTTTGTACAAAAATCTTCCAAATCGTCTCAATTATACAGAAAAAAAATTTGCATTTCTTGAAAAGTCAACGGAATATAATGTATTTGTTTATAAAGTGCTTTTAAACAAATAAACAAGACGATAGCCCTGGGCATAACTTTGTCGCGTAAATCCCGCATAGCACTGGAGCCGGGCAGGTAGTCTGTACACACGGGGCACACAGAGCCCATTATGCGAGAGTTCTCGCACGGGTCCGCTGGTAATAATAAATACAATAGAGTATGTAAGTTATCACTAGTTATTTTGCTTCCTAAATAGGAGAGGTCTCCTACTTCCTTTACCTTTTCACCTGCCAATTTGAGGTCAATTGGGGTTTCTGATTTCTTTATGCTGCGTTCCATTATTTTTGTTTTACATTTGTTGATTTTCATCATGAATTCTTTCCTTAAGACAGAGTCCATACCATTTGAAACTCACTCTAATCCTCTGGTGAATTGGCTAAGATGGCAATGTCATTAGCAAATCTCAGTGTTTATATTATATGATGGAATGTGTGCATTTTATATGAAAGTAATTGTACCAGTGAGTGAGGTTTGTGTCTGTCCATCACTTCAGGGTCATCATACGGTCGAACATCAATTCCGCTCGATTTTCCTTAATTCCACTCGGTCCTCCAAGGGACCCAAAAATAAGTTCCTCAACTCCGCTCAGGCTTTGACAAGAGGTCGGCAAAGGGGTTATCCCCAATTACGTAAACAAATGTCATAACCCTCCTGCTCACATACCAAGGGCCGGGTCAAACACCTTACGCAGGGCATGAGTGAATTCTTGAATGCAGCTGATATCGAAAGTATTATTTTAGGTACAAATTATACACATATTATGATCTAAATTTAATTTTATAATGTCTGACTAGGTTAAAAAACATGCAAACATTTAATTATGCACATGTTAAAAACAACGTATGAAATTTTTAGAAAAAAATAGAAAACCTCAGAGCATTTGACCGATGGCGTGGTGGTGTTCGCAAGACAATGTTGTACCATTGGTCAACCGCTCTGATGTCAAGTCCGCTCATTCGTTAAATCAGGTGGCACATTATAACTTATATGGCAGAAAATACAAGTGATTTAAATTTAATCATAATATTCTTTTAAATAAGTCTGCTAAGTTTTCCCCTCATACAGTGAAAATGCCACAATTGGGATTAATTTATAAAACCAAGTTCCAGTGCATATCGCTAGTTTAAATTTAACATTGGGTCTTTTAAGGGAAAATACTTTTAGAGAAGAAAATAGGATGTAGTATCGTAATTAAACGGTTGACCATTCTCATGTGAAATATACTGTAATTAGCCTATCTTGTTATGACATAATAAATAATAATGTAACTTAATAGCCTATTATCTCTTCCTTAGAACAATTTGGAATCAGACCTGTCTGCTCATTTTGTATTTTTTATAAACGGTGGTATGTTGTCCACTGATTTTGGTTTTAAATTGGATTCATGCAGGGGATGGATATTACAAATTGACCAATACAGAAATACCCTCTGGCCTTGAACCCCAGATGTCCCAAATTATGACCGGACATCAGGCCGCGAGATGTACGCCGCATCAACTGGTGAGGACATAACCTAGCCTCGCAATACGTAGAAGCGTATGGTTGGTTTCCACAAGACCACAGTTACCACAAGACTAATAAAATCAGTAATCAAGAGTGCGTGTACATTGTTTTACTACACATAATTGACCTTAATATCCATGTAACTACCATACAAGGACAGAAAACTCACTGGTGAATCTACTGGTTCGATTATTGCTTCCAGTCTCCACCAAGACACTTGGTATCATAGCTGTAATTAGTGGCTCTGGGAGTGACAGGATCAGTGTAGCTTGTCAGACGGACCAAGGCCTAGACCAGTTAGGTAATGCATTTTCGTTAGCCAGCCTCTCTTAGATAAATGCTGCTGCAACCCGCATTGCGGTTATGAAGAAGGAGTTGCCTACATTGTCATCTCACGGCGTTACTGACTATTTTCATTACTGGTACATGCTGTGGCTAGCTGAATAACTATTAATTTTACTGTATCTATTGTGATTGGAACATCGATATTTTCAGCGAAAACATTTTTTTGATTTATCTTTCTTGGGGAATATTTTAACCAAATATAAAGAGTGTGGTAGCTAATCCCTAGTTGTGCCTTTCATTCATCCACAATCACATGTGCATGTTGCAATAGCTCTATGAAGTATGGTACATGGCATGGACACGCTCTGCTAGTCAAGTCGAAAGAGCATAAGGAATACGAGAAACATGCATACTGATGCCCACGATCAAAGAAGACTCTCGCCGGTCTGCTAAACAGAGGATCACACCAACTCGCTTTCTAGGTCTCTTCTTCCATTGTGCTGTTGGTTCACGTGCGATATGTGACGCGAGATTCGTCCTTACATTAAAAGAAATCCAATGACATTTATAAATTACCGAAGAACAAAATCCAAATGGTAACTACGATACAGCAATGTGTACGTCATTTACTTTTAGACTCGAATGAAATGGTTCTCAATATACGTTTAAAGATTAGGTGTTAATTAAAATCTCTCATGCCTTGTATATGGCAATTGTTAGAGATCTTCATCTGTTGTGGTCATACAAACTTTAAGATTAACAAGTATATACAATATCACTATTAACTAACGTAAAAATCACAAGATGTAGTTAATTAATCACAAGATGACTTTATAATACGTTTTATTCTTTGCCAGTCTTAATACAATAAACTAATTTTCAAAATTTGATCATCTCACTTATGCTCGTTGCAAACTCGTAGGGATGAAGAAACAGCCACCTCTATTTCATCACTAAGAAATTAGGATGCAACCTATAGCCTAATCTCATATAACTGGTGAAATGAGCTCGAAGGGAAGGCCTATTTAAAGGAATAAAGGACCTTTTCATGTTTTTCGTAGAAAGTAAGAACACTCATAATCATTCGATGGTACACTTAAAAATGAACTATTTAAACGAGATGAGACATAAGTTCATACTGACCCAATGTTTTACAAGCAACCGAATTAGTGTCAATATAAATCGACAAAACATCTAATATTTAATATGTCTATAACCGTCTATCTGGGCTTATAGCACAAACAGAATGTGGTCGATGCAGCGGTTTCAGGCATTAGATACGGTACTTCATATTATCGGTTGAATTCGCGAGAAAAAACAGCTTTTTACGTTAACAAAAATGAATAATAATAATAATAATAATAATAATTGTTATATATAGAAGTAATAGCAGTAGTAATAGTAGTAGTACTCATTGTAGTAGTTGTATGAATTTGAACACCTCTAGTACCCGTTGACACTCCGCACTAAGCGCTTATAACAATTCATGCATATAGAGCGACGTGTTCCTAAATAAAGGAGTAAAATTAAATATACCGTATATATTCACTCTTCATCAATTGGTAACATATTTTATTCTTTTACAGTCAAGTTGCACATTATATGAACCTAGCAGAAAGGCTAACATTGGCACTTACTAACACCTGACGTTCTTTCAAAGGTGAACAACCTGGGTTGACAAATTCTCAAAAGATAAACTTATCCCAAAAAGCTAAAGACATAAACGTAATAATAATGTTATTGGTTTTACGTCCCTTTTAACTACTGTGGCCTTTTGAGACGCCGGGATGCCGGAATTTCGCCCCAAAGAGGATCTTCAACTTGCTAGTAAACCTACTGACACGGCTCCCTCGCATGTGCGTATTCTCAAATGCCGGCTGACTGCGCCAGGAGTTGATCATGCAACCTTGGACAAAGATGGCGAGAACGTTACCGCTGAGCCGCGTAGCCAGTCTAGAAGACATAAATAAGACATCAATATGATACTACTTAAGCTTATAACGAGACCACTGAACTAACATTTACTGTAGAATCGAGGCAAAGAATGCAGTGTAGCTTATATAGGCTACGAGTCAATTGAAAAATGTCAAAATATATAATTAGCTACACCTACGCATGATGTCGTGAGTGAGCTTCAGTATAATCTAACAGCCAGGAATATTATATACCATCTCTGCAATCACAATGTTATGTCATCTACGATCCCCAGACTATTGGATGAGATTTGTTATACTTTAAAACTTCTATGCGTTAAGAATTTTTCAAAATTTTACAAATCAATTATTTTTTCCCTTTTCGAAGAAAACTAATCGTGCTTCAAAGCAGATAACTTACGAGCGAGTTAATTGCTCGTATGTAAATTATATCACGTCTTGACGCTTAGCTGTGAATCAGAGAAAAGCTCCGTATATTACAATAGAATTCTAATCACATATAGCCATGTATTAATTTCCCGTGCAAAGTATAGTGAACAATAAACAGAGTGTGTTGTGAATATGGGACTATTAATCACATGCAATGCTAGAGAATAGCCAGGAAACAATTCATCACAAGAGTTGTTTATTTATGTACTCATCTACCATTGATTAGGGCTGTCTTGTTTCACTTTCAGCGTAACCTCTTAGGATCGCCATTTGTAATGTGCAGAAGGGAATACAGGGTTTGCAGTTGTAGTCACGCACTATAAAACATACAGCAATTTTCACAGCCTGTTTAATTTCGATTGGAAGTGTTTGAAATGCGTTCATTTGCGTGATGCATGACATTCACGTAGAAGATACTGTGTATAATACGCCATTTGTTCTGTGTCCATTGATTACCCTTGCTTCACAAATATTATTTTTCATCGCAATATGTCGTATTTATGGGTGTTAAGAGATATGTTTGCTTAAAGTTCTGTTTCCTGTGAACATGTAGGTATTACGTCGTATTTCTTAATAATTATCTTGTTTGAATCACGACGAAACTATGCAGTCTAGTTTTATATTTGCTATTTAGGAATTTTATCACTGATAAGTTGTTACAATTACAACCGTACATATTATAAAATAGCATAATTAAGTAGGCCTGTTTGGTAAAGTTCACGTGCACCCTGATAACTATTCAGTGAAATAAATTGTTATATTTATCTGTCTTGATGCAATTATAGCTTTCTATGTCCTCAGTAACTTATCAACCTTATATCATGCAGTTACGTGCAGTTACAATATAAGTATTGCAACACTAGTTTCTTCACCTTTTGTCTCAGCACTAGGCCTACCATACATGCCCCAACGGAATTTGGCTGCATCACACGGAAGGTATGCCACTTGATGCTGTATTGACATTTCGTGATCATGAGTATAGCTTAGACTATTGGAAGTGCAGGAACGTTTGATTGTTGGAATTCCGGTGCAATTTCAGGAATGATGTTTTCCTCCTCATTAGCTTCTACTTTATCAAAATGCTGAGTGTCTGCAGTTTTGTACCTAACAGGTTTATTATTGTCACGTAGATGAACTTCTAGCAGTACCTTTTATCACCGTAAAACATTCCAGTGTGATATATGTTACTGTTGTGGAGATATAGAATGCCTGTGAAATATATCGTGCGGCCGCCATGTTGGATTGGTGAAATGTATTAAAATTTGAAAGGCTCGGTAGAGGTCGGACGAGGTAGTAGTATTTAGTTTCATTGAAATCTCTTTGGCCGTTTAGATTTTATTAGGGAAAGGTGGGGGAGGGGGGGGGGGCGGCAATCTGTTTAACACACACGCATACGCCCACGCACATATACATACGCGGACGAAAGGTGATCTCATAACCTTATTTTTTCATAAATGAAAATAGGCTAGATATGGCTTCAAACACGATAGTAATATATATATATATTTAGAATTTGGCCAATTATAGACCGCTTTGAGCCTAAGACTACGGTACATTGTTTCGTTTTTTCTTTTCTTCCCAAAACTTCTTCATACGTTGGCTGATGGCCTGCCTCTGTTCCGTTGATAACACTCTCCGTGGTTGATGTGGAACTTGCAGAATCGAAAAATCTGCAGTAGTGATCAGTCGCCGGAATTCCACCCTATTAGAAATGATGTTATTTGTGATCTTCAGTTTTTGCAGATCACACCTTATCTCTTCCAGCCATCTAGTGGTGTTTTTTAATTTGGAGATGTAGTCAAAAATTTTCTTAGTTAGCCTGCTGCTATCCATTCTATGAAGGTGACCATAAAATTGTAGTCTCCGTCTTTTAATTGAGTCTGTAATTTTTTCCACATTTCGGTAAAGGTCTTCATTTTTTCTCTTCATCCAAATATCTTTATTCTTTTGGGGACCCAAAATTTTCCTAAGTATTTTCCTTTCTTTCTTTCTTTCTTTCTTTCTTTCTTTTCCAGTTCCTCTTGTTCACCTCTTTTGTTCAACGTTAAACATTCTGATCCGTATAATACCTCTGGTTTAATTACAGTTGTGTAGTGCCAGATTTTTGCCTGGAATGAAATTGATCGTTTGTTGTATCTATGTTGGGTGAGTTTATAGGCATTTTCCATCTTTCTGAATCTCTCCTTGCAGGATGTGTTATCAAGTCCATTTGACTGGATCCATTCTCCCAAATATTTAAATTTATCAACTCTTTGAATCTGTCCATGTTGAGTTGTTAGATATTTTTCTCCATTGTGTCTGTGTTCAATATATTTGGTTTTTTCATACGAAATCTGAAGACCAGTTTTTATTGCTATTTCATGTAGGGTTTCAACCATTATTTGTGCTTGAAATCTGTTTTCTGAAATGATTGCTATGTCATCAGCAAAGGCAAGACATTTCACCTCAAATCTTCCTTTTCCTTGCCCCAAATGGACCCCTTCAATGTTTCTTTCGCATAATTTAAGTTTCCATTCCTTCATGATTTTGTTTAATATCAAATTAAATAGAAGTGGTGAAAGCCCATCACCTTGTCTAACTCCGGTTTTGATTTGGAAGGGTTCTGAAATGTCGTTTAGAAATTTAATTCTTGAGGTTGTATTTGTTAGTGTTTGTTCAACCAGTTGTCTGGTATTTTTATCTATCCCTAATTCTGCTAGCGTTAGGAATACAGACTGTCTGTCTATTGAATCATAAGCCTTTCTGAAATCAATGAAAGATACAACTGTGTTGAGGTTACGTATTGTTCTGATTCTAAGGATTGTTTTGAGATTGAAAATTTGCTCTGGACAAGATCTCCCTTTTCTAAATCCGGCTTGGTATTCGCCGATAGTATGTTCTGCTTGTTCTTCCAGATTGTGTAGCAGTGCTTTAGAAAGAACTTTGTATGCGATTGGCTGTAAGGAAATACCTCTATAATTGTTGGGGTTTGTCTTATCTCCTTTCTTGTGCAAGGGATGGATTATTGCCTGTTTCCAATCATTTGGAATTGTTCCTTTTTCCCAACATTCCTTGATAACTTTGTGTAAAGCTTCATCTACAAATTTACCACCGAGTTTCAACATTTCAGTTAGTATCCCATCCTCACCAGGTGCCTTATTATTTTTAAGATTGTCAATATATTGTTCTATTTGTTGGACAGTTGGTGGTTCTGACGGAGAGTTCTCTTTTTGTGGTGATGTAAACTGTAGTCTTTCTAAAGGTTCTTCGCAATTAAGAAGTTCCTCAAAGTATTTAGCTAGTAACTCGCAGTTGTCTTTATTATTAGTGACCAGTCTACCAGTTGAATCCTTGAAATGGAGGTTCATTGGTTTGTATCCTTGGATCTCCTCTCGAAATACTTTGTAGAATTGTCTGGTGTTGTTCTTTTTAAAATCTATATCTATCTCTTCCAATCGCTTCTTATCATAATTACGTTTCTCTATCCTGATGATTTTGGATGTTAGCTTTCTGATCTCTACAAAATTAATCCAGTCATCTTCTCGTTTCCTGGAATTCCATAACTGCCAAGCCGCTAATCTACGTTCGATCGCTGCATCACATGTTGTATTCCACCATCGGTGTTTCCTTTTCCTTGGAGGCTGTCCCAATTCTTTGGCTGATTCTATCATTACATCTCTGATCTCTTCCCAGTTACTCTTATCTTTAGTATGCAGTTTATTGATAAATTCAGTCTTATTTTCTGATAAAACTTTTGTGTCTATTTTAGGAATTTTTGGCTTGGATTTATTTGGTTGGAATTTAGTTTTGATCTCAGACAAAAAATGGTCAGAATCAATATTTAATCCTCTCCTTACTCTAACATTCATGATTTCTCTAAAGTTCTGTTTTGTAATTGCTACATGATCCAATTGATATGAACCTAAATGTGGATTTGGAGAGCACCATGTTTTCTTTCTCCTCGGTAATTTCCTAAAAAAGGTTGACATTAATTTAAGATCAAATAGTCTGCAGAAACTTATGAGTCTCTCTCCATTTCTGTTAGTGCGGTTGTGAGCTGGGAAGTCACCCACTATGTTTCTAAATTTTCTCTCTCTTCCTATCTGTGCATTAAAGTCACCCACTAAGATTTTAACGTGATGATAAGGTATCTTTGATGATTCATGTTCCAACATTTCCCAAAACTCGTCAACATTTTCTGGATTTTTCTTATTGTCCTCATTGGTGGGAGCATGAGCATTGATTATAGTATAGCCTTTGTTTCCTGATCGAAATGAGAGAAGTGAAATTCGTTCTGATGAAGATGTAAAATTTGTTATTGATTCTGTTAAGTTTTGTTTAATCATAAAAGCTGTTCCAAGTATAGTACTGTTTTGTTTGGTTTTGATGCCAGCTTTCCCTTTGTAAATTCTATATCCCTCAGACTCAAAAGCATCTTCGTCGGTGTATCGAGTTTCTTGTAAAGCAAGAATGAGGATATTACGTCTATTCAGCACATCTGTCAGTTGTTTCAGTTTACCAGTTTTCATGAGCGTATTGATGTTCAGTGTGCCTAGCAGATGTTTTTGCTTAGGTCTTATGCGTGAAGTTCTAGGAAGCTCCGACTCTTCCTCACATGATGTTTTGGGCTCTCCAGACTCCGCAGGCCCAGTTGCATCACAGTTTCTTGTGATGGAGGATTGTTTACCTCCTGGAGTATATTTTCCGTTGTGGTTTACTATCATGTCTTAAGTTGAGATTATTTTGGAAGGAGGTTTACTCCCCTTCGATGTTACATCTGTGATCGAATCGCCAGATGGATCATAATAGGCCGCCCAATATGGGAACAGACGCCTTTGATAACCGCCCCTAACCTGGGGAACAGACGTTATCGGGTGAATGCTGATATCCTGTTAGTTAAAACAGATACCATTTGCTCTATTTATCCCGAGCACTGGGATGCCTCTTCCGCCATCTATGCTGTACCAAAGGCTACCTTCTCCACCACAGTTGTCGTTGAGGACTTTACCGTAACCCTGGTAAGGGGCCCTTACAAGGAACTACCAGCCGGGCCAGCTGGACCAAGGTTTTTTAAAGAGGTGTTACTCCTCTATCACTCCCCTTTGGTCCTGACTTGTGACAGGCAGAGCCTGGCTTCCCAGACATTGGGCCCAGGTTGGTAGGGTTACGATAGTAATATTAATAATAAGAAGAACAATAACGATATATCAATGCTATAGCCACAAGAGACGTAGGCAACCCAATCAATGTCCTTGGTTGTGATAAGGGATCACTAATCAGGCATCCTGAGTTGTAGTTTACGAGTGGTAGGGTGGTTAATTACTTTCCGTTCCTTGTCTTGCCACAGCATCCGGCAGTTTGGACACCCCGTTACAGACAGTACCAAGAAGCTTTTAATTTATGGCATTGCCGGAAATCGAACCCCGGACTTCGGGGTTTGGGAACCAACTATGTTATCCACTACACCACGAGATGACTCTAGCATTAAAACCCAACAGTCAAGTTGAAAAGAGACCAGCTGTGGACCTACATCAAACCTATTATCACGTTTCCTACTGCTACTCCTTGAAAGCACCCATTTCGCTCTGAAATGTCACACCAGTGAAGATATGAAGCCTTTCCAGAACCAAGATTGATCAACTGAAACACAAATCATTCCATTGTTTCATGGAAATACTACCTGGCTACATTCAACGTTACGTGTCGTATTGCCTCGGTTGATGGGGGCTACGAATCACTCCCAAAGAACGTGTGTGCGAAATAGTATTAAATTATCTTAAGTACACAAAAATTGAAAACGTGTGACGTTGAACGAACCTCGTCGCGTCAGTTGTCAATCATACACTAATGAGAATTGGAAATTTTCTTGGCCCACTGCATCGCCGAAGAGGGTAGCGAAGTTACAGTATTAGTGTAAAACCACGAGAAACATATACGGCAGGTTCTACACACAACTATACTGAATTGACAAGTCATAAGAGCATTTTCGCATTTGACCAAAAACTGTCACTCTTTGGAACGTTCCACAATCAAAGATTAATAGAAACTATTAGACATAGGAATCAATATTCAAAATATATTTTTATATTTTTACGAACAAATACGGTTGTTGTTGTTGTTGTTGTTGTTGTTTTTGTTGTTGTTTTTGTTGTTTGAGTCTTCAGTCTTTTGAGTGTTTCGATGCAAATCCCCATAACTCTCTGTTCTGAGCTAATCGTTTCATCTCTACATAGCAACCACACCTTACATCCGAGGCAATCTGTTTAAAATATTCTAACCTTGGTCTACCCCTGCAGTTCTTGCCCTTAACCCTTCCTTCCATAACTATGTTTGCTACTCCTGGGTGTCTTTGTATGTGTCCTAAGAACCTATCTCTTCTACTCATTAGCAAATGCCAGAAACGTCTCTCCACGTCCACTCGTCTTAATACTTCTTCATTTATACTCTATCTACCCATCTTATCTTCATCATTCTCCTGTAACACCACATTTCAAACGCTTCTATTTCTTCTCTTTTCTTTTGCGCCAACAGTCCAAGTTTCACTTCCATAGGTGTCACGCTCCTGACGAAGGCATTCAAAAATGACTTTCTAATACCTAAATCTATGTTTGATGTCAACAGATTACTCTTCTGTATAAATATTTTCCGTGCCTCAGTCCACCTATTTATTATATCCCTTTTGCTTCCGCCACCACTGGTCATTTTGCTTCCTCAGTAACAGAAGTCTCCTACTTCCTTTAGCTTTTCACCGGCCAATTTGATGTCCATAAAGGTTTCTGATTTATTTCGGCTGCATTCCAATATTTTTGATTTACATTTATTGATTTTCATCATGAATGCTTTCCTCAAGTTGGAGTCAAAACCATTTAAAAACGTTTGTTCTTTGTGTGTGTCGGCTAAGATAAGAATGTCATCAGCAAATCACAGAGTTTAAATTATTTCTCCTTGAATCTTGACTCCTGCTTTATTTTTTAAAACTTCCTCCATTGCTTGATCATGGTGCAGATTGAAAAGTATGGGTGATAAGTTGGATTGATTTTCATCATAAATTAAGAAATACGGTATTGTTTTAAAGAACTACAATTACTTATGCAGAAAACTAAACATTATGACTAATTTTCACTGAAATGATTGATTTACAATTTTGAGCAAATTCCGCAATTTATCGCTGATGTAAAACATCAAAAACCAACACAAATATATCGTGATCTGTGAAGATACACGAATCAATGAGTAGGTGTTTGTACTGCATGGGTCCAAGCTCTGTGAACTTGCAGGGTGAGGGGAAGGGGCAGGGGAGGGCCTTGCGAGAAGAGAAGGGTCTGTCAACAGCCCGCCGTAACATGTGGTATTTCTTTCTATTCCAATACTGCTAACATAGGGCCGTTGCTCAAACCACTGTGGTGTTGCAAATAATTGAGTGAGTCACCGACCAATGTATTTGGTTTTGTTACTACTCACGGACCGGGAAACCACATCACTCGTCACCATAACTTCTCATAGTCCACGATCCACATTCCTCTCAGATTCACGCAGCTTAGAACCGAGCAGTACATAAAAAGCGTGTTAGTTTGTGGGGTTTCTAGCCAATTGTAATTGGGCACAATTCGTGTTGACCGACTGAAAAGCTTTCTTAATTAGAATTACGCAATACTGAAAAATGGCTTGTATCACTTCAAATTGAATCAATGAGGTTTTGGCAAATTTTACAAATATTAATAATACTAAAAACAACATACTCTATATACTAATTATTGTTTAAGTAATCTGGTATGGACGTGCACGTGGTGGTTGGCGGGCACCTTGAGGAGCAGCGCATACCCCCCTCCCCCCTTCCTTCGCGCACCCAACTCTTTTCTTCACGCTCGTCTGAAGAGGACGCCTGTCACGTCTCAGCCGTCAGATTAGAACCCACCCACTCACTCACCCGCAGTCGATCAAATTTCTTAGAACAAGAATATTCAAGGACAAAGGAGAATAGAGTGAGCGAGAGGGAGAAAACAAAAGAAGTTGTTCAGGCGTATGTTAATAAGAAACTAGTTCTCGTCATCATCATATCCAGCAAATTACAGGTCATCCGCGGCTTCATGCGTGTCCACCACTCCACTAGCTCCTTTTTTGAAACGAATGTTTATGTTTACGATACACTCTTCCTATATTCATAATTTCTGGTCTCTCTTTGTTTGGGTGCTTTTGTAACCTCTTCAGACAGATGACCTCGATGTTCTTCCTCTTGATGCAACAATCACTGTCACCAATGTGGTTTTCACGTGATATCATCTCTTACACACAGTCCGATATACATTGGCATTCAAACCCCAAGGTAGTGGGTACAAGCAGTCCGATGGAATTTAAGTGCGTTTACATGCTGCATCCTCGATTCAGTAGACTTACCGGTACGTTAAAGAACCCCTCTCTGGCAAATTAGGCACCCCGGCTATCCAAAATTAAAGCAGGTGATCCGGACGTAAATTAAATTGTTATTATATTATTATTATTATTATTATTCAAATGTTTGGTGGTTTTCAGTCGGTCAACACGGTTGTACCGAAATGAGATGGATTATTTCCGTATCCTGAAAAAATACATGAGATTTTTTTCAAGATTAGGGAGTAACCCATCTCATTTGGGTACAACCGTGTTGACCAACTGAAAAGCGCCAAACTTTTGTTTACTAGGGAAACACTGGAAAATGGCTTCAAACACCATAATAATAATAATTATTATTCACCTTTCGTATGGCTACCGATATTTTTGCTGTACAGACTACCTTTAGGTGACGACAGATCTAGTCCACCTCGTGGTATAATAGCTAGCATTCTTGAATGTCACTCCAAAGGTTTGGGTTCGATTCCCGACTCTGCCAAGAAATTTAATTTTGGTCTGAGGGCTGGAACGGGGTACACTCAGACTAGTGAGGCAAAATTGAGAATATGGGGATACGATTCTCTTCTCAGCCATCCTGGAAGTTGATTTCCGTGATTTTCCAGCTCTTAATAAAATAACGACGACAACAACATTAATGATAATAATTATATTAATGATAATAACAGGTCAGTAAATATTTTGCAGTTTAATTCGTCTTATTAACTTACATTTAGGACTGATGCATCCTTTATTGACTTATCATTAAAAATTACGCAGTCTTTTAATCACTCTTTATTCTGTGAGTGCTCATCTGCACACAGGAAGTGACTTACTTAGTAATAATATAATTAATGCCCTTTTTATACTCTGACTGAAATAGCTGTACAGTTTATTGTCCAGCGAAGTCTGTTCAGAGGCGGCATGCGGTATCTTTCAGGAGTGATGCTGATCGTGGCAAGAAGGAAATGCAGCGTGAAATTGTCCCGCTATTCACTCTGATGAGGTAGGCTATATGTTTGACTATGCTTTACAAATTGGAGTTTGAGATACCTTCGTGGGTGTTAATATATGTAGGTCTTGTCCGGAAAGAGAGGAGGTCTAATGTTAAGCCATGCAAATCTGAATAGAAATTCGCTTCCGCGTTGACACCTGAATTCTCCTTGTGTGCCGTGAAGAAGGTGTTGCTTTACTGCTTAGTGTCGTGTATGTACAATATCTACTTTGTCTCTAACATTTCCTTCTCCATTATATAATGTCGACCTAGCATGGGTGTTATAAATCGCGTCTGCTGTATGTGATTGACCTGTTTCCGAGTCTCATTCGTTCCTTCCAGGAAACTTCCACGAGAATTTACCTTGGGGAGATATTAGTTACGATGTTGCGGTAGGAATTAATTGTGTATACTATGCTGTGCATGTAATTCTAAAATCTTATCTCCATACGATGTGACTTGAGTAAGACGAGCGCTTGTTTGATTTACTTTACAGTAGTTTGCCGCAATTGGGTGCTCCGTTTCACAAGGCTACGTGATTAGAATATGATTGCTCTATTGTCAAGGGATTGACGAATTAAGGGGTTTTATTGTTGGTAATTATTGGCCATTTCATGTGCTTATAGTGCGATGGCACCTTAATAGGAGGCTGCTTCGGGAGGGGGAGGGGGAGGCAAGGCACTTTCTGCCCCCTCAAATTATAAAGCTTGAGGGCTTCTTCCTCCTGTAATATTACTGAAGGGACCTGGCTCTCGAAATAATTCCAAGAGAGAACTTCTTTTTAAGTATCGTCAATTTGTTAGAAGAATTAACTAGGTTAAAGGAAGCTGGAGACTATTATTACAAGTGTTAATCATTAGTTGGTATTGTGTCGATGACTAGATAATGTAGGTCACAATGGCACACCTTGATGTCATTTTTTGCCCCATAATTTTTATGGAGGTTTGTTTCACAAGTAGGCTTCGATGGCGAGGAGTATCTGAATTTCCGACATACTGATTTTCTTTGCTGATGAACTTCTTTAGATTTTTTGATCTGTTGAATACGTTGAGGATTTTTATCCTAGGGTCATTTTTGACCTCCATTAGTTTTGTTGTTCATTTGCATTGGTAAGTTATGCAAATAGTCATTTTTGGAATGTTTGTTACTCGCTAGTTTTATGTTTTCACTGACATGATTAACTAAGCAACCAATCCACACCTTCGTTTGTCACGAAGGTTGGACATAGATAAGGGGTATTTATCGTAAATGTTGGATAGTTGGTATTCCTGAGCTGTTCCAACAGTCCACAATATACCAGTCTAGTCTATTTTATTGTCATGCAAATTTTGTTGTCTTAGAAGAGCCAACTGTTTGCTTTTGTGCAGTCAACTTTTGTAAAACAATGTAATATTGGTCTGTTCATTTTCACGTCTACTGACGGGGGTTGATGCTGTTTGCTTTTGTGCAGTCAACTTCGGTAAAACAATGTAATGCTGGTGTGTTCGTTTTCACGTCTCCTGACATTGGTTGATGCTGTTTGCTTTTGTGCAGTCAAATTTGGTAAAACAATGTAATGTTGGTCTTTTAGTTTTCACGTCTCATGACGTTGGTTGATGCTGTTTGCTTTTGTGCAGTCAACGTTGTTAAAACAATGTAATGTTGATCTCCTGACGTTGGTTGATGCTGTTTGTTTTTGTGTGGTCAAATTTGGTAAAACAATGTAGTGTTGGTCTGTTCGTTTTCACGTCTCCTGGCGTTGGTTGATGCTGTTTGCTTTTGTGTAGTCAACTTTGGTAAAACAATGTAATGTTGGCCTCCTGACGTTGGTTGATGCTGCTTGCTTTGTTCGATGTCAAACCTATTTTATTTGTTTACTGTAGATGATAGGATTTTCATTATTCCCTGGATTTTTTCCTCAGTTTGTTCGGATACTTTTTCGTTAGTGTAATTAATTTGCTTTTGTTTTACTTTTTGGTTGCATTGAACGTAGTTCTCTGTATATTAAATACACAACTCCACCTTCATGAAAGTAATAAGCCACGTAGATAATAATTTGGAACTGATCACGAACCCTTGAATAGAGTCCTGTCAGTTTTAGGGCCCTGACAGGCACAGTATTAGCCGAGGCGAAATAACTTTTGCCAGTAAACCATCATATAAAACTAGGATTGGGTGTTAATTTTCAGAAGTTGGTTTTCCATAATGTCCCCACTTCCACTCCAGGCAAATGCCTGGACGGCTTGCTCCAGTCTAATCCAATCCTCAAATACAAATACACACACCACTACGGCCATCAAAATGGCACAGGTTATCAGTCAGAGTTCACACACACACACACACACACACACACACACACACACACACACACACACACACACACACACACACACGCGCGCGCGCGCGTGGATAAATAAGCACAAAGTCCATAACTGAATGAACAACTAAGATTCCAAGCCCCTAAATGAAACAACTACATGAGTGTCCCCCGTGGCAGAACCGAGAGTGGAAAGTGGTCGATTATGAGGATATCACTAAGTTACTACACTTACCGTTGGGTCAAGCCAGCTGTCACCAATACAAGGGTATTGTGCCTACCAGTGTATCCGATTATTTTAAGACACGCTTTACCGTATGACTGGGTAGTTAGTGTTGGAAGACGTGAGTTTCGAATCCTGGGGCTCACAGGAACTACCCTGAGTGTAGTTTTTCTCTGATTTTTCCCCAAGAGTTTAGTGCTTTTCAGTCGGTCAACACGAATGTACCCAAAAGAGCTGGGTTATGCCCTAATCCTGAAATAAATCACATGAGATTAATAAATACATGTAATTTATTTCAGGATTAGGGCATAACCCAGCTCTTTTGGGTGCATTCGTGTTGACCGACCGAAAAGCACTAAACTCTTGTTTACTAAGGCAACACTGAAAAAATGGCTTCAAATCCCACAATGATTTTTTTCCTAGCACACACTACCGGCATATGCTGGGATGGCACCTTATTGTAAATACATTCAAGTAGACCTCATTATAGTTACACACACTGCCACCAGATCTCTCTCGGCACGCCAGAAGGCGGAGGTAGATTTCACCGGGCAAGGAAAATGTTTCCAGTTGTTGTTTACCTACAGAAGTTCCACATGTTTAGCATACAAATAGTCCCATATTATAATTCCGAAAACATTTTGGTCATCCCTTGGCGTAAGGGTCGGTCAAATCAACATTTCTTTCAGGCAAACATTTTAGGTGATTTGTAGAGGAGTATTTACCAGTTTAAACGGTGTTAATATTGTGACTATTAACCTTTGACTACACACACTTATTCATATGTGATAAGTACACGCGTGGTGAATTTTGTACACCAAGAGAATAATGTCACGAAAGTACGTAGCCTAAACATTTCATCTCAGTAAACACATTAAAACCAACTGTTCTACAAGCAGAATAGTTAAGGATATTCTGTATCGTGATCATTTTACTCTATAAATCCTTGGAAGTATCTGCGTCTCATCCAACTTCTTCTTCTGATTCTGCTAGCGCTATAGCGTCAGAGATTTCCTCTTCAGTAAGTCGCTTCGGAATTTCAGCTCGGATACAAGCCATAAAACACAGAACAGTACGAGACTATTAAAATATGATTTAGAAAATAAGAGTGAATTAATTAACTGAATCAATATTGTATTATACAGGGTGTTCGCAGCAAGCCCTACTTTGTGCTGTTACTCGTTTGTTTTTCAAGATATTTTAATTTTGACACTTGATTTCGAAAGTACTTTTCAAGCTCTAAAACTTTTGTTTCGTGGTTTTTGTGTGTAGTTCGCGCATAACGCGCAAATCAATTTTGTGGCACGGTTTTGGCACTTTTTTGCCCAAATCGGTTTTTTTTCACATAACTTAACGATAGCGTGACATCGAATTAGTCGAATAAGCCACCAAAATATCAGTTTTTGCCCAAATCAAATTCGCAAAATGCTGCCACCGCCGAGCCGTGGGCCTGTGTCGCGCAGGTGCCCGGACAGGGCGCGAAGTCTCGCTTGGTTCGACCGGGCCGGGCAGAGGCAGGTCGCATGCTATAAGCGGACGAAAATCTTAACACAAACTTGCATTTTGCGAGTTTGATTTGGGCAAAAACTGATATTTTGGTGGCTAATTCGACTAATTCGATGTCACTTTTTCGATAGGTGATGTCAAAAAGCCGATTTGGGATTTTAAAAAAAGTGCCAATACCGTGCCACAAAAAGTTGATTTGCGCGTTATGCGCGAAATTCACACAAAAACCAATGAAACAAACGTTTTGGAGCTTGAAAAGTACTTCCCAAAGCCAGTGTCAAAATTAAAATATCTTGAAAAACAAATGAGTTACAGCAGAAAGTAGGGCTTGCTGCGAACGCCCTGTATAGATACACGCGTGCAGTACTTTGTTGTTTGTTCATACCACGCAACAGCTCGATGTATATGGTATTCCTGTGAATGAACGAATCCAGCAACAAAGACACTGCTTGTAGTCGTTTGGGAACATTTTAGGGATAGGTTAGATGGCACCTAACAGCCTGGCGAAACATTACAACCTAAAATATACCATCTTTAGTACGCCTGGTGTACTTTATAAACCAGCGCGTGTACTTAAAGGTTAAGGAAGGTATTGTTTCTTTCCTCTCAAAACTCAATGGTTGGTGCTTTCAAGAAACTTTACAAAGATATGTTTTTGGCTCTTATATGAATACTAGTATGAATTTGAAATGGATTCGATCTTTCAAAAAAGTCCCCGCATTTCCACCTCCTTGGTCCGATTTTACCCCTTAGCGAGTTTGACACAGATTTTAAATGGTTATATTTTATGTACAAATTTGAAAGTGATTGATAAATTTGTACAGCAGATTATGTATTTATAGCAATGTAAAGTTTTAAATTATATAACATATCAGATTTGTATAGATTAAATGAACGGAGATGGAGACACTGCTGTGTATTTGGGGCTTGCTCTTTCTCTATCTGCCGTCCATAAATTGTAGGCACAATTTTTGGTAAATAAATAATAATAGACTAATGTACAAATTATGTATAAACTTTTGAACTGGCGGTGGTTTTAGGGTCTGGTGGATGTGACACGCGAAGATATGTCAACATTTTGTGGAAGTCGCAACATTGTACCCATTGCAATAGGTAGTTTTCTAATGAAATCTACCAAACAATCAGTGTTGCCAAATCTTGAAATGGGAAAGAACTAAACCCTGCGCCTTAAAAAACAAGAAAAGCACCAGCTGGACTCTATGATTCAAAACACTAGAAAAACACCAAAAATTATAAATATATAAACGGCTTTTTACTTAATTTCTTTCATTAAAAAATCGTCTTCTTCACTTGCGGAGCCTGCTACCGCTATTACATCTTTAGAGCTGGAAGGTGTATTACTGCTGTAGCTCTGAATACTTCCAATTTTGGCCACTATTATATCCTTCGTAAGTTCGTAGTCGTGATGCCATTTTCCCTCTGTTTTTAGTCCAAATCGCACACACAGAATGGAATGCAATTTTTGAACTTTCATTCGATTTCTATGCTTTGTTTTCACCAATTAAACTTGGCTAAACACTCTCCCTACATCTGCATTAGAGTGAGGGAGCGAAAGTGCATGATCTGCCTTCGCATGAAACTGGGAAATCCCTTGGGAGCTGGGAGGAAAATAGATGATAGATGGATTCTTTTTACAAGTGCACTTGCACTGAGCCCTGCATGTTGCGCTTACTTAGCACTTAAGCACTTGAATGAGAATTACAGGTACTTACCCTTGACACGTGTAAGGCTGAACATTGCCTATCTTAATTGATTAACTTTATTAAAACTATTCCATGGCTTCCAGGATTTACTTATTTGTCATAGGAGACAATTTCATGGAAAAATCCGTTAAGCACCAGTATTTTGCTATGGCGCTATTAGAACATTTCTGGCACCAGACGAACTTCAGAAACACCAGATCTGGTGCTAAAACACCAAATTGGCAACACTGCAAACAATGGCCAATTAGATAAAAATTGAACAATATTTTTCATGTTGGTACCGTTAGTAGCGTTAATGTGTCACAATACACCGAATTGCTTAGTACCATGTTAATACATTTGAGGAGAGTGGTGTGTATTGGTCTTTAGCCCCGTGTACTTAGGTGTGTGTTCAATTTTCCTCATAACCTGTGTTTATTGTGTGTGTAACTAGTATTGGGTTAGGAGCTCCTAGACTTGAAAATGTGTTTCCATCACCACACTTGCAGGGAGGAAATGTAAAACAAGCCGGCGGATGACCGCTGTCGGCTTCAAGGTTTGAACCTCCGATCTCCAAACATCCAGCTCTTCTACATACATTCGTGGTGCGAAACTTAACGCGGTTGACTACGCTGTGAAGTATACGTAGGCAGGTAGTCAGTCAGTGTACTGTAGTTTCCAATGGTTGTCTAAAAAGACATGCAGTAGTAATTGACTTCCCAAATGTTGTTCAAGGATGCTGGAATCGTCGTCACGGATCTGTGCTTGCCTCCGTGAGATAATGATATCTTACTAATTATATAGTAGTCTATTGTTCAAAGCAAGCTTCAATAGCTTCACATTCTTTCTCCGATATTATCGTTCGAACGAGAACTTTTTTCTCTCTTTATGAAATTATCTCATGCTTGTGTTGCTGAACCTGAAGAGTTCTTGTCCCTGATTGACAGTGTTGACGTCATGGTTGGAGGCTCTTGCTTTGTGGTACAAAACGGCCTCAAACAGGATTGCCAACTTCCTCTTTTTCATTACCCTACAGAACACTTGAATAGCCTGACATTCTAGCAAAGAGTACCTGTAAAAATATAATCACAACGCCATTTATTAAAACAAATGAATTTAGAAAATGTTACGAAAATAATTGAAATCAAATTTCGACTTACTATTGAGTATTTTTCTTTCATTTTGTTTATAGTATCACACACAATGAACTGTTTTCCGTTTCCGTGGTTTACTCAGTTAATTTCGTTTATCGAATAATCGATTAATCGAAGCAGAAAATCGATTAATTGCTACAAATAACTATTAATCAATTGTGTGTTCAATCGATTAATCGATAGTGCGTTTAATAGATTAATCAATTGTGTGTTCAATCGATTTATCGATTGTGCGTTTAATCGATTGTAAGTTTAATCGATTGATCGGTTGGAGGGACAATTGATTGCTTTGTCAATTAATCTATGTACTTCGCTCCTTTTACTACGCTCTCACAGAAGCAAAACAGACAATTAATTAATTAAAATGTATTGTATCATATATTAATAATAATAATAATGTTTATTACGGCTTTCACGGCCCACATTACTACACACATCAAAAAAAGTTTTGCATCACCTCGGTTCCCAGATCTCCGGCATATAGACGTTGACTGTGTATATTGTATCCAAGATACAGTCCCTTTGACTGTTCATAGATGTCACTAAAACTGCTCAAAGATGTAAACAGCCATGCATGAGCAGGGCCTATTAGACGGAGGGGGTACGACAGCCGATCAGCTCCAGTCATTCCACCAGGACGAAGGTACGCTGCTCATGTTGTCTGTAGTTCTACCATGCCTAGAAGGTCAATACCGCAGTTCGATCGCGTCCGCATTGTTACTTTGTGTCAAGAAGGACTCTCAACAAGGGAAGTTTCCAGGCGTCTCAGAGTGAACCAAAGCGATGTTGTTCGGACATGGAGGAGGTACAGAGATACAGGAACTGTCGATGACAGGCCTCGCTCAGGCCGCCCAAGGGCTACTACTGTAGTGGATGACCGCTACTTACGGATTGCCGCTCGGAGGAACCCTGACAGCAATGCCACCATGTTGAATAATGCGTTTCGTTCAGCCACAGGACGTCGTGTTTCAACTCAAACTGTGCGCAATAGGCTGCATGATGCGCAACTTCACTCCCGACGTCCATGGCGAGGTCCAGCTTTGCAACCCCGACACCATGCAGCGCGGTACAGATGGGCCCAACAACATGCTGAATGGACCCCACGGAATTGGCATCACGTTCTCTTCACCGATGAGTGTCGCATATGCCTTCAACCAGACAATCGTCGGAGACGTGTTTGGAGGCACCCTGGTCAGGCTGAACGTCTTAGACACACTGTCCAGCGAGTGCAGCAAGGTGGTGGTTCCCTGATGTTTTGGGGTGGCATTATGTGGGGCCGACGTACGCCACTGGTGGTCATGGAAGGCTCCGAAACGGCTTTACGATACCTGAATGACATCCTCCGACCCATAGTGCAACCATATCGGCAGAATATTGGAGAGGCATTTGTCTTCATGGACGACAATTCTCGACCTCATCGTGCACATCTTGTGAATGCGTTCCTTCAAGATAACGACATCGCTCGACTACAGTGGCCAGCATGTTCGCCAGACATGAACCCTATCGAACATGCCTGGGATATGTTGAAAAGGGCTGTTTATGGACGTCTTGACCCACCAACCACTCTGAGAGATTTACGCCGAATTGTCGTTGAGGAGTGGGGCAATTTGGACCAACAGTGTCTTGATGAACTTGTGGATAGTATGCCACGGCGAATACAGGCATGCATCAATGCAAGAGGACGTGCTACTGGGTATTAGAGGTAGTGGTGTGTACTGCAATCTGGACCACAAATGCTGAAAGTCTAGCTGTATGATGGTACAACATGCAATGTGTGGGTCTCATGAGCAATAAAACGAGCTGAAATGTTGTTTGTGTTGATCTCTATTCCCTTTGTATTTAACGGTTCCGGAACTCTTGGAACCGAGGTGATGCAAAACTTTTTTTGATGTGTGTATATAACTAATTCATGTTTTTGGGCTAATGCCGTGTGTATTTAAATTAGAACCATACGTTTCGGAGAAACCTTGCCCCCTTTTTCAATGGAATCAAACAATGTGGCCAAAGAAAATATATCAATGAGATTACAAAAAATTACAAAAAAATATAAATAAATTCCTCTGTTCGTCACCAGAGAGCAGCTGCCAGAAATTACTGTATGGACCATGGTAGAACGGCGGACAGAGTAGTAAGTAAGGAGAAGGTAAAGGGGGCGGGGTGATAATATAGAGACTCCTTCTCCTTACTTACTACTCTGTCCGCCGTTCTACCATACAGTAATTCCTGGCAGCTGCTCTCTGGTGACGAACAGAGGAATTTATCAATATTTTTTGTAATTTTTTGTAATCTCATTGATATACTTTCTTTGGACACATTGTTTGATTCCATTGAAAAAGGAGGCAAGGTTTCTCCGAAACGTATGGTTCTAATTTAATTTCACACGACATTAGCCCAAAAAACATGAATTATTTATACAATAATGATGTTATTGGATTTACGTCCCTTTTAGCTACTGTGACTTGTATCATATATTTTGAAATGATGTACCTTCTTTGCAAAAACAAGGCCAAAACAAAGTAAAACAAAAATGTCTTATCCCAAATTGTAAACATTGAACAAGATTTCAAAATCTTTACTGAAAACTGTTCGATATTTTTTTTCGAAACCCTTCCCAATTTGATTGATATTTGTCCTTCCACTGTCACTGACTCTTATTTGGTTATTGTAAACATGAACAAGGAAGGACACTTTGTATATTTCGGCAAAAAGTAACTAATATAGATTTCTTCACATCATTCCTAAAATAAGCTTAAATTACTTACGCGATGACTTCTCATTTAAACTTCTTTTCTTATCTCGTGTCTACTAATCAAATAATCTGTTCTCCTGTTAGTCCCTTATTACCAACTCAACTTGGTGGATCAGTGGTAGAGTGTCTGCTTACTGAACCCAAGATTGCGTGTTCGATTTCCGTATCTTTTATCATCTTTTGTGATTACAAGTTAATAGGAATGAAATCTCATTCACAGGTTGCCCAGTATAGTTTCGGTTTCGCCAGATGGCAATGCATATCGCAACGTCGAAATGGGCGAGTAAATCTCCCAAATTGCTCCAAGTCAAACATAGTCTATCTAGCTGATCCCAAACGATTAATCGATGATTTCTCTTCTGTGATTGAAAGTGACGAAATTAACACAATATTTGAAAGAATCGAAATATTTTCATATGTATTACTTTTCCTTCAATTTTCTTTACATTGACTTACTCATGCTACTTTTCATTGAGTTCCCTTGTAGGGTAAACAATATAGCCTACTGTATCTTAGAAATTATTGGAATTCATTCTGCAGTGATCCGGAGTTTGAAAACATACTCATACTTTCTTCAAATGTGTCACAAATATGGTAAAATATTCCCTACTTTAATACATCAATAAACCATTTACCGCAACAATGGGAATCACTTGGAACAGAAATTTTATTTGTATGTCTGACCCTTACCATTCCTATTTATACGGGATTGGGAATACAGGGTGATAAGTTTATTTATGTTTTTTTTTTCAACTGGATGCCCTTCCTGTTTCATCCTCAACAACAGACGAATTAATGAGGGATTGAATGAAACAAAAAGACTAAAACTGAAAGAAATTCAATGAAAGCGATCGTGGTCTATTACAAGGTACCATCCCAATTTGTAAATGGGAAATCATGGAAGGTCATTTCACATGTCTTTCAAGTCCAGGATTAGCCATGCCTCATTGCCTAGCAGCTACACTCGCGTAGCTACATCGGCAATATTTGGAAGAAATGAAGATTGTGGTTTTACGTGGCCGTTAATCGCGAGATCTTAAGCTACGGGATCTCCTTTTTACGTGGAATCCGAACCACAAGACATGGCATTTCACTTTGAAAATCTCACATGTATTGACCGGGAATCGAACCTGGTTGGCCGTGGTGAGAGGCCAACAGCTTGACCGCTGCGCCACCACGGCTCCACAATATTTGTAAGAGAAGTTATAATAATCTAAATCACTTACAGTAGGCCTACTTCCCAATATTAACATTTGACAAGTGGCTTAATGTCTCTACGTTTACAGAGTTGCAATTGTGAATCCTTCCCTACTCTTCCACGCAGTGATACAGCAGCTTACGCATAGGGACATGTACCTATGGTTGGCAACAGTGGTCTCAAGTAGCTGAACTGGTATGGTCGGATGTCGAGTGGACAGCAGCTTGTCACGGGGGGCAGACAGAACAGGTGAATGACAAGAGACTTGTGCATTTACTCTACCCTTGTCATTCTCTCCACTACGCTTACTACATAATCCCTTTCCCGATTCCACGTCAAGTTTGCTATCACCTCTTCTCTTTTTTATCTCCCTACTGTCTGTCTCTCGCCTCGCACTGAGCTGGCAGAGCATCTTGGGGTGGACATGCCAGTCAGAGTGCTTATCACAAAGTCCACCGCTCTTCATGCCACGGCCTAGCGCCGACCGGCCGTGCAATGCCGTACACCGGGCACAAGACACAGCCAACTTTTCGCTAGCTTTTTGCATTTTACTCGGGTTACAGTTAATACTGAACTGCTGGGTGGAGTAGCGGCTAAGATTCTCACCCAAAGGATGTGGAATGAATCCAAGCGCAATCTGTTGAAATTCGAGGGTATTTAAATGCGAGATTTTACTGACGCATTGAAGATCCTCTTCAGGGCTACATTCAAGTACCCTAGCATCTCTGGCAGAGGTTCGTTAAACTCATTACATGATTACTGTTCAGTAGGCTCACTAACGCACAGCACTAGGCCATGAGCCCAAGCTATCTTTGGACTCGGCAGACGTGGATTCGAACCCCACCGTTTCCATTGTTTCCCATTTTCCACCTCCGACAAATACCGGCACGGTCCCTTCTAATAGGCCACGGCTGCTTCCTTTCAATTCATTGCCTTTTATTTATTCATCTTCAATCACTTCCAATCTCATTAACTATTCTCATTATGTTGGCGTCAGGATGGAAATCTGACCGTAAAAAACACCTACCACAGAGACATTCATCAGGTCCCCGACTTCGTTGAAAATGGGAATAATAGGTGGTAGACATACACTATAATAATAATTATTATTGTTATTATTATTATTACGAGGGCAGATCAAAAAATAAGTTGCACTTCCCAGTTATGGCCATTTATTACACCATCCATACAACAGTAACCCGTCTATGACGACATACAATGTAACGTCACTTTTCCACATAGTTTCCAAGAAACTCCAAACATTTCTGCGAATGCACAACCAACTTGTCGATGCCGGATGCATAGAAAGTTCCTCCAGCGTTCGGCAACCACACGGAGACAGCGGCCTTCACCTCCTCATCGGTCTGGAAACGTCGACCACCGTGCTCCGTTTTGAGCTCACCGAACAGATGAAAGTCACATGGCGCTAGGTCGGGACTGTAGGGTGGATGTTGCCAGACCTCCCACTTGAAACGCTGCAGCAGTTTACGATCCCTTGCCGTGAAATGCCCGGCTCCCCATACACAGCACTAATTTCACGATGAATGTCCGTGCAATTCCTCCTTTTGACCCATAGGAATCAGGTTGTCGCACGCACCTCATATTTGGAGTGAACGTCCAGTCGACAGGCCATTGCATTTGGCCGCTATTCACACCATACAAGACGAGACACCACAGCGACCTGCCTAACAGACGTGTGGGCAGTGTCTGTCCCTTTCTCCGCTGTGCCCACGTTTGCGACACACAGCTGCTGCAGCACGTTAGTGCAACTAACTTTTTGATCCACCTTCGTATTATTTAGAGCTGATTAAAAATAGTAGTGTGGTGTAGGAAAAGTAATTGTTTTTATATAGCCTATTGATTGCAGCCAAATGGCTATTAGCTGGGTAGAAAAAGACCTGTGTATTGTATTATGATTTGCCATTTAGCGTGCTAGCATCAGCTATTGTAAGATTTGCAGGTCATTAAAGTTATCTGACCACATCTCGCACGCATAGCGAAAAAAATGCTTTGCATTCCAGCTACATCATTTCCGTGTGAGAGAGTGTTCAGTGAAGCTGGAAAAATATTGTTACTATGAGAAGGGCAGCCCTTAGTTCTGAGGATGTCAAATTACCGACAGGTCTGAAGTCCTGGAACAAAAAAAAGTGTGACTGTAAGTAACTGTGAACTTCAACTTCAAACTCTTGTGTCATGAAATAATCAATATTGAATATTTCAAGTAACAGGGCTATTATTAATTTAAATGATTTTCAATTTATTTATTTTTTACTTACACGCCACCATTAGAATTCAAATTTTAAAATTACATCTTCCTCATAGCAAATGGAATTGTAAACATTTTAAAATATGATATTCAAAGGTCTTCTTTTCTCGAACTGATACTTTGTGAAACCGACTCGAGTTCGATTAATCGACCGATTAACCGATTAAAGGCATTCAGTTAACCTATTGAAATTTTTTATCGATCGACAGCTCTATTATTATTATTATTATTATTATTATTATTATTGATACGTGCTACCTCTAGTAGCAAGTTCGTTAATTGGATTACAGTTGGTAAAATCACAACACAAATGGTCCTTTAAAGAAATATTAGCTTTATTGCAGGACTAGAAAGTTACACCACCCAATAAGCAAGTAGGAACAATTAGCTGTCTTACAGAAGCTTCCTCCTTTATGGAGCACACTCACCCTGTCACTTGCTCCCGCAGTTAATCCCCTCACTACTGAGACCGGTGTACTCGGCTAGAAGTAACAACAACTCTTCCTCTTGTACACAAGCCACTGTCTGTCACTCACTGTTCTTGAATACACACTGTTTCGTAAAACAATAAGTCACGTTCTATCGCACTGGAAAGCACACTCCCAAAACACACAGTCCCCTGGCCAGAATCGCTCGTATATAGGGGCTGGTGATTCAACCGATGTTTCTAGAGTAGACCAGGGTTAACACCTTCTCGAGATTTCCAATACTAGGCGGGGCACGAACCTTCTAGACCATGCCCTTTTGTTCTTACAGCCCCGTTGCGTAAGGCGCTGGTAACACACAGTCAGGGATAGCCTGGGGCGGCCTGGGTCACGCGCGAAGCAGCGAAGCTGTTTGGCACTCGTAACATTAATAATAATAATAATAATAATAGTCTATTATTATAGTTACGCATGATAAGGTGCAAGCCCATGGGGGAGTCTGTTGGTGGATTTTCAATACATGTAGTATCGAACCCCAACGTCAGCTGTCTTTGAAATGGCCTTCCGTTCTCTTCCTTTTTTCCAATTCTGGACGATTCCCTCCAATAAGTCACGTCCTCTCCCTTATAACCTCTTGCCCTATTTCAATCATTACGTTTCTCAGTAACTCAGTTTGTGAGTTTGGCATCAGGAAGAGTATTCAGTCCTAAAAACTATTGTCACAATGAAATTATTCCCATTATATCTTTGATCCTCTAGAAACAGGAATAATGAGTGGTAGAAAAGATATTATTATTATTATTATTATTATTATTTCCGTCAGTAATGATACTGGTGGCAAAACATATGGAGAAATGGGTGTTGTAATAGTAAATTAGTTTTTTGGGCTTGGACATCTTGGTCATCAGCCTCGTATACTTGGGGGTGGGGTTAATTTGTATGATAACCTGTGTTTCTCTGGTGACTGTAGTGTATTATATAACTATAATTATTAGCGTCGAGAATAGGGTGGGTGGCCAAGACTTAAAATATGATACTTTCCCAGCAATTGCCTTGAGGGAGTGTGGAAAACCCAGGCAATAACCACACTCAGGAAAGCCGCTGTCAGCGCCAGGATTCGAACATCTGTTCTCGGACTTGCTACAGTCCCCCATCGCGGTAGTGGTGAGTAATTTAACGCGAACGGCTACGTCACGGAGTATGGAGAAATAGGTATTTACATATACACTATATGCATTTTTGTATTTATTTTTAATAGCCCCATCTTTAATTAATACCCACAGACGGGATATTTCTCATTACAGGTGGGAATAAATCTTTGTGTTCAACTGAGTGTTTTAAGAACATCGATAATGACGTGACACTTAAAATGAAATAGTTCGCATGGATCTTCTCTGGGGAAGCCATAACATAGTGAGAATCTTCCAGTGACCGTTCAAAGAACCTGAGCCCATCTGTCCTGTGCACTCTTGCCGGAAATGCCTTGTACAGTTTATATCGATGTACATCTAATGGTATAATATCCGGTCGTGGCTTCCCCTTCCCCTCCCACTTCTGTGAACCAGCCAAAGCTGGCACTTACTCTAACAATTGCCTTGTCTGATGACAGCGTATCCTCTTATGACGTTGTGGTCCGGGTGTTGCACCACTTTCACACCTCCTAGAGCAACCCCATTTTTAGCCTATTTTCAATTTTGAAAAAAAAAAAAAAAAAAGGCTTATGAGATCACCTTTTGTCCGTGTGTGTGTGCGTGTGTGTGTGTGTGTGTGTGTGTGTGTGAGGTGTGTGTGTCCCCCCCTAATAAAATCTAAACGGCTGGAGCGATTTGAATGACACTCGGTAAGTTCATAGCACTATTCCCGGCGACCTCGACCGTGCCCTTCAAATTTTGTTACGTCTCACCAATCCAACATGGCGGCTGTGCGAAATATTTCACTAGCATTCAATATCTCCGAAGCTATTACCGATATCGCCCTGAAATTGTGTAGGGTGATAAAGGACACTACTAGAAGCTCACCTATGAGACTTTCAAAACCCTGGTGACTACAAAACCAACATGGCGGTCAAGCGTAGTTGAGACTTTTAAATAGACTTTTCTCGCGATTTAACTATCCAAACGTAATGAAACTTGGTACAGCAAATGTTTAAATACATTGTAATGCACTGGAGTCTAATTTAGTTCAATTGTTTACATAACCTCAAAATGGCGGCTGTGCGAAATATTTCACTGACATTCTATATCTCCGAAACTATTACAGATATCACCCTGCAATTTTGTACGGTGATAAAGGGTACTGATACAAGTTTACCTATGTATATTTCATAAACCTGTAAAGTACAAAACGAACATGGCGACCAAGCGAATTTGAAATGTTTTAATAGACTTTTCTCGTGATTTAAATCTCTGAGCACAGTGAAATGAGGTACAGTAAATGAGTTTGCAGATTGTAATGCACTGCCATCTAATTTAATTCAATTGTTTACATAACCTCAAGATGGCGGCTGTGCGAAATTTTAAAATTAAGTTTTTATTTCTTGTGTCGTAATCATGCGATCGAGGTGAAAGTTTGAATAATGAACCTAGGCAATAATTGTCCTTGAATGGTACATAACTCTATGGCCTATACATATAACAATCCTAAATGTCGAGCTTCCGAAATATTTAGACAGTTCTCAATATCTATGAATCTTTTACAGCAACCAAACTGAATTTTTTATGTTCATAGAGACTATGAACATATGTTCACCTAAAGGACTTTCAGTAACCTGGTGAGCACAAATCCAACATGGCGGCGACGCGAAGTATAAATATTTAAATGGACGTTTCTCGCGAATTAACTATCCGAGTGCCGTGAAACGTTGCACGTTAAATGCTTATACAAATGTTGATCCACTGGCATCTAATTTATTTCAATTGTTTGCATAATCACAAGATGGCTGCTGTGCGTAATTTTAAAATCTCGTTTTTACTTCTTGTGTTCTAATCATGCGATTGAAGTTTGAATACCACACGTACACAATAATCTTAATGTAATAGTACAAAAATAAAAATCCAACCTGGCGACCATCTGAAATATTTAGACGGTTCTCAATATCTACGAATCTGTTACAGCAATTAAACTGAAATTTTGTATGTTGATAGAGGCAATTAACATTAGCAGGATATATGAAAATAGGCTGTATAGTTCTTCACGGAACTACTTGTTTATAGATGAAATCAGTTTGAAATTATCTTAGTCTTCTTATTTGATCCACTATATAGAATGTTACTTATCCTTTGGAGAAACACCATCGGCTGTTTTTGAACTGCCAACATAGATAAGTTATTTATTGTCGTACCCGCCGAAAACTCACACTCAAATTACAAAACAGTAGGTCAATTGTTGTTTTAGTCTTCAGCTGACTGGTTTGATGCAGCGCTCCACACCTCCCTGTCCTGAGCTAATCGTTTCATGTCTACATAGCCCCCCACACGCTACTTCAGAGGCAATCTGTTTTTCATCTTCTAACCTTGGTCTTGTCCTTGATCCTTCCTTCCATAACTAAGTTTGCTATTCCTCAGTGTCTTAGTATGTGACCTACCAACCTATCTCTTCTCTTTATTAGCAGTTGCCAGAAACATTTCTCCTCTCCCACTCGTCTTAATACTTCTTGATTTGTTACTCTATGTACCCATCTGATCTTCATTATTCTCCTGTAACACCACATTTCTTACCTGAGCCAACCTACGTTTTATATCCTCTTTGCTTCGTTCATCACTGGTAATTTTGCTTCCTAAGTAGCAGAAGTCACCTACTTCGTTTAGCTTTTCACATGCCAATTTGACGTCAATAGGGGTTTTTGATTTCTTTCGGCTGCATTCCATTATTTGTTGTTGTCATTTATTGATTTTCATCCTGAATTCTTACCTCAAGACGAAGTCCATACCATTTAAAAACTCATGCAAATCCTCCGGTTATTTAGCTAAGATGACGTAATCAGCAAATTATTTCTCCTTGAATATTAACTTCTACTTTATTTCTTTTAAATTTCCTTCCTTGCTTGTTGAATGCACAGATTGAAAAGTATGAGCGATAAGGTGGAGCCTTGCCTTACACCTTTCTGAATAGCAGCTTCTATTTCATGACCTTCGGCTCGAATAACTGCCGTCTGGTTTCTGTATAGATTGTAGATCACCCTTCTTACGCCACAATTTATTCCAATCCCTTACAAAATGTCAAACAAGCTACTTCAATCAACATTTTGAAAAGCCTTTTCAAAGTCTACAAATGCCACGAATGTTTTCTTATCTTTCCTTTCCTTCTACCTTCCAAGATCAGTCTAAGACGTAGTACAGCTTCCCTTGTTCCTACGTTTCTCCTGAATTATACTGTATAAGGTAAAATCTTGTGCAAGCCATATCGCACTAATGCGTAATGGATGAAGTATACTGCGTACATAAAGTTAATCTGTGTGAATGTTATTCAATAGATGTTGCTTAATATGTTATGTGTAATTTGACTAAGGATACATTGTAATAGCAGGTTTCAGGGTCTTGAAATGGTCTGCCAAGATGATGAGTCAGTAACCGGGATGGCAACAGTGAATACAAATCACTACCTCATGAGGTGGACATAAGGAACTGGAAATTCGATATTATTCAGTAACGTTTCTGACAGGAAGGTTTAAAGTTTTCTTATGACTTCAAACCTATTTTTAAAATTAATTTTGGAAGTAAGTTAGTAATTCTGTTCCTTTTGATAAAATTGCAAATTAAGTGGCCATTGTTGTAGTTTTGCATTGAATCTTTCAGAGATACGAGGCACGTCCAGAAAGTAAGTTCCGTTCGGTAATAAAATTAAATTGTGTACAGATACAGAAAAAATATTTATTGCACAACATTCTATACCTCTTAAACTACTTTTCCACATAACTGCTGAACATTTGCAGGCATTTGTCATAGCGTGGCACAAGTTTTTGGTACCTTCTTCATAGAAGTTTGCCGCCGACCCGTAAACGAGAGTGAAGACTCCCCTTAAGCTATCCTACTGTTTGGCCATCACTGTTAGGCAAATTGCGTATGTGGTCAGGAGAACTCCTAAACATACGCAGTTCTCCTGGTAAGCACGCAATTTGCCTAACAGTAGTGGCCAAACGGCAGGATATCTTAAAGGGGAGTTTTCTCTCTCGTTTACGGGTCGGCGGCAAACTTCTATGAAGAAGGTATCCAAAAACTTGTGCCACGCTATGACAAATGCCTGCAGAAGTTCGGCAGTTATGTGGAAGGGTAGTTTAAGAGGTGTAGAATGTTGTGCAATAAATATTTTTACTGTATCTGTACAGAATTTAATTTTATTACCATACGGAACTTACTTTCTGGACATGCCTCGTATATCCTTGGTTTAAAATCTACACACATCAAAAAAAGTTTTGCATCACCTCGGTTCCCAGATCTCCGGCATATAGACGTTGACTGTGTATATTGTATCCAAGATACAGTCCCTTTGACTGTTCATAGATGTCACTAAAACTGCTCAAAGATGTAAACAACCATGCATGAGCAGGGCCTATTAGACGGAGGGGGTACGACAGCCGATCAGTTCCAGTCATTCCACCAGGACGAAGGTACGCTGCTCATGTTGTCTGTAGTTCTACCATGCCTAGAAGGTCAATACCGCAGTTCGATCGCGTCCGCATTGTTACTTTGTGTCAAGAAGGGCTCTCAACAAGGGAAGTTTCCAGGCGTCTCAGAGTGAACCAAAGTGATGTTGTTCGGACATGGAGGAGGTACAGAGATACAGGAATTGTCGATGACAGGCCTCGCTCAGGCCGCCCAAGGGCTACTACTGTAGTGGATGACCGCTACTTACGGATTGCCGCTCGGAGGAACCCTGACAGCAATGCCACCATGTTGAATAATGCGTTTCGTTCAGCCACAGGACGTCGTGTTTCAACTCAAACTGTGCGCAATAGGCTGCATGATGCGCAACTTCACTCCCGACGTCCATGGCGAGGTCCAGCTTTGCAACCCCGACACCATGCAGCGCGGTACAGATGGGCCCAACAACATGCTGAATGGACCCCACGGAATTGGCATCACGTTCTCTTCACCGATGAGTGTCGCATATGCCTTCAACCAGACAATCGTCGGAGACGTGTTTGGAGGCATCCTGGTCAGGCTGAACGTCTTAGACACACTGTCCAGCGAGTGCAGCAAGGTGGTGGTTCCCTGATGTTTTGGGGTGGCATTATGTGGGGCCGACGTACGCCACTGGTGGTCATGGAAGGCTCCGAAACGGCTTTACGATACCTGAATGACATCCTCCGACCCATAGTGCAACCATATCGGCAGAATATTGGAGAGGCATTTGTCTTCATGGACGACAATTCTCGACCTCATCGTGCACATCTTGTGAATGCGTTCCTTCAAGTTAACGACATCGCTCGACTACAGTGGCCAGCATGTTCGCCAGACATGAACCCTATCGAACATGTCTGGGATATGTTGAAAAGGGCTGTTTATGGACGTCTTGACCCACCAACCACTCTGAGAGATTTACGCCGAATTGTCGTTGAGGAGTGGGACAATTTGGACCAACAGTGTCTTGATGAACTTGTGGATAGTATGCCACGGCGAATACAGGCATGCATCAATGCAAGAGGACGTGCTACTGGGTATTAGAGGTAGTGGTGTGTACTGCAATCTGGACCACAAATGCTGAAAGTCTAGCTGTATGATGGTACAACATGCAATGTGTGGGTCTCATGAGCAATAAAACGAGCTGAAATGTTGTTTGTGTTGATCTCTATTCCCTTTGTATTTAACGGTTCCGGAACTCTTGGAACCGAGGTGATGCAAAACTTTTTTTGATGTGTGTATGTTCCATTCACCAGGATCCTCAATGAAAGAACGTTCCATACTTTACACTTTACACCCCCAATTGTTGGTTTCTTGCTACAACTTTGGTTGTGATCTGGCGAACTTATTCTTTGCTCATAATGGGCTACAGAGAATGTTTTCACGAGCAATAGGAAGGCAATCATCCTAAGCATTGCCAATAGGTTCTGCACAGATTGTGGATAACTGAAGATTGTCATTTCTTTGTGATGTGCCACTAAATTCCCCTCGATCTCAAGAATGGTTAGATGAAAACTAGCGTTTACTAATAAAATTATAAGTTGGGTACAGCTGCTTCATCATTTTAATGTTCGACAGGTCTGTCAATTTAACCCTTGACTTGTTTACTTAGTCATGCGTGGTAAGGGACGTACCAACAAAAGACAAGAACAAAAACGACTCCAGAATACACAATTTATGTGAGTGAATTGCTATTGGCCTTATAGAAATAATGATGATTTTGCACATCGTAATAGCCCTTACTGTAAGAACGTTATGGTCATCAGCCGCATTTATGAAGCGGGTGCCACTCATTCTGGCCTCAATTTTCTTGATATTAGCGCCATTCCTCAAGATGAAGGTCAATGTTGGTTGGTTTGATCCAGATTCACGGTGACAATTTTTGACGACCATTTTGAGTGTGGTGATTCCATGGGTTTGTTCGACACTCACTCCCTGATTTCGTGACCCAAGATACGATTCCTGTTTTTATCCCAACTATAGTTGAAAACACGAGAATCGATACAGAGTAGCAGAGGGTATCATACCTGGTTTACACACCACATATGTGCATAAGGATCATTGATACAATTACCCAATCATAAATGGGACTTACTTATATTTAAATAAACTTTCCGCACATCATTTTCACTCTTTTATATTTCATAATTATTTCTTTATTCTGGAGCAAATTGCCCTCTGTGGCAATTCAAATTATATATTCCTTATTCACCAAACATTTAATTGTAAATTAATTTAAAAACGAATTAATTAATTAATCATTATCAAGGCTGGGCTGATGCTTCACGCGCACGTGTAAGCAAATATTGGCTAGCTTCACTGGCAAATGATTTGAGGACAGGGTGACTCTGGCTTGGAAATGCAAACAGTCCTTATTTAGGAGTGCAGACCTGTAAATGTCATTCATAACGTATCATTAACACGATAAATTACGGGTAGCATGTCGTCAAAACACAGCCATGTTCATCCAGGGACTGACGCCAAACACCGTACATGTGCCAACCCCAGAGCATCCCTTTCACAAACGCCAATTTACTTTTTATGTTCATTCTGAACTGAGGTGTCGTGCAATTTTCGGATTGCATGCTCATAGAAATATTTCCATATTTGATGGTACTTTTCTTCCAATCTCTGAAGATTGGCATTAGAACAACTTGAAGTGAGATTTCTTCTTGATTCACGTTTGGTTTTCCGAAACAATACTTTAAATGAATAGATCGGGGCATAGTGGTCATTATCACTGTGCATTTAGGTGTGTGTTGAATCTGTTAACTGGGCATACATAGTTTTCGCAAATGGCAGTCGATTTGAAATGTGGTAAACTGTTGGTTAAGGAAGCAAGAATATTGATCAGTAGGCTATGGTTCCAAAACCCGACATCTCCAACTGTCACCAACATTAACATTGATTTTTGTACATCCTACTTGTAAACGCTTTATTAATCTGTATTATCGGTCTTGGCTAAGAAAGTGCTTCTTCCATGTCTAAAAATGCACTTTTTAAGTAACCAACAGCAGTTTCAGGAGAATACTTCAGCTATGGGTGGGGCACATGGAGTGACACATCAAAAATACTACAGGGTGGGTTGATATTTAAAGTGTAACATATTATTATTGTTATTATTATTATTATTTTACATTTGAATTGAGACTCAGTGGACTACACATTAACAATCAATTTCATTTGTGTCTAGATCTTGTTCTTCTAACGACCTTGACATCCTCCCAGAAGTTGATGAGTCCATCGATCAGTGCCTTCTTTCGTGCTTCTGGTAAAGGCTCTCTTCGTCTCCTTTTTAACCATTTGTCGAATTTCAAATCTTTCTTTGATGTTCGTTCCTGGAATACGAATTTGCATTATTATTATTATTATTATTATTATTATTACTATTATTTTAAAATCGTGACTACATGTATTTGCCAAACGCAAAGACAACTCATTTCATGCCAGACTTTTGATGTCATCCGACTAATGTTACGTAAAATCACTAAGTAGCCTACACAGCAGAAGTGTCTAGGTTGCTCTGTTAATAATGGGATATTTCTTTCAGAGTGTGAGGGAAGTTTTAATAACACCTCTGTTTAAACAATAGAATATGTACACTACGATATATTCTGTCCACCCCGTGGCATATTGACTAGCATTTTTGGCTGTCACAGCGGAGGTCCGCGCTCGATTCTTAGCTCAGCCAAGAAATTTAATTCTTGACGGGGTTCACTAAGTCTTATCAGGCAGAACTGAGTAGAGGTGGGTTCGATTCCTACCTCATCCATCCTAGAAGTGGTTTTATTTGTGGTTTCCCATTTCTACTCCAGATGAATGCCGGGATTGTACCAAAATAAGTACCAAATAAATTATGGTATGGTACACCTGTGTGGACAGAGTCCACGCATATGGTAACGTTATCTTCAAATCATTCATTGTTGTGGAATTTGGGGCGTGGTGGCGCAGTGGTTAAGCTGTTGGCCTCTCACCAAGGTAGACTGGGTTCGATTACCGGTAAATGGATGTGAGATTTTCAAAGTGAAATGCAATTTCCTGTGGTTTGGATTCCACGTAAAAAGGAGGTCCCGTGGCTCATAATCACAAGATTCACGGTCACGTAAAACTACAATCTTCCTTCTTCTTTTTGTTGTTGTTGTTGTTGTTGTTGTTGTTGTTGTGGAATTACGGAAAGATAACCATAACGACAGATGCATCTGTTGAGTTTTGGAACTGGACGACTCGTATCAATTTCAATCACTTGTTAGGCGAAATTTCGTCTGTTAAATGTTAGTGTCAGGTCAAATTTTCTTTTATATTGCACTCTAACAATTAATTCGAAAACATTCTAGTTTGTGGGCACTGCCTGTACAATATGTTGTGTTTGGTGTAAGATTGTCCATGGTCTTGGAACTTATTGTAATATCCATACAAATGTTCTGTAAACAGGATAATCATAGGTTTTACCACACAGCTCTTACGTAGCCTAGACTTTGGTCCGTTAGGAAAAATAATGCTTCAGGGAGATACAAAGTCACAATCAGTGCATATACTGTACTTGGCATGTGTACTGAGTTGTCGATTTTAAATTAGCAAGATGGTGGAACAGAGTAATTGGAACGTAGAAGCTGAAGTCTCTGTCAAATCAGTCACTGTCGGATATGCTCCGATGGCTTCCTCCTTAATGAGCCCTGGCTGAGTGTTCTTTTATCAACCTACACAAGAATACAACACCTAGAAAGAAAGAATGTATGAATATGAGAAAGGACAAAATTGCAGAAGACCTGTTGAAATATAACATCTTGAGGAGCAATGTAATGTTATTGGAGAAACTTGGGGCACAACACTCAAGAATAGTCTAATAGTTTTGTAATGATTACAAAACTTTAGATAATTTTTGTCTAACACTGTATGTGAAATGAAACAACAACACCAACTCTCCTGTACATCATTGGTGGAAACTATACGTTGCTTTGTATGTTTTGTGTAGTGGCTAGCATTCTTGACTGTCATCGCGAAGGCCCGGGTTCGATTCCCGACTTTGCTACGAAATTTAACTCTGGTTTGAGGGCTGGAACGGGATACATTCAGCCTCGTGAGGCAAAACTGAAGAAGAGATAGTTTCGATTCCTACCACAGCCATCCTGGATGTGGTTTAATGTGGTTTCCCCACTTATACTCCAGGCAAATGCCGGGATGGTACCTAACTTAAGGCAAATCCTACCTCAATTACAAATACACATAGCCTACTAGTACAGACATCACAGTGACGCAGGTTATCAGACAACTTTTACATACACCGAAGTACACGGGGATACATAACCAAGATGTCGTAAAGCCCCTAATAGAATCATCAACACCACCACCACCAACAACAACAACATTCTTTGTATGTCCCAAAGAATAATACTCAATAAGATTTTGTGTCCATTATCGTTCTAATAATAATGTTATTGATTTTATTTCACTTGTAACTACTGTGACTTTTAGAGACGCCGCGCCGGGGTGCAGGAATTTTGTCCCGAAGGGGATCTTTAACGTGCGAGTAAATCTACTGACACGGATCCCTCGCCTTTGCGCACCATCAATACCAGCTGTCTGCGCTGAGATTCGATCCTGCAACCTTGGGAGCAGCAGGCGAGAACGTTACCGCTGAGGCACGCAGTCAGTACATATCTTTCTAGTCTTATACTGCCTTTCCAAATACTATCCCATCTCATCCCACAATTCCTTCTAAAATAGGCTATTATCTGATTATTGTTGGTTCATTTCTACCACCCCCTTCGTCGCAGTATGCCATGTCGCCTATGCGTGTTGTGTATTGACAATCGTAATAAATAACGGATTATTTGGTGTAATGGAAATTGGGGGAATGAATTTCTATTCAATGCGTCAAATTATTTATTACTCCGTACGTAAATTAATTGTGTTCTGAATATAAAAGCGTTAATAATAACAACATCACAGTTTGCTGTATATTTAAAATATTTCAGGAAGCCTACAAATATCAATGTTCTCAATAGCAATGTTTTATTGATACTGACAAAGTTTCTAAAATTAGAGCTGTAATTGATATGGCCTACATACGCGGACTAGATAGAGATGGGCAAATGGATTCGACACAAATCAAAAGAGTATTGAAATAATATCGACGGTTCCATTAACATGTCAGGCGCGGATGTAATTGGAAGAGTATTGGTAATAGCATTAAGAGTCGCCGGAAACTTTCCTGAAGGCTTTATGACTCGGGTCAAGCCCTCCGTGTTGTCTGGAAGCATTCGTTTCTAATAGACAAAATTTATGTCATGAATTTTTCTAGTTTGTAATTTATAAAAAGAAACTTGCATGAACCTTATTTTTCAAGATGAACTTAAAAGAGGTATAAAGGTACTATGGAGAAGACCACTTCGTGGTGTAGCGGCTTGCATGCTAGGCTGTCGCCCCCAAGGTCTGGGGTCGATTTTCGGCTCTGCTAAGAAATTTAATTCTGGTCTGAGTGCTGGAACAGGGTACACAAAGCCTCGTGAGGCAAAACTGAAAACAGGTGGGTTCGTTTGATTCCAACTCAGGCTGATACTGTGTCGGTATGCACACGTTTGTATATAATTTTTCTATTATCATTATTATTATTAATATTATTATTTCATTATTACCGTCCTATTGTTACTATCATTGTTAAACTATTATTATTTATATTGTGAATGTTGTACGCAACGTATTCTATAATGTTATACAAATTTAACTCGGTGCTTATGATATGATACGGTCTTTGATTGCAATTTTAACGAAATGCATTATGTTTAGAAGCCCTAATCCTATCGTGTGTGGGGTGTTGCTGTAAAGGAGCTCTTAAGCTCTAAGTGTTGCAGTGGAAATAAAATAAATGAAATCAATCAACGGTTTTGGAAGGGGGTTTCCGTGGTTTCCCACCTCTACAACAGGTAAATTCCGGGATGGTTCCTAATTTAAGACCACGCCCTTTCCCTTCCCAATCTTTACTTGACTTACAAATACACACAACCATAACAATAAGACAGATTATCGGACAAATTCCACACACACCCAAGTACACGGGGCTACATGACCACTATGTCGCAAAAGCCCTAAATAAATCAACAAAGCTATGAAGAAACGTAGTCTCACTGATTTACACGTACTTTTAAGGAGAAAGAACTTACGTTCTGTGTCCATACATTAACTTCAATATTGTGTCCAATAGCCTAATTTTACCAGAAGTGAATAATGTTTCCTTTGTTCTGTTCAAGAAGTTCACAATACCCTGTTTGGATTCACAATGATGTTTAAGACACCGATAAGTCATACAAGATTATGTACATGATGGCCCTTTATGTTTAACCTTGACAAACCCCGCATTAAGATCGTTTTCATTAAAACACAAGCGTGCGCGGTGGACTCTTGCAATTCTAAGCAAAATCGTTTGAATACGGGGTTTGTGAGGGCTAAACGTAAGGGAGTATCATGTTCATACCCCTACATGACTTACCGGTATCATGAACATCGTTGTGAAGTGCAATAGGGTATATTTTCTATAGAATTGTGAATAAACTTATGTTTTAAAGACTTTAGGCCTATATTTATTTTGTTATATCAATCTGAGCACATTAAGGAGAACACATTATAAGTTCCTGAAACTCGATACCACATACAGGGTCTTTCATATAAAGTAAGAACGGCGAGCGGCGGTTTTGTCATTCGCTGCTGTAGCCGGCTTGACCGAGCTTGTGACGCGCCACGGCCCCCTGCTGTAGTATTGAAAGCACGCGCATAGTACAATCTTGACCTTGCAATAAGCGTGCAGGTATTGTCAGTCGCCAATCTGAACCTCAGCTGCTAACATGTTGAGACAGTTATCATTGCAACATCGTAGTTTTGTATGTAAAATGTATTTTAATTACGATTCGGCTCGGCGGGTACGTGATGCATTTGTTCAGCAATTTATTGATGAAGTGCCACCTTCACTAGCACAGATTCACGTAATTGTAAATAACTTTAGACACTACTGGTTCAGTGCTCGATAAAAAACACAAAATAAAAAAATCAGAAAAAATACAGTGGCAAGACTCACTCGCGTCAGCCAAAATGTGGTTACCAGATACAATGCCTGTATAACCCAGGAAGGACGACACTCCCAGCAACTTTTATAAGGTAATATTTCATAGAGGATTGTACACACGCTTAGAGCAGGGGGCCACGGCTCGCCACAGCTCGGTCAAGGCCACCACACTAGCGGATAACAAACCCGCCGCTTGGCGTTCTTATTTTATATGAAAGACCCTACAATATTGTTTGTCAATATTTATTGCATAATTACGTAAAATTGCATACCTTGATATTACCTCAAATTCTTGTCAGTGTATATACTGTAACCGTTTGGTAGCTGAAGGGTACATCACAGGATCACACTTTCATGATTAATCATTTTGTTGTATGACCTGAGGTCACTACCCTCTTAACCGGGAGAGTTAGCCGTGGTCGTTACAGCATGGTTGCAGGCAGCCGCTCACATCCTGCAGGCGAGGAGGTTCGAATCCCCCTGCCGGAAACCTTGAAGATGGTCTTCTGTGGTTTCCCATCTTCCTTCCAGGCAAACGCCGGGGTTGGTCCCTAACTATAGGTCGCAGACGCTACCTTCCAATTCCTCGTCCTTACATTCAAACTTTCCTCCCCAGACAACAATCCACATGCGACGGTACTTGTAGCTCACCCCATGGGTGTCCGCATAGAAGCAGCTACAAACTATGGCGAGCCGAACATGTCCTCGGACACTCCAAGCACTAAAAGCCATACGCTAAGAAACTACCCTCTTAGGCATTTCAATAAAATACACAGTGCTGATGATATTAGTAATGAGACATTGCTCGGGATTTACCTCTGCAGTCGTTAATGTGTGTGATATATGCTAATATTGGGCTACCCTCCTGATTCAAGTTAAGTAACGTGAAAGAACCGACAGTAGTGGCTACGCTAGCTAAAGCGCGGCGTTAGGTCATGGGGCCAAGCTCTCTGCTGACTCGGTAGACGCGTGGGTTCGAGCCCCACCGTCGGCTGTCCTTGAAATGGTTTTCCGTGGTTTCCCATTTTCAACACCAGGCAAATGCTGGAACAGTACCTTCTGACAGGCCACGGCCGCTCCCTTCCACATCCTACCCAGTTTCATTCATCTTCATCCATTCCATCTCTCATCCCGACGCGCAGGTCGCCCACGGGCGTCGAATAGAAAGACCTGCACTCGGCCTCTCAGGAGGCTACACGAAAAAAAAAACGTGAAAGAAATATTGTAGTTTGTTTTTCCTCTATCAAAAGTTAGCCACCATTTTGTTGCGGTCAATAGCTTGCGGCGGTCTTCATATCTGGCTTTGCCGGGAGTTGTTGCATTTATCAATACTGGAAGGTAGCATTATGCTAAGTACGTCTTCCTACACATGTACAGCTATGACTAAAGAGGTACCATATATTATATTTCTACGTGATTTGCATGTGTCATCCTCGAACAGGTAGCGTAAAGGAACAAGACTCACGTTTGAACACTACTTGTGCTCTGTTTCATGATGTTAGATACAAATAGGGGGAGCACCTCCGTTCGATTCCCATATGTCATGTACTTGTATTTGAACCAAGGGTCAAGCAGTTGCAAGCTTTGCAAGTGGAGTAGACTTGTGCTTGAGGCTCGGGCGTGTCTCAGGGGTGTCCTTATTGTCATTAGGAGCCGATCGTGACCCGTCTCCAAGCTGCATACAGCCACCGAACTATGAACATAAAAGAGATAAAAAAAATCCTTTCATTCTTGGCTTAACTATGATACGAACACTGCGTCTACAATCAATGTTGCCAACTGTTTTTAACTTATTCCTGAATAAAAGGTCGCTTAAATCTCGGATATGCGATCACCTAAACGAATTGTAAGATTTTAAAGAATACGCCAATTAATACTTACTAGTGGGCCCGTGTGAGCTTTCGCAACGTGAATGTAGGTTTATGGGGTAGTAGGGAAGAATGTGGGAGAACGAAGTTTTAAATATTGAAGAAATGTATTTATTGTTGTTAAACAGCATACGTACATGAGAAGAACACAAAGAATTATGTAGAACAGTGTTTTGTACTTGTCACAGTACCTCTTTGTAGACAATATTCGATGTTACAACGAATTCATCGGTTATTGTTTGCTCGGGAGTTTCTTCTACAGTAATTTTTACATTTGCAAAGGATTGAACCCTAGAGAAAGTCTTGGCGAGACCACACTGGAGCCATCTGCTGAGAGACTCGCCGCGCCGCCCTGCGCTCTAGCGGCAGGCGAGGCATTTAAAGAGGAAGTGAGTGCGTTTCGGGCACACATGGGGTTATGCGGAACCTGTAGGTACCCCATATGTGTAGGTTGGTGTTAACAGGACCTTATTTTTCTAAACCCCATCTAGCGGCGAGGATAGGAACTGTGCCGGCTGCCGAGGCCTGACGCACTCCTCTGGGGCAATGATTAAATGAATGACAGATGAAATGAAATGATAGTGGAGAGTGTTGCTGGAATGAAATTTTGACAGGGAAAACCGGAGTACCCGGAGAAAAACCTGTCTGCCTCCGTTTTGTCCAGCACAGATCTCACATGGAGTGACCGGGATTTGAACCACGGACCCAGCGGTGAGAGGCCGGCGTGCTGCCGCCTAAGCCACGGAGGCTTCAGGATTTAAACATATGTATTTTAAGTATTAGTGATGATAAATATTTCGACCTACGTTGAGGTCTTCTACAGTCAGTTATGAAAATAGCAGATTGTTGAAAAACTTTTTAAATAAATTTTAGTGATAGAAGCTATTTTTCATTGTTGCCTGCCTGAGGGGCGTGATGGCGCAGTGGTCAAGCTGCTGGCCTCTCACCGATTGATTCCCGATCAATGTATGTGAGATTTTCGAAGTGAAATGTCATGTCCTGTGGTTCGGATTCCACGTAAAAGTAGGTCCCGTGGCTCATAATCACAAGACTCACAGTCACGTAAAACTACAATCTTCCTTCCTTCCTTCCTTTAGTGTTGCCTAATTCTAATAAAGAATGATTTTCAGTCGGTCAACATGAATTGTGCCCAATTACATTAGGCCGGAAACAAGTATTTACATATCCCACCTACTTAATTGGATGACATGTTTCGAACGTCACGTGTTCATCCTCAGATCCTTTTCAATTTGGCTTAATAAGTGTATGATGATTATGAAGCACACATAAACACAAATAAATATATACACTATTTAGAAGTATATTACATATTACATTTTTTTTATTTAGTCGATTTAACCTCTAGGTCGGTGGCTCCCACGGACTCAGTGAGGGCACTCACCACTACCGCCGCTACGGGCAGTGTCCTGGAGCATGGAACATGGTCGGGGTGGATACAACTGGGGAGGTGTGATCAGCACTTCGCCCAGGTGGCCTCACCTGCAAAGCGAACAGGGGCCTCATGAGGGATGGGAAGGGAGGGGAAGATTGGGGTGGATAGGTAAGCAAGAGGGAAGGAGGCCGCCGTGGCCTTGCAGTAGGAACCATCACAGCATTTGCCCGAAGACGGAGTGGGAAACGACGGAAAACCACTTCGAGGACGGCTGAGGTGGGAATCGAACCCCCTCTACTCAATTGGACCACCCGAGGCTGAGTAGACCCCGTTCCAGTCCTCATAACACTTTCCAAATTTCGTGGCAGAGCCGGGAATCGAACCCAGGACCTCCGGGTCGGCAGCTAACCATGCTGACCGCTACGCTACGGAGGCGACATTTATATTACATAAGTTTGTCAAACTTGTGTAACGTGTCAACTATTTACAGACAGTATAACACACTTGTATGGTTGTTCCGTTATTATTATTATTATTATTATTTATGTGGATTAAGTTTGTTTCCTGTTGTCTATTGAATTGTTACTATGAATAATTTCAGAATTGAAATTGTCTGCCTATTTCGTTATTATTGTTCCAAATCAACCGTTCCCATTTAGACTATTGGCCTAATTGTATTTCAATGTCTCGCGTGGCGAATACACAGTTACGAAAATACACAAATGCAGTGGAAGTAGTGGAGTTATGTCAACTTATCTGGCTTTTAGTGCTGATCCTTGTGGTCCGGTTTCGCTGCGTACCTCCAGCGGACTGACCGCTCCGTGTAAAAGCTATGTTTATCCTGTCACCTTTGGTGCGCTCGTGCTGCGCTCTTTTAGTTGTTCTGAATACTCTTCATTAATGTTCAGTCCACGCGTTAAGTTACACCTCCTTGCCTGCCCGAACTAACACGTCCTTGTCTATTATAAATCTTTATTGCGGCCAAATAGCCAAGATGAAATTGAAATTTTACATGTTTGCATATTCAGTTAATGACTTTGTCCTTTTTGTGCATATTTCGATGTGATAACGATCACATGCCGTTTCACACAGCCTACATTCACAGTCTATATTTGGTTCGTGGAAGTTTGTGTTCTTGCATATCAGGTGGTGGAATCCATGGACTGCCAACCTAGTGATGACGTGTCTGATTTCGACGTTTTCCTTTGTCCACGCACGGTCTACCATGGCTCCTGTGCTGTAGAATGTCGGATGAATTTCCTCTCTTTTCATATTCAGTGTTTCTAGCAGGTTCTGTGAGGCGCACGTGTTAGGTAGGAGTATGCTTGTCCTGAGATCTTCGATGAGGAAAGTTTCCTTCGCCAGCAGATATGTGTATCTTGAGTGCGTCATTTTTGACACTCCTAACGCTTTCTTTATGTATCTTGCCTTCACTCCTTCCAACGTAGATAGATTCTTCAATGTTAGGTGTGACCAGATGATTTCTATGCCATACGTCAGTATTGGTAAAATCTTTACCCGGAATAGCAGCATCGCCGTCTCTAGGCTGAGGGATCGAATGCTTCTTATTTCGTGCATTGTCATTATCGCTTTAGTTGCCTTTTCTGTAATGTGTTTTGTGAAGCATTTTGCGGTCGTTTGTAGAGTAATTCCTAAATACTTGATTTCTGATACTATTATTGAACGGTGTTTCAGTACTTGGAAATGGTGCCCTGGATGTTAATTGATTGATTTATGTTCCATTTGTACTAGTGCAAAACAAATTTACACAGAGTTCCATTGTGTGGTTTTCATTTGTACCTTTGCCATAAACTCCTGTACTCTAACCCTATTTTCAGTTGGCATTGAGATATCACACGGCCTTAACGGTTCAATGCAAATCGTGATTTTCCATGCTGTAGCATTATCGAAAGATATGACATAGTTGCCATGCCTTATGGAATGACCTCGTATAATATTTTGTTTCACAGTAAAACCCTCAAAAATCGTCAGTAGAAACATTATACTTAAAATTAATATGTTTCAAAAATTATTGATTGGCGTATTCTTTAACATCTTATAATTCTTGATTCAACACGGATCTCTAATACTTTGCTGTCATGGCAAATGTATTTGTATTCTATAAACAAATAGGGAAATTATTTTTTGAAAAGTACAGCCACATGCATTACACCCAATTATAATGAACACAATATTTCATTCCCAGCTTATTTGGGAACTGAAGCCTTTCCCCACGACAATGATAATGTAACGCTTATTCCAGGCCATGCTCCTCCTAGTGGGACGTGCGTCTGCCTGCCTGCCATCTGTCGAACAGAGCTCTTACAAGTATTATTATCTGTAATGAGACTAAGGTTCATTGCCTTTCTTCAGAGTTCCTCCCCAACCTTGATTATTTCTCATAAGGCTGATGCATCTCTAACGTGAGCCTCGGATATGTGAAGGTCATTTTATCACCTCTATTATACCTAGATTTATGAGCATATCTGAGGAACATCATACCATCAGTTGATTGAGGTGCACATCTTTTGTGCATTGTCATCAAATTCAGGCTCAGTCTGATTGCTTTAAAGAGTGTTTTAAACTGGCAGGCTCGTGTCAGTAGAGTTCCTGGCATGTTAAAGATCCTCTCCAAGACAATATTTCTATATGCTGTTGATTCATCTAGGGACTTTGCGACATTTTGGTCATACAGCTCCGTATACTTCGGTGTGTGTCTGTCTGTTTAGCCTGTGCCAAGGTGATGACTAATGGTGTGTGAAATTTACTGTACATTGTGGCCAGGTTTTTGGTTAGTAGATGGCTGTGGCCTCTTTTTAGGTACCATCCTGGCATTCGCCTAGATTAGACGTGGGGGGTAAACCACGGAAAATCACTTCAAAGGAGTATAATCCATTTCTTCTCAGTTCTGTGTGACGAGAGGGAGTGTACCCCATCCAGCCCTCAGACCATAATTAAATTTCTGAGCAGAGGCGGTAATCAAACCCAACCCTCTGCAGTGACAGTCAAGACTGCTAGTCACTACGCCACGAGGTATATATACGCAACTTTACACGGCAGTTGTACATTCGGTTTGGTAAAAGAAATGTAATTTTAGGGGTTGACCGAAAGAAATCCCCTTCGTTGCAAAAAATCCAAACTTTCCTCCCCAGACAACACTCCACAAGCCAATCAATAAATATTTCAATAAGTTTTACTATTCTTGCGATGGTGTACACCTCTATCATATCATCATTTATATACACACATCAAAAAAAGTTTTGCATCACCTCGGTTCCAAGAGTTCCGCAACCGTTAAATACAAAGGGAATAGAGATCAACACAAACAACATTTCAGCTCGTTTTATTGCTCATGAGACCCACACATTGCATGTTGTACCATCATACAGCTAGACTTTCAGCATTTGTGGTCCAGATTGCAGTACACACCACTACCTCTAATACCCAGTAGCACGTCCTCTTGCATTGATGCATGCCTGTATTCGCCGTGGCATACTATCCACAAGTTCATCAAGACACTGTTGGTCCAAATTGTCCCACTCCTCAACGACAATTCGGCGTAAATCTCTCAGAGTGGTTGGTGGGTCAAGACGTCCATAAACAGCCCTTTTCAACATATCCCAGGCATGTTCGATAGGGTTCATGTCTGGCGAACATGCTGGCCACTGTAGTCGAGCGATGTCGTTATCTTGAAGGAACGCATTCACAAGATGTGCACGATGAGGTCGAGAATTGTCGTCCATGAAGACAAATGCCTCTCCAATATTCTGCCGATATGGTTGCACTATGGGTCGGAGGATGTCATTCAGGTATCGTAAAGCCGTTTCGGAGCCTTCCATGACCACCAGTGGCGTACGTCGGCCCCACATAATGCCACCCCAAAACATCAGGGAACCACCACCTTGCTGCACTCGCTGGACAGTGTGTCTAAGACGTTCAGCCTGACCAGGGTGCCTCCAAACACGTCTCCGACGATTGTCTGGTTGAAGGCATATGCGACACTCATCGGTGAAGAGAACGTGATGCCAATTCCGTGGGGTCCATTCAGCATGTTGTTGGGCCCATCTGTACCGCGCTGCATGGTGTCGGGGTTGCAAAGCTGGACCTCGCCATGGACGTCGGGAGTGAAGTTGCGCATCATGCAGCCTATTGCGCACAGTTTGAGTTGAAACACGACGTCCTGTGGCTGAACGAAACGCATTATTCAACATGGTGGCATTGCTGTCAGGGTTCCTCCGAGCGGCAATCCGTAAGTAGCGGTCATCCACTACAGTAGTAGCCCTTGGGCGGCCTGAGCGAGGCCTGTCATCGACAGTTCCTGTATCTCTGTACCTCCTCCATGTCCGAACAACATCGCTTTGGTTCACTCTGAGACGCCTGGAAACTTCCCTTGTTGAGAGCCCTTCTTGACACAAAGTAACAATGCGGACGCGATCGAACTGCGGTATTGACCTTCTAGGCATGGTAGAACTACAGACAACATGAGCAGCGTACCTTCGTCCTGGTGGAATGACTGGAACTGATCGGCTGTCGTACCCCCTCCGTCTAATAGGCCCTGCTCATGCATGGTTGTTTACATATTTGAGCAGTTTTAGTGACATCTATGAACAGTCAAAGGGACTGTATCTTGGATACAATATACACAGTCAACGTCTATATGCCGGAGATCTGGGAACCGAGGTGATGCAAAACTTTTTTTGATGTGTGTATATAACGCTGAGGCATATGTTTAACAAAACTCAAGCTCTTAACCCAGAGGGAGTTAGAAGGAGCGGTTTGTGCCAACATTTTCCAAACCGTCTCAATAGTACAGGAAACATCTTGCATTTCTTGTAAAATCAACGGAAATATATTTATTTGTTTATAAAGTGCGTTTAAACAAATAAACAAGACGATAGCTCCTGCCAGGACTGTGTCACGTTGAGCCCGCAAAACAGTTAAGCCGGTTGGGTGGTTTATACACATGCGAAAGTTCTCAGATGGGTGCGCTAATTTTAATTAAAACTTGTTCATCCTGTAGAAAATCAAGAACATTGCATTTATTTCGCAGAAAACGGATAATTTCGTATTTTATTGCTAAGACCCAATCGGAGGGATCATAACTGGGCCGGAGGTTTTGAAAATGCAAATGCATATTTTGAGGGATCATTTAATTTATTGCACATTCTAAACATAACAGCATATTTTAGCATATAGGCCTACATTTGAAATTAAGTTTAATTTATAACATCTTAAGCAAAATTGGTTTTGCCTGCGTGTTGGACAACCCTCGTCACGCAGAACTGAGAAGAAATGGATTATATTCCTTTGAAGTGATTTTCCGTGGTTTACCCCCCACGTCTAATCTAGGCGAATGCCAGGATGGTATCTAAAAAGAGGCCACAACCACCTAGTAACCAAAAACCTGGCCACAATGTACAGTAAATTTCACACACCATTAGTCATCACCATGGCACAGGCTAAACAGACATTTGAAATAAAGTTTAATTTATAACATATTAAGCAAAATTGGCTTTGCCTGCGTGTTGGACAACCCTTGTAAGCAACTTTCTGGGCAACAGATAAGGAAATAACAGTATTTTACGCCTGGCATTTCAAGAAATAGATGGGGTGGGGCATTCCTTTCACCATCTGGGTAGTATCCCTTGTTAGCAACATTTTGAGAAACATATAACGAGATAACAGTATTTTACGCAAGCATGCTGCCTCACAATGCCTAAAGAGAATAGCAGCAGAAAGTAGGCTATTTATTAAATCAGTGGGTGTCAGGTAATAGTGATTATGGCGTTGTCGTCTATTGTCAAGTATGCTCAAAGGATGTGAAAAGTGAAAAGAAAGTTCAACTTGAACAACATGCAAAAACGACTGCACAATCACATATTACGTCAAAGAAGCGAAAGAAGAGTGAATAAGATTGGCTTATTGTTAAGTGCATATTTTTCAATTTTAATGCATATTTTTTACATTTTTAGTGCATAATTACATGCATATTTTAATCATTTTAGTGCATAAATGTCCGGTCCCTAGTCATAACACATGCATGTACAATAGGCTACATGAGGAATTTTGGGATGAATTTCGCATCTATCGCAATTGCTATAGGCCTGAAGTACAAATTCTTAATTGTCATGATAGGCACATACTGTGATTTAACGACGTTTACAACGGTAAATATCTGTGTTAATAGCATTATCTTGACCGATAAATAATGTTCTTCTCTTTAGTGGTTATGATACGATTAGAATTAGAATTAAGATAGTCTACCCGTTGTTCTAAATCTTGGATTGTCAGAGATTGGGGAGAGAGTATTATTTATTGCAACCATCACGTGATACATACCATACGGTAATTCCCTAATAACCTACTACAAAGACCATACTGGGCAAGATTTTAAAAGTAAAACATTAAAGAATCACGACATGAATGTAAAAATCAAATATATCTACAAATAATTTGACTGCTATCAAAATGTCTCAAAACAATTAGGATATAAGTCTGTTACTATATTGATACTGTGGTAAATTATAATATTTCATGTAGAAAGGCCTATTATGAATGTCCTATCTTATTCTAATAGGTACAGAGAGGCTAAAACTAAGAATACTTGTTTAAGATACCATCTCCTGCACCCTTATATTTGTCTTACATGCACATTCGTTGTGTTTCTCATTTGTGACTTTCGTAACCCACACTTCCTTGATGATATTAAATTGTTTCGCTAATTTGCCTGGCTTCCTATATTCTCTGTTTGGTAACATTATTGAGATGTGATATTCATTGTCACCTTCTAATCTACAAAGTTTGTTCTTATTATCATCATTTCATGGTAATGGTAAGAAGACTACGGCTATAGTAGAGATTGCAGAATGTTCTCTGTCATGGTATTGTTACTTTTATTTCTTTCCGTCGCTGACTCAGTCCTTTTCATCTACCTTTGTTTCTAGTTTCTATCCTATCCCTTTCTCCGTCTGCATTCAGATTGGTCGCATCCATCGTCCTTCTTTCCTCCTTCCCCGCTGCATGTCTGTGTCCGCTCGATCTGGATTGACGATTTTAAGATCTTGCTCAGGATGAGATGGCATCATGAATGGTCCAGGAGCCGGCGGAGGGAGAGGGGTGGGGTCGTTCTTTCGTGAAGTATTCGTGATCTCGTGCCGAACTAAAACTAACATTTCCAATCCCCCTCATGCGTTCCCTGACTTGAGCTGATATCAGAAGGAATGTTACGACTCGGGAGCATTGGGAGAGTTTGCAGGAACCAATGCCATCTGGAGACCCTCTACGGACGTCCTATCAAACTTCATGGGCAGAGAGAGAAGGGGGGAGGGTTCGCCTAACCTTAGCTCGTATATAGACGGAGCTTGGAGCTTGACTAGACGGTATGGGCTTCTTACCAGTGATGGGTGTGATTTGAAGCCAAAAGGTCACTGCTTCGCTGAGAGAGACAGAGAAACTCAAGGCGGCCATTTGCATGTGGAGAAGGTAGACACACGCTCGTACGCTTATTTTATCTCACACTTCGTGGCTTGACGTCTTAATGGCCAATCACTTTCACGTGGAGTATTTTACTGTCTCAAGAATATCAATAACCAGCGATCAATAGTGTAGCGTCCGTGCTATTGTTAGGTATCTGCGCTTCGTCAGCCCCAGTGTCCTGTGTACTCACTCAAGCAAATATTAAGAAATACATGAAATTACTGTACAGTTCCAAGTGACACAATGGAACTGAGACTTCAGGTCGCCCCACTTCACTCAAATTATTCTCTCCTTCATGTCCTTAGAGTGTGTTTGCTCTAAGAACTGAAGGTGTATGGTGAAAATTCTCAGTTCCAGGGGCAACTTAAAATTTTCAAAGACATATTGAGAGTAAAGGCAATTGATTGTGGCTTATCCCAATTTGATTAGGGCCATTACAAATTAACCTGGGCCATGTGGATGTTTGCCGGGGATTTATGGCCGGATGCCGTTCCTCACGCTAGGTGAAAATTCCACCCAACTGTCGCTGAGATTCGAATCCCTTCCATCCGCATGAATAACCAGCAGCGAAGCGACTGCGCCATCAGGTTCCCACACAGACCGATTGAGAGTATTCGTTGTTATTGTTGTTGATTTATTGAAGGACTCTGTGATATTGTGGTCATGTACTTGGTTGTGTGTGGTTTATGTCGGATAATAACCTTTGTTATTGTGATCGCTGTATTAGGAGTCGGCCATGGCAATAATTTAGATAGCCTACCATTTGCCTGGAGTAGAATTGGGGAAACCATGGGTAATTCAGCCCACCTCTTTTTAGTCCCGGCTTACGGGACTGAGTGTACCGCGTTCCAACCCTCAGGCACAAGTACTGTGCATATACTGAATCATAATAGCTTTAAAAGGGATTTATAAGGGACATTTATTTGGCTGAGAAAGTTTTCACCATCACCACCTTTAATATTTGTTTTTAATCACACATCAGCATGAAATTATTTCAATGTCTGTAATACATTTCATTGACCAGCTTATCGATGTTCCTTGGTTCTAGATGTAGCAGAAGACGGGGAAATGTTCCCTGAATACAAGAAAAGTAATCATAAAGGAAACTGAGTTGCAAGTTTAAAACGCTATGAAATTTGAACTCCGGTCTTAAAGTTTCTGGGTTTGATTCTAGGTCCTGCCATGAATTTTAATTCTAATCTTTAGGTTGGATCGGTGTACACTCTGCCTCGTGAGGCAAACCCGTGAAAAATATTTAATAGGTAATAATTTAATAGAGGTTATAAAAATATTGATTTTTTTCAACAAAAATCCAAATCTATTTTCCCATAATTATCTATCAGCTGTAATTTAAAGAGTTTTAAGTCCAAGGAAACCAGTCATTCCACCTTAGTGTCAATATTTCTACGGATATCACACGAGCTTTGAACCAAGCATTTCCCTTGTAGAAAGATTGACTGCGTGGCTCAGCGGTAACGTTCTCGCTTGCTGGGCCCAAGGTTTCAGGTTCGTACCCTGGCGCAGTCAGCTGACATTTGAGGATGCGCAAATGCAAGGGAGCCGTGTCAGTAGATTTACTGGCACGTTAAAGATCCCCTTCGGGGCACAATTCCGTCACCCCGGTGTCTCTTAAAGCCAGAGTAGTTAAAGGGGACGTAAAACCAATAACAGTATTATTGTTTAAAGAAAGACTAGAAGCCACTCCGCGTTCACGCCATTTAAGTGTATTTTTCTTCAGCCATATCTGACTTCACGTACATTATGTGTGTGCTTGAAGAAGACTAAGATGTAAAAGATGCCCAGCTCTTTATCGAAATTTCATTCCAAATTTTGCACACACTTTCTTGAAGCTTGCAATTTGTTTCGGGTTGGCACCACTGACGGGGGAGGGGGAGATGATGAGGCTCGTTTGTCGGCTGTGCCTGTAGTACGCTTCCTATTGTGCTGTGCACTGAGATCTCATCTTCGTACAATGTTTCTGCCTTACCTGGCTTTCATCAGGCGATAGCCAAGCTGAGGATGAGATGGGCGCCATGCAATCTGCACAAAGTGCAAGCTACTTTAGCCCGATACTCAAGTCCTTACATATTCTTTCAACAAAGACTTCTAGAAAGGTCGGGATCATTCTTCCCCTGCCTTTCTTTTGTATAAATGAACAAATAAGATCTCCCTTTGAAACAAATCAATCAAGGGCGACAGTTTTATAACCTGCGGCAGAAACAATGACCCATTTTACACATTTTATTTTAGCCTGAAGAAATACAACTATACATTATTAATGTACACTGTTCGAAAGACCACATTGACACATGTCACTTTTTATAAATGATGTCCTTCAGGTGTCCACCATTGCTCCCGATGCAATCTTCTGCACGAGCACGCAGATTCGTCATAACTTTGTGAAGAGTGTCGTCTGTTATGGCCTCGATTTCGGTGTGAATGTTGTTTTTCAAGTCCTGAATAGTTGCTGGCTTGTTAGCATACACCTTGGATTTGATTTGAGAAATCCCCACAGAAAGTAATCACAAGTCGATAAATCCGGCGAACGGGCTGGCCAGTTTACGTCACCAAAGCGTTAAACAAGATGCTCAGGAAACATTCTGCACAAGACTGTCATGGATTCCCTTGCACCGTCCTGTTGAAACCACAACGACGGCATATGGATATTTCTACGACGCATTTCCTGCTGTACGAACTGTTACAGAAACACTGTCACCTGAGTCATTCTCAAAGAAATACGGACCAAGAATACACGTACAGAAATGCCACACCACACAGTCACTTTTGCGCTATGAAGTGGTCGTTCGTGAATCAGCTTAGGATTGTTAGGCGTCCAGTATCTAAAGGAAGAAGGAAGATTGTAGTTTTACGTGACCGTTAATCTCGAGATCATGAGCCACGGGACCTCCTTTTTACGTGGAATCCGAACCACAGGACATGGCATTTCACTTTGAAAATCTCACATGCATTGACCGGGAATCGAACCCGGTCCGCCGTAGTGAGAGGCCAACAGCATGACCGCTGCGCCACCACGCCCTCCAGTATCTAAAGTTTTGCTTATTCACATAGCCCGATAAATGAAAATGGGCCTCGTCAGACATCACGAGGTTGTTGATTAAATCGGGTTGAGTGCTCATCTCCAGTAGCTGTGTACAAAATGTTTCACGTGCCTGCAGATCTCTGGGCAATAATATTTGCGCCACTTGGAGCTTGTAAGGATGGAACTTCATATCCAGATGCATCATCCGTCGTACACTTCTGTTCGATATGTTTAGGACTTGTGAAGGCCGACGAACAGATCGTGTTGGACTTCTCTCGAAAACAGCCGTTACTCTTGCAATATTGTCCGGGGTGCGAACCGTACGATGCCAGCCAGGGGGCGTCTTGTTTCTTACAGATGCTGTTGTTCTAAACTGCCGGGCCCATCTCGTAATTGCCTTCCGGAATGGAACTTGATCATGTCTACCGAAGTCAATATATTGTCGAAACGAACGATTCGTTCGTGTGACTCTATCATCACTTTTGGAGAATGCTTCAATTGCAAATGCACGATGTTCGTGTGATCAACGTTCCATACTGACTGTAACTGCATTGAACCGCACGACTCATTGGTATGACCATCATCACTGTACGCAGCCGTGTCCAACAATGGCGAGCTATTTAAAATGGGTCATTGTTTCTGCCGCACCCTGTATAATTCACTTACGAAAGCGTGAAAGTGAGGTTTTGGATTTCAAATTCAAAGCCAAAAATTAGATTATCTTTTGGGTTTGAGTACTGTGAACTTGAAGTCCACGCCGTACTTTTAAATGAACGTTTAAACATTTCATTTTAATAACATGCTGCTTGCCGTTACTTTGACAACACCGTAATAGGTATAATTTGACATCGGAAACAACAAATGTGAGTGATTAGGGAGAGATTAGGCCTAATTGATAAGAACAATCCACTTTGTAAAGCATCCCTTGCTTCTACTTCAGCATGATCCAATATATCTTCAGTGGTGTTAATAATGGCTTTTTAAGTTATCGACCCTGCATATCCCTTCATGTAGCAATAGGTGAAATTATATGGTAATGATTATAACCTAAGAAGTCACTGTGTGATGAATATCCTTTATAGAGGTACCCTTCATAGAATTTTCACGAATATTCTACCAGGCACCTATTAAAAAATATTTTCAACTTGCGAGCAGCTGCAGCAGAGAAATCTAGGAGGTGTATCTAAATACATTTCGAATTTACTTATTTTCCCATTCAGTTAAATTTTTAGTTGACTGCAAGCAAAGCCCGATCCAGGAAACATTCTTCGGGACTTAACCCTGCCAATATGGCAAAAATCCCTTCTTTTTGATCAGCGCTCATCGGCCTATTCTTATTCAAGGTCTATATTTCATTGAACTGGGAATATACTCACGGGCTGCATGCCCTCTTGAAGATTACATGACAGTTCCCCACACTGACACTTCCAAACACTGCCCAAAATACTGACGATTCCCCACAGCCCTTGGACGTGGCTACCTGTTAAATGACTCAGAAATAATCTCGACTGACAGTTCCACCCCCTCCCCAGCAATCATCGTTACAGCCGCCCCAGTGACAATGCACCTTAACATAATACTCCTTTGGAGTGAAGAAAAGCGCTCGGTCTATGTACTTCATTACTAACACGGTCTCGAAAATATCATTGTGATGTAGTGTAATTTCCATTAAAATAAAATAAATGCAGAGTCTGATTTCCATCACATATTATCCAGGCTGTGGACTGGCAACATAGTAACAAAACCGAGCATTTTTGGTGTTGTTATCATTTTGGCGTGTTGTCCTGTGTCGTGCTTGGTGGCAGTTCCACATCTCGATTGGAATGACATGGTTATCTAGCCAGTTGTCAAAAAGGTAGTCAAAACACTGGCTAAGTTAGGGACTTTCTGGAGCTTGAGAATGTATTTCCACCCTTCCATCGAGCTCATCTTCAGGCTTTAAAAACGCAAGTGCAGCGCACATACGGACGTGAAGGCTGATTTCGTTATTCTCTCGGTACTCCACCGACAATCAGAGATCCTGAACTTTTCTCCATAAGCATTTTGTCATGTGAAAATGACAGCCATAATTTTTTGTTGTTGGAAATACGTCTTTCAGAGAATAAATTACAGCAGCTTCAAAATCCACATTTATGTCCTCAACTTGATCGTTTTCATAGTAGCCTTGGTGGTGGGGGGAAGACGTGTGTGGAAATGTCAGTCGAGATTATTTCTGAGTCATTAAACAGGTAGCCACGTCCAAGGGCTGTGGGGAAGTGTCAGTATTTTTTGCAGTGTATGGAAGTGTCAGTGTGGGGAACTGTCCGGACACCCTCTTGAATTAGCATGGCATTGCAACATTTTGGGTAACTTGCTCAAAAATTATTATTTTAGTTTAACCTAAAGTTATAGGCCTAAGTACATTTCATCAGATCAGTAGTTAGCTTGCGAACTTAGGCGTGAGTCATACTGTACATTTTCCTGGAAAACCCAGTTAACACGTTCTGTTCCTAGACTACGAGAGCGTGCTTGCCATGACGAGTAGGCCTACATCCAATTGAAATGAAAATCCACAGACTGCTTCCAGTCGACCGACCGGGTCAGGGATGGAATGAATGAAGCCCCCATCTAGCGGCGAGGATATGAACTGTGCCGGCTGCCGAAGCCTGTCGCACTCCTCTGAGGCAATGATTAAATGATTGACAGATGAAATGAAATGATAGTGGAGAGTGTTGCTGGAATGAAATGTTGACAGGGAAAACCGGAGTACTCGGAGAAAACCCTGTCTTGCACCGTTTTGTCCAGCACAGATCTCACATGGAGTTACCGGAATTTGAAACACGACCCAGCGGTGAGAGGCCAGCGTGCTGCCGTCTAAGATACGGAGGCTTCGCCTACACCCAACTAAATCTTCTAATTCGTTCTCTTCAGTGCCACATTGAAGGAAACATTTTGATGGTAATTATGATAATTTCCTAAACACCAGTTTCATAGAAGTGATTTATTTGAATTATATGATGTTGTTGATTCATTTTGGGGCTTTGAGACATCGTGGTCATGCAGTCCCGTGTACTTGGGTGTGTGTGGAATTTGTCTGATAACCTGTGATCTTGTGATGGCTGTATTAGTGTGCGTATTTGTATTTCAGATAGGGATTGGGAAGGAGGCGGTCGTGGTCTGAATTTAGGAACTATCCCAGGAAACCACTTCCAGGATGGTTCAAGTGGGAATAGAACCCGCCTCTTCTCAGTTTTGCCCCACGAAGCTGAGTGTACCCCGTTCCAGCCCTCAGACCAGTACCGGTAATATACGAGGGCAGATCAAAAAATAAGTTGCACTTCCCAGTTATGGCCATTTATTACACCACCTATACAACAGCAACACGCCTATAACGACATACAATGTAACGTCACTTTTCCACATAGTTTCCAAGAGACTCCAAACTTTTCTGCGAACGCACAACCAACTTGTCGATGCCGGATGCATAGAAAGTTCCTCGAGAATTCTGCAACCACACGGAGACAGCGGCCTTCACCTCCTCATCGGTCTGGAAACGTCGACCACCGAGCTCCGTTTTGAGCTTACCGAACAGATGAAAGTCACATGGCGCTAGGTCGGGACTGTAGGGTGGATGTTGCCAGACCTCCCACTTGAAACGCTGCAGCAGTTTACGATCCCTTGCCGGGAAATGGCCCGCTCCCCATACACAGCACTAATTTCTCGATGAATGTTCGTGCAATTCTCCCTTTTGACCCATAGGAATCAGATTGTCGCACGCGCCTCATATTTGGAGTGGACGTCCAGTCGACGCGCCATTGCATTTGGCCACTATTCACACCATACAAGACGAGACACCACAGCGACCTGCCTAACAGAATGTGGGCAGTGTCTGTTCCTTTCTCCGCTGTGCCCACGTTTGCGACACACAGCGCGCTGCTGCAGCGCGTTAGTGCAACTAACTTTCTGATCCACCTTCGTATTTCTTTGCAGAGCCGGGAATCAGTGTCAGCCAAGAATGCTAGTCACTACGAAACGAAGAGGACGAATTGAATTGTAGTCTGTATGAGCGCCGGATGCGCGTCGTAACCTGCTACTTCCTACATTCGGCTCGGCGTCCGTATCAATTGGGTCAATCGGGTTTAGCAGTGCAATTCTCCAAGCTTGAGAACTTGTATCCTACATTTTACTGATTGCATGATGGCAATAATTTAAAGTCAAGTCAACTTTTATTTTGTTCGCTCAATACAAACACATTACTTCAATGATAGAGATGACATACGATGCAGAGCGGCGTCACGGGAGGTATAAAACCAGCTTGAAGCCACATCCTCACAACTTAAAGAGGTCCTCCCTCCCCACATAACAGTTGTTGATTCATAGGGACTTTGCTACATCGCGGCCATGTAGCCCCGTGTACTTGGATACGTGTGGAAAATGTGGCTGATTTTTATGTTGATTCATTTAGGGATTTTTGCAACATCGTGACCATGGACGTGTGTGTACGCGTGTAATCTGTTTTTGTAAAAGATCCTTCCACAGACTAAACTTGTGTGAAGCTAAACTGTTACCGTAGGTTAGATTTCGTCGGAACGCTCTATCAAAGTTCCAACGTTCACCACTAGGTATCATTGATATCTGGTAGCAAAAGTTGGAACTACTTGAAATTGAACGGAATTTGTAGCTCACCCTAAGGGTATCCGCTGGAAGCACCTACAGACTCAGGCGAGCCGAACATGTCCTCGGACGCTCCCGATACTAAAAGCCATACGATAAATAAATAAATAAATAAATAAATAAATAAATCTTTTTTTGTTTATGGTGTTGATTCATTATGGGCCTTTTGCGACGATCATTTAATACGGTGAACTTGTATGTGTGTGGTATCTGTCTCATAATCCGTGTTAATCTGTTGGCTGTGTGAGCATTTATAATTTTCTTGAGGATTGGGTAGGAGACAGCTGTGGTTTTAAATTATGTATCATCTCGGCGTTAGCCTGCAGGAGAATTGGGAAACCATGCAAAACTTCTTCAGGAGTGGCTAAGGTGGGAATCGAACCCATTACTTCTTATTTCTTCCTCACTAGGCTGAGTGTACTGTTTTCCAGTCCATAGATCACAGTTAAATTCATTGGCAGAAATAGAAATAGAACCTGAACGAGATGATACAGTCCTTCATAAAATATTACTCAGATCATTAAGTTAATATGATCGCCTACGAAAAGTCAATCGTGGCAATTTCTAAGATTTCTGGCCATTATACAGAGAGCTGTAGGTGGAATGTGATTCGCTAAATGCGCCAAATGAAATAAAACGTGGTGTTGTGACATTGAGGCGAGGAAGAAGTAAGAGGAGTCTAGAGTAGAGGTGGGGCTGGGGCTCCCTGACAGGTGACTGTTAATTCTGTGACTCTGTGTACTAATGCTGTGCAAGCTGGCTGGCAGGCAAGTGTCTTGTCAGGCCACCCTATCCCACTCCGTCTCTTCTCAGCGTGCTTCACATGTGCTTGGACAGCCCTTCCTCTACCGATTCCATCTCACCGCAACGTGCTTCATATGTGCTTGGACAGCCCTCCCCTTTCCTATTCCATCTCACCGCAACGTGCTTCATATGTGCTTGGACAGCCCTCCTTCTACCTATTCCATCTCACCGCAAAGTGTTTCATATGTGCATGGACAGCCCTCCTTCTACCTATTCCATCTCACCGCAACGTGCTTCATATGTGCTTGGACAGCCCTCCTTCTACCTATTACATCTCACCGCAACGTGCTTCATATGTGCTTGGACAGCCCTCCTTCTACCTATTACATCTCACCGCAAGGTGCTTCACATGTGCTTGGACAGCCCTCCTTCTACCTATTCCATCTCACCGCAACGTGCTTCATATGTGCTTGGACAGCCCTCCTTCTACCTATTACATCTCACCGCAACGTGTTTCATAAGTGTTTGGACAGCCCTCTTTCATCCTATTCCATCCCACCACTACGTGCTTCATATGTGCTTGGACAGCCCTCCTTCTACCTATTCCATCTCACCGCAACGTGCTTCACATGTGCTTGGACAGCCCTCCTTCTACCTATTCCATCTCACCGCAACGTGCTTCATATGTGCTTGGACAGCCCTCCCCCTTCCTATTCCATCTTACCTTAACGTGATTCGCATGTGCTTGGACAGCCCTCCTTCTACCTATTCCATCTCACCGCAACGTGCTTCACATGTGCTTGGACAGCCCTCCCCCTTCCTATTCCATCTTCCCTTAACGTGATTCACATGTGCTTGGACAGCCCTCCTTCTACCTATTCCATCCCATCGCAACGTGCTTCACCTGTGCTTGGACAGCCCTCCTATTTCATCTCACCACAACGTACGTCACGTGAGCTTGGAAGCCCCCCTATTTCACCTCGGCTGGCAGCGTGGCTCAGCGGAAACTTTCCTGCTTGCTGGGCGCAAGATTGCAGGATCGAATCCTGTGTGAGCAAATGCGAGGGAGCCGTACCAGTAGATTTACTGGCACGTTATAGATTCCCTATGGGGCAACATTCCGGCACTCTGACGTCTCTAAAAACCGCAGTTGTTAAAAGGGACGCAAAACCAATAACATTATTATTATTATTGTTATTATTATTATTATTCCATCTCACCTCAACGTGCTTCACATGTGCTTGAACTTCGCTCCAAGCAGACCATAGGACCAACTCGAACTTTCCTCCAAGCAGACCATGGGACCAACTCGAACCTCCCTCCGAGCAGACCATGGGGCCAACTTGGACCTCCCTCCAAGCAGACCATGGGACCAACTCGAACCTCCCTCCGAGCAGACCATAGGACCACCTCGAACTTTCCTCCAAGCAGACCATGGGACCAACTCGAACCTCCCTCCGAGCAGACCATGGGGCCAACTTGGACCTCCCTCCAAGCAGACCATGGGACCAACTCGAACCTCCCTCCGAGCAGACCATAGGACCACCTCGAACTTTCCTCCAAGCAGACCATGGGACCAACTCGAACCTCCCTCCGAGCAGACCATGGGGCCAACTTGGACCTCCCTCCGAGAAGACCATGGGGCCAACTTGGACCTCCCTCCAAGCAGACCATGGGACCAACTCGAACCTCCCTCCGAGCAGACCATAGGACCACCTCGAACTTTCCTCCAAGCAGACCATGGGACCAACTCGAACCTCCCTCCGAGCAGACCATGGGGCCAACTTGGACCTCCCTCCGAGCAGACCATGGGGCCAACTTGGACCTCCCTCCAAGCAGACCATGGGACCAACTCGAACCTCCCTCCGAGCAGACCATGGGACCACCTCGAACCTCCCTCCGAGCAGACCATGGGGCCAACTTGGACCTCCCTCCAAGCAGACCATGGGACCAACTCGAACCTCCCTCCGAGCAGACCATAGGACCACCTCGAACCTCCCTCCGAGCAGACCATGGGGCCAACTTGGACCTCCCTCCAAGCAGACCATGGGACCAACTCGAACCTCCCTCCGAGCAGACCATAGGACCACCTCGAACTTTCCTCCAAGCAGACCATGGGACCAACTCGAACCTCCCTCCGAGCAGACCATGGGACCAACTTGGACCTCCCTCCGAGCAGACCATGGGACCAACTCGAACCTCCCTCCGAGCAGACCATAGGACCACCTCGAACTTTCCTCCAAGCAGACCATGGGACCAACTCGAACCTCCCTCCAAGCAGACCATAGGACCAACTCGAACTTTCCTCCAAGCAGACCATGGGACCAACTCGAACCTCCCTCCGAGCAGACCATGGGACCAACTCGAACCTCCCTCCGAGCAGACCATAGGACCACCTCGAACTTTCCTCCAAGCAGACCATGGGACCAACTCGAACCTCCCTCCAAGCAGACCATAGGACCAACTCGAACTTTCCTCCAAGCAGACCATGGGACCAACTCGAACCTCCCTCCGAGCAGACCATGGGACCAACTCGGACCTCCCTCCGAGCAGACCATGGGACCAACTCGAACCTCCCTCCGAGCAGACCATGGGACCAACTCGAACTTTCCTCCAAGCAGACCATGGGACCAACTCGAACCTCCCTCCGAGCAGACCATGGGACCAACTCGAACTTTCCTCCAAGCAGACCATGGGACCAACTCGAACCACCCTCCGAGCAGATCATGGGACCAACTCAAACCTCCCTCCGAGCAGACCATGGGACCAACTCAAACCTCCCTTCGAGCAGACCATAGGACCAACTCGAACCTTCCTTCAAGCAGACCATGGGACCAACTCGAACCTCCCTCCGAACAGATCATGGGATCAACTCAAACCTCCCTCCGAGCAGACCATGGGACCATCTCGAACCTCCCTCGGAGCAGACCATTGGACCAACTCATCCATAATTTTTCTGGGCATCACTGACCGTAGGCCCATTTCAACATCACACGCTCTATTCCCACCTAAGCCTCCTATACAGTAAGCGGTTTCCCACTTCTACTCCAGGCAATCGAGGCCGCCTCCTTCCAAAACCTACGTCCTAATTACAAAAGCACCCGCGTATTCAGACACCACAATAACACAAGCCATCAAACAGGCTACCCAAGTACACGCAGCCCTTGCACGAGTAAATGAGCGAAGACCGCGAGTCCAGCAGACAGAAGAGAGAGGCCTCCCCCCCCCCCCCCCCCCCCCCCCTCTCTAGCACCAGCACACTCACACGTGTTAGATTTATAACTGCTACCCACGCGACATTTTTACTCCAAAAGTTGTTATTGATGGCCTCTTTCCTTGACGACCAACTTGGGGTATACGTAGCAGCAGGCTGCAGTTTCCGAAACAATCACGTCTCAGCGTGCTTCGTTGGGATTATTGCGAGATGGGTCCAAGTCACATACATCTTGCGTCATGTCCCCAAATGACACGGGCAGGCGGTGGAGTGGGCTTCCGTCATCATAACTTCAGTCAGCACACTAATAATAAAGATCGTCTCCACGGATGGTCCAGACGTCTTTATAGGTATCCCTTGAGAGGGACGAATGGATGGACGCAGCTAGGATAAAGGAGCGAGTTTCTCTTGCTATAAACACTCTAATAAATCGATGGATCTTCTTCTTAAGAATAATTCTTTTTAAAACACGTCTAATATATCACTTGAACTGAACTTGATTTACGCAGAGTCTAATATTTTGAATGTCATCCTTAGTAAAGATTGTAGAACGTTATGAATTAACTGTATTCCCGACTGTTCTTAGCAGGTTCTGATGGAATTTGTTTTCCCCAAGTTTCATTCTATTGATTTAATGTATTAAAATCCGAAAGAACAGTAGCAATCCAATTTAAATTTGAGCAATAATTCTTCATCACAGGACTCACTTCTTTTTTAAGATATACGACTTATGTGAGCAGCTTTTAAGAGGGGGGGGGGGTTAAAAGAACGCCTCAGTCAAAACTTCATATTACTCACGGTTATTCTGTCTCATTTCAGGAAACTGTCTGTTTTAGGAATGAAGATTTCTTTTTAGAAAGACGGAACGTTGATATCCAGCTAATGGACTGACATAATTATCTCTGAGTTTCGTGTACGGGTAAACAGAAGAGGAAAATGTTGCCTTTACATATATCTAAAAAAAAGAAACAAAATGTTTGTCATTATAGTACACATGTAAGTATACTGTACTTCTATAGCACCTTGTCTAAATATCCCTGGCTTGAGGCTTCCAAGTGGGTAAACCTGAAATAAAAACAAGTCTATACAGTATATATGTGTTGTAAAAAGTTTCGTGCCTCGTCTCACCTCATGTCGCTTGGGCCAGCCAGGCAGGCATGTGGCATGTGTCCCTGCCTTCCACATTACTACTGTGTCTGAGGTGACACGTCGTGTTCCACTTCCCCTTATGTGGCATTTAAACATCCTTTACAGATACCGGTACGCTTATTTAATCTGGTTGATTGGAGTTGCTTTTATTCCAGAAACAGCCTTTTTGACTGGCATTGCGTGCGTAACAGGCGTAGCGTCTAAGTATAGATACAAGAGAAAGTATCGTAGAAAATGTTGTGGGGCAAATCGTAGTGATTTTGTTAATACAGTAAAACTTACCTTCAACGAAATTGGACGGGACTCGCAGATTTTTCCGTTAACAATAGGTTAACGGAGGTAAAGTACCGGTCAAAAGTTTAGGACCACATAAGGAAATCATAATATGTCACCTAAAATCTAAACTTGTGACACTAGAGCTCTGCGATATTTTTACTGATCGCTTACATCTCATAGAATATATACGTCCTGATTTCATTCAATTGAGCCTAGTATTGTAGAAGTTATGAATGTTTAACTGTTGGAAGGTCACACCAAAAAATCAAAAACAAAGTCCCCGATTCTTGGATGTTACGGGTAAACTCGAGAACCACTGTATGGATTTTGATGCTGTTTTCACCATTCTGTAAAGGATATCTCGAGGATGATTTCTGTAGAAAATAATTTATTTATGATCAAAGGAAGCCGAGCAGTAACGATTTCAGTGGCAAAGTCTAAAAAAAACTGGCGACCGAGCGCTTTGTAAGCTTACGCTGGACAAACCGTTAAAAATATCTAAATACTGAGTGTAAGAATTGTTCAGCATGAAAAGTTCTACAAAAAAGGTTCGCGAGGGCATATGTCTATCTTCAATACATCGCCCACTATAAGTGTTTTTACGTTTTAATTTCTTCCGACCATGTCCATTCAACTACTGAGGCGACAGTTTACGAGCTAGCTAAGGACGAGTCTATCATCCCTGTTACAGCCTAGCTAGCGGGTGAACCTATTGTCCCAGATACAGCCAGTAGCAAACAGTTGAGTCGTGTTGAGTTAAGACTTCTGAGAAGGGTGGCTGTGTTTGGAGTTTCCCTGGAAGTGCAACTCGATTTTTCTTCATTTCGCCTGTGAAACACAGTCAAGTTAAGATTGGACGGAAGGGGGATTTGAGTTTCATTCACCTCGCCATTCCCTGGAAGTGCAACTCTCATTTCGCCTGTGAACTTTTCGTACCGCAAAATTAAGATTGGACGGAAGGGGGATTATATTATATTAGATTATACTGATTGGCGTATAATCTCTACTTAGTATAAAACAAAGTCCACGATTCTTGGATGTCACGGGTAATCTCGAGAACCACTGAATGGATTTTGATGCGGTTATCACCATTCTGTAAAGGATTTCTCGAGGAAGGTTTCTGTAGAAAATAATTTTATTTATGACCAAAGGAAGTCAAGCACTAACGATTTCAGTGAAAAGGTCGAAAAAAAAACCTGGCGTCTGTGCGCTTTTTAAGCTTACGCTGGGCAAACCGTTAAAAATATCTATATAGTATGAGTGTACTGTAAGAATTGTTCAGCATGAAAAGTTCTACCAAAAAAAGCCCGGGAGAACATATCTCTATCTTCAATACATCGCCTACTATAAGTGTTTTTACGTTTTCATTTCTTCCAACAATCTCCATTCAGTTACTGGGGCGACAGTTTACGAGCTAGCTAGGGGGCGAGTCTATCACCCCATTTACAGCTTAGCTAGCGGACGAGCTTATTGCCCCAGATACAGCCAGCAGCAAACTGTCGAGTCGTGTTCAGTTAAAAACTTTCGAGAAGAGTGGTTGTGTGTGGAGTTTCCCTGGAAGTGCAACTCGGTTTTTCTTCATTTCGCCTGTGAACTTTTCGTTCCGCAAACTTCACAGTCAAGTTAAGATTGGACGGAAGGGGGATTTGTGTTTCATGCACCTCGCCATTCTTAAATTAGCCTACGTCTGACAAGAATTTCTTGCACATGCATCTCCATGCTAATGTAATTAATAGTCCATTCAGTGATTTTAACCCATCATGCCGAGACGTAAAACTAGTATTGGTCGTTGTTCACTGACATTGGAAAAAAAAAAGGCGCTTATCACGTAATGCATTCATAACTGTTCCTGGGCGAAGCCGGGTCGGGTTGCTAGTAATACATAAACGAAAGCATATTTCCAACTGATTAAAATTATATTGTGGGACAATTTAATTGAACTTCTTATTTGCCAGCCAATGTGTACTGTACTATGGATAGTTCTGAATCGCATCGTTGACCGTCCTTGAAATAATTTTCATAACACTCCATTCAAAGATACCAGTTGAGGATGAGAAGCGTCAGCGTTTGGGCTGTATGTGCTTGGTAGACAGGATTGTGAAAGGTAATGCAGACTGGTGGTTTAGACGTCTCAAATTATACCTTTCGGACATAACGTTTTATGTGATTGCTGGTAAATGAAAATGAAAATCCACAGCCTGCTTCCAGTCTCCGACCGGGTCAGGAATGGAATGAATGAAGCCCCCATCTAGCGGCGAGGATATGAACTGTGCCGGCTGCCGAGGCCTGACGCACTCCTCTGGGGCAATGATTAGATGAATGACAGATGAAATGAAATGATAGTGGAGAGTGTTGCTGGAATTAAATTTTGACAGGGAAAACCGGAGTACCCGGAGAAAAACCTGTCTGCCTCCGTTTTGTCCAGCACAGATCTCACATGGAGTGACCGGGATTTGAACCACGGACCCAGCGGTGAGAGGCCGGCGTGCTGCCGCCTAAGCCACGGAGGCTTGCTTGCTGGTAAATAAACTTGCTAAAATAACGGCAATGTCGCCAATGAGAAGTGAAAGCTGTTGGCATAACGTAACGAAATTGTCTCCTAAACTCACATGCATATTTCATTCTGAACCATTACAGAACTATCGATTTATTTGACCAAATTAAAACTCACCTAAACGAACTGATGAAGAGCGCCATCTATGATGGATTCTTGTAACTACGCGTCAGCAGACTTCAAAATTGCCGCGTTCGAGTTTCAAGCAAAGTGTACAGCCTCTAAACAGCGGTCTTAGATTCAGGACGATGATTTAATGCGTCTTTTTTCCCCACCGTATGTCCCAATGATCCTGGGTTTGATTCCCGGCCCTACAAGAAATTAAATCTTGTCTGAGGATTGGAAATGGCCGAAAGGGACTTGTGTGGATAACTGAAAAGAGGTGGTGTCGATTCCCACCTCGGCCATCCTGGAAGTGGTATTCCTTGGTTTCTACTCCAGCCAAATGCCGGGATGGTTCCTAACTTAATTCCACGGCCGCCTCCTTCCCAATCCTCACCTGAATTACAAATACTCACACTACTTCACACACCCCAATAGCACAGGTTATCAGACAAATTCTACATGCCACACACCCAAGTGCATGAGGCTGAATGACCGAGATGTCCAAGCCCCTCTAATGGAACAACAACAACAACAACAACAACAAAGGTTTTCTGTGGTTTCTCGTTTCTACACGAACCAAAGCCAGGATGGTTCCTACCTAGCCTAGGGTGACCCGACGTCCCGTTTTTCAAACCACTATCTAGAGTTTTGAAGGCCAATGCTAAACCAACCAAACCACTCAGCTCAACACTGTTCTTAATTATTTAATGGCAAATAATAGTTCGCATATTTACATATTTCGGATTTGATTATTTTTGCAAGTTGCCAACGTTAGCCTCTTAAATATTAACATCAAAAGGGACGTCAGATGCATAAACACATCTTGCGACTGTTTCTTCTGTCTCATTATGAGCCACCACTGTATCTGTAGAGATAGGCTATCTGAAGCTATTGCCGATACTGTTGAAAATGACCGTGATGCAGGGGCGCCGAATCCATGGTCGAGGTCTAGCGACCGCTAGACCTGACGAGGGGGTGGGTCTCCCGGTCCTGGGTTCCGTTGGGAGGTTACGGATAGAGGAGGAAAGGGAAATAGAAGGAAAAGAGGAAAGGAAAGAAGGGAGAGAGAAGGGAAGGGGAGAACTGTGCGAAATAAGCTGTAAAAACGTAATTATTGGGGTAGGGGTCCGGTTTAACAGGGGGGGGGGGTCCCACAGAACGAGAGGGGTGGGTGTCTGCTAGACCTGAAAAAAAAGATTCGGCGCCACTGCCGTGATGGACTATCATTTCTTTCAATAGTCTTCATCCGCTTGCCTGATGAGTGTTCTAAAGTAATCGAAATCATGCGTGCAATGGATTTTGGACATAATTTATATCTTATGATAGGCTATGTTCGCGTAGACAAGTAGCAAGAGCGTGATGATGTTTACTTCGACAGTACTTAACTTACATTTCGCGTCGGTTTTCCCCTTCATTTGTCATGTGTCATAATGTTTCCAGACCGCAGCACGAGGTCGCATCTCACTGATGAACTGTTGATAATCAATGGATGTAGCCTATAGCTGTTCCACGGTTTAGTGTATATACTCGCTCTGAGACAGGTTCTAGAAACATCTTCCGTGAAACAAATGAGTTCTTTAAAGATAAGATAAATCACCAGACGGTTATGCACAACGGCGATCATTGCGATAGTGAAAGACGCGTCGTATTATACAATTATTAATACAGCATTATACAGGGTCATCGAAACATAATGTCAACATTTAAAAAAATGATAGCACCGAAACCCTTTATGTTAAACGTGTAATTCTTTCACTGAACGCCAGCTGGTTAAAGTAAGTTTTGTTTTGGAGGGGACGTGACCTTGCTATATGCACACTAGATGCGCAGTAGCCAAGGTCGGCCGGGGGCGCGCGCGCGCCAATGATGTCCTGACATCACCCCTTTGGATATTTTTTTTTCTGGGAGTACATTAAAAACATTGTGTATGCAGAAAAAATTCGGGATTTGGAGCACCTGCGGGAACGAATTTCTGCCGCAATCTTGACATTTACTCCTGAAATGATTGCACGTACCAATCTAGTCATTGGGAAAGCGTGCGTTCAATGCGGATGTTGGTGGTCGGCCTGGCCTAGATTTTTTCTCTACAGTCCCTGTTTCCTTAAACTGAGTAAACTATCAAATAACAGCTTTATAATCAGGTGCAGTTTGTCGGGCGGTGCAGTCATTGGCGCGCGCGCCCCCAGGCCAACCTTGGCTACTGCGCATCTAGTGTGCACATAACAAGGTCACGTCCCCTCCAAAACAAAACATACTTTAACCAACTGGCGTTCAGTGAAAGAATTACACGTTTAACATAAAGGGTTTCGTTGCTATCATTTGTTTAAATGTTGGCATTATTTTTCGACGACCCTGTACAATGCGATTGTGTATTATAGGATACTAGCAGAGCCCGCGTGGAATATCTACGCAATAACAGTACAATGTAAAGAACGGCCCGAGCTATTAGTAGCATTACATTTATTTACGAAATAAAACTTCACAAACTTAGGATGTTGATACCAGTGCAGGAAGAAAGGATCCAAGTGGGCTGTGGAATGATAACTTCACAGAGGACATTTGGGATACAACCAGGATTTCTCTCACATACAGTAGTTCTCGAGTGAGGTGTACAGAGTTGCATCTAAGTAGCCAAATCACATTTCTTCCAAGATAATGAATGCATTTTGTTAAGATACTTCTAGAATTTATGTATCAACAATTTCTCGAAACATACAGTTGGCTATTTTGTCACTTGGTGACACAGCCGATAGCGAGCTAAACGATCTTACCCGTGAAAGGGCTACGTAAAGCTGTCCATGCTGTGAGTATACCTACTAATGGTTACGTTAGCTGTATTTTTAGCCTACATTTCTCATTTTGCGAAAATGAGGAAAAATGAGATCGATCCGGGAAAATGTATGTATGTCTGTCTTTTCCTTCTGTCTGTCTGTCCTTCTATCTGTCTGTGTGTGTGTCCCCCCTATCAACTCTTAAACGGCTGCAACTATCGAAACCAAATTTGGTAAGAATAAAGATCTATACCTGAATATCTCACAGCCATATTTGAAATTGCCGTCAGTGCTACCAACCGCTGAAAATCGCAATTGAAATTTGAGCTGTATGTTGGATATCTCAGATGTTATGCATGCGAACTATCCCAAATTTGGCACACGTCATATTGATAGTAACATCCCAAATTAATTTTCAGAAGTCCATACATGCCAGTGTTGCCAACATGATTCTAAGCCTGCCAATAGGTCCGATTTCAGAATGCACGTAACTTCTATACTATCGATTGGATTACAACCAAATTTCGTATGTACTATGTGTACTACAGCAGATATGACTGTGCGTATTCTAAAGAGCCACCAAGGCTGCTAACTGTTAATAAATGCTCTCTCTATGTTTTAACCCTAATATCAATATATCAGAAAGTATCCAAGCCAACAGCTTTAAACATTGCACACGTATAGTACCTGACATTCCACCTTAGTTTGGTGTAACTTATATATATCAGTGCTGCCAACACGATTATAAGCCTGCTGATAGGTCCAGTTTTTTAATGGTTATAACTTCTATACTAACAAATGGATTTCAACCAAATTTCGTATGTGCTTTTTGTACCATGACAGTTATGACTATGCGTGTTTGTAAGAACCAGCAGGGCTGCCAACTGTTAATAAATGCTCTGTCTATTTGTTTAATCCTAATATCAATATATTAGAAAGTATGCAAGCAATTAGCTCTAAACTTTGCCCACGTATAGTGCCTGACATTCTAGATTAATTTGAAGTAACTTATATACCTCAGTGCTGCCAACATGATTCTAATCTTTCTGACAGCTTCAATTTCTAATTACACGTACCTTCTATACTAACAAATGGATTTTATCCAAAATCGGTACTATAATAGATCGTAATATTTCAGATTAATTCTGAGCATCACACTCATGATAATGTTCCCAACATGATTTTACGCGCACTGATAAATCCAATATCAAACAGCATGTAACGTCCATACTATCCATTAGATTTCAACCAAATTTTGTATGTGCATTCTATACCTTAAGAAATGGAACTAAGAATATATATTCAGAGTCACCAGGGCTGCCAACTGTAGTAAGTTACTCTATTAGGTTACTTGTTTATTTACACGGTGCAACCCGCCTGTCTTGTCAGCTGAAGGAGAACAATCTCAGCTTCTCCTGTGGATAGGTAAGTTCTTTAATCATGATTTGCTGGTGAATTTACCAATAATTAATGTACTTCGTTATGGTTTCCACCGACGCGCAATCCGCGGTGTGAGCTCGGTTGGCCGGTGGAAGGCACGCGTGCCCTGTGGCCGGTCGCCGGCCCTGCTCCAGCAAAAGACTCTCCCTGTATTATTACGGTGTTAATTATTAGCCTACTTTTCACATTTTGCAAAAATGAGGAAAAAGTAGACTTATGAGATCGGGCAAATGTGTGTCTGTCTGTCCTTCTGTCTGTCTGTCCTTCTGTCTGTCTGGCTGGCTGTGTGTGTGTTCCCCCCTATCAACTCCTAAACGGCTGCAGCAATCCAAACAAAATTTGGTAGGAGTAAAGATCTATACCTGAATATCTCACGGCCATAGTTGAAAATGATGTCAGTGCTACCAACTGCTGAAAAATCGCAATTGAAATTTGAGATCCATGTTGGATATCTTAGAAGGTATGAATGGGAGCTATTTCAAACTTGGCACACGTATAGATAATAATATTGCAGTTTAATTTCCAGGAGGCCATACATGGCAGTGTTGCCAAAATGATTATAAGCCTGCTGATAGGTCCAAATTTTAAATGCATATAACATCTACACTATCAATTGGATTTCAACCAAATTTCGTATGTGCTATGTGTACATAAACAGATATGATTGAGCGTATTCTTAAGAGCCAGCAGGGCTGCCAACTGTTAATAAATGCTCTCAATTTTTTTAAATCCAAATACCCATATATCAGAAAGTATGCAAGCCGACAGCTTTAAACTATGCACACGTATAATACCTGACATTCTATATTAATTTGGAGTAACTTATATACGTCAGTGCTACCAACATGATTCTAAGCCTGCTGAGAGGTCCAACTTTAAATACATGTATCTTCTATACTATCATTTGGATTTCAACCAAATTTCGTGTGTGCTATGTGTACCATAACAGATATGACTATGCCGATTCTTAAAAGTAACCAGGGCTGCCAACTGTTAATAAATACTGTCTCTATTTTTGTTACCCGAATATCAATACATCAGAAAATATGCAAGCCAATAGCTCTAAACTTTGCACACGTATAGTACTTGGCATTCTAGATTAATTTGGAGTAACTAATATAGGCCTACGCCAGTGCTGCCAACATGATTCTAAGCCTGCTGATAGGTCCAATTTTAAAATGCATGTAACTTCTATACTAACTAATGGATTTCATTCAAAATTGGCACAACAATAGATCATATTATTTCAGATTATTTCTGACCAATACATGCTTGTCATTGTTGCCAACATGATTTTACGCGCGCTGTTAAATCCAATGTTTAACTGCATGTAACGTCCATGCTATCCATTGGACTTCAACCAAATTTTGTATTCTGTACCTTAAGAGATGGAACTAAGAATATATTCAGTCACCAGGGCTGCCAATTGTAGTTCTCTATTAGGCTACATTATGCCAGGTATACAGTATTTCGAACTAATCAGAAATTTCGGTATTACCAACTTAATTTCGTCATTATTCTAGATAGATCCATATAGATTAATCATTGGCATGAATCTTAAATATTAGGAAAAGTAGGCTTTTTAGTTCGTCACGGATCTTCTTGTTTTTCTTGGATTAATCTGGTCGTTGTGCAATACTGCAACCTTATTACCGGCCACCACTGAGTAATGCTCTCTACTGTAATCTTCAGGAAGCACTTGCAAGGAAGGTGTGCTCGTTGGCCCATACATGCAGGGGAGGTACGGGTGTCACCAACTTCAGCAACAAGTTTGTTTTGTCTTGGTGGCAGTAGTTTGTCTCTTGCAGATTGTTAACTTATGTGTTGCTGTAGGTGTAATGTGATAAACTGTCAGGGCCATGCCATGCAACTCACTGCCTGCAAACTTGTCTCAAGTATGTTCCTTCCCCACACATGGCTTGTGCTCGCTTCCCTGCTTCTAACAGGCGCAATTCTTTTGTTTGCAGCTTCTTCAAGTCTCTATTGTGCGAGGGCTAAACTCGTTACATACCGCTCAAAGGAGGATTTTGAATACCGTTTTAACGTGCCAGTTTTACGCATCCTACACTTTCTTGAGAACACATGCAGCCAGGGTGATGACCCTCCGCCATTTACAATTCCCGACGCTTGAGCTGTTGAGGATATTGTCTCTCTCTCTGCCTCGATGCGTAGTGGCTAGCATTCTTGGCTGTCACTGCGGAGGCCCAGGTTCGATTCCCGGCTCTGCCTAAAAGTGTAATTCTGGCCTGAGGACTGGAACGGGTTACACTCAGCCTCGTGAGACTGGACTGAGAATAGGTGGGTTCGATTCTTACCATAGTCATCTTGGAACTGGTTTTCCGTGGAGCACACAGCGGGGTGCCTTAAGAGGAACTTGGTGACCCCAAGGAAATTTGGTCCGATTTATTAATTGCTTTATATCGGGCTAGTTAAGTTTTTTCTTCCGATCTACTTTTCGTGGTCCGGCTTTATTCCACGCTCTGAATGGGGGTTTACCTTTGTATTCCATTCCAATAACAAGCATTCCCAAATCCAAAACCCCATCATAATGAACATTACATGTTACCGGGCCTCTGTCTTTCTGAGTTGAGTGCTGACTCAGAGAATGGCTGCTCATCCCGGTCACACAGGAAGACTGCAGCGCGCTGGTACCCACAAGAAATCGCCCCCCTCCCTCCTTCCTACACACTACATATTTTTATTGCAACGTAATAAGATCGTAAAGTGACGGGATTTTACAGCACGTCGTGAATCGTTCAGCTTGAAGTATAAATCCAGTTTATCTTCAAACCGCGTGGAAAGCGGAAGTAGGGATGAGCGTACTTTTAATAAATATTGAAGATTTTGTTAAATCATATTAATCCTTCGTATTTTTAGCCTATTTTCATTTATGAAGAAAATAGGCTTGTGAGATCACCTTTTGTCCGTGTGTTTGTGCGTATGTGTGTGTCTGTAATAAAATCTAAATGGCCGAAGCGATTTCAATGAGACTCGGTAAGTGCATACTCCTACCTCGTCCGACTACGATCGTGCCTTTCAAATTTTAATACTTTCCACCAATCCAACATGGCGCCCGCGCGAAATATTTCATTGGCATTCTATATCTCCTCAACAGTAACAGATATCACCCTGAAACTTTGTACGATGATAAAGGGTACAACTGGAAGCTCATCCTATTTGCCTTTCATTAACCTGTTAACAAGACAAACATGGCGGCCAAGCGAAGTTGAAACATTTAAATAGACCTTTCTCGTGATTAAACCATCTGAGCGCAGTGAAACTTGGTACAGCAAATGATTACACACATTGTAATGCACTGACATCTAATTTAGTTCAATTGTTTACACATACCTCAAGATGGTGGCTGTGCAAAATTTTAAAATGTAGTCTTTATTTCTTGTATCCTAATCATGCGATCAAAGTGAAAGTTTTATTAATGAACCTACGCAATAATCTTCGTTTAATGGTGCATAACTCTATGGCCTGCATATATTACAATCCAACATGGCGACCATCCGAAATATTTAGATGGCTCTCAATATCTACGAATCTAATACAGCAATCAAACTGAAATTTTGTATGTTGATAGATGCTATTAACTTAAGTTCCCCTATGGATCATTCAATAACCTGGTGAGCACAAGACCAACATGGCGGGAACGTGAAATAGAAATATTAGATGGATTTTTCTCGCGACTTTGCATCCGAGCGCTGTGGAACTTGGCACGGTGTATCTTCATACCAGCCTTAATACGAGTGACGTCTAATTTAATGGAATTTTAAGAAAACTAAAAAAAGGCGGCTGTGCAATTTTTTTAAAAATATCGTTTTAATATCTCGTGTCCTAAGTAAGACCAGTAGAAGATATGAAAATTGGCTATTTAGTTCTTCACGGAACTACTTGTTTCCTCTTATTACACTGTATTTGTCTGCTCGTGATTTTGGTATGTCATGTTACATGGACTTGCCACATTCAGACACACAAACACGCCTCTGATAGTCTATTGCACGCGCAACGAACCCCACCTGGAAAAAAAAACGTAAAATTCATGCAACTACATCTGTGTCTTAGATTATACAACAAATTTATTCGTCATTTATCAGTAGCTAGTCGATTTCATCTAAATGTTTGGTATATGCTTTGTTATCGCTTATTCCTTATCTCGAAGTAACATTATTTTACACTTTCATATAACGCATTTCTACCGTAATATCTACCGGTACGATATAATAGTCCATAACGTTGTTTCTAGGTTGCTTTTACTGTATGAATTACCGGTAGTCATGTAGTGCAGCTTACGAAATGCGAGTATAAGAATTAGCCTCTACAGTAGCAAGTGCAATTAGTAAGCACCACCTTGTGAGATCTTGGGGTACGTTTTCAAACTCTGGATCCAAAGGTCATGGATTTGATCCCCGGTTCTGCCAAGAAATCTAAATCTGGTCTGAGGGTTGGAACGGGCTACATTCAGCTTCATGAGAAAAAACTAACCTAGAAGTGTGTTTCCTTGGTTTTCTACTTTAACTCCAAACAGGAAATGCCGGGATGATTCCTAACCTATGGCCACAACCACCTCTTTTCAAATTCTAGCCTTAAAAACAATTAGGCTAATACCTGTCCTACTACGGTCGTAACAGTGACACAGGTTATGAGGCCGATTCCGCACACACCAAAGTACACAGAACTACATGAATAATGAATTAATTAATGTTATTGTTTTTACGTTCTCTTTAACCACTAAGGCTTTTAGAGGAGCCGGGGTTCCAGAATTTTCCCCCGAAATGGATCCATAATGTGCCAGTAAATCTACTGACACGGCTCCCTCATATTTGTGCACCTTCAAATGCCAACTGGATGGGCCAGGATTCAATCCTGCAACCTTGGGGAAGAGCTACATTAACGCGATGTAGCAAAAGCCCCAAAATGAATCAACAGCAACAAACAAGATAACGGGGAGAATAATCCTCGGCTGTTCTATGTTGTAGCTTTGCTCTACTGAGGGAAGCTGTTTCACGGCTGTCGATTCATGGTACTGCTAGTAAATTTAATTCTAGCGTGAGGGACCTTTATTTTTTTCAGCTATCATATGAAATGGATCATATCATGAATAAATTTCCTACATTATAAATGTAGTCTTAAATCTATTGCTAAACACGAGCTTCTCAAATGCATATGGAATTCCCTATGGCCAGATTGCTTGGGAATTTAATGCCAAAAATGCTTCAAGTTATCTTCAGAAATTTGCTCCTATGATCGGTTATTATTTAAAATATATTTTTACTGTCTTTTCCGAAAAGGTGGATCCTTCTAATGTTAATGTTGTTGATTGGGGGTCCCATATTGGGTTATGGGTTTTTGTGCCATTTTATCCCGTCGAACATGAATACATGAGTGTCCTATGAAAATGGTTCTTCGAAATGTTTGAACCAAGATTTCTTTCGTGACTAAGGCAAGTTTTATGGCTTCAGCATGTACCACAGGATCATCAGATGAAGCATCCAATGCAATTTTATCCATTTTGAATGGTATTTATCAAAGTAACATTCCCATGTTGCTAGTGATTAACTGTCGCCCATCCTGCTGGTTGAAGGAATGTTTGAGTTGAGCTGGTTTGTTGGTACGGTGATGTCACGGCTAGTCAGTCGGTCTACAATATACTTGTTTCCACCTTGGCAATTGACAGGAATTAATAGCAATAATTACTGTTACACGGCGTTGCTTGCCAACTTGGTATGGCATTGACAAACCGAGGCAGTCTGCGTGTGCACGCAACGTCTGCTTAGCTGTGGGCTGACAGGTGAATTGCCCCTTGCAGGCCGCTTCTTCAAATTAGGAAGCCCAACCAGCCATTTTGGATGTTTTTTCTGACAATCTTTGGAATCACTTAACAGGCCTAATAATAATGTTAGCGTAGAATGGCCTGTCATTATAAACGCTTCAGTGAGCTATCAACCTTCCCTCATTAGCATGGACTTGATATGTTCTTTACGAAAATTTTAATACTAAGTTATTTGCCTTACAATCGTTCTGCATTTTATTAACAATAACATCGTCTTTTTAACAACATGATTGACGGACAGAACCTATGTTGTTTTGCTATTAATCTCGTGATCTTGTGAATATTGAAACACTTGGTGAGCAGTAAGAACTCTACAGCAACTTATCGCGGATTGATTTGTTGCCATGATTCTAATAAAAGTTTATTTCTTTATATGTGGAGCTTAAATGTTTTTCGCTTATTGCTGACATGCTCATCGTAAAATATATCTCACGCGAATCATCGTTTAGAACAGGGGTGACCAACCCTTGCCTTGACACGCATATGCCCTCTATGTGACACGAAGTGATTATATGTAATTTTAGTGATTTAAAGCGGGTGATTCACTTAAGCTGAATTCAAAAAATAGTACCACTATTAATAAATTTCTTCTATAGTTTCTGCGTTCTGCAGTAGCTTTTCTTGTTTCGTTCCATGGAATTTCCCACATCCTGGAAATACATTCCCCCGTCTCAGTTCCCTGCACTACAAGATATGACCGAGCTGTGAATATACGTATGTGAGCAAACCGTTTCCATCGTGAACTTGGTGGGGAGTAACTACCTTTTAGTAATCACTAATCAGCATCTAAAATGCGCTGGCTCTTGCTACGTCATCCGTGAATCCCAACATTGAAAAACTAGTAAAGAGGAAGTCTATCCAAAGGCCACAATACGAATGAAGACAGGTTTGATTCTTACAGTATGAATTCATATCTAATAAGACATTGGTCAATTAAGATATTTCTTCGCACTGAAGTTACCGTAGGCTATACAGTATGTTATATTAAGTTCTTAAATGTCAGGTCTGTTGTAATAGCGTTGTTCTATTTCCACTAACAACAAAAGACTCCCCTTTTACCATTACTTTTCTTTACTTTAAGTAAGATTTGTGTTGCCTTTAACCTTCCTGGCAACATTGTGGGAAACTGTTAGATTGCTGCGTTCGAGATTTGTGTTAGCTATTACCAGTTCCAGTGTCTTCGATCATCGCCACAGCCCTCTTTCTCGTTAGGTCTCTGTTCTCTATAGAAAATTATGTCTGACCTATGGTTATGCTGTAAGAAGATGTTTCTGCATCTGATAAAATTGATTGTGTCTGAAAATTTAGCTCCAATTTTGTGTATTCTCCTATGTAAATGTTTCTCAGTCAATGCACGTTTGATCTTGTTATTAAATTGGAATTCCAGATACTTAGAAATAATATTATTTCATTACCGATACAAGATCAGTGGACTTGGTAACATGCCAGCAGTTGTACCCTTATCAGTGTTCGCAGATACATTGCTAGCTATCGCACGTCCCATTACTTCTAACAGCGCCACGCTTGCAATTTAGACTCTTGTGCTCCTCCGAACATCTGTGACACTTTTGGACCATTAAATTTACATAAAATGTTATGTGTACGTTTGGGACTTGTCCTTGGGATTTTATTAATACATTTCCCTTCTAACTGTGTGAACCTTGAATGTTGCATTGCATTAAAAGGTAACATGAAATAAAGATGCACAATAGTCTCTGTCTGACCTATGGTTATGCTGTATTTGCCATCTATTCCAATGATTTTAGCAAAGGAAGTTATTATTTCCCAATGGAAGAACATATATTAGTTGCTGAAATCCGTATCTCAAAATATCTTACGTTTATGTGCAATGAGTTTTGCCTTTGATGTTGCTGCATTCAGTTAACCTCTCGTCATGGGTGTCACTTCAACCTCACTTAGCATCAGTTTATGCGACATCTGACTCCCGATAGCAGTGGTACAAGAATGTAGCAACCCTGTGAATATTTATTCGTTATGACGTTATCTCAGCACATTACCTTTCTGTTTAAGTTGAAACGAAGTCTCTTTGTATCTTTTTATTATAAATATTAGAGGATATACTGTAGTTTAGTCTATTTGGTGACTCACCTCTGTTTCTAGTTTTTTGGAAAACTATTAGCTGTTAATTTTGAGGGGAACGTGGAACCTATATTCTGTTTTCATTTTACTATAAATATATACTTACTCCCAGCCATGCATAATAGGCCACATACATTTTTGGCATCATGATATTCAGCATATGTTTTCAAAAACATAGTACACTAGCAAATGTAAAAGTTTTATACGAGTATTTTAAAAGAGGATCAAATAGCTCCAGTTCTTCTTTTTGGTCCATCATTAGATTCGTATGGACTTTGGTAATAACCGATTTAATCTTTTATTGAACTGAACTTAGAGTCCTAGTATTTTGTGCTACAGAGCTGTTATACAGATGAAAACATATGAGTGGTCTATTACAAGTTTTGAGGATACTGTTGACGTCTTTCTCAGTCTTTTGAACTTATGAGAGCATATAGGCCTAGTTTGAACTCTTCTGATTATTTCAAGAATATAATCTCTGGAATTTATCATCCTGTCACATTTCAGGAAAAGTATTTTCCATATTTTCCACATAGACCACTCCACCTATTGATTTCCCCTATTCCCTAGAAGGTTTTTATTGTCGATAGACAATCTAATCTAATATAAACTCTATAAAATTGGACCCACTCTGAGATATGCACAGTATAGGAGTAAGCTTGGATAACATAACTTATCCAAGGTTTCTGATGTTATGTTACACTTGACAAGAAATAGTCTATTTTGTGTTTTGAGAGGATCTAATGAACAGAGCACATACCGGCCACGGTGGCCGAGAGCGCTAACGCGCTACCTCGTGCCTCTCTGGCATCAGGAGAGCGTGGGTTCAAATCCCACCTCAGTGGTCCTGAAAATGGTTTTCGTAGTTCCCCATTTTCACCACCAGGCAAATGCCGAGACGGATCCTTTCAATAGGTCCACGGCCGATTTCCTTCCAATATCCCTTCCCTGACCCGTCATGAAAAGAAAAGTACATGACTATTGGCTGCATTAATAAAATTATTAATGAACAGAATGTAGAGGTTCTAAACAAACTATAGTATGCTCTTGCAAGCATCTTCGTTGTCTTTTATCAGCAACGTTTAAGATTCCGTATGAAGGCCAAAACAAAAGAATCGTGCCTCTCTTAATACTGCTTATTATTTTGATGAAGAAAGAAAGAAAGAAAGAAAGAAAGAAAACTAACCCACTTTTATTTACGAAATTATATTCCGCTTGCCCCCTCCCGCTCCCCCTCCTTCCCTTGTTGCGATGTAGTCAGTTGTGAGTAGGACAAATACTATTAATATATTAATTTCAGTTATCGAATATCGATTAATCTAAGCAGGAAAATCAATTAATTGCTAAAAATAAGGATTAATTGTTTTGTCGATAAATCTATGTACTACGCTCTCACAGAAGCAAAACAGACAATTAATTTAAATATATTGTAGGCTATCATATATCTTCAAATAATGTACCTTCTTTGTAAAACTAGGCTAAAACAATGTAACTCAAAAATGTTCCGGTCCTAAATTGTAAACATTGAAGGTGAATTCAATATTTTTGCTGAAAACTCTTCGTTTTCTTTTTTCGAAAACTTGTCCAATTAGATTGATGTTTGTCCTTCCACTGACTCTTTATTTGGTTTTTGTTAACATAAACAAGGAAGGGCACTTTGTATATCCAAGCAAAATGTAACTTTTATAGATTTCTATACATCATTCCGGAAATAAGCGTAGGCCTAACTCAACTTAAACGATGACCTCTCATTTAAACATATTTCCTTATCTTGTGTGTTCTAATCAATTAATCGATTCTTCGGTTAGCCGATTAATCTATAATTCGGTTAGTTGATTAATCGATTGAATGGTCAGTCGATTAATTGAATAATCGTTTTCGAATAATTTCAAATTATTCGATGAATCGATTTTTAATCGATTAACCGAATATTGCATAATACCAGCTCTAGTTGTGAGCCCCGGACTGGGTAGCGCTCGGCAGTCATCTCAAGTACAGGGCGCCAGGGAATGTTCTCCGCAGTGCCTACAAGCTGCTGCGAGAGATAGCGTCACCAGTTACGTTGGCAGCACGGCTGTCGCTTGTATCATAACAAACAAACAGTAAACTTTATACTCACTACAACCATTCATAATATACTGTTGCACTCTTCCAATAATCTAACTATACACACTGACGATTTCGACAGCCCACAGCCCACGCATGTGGCCTTCACCCTATCGAGGACACTGTGCTGCCAACTAAACTGATGACGCAACCTCTCGCATCTGCACGTAGTCACTGCGGAGAACATTTACTGGCGCCCTGTAGAAACCGCTCTCATTTGGAAACCATTGAGCGGTAATAAATTAATATCATGAACGAAATAGTGTTCTCAGGTGCAAGATGAGTAGTTCATTGTATACGTAGGAGTTGCATGTAAGTTGACCTTTACAGCACTGACTAATAGCTTAGTTAGTTGAATGGCTGTATTATGTACCAGACACTCTCTGTGGGAAGATCAGGTGTGAGATATGGGCCTAGGTCACTGCTGTGAGTGGGGAATGAATTTACAGCGATCTGGAAGTACAAAACACATCCTTTGAAATGAGCTGTCCTTTCTACCGTTTTGAACATGGGACCCAGTTGCGTTTGATAGCTATCCTGAGTTTAAAGTTTCCCCAATTTTTCCCCTTGACTCAATCAAATTTTATTTCCAGTTGTAGGAACATTTCCCTAACCTAACCCCAATGAGTTAGACAAAACCATGCACACTAGTACAGTTAGCACAGCAGATATGATAACCACGCATTTATTTATTTATTTATTTATTTATTTACTGTATATATAATTCGTTGAGGCCATCTAGGACAACGTTAAGTCTTGTTACACTTGTAAATTTGCTACGCTTTCCTCTGAGCCCAGAATTCCCTCATTCTCTGTGAATGGGCGATCTTGCGCTCCGCTGTCCAGGTGGTACCTTATCTCTTTTTGGTTTCGGTGTCTAATCTCGGGTTAGCCCATTAGTCAGTATCTTTTTGCGGAAGAGATCTCTATCGAAGGCGTCGTCGGGTTGGTTTTGGGTTTGGAGTAAAAAAAAAAAAAATCTGTTTAGTCAGCCTGTTTCCGTCCATTCGTTTGAGATGACCGTAATACCGTGTCCGCCTCGATCGTTTCTGTAATTTTCTCTATTTCACTGTAGACTTCTTTGTTGGATGTTTAATAATGGATGCCATACTTTTAATTTTATCCCATTAAACCTCTAAGGACTTTGCGCTCTTTTTTCTCCAGTTCTGCGAGAAATCCTTTATTAGCATTTAGGGATAGGGATATTTATTTATTTATTTGGTAGTGGCGAGGTTAGAGCTTATGGCCCTCTCTTACACTTAACCACGTGATATAGCACACGGTAAATTTACATTGTATAGGATTATAATAAATACGATTTAACGATGTTGATATACTATAATAATAATTAAGTATGCACCAGACGCTCTCTTTGGGGATATCGGGTAGTATAATAATAATAATAATAATACAGGTAAATAATATTAAAGCAGGTGTGTGTGTGAATTATTTTTCTGTAAGCTTGTGTCATTGTGCTGGTTGAATTAATATGTGTGTTTGTAATTAAGATGAGGATTGGAAAGGAGGCAGCCGTGGCCTTATATTTTGAACCATCCCGACATTGACCTGTGGTAGACGTGGGAAATCATGGAAAACCACTTCCAGGGTGGCTGTGATTGGAATCAGAACCCATCTCTTCTCAGTTTTTCCTCATTTGGTTGAGTGTACCCCTTCCCTAAAATAAAATTTCTTGACAGAGTGGGGAATCGAAGCAGGATCTGCAGGACGACAGCCAAGAATTGTAGCTGATACATCACGAGTTGGAGTAGGGGAATGGGATTGCGTGCTTAAATTCTACCCGATAATACTCATGTCGTATTAGACAATGTGTCAATAGGCAATGTGCCAATCATTTGTGAATATGTTTTTATTTCTACACGCAAACGTCGATACATATTATCATCGCGTCACTTTTCGCTCAGCACTACCACAACAAAATACACCACAAATCCATAGCTTAACTCACAGATGCACTGTTTCTATCAAGAGTAAGGCCGGTAGTGTGTTGACTTATCCTAAGATAATGTAGGAAGCCCAATTCATTAGTCAGCTATTGTACACGTTTGTGTAGGAGGGCCTACTGAAACAAGGAGCTTTCTGGTCTCTCCTTTCTCATCCTCCTTCGCCAAGAGGACGAACAGATAGACAAAGAGAGCAGTTGATATTCCAGATCAAGTCGGTGATAGCTACTGAGTGTTAATCCTCATACTGGTTTCTCAAGGAATTTTGTTGCGTTAATATTGATCTTTTTTTTTTCTTTTTGTCGTGTGGAATTCTCATTCGTCTACAGTTCAAGGGGTGACCATACTACAGTATGACTGCCTCGCCTCCTCCTCCTCATTGTCACTGCTGATATCTTGTGTCGTAAATGGTGGTAATATTGCTTCCTAGAATAATTCCTCTCTGTTTCGATCAGTGGGCTACATCGTTTCTAAATGTATGAAGAACGACAAACATAGGGGTAATATGCACAATTTGGTAGCCATGGGCTTAGTTCTGATAACAGAGCGGCCCGAAGCTGTCCAGGATATCTCAGTGCCACTCTTCAGTCTGTCAAAACGTTAACGGACGCTCAATCATGTTGGGTGGTCAATTTTAATATTGATGCGAATACGATTAATTAAGGGCCAGTTTTCACCAACGCAAATTATCTCTTAATTCTTCATTAAAGGTTATTTAACTTTGCACGAGCATTTCATCAAACAGAAACAATCGTTAACTTACCACTAACAAGGAATTACGTTAAATGGCCAAATCTGGCCACTCAACTTTCTTAAGCATCATTAAAGTGGAGGGAAACAGCCGAACTCTACCTCACGTCTCCCTCAATGGCGGTTTGATTCCAAGTTTCACATGAAATTTAATCCATATGAATATCAAATATGTTTATAACAATGAAACTGTAAAAGTTCATAAGTTACATGTTCAATATCAAGAAAGAAGAATACGGAAAATTATAAATAAAATAAAAAAACATATCCGAGGTGGGTTTTGAACTCCTTCCAGCTCTACATGATAAACTCTGGGTCTACAATGCAACCGCTTACCCTACGAAGTCAACAAGGGGAGCTTGTCCCATTTATTTAAACAAAGTATCCACACACCTGCCAGTTCTCCAAAATAGTTTGTTCATATCATTTTAAGCTTTTGCCACGAATAGGATCTCCTATATTTCGCTTTCTTCGTAATTACTGTTCCGGAGAACCTCAAGGAAGCATCGCAAACCACAATCAGTGTTACACGCTGCTTGATCTGTCCGCCATGTTTCTCCAAGATGAAACGGAATCTACGCATGCGGGAGAGCCGTAATTAGGAACCCGAATGGCCTCGTGAAATGCATCAATGTTAATCACGCATTAACTCTCGGATTTAGGTTAAATAGGAATTAACTAACTAAATGGCCATAAGAAGAGAAACAAATAATAGAGGAGAACGTCAAGGAGCAGTGAAAGAAAAAAAAACATTTTACTATTGAACCTCGTTTTGGCTAATGCCCACGATTCATCGAATTCCTAATGTGAAACAACAGCAAACAGTTCCAATTGAGCAATGTCAGTGGCGAGTGAGGTTTCCTCGAAGCCTTTCTATGTTTTCTCTGAAGATGAAGTAAGCTTATTGTCTGAACATTTTGAATTTCCTAGCAAAACTGTGCATTTATCCCGTATGAAGAACAAAACTTCATATCATTTTAAGCTTTTGCCACGAATAGGATCTCCTATATTTCGCTTTCTTCGTAATTACTGTTCCGGAGAACCTCAAGGAAGCATCGCAAACCACAATCAGTGTTACACGCTGCTTGATCTGTCCGCCATGTTTCTCCAAGATGAAACGGAATCTACGCATGCGGGAGAGCCGTTTAAAGTTTAAAGTTTGTCTCTTTGTCTGTTTATTTTCGGTTGGAGTCAAACTTAGTAGAGCGATTGGCATGAAAATTCGTCTTTAATGTAAAAGCCATGCCTAAAATATATCTAGTCTAAAAATCATGTATACATTCGTAAAAGATGTGGGTGTTAAGAGGGATTTCTTTATCGTTTCTCGCACTTTTCTTCCAAGCGATCGGTTTAATTTAGACACTGTACCGACAGTAGTGGTTACGCTGGCTAACGCGCAGCATTAGGTCATGGGGCCAAGCTCTCTGCTGACTCGGTAGACGCGTGGGTTCGAGCCCCACCGTCGGCCGTCCTTGAAATGGTTTTCCGTGGTTTCCCCATTTTCAACACCAGGCAAATGCTGGGACGGTACCTTCTGACAGGCCACGGCCGCTTCCTTCCACATCCTTGCCCAGATTCATTCACCATCATTCATTTCATCTCTCATTAACTCCTCTCATGAGGTTGGCGTCAGGAAGGGCATCCGGCCGTAAAAACCATCGCCACAAAGACTTCCATCGCATCTCATCCCCGACCCCGTTGAAAAACGGGAATAATAAGGGGTAGACATACATACTCAATACAAGTCATTGGTGAAGTAATTAAAAAAATCAGCTTATATTATTCATTATGGATTGAATCCTAACTGAGATAAATTTGAAAATCTGTGGAGGCAAGTAAACCAATAATTGTATTGTACAATCTGCAATCAGTCCCTTTCCTCCCAGACGAACTGGCTTTGATGGCACCGTTTCGTGACTTATGCCGTCTGTCAGCTCATCAAGACATGTGCAGATGAGACAGATATGATATACAGTATTAGTACATTTATCCCATTCAAGCTCCTTACTTCTTTCCTTTTTGACGGCCGTCGTGAGCCAGAGATAAGGATTGGCCTTTAAACTGAGCTCGTACTCGACTGCCAGCTCGAATCCGGGCATGGATGTGTTGTCTTTAATTACAAGCTCATGTAAATTCTATTATAGCCTACCGTAATATTTACATTCCAATCATCCTTCTTCAAGAAGACACATAGTTCAGGTAAAATATAAAAGAAATTGGAGCTACCTGCGTGAATTAAGAAGGTCAGAAGCCAATTAATATTTTAAAACTTTCTTTTTAACCAATTTGCGTACTGGGTTGATTAGTTAATTTTCTTAAACATGTTCAATGTCTATTGTTGCCACCCAAACTGTTCTAATTCTAAGCAGAGCAATCTACTGGGTGTATATTGAGAAATCACACGGGTGATGGTCAAACAAGTTCCGACAGCATAGCCACAGTTTAGCTAACCAATGTCACTAGTCAATCAAGTGCAACTTTTTGCTACCCCTACAGCATGAACGACGGGTACGAAAAGCTAGTCCACTATAAGGAAACACATGAGGGTCCTTTCTAGTCCCAGCCCTTAGAATGATTTCAATCACCCACATTCTTGCACTCGCCACCGAAATTCACTGGGAACATTATACTATAAGTAATTTCCCTTGTTTATATTGCAAACAACCACATATAAGTTTCTTACTATTTGAGGTAAGATTGGGATGTTTCCATGTTCTGATCTCACACTGAAGCCATTCTTTTTTTAATTCTTATTCAGTTCAGGGTAGATTTTATCTGCGAGTCGACTTCAAATCCTCATCTCTTCAACCGACTTTCATGCTCTCATGGTGTAAGCTGTTTATTTGATGGTCCCTTTATCAAGAATTAATTTATTTACTTTCCCTGTAAGTAATCGCCTATTGTTTCCAATGCATTATCGATTTTCAAGCTGGCCATTTACTTAGAAGTGAGAGAAAAGAAAATAAGTGAGAGACGAGACGAGACTTGTTTTCTTCCTCTCAAGAAGAGGAGAAGGTCCCAATGTTGCTACACAAGAGAACTAGTTTAAAATTCCAACCTCGCGAAACATATAAGGTTTTCGTCTGCGTATTTAAACAGTTAAGTTCCATGCTGGAATACATAGCACTTCTTTTGAACTCACTAGCCGGTTGTAATTTGGCTCGCTGCTGACACCGGGCATTGTCTCCTCTTTCGTCCTTTTTCCTCTGCATGGAAAGCCATTATTCCCGACTTGCTGAAGGCAGATGGCCGCCTACGCTGTGGCTGATCTTCTAATAGGCTCACTGCCTTACTTTATGTTCCTTTTTGTTTTCACTCTAGCGTTGTATGATCGACTCGTGTAGGACAATCCCTAAATATCTCTGTAATGTTTTTAAATCCGCATTTATTATGTATTTCTGAATTTAAGTGTAATTACCACATCTGGTGTATAAATCCGTAATTAAAAATATTAATTCGTTTTCATCTGACGAGTGCGTTGATTTAGTGTTAAATTATGTCTAGCCTGGAATTATCTGAGAAAGGAATGACTAACGACGCTGAAGTGTCAAGGAGTATATTGTCTAACATTTCTCCAAGTAACACAGAAACTGTTCCCGAGAACCAACAAAGAGTTGCCAAGTTCAATAACAAGATAATTGTTCTTTCAGAACGTGTGCTATTTGGAATTATACCAAAATGTTTAAAAAGTTGGTGTGCAACGTTTAAAATTGAGTAGAAAATGCAAGATAAAATCGTTACCGTAATAATCTTAACACTTCATGGCAGTTCTCAAGAACCATCTCTACAAACTGGTTTAAAATTGTGAATTAATTTTAAAATTTTAAAGTTTCATATTTCAGCGAATCCAGACTTGGATCAGACAAATAATAAGAGCAAACAATTTATGTAATGAGATCTCATAACAAATGGTGAGAGTTATGAATCCAACTTGGCGACCATCCAAAATTTTTAGACGGTTCTCAATGTCTACTAATCTATGACAGCTATCAAACTGAAATTTTGTATGTTGATAAAAGGCTATTAACATGAGTTTACCTATGGGTCTTTCAATGACTTGCTGAGCACAAATTCAACATGGCGGGGTCGCGAAATTTAAATATTTAAATGGACGTTTCTCGCCATTGAACCATCCGAACGCAGTGAAACTTGGAACGGTAAATGCGTATACAAATTTAAATCCACTTACATCTAATCTATTTCAATTGTTTTCATAACCACAATATGGCAACTGTGCGAAATTTTATAATTTAGTTTTTATTTCGTGTGTCCTAATCATGCGATTGAAGTTTGAATAATACATCTAAGCAGTAATCTTTATGTAATAGTACATGACTCTATGGCCAACATATATAAAATCCAACATGGCGACCATCCGAAATATTTAGACGGTTCTCAATATCTGCGAATCTATTACAGCAATCAAACAGAAATTTTGTATATTAATAGAGGCAATTATCATAAGTAGGGTATATGAAAATAGGCTATTTAGTTCTTCATGGAACTACTTGTTAATGTTTATTTACATAATGCAGTTTATATGAATTATTTATTAATTATAAATGTGACAAATATCCAAAATTTGCATAGGTGGTTACGTGAAATTGACCGGTAGATTCGTGGGTGTCTGTTGCCTCTTACCATTTTGTACTTGGAGAACATTCAGTGCACCCCTGAAAAATGTTTTATTCGTGGGAAAATTTGGGGATAATTTCTGTGGAAAGCATGTGTGTGTCGAAAATATTCCCAGTGCATAAACATATATTCTACTCGTATAATCCGGAGGGTGTAACTAAATCCCCATAAAACATTATTATTACACACACTGATTGTATTTCATACATATCTCATTATGTTGTAAAATAGGATTATATGTTCAGATCAATACAGCTTTACCTCTCACTAATATCCAAGCCGCCTTCTATGTTTTCCGGGTTTTATATTGAGATTCTGGACCCAAAGGTCCTAGATTCGATTCCCAGCTCTACCAAGAAATATATGTATGTTCTGATGGTTGGAGTAGGGTACACTGAGGCTTGCGGGAAGAGATGGGTTTGATTCCAAACCCAGTTGTCCTAGAATTGTTTTTCCATGGTTCCCACTTCTACTTCTGGCAAATACCCCTTTACAAATCCTGGACTCAGTTACAAATACACACACTATCAGAGTCATCACAATGTATGTCTACCCCTTATTATTCCCGTTTTCCAACGGGGTCGGGGATGAGATGCGATGGAAGTCTTTGTGGCGGATGTTTTTTTACGGCCGGATGCCCTTCCTGCCACCAACCTCATGAGAGGAGTTAATGAGATATGAAATGAATGATGGTGAATGAAACTAGGCAAGGATGTGGAAGGAAGCGGCCGTGGCCTGTCAGAAGGTACCGTCCCAGCATTTGCCTGGAGTTGAAAATGGGAAACCACGGAAAACCATTTCAAGGACAGCCGACGGTGGGGCTCGAACCCACGCGTCTACCGAGTCAGCAGAGAGCTTGGCCCCATGGCCGAACGCAGCGCTTTAGCGAGCGCAGCCACTACTGTCGGTTCAGAGTCATCACAACGGAACAGGTTATTAGGAAAATTCAATAGACATAACTAAATCCACGAAGCTACGTGACTACGATGTCAAAAACTCCTAAATGATTCTATAACAATAGCAACAACTATTCCATACCGTTTTTCGTCTGAGTTGGTAGAACCCATGTGAGACAAAGGGACTTCCGATTGTTCAAAACTCAGCCTAAGGATAGGAGTGTTACCCGCCGATTCGCGCTGATTTGTACCAGATAAATGCCAGGATGGTTCCCTATCTGCCATCCTGTGTCTGTGTCTACCTATACAAACTCATCCTTTACTCATTCCGCACAGGTCAGACACCTCTTGAAACAACGACCACGATCGGTTATAAAGTGTGTGCGGTACCCCAGTCCCTGGCCTTAATGATTAGTTACACACACTACTACAGTCACCACAGAAGCACAGGTTATGAGGTAAATCCAACACGCATCAACATACACAGGTTGATAACCAATATGTCCTAAGCTCCTATAAACAGGGTGATCGATTGATCATTGCTTGGAGTATCTTCCCGTGCTGCAAAGTAGCTCTGCCCTGTCGCTAACTTCCGTTGTGCCCTGTCTTGTTATTTATTTATTTATTTTTGTATTTATTTAGTTATTTATTTGTATATTGTTGCCCAGAAGTGAGGCCATGCTTTAAATCTATCCCCTGCTATTACTACGAATACCAGGTAATTTATTCATACAATGGAGACATATTCACCTTAGCAAACTACTGACTGAACTCTCGCTGATATCAGCAGAGTGATATGGCACGAACTATGCCTGAAAAATGAATTACTATCAAATAGTGAGGAACAAATTACACCTTGGAATTCTTATGAGCATAGCATCAACATTGCCACGTGAATAAAGTGACTTCAAATAATTCCAGGTTATAATTAAATTAAGAAAATTAAGAACTATCGCATAATGGATTGTGTTGCCCCATGTGTACAGACTACCCGCCCGTCTCTAGTGCTATGCGGGCTGTACGCGATGCCAGGGGCTATCGTCTTGTTTATTTGTTTAAAAGCACTATATAAACCAATAAGTATATTTCCGTTGACTTTTCAAGAAATGCAAGATTCTTCCTGTAGCCTACTACTGAGACGATTTGGAAGATTTTGGTACAAACCACACCTTCTAACTCCCTCTGGTTTAGGAGCTTGAGTTTTGTGAAACATACACCTTAGCGTATTATATAATAAGATGTTACACGCAACTGAAAAAATCCGTCTACTTAGAAAGGTTCATCTCACCTCGTTCCCGAATCCGTATAAACGGCAATAATAAGGGATGGAAATGCAGGTACTGTAGGTCCATGAAAGTCATTCAGTGAAATAGGAACACAGGGAATATCCATGAATGTCTCGTCCAGTGTGAAACTTGAACATACGATACGATCCAGCACTTTAAAGAGCAGCAGGTCTTCATGGCTTCCTTGGCGACAGCGTACTGTACTTGGTGCTGTACAGTTTGTGATTCTTAATCAAGGTTATGTTTTGCTTGGTAAATATATCACCCAGCGTGTAAACAACCATATGAATGAAGCATACAGGGAGTTTCAGTTAAATAAATAGAACTCACCTCCGAGCAGTGCTCAATAATCTGTGAGTTGCAACGTGTGGTGACCTTGGGCTAACGTGAACTATTATCTGCGTAATGTATATACAGTATATGTCGAGAAATATTATAAGATTAAAATAAGAATATATCATATATGATGTGGGAGAAAATGAAAATGCTATAAAATAAGTACTTCCATCCCCAACATGGCAACTATCATTACAACAAACACCGATAGCTCATTCCAGGATGCAAACAACCCTTTGTTCAGCGTAGAAACTTATGGGAGTGCCATAGGAGCTATGCCGGTGTTTTTTCATATATATCCAGGAAGGAGCAAGGAGGGGAAGGGGGAGGGGGAGGGGGAGGGGGAGAGAGAGGAGGAGGGATGGGACCTAACTAATAAAAAAAACGAAGAACTCTATTTTAACACATAAATTCAGACGAATAAGTGTTTGTAGCCTATAGTAATTCAGATTTTTTTTAAGTTACGCAGCTGGATAAGAGTATATTTAAGTTAGTAAGAGTTTGAAGAAAATATACAGAAAATAATAAGTTCCAAATCCATCATGAGGGATTGAGTGTCCTATACGATGTCCATACAGTCTACTGTATTTAGAACAAGTAATCTTACTACACTGTCTATTTGAAAGAAAGATTTTGAGGCAAATTTTTGGGCCAGTGGAGGAAAACAGTCAATGGAGAAGAAGATATAACCATGAAGTGTATGATTTATATAATGAACCAGATATTGTAAAATGTATAAAGATCAAAAGGTTGGCGTGGGCAGGACATGTGATGCGTGCTAATCACAGAATGATAAAGAGGATATTGAATGCAATGCCAAAAGGAACCAGGAAAGTCGGAAGACCAAAGCTAAGGTGGGAAGATGGAATGAGAGAGGATGTACAGTAAAGACAATTGGAATCAAGAATTGGAGGAGCTCAGCACTTAACAGGAAAGAATGGGGAAAACTTCTTCAGAAGGCCAAGGCTTATAGAGGGCTGTTGTGCCTGTGATGATGATGATGATGATGATGATGATGATGATGAAACTTACTATACTAGGAATGTTCGCTAGTTGAAAGTCAAACATTGCTATCAAGGTTTGAATCCCTGGAGGGACACCTGCGGGGTGCGGTACCCTCAAGTCACCTGACAGACTTGATACAATTTGTTCGCTACTTAAGGTGATAGTATGGATCATATTATTCATCCCCTCCCACACTCTTGAGTTTTGTTTTTCCTTTCGTGCATGAATCTCCCCTCTGGAGTAACTTTATTCAACCCCCTGGGCCAGCGTCGTCCCTCACCCCTCTCCCCTCAACCCGTGTTTACAGCCCCAGAACGAGAGGGTGGGGGGCAGGGGGTAGGGGATTCAATAATGGTTCTCCCCTATAAAACCTGTTGGTACACGGGTGGGCCTGGTATCGAATGTAAGTCCCCTCTTATATTCTCTGCCAGAGACTCAGCGACAGATAGTGCTGAAAGGTCAGCGCTGGGGTAAGGATCTCCTCTTCTCCAACATCTCCTCGTGTGCTGAATCGCGTGTGTGATTGCGAGTGTGTAGGGAAGGACATCGCCCCAAGCTTCAATATTATTTTACGTTCGGGAGCAAGAATTGATAAGGATTGGAATTCAATGGTGACAGCTTACTTTGGTATGATATGATGAGTGTCAAATAACGTGTTGTTGTTGTTGTTTTATTTAGGACTTGGAACTTCTTGGCCATCAGCCCTATATACTTGTGTGTGTATGACGTTTCTCTGACGAAGTGTTTTATTAAGGTGACCGTACCAGAAGTGTAATTGTAATTTGCTATGGTCTAGGGTTAGAACAGTTGCCCCGGGACTTGAAATAAGACACCATCCTAGCATCTGCCTGGGAATGAACGTGGAAATCCACACTCAGGATGACCGCTGACAGCGCCGGGATTCGAATCTTGTATCTTCAAACGCTACCCAGTCGAGTGGTGAAACGTGCCTTAGACAGCTCGATTTTCTCATGGGTTTGATACGTGTTACTGAACCGTATGTTCCATGCCAATTCTCATATGGTTCCTTACACGTTTAATTCCGTATCGCCAAGAATGATTCGAACACAGAGTACTATAATTCTCTAGTATTTCGTTAATATGCGAATTTTCGGTTCCTTAGAGATACAGCGCAGTTCAATGTTTGAATATGAAATATTTTTCATGACGTGTATACTTTTCGTAACTGAGTGTTGACATTCATTACGAAGTGTGCTTGAAGTAAGTTACCGTACTTCCAGTAATCTGGCAACATAAGAGAATAAGTATAATTCGTTTGTTGTTGATTCATTAGGAGGCCAGGTTTTTTTTTGTCATCATTGCCAAAATAAGGTTTTTCACTATGTAATTATGTTTTTAAGAGTTCCACTTGTTAGATCTTCGTAGGCTTGTATACATGGCATTTCAGAGTCACATGGGGTTTGACCTTTGCGTATGTGAACTTAGGCAAACATTATTATTATTATGATTATTATTATTGTAGGATTACTTTAACAGTCGTCTTTCATCAATAAAGGGATTATATCCGGTAGAGGGATATTTTAGTATAGCTACATATTTTTGGAGGGGGTGTGATTGAGAACTTATATAATGTAAGTGTGGCCCCTGTCACTTTAAAGTTTGTAAGTAGGTCAAGTTGGCCACTAATTATATTGGTAGTAGTTAGAAGCAAGGAGGCCTCAGTAAGTGTGTTGTCTAGCGTTGTAGTAACTTTAAATATTCTTGTAGGGGACGGAAGACCAGGAGGCTTAATATGCTAGGAGCGACGTTTTAACTGAAGTGGGATAGCCTACGGCAAATATACATGTTTACGTCCTATGAATGACAGCACTGTTATCAATGTGTTTCCAGAATATCAATGATTTAGTGTAGTCATAGCTTGCTTCTCCATTTGGAATTTCACTCATTTGCAGTGGGTCATTGACATAGCTTCATAATCAAGGCCATCCCGAGGATTTTGGACCCCGGAGTATATATCAGCATGAGGTTCTTAACAGCAGGGGTGACAATAAGGAGTTTTGAAAAAGCATTCTGTAAAAAAATATGTGAGTATGGAGAATGTGAAAGAACAGCTGTATTTCAGAACAACAGTTACCATAACTCCGCATTATTATTATTATTATTATTATTATTATTATTATTATTATTATTATTATTATTATTATTATTATTATTATTATTATTATTATTATTATTGGGTAATATTTTACAGTAGTCTATATTTGAACGGGGAGATTTTTAATAGACACTCCGACCATTTAATATTGTCGCTAATTTATTATCTACGTAAATAATATAATTTCATTATCTGCAGGCCTACATTTCAAATTGTCGGTAATGCCTTCTTTGTCGCGAATATAGGCCTAAACTATTTTTCTCTTCTCTATCGGGCCACTTGCCATCCAAAACCTTTCTGTGTCCGCAGGAATAAATTTCGAATTTTCGTTTAATGTTTTATTTTTATCCCGAGTGCGATGTAAAACCAAATATAGCCCTAGTTATATATTTTTGTCTATCTGACTGTCCATCAGTTTGTGGCAAATCGCGAAGGTGTTGAGGGCAAAGTCGTAAGCTATTTTTATGTAACTTATCCTACAGTATGAATCCGTCAACAGAGGGTAATCAACTAATTATTATCCATATAATACTAAGAGATGAACGGGTTTTCTCTATTATCTTCAAATTGGTTGATTTAACCTAGAAAATGTATAAAGCAAAATTCATTGGAAATTTAATTTTGAACATTTTCGGCCTACGTACAATTTTTTGTAGAATGAACCCTGACTGACTGTGAGATAAATGCAAAACAATGTCCGGGGGGAGGAATACGACTGCATCCAGCTGTGTTCATTTCCTTTTCTCGGACATAAGCAAGCTTTGATGACACGCCCTAAGTGACTGATGCCTTCTGCTTTTCATTGTACTCTTGTCTGCCCCACTCGTTAAATCGCTCACCTTGACTACGACTGAAAACTGCAACAAGTGCGGTAATTAGAGGTTTGAATCCCAGCGCTGGCAGTGGCTATCTTAAATGTGTTTTTGCCCGGATTTCTCCACACTTCCTCCAGGCAAATACCGGAACTAAACGTTATTTCAAATCCCGACGCACTTTCCCCATCCCCAAACCAAATGATTACAGCTACTCGCACTACTACAGTCACCACTGAAACTCAGGTTATCAGACAAATTCAACACACACCAAAGAACAGGGGCTGATGGCAAAAGATGTCCCAAACCCCTAATGCAAATTATTTTTTAAAATTAATGCAGCCAATGGCCATTTATTCCATTTTCAGGATGGTCAAGGAAGGGGCTTTGGAACGAATTACGAATTAACAACAGCAGAAACCTGTATACTTCGCCGCGATAATAATAATATTATTATTATTATTAATAATAATAATAATAATATCGTATGGCATCGGGTGCCGGGTGCAAACTTTGTCTTTGTTAATTGACGCCCAGAGGGCAACTTGCATGTCGAACTTTATCGCTTCTTGAAGCGCTATGCAAGTCAAGGAGGTTAGATATCGAAGCTCCTTGACACTATAGCGCATTCTAGTAGAGAAATGAGGAACTTTATGTTGGCGGAAAATCCCGAGATTAATTTTGCCTTTATGAACACGGCCTACTGAATTCAAATGGGTTCTTTAACATGCCAACATCGTATGCCATGCGTATCGCGACAATCATTCGCTACGCAAGAATCCTACACCCGTAAGCAACTTAGCAAATCAGGTACCAATATTCGGGCCAAGTATTAATTTCTTTAGTTACATCATTAGAATTTATGAGGTGTTTATGTTTATCACTCCATCAGTTAATACTAACCAGAACTATGTACTGTTGAACCCTGTCAAACCACACGGGTGTCTGTTGAGTACGGTTTCCTGAGCATGGGAGCTTACTGTAATTGTGTGGACCAGCCACTGGAGCGTTGGGGTCAGATGGGTGAATTATTTGTGTTTATTTTTCCCTACAGAATGCACCCGTCAAGGATTAGTACATTGGGATAGTTTCTAATGAAGCGTACATTATAATATTCATTTCGGGATGGGATTTTGAGAATCCCATATGGGTTAGACATTATAAATTAATTCTTCATATTCCATCTAAATACCGTATCGTAGCTTAAAGCTTTCATTTCTCATGACTGCGGTCGTGAAAATCCAATTCTAGGAGTCTATAGCCCCATGGTAGCCCACATCACAGATGTATCATTGGTTAGTGAGAATTAAAATGTCAGCTCAGTATCGGCGTGGAATGCTGGAGGTCGTGGGTTCGAATCCCATACGGGTCACGCATTTTTTGCTTGCACTATTTGTGCATTACACGACCTCATTTGTCACTAGTGATATTTGTCACGTTGGTTTGGCCGTGCAACACTAGGAACCATACCAAGGAATTCACGGATTTATATCTGATTGCAATAGTATCATAATAGTACGGATCCCTCCAACTGTCGTAGTCTATTGAGACCTTCTCGCTCAACTATACAAATCATATTTCCATTTTGTAAGTAGTTCGAGGAAATGATATAGGCCTACTGCTTTCTGAATAGTGTCTTAAAAATGGCTATTTCGGGTTTGATTTTAAACCATTTTAGGCGTTTTTATATTGATTTCTATGTTTACAATGGCAATGCATTGTCACGTCACACTGGCTTGGTTGTTTCTTGCTTACACTTCAAGGGCGACAGACATCGTGAACTGCTGAGTATAACAGAGAAACAGGTATCGATCACACAAACGTTAATTTGTGAAATATCGATACCACTTCAAGAACACGCTAACTCGAATGTACTGTAAAGTAACAACACAACGCTCACCATGTTTCTATTCCATTCCACTGAACTAGCATGTCTCACCAAGCATAACACTATACCGGGGTCCACTCCGACTCGTGAGACGAAATTAAGAAGAGGTTGGTTCGATTCCCACCTCAACCATCCTTGAAGTGGTTTTACGTGGATTCTCACTTCTACTTAAGGCGAATGACGGGATGGTTCCTAACTTAAGGCCACGGCCGCTTCCTTCTAAATCCTCGCCTGAATTACTAATACTGCCAACACAAAAACACAGGTTATCAGACAAAATTACACACTCACCCAAGTACACGGAGCTAAATGACCACGATGCCCAAGTCCCTCAAATGAAATAACAATAACAACCATCCCAGTAGTGGTTTTACGTGGTTTCCTATTTATTCTCCAGGAAGATGCCGGGATGCTGCAATAGAGTACCTATGTTATGCCCATTTACATTTATTCGTAAGTATTTAATAATACGCGATGTTTCTAACAATAAGAAGGGATGGCGGGTGGGTTGTTGACAGCGGAGAAGTGATTATCTATTACTAGGTGACCTCCAAAATTATTATTTATCATTAAGAAAAAGTATATTAGCTAATTTCAGTAATTTGAATATTTTTATTCCATGAGTAAGGTCTTCTTTACTGTTACCTGAATGCATTTACTGTGCGGTATGTCTAGTTTTACTCCGTGTATAAAACGCATCAACATACTTTCTTTCTTCGGCTTTTCCCAATTAATTGGGCTCGCTGGAGCCAACCAGGCTGTCACCGGGATTTGAACCCCGGCTGTCCGGGTGAAAGACGAGCAGCTAAGCCACTGCGCCATCACGCTCCCCAAAACGCATCAACATAATATTGTAAATTTTAGGGCTAATTTCACTTCTTAAGGGACACTAGGACTGAGTTTTTAGACAAAAATGACAAAATAACTGTTTTTTGTTTGTTTTTCCCATAGCCTATATGTATATATATATTATGGACCCCTGCGGATCATTTCACTAAAACAGTTGTCATTCACCACCGTTTGAAAGGCTCAGTGACATTTTTAAATCTGCTCTGCGTAAGAGGAAGCTTATGAAAGTAGGCTATATTTTTAAAACTAGAAATCCTAGAAAGTCGTATGTTAACTCAAACGAAAGGTCTCTATGCTCATTATCTCTACAACAAAACATTGTATTTTTCAGATTTTTCCAAAAAAAGTTTCATTAGGTGAGCCCAACTGGTTAATATAGCATGCGATTTTATAAAAATGCTTTTATCTCCAAACAACATTTTTGGATAATCAAAATGCTCCATGTGTATTGGATATTCAGAAATACATGTGTTGTAAGATAACATCTCCAATCACTTTGTAAATTACAGACCAAAAAAATAAAAGAAACTATGAAATATTATCAAAATTCATAAAACATGATGACACATCAAGAAAAAATAATCTGACAGCATACATGTAGCACTTTCCTGAAATGTCTCAATGTTATAATATTTAGAATAGTTTTATGTACATGTAATGAAAAAAATCTAGCGTTTTACACAATATCTACTACGCGTGGAGCATTTTGATCGCACGGTATATTTGAATAGTATAATTAGTAAAAAAAAAAACAATTACATTTCATCCGATTGTTTTCAAATTTGGAAAGTGACTTTGTGTTACTATTATAATTATGCAGTTTAAATTACAACTCATTCTGATAATAAATATAGAAGCTGAAAAATTCAGTCCTAGTGTCCCTTAAGTGAGGTATTGTGAAACATGTTTGAAGTCAATAGTTCGTCACTATGTACTGTAGATATTTACGATTGCACAGGTTTATAACTGTAGATACAATGCATATTAATTAATATGTATTAGTGTGAAGGAGGGAACTATTAATTTGATTGCATCTTTATCTTACGTACCTGTGTGTGGGAAAGGGAACCTTGTGGAGAATGGAGCTCTCCCGTGACTCACATCGTCTCTTCTTTAATGAATACCGCCCATGGTGCCAACACGAAACTTCTTTCGCACCAAACTCATATTTCGTGGCCGTGGACCTAGGACGACAAAGTAGCCACATTACGATAGACATGTTGTCATAAATTGGGCTCGCTATTCTTCCTTCCGTGACATAAAAATAGGTGAGGGAGGGTGAAGATTTCTCCATCGTCTGTAACAAAAGCGTTATGGTTTCATCGTCACGCAATACTACCTTCAACTATTATGCTCATGCGCATGTGTAGTAGATTTAAGGAAGTTGCTAGCTCGTGCTTGCCTGCATGCTCACAGCTTTTGTAAAAGAGGGGAACAATGTAACGTTTTAATTAGCCCATGTTACATGTCTTTGCCGTGTGTTGTCTGGACCAGAAATGGGATGAGATGTCCACCTGTGAGTGAAATATGAGACATCTACGCATATAATATAATGTGGCCCGTGCATTGCTGGACGCCAGGAAATACAACAAGGTTATGTAAATGACTAAGGTCTTGTTTAAAAAGACTGTAGTGGGTGGTATTGAGAAACGCGCTAGGCAATAATGGTCAACAGGTCAATGTAGAGATTTACTCTTTTAATGTTTAATCGATTGGATACAATTTCTTTATAGCCTGCCTCCTTGAGTTGTACGATCAAGTGCTAGGACAACAGTCTGAGTGTGCGAACCAATCCAACGCCTTTGTCCCGCACTCGATCCTGGAAATTGCTGGTATTGTAACTTTTATCAGATCCCAGTCGTCAGACTAAAATGAACTAGAGTAGCGCACTTGTCTGGTGGAAGTCTTCGAAATTTACACCACTTAGGTTACTTGTAAGTCCACGATACCATTGCAGTACCTCAACAGAGTCGGGAATCGCACCTGGGCCACCGGGGTGGTAGCCAAGCATGCTAATCACTACACCATGAGGCGTACACTTGTCAGACTGAGTGGCACAGTTGGTCAAGTGTTGGCCTTCAAAGCCCACAAGTAAGAGTCTAATCGCATGTCAGTATGATAGTATTTACGGCATTTGATCTAACTGAGCCATGTCGTAAGCAAGCAAGAAGGTAATGAAAAGGACAGGAACTGTAGGGACATATCAGAATGCTAATCTTAAGGATATCATTTAAAAAATGTCAACCTAATAGTTTTATTGAAGGTTTTGGAAAAAGACTATTGTATCTAAAATTGTTATTGTGCCATTAATACACTAACGTTATCTTGTAAAATGCTCTGAAATGTGGAAATTATAAAGTGTATTCAACATCCATGTCTGAACAGTATTCTGATTTTCTTAGAGAACGAACTGTTCTCCAGGCTTTATATTTGAGTCTCTGTTTACATTTAAACTGCACATATGACTTTATTTTGTGTCTTTTGTGTTCTAGGTAAGTACCAGGACTCCCATCGCTCGGTATGATCAGTTCCTCAACGACCGCTTCGTTATCGCTATCAAGGTGCTAGCTATGTTTGGTCAGGTACGAATTTTCCATTTTTAGTTAACTTTGCTTTCACATACACAGTCAGAATTATAGTCGTTATTCGTGCCTCTTGTGGTGATTCAGTTCACTATTACTGTAGTTTCATAACATTGGGTACCAGTTTCAGTTTTCTTATCTTCTATTCACAGTACAGTAGGCTATATAAAAGGCCCAGACTTTATTTTTTAAATTTACGTATATTTCTAAGAGTTCTACTGGTCCGATTTATATTTTTTTTGTCGTTCGCAAGGCCTTATTGAGGGAATTTCAAAAAATGCTTGTGTCAGTTTACTCTGAAACCCCTCATGAAAAAGTGGAATAACACTAATTTTGTATGTATCCCTATAAAAAGACCAAAGCTATAACGCCTATTTCTAGAGTTTTAGTAAACCGATTTAAGTAATTCCTATGTCGTCCGCAAGCTCTTGCTGAGGGGATTTAGAAATAAAGGCAGTTTACTTGGTATATCCATCATAAAATTTAAAACAAAATCTTGTCTTTAAAGTCCAAAACTTCATATGTCAACGCTTATTTGTAAACCCACTGGAAGAGTGGGAAAACACCACTGTTCTTCTGTACAGTAGACTATCAAGACCAAAGCTTGATATGTGAATGCTTATTATATTCCAGGCCAATTTTGGCAATTTAATGTCGTTCGAAAACTCACGATGGATATTTAAAGAAACTTTCCAACGTAAGTAGTTATACATGCTATAAAAAAACGTCGTGTGAAAAACATTCAATTATTTTAAAAGGCAGTCAGTATTCGAATGAAAAAACGTTCGGAATGAGATTGATGCTTTTTCTATATAAGGAAAAACGATAACATCGTACGTCTGAAGATATAAGTTGTTAGAAACTGTCAATAAAGATTCTTTCCTTACCGTCGTTATTTCCTATATCCCAATATTTCCCCCTTCCCTCTCTCCATTGGACCAGAATTCTGTTTGAAGCTGCAAATGAAGTTGGCTTTTTGAGAGGAGATACGGTAAATACAAATTAAGTCCAGTGTTTGCCGGCTGCAAAGCATACTGAAACGAAACCTTGTTTCCGAGCGTACGGAGCTGATCATCTTGACACCTGTGACAGACGGCCCACTGCTGTGATTAAAGGGACACGATAATCGAGTTGAATTTACCCTAGAGACTTACAGAACATTAGAAACAGTCAGTGACAGTCAAAACTTTCGATGGCCAGGAAGTGAGATCTGGAATTGTATATTGGTTAGTAAGGTGGAAATATTCCCTACGCGAGGGCAGGTTGTGGAACATTTCCACGTAACTGACGATTGATCGATACAAGATATCACTTCTTAGCCATCGATATATTATTTATTGTTATTTAAGTTGAGTTATAGGCCTATATTTTATTTTGCTGCAACGTCTGAAGTTCAAAAGTTCTAAAAGTTCTTTGTACAATTCAGACGCTAGTTGATGATGTATGGAGTACCATGGGACGTCGACAACTAGGGTATTTTGGCAGTAGAGAACTGTCTCGGACTGCCCTAGATGCGGGAGGATACGATAATCTTTGTTTGCCGTTCCTCCCAATTGTGTTAGAGGAGTGTTATTTATACGTTATTAATGAATTAAACTGTTACACAAATAGGTACAAGTTATCCCTCCAGATCAACCACTCATTTCTGCAAATTACGAAATTGATTGTTGATATATATTTTTGTATTGTTGTCTCTAGGTCTTAGTTTGGGTGTTATTTCAAATGATCAGCTCTCCGTAAAACGCTCCATGCCGGTCAAAACTGGATTTCTTTGTGAAAATTTACATTGGTGAACCCGGTGTTATTATGAGTCATATTGCTGTACTTCTTAAAATGGCTGCCGATTACTTCTCTTATATGTGTTTCCTTACGGTGTCTATTCTGACTTTGAAACTCACATAGTGTTTTAACATCATAGTCTACCTGCACACAGTGAAGTGTTGCACCTCATCGGCGATCGTTCAGGAGCCCCTTTATGTCGTATTGAGCGGCTCAGTGGAAAAGAGGTGCATGCCACAATCGTGTGTTTTATAGGTAACCTGTTTTAAAACCTATGTTTTCTCGAAGTTTAATTAATAATTTAAATTTCAGAACTGGTATTGAAGGAACATGATACCGATTTAACTGTAAAATCTCTTGCCAAACAATTTGTATCATTGGTTTCATTATAGAAAGCTTTTCAATCGGTCAACATAAATTAATTTAATTCTATAATTAGTTTTAACTATAAATGAAGAGTCCTCTGAAAGAAGGGGGAATGCTACTCAAAATGTAAAATCGAGATATCAGCGCGATCTGGTGGGTCTCTTTGCGACGTATTGAAGGCACAAGTGTGTCTGGCTAAGAACAATAAGTGTCGTGAGAAAATGGCGTTTCAAATTGACGCGTATATAGCCATCGTAAGTAGTTATACATGCTATAAAAAATAAAACGTCATGTAATGAAACTTTAAATCTCGTCTCCTGAACATTTTACATTATTTGACATCCCCCTTCTTCCCGTGGACCCCTCAAATAAAGAAACATTTATTAACCGGGTTCTATTGTTACTTCCCATCCAAAATATATTACATTTCTTATAATAACTTAGACATGTTGCAGTAAACAACAAGAAGTTCCGTGAAGAACTATACAGCCTACTTTTCATGCCAATGATTATTCTACAGTATATGAACCTATCTAGAATAATGACGAAATTAAGTTGGTAATATCGAAATATCTAATTAGTTCAAAATATACCTGGTATAATGTAGCCTAATAGAGCACTACAGTTGGCAGTCCTGGTGACTGAATATATTCTTAGTTCCACCTCTTAAGGTACAGAATACAAAATTTGGTTGAAGTCCAATGGACGTTACATGCAGTTAGACACTGGATCTATCAGCACGCGTAAAAGCATGTTGCCAACAATACCATGCGTGTGCTGGTCAGAAATAATCTGAATTATTATGATATCTTGTTGTGCCAATTTTGGATGAAATCCATTTGTTAGTATAGAAGTCACATGTATTTTAAAATTGGACATATCAGCAGGCATAGAATCATGTTGGCAGCACCGCCTTGTATTAATTACTCCAAATTAATCTAGAATGTCAGGTGCTATACGTGTGCGGAGTATAGAGCTGTTGGCTTGCATACTTTCTGATATATTGATATTAGGGTAAAAAGAATATAGACAGCATTTATTAACAGTTGGCAGCCCTGATTGCTTTTAACAATACTTATAGTCATATCTGTTATGGTACACATTGCACATACGAAATTTGGTTGAAATACAACTGATAGTATAGAAGTTACATGTATTTAAAAATTGGTACTATCAGCAGGCTTATAATCATGTTGGTAGAACTGACGTATATACGTTACTCCAAATTAATCTAAAATGTCAGAATATACGTGTGCATGGTTTAAAGCTGTTGGCTTGCATACTTTCTGATATATTGGTATTTGGATTTAAAAAAAAAAGAGAGAGCAATTATTAACAGTTGGCAGCCCTGGTGGCTCTTAAGAATACGCTCAGTCATATCTGTTTATGTACAGATATTACATACCAAATTTGGTTGAAATCCAGTTGATAGTGTAGAAGTTATATGCATTTAAACATTGGACCTATCAGAAGGCTTAAAATTATTTTGGCAACACTGTCATGGTTGGCCTCCTGGAAATGAAACTGAAATAGTATTATCTACATGTGTACCAATTTTGGAATAGCTCCCATGCATACCTTGCAAGATATCCAACATGGAGCTCAAATTTCTAGTGTGATTTTCAGCAGTTGGTAGCACTGACATCATTTTCAAACATGGGCGTGAGCTATTCCGGTGCACATCTTTACTCATACTAAATTTGGTTTTGATTGCTGCAGCCGTTAAGAGTTGATAGGGGGGGACACACACACAGCCAGCCAGCCAGACAGACAGACAGACAGACAGACACACATTTGCCCGATCTCATAAGACTACTTTTTCCTCATTTTTGCAAAATGTGAAAAGTAGGCTAAAAATAAGGAAGTAATATACATAATTAACGTCATGAAAGTAAGTTCAGAAGAGAAAGAAATCTGAAGATTGTAGTTTAACTTGACCATGAATCTTGTGATTATGAGCCACGGGACCTCCCTTTTGCGTGGAATCCGAACCACAGGACATGGCATTTCACTTTGAAAATCTCACATGCATTGACCGGGGGAATCGAACCCAGTCCACCTTAGTGAGAGGCCAACAGCTTGACCGCTGTGCCACCACGCCCCTCAGTTCAGAAGAGAGTTACTTGTGTTGTAATAATACACGTATTACCCGCTCAAGGCGCGTAGATCCGCAAAAAGAATGTGTCTTAGATCAGTGACGTACAGTTCACGCCACGATTTTTGGCTGGTGAGCCTCGGTTTCACAGTCGTACAGAGGACAGTCGGTGAGCCTCGGAATGTGCAATTGATGCGTGAGTTTTCAGTTACGCGGAAAGCAACTCTCATATTAATTGCACATGCCTGATATTCGCCACCTGTCCTCTGTACGACTGTGAAACCGAGGCTCACCAGTCAAAAATCGTGGCGTGAACTTGTAAACACACTGCGCGGAAATACCGTACAGTCTGGTTCAATTCGGCTGTTAGCCCGGTCACGAAGCGTCTAATGTGCTAGTTTTTTTTAGCGTATGGCTTTTAGTGCCGGGAGTGTCCGAGGACATGTTCGGCTCGCCAGTTTTGTAGCTGCTTCGAGACGGACACCCAAGTACCGTTGGGGAGGAAAGTTGGAATGTAAGGATGAGGAGTTGGAAGGTAGCGTCTGTGGCCTATAGTTAGGGGCCAACCCCGGCATTTGCCTGGAAGGAAGATGGAAAACCACAGAAGACCATCTTCAAGGTTGCCGGCGGGGGAATTCGAACCTCCTCGCCTCCCGGATGTGAGTGACTGCCAGCAGTCATTCCGTAACGACCACGGCTAACTCACCCGGTAATGTGTTAGTGATGAAGAGTAAAGGAAACAAGTTATTCACGTACAAGCTCGGTGTATTTCCAATGTTATTAAGTTTTGTGACTGAGAGAAGATAGAAAGTATGAAAATATATGTTACACATGCTATTAGTCTTCCTCTACCGGCTGTAGTAAGAAAACAATCAGTTTACACTTTCTTCTGCTTTTCCAATTAATTGAGGTCGCCCAAGCCAACGAGGCTCATTTTGGTTTTGGCTGGGGATTTATGACCGGATGCCCTTCCTGATCCCACATGATTTTCCGGGTGAAAATTCCATCTCGTTGTCACTGGGATTCGAAACCCGGCCGCCCGGGTGAAAGACGAGCAGCAAATCCATTGCGCCATCACGCTTCCCCGTAGTAAAATAGTAATTCAGTGTGTAAAGTACGAATGGAGGTCGAACTTGAAGAAAGTGGAACGCGCGTATTTTCCACAGAAAATTTTCTGAAATATTTTGAATTCATAAAATAAGTTTCAGCATTGCGGAAACTATTAAAATTTTGCAAGCAAAAAATTCATTAGATGGTTGCAGGAATTGTTTAATATAAATCATGTTTTGATTTTCCATGATGATTGATAATGCTCGTGGACTCGGTAATAAGCGTGTCACATATTAATGAATGATAGAATTGAGTGTATACTGTGGCCATTTATTTCATTTTCAGAACGGGCCGGGGAAAGGATTTTGGAAGGAAATCGGCCGTGGACCTATTGAAAGGAACCGTCCCGGCATAATAACTCAAAATCCATTACCATGTGCCAAGTGCCGCTTTTCCATTTACCCCCTCAATCTTATCTCTACTTCGTTAGTATAAAACAAAGTTCCCGATTCTTGGATGTCATGGGTAATCTCGAGAACCACTTGATGGATTTTGATGCGGTTTTCACCATTCTGTAAAGGATATCTCGTGGAAGGTTTCTGTAGAAAACAGTTTATTTATGATCAAAGGAATCCAAGCAGTAACGATTTCAGTGAAAAAGTCCAAAAGAAAGCCTGGCGTCCGTGCGCTTCTTAAGCTTACGCTGGGCAAACCGTTATAGATATCTATATACTATGAGTGTAATAAATGTTCAGCATGAAAAGTTCTACAAAAAAAAAGTCCGCGAGAGCATATGTCTATCTTTAATACATCGCCCACAATTAGTGTTTTACGTTTACATTTCTTCCAACAATCTCCATTCAATTACTGAGGCGACAATTTACAAGCTAGCCTTTGTGTTCACTGCTGGAGGGAAAACGACTTATGTCGTATACAAGGAAATCATATAAGACCTCGGTCAAAAGTAGCCTATCACCTTGCATTCATAACTGTTCCCGGGTGAAGCCGGAGTGGGTTGCTAGTTACTCTATATAATACGCTGAGGTGTATGTTTCACAAAACTCAAGCTCCTAAACCAGAGGGAGTTAGAAGGTGTGGTTTGTCCCAAAATCTTCCAAATCGTCTCAATAGTTCAGGAAAAATCTTGCATTTCTTGAAAAGTCAGCGGAAATATATATATTTGTTTATTAAGTGCTTTTAAACAAATAAACAAGACGATAGCCCCTGCCAGAACTGTATCGTGTACAGCCCGCATAACACCAGAGCCGGGTGGGTAGTCTGTACGGAAGGGGCACACACAACCCATTATGTGAGAGTTCTCGTAGTCGTAGGCTCGTACGGGTCCGCTAGTATAGGCCTACTGTAATTTTATTAATGCAGACAATAGTCATCTATTTTATTTTCAGAACGGGTCAGGGAAAAGATTTCGGAAGGATATCGGCCGTGGACCTATTGAAAAGAACCGTCCCAGCATAATAACTCAAAATCCATTAATATGTGCCATGTGTCGCTTTTCCATTGACCCCCTCAATTATAATAATCAGTTGAGTCTGTTGAATGTTGAACACTTTTTATTGTAGCTGTTAATCCTCCGTGCTACTTATATTCGTTTATTATTCGACTTATTATTAGGAAACTTCTGTTAGTTAGGAAGCAAAATAACCAGTGATGGACGAAGCAAAGAGGATATAAAAAGTAGGTTATCTCAGGCAAGGAAAGCATTTCTCAGAAAAGGAATTTGTTGACATCGAATATAGATTTAGGTATAAGGAAGTCATTTTTGAAGGCCTTTGTCTGGAGCGTGGCGCTCTATGGAAGTGAAACTTGGACTATTGGTGCAGCAGAAAAGAGGAGAATTGAAGCGTTTGAAATGTGGTGTTACAGGAGAATGATGAAGGTCAGATGGGTAGATAGGGTTACAAACGAAGAGGTGTTAAGACTAGTGGGAGAGGAGAGATGTTTCTGGCGACTGCTAATGAAGAGAATAGATAGGTTGGTAGGACACATACTAAGACACCCAGGAATAGCAAGCTTAGTTATGGAAGGAAGGGTCGAGGACACGAACTGTAGTGGTAGACCAAGGTTAGAATATGTAAAACAGATTGCCTCGGATGTATGGTGTGGTAACTATGTAGAAATGAAACGATTAGCTCAGGACAGGGAGGAATGGACAGCTGCATCAAACCAGTCAAAAGGTTGAAGACTCAAACAACAACAACATTCGACCTTGAATACCTACAGTAGGCAAGAGAAAGATTAGTCGCAACATAATGTGTATAATGTATTAGTCTCCTTGGAAGTTCCCACATCACTTGGGCCACTTAGCTCTGCATTTAAGAGCGAAAAGAAGGCTCAACGTCTAAGCCTCCGAGGCTTAGACGGCAGCACGCCGGCCTCTCACCGCTGGGTCCGTGGTTCAAATCCCGGTCACTCCATGTGAGATCTGTGCTGGACAAAACGGAGGCAGACAGGTTTTTCTCCGGGTACTCCGGTTTTCCCTGTCAATACATCATTCCAGCAACACTCTCCACTATCATTTCATTTCATCTGTCATTCATTTAATCATTGCCCCAGAGGAGTGCGTCAGGCCTCGGCAGCCGGCACAGTTCATATCCTCGCCACTAGATGGGGGCTTCATTCATGCCATTCCTGACCCGGTCGGAGACTGGAAGCAGGCTGTGGATTTTCATTTCAAGAAGGCTCAACGTGACAGCTGTGAACTTGGCGGGCGAGTGGAGCGATGGTAAAACAAGCCTGCGGAAGAATATGGCAGGTTTCCGGAGGAAGCCGAAGCCTCGGAAGTATAGTGTGGGGTACTCGTGGGTAGTCTTGCTTGCCCCTCCCTACTACACCGACTCTGCGGGCGACGCGCCGTCACCGCCGAGGAGTTGTCAAAGCAGACGGAGCTGTCACGGACAGGAGTACGCTTGCTAGCGGACAATGGCACTCACACTTTCGATTACACGTGCACAGGCCCGCGTTCTAATTAAACTGTTTGCCGCTAGGCGAGGCAAAAAAAACAGTATTGACGGGAAGGGCTACTCTTAAAACACAGCTAGAGAGACAGGACCAGGGGAAAAGGTTTCAATCGCCAATACACCCTTATCTTTGCTGATATTTCTTCTTGCATTCAACGGTCTCTGAGGAAGACCCTTTTGTCTTCCAATGGCTTGGTCAGTGTTCTATCAATTCCTTCCGTGTGTTTATTCCATTTCGTTAAATTTTCGTAAAAAAAACCCTTCAGAATTGTATTTAAGATCGCAGCTCTGGGGAAGTGGTATATTATTACAGGTCCTGAGGCATGTATCCCAGTACGAGGCAGTAATAACTATTTCTTTTTAGTGTATGGCTTTAAGTGCCGGGAGTGCCCGAGGACATGTTCGGCTCGCCAGTTTGTAGCTGATTCTATGCGGACACCCATGGGGTGAGCTACAAGTACCGTCGCGTGTGGAGTGTTGTCAGGGGAGGAAAGTTTGAGTGTAAAGACGAGAAGTTGGAAGGTAGCGGCTGTGGCCTATCGTTAGGGACCAACCCCGGCATTTGCCTGGAAGGAAGATGGGAAACCACTGAAGTTCATCTTCAAGATTCCTGGTGGGGGAATTCGAACCTCCTCGCCTCCCGGATGTGAGCGACTGCCTGCAGGTACGCCGTAACGACCACGGCTAACTCACCCGGTAGTAATAACTAAATTAACACGCACGAATACAGTCGCCAATGAAACATAAGTAATCAAACAAATTCAATAATGTTGTTGGTTTTACGTCCCTTTTAATTACTGATGCTTTTAAAGACGCCGGGCTGCCAAAATTTTGTCCCGAAGGGGATCTTTAACTTGCCAGTAAATCTACTGACATAGCTCGCTCGCATTCCCTCAAATGCCAACTGGCTGCGTCAGGGTTCGATCCTGCAACCTTGGGAACAGGAGGCGAGAACTTTACCGCTGAGCCACACACTCAGTTGCAGTCGTAAACAAATTCAACTAAGAGCCAAGTAAACGGGGCTGATGACCAAGACGCTTAATGAATCAACAACTATAAGAACTCCCAATGAGTTGATGGCTAGAGGGCCTCGGATATCAAGATAGAGGGGCGTGGTGGCTCAGCGGTCTAGCTGTATGCCTCTCACCAAGGCGGTCCGGGTTCGATTCCCGGTCAATGCACGTGAGATTTTCGAAGTGAAATGCCATGACCTGTGGTTCGGATTCCACGTAAAAAGGAGGTCCCGTGGCTCATGATCTGCCGATTAACGGTCACGTTAAACTACAAGCTTCCTTCCATATCAAGATAGAGTACAGTGAAAATTACATTTGTGTCAAAATCGACGACCAGGGTACTGATATGCTATGGCGCACCACACCCTTAAGGTGTGGATACTATTATTTCTATGTGCTAATTATACTTGTATGACAGAAAAGTATAGTAGGCTATATCATTTTATTTTAGTTATTTTTACAGACAGCGGGAGCTACGCTCCCTAACACGCAGCTCTAGGCCATGGGGCAAGCTCTCTGCGGACTCGGTAGCCGTGGGATCGAGCCCCACCGTCGACCGTCCTTTAGGAGGTTTTCCGTAGTTTACCATTTTCAAATCCAGGCAAATGCTGGGACGGTACCTTCTGACAAGCCACGGCCGCTTCCTTCCACATCCTTGTCCAGTTTCATTCACCATCATACATTTCATTTCATCTCTCACTAATTCCATTCATGAGGTTGGCGTGAGGACGGGCATCCGGACGTAAAAACCATCCGCCACAAAGACTTCCATCGCATCTCATCCCCGACCCCGTTGGAAAACGGGAATAATAAGGGGTAGACATATATATTTTAGTTATTTTTGTGAACCTCAACAATATGCAGTACTGGGGAGTGTGACGTGGCAGTTTTCCACCAAGGTTCAAATCCCGACGACAACGCGGTGAAATATTCACTTGAGCAATTGACGGGTGTCATGAATGGGCATCTGGCTTTAAATCACCGGCCATATGAGAAAAAAAACTCAGCCTCATGATGCAGAACTCAGAAGAGGTCGGCTCGATGCCCATCTCAGTCATCCTAGAATTGGTTTACTGTGATGTCCAACTTCTACTGCAGGGAAATGGTGGGATCGTACCTAAATGAAGGTCTCGGCCGACTCCTACCCAAATCCTAGCCCCATTACAAATGCACACACTAGTACAGTCATCACAATAACACAGGGTATCAGACAGATTCAACACACATACCCAAGCACACGGGGCTACATGACCACCTAAATCACGTGCTGGGTGGCTCAGTTTTGTCCTAAAGACGTAAGTTTTACTGTAGAAAAGTATTCTTGGAGTGTTTTTGTTACGACTTTGAAGTTGTTTGAAGGGAATTATTTCTGTCAGTATTTGTGGTGGGCTAATTGACTCTATTTGCGAGAAAACTATTAAGTACCCTCCATCACACTAATTCAAATTCATGATCTCCCCGTACATAACCATCCTCCGTGCTGCCAGAACTGCTCTCATAAAATATTTTTATTGCATAATTTTTTGTTGCCTTATAATTTACTCCCCGTTTTACGGGTGGTTTATTCAGATATTTTTATGCAAGTCTCTCTATGGAGATGTAGGGACTAATTGAAGAAAACGGCATTTAGTGGTATATTAAAAACCACGTCCACTAACTGTGTTTATCAAATGTGCGCCCCAAAGGCGTTTCCGATGGCCAGTTCACCCTAGGCCTGGCTCGTTATGCAGTTAAACGGACAGCGACTGTCGATGTGAGGCAGCCTCGTTAACAAGCGATTTCTCGTTTGCTCCCTTCCACGCTCTCGCTTCGCCAGTCTCTGCCTGGCCTGCCTCTTCCTTCCATGAGCTGTTTAACAAACGTGACCAATTTCAAGTAGGGCTTATTAAGCCACACTCGTTCATATGTACACATTTGCCATGTGATAGATTTAAGATCAGTTCTTCTCAATTGCTGGTTCAGCGGACAGACCAGCAGGTGGCAAAGTGTGGGTGGTTGCCAACATTAAGGAAATGGTACTTATTAGTAATATCTTATTAGGGTTCGGAAGTTACGACCTAAAGAAGTACAAAATATGCAAGCAAATATGCCCTAAAAACTAGCCAAATGTGACCTAAAAACTATAAAATATGACCTAAAACAACTATGAAATATGACATGAATGTTTGGGATAGGTAGAGTATCACTAACATACAGTAAACGTCTTAAGTGCCAAAACGTGATCAGCGATAATACACCAGACACATTTAATCATACAAACTGATAGAGAGCTGCAGTACATTAAAATTTTCAACATTCATTCAGTATCATATCCTTGAGATGCAGTTCTTGCTCGGTTGTCCTAAAAGACATAACATGGCATTTCCTTGTTTGCTAATTGCTTTTGAGCTAAATATATCTACTGGAGTGACATCCTATTGAAAGGCGAAAGCACACTATCGTCATGTTCCGTGACCTCATACGTTGAGTGTCGCAATCTAACTTTTCCAGAAAGATGGCTAAAAGACGTCCGTAGAGGAGCGCCTTCTTGGAATCAGGTCTTCTAAACCTGCTATCTGCCTGTTCTGGGAAAAGAAAGAAAAATACACTATATCTACTGCACTATTCGGAAATTCTGTGTTTGAAACTCGACGCAGATAACACGTACCTTGTTAACGACGCCTACATTTAAGGGGACTTATGAGTGAGTTTTCATGAAATATGGACCAAAATACGGAAATTTGGATTTTACCGAAAATTGGTGCCCACACCTTTTCAGAATCAAGGAGTGTTGGATTTTTTCCCGTGGCGCCATTTTTAAAGCCCAGGCGGTGATTTAAAGATGGATGCGCATCATTATTAAGACAAGACCTTTAGTGAAGATCAGTTAGCAACGTGACCACATACGTCTTCGACAGAGCAGAAAAAGGACCACCACAGGAAAGAAAACTGCAAGAAAATAGAGAAAACTGCTGAACTTGTCCCTAGAAGACAGGATGAAGAAGTCTGAGGGCTGTACATATGGTGCAGGGCAGTTCTGATGTAAGTAACTAACCTCCAACTTCAATTGCTGTTTTCTCATGAAGTGATTTTTGTTACATGTAATATCATAGAAAATGTTCCTTGTATTGCAGTTTTGAAAATATTTGGTTCAAAGTTGGTTTGCATATTAAAATATGTATGAACATTACAATTTGCTCTGGATTTTAATGTCAGTGAAAATTTACTGTAATTTTTTTGCTTTCAAAAATAAATTATTTTTATTTTTAGGGCAAAACATGAATATTATCACTTTGACTATCATTTCTGACTCTCATATAAAAGGTACATAAAATTCCAGAGCAATTTCCATTTGTACATGTATTGTGCTACTGTTTACCAAGTATGGATGAAAATAAGTGAAAACTCCATCGCAAGGAACTTTTTTTATGACCATATGTTTTGAAAATATTTTTATTATTATTTCAGAAACGGTTAAAGTAATCAATTTGAAATTCAGAATATCCTCTAATTAAAGGCATATCTACATGTGGTTAAAATTTCAAATTGATCTGTCCAGTAGTTTCGGATTTTGGAAACTCACTCTTAAGTCCCCTACAAAAATGCTAATATTATAACCAAATATGACCTTATATCACTAAAATATGACCAAATATGACCAAAACAATAAAAAATGGCCGAAATATGCATTTATAGGCAACATCAAATTGCTTTAAACGTGGTCAGGGACCCGTCGTTCAAACTTATTTTTCAGATTTGGGGTAAAATGGGCTCAGGAAAAAAATATGACTTTTCCTTAACATCCGAACCTTACTTATTATACTGGGTCATCGAAAAAGGTGGCCTTAATTTTGATTTGTAATCGCTCAGGCTGTAATAAAGATAATATAATTATTTTTACACCAAAAGATAGAGAAACTCATAAAGCTTTGTTTACCTATTTAGTAGGTTTCGATGTGAGCTCCGCATGTGGCACGACACACATCCAAGCGATAGTCCACCTCCGTCCAGGTCCGCCGAATCTTGTCAGGAGTCACGGTTGCTATCGCATCGGTGATTAGAGCCACAGGAGGAGCTCACATAGAAACCTACTAAATAGGTAAACATGATTTTCTCTATCTTTTGGTGTAAAATAATTAAATTATCTTAATTACAGCCTGAGCTATTACAAATCAAAATTAAGGTCACCTTTTTCGATGACCCTGTAGCCTATAATACGCTAAGGTGTATGTTTCACGAAACTCAGGCTCCTAAACCAGAGGGAGTTAGAAGGTACTGTTTGTACCAAAATCTTCCAAATCGTCTCAATAGTACAGGAAAATCTTACATTTCTTGAAAACTCAACGGAAATATATTTATTTGTTTAGCCTATAAAGTGCTTTTAAACACATAAACAGCTTGCCATGGTGGGTGAGTGGATAGCGTGTCGTTCTACTAACCCCAAGATTGCAGGTTTGCTCCTGGCCGTGGTAAGTGATATTTTTTTTTGAAAGGCGGCAAAAATTCGACACGCATGTCATACGATGTTGGCATGTCAAAGAACCCATTTGAATTCAGTAGGCCGTGTTCATAATGGCAAAATTAATCTCGGGAGTTTCCACCAACACAAAGTTCCTCATTTCTCTACTAGAAAGCGCTATAGCCTAGTGTTCAAGGAGCTTAGATATCTAACCTCCTTGACTTTCATAGTGATTCAAGGAACAGCGAAATTCGACTTGCAAGCTACCCTCTGGGTGTCAAATTACAAAGCTTGCACCCGGCACCCAAGGCCATACGATATTATTTATTTATTAACACATAAACAAGACGATAGCTCCTGGCAAAACTGTGTCGCGTCCCGCCCGTATAGCACTAGAGCCGGGCGGGTAGTCTGTACACATGGGGCGCACACAACCCATCTCGCACGGGTCCGCTAGTACTGTATAATATTATACAGCTAATATAATTCCCGTTACAACGTGGTCGGGGTTGAGATGAGTTGAATTTCTATGTGATGGGTCAGTTTTACGGCTGGATATCCTTCCAGACACCAACCTCATGAGAGGAGTTAATGAGAAATGAAGTGGATGAAGATGAATAAAGTCGGCAAGGAGTTGGAAGGATGCGTCAGTGACCTATGAGAAGGTGGAATGGCCCCATGGCCTAGTCCTGCGCCTTAGCGAGCATAGCTATCACTGTTAGTGAAAATGAAAATCCACAGCCTGCTTCCAGTCGACCGGGTCAGAGAATGGAATGAATGAAGCCCCCATCTAGTGGCGAGGATATGGAAGTGTGCCGGCTGCCGAAGCCTGTCGCACTCCCCTGGGGCAATGATCCAATGAATGACAGATGAAATGAAATGAGTAAACTCGGGATAACCATTATCATAAATGGGATTCTAGTCTGCGATCTCGAGACTTGCTGCAGCTGTTCCCACGGCCGTGTGTACGAGTGTGTTATTATTATTATTATTATTATTGGTATTCTGGCTGAAGGCAGGTCCGTGCCTCCAAAGAGGCTATCCTCAGCCGGAGTTTACGTGTGGTAGGGTGGCCAGGACTTTTCCGCTCCTCCTTTATTTTGCCAACAGCGCGTGGTCCCACTGAACCGGCATTCCATCCAAGGTCCAACCACGCCCTATGCTGCTTAACTGCGGAGATCTCATGGGATCCGGTGTTTTAACATGGCCAGGCCGTTGGCTTACTTGTGTGTGTACTGTGTAATTTATCAGATACCAATAAACTGTATTATTGTTGTGTCTTTAGTAAAGACTTCAGTGTAACTAACATGGCCTGGGATTTGAATAGGTGCCCTCCATTTTTCTGGGGTCATTTTTGAAAAACCTCGCAAATTACTACAATCCGAGAGGCTGCTCCCTTTGTCGGTATTTGAAACTTTGATCTCCGAATGTGCTGCTTCCCGCTCTTATCTTAGATCGGTTTTTCACATGTCCACAGTGTGGAGCTTCTGTGTGATAATGTGAGCTAAATTGTAACACGCAATATTGGTGTGATACTGGAATCAATATACTGACGGCTGTATTTCTTTGTCAATCTTGTTTCTGCCGTCACCTTGATTTTCCTTTAGTAAGTTATTGATCAGTAAGGGTCTGCTGGTGAAAGGGCTGGGGCAAAGGACAATGAGTGTCGGCCGACATTTGAATGCGGAGAAGCGCGCGTTGATCAGAGCCATCTGTGTGGAGGATGGGTTAAACTTTTGTAAGGGGACATTCAGCTGGAAGGTCCTTTAATGTAGCACGAGGGAATGCTATTACTCTCCAAATGTTATGGCACTAGAAGACTATCATAATGACTTCTCTTTACATGATCAGTAATTGAACTGAGTCAAGCGTATATCAGAAATGTAAGAGTTCATCTCTTTTCATCGTTGTAAACAGAAGTGCATTTATTTTTGTTATAAAAACCAAAATCCTCACAACCATGTAGCAGTTATTATTTATAAGTTAATTCCTGTAAGTAATGGCCGGTCAATCATTTACCCCCAACTTGGTGATAATTAGGGCCCGGATGTTGATGTTGTTAAAAAGTTTAAAAAATGCACTTAAAATTTTCAAAAATGACTGTAATAAATGACCTATAAATTCGAAAAATGTACCATAAAATGGTGAAAATGATCTTATAATAATAAACTCACCAATATTCCAAAAATTCGAAAAATGCACTGTAAAATTGAGAAAATGATCTTATAATAATAAACTCAACAATATTTCAGAAGATTTTGCATAATGTTTTATACCCGGTGTTTTTGTCCAGCACTTTTTTCAGTTTTGATGCAATCCCCGCAGCAATGTCGCCACGATTGTTGCTAAGACTAGTTTCCACCCGGTTGATTAAGGAAATGGAATCAACCATTTCTTCGCCCGTTTTCTCCAACGATGTGATTGTTGCTGTCAATAACGGTACAAGCTTCTTCTTAACTCTGAGAGACGCAACTCCCTCATGTAAAGCTGTGACATGACTAAATTGGATAAAAATGACTTAAAAGGCCAATTTCTCTAAAATATGACCCAAAAATCTACCAAACTTAAAAATGCTCTTAAAATGGAAAAATAGAAAAAAGGCAAAAAGATGCAAAATAAAAAACACATATTTGAAGACGGGGTGGCCCGTCCGCAGTTTCTATGTACTTCAGCATTGTTTTAGACAGCTCAGTAAAAAGATGGCATGTCATCAACATCCGGGCCCTAGTGATAATTAACTATGTATGAAATTAACCATCTGGAACAAATTGGTCCTCAATGGCAAAATTTACTTGAAATCTAAATGGTATGAAATGAAACAACCAATAGGCCTAGTCAGTAGGCCTAATTATACTATTATTATTACTTTCTTCGTAGTTAGTTTACCCTCCAGGTAGGCTTTTCTCACGGACTCATCGAGGGATTCTACCTTTACCGCCTCTACGGGCAGTGTCCTGCAATTGCGATACAACTGGGGAAGAAGGACTAGCGTCTCGCCTAGGTGGCCTCATCTGCAAAGTGAACATGGGTCCTCATGAGGGATGGGACGGGACGGGAATAATGGGAGTGATAGACAAGGAAGAGGGAAGGAGGTGGCCGTGGCCTGACGGTAGGTAGGTCCCGGCATTTGCCCGAAGACGAAGTGGGAAACCACGGAAAACCATTTCGAGGATGGCTGAGATGTCAATCGAGCCCCCTCTACTCATTTGGACCATCAGAGGCTGAGTAGACCCCGTTTCAGTAGGCTACTCATACCACTTTTCAAATTTCGTGGCAGAGCCGGGAATCGAACCTCGGACCTCAAGGGTGGCAGCTAAGCACGCTGACTACTACACCACGTAGGCGACAAAAATATATTATTATAAGTTGTTAAAATAGTATAACATGACTAGTTTCGACGACAGTGAGGTCATCATCAGAAATCTTAAATTGTCGGAATAAACTATTAAAACATAATACAGTATAGCCTACAGTAGAGTTGCGAGTAATTTAAACTAAATGGTAATTTTGAAATTCACTTAAAATATTCCAAACCTATCGAAGTCAGATCTGTAACATAGTAACTAAACCAAAATTAGAACCATCTTTTTTCTTCCGGAAAATAATTTATATTTTTGGTTAAGTAACTGCACGGTTAGAATATGTCAAATAGATCGCCTCGGGTGTAGGGTGTGGTGACTATATAGAGATGAAACGATTAGCTGAGGATAGGGAGGTCTAGACAGCTGCATGAACCAGTCATAAGACTGGTTGGTTGGTTCCTTAGTTTAGGGGCTGCGACAACACGGTCATGTAGCCCCGTGTACTTTGGGTGTGTGTAGAATCTGTCTGATAACCGGTGTTAATTGTGATGTCTGTATTAGTGTGTGTTATCAGCTTTTAATTCAATAAGGACTGCAGACATTGAATTTCAAGTAGTTCCTACTATTGCCGCCAAACGCCACCGTCAACAACTACTACAGTGGAACTAAGATAATTCGAACCTCAAGGGACCAGATAAATAATTCAAATTATCCAAAATTTCGAATTAAGAAAATTCTCTGATATGGGTAGAGTAAATATTCAAAATTTAGGTTGCTATCCAAGAACCGTTATTAAACATAATATTACATAGGTTTTTAACAAGTAAAGTGCTTATATACTATGTATTACGTTTACATAAATTTACGTTCAACAATGCAGTTTAACAGACAACGGTACTGTATAATGACTTTATCGTGGATAACCTCAAAAGTTTCAAATGATAAACTAAAACCAAAATGTACTATTCACCTATTTAATGACAGTAGTAATCCAGCAATGTAGTTAAATCTTAGAGAAATCTTCTGTTTTTCAAAATAGTTTCGTGATTTTTACCTGTTTCCTACAATTAAGTCTCTAGGCCATCAGAAATAAAAGAATCTAACAAATTTAAGGAACGGAAAACAGAAACACCTACGTCATTTCTACTTTAAAAAACGCCCAACAATCGAATGGGGACCGCATGCCAATAATAAACGTCGTTGTTCGGGAATTCCTGACCCAACTGTTTGGCTTCCGATCGGCTTTTTACACGTAAAAACTTCGAATTATCCAAAATATAATTCGAATTAACCACGATTTTTTAACATTGATTGTATATAAAATGCTAGGGACCTAAAGAAAAATTCGAATCAAAGAAGATTTCGAATTATAGAAGTTCGAATTAGCCACGTTCCACTGTAGTTCAGAACTTGGCTACTAGATGCCACCGCATTCGGCTCCTGGCGACGAACGTAGGAACCTTAAGAGCGTTGTTTAACCTATAAGTTAATTTAGCTTTACACAGGTGTAATTAGTGGAAGGTTCTTTAACATGCCATACATCTATGACATGGGACCGCCGGCTTTACTTCCCCTCCGAAGGAAGGCATACTGAGGGATTTTAAACGCTCTTAAAAATCCGACGACTTCGGCTGGGTTTGAACCCGCGAACTTGGGCAGAGAAGCTCAGCATGCTACCAACTACGTCACCGAAGCCACCAGTCAAAAGACTGAACACTCTAATAAAATACCTAAGGAACTAAAACATACACGGCTAGAAATGTTGCTGGGAATGTGATAAAATGTGATAAAATGCTGTCCAGTTTAGTTATGTGGCTTTCGGTACCACAGCTAGCAGCTGGAGTGAAAGAGAAGCGACTGCAGCAAGTGAGCTGAGTGAGGGACCTACCCCCTAAGGGTACTTACTCTTCATGCCGTCTTGACGAGCTGAGCGCAGCGCTGACTCAAAATCCCCAGTGCCAATTAATCATATCGACCAAGATGAGATATATAGAGCTAGCCAGCGAACAAGCGGGACGCACAAAACAACATAAATTAAGAATGTGTAGTTTATGGCTCACCTAACCCTTGGTCCTCGCTCCACCCCTCCGCATTAGGACTGCTCATCGATCGTAAATGGAAATTGATTCCCATTCCGTGTAGATTGAGCCGAAAGCTCCTTCCGAGGTTTCGTATAAGGAAGATTGCAAACTACAAGAACAATAACAACAACAACAACAATAGAACGACGACATGGGTTTAGTGGCTGTTGTAACTTTTGGTTTAGATATTGATAATAATGCTTTTGGTTTTACGTCCCTTTAACTACTGTGGCTTTTAGAGACTCCGGGGTGCCGTAATTTTGCATCGAAGGGGAACTTTGACGTGCCAGTAAATCTACTGACACGGTTCCCTTGCATTTCCGCACCCTCAAATGCCAACTGACAGTGCCAGGATTCGATCCTGAAACCTTGCGAACAGCAGGTGAGAACATTACTGCTGAGCCACGCAGCCAGTCCAGATGGTTTAGAGACACCGGGGTTCAAATTAACTTACCAATCTCACCACGACTGTGATTGTGGCTGCTGCAGATTAGTGATTCAAATCCCGGTACTGACACGACTACCCTGGCAAACACCTGATTTAATGTCTCAGTGCACCTACCCCATTCCTGACCCTAATCCCGTAATACGTATTAACAACAACAACAACAACAACAAAAATATAACTTACCAATTACGGAATTATCGCATTTAAGGACCTTTAAATAGCAACCGATTCTGCAATGATTCAATTCCGGAAGTGTGAGCACAGCAGCGCAACTCCTCCAACTCACCCAGCTAATCACACAGCAGTTTCCTCATTTAGAGGCTATGCACATCTCTGTCAGCTGTCCCATGTACTTGCCAGAGTGTCAGATGTGTTCTTTGTACCCATAATTATTAGAGTCTAAGAACTTAAACAAAGCGGCGCATGAAAAGAGTCTAGCAAGGACTACATTGGCAGATTGCAGGAGGGGGATACAAATCTTGGATCTATGAATATGCAGAGAAATCCTGTGTCTTTTCTGTTCTATACCAACTATAATTGAAGCGTATGCGAGAACAAACGGCTATGTTACATTTGTTACTTATTGAGAAAAACGTTAATAAAGGTGACTCCGTGGGACAGGGCTACGCGGTAAGACGTATCATAGACTTTTGTTTCGTAAACCAACACACTACAGTGGGCGCGCTCACTCAGTCGCCCATAATGGAAGCGCACAGAATAGAATAGCGTTATCTTAAGTTTAATGTTATTGTTTGAACCTACTTATAATGTACTAGCAACCCGCCCCGGCTTCACCCGGGAACAATTACGAATGCATTACGTGATCAGCGTTTTTTTCGATGTCAAATGAACTACGACCTATAGCCTATCCGATTTACGTCTCTGCAAGATGGGATAAACTCACTGACTGGACTATTAATTATACAGTATTATCATGGAGATGCATGTGCAACGAATTCTTGTCAGAAATAATTTCAGAATGGCGAGGTGCATGGAACAAAAATCTCCCTTCCATCCATTCTTGTATTTTGCGGAACGAAAAGTTCACAGGTGAAATGAAGAAGAGCCAAGTTGCACTTCCAGGTAAACTCAAAACACAACCACTCTTCTCTGAAGATTCTTGGAAGAAATGAAAACGTAAAACCACTTATTGTGCAGTGGGCAATGTATTGAAGATAGAGATATGCTCTCGGGGACTTTTTAGTAGAACTTTTCATGCTTAACAATTCTTACACCATAGTGTATTGATAGTTCAACGGTTTACCCACCGTAAGCTTAAAAAGCACGGACGCCAGGTATTTTCCGACTTTTTCATTGAAATCGTTACTGATTGGCTTCCTTTAATCATAAATAAATTATTTTCTACAGAAACCTTCCTCGAGATATCCTTCACAAAATGGTGAAATCCGTATCAAAGGCCATCCAGTGGTTCTCAATATTACCCGTGACATCCAAGAATCGGGGACTTTGTTTTATACTAAGTAGAGATTAGTCCGTGAAAATAATGTTCCTTTAAATGTAAAACGCGAATGAACTCGTTTCTTTGCCGTGGTCAAGGCATTTTCATGAAGCTTCAAACTACAACTATGGTGCTTTTCCTTTTGGTTTCAACACAATAATTTGCACCAATAAGCTTTGTAATACACAGCTGATAACACCAGAATAGCCTCCTGACAAGAATATGTTCATTATATCAATTTACTTCATAAAATTATTGCAGTGTTTGAGCGGGAGCGATTTAGGCCTAACATGGACTTCTGATCCGTTATTCTTAAAATACAGTACATTTCGCTTCACAATTTCGGGAATACTAAAGCCATCTTTTGAGATATGCTCGAACTACTTGCAAATACGTATTCAGCAATCATCGTAGATGTTTGTTCCGTGAATATCTCAAATTACACAAAATGTAACATAGACGTTTGTTCCCGCAAACGCTTCAATTGGTACCGGCACCGTATAAATGATTGGATTGTATTATTTTTATTTTCGGGAGAGAATTTACTGCATCAACTCTTTCAGTGATTAGCAGGCTGCGTACGTTGTGACGTCATTCGCTCTGTTCTGCGTGACTCTGCTTGGAGAGCGCGTAGTTCGTGCACTCGATATATTTTTATCGGGCCTCTACGACTGCTACCAAATGACTGGCTTTCATTTTGATAGAAAAGCAGTATTTTCATTGAAATTTGTTTTAGAGCATATCAGGTTAATACATTTTCTCACACAACTGAACATAATAAGTTGCTGATTCTTTTAGGGATTTAACAACATCGTGGTTTAGCTCCGTGCACTTGGGTGTAGAATTTGTCTGATAACCTGTGCCACTGCAATGTCTGTACTAGCATGTGTATTTGTAATTCCGGATCGGATTTGGGTAGGAAGCGGCCGTGGCCTTCGGTGGCCTCGCCGGGAGTAGAAGTACAAAACCACGGAAAACCACTTCCAGGAAGGCTGAGGTTTTCATCGAACCAACCTCGACTCGGTTTTGCCTCACGAGGCTGAGTGAACCCCGTTTCAGCCCTCTAACTGGAATTACATATCTTGCCAGAGTCGGGAATCGAACCCAGACCTCCTTTTCCATTTCCTATCTGCCTTGCATGGCTCTCCTTCCTTCCATGCCCCTCAATTCTCATTCTTCGAAGATTGAGGGCATTTCTTTTCATCCTGTCTTTTTTACCTTTTTCCTTCTTTTTTCTCTCCATTTGTCCTCCTGTGTGTGGGTCTGTACTTAGTTTCCATCACATTATCATTTTCATTATAACCCAACCCATTAGGGGCCGATAACCTAGATGTTAGGCCCCATAAAACAACAATAATCATCATCATCATCATCATGCTTCTTAACTTTTCACGTGTATTATGCAGGCGCTTAAGGAATAAGAACACGAGGACAATCTTAATGACAAATTTGTCCGGACAGAAAAATCGTTTTAATTGACCGCGTTGACGGGAGAAGTGGTAGGTTTGGGGGGGGGGGGGGGGCTGAGGATATTGAAGACCAAGACAAGGAGAGTGTCACAGTTTGAAGCCGAGGATCGGGTCACCACAGACTCGGCAGTCCAGCTCTACCCGTGTCACGTCACTCCATGCTCCCCTCTCGAGTCTCGACCTACCATTATTGCGCTGCCTCCATGCGTGTACCACAGTGGCCGCGTAACCTGCATCACTCACTATCTCAACCTAATAATAATAGTAATAATAATAATTCCATTTGAATCCCCTTTGGATGAATACATTCTCATCTGGGATGTTTTCATAATTAAGAAATACACGAAAGTCTTACAATTGTGTGTGCATTTAAGTAATGAGACATGTCTATGTCTGACAGTGAGACAAATTACCTGGAAACAAGTGCCGTATCCACTCTTCAGCGTAGGCTATGTCACTATGTTAATGTCTAGCTAGACCAGAGTTTTGTATGGAGAAAGGTGCTCAGTATTTGATTCCGATAGAAATGGCGTCGGTCATAGAAGTGCATTTAGAAACCCCTGCCCTTTGCTGAAATCGAACCTGTGATCTCTAGCATGGAGACGTCATTTACTTGACGGGCTAGCCTTCACTTCATTCAATAAATTCAGTCTATCTAAATTCTGGTCCGATGCTTCACTAGTACCTTTTCTTGATAATGGTTCACTGTTCTTTACAAGAAATTGTTGTATGTGCAGCAAATGAATCTTCGTCAGTTTCTCGCTGTCGTCCTTCCACCATTATTTCATTGTATTTCTATTATTTCTATTTATCCCTTCTTAGCTTCTCCATTGTTGTCATCTCCATCTTCTTATCGACTTTCCCATCCGTCTTGTACCGTGGCCCGCGTCGCTCTTTGTCGGAGGAAGTTTGTAGAAATGTCTTTCTTAGCCTGACCAGACGAGTTGATGTCCAGTGAATGATCGGTACTAATCTTTCTCAAGTCAGAGAGGCGAAGTGACGAGAAACAGCGAGCATTTGTCAGGATTTTCTTGAAATATTATCAATATTTCCTTCTTAATGTCCCTGCTCCATGAATATAAATTAGTTGACATTATTGTCCCTAGGCATGCAATTTAATTTATTAGCTAAAATGCCATCTGCGTCTATGACTGGTATCGAATCATTGGGATTTAAGCTGTGAAGTTTAATGGTAATATTAGGCAGTCACTTCGAGTGACTGGAATTAAAATTCAGCGGAATAAATGTCAAGCTTTGTCTACGAAGACAAGTGCGGTAAATGAGGTTGCTGGCTCACATCATCTCTACTATTTATGATACCCTCCCCTTCCCCCTCCCCAAAATCCCATCTGGTTTCTTAGTTTCGTACTGTTATTTAAGATTACATCCGTCTCAGGTTTATATAGTGCATAAATTAAAAAGTTATGGGTGAAGGCAATCAAACAGCCATTTTAAATAAGTGGAACCAACAGGCTATTGGCTATACTTAATTGTTGATTATTCAAATCATGTAACTGAATTCGGATGTTACAGTGGCTTAATACCCGGAGATGACTAGAAGTTTATACATCAGAAATTTAAAGTCCATTTGGAGTAACGACAAACGACTGACAATATATTGAGGGCAGAATGTTGGATGTTCGTGGAGGTATGCGACTTAGCACTGGGATACAATATGACTGGCATTTAACAGTTCGCCTAAAGATTAGTTATTCTATCAAAGTCGTCATCATTTTTTCTATACACGATATCCTGTGTCTTAACTACTGACAATGACATTCCATGATATCGAGTTCTGTATTGCTTGCTCCCTTGTCCCAAAGTTCAGGGTACGATTCCAAGCTGTGTCAAAAATTAAAATTTCAGGTCTGAGAGTTCGAACAGGGTGCCCTTAGCCTCGTGAGGACAACCGAGAAGAGGTGGGTTCGTGTCCCACTTTATCTGTCCTGCAAGTGATTTTCAGGGGCTTCTATTCCAAGCTAATACCAATATGGCCTACTTCCCAATCCTGGACCTAACGACAACTACAATAGTACAGTCACTGCTAATTCTAAACACACAAAAGTACTAGGGGCTGGTGACCATGAAATTCCTAGCCCCTAAATGAAACAACAACAACAACAACAACGACAATGGAGTGTTCGATTAATTTTCTCAGCAGAGCACATGACTGTAGCTGGCGATAGACATTTACAAATGAAACTACTAATGAAAGAGGCGTGGCCTTTCTGGGGAGAGATGTGGGGACTTACTTATTTTATTTATCTATGGCTTTTAGTACTGGGTGTGTCCGAGGACCTTTTCGGCTCGCCAGAGGCTGTAGCTGCTTCCAGCGGACACCCATAGGGTGAGCTACAAGTTCCGTTCAATTTCAAGTAGTTCCAACTTTCGCTACCAGATGTCAATGATACCTAGTGGTGAACGTTGGAACTTTGATAGAGCGTTCCAACGAAATCTAACCTAGAAATTTAGCTTCTCACAAGTTCAGTCTGTGGAAGAATCTTTTACATGCCATAAATCTATAACATGGTACCGCCGGCTATACTTTCCCTCCGAAGGAAACCATACTGAAGGATTTTAACGCTCTTAAAAATCCGACGACTTCGACCGGGTTTGAACACGCTATCTTGGGCACAGCAGTTTACCATGCTACCAACTACGTGTGGGGACCATCTGACACCAGGTTATCTTTGCAGCAAATTCTTTCAAAAGATCAGGCTAGTATAAAAAATAAAGAGAGGATATGATGCTTCTTGGTATTGATGGAAATAGTAGACGTGTTGCAGTTTTGTTGGCCAGTGAGACATTCCTCGCGGACAAGTTGGTTCAAGACGAAATCCTCACCAGATGCATCATTGAATATGCAATGAGACGCAATAGCTTCCCTCTGACTGTTGCTATCGTGGCAACCAAGCGTTCCTGTGTTCTGCCTTCCTTCGCCTGCCCACGGGATATTACGTTCCTCCAAGGATGTCTTGGAGTAGAATAAAAAAAAAGCACCAGCATTTGGACTTCATGTCACTCACTTGGCTGTACAGTATACTAAACAGGGGAAATGAGCTTCTCCAACTCACTCGCAACAAAATTAAAGTTAGATAAGCTTTCCGGATACCGTACTGTATTTGCTGGCTTATTTCAGAGTGGCCTGCCCATCAACGCATTTGCTATATTCCTCTGCACATTCTTTCAGTGTACTAACATTCTTAGGGGGCGTGGTGGCGCAGCGGTCAAGCTGTTGGCCTCTCACCAAGGTAGACCGGGTTCGATTCCAAGTCAATACATGTGAGATTTTCGAAGTGAAATGTCATGTCCTGTGGTTCAGATTCCACGTAAAATGGAGGTCCCGTGGCTCATGATCGCATGATTAACGGTCACGTGAAACTAAAAGCTTCCTTACTAACATTCTTGGCTGTCACCCTGGAGGTCCGGGTTCGATTCCCGACTCTGCCAAGAAATTTTACCCTAGTCTGAGGATTGGAATCGGTGACACACAGCCTCGTGAGGCAAAACTGAGTAGAGATGCGTTTGATTCCGACCTCACCCATCCAGGAAGTGGATTTCCGTGGTTTCTCCACTTCTGTCTGCAGTATTAGGTAGTCAGCTCAGAGGCTGGTTGGATCCTCAAAAAGTACCGCCATAGGTTAGGTCAGTGGATACTCACAAAACCTCAAAGCAGCACCCTCCCCCTCCCCTCCCCTCCTGGAGCTCACATCTAGTAGGACGTGGGTTGGTGACCACGAGACCCCGGCTGAGTCTGGCATTGCTTCCTCTTACTTGTACCGGACTCCTCTCCGTCTTCTTTCCTGTCGACCTCTCTTGCTCAACTCTTGTTCTCTTCCGACGGTCTTAGGGTATCCGAGGCCTATGGAGTCTATCACTTTCACGCCTTAATTGGCCCTTGTCTCATCTTTTCTGATACCCTCATTCTTCGAGGGACCAGGCTTCTTTTTCTTTTCATCTCATGTTTCAATACCACCCAAACCATTAGGGACCGATAACCTAGATATTAGGCCCCTTAAAACAACAATTATCATCATCATCAAAGCAGCACTATAATGAGGCGTACTAGGCAAGATGAGGAGTGAGGTAGTTTGCCATTGCTTTCCTCACTGAGTCAGAACAATAGCACTGACCCTATGATTAGAACTTTTCACAGTAGGCCTACACATAGGCAATACAGTAGCTGTGCCTTGAGGTCATTATTCAGGACCACCGACAGTGGTGGAGCGTGGTCATGGGGCCAAGCTCTCTGCTGACTCGGTAGACGCATGGGTTCGAGCCCCACCGTTGGCCATCCTTGAAAAGGTTTTCCGTAGTTTCCCATTATTAAACACCAGGCAAATGCTGGGATAGTACCTTCTGACAGTCTACGGCCGCTTCCTTCCACATCCTTGCCCAGATGCATTCATCATCATCCATTCCATCTCTCATCCCGGTGCGCAGGTCGACCACGGGCGTCGACTAGAAAGACCTGCACTCGGCGTCCCAGGAGGTCACACGACAAAGAAAGACTCAGCACCACTATACCCCAGGAGCATCCTTATAATCACAGCCATGAATGAGACTGTGACATCGGGTGAAAAAAAACAACTAAATTACTGTAGCCTGTGCCAAGAGACAGATGCAAATGTAGTGCATTCATCAGGAGATGGTAAACAAGCTCACAGGCAAATGCCGGGATGGTTCCTAACATAAGACCGCGGCCGTCTCCGTCCGAATCCTCCCCTAAATTACAAATACTCTAATACAGCCATCACAATAACACTGGTTAGCAGATAAATTCTATACACACACACCCAAAATACACGGGGCTAAATGACCACGATGCCAGGCCCCTGAAATGAAACAACAACATTTTTTCAATTAACTTAACAACGGTGAACTTTAAGAAGTGTTGACAGTACGATTTTCACTTCACAAGAGGACTATTTCCACACATCAAAAGCGTACAAATTAACTTATAAGTACAGTAGTAAGGAAGGAAGGATGATTGTAGTTTAACGTGACCGTTAATCTCGCGATAATGAGCCACGGGACTTCCTTTTTACGTGGAATCCGAACCACAAGACATGGCATTTCACTTCGAAAATCTCACTTGCATTCGGCGGGAATCGAACCCGGGACGCATTGGTGAGAGGCAGACAGCTACAGTAAACTAGTAAGAAATGTAGTAGAGAACTACATACAAATTCAAACTTTGCCTATGTTAACAATAGCGCTATACCGCCAATCAGTGTCTTAGTGTCTGAAGTCTTATTGTACGAATTGAGACTCTGATCCTTAAAGTCCTGGGTTTGATTCCTTGCATTGTCAAGAACTTTTATTCTGGTCAGAGGGTTATTACCGTAAACTAAGCCTCGTGAGGCAAACCGAGAAGAGATGGGTTCGATACCTACCTCAGCCATACTAGAAGTTGTTATCTGTGGCTTCCCACTTAGGCTATACTCCATACAGATGCCGGTATTATTCCCTACTTAGGCCACAGCCACCTCCATAACTCTCAAGCCTTCAATTACAAGGACACCAAACTACTACTATTATTTCTTGTATTACCGATACTACATGCTATCAGACAATGTCTTTATAGTCACACACATGTACACGGGGCTGATGATCACGATACCCAAACCCCTAAGTGAAACAATAACAATAACCACATTGTTGTTGATAGCCTCCTCAGCCCCATCTCCTCCAGGGAGACAGTCTTAGTGTCCGAAGTCTTATTGTACGAATTGAAACTCTGATCCTTAAAGTCCTGGGTTTGATTCCTTGCATTGTCAAGAACTGACAATGCAAGGAAAATGGACCCGTGGTGTTGGGGCTGCGCGCCTGCATCGCATATGGATGCCCCGGGTTCGATTTCTGGTTCCGTCAGGGATTTTAGAAACTGACGTGAGGGCTGGAACGGGGTGCACTCAGCCTCGTTAGGAGAATTGAGAAGTTGTGTGACAGTGAGGCAGCTCCCCGGTCACGGAAAACAAGATTAACGGTAGAGGGGACCCGATGCGTTGACCAAGCGTCACCCCATAATAATCTGCAGGCCAAATGGCTGGGCAACGGCCGCTTAGTAGGCCTAGGCCCTTCATGGGCTGTGGCGCTATGGGGTCTAGTTGTTTTTTTTAACTACTGCGGCTTTTAGAGACACTGTCGTGCAGGAATTTCACCCCGAAGGGGATCTTTAACGTGCCAGTATCCATTCCGGGTTTAAACAGTAATGTTGACTTTCTATAATTCATTCTACACAGTATGTTCGTTAGCTCCTCAATGTGCTTAGAGAGTACAAGTTACCTTGAAACATCTAACTTCTGTAACTAAGTACATTAAGAAACATGTCTACCTAGAGCATATGTTTTCAATGGACATTGGTACACGTCTGTTTTCTGTGTGTTGCTGTCAGTTGGCAATGCCTGTTTGGAGGGGTGGTTGGATGGGCCAGAAGATGTCACATAAATGGAGAGATGCTGTGATCCAATCTGCCGGCGTCACACACACACAGCTCTGTCCTCTTCTGGCGCGTGGACTTGACGTGCAGGTGACATCCCCCCCTCCCCCTCCCTGCGTCTCGACTTGTCTCTCTCACAGCCGCGCTCGGCCGGCATTGATCTGGCCGTGAGGGTTGCTGGACGGCGAGGAGGAGGAAGAGGGGGAGGGGTGGGGGAGGGGGAGGGGGAGGTCTTGGGCGGCCGTTGTGATGGACCTGTCACTCCCGGGAGACACCGATAGAGTTCGTGATGATTTTAGGCGAATGGCATCGTTAGGGAACATGGCTTCCTGCCTGAAGCATACGAATCTCCACATTAAAGGACGATCATCTTGTGAAACTTGACACCTAAGAAAACCCATCTGCGACATAAGAATATTCAAATTTATAGAATTTGTTATTTTTTCATCATCAGAGGAAGAATTGGCACCACCTGGGTGATGTTTCTTGAAAACATGGTGTTCCTTTCCAAAGTTCATACTGTAGTATATTATAAGACACCAGGCGCTACAGGCCGGAAGTTTGTTTTAGACGAGTGAAAAATCTTAATGGAAGCCTGGAGGCGAGTTACTGTAGTACCTGCGTTGTTATCAGCTGCCCCAAGCGGTCCGATGATTGACAAAGCTGTTTCACACTACTAGTGAAGTACAGTCATTGGCAAATATACCGGATGAGTTATCCGTGGTCGTTACGGCATGCCTGCTGGCAGTCGCTCACATCCGGGAGGCGAGGAGATTCGAATCCCCCCGCCGGCAACCTTGAAGATGGTCTTCTGTGGTTTCCCATCTTCCTTCCAGGCAAATGCCGGGGTTGGTCCCTAACTATAGGCCACAGCCGCTACCTTCCAACTCCTCGTCCTTACATTCCAGCTTCCCTCCCCAACGGTACTTGTATCTCACCCATTGGGTGTCCGTATCGAAGCAGCTACAAAACTGGCGAGCCGAACATGTCCTCGGACACTCCCGGCACTAAAAGCCATACGCTAAAAAAATGGCAAATATAATGACGTTCTGTTCGTAACTACGTAATGTGTACTTCCGCGTCACACAATACTTCGACGTGGACTGTACTGTCTGCTCAAGTCTGGAATTCCATTACATCAGATCGGTGGTGACAAGTGTGAAGCGATAGGGTGAGAGAGTGAGTGTGTGTAGGCTCACCCGCAGGCTTCAAGGTCAAGGGCCATCGTCTAAAACAAACGTGCAGCCTGTACAACCCTTGAAGGGTCTAGGCCTACCAAGCAACCGTTGCCCAGCCGTTAGGCTTGCAGATTATGAAGTGACGCGAGGACAGCGCGTCGGATACCCCCGGCCTTTAATCTTGGTCTCCGTGACCGGGTCGTGTCTCACTGTCAGACAGCTTCTCAAGTGTCCTCACAAGGCTGAGTGCACCCCGTTCCAGCCCTCTCGCCAGTTTCTAAAATCCCTAATGGAGCCGGGAATCCAACCCAGGGCCACCAGGTGCGAGGCAGGCGCACTATCCCAACATCACTGTATTATAGCTATTTCTTATTCATGGAAAATGTGAAACTACAGTAAGATGAACATTACTACCCTGCCATGGAATTGTTACCGCTAGTCGTGGAGCGGGGCTGTTGTGTATAAATTACGTCAGCTGGACACGATGTGGCTGCTAAGGATGAGTGCAGGGCAAGAGAGGGAACGCAGGTACAGTCATACAATGAGAACACACCGCACAGCGCACGACCCAGCACGAACAATGCACACACACAACATGCGATGAAGTTTCGCTGGTGACGACTGCTCGTCTATCGCAGGCGTGTGGCTGGGTGGAGCGCATTAGTTCCGATTTCCGCCACCAGCAACAAATCGCTGGCTGGGTAGTACCAAGTAAAAGAGGACACTAGAAGAAACAGTATACATTTAGGATGAGTCATTTGGGATTGCTGTCTTGGAAGTACAGATAGCGGCGTCTAGCAGTGCACTTGACATTTAAAGCACAGAGGTAGGAGAGGGGTGTAGAGTGGTGCGGGGAGCGTGATGAATACTTCCCTATCTGAGAACATTGACGCACGTGACAGTAGGTTCTCACAATCAGACACAGACACACTGAGCGTGGCAAATGTTTTACGTTGCGGTAGTGGGATGGGGAAGTGCAGAGCTAACTGCCGGTAATCGTGCCTCGCTGGCATTGGGAGAGCATGGGTTTGAATCCCACCTCGACCATCCTGAAAATGGACTTCGTAGTTTCCCATTTTCACCACCAGGCAAATCCCGGGATGGTTCCTTTCAAAATCCGTTCCCTGACCCTTCCTTAAATAGACCCAAATTAGCGGTAGCCTGGGCGATCGGCCACTCATCATTCCCAGTTATATCTGCGGACAAGGTGTGTTCAGCTCCCAAACACCGTCCTTAATTTACACCAACATAACTGATGAATGAACAAGAATTATCAATCATCAACACATTTGCCAGTTCGCTGTTTGAATATTTATTTCTCATTATAGGCTATGGTTTGTTGTTGTTCTTGATTCATTTAGGGGCTTTGGCACATAGGGTTAATGTCGCCCTTTGTACAATGGTGTGTGTGGGGAACTTTCCTGACAACCTGTGTTATTGTGATGGCTGTAATGGTGTGTGCATTTGTAATGAAATCTAGGATTAGGGAGGAGGTGGCTATGGCCTAAAGTTATGTATCAACCTGTTATTTGCCTGTAGTAGAAGTGGAAAACCATGGTAAACAACTTCTAGGGAATCGAACCCACCTCTTCTCAATTTTGCCTCACGAGGCTGAACTCAAGAGTGATAGCCAAGAATGTTTTTATTTTTATTTAACACTGTGACTACATACACTGTATACCGAGGTGTTAAGCACTTCTTCTCCAGTGCATCTGAAGATATTTCCAATGAGGTTTATTTTTTGTGGTGTCTGCCCATGGGCTACGACATACGACGCCCAGTTCTGACGAAAACGGCTTTATGTTTGACATTGGAAACACAATATGGTTCAAAGTATGGTGTATACTACAAGTTTGTTCGAGCAATCGGCCTATCTACATATTAAGTTAGGATGCCTGTGCATCAAGAGCTCTTGAGTACTGTATGTATTTCAAATAGCAGCTCAGCGAGGTTGGTCTCCCAGCTGCTCAGTGCCGCGCCTTGTTTTATCAAGCAGCCCTCAGAAACATAACAAACAGAAAATGCATTCGGTAAATAATCACTGTTAATACAACAATAGACTGCCACAATACTGATGCATTCATTTTCATTTGAAACTGTTTTGCCATTCATCGTCCAGTCGTCCCCTATTAGCAGTTAGCACTGCAGCCTCCTCTGCCTCTACACCTCACACTTTGAAATCGTTCAACACCGAATCTAGCCATCGCTTCCGATTTCTACCTTTGCTTCTCTTACCCTCTACACAGAGTTCATTAGCCTCGTAGGTAATCTCTCCTTCCCCATTCTCTCCACATGACCCCACTATCTGGGTAGTCTCATGCGAACAGCTTCATCTACCGTGTTCATTTCTAACTGAGCCTTGATTTCTTCATTACCACCTATTTCTCCCAGCAATCAATCGTGGTATCTTCATATCAGTTGCCTCCAGCTTATAGTAGCCTATGCAAAATACAGTATATCCTGAATCCTCCCAGCTCTCACTTCCATACAGCAACGTCAGTCTAAATACTGAGAGATGTAGGGAGATTTTCATCGCTATCCTACCTTCTTCTTCTTTGCAGACCCCAACTGAGGACTCTTTGCATTGGCTATTCTACATCTCGACTCTATTTCTTTTGGCATAGGCCTACCACCATCTTGAGAGGTGTTGTTTGTTGTTGATTTATTTGAGGGGTTTGTGCATTGTGGTCGTTTAACCCTGCGTACTTAGGTGTGTGTAGAATTTTTCTGAGAACCTGGGGGTCTGTATTAGTGTGTGTGTATTTGTAATTCAGATGAGGCTGCCGTGGCCTTAAGTTAGGAACCATCCTGGTAATTGTCTCGAGTAGAGGTGGGAAACCACGGAAAACCACTTCCAGGATTTTTTAGGTGAGCATCGAACCCACCTCTTCTCAGTTTTTGCCTCACAAGGCTGAGTGTACCCCTTTCCAGCCCTCAGACCAGAATTTCTCTTTTGTGGGGGAGAACCGGGAATTGAATCCGGACCTATGAGGGCGATAGGAGGTGTTGTTTGTAATGGCAGAGATTTGTCTCTTTTGGGTTTAAACTGGGCATGGCATAGGCCACACTGCAATTACTGTACATATTAGGAATATAAGAGAAAATATCTTAAGATAAACCGAAAAGGAAATAACTTAATGATTCTTTTGGGATTGGAAACCTCACAGTCGCAATGAACGTAGCCGACAAAGTGATTCAATATTGAGAGAAGAGCCCTTGCCACAGTTCGAGCTGTTTAGTAAAGGCTTCTATGAATTCTTAGATTTTTGTTTACCCGCAAGGAAACAAACACATTTGTGTTGTAGAAACCAGTGCGGTGAGGTAAATACCTTACCATCGATCACATAAGTGTCCATTGTTTACACTACGGTTGCGAGAGTCACGCGGCGTCTTTGTCACGCACTTAGACCTACTCCTTGCTCGCCTTGCTTGCCTTGCCTTGGACTGCGTCGCAACGCTGCGGGACGAAGCTGACAATCGATTGATGGCTGTCGCTCGTTCGGCCGCCGCCCGCCCCCTCCCCCTCCCCCTTCCCCTCCCTGTCCCACTTAGACACTTCCATGCCCTTACATTTGTACAGTGCAGCCATTGTAGCTTGACCTCCGGGCGGACCCTCAAAGTCGTTTTTTTTTCCTACTAAATAAATACAGTATTCAAATCAGGTAAATGTGCCAAATAAAGCCCATTTAACGTTTAAAGATTTTTTTGTATTTTTACTAGAAGGCGAAAAAATCTCAGCATTGTCCTTGATTTAACTTGAAGACAAGCAGTAATGAAAACATGAGTTGATAATTAGAATCACTGGAAAATTTGTCAGTAATAATACAATATTTAAAATAACTTATGAGTAACCCGTTCCAAATAATGCCCATATGTAAATGAAAATAGATAAAGAAATGCAGATTGAGCGAAAAATATAAATATAGTATAATTATATACAAATCACATTCTTTGAAATTATATAGCCTACATCAGGTTTATGTAGGCATATGTTAAATTTCAAAAAACATGAAGAAGGTGTATTTAAATACTTAGAAATAGTAGCAAAAAGAGCTTCGGACACCATTTACTACTCGACTGAAGCAAACATCGCGGAATAGTTCGCTTCAACTTTTGTAGTTTCTAGTCTAGCCGTTAATGGCTAGTAGCTGTCAGAAGCACTAAGAATCTTGTAGAATTTCGAATATTCTGCTAATATAATCACAGATGGGCCTTATTTGGAACTGGGCCTTATTAGGCTCAAGTACAACTTAATACAATTTTTGTTTCATCCAATGTGGAATTAAGAATTTTGGTGAATTTTCATTACAAGTTATTTTTTGTTTTGTTTGTAGAACGCGGCATTTTCCTCTCGAGAGGGGATGTTACGCACTGTTACGTATTTGATTTAGTCCACCTCGTGGTTTAGCGGCTATCATTCTTGTCTGTCGCTCCGAAGGTCCTTGTTCGATTCCCGGCTCTGCAAAGAAATTAAATTCTGGTTTGAGGGCTGGAACGGCGTCCACTTAGACTCGTGAGGCAAAACTGAAAAGAGGTGGGTTCGATTTCCACCTCAACCTTCTTGAAATGCTATTCCGTGTTTTCCCACTCCTACTCCAGGCAAATATCAGGATGGTTCCTAACTTAAAGTCATGGCCAACTCCTTTCCAATCTTCACCTGCATTACAAAGATACACACCTACTACAGACACGTCAATAACACATGTTATCGGACAAATAGCTTGCCACTGTGGGTTAGTGGTTATTGTGTCGGACTACCAACGCCAAGTTGTCAGGTTCGCTCCTGCCCATGGTAAGTGATTTTTGAAAGGCGACAATGATCACACACGCATGTCATACGTTGTTGGCATGTTAAAGAGCCCATTTGAATTCAGTAGGCCGTGTTCATAATGGCAAAATTAATCTCGGGATTTAACGCCAACACAAAAGTTCTTCCTTTCTCTACCAGAAAGTGCTATAGTGCCAAGGAGCTTAGACTTAGACCTTGACTTTCATAGCGCTCCAAGGAACAACGAAATTCGACATGCAAGCTGCCCTTTGGGCGCAAATAACAAAGCTTGCACCCGGCATCCGAGGCCGTATGATATTATTATTATTATTATCGGACAAATTCGACACTCACCTAAGCTAACGTGGTTAAATGACTACGATGTCCAAACAACAACAATTACGTTAAATGTTAGAGACTTGCGTCAATCAACTTAATTCCTTGTTAAAATATTTCCTTGAGACAAAATATCAACGCGCCACGGCGTCCCGAAACCACAGCTGTTAAGTGGGAGTTGTATTTTTAGTTTCTCCAATAAAATCAAGGGTTGGTATCATAATGGGACATAAGATCTTCGTGTAATCTATTCTTACTAGGTTCTGGGTTTTTCTTTAAAATATTTGATACAACATGTGTTTCGTATGACCATGGTCTGCCTTGCTCAACTGTGTGGGTCACATACGTCACATAGCCTAGGCTAATATTCGATCGGTCATGGCTGCTTCGATTATTGAAGGAACAATGGGTAGACATTGACTTAACTTTTTTGTTCCATATTTCTGCCTTATTTACTGTAGCCTCGTTGATAAATGGCTAGCTTTCTTGGCTGTCACCCTTGAGGTTCGGGTTCGATTCCCGGCTCTGTCAAGAAATGTTATTCTGATTTGAGGGCTAGGTCGGGATTCACTCAACCTCGTGAGTCAAAACTGAGAATAGGCTGGTTCGATTCCCACCTCAGCCATCCTGGAAGTGGTTTTCAATGGTTTCCCACTTCTACTCCAGGGAAATGCCGGGATGGTACCTAACTTGAGAACACGGCCGTTTCCTACCCAAATCCTATCTCAAATACAAATACACACACTAGTATAGACATCAGAATGACACATGTTATCCTACAAGTACCACACACACACCCACACCACCCAAGCACACGGGTCTATATGACCTTAAACAATTGACAACATTATTTACTGTAGTTTCATTTCCTTCCTACCGTGCTGTCTACATGACGTGCAAAGTGAACGACTGCTGAAAATATTGGGAACCGAAGATCATAATTCACAAACAAGAACATAACAATACTGAGCTCAGTTACATGGCGCATACTGTAAAATCCGACCCAGAGACGATTCTGGATAATTTCAAGTCCCTGACTATAAACAATTCGTATGCACCGATCAGCGTTGAAGTAAATTGCATGTTAACGTGGGTATTAAATTCAAATGACCCTTACTCTGCCGTACAAGAAACTAGAAACTATATAGGCACTGGGATAAAACAATCAAGTAAATCCCGAAGTGATTTGGGTGAAACCTCACAAGAACAGACATTCTCAACGCCCATATCCGAAAAGTGAGGTTGTTGTTTTTGTTTCATTTAGGGCAGAGATGGTCTGCTGGGCGCCCGTTTACCCTGGCCCAGTGCAGCCGGGCAGGCGTAACGTAAATGCGAGCGGCTTACCAGCATGGATACGTCACAGTGTAGCGAGACGAAGCGAGAGAGCGTTCCTCGTCTCACCGGGCAGACATTGCGAGTGGCGATAGGGATTCAGGGGTGGCAGGATAAATTTAATAATGATTATTATTGACAATGTCTTAACATTACATTACAAAAATGCAGGCATTCATGTGTGTACATTATGATATATACCAGTATGCCCCGTGTTTTGCTGTAAGCCAGGGAATGTGTGGAAAAATACTACTAATGGAGTGCAGTCGAAGAACGGCCCTCAGATCGCTATCTGTCATTTGTGATCGATGTCTCGATTTGCAAAGGTTTAAAGCGTAGAAAAGTTGTTCCCATAAATATGTAGAACAAAACATGCACACTATATTTGCCGCTCAACTTTTATTTTTTAGCTATCACAGAATGTCCACATACTAAACATTTAGCACGTTCTCCAATTGGGACAAAAAGCCACTGCCCTTCCCATTGGGATTCCTGTTGCACGCTATTTGCACTAAAACTTGGTCTCTTCTCAGCACCAGCTGTCACTGCAGTTGGTTTACGCTGCCAAGACTGAACACAGCTACTCTGCCCGCTCGCCGCTCGTGCACGAAGCGGGCGCCCACGTGGCGAAATGCCCGGTTTGAGCAAGTCTGATTTAGGGCTTTGACTGATACCCATACCCTGTATCATTATCGAGTTTGTATTAGTGTGCCTTGGATTAGGAAGAAGGTGGCTGGTCCTTACGTCAAGTACCCTCCTGGCATTTGCCTGTAGTAGAAGTGAGAAACCATGGATGAAGATGATGATAATTGTTGTTTTAAGGGGCCTAACATCTAGGTTATTGGCCCCTAATGGTTTGGGTGATCGTGAAGATGATAATGAAATGTAAACTGAAACTAACTACTAACTTATATACTAGAAGAAGAAAAGGAAAACAAAAAGAGCATAAGGCAAATAAAGGACAGGAGGAAAAGAAATGCCCTCAACCCTCGAAGAATGCGGATTGAGGGACTTGGAAGGAAGGAGAGCCATGAAGGGCAGATAGGAAAGTAAAAGAGGAAAGGGTCCGCCTCAGAGGTAATTGATAAAAGGGGGAAAACCGGACCCAGCTCAGGAATCCCTCGGGGTCGCCAACTCCCGAACTCACCAGCCGTGAGCCCCTGAGGGTGAAGCAATATCTAGGGTGCACCAGAAGTGGTGGGGCTACATACACCCTGCCTCCTTAAGGGCTTTGATTAGAAGGCAGGAGATAACAGGAAAAGAAAAAGAAGGCTGACCCCTTGCAGAAGGAGGGTATCAGAAAAGATGAGACAAGGGCCAATTAAGGCGGGAAAGGAAGAGACTCCCTAGGCCTCGGATACCCTAATACCATCGGGGTCGGAAGAGAACAAGAGTTGACCAAGTGAGGTCGACAGGAAAGAAGTCTGAGAGGAGCCCGGCACAAGTAAGTGGAAGCAATGCCAGACTCAGCTGGGGCCCCGTGGTCGCCAACCCACGTCCCACTAGATGTGAGCTCCTGGGGGGGGGGAGAAACCACGGAAAACCACTTCTAGAAAGACTAAGTTGGGATTCGAACTCAACTGTTCTCAGCCTCATGAGACTTGGGTATAACTCTTATAACCCTCAGAACAAAATTAAACTTCTAGGGAGAGTCGGGAATCAAACCAAGGACTGGAGTGTCAATATGTACTCCGAGACCTGTGGGGTCCATGTGCTGGTACACCGGAGATAACTGATTTATTTATGTTCCATTAAACTCCTATATCCTATATTTATGTAATACTCACAATAGGCTACGTTATGAACACACTTAGTATTCTTGACGCTCTCTCACTGGAAGCTCAGGATTGACCCTTTCCAAGGCAGTCACATCCATGGTGTTCACGTGTGCAACACGTGCCACAGACGATGGGTGTTTTGATAAGAGTGTGCAGTTTGAAACCCGGAACTGGCCATCTTCTCATCTGTATGTACTGACAGACTTCGGTGGCCCTTTGTAGTTACCCACGTGAAGAGGGGGCTTCGCAGAACGGTGCGAACCCGATATTCTGTGGAATAGAAAACATAAATTACCTGATACCGCATTTTAAGGCGTTCTTTTTTTAAAATTCTCCTGATGTCGTGAGTACATATCATAAATAATTTACAATTACCTGTCATGGAATGTCCTCGAGAAGACATCGATCGACATTTCTGTCTTTGTCTACATCGCACACTGTCCATATTTATTATGATGTCCAGGAGGAAATATTTCAGCTCGTCAAACACACACTGCATACGTTAGTATTTTGTTCTGGCTGTGTTCGCTTTAAGGCTTTTCAACTGAACAGCTTGAACTTCCAAAATACCTGGATTATGTTAACCTTTGGTATATAATAATATAGTAATAACAATAATAATAATAATAATTATTATTATTATAAAGCCGATAGCGGTAGCTAAGCTTGCTTAAGCGCAGTGCATCGCCATGGAAGCAAGCTATCTGGGGTTAGACTTTAATGGTAGACTACAACAGTCGGCCGTCCTTGAAATAGTGTTCTGCGGTTTCCCATTTTGAACTCCGAGCAAATGCTGTGGCGGTACTTTCTGATTTTATCTGTCATTAACTCCTCTCATGAAATTTGTGTCAGGAAGGGTATCCACCTCTAAAACCACCCGTTTCATAGCAATTCCTTGCATCTCATACCCGACTCCATCGAAGTGAGAAGAGTGAGGGAGGACATATAGACTATAATAATAACGATAACTATCATAAACCTCGCCCAGGCACACGGGGGAAGATGACCACGATGTCGCAACTCCGTAAGTGAATCATCAACAACAGCAACGACAACATCACTGTTCGGATCTCGTCGTTATGGTAATAATAATGACGTGTGGCCTCCGGACAGGCTTGGTGCAGGTCCTTCGAATTGACGCCCATGAGTGACTTACGCGTACACTAGCGGTGAAATTGAAAGTAATATGAAGAAGTCACCTACGCCCTCAGTTAAGGGAATTATACAGTATATTGGCCACTGAGGTGAAGAATCTCACGGCCTGCCCGGGATACAAACTCGGTACACTACTAGAATGAAACTTGGCTGGACCACTTTTGTTGTAAGAAATACTCATGCAAATTACTTTCAAATTAAAGAGAAATCATAAGTTAGAGCTGACTAAATGACCAAGAAAATCGAAAGCCAACATTTACAAAAAGAAACACAACTAGGCCTTATTGAACATATTCATTGTATACGGTACCTAGGCTAGTAAATAGTGATGTGAGTGATTAGTAGGAGACAATTATTAGGAGAGAATGACGTGTGCAAGGTGTGCATTAAGTTAAGTTAGCTGTAAAGCTAATGCCTCTCACCATGGCGGAATATTTTCGGTTCCTGATTAATACAAGTGGAATGTATCACGCCCATTGCTCGGGATTCACGTAAAATGAAGGTCCAGGAGCTTATTATTGCAAGGTTACGAGTCACGTAAAATTACAAGGTAGTTTATAAATCTTCAGCAAAATTCGAAGGAAACATTTAATCGGTGCCTCATTTTCTCTCTTCCTGTTTCCCATCCTATTCAGTTCGTGTTCAGTCGATTATCCAGATTACTTTCCTTGAAGCGTCCTCTCTTGACCAGTGAATGTTCAAACTTCAGAAAATCAATTACTTGAGTTAAAACGAGTTGGTAAGATCCGCTGGTGAATCAAACGGATTTAAGTTCGTAAAAAGCCTGGTTTAACTTTAACATGACTTTGATGGACCTGATCCCCTAGTGATGTTTATGGACACATCCTAAGACGTGAAGTAGTAGGACATTGTGGTAGAAGGAGCTCAGTGGACATGTTGTGTTATGGAAGACCACATGACACGAATGAGCAGGATCGTATATTATGGGTGGCTCAGTTTATTGGGCATAACTGTCCTTTCGCAGCATTTTCTTGCCTTTCCAATGGACGAAAGAAGGCTGTCATGCTGCGGTGACCGAAAGAAGGAAAAATGGGATTGATTTGTTAGACAGATTGTGTTTGGAGCTCGACATATTTATCATTGTAATGTGGGCTGAGTATGCGTGGCGTGTGCTGGGACTTAATGTATGCGGGTATTGTACCACCTCAGTCCTGTCCATCAGCCATCTCACACGTGACTGGCACGAGCCTCTGCTCTTCTCCATTTTTTCCTTCTTCTATTCCTCCACCTGCTGAATCTTCTTCTTCCTCTACCTCATCATTTTCTTATTCTTCTTCTTCTTTTTCTCCTGCTTCACAAGCTATACCCACCAGTCTGTGGACCACCTTGTAGTGTAATAGTCATCGCTGTTGACTACCATCCCCAAGGTTTGGATTAATTTCTTGAATCTGCCCCCCTCCCCCCCCCCCAAAAAAAAAAAAAATCCTGACCTAAGGGCTGAAACAAGGTTAATATAGCCTCGTGAGGATTACTGAGTAGAGCTTGGGTTATATTCCCACATCAACCATCCTAGAAGAGGCTGGGTATTCCCTGGTTTCTAACGTCTACTTTACTATTTAACTTAAGGCCTCAGCCGCTTCGTTCCCAATTCTAGCCTCAATTACAAGCACACACACTTATAAAGGCACCTAAATAATACAGCTTTTCACACAAATTCTACGCACACCCAAGACCATGGGACTGTTGACCGCGGTATCCAAGCGTCTAAATCACTGGTTCTTAATCGGTGGTCAGCGAGTGCCTCGGGAGTGGTCCGTGATAGAAAAGGGTCCACCAGCTCGTATAAAAAAGTGGCCAATAAATGGGGATTTCGGAAATGATGTGCGTTGAACGAGAATCGTCCGAATGTATTCGCGGCGATAACTATAAGGTTTTGAATTGAAATATCTTTAAAATAAGTGTTATTGAGGAAGGGTTACAACTGACAAGGTGTATTAGGGGGATGGGGGGTTGGGGTCCGTACATGATTCAATTTCAGGCTGAGTGGTCCTCAGACTTCTACGGGTTCAGAACCACTGGTCTAAATGGACGAAAAAACATCTAAATGAATAAACAACAAAATTAAAAATTAGATTTGTCATCATATTCTTCAAAATTCAGTCATGGGTGGTGGCTTCGTTGGCGTAGTCAGTAGCATGCTGAGCTTCTACCCCCAAGATCACGGGTTCAAACCCAGCCGAAGTCGTCGGTTTTTTTAAGAGCGTTAAAATTCTTCAGTAGACCTATGCTTTCCTTCGGAGGGGAAGTAAAGCCGGCGGTCCCATGCCATAGATTAATGGCATGAAAAAGAACCTTCTACTAATTAAACTTGTGTGAAGCTAAATTGTAGGTTAGATTTGGTTGAAACGCTCTATCAAAGTTCCAACGTTCACCAGTAGGTGTCAGTGACATCTGGTAGCGAAAGTTGGAACTACTTGAAATTTAACGGGACTTGTAGCTCACCTTATGGGTGTCCGCATTGAAGCAGCTACAGCCTCTGGCGAGCCTAACATGTCCTCGGACACTCCCGGCACTAAAAGCCATACGGTAAAAAAAACCGTCATGGGTAGCTTTAAGAATATTCCAGAAATCCATTTCTGTGAACAGTAGGAACCTCACCGCAGTGTGCGACTCTGGATATGGGATTGCATATTACGTATGTGTACGGGCGGGATGATTGATTCTCGGCCGTCAGGCATTAGCTAGTCCCATCAATGGGCTAAAGAGGCAGCAACAGCAGGCTGCCATTGAAAGGGGTGCGAACTGCACCCCGTAGTGTGGACAAATGGTGCTGTGTCAAGAGGTCGGCCTCACACGCGCACGGCCAATCTGCCTGCCAGCCTCCCCGCTTTTTGTGTGTGTGTGTTCGTTCGTGTGCCATGAGTTCCTTCTAGTGAGGTGGCCGCTGCCGCTCATCTAGGCTCCCGCACACAGCATAAAGAGGCTCCAATACTCCTTCCCCATTTTGATGTCTCACCTGATCAAAGATTTCTTGGCAAAAATAGTGAGGATCAGGTATCTCTACTTAGGTAACGTACCCATACTACGTGACCTATTTTGTAAGATTTTTCGACCCCTCCCTCCCCTCGGTGACCACTTGTAGTATATGCCAAGACCGTCTTAAAGTTTTTACGTAGTATTGATAAGTATAATTTTTAATCATTTCGCAGGCAGAGGGTGAAACAAATGAAAATAATTTGACTCATATTCGTCTTTATTAATACGGCGTTTATTGCATAAGACTGCCCACCTTCAAGAAATAATTAAGAAGACGAGCATTTTTCTTAGTCGCAATCTGACAAAGTTCTTCAATTTTTTAACAATGTTAGACGCTCTAGCTTTTCCTGTTTTTTTTTGTGCTCATCTTTTAAAGGCACCCAAAATTCATATTCTTTTTTGTATTGCTAGCATTGACAAGGAATCCTGGTAACATTTTATAAAAGCTTTGTACAGCCGATCGTACAACGACATTATTGTACAGCATGAACTCTCGTCGACTTGCTTGACAACTTCACTGAACTACAAACTACCTGACAAACAGTGTCTGTTTTCGAGCTGACGTCTCGACATATGTGCGTCAGCGCCACCAACTGTGAGTTTAAGAAGCACTAAACACTGCGCGCCATATTCAAAGATAGGTCGAAAAAGCGCGAAATCGACTACGTAACAGAAATTTAAGCCCCCCCCCTCCCCCCGCTCCTGTGACTGAGAGTAGGATTTTGAAGACCTCCCTCCCTCCACCCCCCCCCCCACCCCCTCCCCTTTAACAAGTCACGTAGTATGGGTACGTTCCCTTAGTATAAAACCAAGTTCCCGATTCGTGGATGTCACGGGTAATCTCAAGAACCACTGGATGGATTTTTATGCGGTTTTCACCATTCTGTAAAGGATATCTCGAGGAAGGTTTCTGTAGAAAGTAATTTATTTATGATCAAAGGACGCCATGCAGTAACGATTTCAGTGAAAAAGTCGAAAAAAACTGGCGTCCGTGCGCTTTTTAAGCTTACGCTGGGCAAACCGTTAAAAATATCAATATACTATGAGTGTAAGAATTGTTCAGCATGAAAAGTTCCACAAAAAGTCCGTGCGAGCATATCTCTATCTTCAATACATCGCCCACTAGAAGTGTTTTTACGTTTTCATTTATTCCAACAATCTCCATTCAATTACTGAGGCGACAGTTCACGAGCTGGCTAGGGGAGAGCCTATCACCCCAGTTATAGTCTAGTTAGCGGGCGAGATTATTACCCCAGATACAGCAAGCTGTCGAGTCATGTTGAGTTGATACTGCAGAGAAGAGTGGTTGTGTTTGGATTTTCCCTGGAAGTGCAACTCGGTTTTTCTTCATTTCGCAAAATACACAGTCAAGTTAAGATTGGACGGAAGGGGGATTTGTGTTTCATCCACCTCACCATTCTTAAATTACGTCTGACAAGAATTCGTTGCACATACATCTCCATGATAAAATAATTAATAGTCCAGTCAGTGATTTTAACCCATCATGCCGATACGTAAAACGGATATAAGTCGTAGTTCATTGAAATAAAAAAAGCGCTCATCACGCAATGCAGTCATGACTGTTCCCGGGTGAAGCCGGCGCGGGTTGCTAGTCTTAATATAAATTACATTGCAGCTGAAAAGCCATTAGTTACAAAAAGGTAGGCTACTTGAGCCAAATAAGGCCCGGTTCAAAATATGCCCATCTGTGATTTTATTAGCAGAATATTAGAAATTATTTAAGATTCTTAGTGTTTCTGACAGTTGCTGCTAGCCTTTAATTGCTCGACTAGAAACTGCAACTGTTGAAGCGAACGATTCCGCGATGTTTGCTTCAGTCGAGTAGTAAACGGCGTCCGAAGCTCTTTTTGTTACTATTTCTAGGTATTTTAATAAACCTTCTTCATGTTTTTGAAATATAACATACATAAACCCGTATAGGCCGATTGTATAATTTCAATGAATTTGATTTGTAGTTTAATATACTGTATTGATATTTTCCGCTTAGTACGCATTTCTTTAAACTCTTTTCATTTACATATGGGCATTATTTGGAACTTGTGTGAAGCTAAATTGTTAGGTTAGATTTCGTTGAAACGCTCTATCAAAGTTCCAACGTTCGCTACTAGGTATCATTGGTATGTGGTGGCGAAAGTTGGAACCAGGCCTACTTGAAATTGAACGGAACTTGTAGCTCACCCTATGGGTGTCCGCTGGAAGCAGCTACAGGCTCAGGCGAGCCGAACATGTCCTCGGACACTCCCGGCACTAAAAGCCATACGATAAATAAAATAAATAAATAAATAAATAAATAAATACATTTGGAACAAGTTAGTTAGTTAGTTAGTTAGTTAGTTATTGTTGTTTTAAGGGGCGGAACTATGAGGTCATCTGCCCCTAAATTTGGAACATGTAGTGGGCCGTATTTGGAACGGGTGTTCCTAATAAGGCACGTTACTGCCATTTTAAATATTGTATTATTACTGAAATATTTTCCAGTGATTAAGCTATCAATCCATGTTTTCATTACTGCTTGCCTTCAAGTTAAATCCAGGACAATGTTGAGTTTTTTTTCCATTCTAGTAAAAATACCAAAAATCTTATATGACATGTTATTGTCTTTGCAATAGTCACTGAGTGTTTAATCATTTCAAATGATCTTGTCGACTTCATCGTTATGCTTAGGTCTACCGTTATGCGTCACGGTTACGGCGTGTATGACGTCATCATGTTGTTCAGTGCATATGCACCGAGTCTGAGTTTACTCCTGGGATCTGGCTTTATGCGATACAGAGACGGCGAGTGCGTGACGTCATGCAGCAGAGTGCACGGAAGCCTAAGTTAATGGGTAATGGAGTCTGTTGAAAGAGTCCTAGGGCTTCAAGCGAAGCGAAAAGCCCTCCTGAGCCTTTCTAACATGTGTAGCATTTGTAGCATGCGTCATTTGAAATGATATAAAGTCTAGTCTCTCAGACTGACTGTATCTTTTGTTCTTTTTTTGCACCACATAAAGTGTTTTTTTTCGTGTGGCCTCCTGAGAGGCCGAGTGCAGGTCTTACTAGTCGACGCCCGTGGGTGACCTGCGCGTCGGGATGAGAGATGGAATTGAAGATGAATGAAATTGTGCAAGGATGTGGAAGGAAGCGGCCGTGGCCTGTCAGTAGATACCGTCCCAGCATTTGCCTGGTGTTGAAAATGGGAAACCACGGAAAACCATTTCAAGAACGGCCGACGGTGGGGCTCGAACCCACGCGTCTACCGAGTCAGCAGTGAGTTTGGCCCCATGACCTAATGCTGCGCTTTAGCCAGCGAAGCCACTACTGTCGGTACCACATAAAGTGATAATATTCACATTTGGGTCACACAATACACATACAGTATACATTGTTCATTTGCGTGGTGGAAATTTTTAGTTGTGCATAACTTATGGTAATAATATCGTATGGCCTCGGATGCCGGATGCAAGCTTTGTTATTTGACACCCAGAGGGTAGCTTGCATGTCGAATTTTGTTGTTCCTTGAAGCACTATGTAAGTCAAGGAGGTTAGATATCTAAGCTCCTTGAACATTATGGCGCTTTCTAGTAGAGAAATGAGGAACTTCGTGTTGGCGGAAACTCCCGAGATTAATATTGCCATTATGAACATGGCCTACTGAATTCAAATGGGTTCTTTGACATGCCAACATCGTTTGACATGCGTGTCGTAATTTTTGCCGCTTAAAAAAAACACTTACCACGGCCAGGAGCGAACCTGTATGCTTGGGGGTTGGTAGACCGACACGTTAACCACTCTCCCGCCGTGGAAAGCCATGACGTATGGTGAAAACCATGCATGGAAAGCCTAATAGTGGCATGCCTCTGCGTTTGGTTTGTTTTTGTCAAATTTCTGTTTATCATAGCATCAGTTCCAAAAAATTCTTCAATGATTTCTTCTTGCTTTTTTTTCGTCTGGCTATCACTGTATTGTATGCGTCTGTAGATGGTGGCTGTAGCTGAATCCTTAAATCCTCCAGGAAGAAACTTTCTCTGGAAAGGGCGTATATCATCCTATTTGGCGTGTAGGCTACTTCCCGGCTCCTAGAACTCTTTTCAAAAGTCTAGTTTTGACATTGTCAATTCACTCCATATTCCTGATGGTATCTTCAGCAGGCTTGATAGGCCTAAATTCAGATCGTGAGATGAAAAATACGTGCGTAGAATGGCAAACGTCTTATTGCTTCTGCGAACGCAATTTTGTGGGAAACAAATGAACCGAGCAACCAGTGTCCGTAATTTAAGACCAGCTCGTGGAGTAGTTTCTATCACCCCAGAGATCCGGGTTTGATTCCCGGCTCTGCCAAGAAATTTTAATTCTGGTCTGAGGGCTGGAACGTGGTCAATTCAGCTTCGAGAGGCAAAACTGAGAAGAGGAGGGTTCGATTCCTATTTCAGCCATCTTGGATGTGGTTTTCTGTGGGTTCCCACTTCTACTCCAGGTAATTGCCGGGATGGTTCCTAGCTTAAGGCGATGGCCACCTCCTTCCCAATCCTCACTTGAATTAAAAATACACCCACTAAAACAGCCATCACAATAACACAGGTTATCAGACAAATTCTACACACACCTAAATGCACGGGGATAGGCCTACATGATGACGTTGTCGCAAAGCTCCTAAATCAATCAACAACAACAGTAAATTTGTCACGTAAAATAATTTTCCATTTTGAACCAAATTCCAGGAACGTAGCGTCCTTATTGTCTAAATAATAATAGTAATAATAATAATAATAATAATAATAATAATTATTATTATTATTATTATTATTAGTATTATTATTATTATTATTGTTATTATTATTATTATTATTATTATTATTATTATTATTATTATAACAGGCTGACATCGAATACTGTAGTGGGCTAAATATTCTTCCATGCCACATTGTCGTGGAACACATCGATGTAATCCTCAATCAAAAGTGCCTTTAGAAATAACCTGACCATCCCACGTTTCGTGCAATTACTCGAACACGTTTAGTAATATTGCGTGGCCATGTTAATGTATACCTTGCGAAAATCTTGTCAGCGATCAATTAAATGCCTGTGTGGTCTTTCTTCGCTGCAGTGTGACGTGTGAGATGAGATCTAACGTGCGAACCATTGCTGTTATACTTCACTCGCACGTACGTCGGTTTAGCATAGAGTGTCTGGTGACCACATGAACTGAAAATAGGGGGTCGTGGAGGCGGCTACTTAATTATCTTATTGGCAACCACTGAAAAACGTAAACCTGTATTGAAAATGTACGAATACATTTAAAATGTATTAGCAAATACCCAGAATACAAGAAGATATAATTTAAATAACCAATTAAAAATACGAAGATTATGAAAACATAATATATAGCTTAGCTTAATTGTAAATTAAGAAATATTAGACTAATTCTTGTTTATTATTGATAGTGCGCAAACATTGAAATTATCTAGGCTACCTGATGGGACGTTCAAACGTTAGACCTCACAGGATAGATCATAGATTATTCATATGTATATTGTAATTTAAACCTGTCTGGCTGCGTGGCACAGCGGTTACGTTCTTGCCTGCTGTGCTCAATGTTGCAGGATCGAATCCCGGCGCAGTCAGTTGACATTTGAGGGTGCGCGAGGGAACCGTGATGGTAGATTTACTAGCACGTTAAAGATCCCCTTAGGGCCAGAATTCCGGCACCCTGGCGTCTCTAAAATCCGTAGTAGTTAAACGGGACGTAAACCCAATATCATTATTGTTATTATTTTAAACCTTGAAGTTAATTATCTTCATTAATATTATGTGGAGAAGAGTAAAACAGTGGTGATGAGTAGAGATAAGAAAGAAGGAAAAGGAGTAATCAAAGTAGGAGATAAGGAATTGGAAGTAGTGAAACACTTCAAATACTTGGGAAGCGAACTGACTGAAAATGGAAGACTAGATTTGGAAATTAGCAGAAGAATACAACTCGGGAGTGCTTTCTACCAACAGGTACGGGGACTAGTATGGAACAAGGATATACCAATTAAGGCTAAAGAAGTTATGTACAAAGCATATTATGTTCCTATAGGCTATAAAGACATATGCAGCAGAAACTTGGACAATGACTAAGAGGGATGAGAGCAGAGTACAAGCAGCAGAGATGAGATTCCTGAGAAGTATGGTCCGGAAAACGAGGAGGGACATTGTGAGAAATGAAGATATACGGAAACACCTGGGAGTACAGAAACTAAATGACAAACTGGAGCAAAACAGATTGAGATGGTTTGGACATGTCAAACGGATGAATGAAGTAAGGCTACCAAGAGGAGCACTGGAACGACGGATGACAGGAAAGAGAGGACGAGGAAGACCAAGAATGCGTTGGATGGACTCGGTGGAGAATAGTATTAGAAAACGGAACCTGGATGGGAACACTGTGTCGGAAGAGGAATGGTGGAACGACAGAACAAAGTGGAGAGGAACCATATTTGCCCCCACCCAGTGTCAACTGGAAAAGAGGAAATGAAGATGATGATGATGATGATGATGAATATTTTAATCCTCACATAGAAGTGCTTTATTCGTTTCCTTTTCTGCAACAAAAACGTTTAAACAAGATGCTCAACTACCACCCTTGTTAAAGTCTGACGGTCGATAAGTGGCGCGAATATTATGCCTAATGTCTTAACTTTATATTCAAACTTAGATACAGTAGAGAACAATGTGTGCGATACTAGTCAATTCGAGATAGTATTCTCTTTTCAACAGCAGTTTGGAATCGCTTGGAATATAAGAGACAAAGTAAAAATCATTCTCAGTCTCATGTATAGTCTATCCTATTTTGCTTTGTGTATTGCAATCATACTCCCAGCAGGCCTATTCGCTATATTTGGAGTATGTAGTAGGCCTATGAGAATCAAGCAGCCTCATCGAGGCAACATTCGTCATTGACGAAGTATTGCTAAATACAGCAGGTTGAATGAAATGTCACCTAGACCAGTGTTTCCCAAACTTATTTGTGTGTGTACCATTTTATGAGATGAGAATCTCTCACGTACCACCTAATGGTTCGGAGATATAGTAACTACTGTATAACCCCCACCACCACTACGTAGCAGACCAAAAGATGGATTTAAATTGCTTTTGTTAGAGTTAGACTGTTAGAGTTCAAATAATAAAAAGTGTGTCCAGTTGTTTTAATATTTATTACAATAAGTATTCAATTCAAACATAAAAACCAAAGTTCAACTAACAACTTCAATGTGAAGGCTGAGCTTTTAGATTAGAAGCCAACTTAGGAATGTCTGGTTTATGATTGCCGAGTCTCAAACGAAGATCGTTTTCCACTGTATGGAGCCTATTCCGGTATTTATTCTTGAGATAAACAAGTGAAGAAAATGCAGTCTCACACAAGTACGAAGTAGTGAAAGGCAGTAAAAATCTAACTGCTTTGTCAGCTATGTCTGCATAGTCTGCCCGCCTATCAACCCAAAAATTCACAAGAGCCATTTTTGAAAAAGTTTGCCTTAGTTCTGAATCACAATTCGATTCATAAAACTGCTCCTTATCTTTGGCCTTAAAGCCCTCCAACATATCAATGTTGTTGTTGGTTTTTTTTTTCGTAACATCACCGCGTACTACTGCAGCAGTACGATCTTACCACCAGTGGTACGCGTACCACAGTTTGGGGAACGCTGACCTAGACTGTTAGTCTATTACTTCATTGCCACTAGCACGTGTCCTGGAGCAACAGTCACCTGCCTAATAAGAATTAAGACCGTATAGCTGTACAGCATTTCATAAAGAAATACAATTTCCTGTCTTTCCTTAGTGTTGAATAATACAGTAAGTCAATCTCTCAGGCGTATCCATCGTTTCTTATGATTTGCATATTTCATGAAAGTCATCGCACAAACTTCTTTGGAATATATTGGTCTGTACTATACTGAAAAATGAAATTAAATGAAAAGTATGCATTTTTGCAAGGTAATAATTATTGAACATGATTTGCTTGCTACGCCACTAACTCAAGGTGGCCTTGTAGTAATTGGTTGAGAGTATTGTTTGAGTTTGCCTCGATATTCCATGTGGTGCTGTGCTTTATACGCTTTTTTTCTGTCGAGAATGTTATAGCTCCCTGGGGTAGACAGGCGCGTGTCTCAAAGTACCTCCCAGGAAGACCACACAAAGCGTACTGAATCCTGACGACAACCGAACGTAAGCGGGTTTGCGTTAATTATTAGTGAGTTCTCCAATGGCCCCCTCCCCTCTTCCTTTATAGATCTACTCCCCGCCATGTCCTGCCAGTCCGAGTTCAACAGCTGATGCCTTTTATTATTATATTTATTATTATTAATAATTCCTCATTAATATGGTGAATCTTAATTTACAAGATAGGCTATAGACTTAACAATCAAGTGCCTTGTACACCGTACAGCAACGATGACGTAACGAATAAATATAGACTGAATAAATATGGCAAAGTTCGTATTCATCATAAGATCGTCAGTGATTTTTTGCTGGAATTTTAAGATCATAATGTTACCAATATTGGTATTTGATCATTAGAGGTCCGTCAACTCAAACAGGGTATCATAATAATTTAATTTAATTTAATTTAATTTATTAATTAAATACTATTTATGTTACATTATTGTGATATGTCTCACGAATCTGATGACAGTACAGATTATCTGTGAGACATATTAATTATTATTTACAACATATATATAGATTATATTTCAGTACAAGAGTGCATGCATTTTTTTTTGTAATGTTAATGATAAAATATTAATGTAAATAATTAAATATACAAAAAATTACACTATGGTAGTTATATTAATACATTTATGTTATGAGTTAATGTTTGGTTAAGTAATATTTTTTAATGCGACTTATAGCTAGTTGTTTGCTGTTAATGTTTGTCAGTCCAGGTGGTAGTTCATTAAGTAGTGATGGTATAATATAATTTAGTCTCTTGAAACCATAGCTATTTATACATAAAGGTTTAACATGTTTAGTACTTGTTATGGCTCTTGTTTGTATGTTGTGAGAGACCTTATGCCTGAATCTTGGATCATGGTAGTAGAGATTCAGTACAGTAATTTGAAACAACTCTTTAATATTAAAATAAGGGATATCAGTGAAATATTTAAAGAACCTGTTTTGGCTATCTTGAAGATTATTAATTAAAGTTGTGTTTTGATTTCCCCAAGCTGCTATAGCATATCTTAATTTGCTTTCAATCAGAGCACTGTAAATTGTTTTGTAAGTTTTCCTATCTACATAAAATCGGAGATTGTAGAAGATGTAGAGATTTGCTCTTAGGTTTTTTATTATGTTTACTGTGTGTGTGTTCATTTTAAAGTGTTCATCAAGGGTAATTCCTAGGTATTTTTGTGTCGAAGTACTATTTATGAAGGTGTTACATTTGCAACCTGCCAGGATGTTTTGGTGTATGCATGATAAGCTGTGGTGCGTTAGTTTGTATTTTTCTTGTGTGAAGTGATCAACTCTGATGTGCATTATTTTAGATTTGGTTGTATTTATATACAAATTATTGTCATGACACCATCTTGTGATGTTATTGAAGTCTTCTTGAAGTCTCTCAAAAGCTGTTTTAGAGTCTTTATGTATGGTATATATAGTGGTGTCATCAGCATAAATAAATATTTTACTGTGTTTAATGGCTTCATTCATGTCGTTTACGAACAGGTTATATAGTGTAGGTGAAATAATGCTGCCTTGAGGGATACCTTGTGTTCCTTCTACTGCGTCACTGATAGTGTTATTGACCATAACTGCCATTTCCCTGTTTTTCAGATAGCTTTCAAATAGTTTGTAAGTCGTGCCTCTTATTCCAATATCGTGTAATTTAGCAAGTAGTTTATTGTGATTTATTGTGTCAAATGCTTTAGAAAAGTCAAGAAAAAGTACCATTATGTGATTGTTCTTATTTAAGGCATTATTTATTACATTGGCAAATTCAGCCAGGAGTAGTTCAGTACTTTTCGCCTTCCTAAAACCGTATAGGTGTCCCTTTAAAATATCATATTTATTTAGGAAATTCTTCATTCTCTTATCCAAGCATTTTTCCATTATTTTGTGGAGGATTGATAAAATGCATATTGGTCTGTAGTTGCCAAAGTCTAAGTGATCGCCATTCTTATATATTGGTTTAATAATTGTGTATTTCAGATATTTTGGTATTATGCCTGATTCGAATATCTTGTTTATGAGATGTGTTATGATTGGTATAGTTTTTTTGGATGTTGCCTTTATGTCTTTCAAGCGTATATTGTCTACCCCAGGCGATTTGTCTGTTTTTAATTCCTTAATTATGTTTTCTATTTCATATTCATCAGTTTCAAGTAATGTAAAGGAATTCATTAATGTGTTTCTATTTGATTGCCATATGTTGATACTACAGTTATGAGCTAGGCTGTTTATTTTTTCACTAAAGGTATTGATGAATTTATTGACTATCACTTCGTTAGTATAATGTAATATTAAATGTTTGTTTATGACTTCATTGACAGTTTGTGTTTTCCGACCTGTTATATCATTAATGACTTTCCACATTCCTTTATTATCGTTTTTGGAACTATTTATCTTATTTTTAAAATATTGATGTTTTGTTTTGTTTATTAGCTTATTTAATTTGTTTCTGAAAGCTTTGTATTCATTTTTTATTGTAATATTATCCTTGTTTCTGAGCATTGTTTTGTAAAGTCTGTCTCTTTCCTTACATTGTATTTTTAGGTCATAAGTGAACCATTGTTTGCTTTTCCTGTGTTTACGAGTTGTTATGTAAGATGCTTTTTGGTAGATTTCCTTAAATTTGGTTGTTATATTGTTATATATATCATTAGGATTTTTTAATTCAAGGCAATCTGTCCAGTCTGTGTTGTTAAGGCTTGTGTGTATTATAGTATCGTTCATTAGCGTAATGTACGATTCATTATCTTGTAATTGTGTCTTATCATTTTTTGGCCAAATACCTGCATATGTTATGTAGTGGTCAGAGATATCTGATTGTATGACTGCAGAAGTATATTGATCTAGTCTGCTACGATAGTTTATGTGATCAATACATGTTCTCGAGTCTAAATTTGGATCATAACGAGTACATTGAGTGATAAGTGGTAGGAAACCATGAGTTGCCATAATATTTGTATATTTGATAGCTGATAGACTGATGTCATTAGATAAAGTATCAATGTTGATATCTCCTAAAATGGCGTATTCGCTGTACTTACTAGTGTGTTGTGTTATATGTGTCTCCAGTTCATCAAGAAAGTCATTTATGTTAGTGCTAGGTGGTCTGTAAATGCATGTTAATCCAATCTTTTTGTTCATGTGAAGTATTTCTATTACCATTGATTCATGAGTATTGGAAATGTATGAATTGTGTGTTCTAATAGCCATGTTGTTCTTTACATATATGGCTATGCCTCCTCCTTTACGATTTGTTCTATTACAAAATACAACATTAAAATTATCCAAAGTAAATAGGTAATTATTAGATTCAAGTATGTTAATTTCTGTTAAGCAAATAATATCCAGATCATTAATTTTCTTGCCTAAGGTTATGGTTAAATAATCCCAGTTTTTTGATATCGATTGAATATTTAGAGAGAGGATATTGATTTCAGCATTATTTCTAGTCTTATTACCATTTTCGACGAAATCGGGTATATTGAGAAATGTGAGTTCATTTTGTATTCCAGAAACATTTATATTGCTATCCCAACTGTTCATAATATCAATTAATATAATAATTCAATAATAATTCTTTCTTTTTGGCGGGGGGGGGGGTTACCTAATTTTGTTAATGTCTTCCTCACGGGAGATTCTCAATATACCAGATTCGTCGTTTTTTCGCGCAAGTATTTTGCCGTTTTTAACCCAAATGAATTTCCAGTTATTTTCTCTGGCCTGATTTTTAGTTTTCCATAGTAGCTCCCTGTAAAATGACGTTAGACTTTCGTTAATGAAAAACCTAGATTTAGTGTTCCCATGAGTGAGGAAATTTTGTCCTTTTCTTTTCTGTAAAAATTCATTCTTTTTGGATATGGAGTTAAATTTTACCACTATTGGGGGGATTTTGTTCTTTCTTTGCAGTGGGGGCCTGTAAACTTCCTCTACATCAAACATGTTTAGATCTACTTCTAGAGTCTCAGCAATTTTGTGGACGATTTCATCCAGGCATTCGTCTTTCGCGCGTGGCACTTCACATATTTCAATGTATTGTTGCCTACCGTTCTGTTCCATTGTGTGCACTTTCTCGTTTAGATCTGATATTATTTTGTCTTGTAGATTCTTTTCGTCTTTTAGGGTTTTTATTTCTGCTGTAAGTGATTTCAGAAGAGTTGCATTTGACTTAGTTTCCTTAATCAACTCATCATATTTCTGCGCAATAAAGTCGGCACTTTTAACACTTTCACTCACTTGGTTTTTCAGTTCACTAATCTGTTTCTTTAATTCTAAAAACATACCTTTGATATCCGAAGCGTGTATTATCTCCGTGTCCGGTGTTGAAGGTGGAGTCGCTGTGTAATCAGTGTTGGCAGCAGCTGGTAGGGTCATCGTTCCACCGCTTGAGACAACAGATGCTGACGTTGTCTTTTTGAAGCTACGGCACTGTGGACACCGCCATGACTCCTTAGCTTGTTTTGCCATACCTTTCCACGTACGTATTGTGACTGATGTACATTCATAATGATATTTCCCTTTGCATCCTGTGCAGTATACATAGTCACCATCACTTGGGAGTCCTTCTTGACAGCGGTCGCAAACCATTTCCTTGCTATACTTAAACTTTTTGCGGAGCACTCAGGCACACGTCTACTTCCTCCGGTGTCTCACTTAATAATAATAATAATAATAATAATAACAATAAAAGTATAATAGAAAGTAAGTCATCAGTGATGGTTGCTCTGCCATCGTTAGTGGGGAGTGTTGTTGTTTGTTTGAGTCTTCAGTCTTTTGACTGGTTTGATGCAGCTCTCCATGCCTCCCTGTCCTGAGCTAATTAGTGGGGAGTAGGCTATACAAAAGTGCACAATGTTGTGACCAAGATCGTGCTTGAAAACGAGGGGCACATATTGTGCTGGGGCAGACCATTTCTAACTGACCAGAAAATCTTGGCAAATCGACCAAATATCGTCAACCTCCTCAAGACCACTCAAGCAAAATTGATAATGTATAGATATATAATTAAATATATATAAAAACAAATATGTAAATTAATAAATATAAATAAATGAATAATAACTCAATAATAATATCAAAATATTATATAATTACATCATATTGAACCCTTCAGAATAGCAGTGTTTATATACAAGAATCTTGATCAAGGGGTCGCGCTCAGTTCCTAGTGTGATGTTTACGTTCGCCAAACAACATGCTCTACTGAGGTAAGGGTCATAGGATTAAAACTATAATTAAGAAAGAAAGGTGACAAGATGTAAAATAATAACATGATTTATTGACTAATAGTGCATAAAACGAATATAAACAACAATAATAAAAAAATCCTCCCTGAATTTTTCCCATGACAAGAATATCTATAAATGCTGAGGAGTCAGACGGATCTCCCCCTTATTAAAATGTGGATCCTAGTTCCACTAACTTGCATTTTGGATTTTATGTACGCGTAATGACTAACTACGAGGAATGAGTACTTTGGATGACTGTTCGTTTACAGCGGGTTAACAGCCACGATGCTTACGAACAATCATCTCGTAAATCAACGTTTACGGATATGGAACATGACACTAATAAAACCCCTTAAAATGTAATGCTGACACACACACTAAAATCTACTATTTACAGGAATCTCTCTCGAGACCCTCATTTAGCGCGATGACGCACTTGACAAAATGAGCTGCCAACTCCGGCCAATTGCTCAATCCACAAACAAGGAAATACAGCATTGCACGTGACTTCACGGGTCACAGATATGGAATATAAACTTGGACAAAACCAACAACAACAAAAGCCTGACCGGCTAAGATTACTTAATATGAACAAAACTGCATGTTAAGGTAACGCTTCGGAGATTATCGTGATTCGTAGGCAACTCCCATTTATTTAAACAATTTTTACCATTGATCAGTTCTTGATTTTGTATATCAAGTAATTACGGAGCCAATAAGCACTCCTCACTAATGATCTTCCTTGCAACCTTCAGTCCGTCTTGTGAAACAGCTCCCCTTTTCCTCAAAACCTGTCATTGTCCCAACTCCAGTGTGTAAAAATAACTGACCAGCTGAGCCGTTATCTCAAGGAATCAACAGCAACAAAATCTCAACCACCTCAACATATGGTCAGACATTAATCAAAATATCCACAATTGCCCTCGCAAGGTAACAATATGGACCTGGCACCAAGCTGACAGAAATCAGTCTACGCTGAAATTCCCGCTTGTAATGACCACAAAATACACACACACACACACTTCTGGGAATGACATGACGTACTTTCACACAGATCGGCTGAATAGATGCACACAAACTATTTAAAAAATATTAAAACCTACGATAGAGCTGACTGCTCTTCGTCACAAATCACATTGCTCCAAAGGCAATAATCTCACTGAATCTGATCAATAATAAACCTTAAAAAGAATTAATTACCCTCCATTCTATTGTATAATTATATTACTTCAGTCCTACTTCTGAAACACAACGTATCTCCGAGAGACGTTTTTAACCGCATTGCGTAACATATGCAAACATGGTCGTCCACATAGCTACGTTATTTAAAACAACAAACAAGAACCTTTCACTAATAACATATATGCGAGCTGCTTCCATGCAAAAGGTGTGTCAGACCAAAACTAAATATACTACGTTAATCACACAAGCAAATGATTTACAAAACAAATTATGTCCCATATACCATAAGTTAATCTATCAGATAATAAGAATATTATTCAGTACTCATCCTCGGCCAGTCACCCGTCAAAGGACATCCGCTGCCATCTCCCAACTGAATGCTTCTTAGCTCATCTCAGCCATCTGGACGGAGTGTTGATAGTTCCAGACTTCCTTCAGGATAAGCGATGCCATCTCTCGTGCTGATTCAAAAAGTTAGATTATTATACACTTGATATCTGACTACTAAATTCGCCGTTTCAGGTACTACTTTCCCCGGAACTGTCTGTTGGCGAATTATCGAAGATACTGCCCCTACAAAATATAGTACTGTGACTATCAACCACTGAATTTAACACATTTATAATAATTTCTGTGTCCACTGACACATAAAATATAATAACTTACGTCCTCAGACGAGCAAAAGTAATAGCTACCGTCCTCAGACGAACAAATGTAATAAGCCCTGTCTTGGCTATTCACGCCACTTATAAATGAACCGGCCCTAGGTATTGATAGTGGGGGAAATTATATAAAAATTTCTCAAAATAATAGTGGTACAGGAATGAAATAAATATCACTGAACTCGAAAAATAGCGCAGGTCAAGAATATGCCCATTAATCCTAGAATCGATCGTAGAGATTTTGTCTAGGCGATCTCCCGCGTTAATGCTAGTCATCGCGTACCCAAGCTAGACTTGCCGCGCTGGTAAGCATTCTTCTCTCATTGGTTCCACATTTTCTGTAACTTGGCGGTTTTTATCAGACCTTGGCCTCGAAGGAGTGTCTAGTATTTTCATCAGCCACTCACGTTACTGCATCATATTTTTTCTAGGCGCGCATATTACAATGAACATACCATGAGCGTGTCTCACTGCGCGTCGCTTCTATTTTGAGGTGGCCACCACCTGTCCTTCTGAATCATTGCTAGGTCTTTCTTTTCACAATCCTAAGTATTTAGCCTTTTGTCAAACTGCTGCAGGTATATCCCCATTGTCTCCAACCAATGCTTGAAATTTCCTCATCTCCGTCTGGCTATTTTCATGATGCTGGTGGAAATATTTATTAATTGAAGAAATAAAACATCGAATCATTTATCCATCAGAGGGTAAAGGGTTCAATATGCATCAATCAATAATAGTAAAGGAAGCTTGTAGTCTAACGTGACCTTTAATCTCGCGATCATGAGCTACGGGACATCCTTTTTACGTGGAATTTGAATCACAGGACATGGCATTTCACTTCGAAAATCTCACATGCATTTACCGGGAATCGAATCCGGTCTGCCTTGGTGAGGGACCAACAGCTTGACCGCTGCACCACCACGCCCCCAATCAATAATAAATAAATATATATAGTCTATAAATAAACAAATTAAATAAATAAACATATAAGTAAATAAATGAACAAGTAAGTAAGTAAATAAATATGCACCGTTGGCACAAGCAATCAGAATGGTGTGGAGAGTAAACTCGGTGAGAACTTTTATCACTGGTGATGTCAGCAATGGGAGTAGTTCTAAAATGCTCTGGTAACAGGTCTTGAGAAGCTGAAAATGAAACATTTAATAGCTAGAAGGCTGTGTTGCTAGACACTTGTCACATAGTCCGACCCAGTTTATCACTGTAATTAGTAATGTCGGGATAGTTGCTAACTTACAGCGTGGTTGCCTCCTTCCCAACCCTTGTCTTCAAACACATACTATTACGGACATCACAATAACACAGGTTGTCAGACAAATCATACATATACTGTATATACTCAAGTATTACAGGGCTAATTGACCACGATGTCGCAAGCCCCTAAATGAATCATCAACAACAATAAAGATGTCTATATTTGCCACGATATTCGGCGTACTTTCATTGATTTCTTATGCGCTTTTAATCGGTAATCCCTGCAATGCGCTGTAGTCTTGGCCAGAGGAATTCCCATTTTATGCAATAGATAGTGTCTTACATGCAAAAACACGCTGAATCAACAAAACAGACGGAATTACATTTGGGATTAAATAATGAAAATACATTAGGATTATTTCTTTCCTCCTCTTGCATTAAATCTCATGGCGACATTGCTAGACGGTAAACATTGTGTGGCACCACCCCCTTCCATGCCATGAAATGATGTGGAAATCCAAGTAGGACCTTAGCAGTAGACCTATATACCTATAGACTATCACCCACCAGATGTTGCTCGCAACCAAGGTCTTTATATTCGTATTTCACAAAGTAAAATGCTAATCAAACGAAGAAGTCATTCCAATTATATAGACTACTGAACAGGCAAACATTTAATTTGCGAAATTAAATTCGCTAATCGATGATGGCGTTAAAAACAACTACAGTTTGACAGTGTGCATACCATTGAATTCACTGTACTGCATATGGGGTACACGTTCAAGACATGCCAAGCCACCTAAGAACACAGTTACCAAAGTGTTTGATTTAAAGGTGTTCAACTTGAAATACTTCAAAACAGAAAAATGTTCAGGGGGAATTGCTTCTAAATGAAATTTGATAACTATGCCGAAATGGAGGCAATAAGTTCAATAATGTGCCAGTATACCCAAAATATACAAAAACAAATTGATCTCAAATGAGTTGGTTTCTCACAAAACAAATTAATAAATCTACCGTTTTTGTTCGAATCCCAATAAGTCATTACAAATAGAACACAATAGACTACTAATACAATCACTGGTTGTGTGTTTCTTCATATAATTGAAGAAGTGCTTCTTTTTCCTAGTTACCATAATTGGGTATATGCACCCCTAAATACCGGTATAAGATGTAGTTTGACTTCAGCGGAGTTTTTTTGCATGGAAATACACGAATTCGGTTTTATTTTGCCTTAAAACATAGTAGGGCTACGAATCTCCAGGCACGGAATACCGTCTACTTCTGTAAAGGTCTGCATCATTAAAGAACTGCAAAGGCTCGTACGTTGTCACGATACTCACAACGTTTCTATGGATAGTGCAAGTTTTTTTTAGCGTATGGCTTATTTTTAGTGCCGGGAGTGTCCGAGGACATGTTCGGCTCGCCAGGTTTGTAGCTGCTTCGAGACGGACACCCAATGGGTGAGCTACAAGTACCGTTGGGTAGGAAAGTGGGAATGTAAGGACGAGGAGTTGGAAGGTAGCGGCTGTGGCCTATAGTTAGGGACCAACCCCGGTATTTGCCTGGAAGGAAGATGGGAAACCACAGAAGACCATCTTCAAGGTTGCCGGCGGGGGGATTCGAACCTCCTCGCCTCCCGGATGTGAGAGACTGCCAACAGTCATGCCGTAACGACCACGGCTAACTCACCCGGTATAGTGCAAGTGATGGACGACATCATCTCTCAAGCCCTTTTCTGAGAAGAATAAGGAATGGAAACTAGACCTACTATGCATTACAATTTTGATTGGCGTTAGTTGCAACGAGGTTCGTAAGGTACCTTGAAATCTGGTACATCAAATTCCATTCTAGACATGACGTGTGCTCATGATATTTAATTTAAAGTTAGAATACATATAACAGTAGGATAATGAAGCATTAACCCTCCAGTGGTTATGTGGGGTGCTCACAACACCCCAGCATTATTATTTGTTATGTTGTAAAGTTACTAAATTGGCTATGATGGTGGCGGGCTCAGTAGCTTCTCACCGAACATTGTCATTTGAAGTAAACTCATTGTTGGCCATAAGTAACAAACTGTTTGAATGCTATAAACGATTATTGACACTGGGGTGCTGTATACACCCCACCTAACAACTTGCGTAATATCTTTGTTGGCTAAGTCCTTTTTAGATTATACTCCTAGTTCTGTGTAGAAGCATTGTTTGTCTTCCGATAAGGAACAACAGCATATAAGGAAAATGCTTGAAGAAGAAACTGAAGAAGTCAGACAAGAAAACCATACACTTCTGCTACAGATGTCAAGAGTTCATGTGCCTGAATCATATGGAGAGTACCGTATATGCCGCACGTGCTGCAATGATTCTTCCTCTGATGACACTGATGACTGTTAAGATTTCAGTAATGGTTTCGTGACATAAGTGTATTAAAAATACAATGTAATATTTACATTAGTGAGTGATTTTTACATGAACTTTGGTACTAAAGATAGAAACTTTCCAATTTTTACTAATGATTATCAGTCTCCTTCTCTTTCAAAATTTCTCATTGTAAAACAGAATATCATTAATTTTGTGTTGTTTTATGGATGTGTGTTATGTTTAGATTAGTAAAACACAAAACTGAACTTTTCTAAGAAATGAGCCAACGCAAAATGGTTGAATTAGCAACATGTAGAATCAAGCAACGAAAAAATGTAGGTATATCTTCCAAAGGCTTTAATTTCTTTTAGTGAATTAATTTATTGTTGTAAGGTAATTAAAACTGGCTTAAAAGGATGTGAATAGTATGCGAAATAAGTAAGAAATTTTCTGAAAAATGTATGTCCGAGATATCCCAGCATAACGTTGGGGTGATCTCAGCACCCCACCTAACCACTTATGTAATGTGGTTATAAACCTTAAAATTTTACATTAATTTTAAAATTTGTAAAACCAATTTTATGGAAAACGTTGAAAATAAACAAGTTAAATAAAAAAGTGCATTGTTACCAACATTGTCACACATTGAACACAAAAATGTAGCCAAATTCATATCTTTGTTGTAAAAATGCTAATGATTTTTTCGTTGTTTTTTAGAATGACTTTTTCTTAAAAACGTGAATTTTGCGTTATTTCGTGATCCAAAAAGAAAAACAGGAAATTCCACTTAAAAATATTTGAAACGTAAGATCTTCGCATTATGAACAGTACAGTATATTCAAATTTCAAGAATTCAACATTTGTAAAACCTTGGTATCTCTAGTCATATGTCTTTGCTCTGTGTGATTTGTACAGTATGTATGCATTGTTTCTCTTTCTGCCAAACTATAAAACCGTTAATATGTCTACCCTAGGGCAGGTGGTCATGTTGAACCCCAGTTCTCACGGCGGTACAGTCTCTCATGATTTATGTGTGCCGACAATGGCACAGCAAGTCCAAAGTAAATGGTACCCCCTCCTCCCGTCCTCTGTTCTCCTATCCCCTCCCACCCCTTCGAGTCCTTCGACAATTTATGGTCAATCAGCGCCGAGGGACAAGGTGACGTGGCGAGGACGCCAGGGGATGAGATGGGTAGGGAGGGTGTACGAGATTGATGGGTGAGCGGTGTTAGGAAATGATTGCAGCAAGCAAGTGATATTAGTAGCAGACTAGGATTAAAGGAAGCCGGACGCAAGCCACGTCACTAGACAGAGAGAACTCGCTCTGACATTTTCACTGATACGCCCTGATTTGTTGGCGTGAATACATCTGGCCATCGAACAAACTTTTCCCAACATCAAACCAATTAAGACTAAGAAAAGAACGGAAACCATCTTGAAGATTATTTTGAATGTTGGCTACTCTGAGTTTACGTTTCATTCCTATTGGTGTTGTTGTTGTTGTTGTTGTTGTTAATAATTCATTTCAGTGGCCTGGGACATTTTGGTCACCAGGCCCGTGTAGTTGGGTGTGTGTTGAAGTTCTCTGATAACTAGTAATTATGTGATGACTGTAGTATTGTGTGCAACTGTATTAGGGACAGGGATGAAGTAGGTGCCCCGGGACTTTAAGTAAGGTACTATACCGGCATTTGCCTGGAGTGAGTGTTTAAAAACCCGGGGAATAACCACACTCAGGATAGCCACTGCCAGCGTCGGAATTCGAACCTGCGATCTCCGGACTTGCTTGCAGCTGCCCTCGCAGCGTTGGTGCACTATTTAACGAGTTCAGCTAAGCATTTGCATTTGACAGTAGAGGTGAATTATCCGCTGAAATTTTAAAGAATGATTATTGTGGGAATAAAATTAGTTATCAACAGATTATATTAATTTACCTTATGTGAAATTTCATGTCTGGGACATTTGGGGTAAAAATTGAGTTTATGGATATACGCCTATGTGAGTGTGTTCAATGCAAACTCAGGGCTGAACTGGGAGAGAAGCTTACAGAAGCAATGACAACCAGAGAAATACATAGAACATGCAGTTGATCACTCTCCGCGTGTCTTATCTACTTCCCATCTCTACTTAGTATAAAACGAAGTCCCCGATTCGTGGATGTCACGGGTAATCTCGAGAACCACTCGATGGATTTTGATGCGGTTTTCACCATTCTATTAAGGATATCTCGAGGAAGGTTTCTGTAGAAAATAATGCATTTATAATCAAAGAAAGCCAAGCAGTAACGATTTCAGTGAAAAAGTCGAAAATAAAACCTGGCGTCCATGCGCTTTTTAAGCTTACGCTGGACTACCCGTTAAAAATATCAATATACTTTGAGTGTAAGAATTGTTCAGCATGAAAAGTTCTACAAAAAAGTCCGGGAGAGCATATCTCTATCTTCAATACATCACCCACTATAAGTGTTTTTATGTTTTCATATTTTCTTCTAACAATCTCTATTCAATTGCTGAGGCGACAGTTTGCGAGCTAGCTAGCGGGGGAAAAAAGCGCTTATCACGTAATGCATTCATAAATGTTCCCGGTTGAAGCCGGGGCGGGTTTCTAGTTACTAATAAGGAGACCTCGCTCTGCATATCACCAACGTTTTCGGCTTTTGTGACAAGCGAGTAGAATCTTAATAGCTTAACAGTACCGTCCAAACTACGGCCCGTTATGCTTTTTCTGTGGCCCGCCTGAAATCGTTTCAGGAGAAACACATATAAGGAACAGGGCTACGCAAACGTTTCCCCTTAGAACGTAAGCTCAAATAGGCCTAATGTTTGAAGTATATCGGGCAGTTTTGTACATCCTTGTCCAGCAGTGAAAACAGACGATGCGTTGTTAAGTTTGCAAGTCCACCTTCCCCCGCAAGGGTCATGGAACAATTAGATCAACCACACGTGTATATAGAAATTCTGAGAGATAAGGCAACCTCAGGGTATATCCGGCTCTGACGTATAGCCAGCTTAAGCAAATAAATACCATACGAACATATCCTATATTGTTCGGAAACAAATAGTATTACATAAAGGCATTGCAACACATGTATTATGCTCCAACAAAATGCTTCTGTCATACAAGGGGGTTTTAAAATAGACACATGGTGCTTAATTACCGCATTGTTGGTAATAGATTTTATATGAAAAATACTCACTCTTGCTTTTAACAGCTTAATTCAGTCTTAGGTTAATATAATATCGATCGAATACAAATGCTTTATTAAAGTTATACATTTTGTTACACTATGAACATGGCCCGCAACCACTCGCCTAAATTAATTATTGGCCCTGCATGTGAGAAAGTATGGGCAGCCCTGGTTTAAAATGTTCGACAGTAGTCCTATGTTTGTGAAATATTGACGTTATACTGAGGTTTGTTAAGTTATGTAGCCTATTCATTACTCCACGGTAGCTGACTTCAGAGATTGTGGACCTGAGATCATTTCTTGGTATGTTCTCATGGCTGCGAGGCTCAGCGGTAACGTTCTCGTCTGCTGTACCCAAGATTGCAGGATCAAATCCTGGCGCAATCAGTTGGCATTTCAGGGTGCTCAAATGTGAGGGAGTCGTGTCTGTTGATTTTCCGGCACGTTAAAGATCCCCTTCGGGGTAAAATTCTGGCAGCCCGGTAGCCGCAGTACTTAAAAGGGACGTAAAACCAATATTATTTTTTTTTGTAATATCAGGTTATTATCTTATTGTTATAATATGCAATATTATTGTCACTGAATACTATATTTTTTCGTTGTATTAACTTACAGTAGGTTATATTGTGTTTTAAGAAAGGAAGATTAATATTATACCGAGGTGTTTTTTGCCCTTGGCTTCTGCCGTGTTGAGATTGCCCGATATATCTTGCGACCAACAAGAGTTCCTCATACATATTTTATCACTTTCTAAGTTTTCTGTCCTCATCCGTCCACGCGTGGGGTTTGGTAAAATCAAACCAGGCGATCAGATTATTTATGATTGCATATTTAAATTAACGTTAGAAGTTGAAACCCTGAAACTAATACATTGAATAAGCATGTCGATAATCTGTGTTCGGAAACGTTTCTTTTCCACTACTGTATGTTTTAACATAATGGTTTTTAAAGGAATAATAATAATAATAATAATACAATACGGAGTTTTGAACCCATTTCCAATTCCTTAAAAATCAGCACGTGGCACAGTGACATTACACTGGGTGATTGGCAACGTACAGTAATCCGATTGTAAATTATGTTGTTGGTAATTCATTTAGGGGCTTTGTGACATCGTGGTCATTTATCCCCGTGCACTTGAGTGTGTGTGTGTAGAATTCATCTGGTAACCTCTGTTAGTGTGGTGTCTGTAGTAGTGTGTGTATTTGTACTGGAGGTGAGGATTGGGATGAAATCGGTCATAGCCGTAAGTTAGGAACCATCCCGGCATTTGCCTGGAGTAGAAGTGGGAAGCCACGGAAAACCACTTCCAGGGTGGCTAAGTTGGGAATCGAACTCAACTCTTCTAAGTTTTTCCCTCACGAGGCTGAGTGGACCCCGTTCCAGCACTCAGACAAGAATTAGATTTCTTGGCAGACAAGAGAATCGAACCCGGGCCTTCGCGGTGTCAGCCAAGAATGCTAGTCACTATGCAACGAGGCGGACGATTGTAAATTAGCCTACTACTCGTATAAGTGCTCTTTCAATTCACAAAATCCTAGTTTCATCGGTAATGACGAGTTCATGTTTCACTGTGAGTCGAAGGACTATGGAAGGTAGGAAGGAAGGAAGGAAGGAAGTCAGTCTGTAGTTTTACGTGACTGTTAATCTCTCGATCATGAGCCACGGGACCTCCTTTTTACGTGGAATCCGAACCACAGGACATGGCATTTCACTTCTAAAATCGCACATGCATTGACTTGGAATCGGTCCAGGTCCACCTTGGCAACCAGCTTGACCGCTGCGCCACTACACCCGCTGAAAGACTATGGGTTCGAATCGTAGTGGTTAGGGGTTCATGTTTCAGAATTGGGTATTTTTTTATCTGTGTTGAAATATGTCGTTCAGATATAAACTGCTCAATAGATGGATTTCTGATTCTTAGAATAGTTTGTTTCATTTACCTGGAGATCACCTAAGCAGTGACAGAATATAGGCCTATCCTTAATCATATGGACATATGGTGTAACTGGTGATATTTGGAGGGTTCTCTGAACGGTTCTTGTTATGACCAAGCTGGGTGCTGGCTTATATTTCTTCAATAGCAGTCTTACGGCGGTTTTTGACGGATAACCTTCACTCATGTTTAATTAGACATACTAATAATACAGTAAGGCACTACGGTATCTGATTTTCTCCAGAAATTGACTATGCTAGTTATGCTACCAACAAAACGTTTATGGACTCTAAGCCTACCCTTACACACATGAGAGACTTCTAACCCAGCATCGTAGCTCTATAGCTGCAATGGGGAGCTGAAAGTTCGGCGAACCCGGTTCGAATCCCGGTGCCATCCGTGTCTATCCTGATGTTGGTACTTCCCCGGATATATTCAGGCAACTGACATGACGTTACCTTACTTCAAGCCAAGGGGAACTTACTCTAAACCTTGCACATTATCATTATAGCCTACGTCAGGCATGTGCAACTTGGAACACAAGGTGGGTCAACCACAGTGGACTCACAGACGTCGCGGACCCTACTTAATAATGCATAATATTTCCACAAGAACGTGTTAGCCACATCAATGAAGAAATTCGTTCATCACAAATTAAAATCACTAACACAAATACAAGAATACAGTATTATAACAGTAACCAGAAATGTTATTTATTAAACAAAGTAAGAAACTACATAGGCCTATTAATGAGAAGTTTAGCAACACGCTCACCAATTTTCTGACGCGATCTACATCACAAGGTGGAGTGGGGGATGGGGTAGGGGATTGTCATTGGAGCCAGAACAGAATTTTCAAGCCCAGAGAGAAAATTTTCGCACTGCATTGTTGAGGATTGGTAACATGTTTACTTCAGTTTGACAGATCACGCAAGAAATAGCCTACATTTTCAACAACTGATCATGTGGGCCGGAGACAGTTGCACATGGTTGGTCAATGTACTACAGCCATCAAGGAAACACAGATACATTCAATACACACTCAAATGATACTGAATACAGGGCTATTGACGAGGATATCTCAAGTCTATAAGTGAAGTATCAACAAAAGAAACATGAATTTGCACAGCAACTAGGCCTCATTATGACCATTATCCTCGAACATTCAATTATTTGATTTTCACATGGCCTGCAAACTTATTGAAACGGTCTTAAGATAATGTCAAAGATCAAGGTAAGCAATTCATCCATAAACCATTGCTATCAAACCATAACTAACCCCAGAATGGTGAAACTGTAGACTGTGAAACGAGAAGGAATATTTCTTTCGTATTAGATAGAATGAAGCGCAAAAATGTATTTAACATTTTCCAGCTGAATAATTATTTGGATTCTTGAGACTGATACAGAGTGAAGTGTTAAGTGATAAGAGTTGGTAGGCGTTGCAAGTGGCCATAGGGGCGACGAGATATGTGGATCTGGGCTGGCCTCCCTGCTTCACAGATCACCACCTTCTGGCTCCTACAAAAGGCCGCACTGCCAGCGGCTTATGATGTATATCTCCCTTTGGCCAAGCCTGAAAATGTTCCACAGGGAACATTCTATGTTACAGCCTCTCAGCGCCGCTCACTGTGGAAAAAAGAGAGGAAAGAGTGAGACCGAGAGAATAATGCATAATTCGCTCATAAAATATGTCGGGGGTTCTCTAGAATTGAACGCCATCCTTCAAAGCTATAGGGGACCCTAAGGTCTGATTTATTGGGCAATAAAGTATTATAATTAAACGCGTTGTGAGCCCCGCCGATGTCACTCCCCGGTCCACATCTATAAATCTCCCCTGAGGGCACGATGTGTGCTTGCTTGGCTTGCTAAGCAAAGGTGAGACTATGCCCGAGACTATATTGTTATATGAAAAGAAGAGAACGCGTAAATCACGTTGCAATACATTGGCGCTGAAGATGGGCTGCCCTGCTATGGGACATGTTCAGTAGAGCAGGCTTGGTGCCTCAGCTGCTCACACACACACACACACACACACCTATCTTGACCTATTGTCCAAATTGAAAACTGGAATAAGCTCAGCTTCTGGCTACAGTAGATGAATGACAGCACCATTTGTTAGCGACGCCGTGGGATATACTGTGGAACCCATCGCACAGTGGGTAAAAATCGAAATCTAGGGGGACAACATTATTTTTACGTTTTAATCACGAATTTAGAGTGAAAGCAACGTATATAATTTGTTTACTTCATAATAAACATCAGTTAGGACCTTTTTAAGCTACGTCTACACATGCAAGAAATTCTCTATGACTAGGAGTTGGATAGAGCATTCAGTTATCTCATCAGAACAATTTTCTACCCCTAATTTACTTTTAACAAAGTCACAAAGTTCCACTTTTGACATAATCGTCGAACCCAGTGCTTCCAACAGTTGTAATCGTGTGAGAACTGGTTGCGCGGCATCTTCTAAAACGTAAAATAACTAAGTTGCAAAAAGATGCAAAAAATCTTATAACAGGCGTAAACTACAAGACTTTATCTACATATTAACATTAAGTAGAAAGTGACGCAGAGTGACGCGACATACTATAAATCTAAGTGAAAATATAATTTTAAAAATAATAGTTAATTATTATATAATGCAAGTATAGCTAAAATTACGTAACAATTACGCCCATTAATTACTGAAACGCGTTACAAAGATCATACCTTCAGTTGCATGTTCCATCTTAAAGCATCACATTAAAAACAAAGACAACCAAACCACAGCCACATATATTCACCCTCCAATTCAGACTGCTGGAACAGTGATGACAGATTTACACAAAGATGCGTTTATATCCCAGAATAGTGAGTGGCAATTATATGAGAATGCTGTAGAAGTAATACATTTTGATTTTTAATTATGAAAATAAATAATTTTGTCCTCCTAGATTTTGATTACGACCCACTGTGCATCGCAAGGGCGACCAAGCTAGTAAACCATAAATGGAATGAGACAACTTTACCGAAGATTCATAGCACAAATTGAACTTCAAACGTCACGCTGTAAACCTCAGTTCGTAGCTTAATTGTTGTTAATTTGTTTTAGGAACTTGGGACATCTTGATCATCAGCCACGTGAACACAGACATGTGTTGAATTTGTCTGATTACCTGCTTTTCTGTAGTGTCCGTAATAATGTGTGTAACTAAAATTATAAGGGTTGGGAATGGGGTAGGTTCCCTGGGCTTGAACTAAGGTACTATCCTGGCAATTGCCTGGAGGAAGTGTGGAAAAAACCTGGGGATAACCACTGTCAGCGCCTAGATTCGAACCTCCAATCTACGGACTTGCTGCAGATCGCCATCGTGGTCGTGGTGAATGATTTGACGCACATGGCTTTGCGGCGTGATTAGTTACCTTAGAGCTGAATGCACAACTTACGCAAATATCAGTAGAAATTCAAAGGCCTAATAGGCTAAGAATATTAATGTCTTGAATATTTTAAAAGCATTCGATTCTTCAATTCTGACGTTAATCTATTTAATATTCTGGGATTAGAATTGGATGGCATGCAGAGCACTGGAAAGGATGCAACACGTAGATATGTAGAATTGAGAACCGGCTTCTGTCTCTTAAATGGCTCTCCACGAAATGTGACATACTGAACTTGTTTGGAACAGTTTCTGAAGTGCACTTTCATGGTATCAAGATGTAAAACACGATCCTGGGACAATATCCTGTGTCTCTGAGATGAGTCTAATTAGCCTATGTTCAAGCTGATAAGGCTAAATGCATTTGGACCCTACTAAGACTGTCGGTATTCTTTCCCTCGTATTTTCAATGATTCGCCACACTACCATTTATGACACTGGATTTCTAAGCATTTTGCTCGCAGATGAGGAAGAAGCAGGATACCGCATCGTGCTACATTACTTGTTGTTGATTTCATAGGTTGTTCTTTTGGATTATTGCATGAGACATCTTTCCTTTTGTGCTTCCTGCTGGAGTACCTGCTGCGAAGCTAGTGTGCATCCGCCTTCTTGTGTTCTCCTCACTCTAGATGCTAAGATGGTGGTGACAAGTAAGGGCAATAATATCCTTGGCAAAAGGCACATTGAACAGGTTTCTCTTATAATGTATTCTCACTCTGTAGAAGTGTTTCTATCGAGAAATCAATCAGAAGTAAAATCTGATAGGCTGAATTGTATTTTTCTTTTACTCAGTGACCTTTAAGAGGATTCGATGAGAGGTTATTGGTTTTACGTCCCTTTTAACTGCTGCGGCTTTTAGAGACGCCAGGGTGCCGGAGTATCGCCGCAAAGAAGATATTTAACGTCCCGTAAATTTACTGACACGGCTCCCTCGCATTTGCGAACCCTCAAATAGATTCGATCCTGCAACCTTCGGCACAGCAGGTGATTCCTGAATCTGCCAGGAAATTTAATTCTGGTCTGAGGGCTGGAACGGGTATACTCAGCCTCGTGAGGTAAAACTTAGAAGAGGCGGATTCGATTCCTACCGCAGATCCTGAAAGTGATTTCCGCGGTTTCCCACTTCTACTCCAGGAAAATGCCGGAATGGTATCTAACTTAAGGCCACGGCTGCTTCTTACCCTAATCCTACCTCAATTACAAATACACACACTAGTACAGGCATCACAGTGATAGGTTATCAGACAAATTCTTCACACTCCCAAGTACACGATGTCGCTAAGCCCCGAAAGAATCAACAACAGCAGTTATGTTCACCTAAACGTTACTACCACACTCAGTTACTACATAAATGAAGGCTATCAAGCTGGCAAGTGTCCAGAGCCGAGGACCAATATTTCCCTGGACACAAATTGAGACAAATAAACAACTGTATTTCCTGAAATTTAACCTCTACCATGGTCAAAGGGGGAACGCACCATAATAGCTCATAGAACTCCTGTCTCTTGCTGAAAGTTTGGCCAGGGGCGTATATAAGGGGGGGGGGGTTGTTTTGGAAAAAAGGAAGGAAGCTTGTAGTTTAACGTGACCGTTAATCTCGAGATCATGAGCCATGGGACCTCCTTTTTACGTGGAATCCGAACCACAGGACATGGCATTTCACTTCGAAAATCTCACATGCATTGACCGGGAATCGAACCTTGGTGAGAGGCATACAAGGAAGGAAGATTATAGTTTTACGTGACCGTGAATCTAGTGATTATGAGCCACGGGACCTCCTTTTTACGTGGAATCCGAACCACAGGACATGGCATTTCACTTGGAAAATCTCACATGCATTGACCGGGAATCGAACCCGGACCGCCTTGGTGAGAGGCATACAGCTTGACCGCTGAGCCACCACGCCCCTGTTGTTTTGTTAAGAGCATAAAATACTTGTAAATTTGGTTGTACCCTAATCTTAACTTAATGGCTAAGTTATAAACAATATTAAGATTGAAATTTGACTACCTTGTGGTATAGTGGCTAGCATTCTTGACTGCCGCCCGGAGGTCCAAATTCGATTCCCGGCTCTGTCAAGAAATTTTAATTCTGATCTGGGGGCTGGAACGGGGTACACTCAGCCTTTTGAGGCAAAACTGAGATTTTCACAGTGCGGTACTTTTGAGAAATGAATTATACATTTGTAAAAAAAAAAAAAAAAAAACTGTTGAGCTTAGTAAATTGACAAATATTTAGATATATGCCATTCATACTCCATAGGTCATAATGAAAATTCGTTAAGTTTAAAATTTTATTTTGTGTTGTGTTGTATTTTACAATTTTTTGTTTTTGTGCCACTGTAGGCTATAAAAACTGCGAATTTTACAATTAACTCTTAACTAAAATAATTACACAAAGTTATATGCTCTAAGATATTGGTTGATATTTCTGGGTATTTTGCAGTGACTGAGAATACTCACAATTTTCTAGGATTGTCAGTCCCGAAAAAATATTGTATATACGCCCCTGGTTTGGCATGACGTATGTAAGAAGGGTGCATGGGGAGTGGGTGCGCTATAGCAAGGCACCACACCAATCACTAACGAACCGAACCAACATTCTGAGACAAAGGGGAGGTGACACGGGAGACGGGAGGCAGGTGACGCGAACGCGCCAGACAAGCACTCGTCTCCCACCCACCTAAACTAGACATGCCAGTTGGGTCGGGCTGGACCTGGACGAGTCGGCCAGCCTTTTTCCCTTTTTTTTTTTTTGTAATAAAAATGACTGCGAGAAGGAATGGAGGCACATGTGTTCTTTCCAACTGAATTCCACTAATTGATGGCATCAATAACCAGCCGTAGCTTCCAGTACTCAGTCCATTACAAGATGTGACTACCGCGCAGAAGCTCAACAAAATGATGTCACTTCGTAAATTTAACTGCTACAAGCCCAAGGCTACCACCACCATGGCGTTGGTCAGAGGAGGGGGAGGGTTCATATTTTTCTCTTCCTAGAATGTTTTTATTTTCCATGCGATTTAACCTGGACATATTATTGTCCTTGATCGTCATCTTCCATTTTCGTAACTGGTTATAGAGGTAGTATTACAGCCATATGCATCGTAAACTAGATCCTGAGTTCAATTCAGACCACCGGAGTAAGGAACATAGTCGACAGTTACTGAAATGTATCTCTACAGTACTTAGTATAAAACAGTCCCCGATTCTTGGATGTCACGGATAATCTCGAGAACCACTGGATGGATTTTGATGCGGTTTTCATCATTCTGTAAAGGATATCTCGAGGAAGGTTTCTGTAGAAAAATAATTTATTTATGATCAAAGAAAGCCAAGCAGTAACAATTTAAGTGAAAAAGTCGAAAAAGATAACTTGGCGTCCGTGCGCATTTTAAGCTTACGCTTACCGTTAAAAATATCAATATAGCCTAGGCTACTATGAGTGTAAGAATTGCTCAGAAAGAAAAGTTCTACAAAGAAGTCCGCCCACTAGACTATGAGTAATTTTACGTTTTCATTTCTTGCAACAATCTCCATTCAATTACTGAGGTGAAAGTTTACGAGCTAGCTAGGGGAAAAAGGCGCTTATCACGTAGGCCTAATGCATTCATAACTGTTCCCGGGCGAAGCCGGGGCGGGTTGCTAGTTAACAATAAATGTCTGTTCCACGAAGGAGGGCAATGTTACTTTTGAACAATAAAGTGTGCTAGGAGTATGAGCTGCACCTTGAATCTGGGCGTAAATTACGCTACAATTAGTGACCGTATAATAATAAACCTTGGGGGAACTTCAAGAGTCGCACAAAAAAATAAAAAAATATACGAGGGCTGTTTTTCTTTCAACGTCCAATGGGCTATATAAAAATAACAGATTGACATACCAAACTGATTTTATTACTAAATGTTTGCTTGTTTTGTACTTATGTTTCAACGATTGAATCGTTTGTCGTGTCGTTATTCAAGCTTTCCAATGCCCTCTGCACAGAATTCTGCCGCCACTGAGGTGGTTACGTCTGGACAGTCTCCTGAAGTTTTTCCTTTTTGGATAAGCATTGCCGCCCAACCATACCTTCAATTCTCATCCGACGTTTTAAAAGAAACAGCTCTAATATACTGTATAAAGGTTGGCTCTAGTGTTTGCGATTTAGATGAAGACAAGCTCTGCACAATCAGTCACCTGTTTGAAATGCTGGTTTACTACTCTCCCAGATGCTGTCAGACGTATCGGGGATATACAATAGACTATATGGTGTCGTTAAATCACGACCTAATGCACACAAATGACTAATTAAACAACGAATAGTACAGGAATAATTTAGGCTGACCAGATTTCCTTAAATGTTCGATCATACACATGAAAAAATACACAAGTCAAAATAATGCAATTTTGAGTTTAGAAGTGAAAAACGTTGCTCCTATGACATATTATTGTATAAAGAATCGTCATAATATCAGCCGCGAGAGGAGACTAATGTCGTTTCTCCGTTGGAAGAAGCACGGCTGCCTGTTATCTTGAATAACGCCACATTTCTCGTGAGAATAGACTATTCAAACACCATACGAAAAAACCTTGATTATTTAAATAGTAGGCTATACGAAAAAACCTTGATTATTTAAGCAGCATACCATAGAACCTTGATTATTTAAAAAGCATGCGAAAAAAAAACCTTGATTATTATTTAAACAGCATACGAAAACACCTTGATTATTTAAATGGCATAGGCTACGAAAATCCTTATGTAAACAGCATACGAAAAATCCTTATTTTAACAGCATACGAAAATCCCTAATTATATATTTTAACAGCACACGAAAATCCTTGATTATATATTTAAACAGCATAAGAAAACACCTTGATTATTTAATTAGCATACGAAAAACCTTATGTAAACAGCATATGAAAAATCCTTATTTAAACAAGCATACGAAAATCCCTAATTATATGTTTAAATAGCATAGGAAAATCCCTGATTATATATTTAAGCAGCATACGAAAACACCTTGATTATTTAAACAGCATACGAAAATCCTTATTTAAACAGGATACGAAAATCCCTAATTATCCATTTAAACAGCATACGAAAATCCTTGATTATTTAAACATCATACGAATCAAAAGACATGTTCAAACTCACAGTAGGCTATGCAGTATGTTAGTGTACGTCTCAAAATGTGATTTTATGGCGTGAGAGAGCGAGAAAGCATTGAAGCTATTTTTCAGTATTGCCTTAACTTATTGACAATTTACATTGCAAGTCTTCAGTCGGTCAACACAATGTAGTCCCAATTATTGGGACATGCGATAAAAGCTACCTGAAATATAAGGGGCGTTCAAAAAGTAACGAGCCGGAGGCATAGGCCTAATTACAGAAACCAGTACCTGTATGTTAGAAGTATTGGCCCTGGCTGTTGAGGCACTTGTCGCACTGTGACACGAGGCGGTGAATGGCTGTCTCATAAAATTCCCTGGGCTGCGACGTGAACCAGTTCCGCACGTACAGCTGGACGTCGGCGTCCGAGGTGAATCGTTGGCCCCGCATAGCCCTTTTCAGGGGACCAGACATGGCGTAATCACAGGGAGAGAGGTCTGGACTGTATGGAGGGTGGCCGAGAACCTCCCATTTGAATTTCTGCAGGAGTGCTGCGACTGTGTTGGCCGTATGAGGTCGTGCATTGTCGTGGAGTGACCACGCGGCTGTGGCGGTCACTGTCTCTCGGCGGTCCTGGGTAATGAGTGCATCAACCAGCTGGAAATTGTCATCGGTAATGCAGGGGGGTGCCCCAGACCGGGCATCTTCAGCTAACGACACCCGTCCTTCCCTGAAGCGCTTGTGCCACGCCTTGACCCTTGCAAGGGACATGCAGTGTTCGCCGTACACTTCGTGACATTCGGCGATGAATGTCCGTTCCCCCTACTCCTTCCGCTGTCAGACACCGAACAACACCTCTTTGCTCTACGGTTGACGCCTTCATGTCACTGTTTGCAAAGCGACTGGCAGCATTGGACGATTGAAGTATGCTGCTGCTCGCTTTGTATCGTCACGTGACGTGCACGCGTGCCCTCTAGCGACGGGCACGCTCTGTTCGGAACCACACCTCGTTACACACGCTACGATTAGCCGATGTCGTCACCGGTTTGCGCATTCCAGCCTTCGGCTCGTTACTTTTTGAACGCATCTTATAAGTTACATGTGATATGTTATGTACAACTGAAGAGAGACCGACTGGAAAGTTGCATGTTTTTTTGCCAAATAGGGAAAACATTATTATCGGTAAATGGCTACATTCCTTCATTTATATAACACATTTCTGCTTCGGTGGTGAAGTTAGACAAGCTATGAGTGATATTCATTAAGAGTTGTTGAATAGAAAATTGTCGTATTCACTTGTCTTCACTGAGACAGAATGTTGACTTTGGAAACACGAATTGCTCTGTGCGGACCATCCCAGAACAGCAGGGGAAGCTGCAGTCGAGTCATTTGGACATTCCAAAACCATTACATTAATCGCTCCACTCGCATTTCCAAAGTCGGTATAATACTACCTCAACAATGATTTCTTCTTCTTATCCCAATGGCTATGATTCACAGCTTGCTTACCAAGGCTACTTCTAAATTAAAACAGAATACTTCAATATACTCGAAGGATTGCAGCCAATCATACATATACCTAGGTATAATAATATATCTCATTTGGCGAGAGACTTGTTCCCAGACGGTATTTAACTTTAATTAGAAAATTGACTTCTCTGAGGGAGGCTTAAAACAAATTATCCATCTGAAAATCAACACGGATCCCTTTAAAAGAGAACTTTATGTGCTTTTCGGAGGAGTAATTGAGTTCCCAGCTGATGTTTGCTTGCTAGGAAATACATACAGGAGCTGTTGTTTTAAGGAGCAGAACATTGGGGCCATTTGCCTAGACGTCCTGATTGCGAACAGTCTTCATAGTGAACACGTGGATAAATGGAGATGATGATCTGGCATGTTTCTGTATGTAAGAAACACCTCTTGCAGGAATTCCCAAGAGATACAACCTTAGTTGCTCGCGAACTGGGCACAGAATAGGCTATTTATATTGCCATAACATTTTTGGTGTGTTCGCAAACTGGACTGTCCACAATCAGGACACAACCATCTTTTAGCAGTCATGGAAGGCACATTCGTTTTCCCTGCTCAAATTTCAAGACCAGGCGAGTATTGTAATGGAGATACACAGGATGTCGTTTCTCCACGATGTGCCCCACGTTCATGGATAAGCTATGTTTTAGTTCAACTGTAGCCTTCAATTTTAGCAGTTGGTGCAGTAAAAATCTGAGCTGGAAACTTAAACAACGAGAGTCTATTTGACCTTAACCAAATAAAAAAATTAACTTTAATAAATATACTAAAGGAACGCAAGCGTAGCCTATATGGCAGTGAGGGGGTGGTTCGGACCACTCTTATTTTACAGATTTTCGAATTGATTATTTTCATAAGTTTGTAATCAGAAGGTAACTTTTTCCTACGATTTGTCTAAATATGTATTTGTTTAGTCTGTTATGTAGACTATTTACTTATTTTAGGAAAAAAAACTTAGTTTCGTATAAAAATCTGTTGATGTGCATATAATGAGCATAGGGCACGCAGAGTTCCGAGTTTCCAGTAAGTGATTGATGCCGTGTGAGTCACATGAGACATTATACCGCTTCCCTGCCTGTCGTATTTAAGAAGACAGAACAAAGGTGCGGTCTCGCTTCCCGCTTATTAAGGCAGGCAAGCGCGCGCGGCCCAATGGACGGACGGACGGACGGACGAACGGACAGATACTTGTGATGTGAGACGCACATGCGACGACGAGGATATCCATGGGAGGGAAAGAGAATCGGGGAGGAAGGAGGACGGAGGAGAGAAGCTTGCTCGGTAATAATGAAAGGGGATTGACAGTTAAAGGAATACTCGAAACAACAGGGAACAGTTTATCATAGCCAGGAAATGAGTCACTGTGGATGTCAAACGAAATGGCTGCCTGCTATATTAGATAGAGAATAGACAGGGAGATTTATACACATACACACGCGTGCATGCGTGCGTGCGTGGCGCGTTGCACACGTCCAAACTACGTCATTAAATATGTGTGACACAACAAGTCCATCACCGTATTTTGACTGAAGCCACCGTTCAGCTACCACCAGTCGCTGCTTATTGACAGATGTTAGTCACGAGTAATAAGCTTCAAGAAATGATTACCCACATTTCTCCGACAGGAACAAAACACTGAACTATCTTAATTAAGATGGAACATGGGAAGGTGCAGGAGGCACAATGATTTCATTTACTGCACATCAGCCTATTTTTAAAACTTGATTAAGGAATTTAAAATGAATTTATTAAGCGCAGGCCTTTGGGGGATGAAAAGAGCGCCACATTTCCTTTCACCCCCGGTACAGGAATTCATCCATGGATGGAAGAAATCAATCTGGTATTATTTATTCGGAAGCAGATGGGACAGTGTGTAAATCTATGGCTCCACATGGGCGCAAACCTAGGTTAGGAAAACACAAACTTGCTCAATATTTTGGTCAAATTACTTGATTTTCATATTAACTCTTGTAAAAAGCAACAACATTTGAAGTTCAGGCAGTACAGCTACACATGCAGAAATCCAACATCTTGATGACTAAGTCTATAATGCATCCTGTCTTTGATGATATATAGGCCCTACTGCATTGCCAAAATTTGACAGCATTGTAAGTACAAGTTGAAAGTGGCTATTCCTCTTAACATTTTAAGATAGGTGCAGGTTATTCCAGTAATTTTTCTACATTCTCTGCGGACAATATGTTTTTTAAGACAGAGAAGACAGTCTATTAGTAAATGACTTAAAATGGTGACGCTTTCATTCCATTTTTCACAATCGTGTCTGGTTGCGATATTTTGTAGTATTTTCTACTCAGGATGTAGCCTATTTACCTTTGTCATGATTGTGCTAAAATGAGCATGAATATGTGCAAGGTCATCATTCAGTAGGCTACAGCTTATTCTTTCGTGCTACACCAACAATAGACCGTATTGTACGTCCATTTAAGTTTGTAGACAAGGCAGGTCCATTATAGGCTGTTTGGTCTGGAGCAGGGGTGCACAACCCGCGGCCCTCAAAGTCAGTTTATGCGGCCCGCGGATTAATATTTTATACTATTGAAAAGGTGAATATACAGTGAGTCCGGGAATGTTCTCCGCAGCGCCTACATGCGTCTGCGAGAGCTAGCTATACTCTGTGAGCTACCAGAATAGGATTGACAGTTCTCGTCTCGCCATGTGGTCTGAGAACGAGATTGCCAAACTGTACAAGCCAGAGATACAGCTGACCAGGCACTGCAGCACGTGGGCTGTAATATTGCAACGCAGGGTATTATGACATCAACTATGCGAACATGGATTGGTCAAGAGGCAGAGGAGTGATGACTGATGTGGAATTTCCGGCGAAATGTCAATCCTATTCAGGCAGCTCACAGAGTATACAGGCGTTACGTTAGCAGTACGGCGGCCGCTTGCATCATATTAGCCTTTCACGAAATGATTGCCGGTGGTCGAGATGGGAACTATTCTTTGTTTACTTGTGTCACACGTCAGCCTGCTTCGTTGACAGGTACAGTTGCGCGAGTAGGATATGACTCAGCTCAAGTAGCCTCTATCATCGTTTAACTGTCCGTGGTGATATGAGCTCCTATGACGCGCTATGCTGCTTGACTTATGTGCAGAATGCATTCTGTCATCGCTGTGTTCCCTAATAACAAGCAAACAGTATACTTTGTACTCACCACAGCCATTCATAACAGATGCTGGAAGTGCTGATGACACATACGCTCGCTAATTGCAATACACACTGACGATTTCCCACACGTGTGGGATTCACCCTGTCAAAGACACCGTGCTACCAACTAAACCGATGAGGCAACCACTCACAGCTGCAAGTAACCACTGCGGAGAACATTCTCGGGCACCCTGTATATATTGTGAATGATGAGATTTTTCCCATTATTGTAGGCCCTAGTTGAAATAAGAAAATTATAAAAACTTGCGCATTGCCATCTCTAACATTGAACCTGATATTGACAGACTATTGAAAATAAACAATACCAAGCATCACATTAGGAGCATGGTCAGTTTGACGATATAGGCTATTGATTTTCATTTTTATATACCGGTACATCGATGTTAAGAATTCCGTTTTTTGTAAAAAATAAAAAATTTAAAACCTTGTGATATGCCCCTAAACCTTTTCGAACTAGGAGTAAGCTGATTGTAAATCAGTAATTTGATAACTTAACGCAATTTGCCAAAAAAAACTTCAAAAATGTATTTAAACCATTTAGAGGACACAAAAATGGTATTGAAACAAATTTTTTGTCTGCTGGTTAAATAGGTTATTCAGATAATAGTACAATTAGCTTTAACGGTAGGGTTTGGCAAGTGCCTATGTGGAAAGGAAACTTGCGACCCGCCACTTATTATGTAAAAATAAACTTGGCCCCCACTTATAAAATGGTTGTGCACCCCTGCGTCTGGAGTATCCACAGCACACCATGAGCGATATATGAGTCACTCCACTGACAGTGATGCAGTGAACTTGCAATTGATGAGGAGTGGTTAGTTAGTTATGTATTTATTGTTGTCGCTGTTCTTTTAGGGGCAAAAACGATAAGGTCATCCGCCCCAGATTAGGCGTGGGCGTGTCTTGTAACGCAAGGAATGAAAACTAGCTATTTTTTTAAATTCCTATAACGGACTTTTGAAAGTCACTCACTGCCCAACCAATCAGAAGGAAGATTTAGAGTTACCCAAATCATTTACTCAGTATAACACCATTCTCGAGCACACAGAACGTTATCTGTCACGGCGATAAGCAACACATTATCGTGACGGGACGGTTGTAAAGTTATGTTTCAGAATATTACATCATACTCGTCACACACTCGGCAGTTTGTCGTGACGATACAGTCTGAACTGTGGCGGCAAGCGATACACTGGTACAAAATTACCAAGCGGACAGGGCGGTTTGGCTGAGGAAGAAACAGAGAAACTTAGAGAGAAAGTGCGGCAACATGTTTTAGCACAACAAAAACGTACAAATTTTACAAATTGTGGCCGAACTGGACATGACCAGTAAGCACAGTACGGTATGTTATGTAAGTATGGAATTGAATATTTTTTTAATTTCTTATATTTTCCTAATTTTCACATCAGGTTATTTGAAGATGAGAGCAGCGTAAATAGTTGAATTTTGTCAACATAACTTTTTTTAAGTGAGAAATTTTAAAGTAAAAATAAAATACAATTTATTGATTTTATGAGGCATTTTAAAACAACAACGCAAAATAATTGTTTTGTAGTTCACGATATCCCTATCCTATAGCTGTGCCACCCAAAATAAAACTAGTGACTTGTATCCTGTGTGACAATATCGCTAACCGCCGCGACGACAAGGTAGCCTATCTCTTATAACCCGTGCGATAGATCGCGTTCTCTGTCCTTTGAAGCATCGACTGGCTGCGTGGCGCATTTTCACATGCTGTGCACAAGGTTGAAGGATTGAATCCTCGCGCAGTCAGTTGGCACTTGAGGGTATTTAAATGTAAGGGAGCCGAGTCATCAGATTTACTGGCACGGTAATGATCTCCTTCGATGCACAATTTCAGCTCCTCGGCTTCTCTAAAACGCGCAATAGTTAAAAGATTCATAAAACCAAAGACTGTTATTATTATTATTATTATTATTACAGTAGTCTGTTGTTGTTATTATTAGGCTATGCGTTTCCGCCTGATGTGGACCACGTCATTTCAACTGTTTGCATCCTTGACCTTAATAATAATACTAATATCGAATGGCCTCGGATGCCGGGTGCAAGCTTTGTTATTTGACACCCAGAGGGTAGCTTGCATGTCGAATTTCGTTGTTCCTTGAAGCACTATGAAAGTCAAGGAGGTTAGATATCTTAGCTCCTTGAACACTATAGCGCTTTCTAGTAGAGAAATGAGGAACTTTGTGTTGGCGGAAACTCCCGAGATTCATTTTGCCATTATGAACACGGCCTACTGAATTCAAATGGGTTCTTTGACATGCCAACATTGTATGAAATGCGTGTCGTAATTTTTGCCGCCTTTCAAAAATCACTTACCACGGCGAGGAGCGAACCTGCAAGCTTGGGGTTAGTAGACCGACATGATAACCACTCACCCACCGTGGCAAGCTTTCCTTGACCTTTAATTCATCCCCAGTACTCCCGCATATGCTTTCTGTGAGTCTCCTTTCTTTTATCAGTCCACTTCTTGCCTGATTGCAGCTTTGGCTTTTCATAGAATCGCTGGTATTCTTGAAGTTTCTTCTGGAGAGGAACACGTTCCTGGATGTCTTCATGCGCGATTCCAACTTCTAGAATATTTAAAAAAAAATCTCGGTGAACCAGAGTCCCTTGGTTTTCATTTTTACGAAGTATGAAAAGATCAGATTGGTCAACCGCTGTGACCTCATTCGTGCTATGTGGCCGTAGAAACTAATCCTCGTTTTACGAATGGTGTCTGTTATCCATTCCACATTCAGGTGCAGTTGGTTGTTATGCCGTCTTCTTGTACTCACCATTTCGTCGGATTGGCCCTAAGATCTTTCTTAGGATTCTTCTTTGGCTTCTAAATTATCAATCAAACGTTTCCTATTTAATGCAAGGCATACTGATGCGTACTGGGCCTGTGGACAAATGACTGAACAGTAATCTCTAAGCATGGCATTGATGGACACTGGTCGTTTGTTATAAATATCTCTAGGTAGCCAGTAAGCCACTTCTTCTTATTGACTCTTGATATGGATGCTTCCTGCTCAGAATCGATAGGTCCTATCCACTCCCCTAAGTACTTGAACTTTTCAGTGCGCTTGAGTTTTCCACGTTCCACAGTTAACTCTCTGGGAGAGCCGGATCGTTGTTAGTTACGCTATAAACTCCGTTTTCTGAAAAGAGATGTGGAGGCCTGCCTTTGCTGCTTGGATATCAAGTTGGTTGATTCGTTTTGTAGCAGTAGCCTATCTAGGGAATCTGAGAATTTTGCCAGATCATCAGCAAAATCTAAGCAGTCTATTATCAGGTCTGTTCTCTTGCAGCGAATTCTTAATCCACTCTACTTCTTCCTTGCACATCTGTTTTCGCCATTCTCGGAGGACCGTTTCCAGCACGCTGTTAAAGAGTAGTGATGATACTCTGTCTCCCTGCCTAACACCTGTCTTGATTATTATTATTCTAAAGGGGCAAGCCAAGAAGACCGATCTCTCACCTCCTTGACACCCTTACAGTACCTGTTGCTGTTGAATGTAAGGACATTGTGGTTATCGTGTACTAGGATGTGTCTGGAAGTTGTCTGATAACCCATGTTATTGTGTTGACTGTATTCGTGTGTTTATTAATAATAAGCCATAGGATTGAGTAGACAACATCTATTCAAAAACACTCATTGCAGAGTATAAGCCTGTTCGTTCTTGTAATATTTACATCAAGCTGCTTCAATATCGTTTTGTTGGTTGCTGCCAGTCTGGAAGCGGTCACCACCCTTCCAACGAATACAGGACCTATTAGATGTTGGTGGAGAACGCTCACGTTTACAGGTTAGTGGATTGCTACGGGGCAGGACGGAGGAGATAGCGTGCGGCGTGCGGTACGGACCGACCATGCGCGAAAACTTTTGCTGAGGTTCGGCGCAAGAATCCGGCGCCAAATGAAAGTCGATCACCAAGTCGTCGTGGTCGCTCCCTGAGCCGCCAGAATGCGCTGGTACCGCTTTTCATCCACTCGGGGCGCAAGGAGACGTTTAGAAATGGCATTATTCTGCATTCTGAGAGAATTGTCTTACAGCAATCTTGGCAGCAGGCGCTTCGTAAATTATTGCAGGCATTCGCGCCGATCAGACTATATCTCGATAGGAATTCTCAAGACTATTTGCTTCACTAACACCTTCACAAATATAAAGAAAGCTGGCACTGAACTTGGAGATGGTTATGCATTAATACTGTTACAACTCACATACTTTGACGTACCCATTTCTATTCCAACCTCTTATTTTGCCATAGCCTACTAGGCTACTGTAAACTTTAACATTTCTACAATTTTAGTTATAACAGTGGCGTACTTAATTGCTTAATTTGTGGGTAGACTCTACACATTTTAACTGTGCAAAATTAAATCATAATGATTTTGGCCGCATAATGTTTCGTAGTTATATTATTCCAATTCGGCGTACAATTAAAATGCATGATTTATTTAACAAACACCTATTTTTGTTAACCAGACTATAAGCTGGCTGCGTGGCTCAGCGGTAACGTTCTCGCTTGCTGTTCTCAAGGTTGCAGGATCGAATCCTGGCGCAGTCAGCTGGAATTTGAGGGTGCGCAAATGCGAGGGAGCCGTGTCCGTAGATTTACTGGCACGTTAAAGATCCCCTACTGGGCAATTTCTGGCGCCCCGGCGTCTCTAAAAGCCGCAGATGTTAAAAGGGACGTAAAACAAATAACATTATTATTTATTATAAACCAGACTATACTTTTTGTGTGCTATTAAACGCTATTCGTAATTCTCCAGCCCTTTCTGTGAATGAGTACTGGCTATCCAGATATCGTAATGTCAAAGCTATTATCGAAAGGAAGATGAAATAGAAAATTAGGATTATCTTTAAAAGAGAAACGGAGATTTATTTCGTGTAACCGTAAATTATTGTGATTAAACTTATATGAGTTCGCCGATTTAGGAGGGCATGTTTTATACTGTTGGCTAAATGTGAGTGGTATCATTTGTAACATTGTAAGCATAATACTAGCAGCTACTCAACATGATTCGGCAATCGGTTAGCAAAGATACCACACTTCCAGCTAATAAGCTGCGCTGTGTACATTGAGTACCAGTTATATCAACGGAAATAGGAGAATGAAATAACTAAGTAAACCAGGAGAATTACATTGTCGGCCGCTTTAGCTCAATGGCAGATTTACGGTGTCCAAAGCCGAAGTTTGCGGGTTTGATTCCTGTAAACGTCACGACATTTCGATCCTCTATTTTTGTATATGATTTGTTTTCAATGCACACAACACGACTTATTAGCTGAAAGTCTCTTTGGACGTGGTCGTTGAAATCCAATTCTACGTAGAGTTGAAGTTTCTCGAATTCCCCTTGGAGTTCGAATTAATAACATGCCTTCGTGTTTTAATTTTCAAGTGGAATCATTGCTACTCCATGCCAAGATACTTTTTATTAAAACAAAAATTATTGGGCCTCTGTTTAAAGCTGTAGTGACATGAAAGATTTCTGTGAAGATAGCAGTTTCAAACTTTTCTGATTGCAGCAAATGCTTGTTCGCTATGAGTTGCGATGGCGAATCTAGAGAAATTGATCACAAGGTCTTCATCTTACGGTAGAATCCACGAAGCGCGTATTTTTAATTAAAATTGTACCTTTATGCGTACCAGAGTACATCGTAACGTAGAAGTTCACAAGCATGCGTGGCAGGTGAGATTCTGAAGCGCACACACTACTTAAAATTAATATTATGTTCGACGATGTCGAAATGTAATTATTTTATGTCAGAAAACTGTATCATAATGAGAGTCATTATAACACTATTCTTCATTATGAAACAGTTTCTCCCACCAATCAGAGCTCAAGAAACAATTGTGTGACCAACTAGGTAAGGATAGCATTGCACCTGCGCTGACTTCCACGGCCTGCTATTTTAAATTTCACTGCGTGGCTAGTGTCATAGTGGGGTATTTGAGGAGGCCATGGTCAAATACAAGGTATTCTCTACTTCCCATGCGCTCTGTTCAGTACATAAAACTGGTCAAATCTCGACAGATATTTATGAATATTTATGTTCGAACATATAATAGTTATAATTATTGTCGAACATAAACAGTCGTATGCAATTCGCCTACAATGGTAATTAAGACACTCGTTTCGCTCGTTTTATAAACATACTCGTGTCTTAATTATTGCCAATATAGGCTCGTTGCATAATGTACTAATGTAACACACACGACCTATAATATTACACTACATGAATTTACTTTATCAATTTTGGTTTATTTTAGGTCATTTTTCCCATATAGGCTACATAGAACAATAAAGAAATTGACGCATCCCTTGAGACGTTAAATGTATGTAGCCTAGGTCAACTTCGGTTCTGTTCGGCTTTGTACAGTCAGGATGCGTTTTGCAACACTGCCCGTAGTTTCTCACTCATTGTGTCAATCGCTCCCACTGTAGGCTACACTCGACAGTGGTCCCCTTCCCCGGCTCTCCCCTTCTCGTGACATGCACTTGAAGAAAAAAACACTATGAAATTATAAGCACACGACACGCTCCCACATAGTGCAGTGGGACAGCTGAAGGCTACAAAATTCGTGCCTACCATAACAACTAAGGTTTGAATACCGGCGTGAATGATTTATTTCCCCGAATTAAAACACCATGATGACGTCAGGCAACGAACACATTCCCAATCCACACGAGCTGTAATGTAATAGTAATAATAATAATAATAATAACTTAAATTTAAGTGAAATTTAAGTATCTTGGGGAATGGATAGACCCTACAATGTCCGAAAACGACGCTTTTGCGTCACGCCTTAATAAAATTGAAATGGCTTACCATCTAACTAAGAATGTGTACAACTAAAGATCTATATCCCTGAATGCAAAACTGAAGCACTACTACACGGTCATCCGGCCAGAAGCTTTGTATGCAGCGGAATGTCTCTCCATGAATAGAAAAGGCATAATGGAAAAACTGGAGACCAAGGAAAGGAAGATATTGAGGAAAATCCTGGGTCCAGTCAAAGGACACGGCGAGTTCCGAAGACGCCACAACCAAGAGTTGTAGGCTACACTCACGTAGAGAAAATAACTGACGTGATGAGGAAAAGGAGGATTTCTTTTTATGGACATATAACCCGAATGAAATCAACACGGCCATCCAACAGAAATTTTGCTTTTCTCCGTGAGAAAAAGACAAAGGGGGCCTGGTTCAGTGATGTAGAGAAAGATCTGTTGGAGACTGGGATAACACGTGGAGATATCCAGGAGCGTGGCCCACTTAGGGAAAAACTTCAGAAACATCGGAGTTTTCAACTTAAGCCGAAGCTAAAAAAAACGGGAAGGTGTGGACGACAGAGAGAAAGGTGCAACATCGATTGCGAATGAAGGAGTACTGGGCCAGCATTAAAATGCAGAAAAAACAGTTGACATGACGTGGTCCTTAGTTGGCCGCAACGAAGGAAGAAGAAGAATAATAATATAGGTATTACGTCCCTTTTAACTACTATGGCTGTTAGAGGCGCCAGGTTACCAACAAGTTGTTCAAGCCAATGGATACAGGACGAGTCATGTCTAAAACAGCCCTTACCAGGGCAAATAATAATCACAAGCACATTACCACTAGGGTTGCCGGATATTCCGTCTTTCTTGCATTGTCCCGCGTTCCGTTTTAATCTTTAACGGAACGCCAAATATTCCGTTCTTTTTGTTAATTTGATAATATAGACTATTCAATTTCGCACCAATTTTCAAATGTCCCGCTTAAGAATTGATTGTAATATCAAGCTTGTTTTCTGGTGGTACAGGGGCAAGTTTGAAAGAGAAAATGATTTCTATGTCTGTATCAGATAGATGGGTACATGTTATAGATTTATTAGGGGCAACAAAATGAAGGAATATCTTAGTCCTTGTGAAGTTAAAACTCAGAATTTCCCCCTCCAATGCTATTAAGGAGAGAGTGTTTTCTGTCATGGATATCAAATGGAGAGATGATAGAAGAAAAGCTCCATTAGTTTGATAAAACATGAATTGTTCACATATTAGACTACATATTTTATGACGAAAATTGTAGTGAATTTTATCGGAAGGTACTTACAAATAAAAAAAAAGTGACAGTCAGTCTGAAAGACTAGACTTTGTATCATTTTAAATGCTAATAATGCTGAAAAATGCTAGAAAGGCTGGAGGCTTCTCGCTTCGCTCGAAGGCAAAGACTCTTGACAGCGTAAGCTTTAGAAGCGCACGGACGCCAACTTTGTTTTCGACTTTTTCACTGAAATCGTTACTGCTTGGCTTTTTTTTGATCATACATAAATTATTTTCTACAGAATCTTTCCTCGAGATATCCTTTACAGAATGGTGAAAACCGCATCAAAATCCATCCAGTGGTTCTCGAGATTACCCGTGACATCCAAGAATCGGGGATTTTGTCTTATATTAACGAAGTAGAGATTGTCAGGGAACACATACACCAAGCAGTACTATGACGTCACACACCTCAGTGCATCTCCGTACATTTCGTCCCGTGACCGTAACGTAACGCCAGACCCCAGTATAACGACGAAGTCGACAAGATCATTTAAAATGATAAAATCTTTGCAAAGGGTCGTTCGTAAGCTGCTGATGTCATAGGCCTATTTGATACGTATGTCAGCAATATCTAGTTTTAATTTTGTGTATTTGAATATGTAATGCTTATTTAATACATAGGCTATGCGTATTATTTATTACAAAATTTAACAACCTTGATTAAATGATACAATGTTTTGGGACGTGTGTTCCGTTTTTCCATTCTTGAAATCTGGCAACCCTAATTACCACACAGGTAGTGGGTTATCGCAACACTCTAAAAGTGAATGAATCAATGCGTATGGTAGGACTCAAGTTCTTATTCCCACCTTTACAGGCGGGTACGCTTCCTTGGAGCTAACTGGCACTCGCACAAGTAGGCATCGTAAAGCCCTGCGTGGATGCGGATATCCCCGGATAAGCACGCAGATATCCGCAACATTTTTCGCCTTGAGGATATAGTTTCCATGGCTGTGCGGGTAGCTGATAAGCTGCGGATAATGGTATGAGTAATTTTGCGGATAGTTTTTAGAATACAATCCGAACTTTGTAAATGTCATTACTAGGACCCGGATGTTTATGACATATCATATTTTTATCATTTTAAATGATCTTGTTGATTTTGTCGTTACGCTGGGGTCTGGCGTTACGTTACGGTGACGGGACGAAATGTACCGAGAATGCACTGAGGTGTGTGACGTCATAGCCTACTGCTTGAGCTTCTTCCTTTCCCCGCGCGCTCCGGTGAGCGTGATGTCATCCAGCCAGCTACCTCCTTTGACCTTGGTTTGAACTTGCTAACGGACTTTGAGTTCACGCAACATTTGTAGCATTTAAAATGATATAAAGTCTAGTCTTTCAGACTGACTATCAGTCTTTTTTTACGTTATGGTTTTTCCATGACTAATGTAAGATGATAATTGAAGCCAATCTCATTCAAATTATGTCATTAGGCATAATCAACGCTCAGAACTGACAAGGGTTGCAATTCAGGCTGTATAACAATCATATTAAACATAGCACATGGCAAAGGCTACATAGCCTAGGGAAATGACTTTCTCCTCAATTGTCTAAATGTGTTGCTTAAATACTTTATACTTTATTTAATAGTCTACGTTAAAATATTATCGTAATGTTAGTAGATTTGGAAAACAAACGTCGGGATGCGGATAAAATTTGTGCGGATGCGGCGCGGATGCAGATAACCGTCGTGGGGATGCGGGGCGGATGTGGATAACAATCGTGCGGATGTGGGGCGGATGCATAGACCGTTTGATTTATCTGCGCAGGGCTCTAGGCCTATGTTTAATAGTTAAAGGTTACTCTTGCTGTGCATGGTACGTAGCATATAGCCGTCCTTCTCGGCGACAGTATTAATTAGTTACGCGCCCATTGGAGGTACGCTATTCGGAGTGAAAATGCTAAGACAGTTGAGATGGTGCGGTTGCACAATAGAGTAATGGGGTCTAGTTAAAAAATCATAATAAATGCCGAAACAAGTATTCGAAACCCGGGATTTCTGGTTGATATGATAACCAAGTACATTTACAAGTAGGCCGACGTTAAAAGGGGCAGATGACCTCGCTGTTCTGCGCTTTAAAACAATAACAATACAATACCAAGGATGCTAACACTGACATGCCATGACGTGTTTCGCAGAGAACTCCAGTTCTCTCATTTCACGGAGGTAGGCCTACTTTATTTAACCATTTCGGCAGTTTTTAGTTCATATCCTTTTTAATTCCTTATGTTATTCTCATCTGCTGACAGTTGCATTGTGTACTGACAGTCGCATTTCGTCAGCAACGTGTCGTTTAACAATAAGCGAGTTGCATCAACGCTTTGTTGTACCGCCTCACCTGAGGACGATGATATCCGAACATGAACTTACAATTTTTCATGCGTGAATGTTAATTGTTCATCTGTACATTACATACAGGGTTGGGGAAAATACTTACAAAATGTTCTTTTGATACAAAATACAATAACATGAAAATACAAGATGAAAAGTAGTATTTTATGATAATATTCTAAATAGGAAATAATTTCAGGAAAATATAGGGCCTACTTCCATTCAAGCAAGGTACAGTAGTTCAATTGAATAAATTGGAAGCATATTTTGCTAGAAGCATTTGGTATTTTTAGCCTACTTTTCACATTTTGCAAAAATGAGGAAAAAGTTGTCTTATGAGATCGATCCGGGAAAATGTGTGTCTGTCTGTCTGTCTGTCTGTCCTTCTGTCTGTCTGTCCTTCTGTCTGTCCTTCTGTCTGTCTGTCTGTCCTTCTGTCTGTCTGTCTGTCTGGCTGTGTGTGTGTGTCCCCCCCTATCAACTCCTAAACGGCTGCAGCAATCAAAACCAAATTTAGTATGAGTAAAGATGTGCACCGGAATAGCTCACGTCCATATTTGAAAATGATGTCAGTGCTACCAACTGCTGAAAAAACGCACTAGAAATTTGAGCTCCATGTTCGATATCCTGCAAGGTATGCATGGGAGCTATTCCAAAATTGGCACACATGTAGATAATACTATTTCAGTTCAATTTCTAGGAGGACAACCATGACAGTGTTGCCAAAATAATTTTAAGCCTTCTGATAGGTCCAATGTTTAAATGCATATAACTTCTACACTATCAACTGGATTTCAACCAAATTTTGTATGTAATATCTGTACATAAACAGATATGAATGAGCATATTCTTAAGAGCCACCAGGGCTGCCAACTGTTAATAATTGCTCTCTCTATTTTTTTAAATCCAAAATCCAATATATCAGAAAGTATGCAAGCCAACAGCTTTAAACTATGCACACGTATATTCTGACATTTTAGATTAATTTGGAGTAACTTATATACGTCAGTTCTACCAACATGATTATAAGCCTGCTGATAGTACCAATTTTTAAATACATGTAACGTCTATACTATCAGTTAGATTTCAACCAAATTTCGTATGTGCTATGTGTACCATAACAGATATGACTATAAGTAGGCCTATTGTTAAGAGCAATCAGGGCTGCCAACTGTTAATAAATGCTGTCTATATTTTTTTACCCTAATATCAATATATCAGAAAGTATGCAAGCCAACAGCTCTATACTTTGCACACGTATAGCACCTGACATTCTAGATTAATTTGGAGTAATTAATACAAGGCAGTGCTGCCAACATGATTCTATGCCTGCTGATATGTCCAATTTTAAAATACATGTAACTTCTATACTAACAAATGGATTTCATCCAAAATTGGCACAACAATATATCATAATAATTCAGATTATTTCTGACCAGCACACGCATGGTATTGTTGGCAACATGCTTTTACGCGTGCTGATAGATCCAGTGTCTAACTGCATGTAACGTCCATTGGACTCCAACCAAATTTTGTATTCTGTACCTTAAGAGGTGGAACTAAGAATATATTCAGTCACCAGGGCTGCCAACTGTAGTGCTCTATTAGGCTACATTATACCAGGTATATTTTGAACTAATTAGATATTTCGATATTACCAACTTAATTTCGTCATTATTCTAGATAGGTTCATATACTGTAGAATAATCATTGGCATGAAAAGTAGGCTGTATAGTTCTTCACGGAACTTCTTGTTTAATTTTAATTTAAAATACAATTTTGTATTTTTAAGTATTCAAATATTGTATTTGAATTTTGCATCGCAAATATATTTTGTGAGTAGAATATTTTTCCCAACTCTGATTACACATCTGGCGAGATATTCATTTACTGTTCTCCATCACAATAGTGCGTAATGTTAGATGGTCGTGTTTGTGTAACATTCACAAGAACCTACAAAAGAAATCCCTTTATCACAAAATGAAACAGTGAAAGTCAACACAAAATGAATTTAAACGAAAACCTTTTTATTTTAATTTAACTTACCCCTTCATACGCTGAATTTTTGTTGACGTGCAATGGTTACAATGAAGGAAACAGACTGATGGAGAATTCTCAAACAACACACAGGACAGGGTAAGAACTCGTGAAATGCCCAATGGGTGATGGATAGCTAAAACGAAGAATGGGCTCCACAATCAGAGGGCACTGACAGAACTTCACTGTCCTCTGTATAGCTTGAAGGCGTTATGTTTACTTATTTATTTATTTATTTATTTATTTATTAATAGGTACTGTTACAGTTATGCAAAACCTGGTGGTAACAAGATATTTACATACTGTGTATCTCAATTTCTCTCCATAATGTCTCTGTGTTCCTTGAATGCAACATTTAATTTCTTCTTGTATTTTTGCGCAGCGCGGTGTGCTTCGAATCTTCGTAATCCAAGTACACAATATTGTGCGGAGTGCGTCACACGTTTCTAGTCAGATGTTATATCATACCCAAACCCTTAGAAACAGGAAGTGCATCTCTGGTTTCAACCAACGCCTTGCCATGTCTGATAGTGGTTATTATTATTAATAATAATATTCTTTTTATTATTATCGCATTATCATTATTATTGACTGGCTGTGTGGCCCAGCGGTAACATTCTTGCCTGCTGTTCCAAAGGTTGCAGGATCGAATCCTGGCGGAATCAGCTGGCGTTTGAGGGTGGGCAAATGCGAGGGAGCCGTGTCCGTAGATTTTTACTGGCACGTTAAAGATCCCCTTCGGAGCGAAATTCCGGTACCCCGGCGTCTCTAAAAGCCGCAGTAGTTTAAAGGGACGAAAAACCAATTACATTATTGTTA